>CM062820.1:457912191-460317191 GCA_031772625.1 Pinus tabuliformis
TTCTAAAAATAAACTAACACTAATATTCGAGTGATTTGGAACCACAATTCGTTCCCAGTTGAAGTATAAACCAAGTCATTTCAGTGAGAGATCTTACTGTCAAGCTACCCGATTCAACTTGTCTTCTCTACCATTTTGATCAAGCAGAGGAAACAACTCAGATCTGTAAGATAATGTCCGAAAATTTTGCCAATGGTAAGATGGCAACCTCCACATTGCCCACTGATGAAAAGAATCCATCTCGGCTCTTCAACAGACAAAAGAGCATTCATGAAAATTTTCGATTCATGCAAGCATTCTGCAAAATAAACATCTGAACTGAAGGAAAACGTTTTTTTGTGGATCTGTCTGAGTAAACCAAATCTAATGTAGTGGGATTGAGTCGGCCGCTTCCTTCCATTACATGTTTGGAGGAGGAGGGAGATGGCGTCTCAACAGATAATTGTATTTGATGCATGGATCCATGAAGTGGAGAAGGCGATGCGGTTAGCAAATGACATTGAATCACGTATTAGGCAGCGAGGTTCTTTTCAGGTAGTTGGAGGGGATCCCAACTCTGTCCTGATAGGAGCCCGGCATAAGCTCATGCTCTTGGCTATCAAGCTCGACCGCTTGGAATCTCTTCTTCAGAATCTGTCCTGAGTGAGAGGGGTTTACACAGCCGCAAAGATATGATACTTGACATGCAACAATGCACAAAGCAAATGGCAATCAGCCTATCCACCTCACAGAGCCTTCAAAAGACAGATGTACAAAACCGTTTTTATTCACGCAGTTACCAAAATAGGGTCCCGAAGAACCACAATTTCCTCTTAGACCGTTAGGAATTTAAGAAAACAATTTCTGGTTATATAATTCATTCTATTATGGAAAAAACCCATGTCTTCGTTTGTCTATATTTTCCCTAGTTTAATCAAAAACTGCTTTTCAAAACTGACGTTTTTAAGGGGTTGCGTTTGGAAGATGATCTTTTTCTCATTCACAAAATTCTTTATTGTCGCATTGCAGATTATTTCTTCAGCAAGAGTATTTTTATTGGAGTAAATCAATAGATTTTCTGATCTTACATATCGCATAAAGCGCGGGAAGAGAGCATACTAATCTCTTGATTTATTTTTATTTATGCAGGTTAGCGTGGATGGATAAAACACAATTAAGATCTGCGACAAAACTTTGCATTATCTACACTCTTTCTGCAATATCGCGGGGGCATTTAGACTCTCGGAAGACAAATATTTTCAATAATCAGGCTCCTGGCTCACCCGTGATACAAAAACAAGACATAGAAATGCAAAGATGAAGCGGTTCTTTTTATTCATGATGATTTATTTTTTTGAAAACAAAACTAAAAACTTCTAATGATAAAGACTTCTAATGACTTCTAATGAGATATCATTTTTATTTTTCTAATCTATTCTACATTAACTTAAAAGATGTTTTATTTTCTAAGTAAAAGCATGCTTCTAGTGAAGCCATCTACGGACTAAAAATTCGAACATGCTCACAGCAAGATTTAAAAATTTTACATTATGTTTTGCAAGTATGTGAGAATCCTGTCTTAGAGTTGGCTCAAGGTTATTGTCCTTGCTCTCCAAGAAGTACCTATTCAACATTGTCAAAGCCCTCATCCGTAGATGGATTAGTGAGAAATGGGGGGTTTAAAATAAAAACTGAATTTAAATTATCTATGTGCGAAAATGAAAAAAAAAAATGCTCCAAACTTTGAACTCCTTTATGAACCTGCTGTCACCAAGTTCCACAAATTAGCCCATTAAAACAAATGCATGAAATAATTACTAAATCCTTTTAGTTTCACTTCCCCGGAAACGGCGCCAAAATGTGTGGTCTAAAATGCGGATGCAAATTAGAGTTTAATTTAATGTCAACCCGGGAAGGTAAAATTAGAAGTGCTTATCTAAAATATATAGATATAGAAAGATTCCTAATAACTAATCAAGCCTAGATCTAACAATTGTTTGAGATCTATGATTCTCTTACAAGAATACTTTCTACAAGATCTCTTCCAACATTAGAACATCTAATAAGAAATTAACAACTGAAATGAAATAAACCTAGATCTAATAATTGTCTGAGATCTTACGATTCTCTTACAAGAACACATTCAAATAAGATCCTTCCGATATTAGAACATTTAAGAAAACTTGAAAGCTGAAATCAAACAAAAACATAAAGTAAATTATAAACAAATAAGCATGCAAGTGAGGCCATGGGGGCCCTCCATAACTCCACAAGCACACCACTTCAATGGAGACTCAGGTGTAGAAGCAAAATTGAAGTATGATCCTTTATTCCAAAATTCTAAGATTACAAAAACTTCCAGATTACAAATGGAGGAGATTGTAGTCCTATTTATACAACGGTATGAGTAACAAACTCATAATGATCATCCACTAATCTACTTTCCCATTATTAAAAAATATGATCCCACAAATCTCTCAAGCATTTTTAACTACTTTCCCATTATTACAAAATATGATCCCTTTGAATCCTCCATAAATCTCTTACATATATTGGATAAGATATGCCAACCAAATCCTCCATGATCTTCTCCTTAGGAATTGGATAAGATATTTCAACCAAATCCTCCATGCTTTTCTCCTTAGGAATTGGATAAGATATGCCAACCAAATCCTCCATGATTTTCTCCATAGGAATAGGCTTGCATAATTATCTCCTTAATATGGTGGAGGAGATATGGATAAGTTTCTTGGAATTAATTCTTCACATATTTCCTACACATCACAAAACTCACATATTCTTGAGATATATATAAAAATATGTATATTTTCTAATAATTAATCATAAATTCACTTGTAATACAAAAATGAATAAAATGGAAAATAAGAAGGTGAAACCCAAATGTATGTATGAAGATGATATGATAAAAGATTAATGGGATGATGAAATGTAAGGAAAAAGGTGGATGAAAATATGACATTTATGAGTCCCAACAAGGGTAGTTAGGACTATATTGCTTCGAAGGATAGGATGGAGGCAGTGTTAGAAGCCAACGAGCTAAAGGAATTCATAGACATTGATATTCCTAAGCCAACTGATGCTCAGGATCTGGTAGAGTGGAGAAAATGTGTTGCAAAGGTGAGAAGGATTATCCTAGAAGGAGTTCAAGATGATATTATCTCAAACCTCCACAGTAAGGACACTCCATATCAAATGTGGAAGGCCTTGACAAACCTGTTTCAAAACAACAGTGACCACAGGAAGCTAGCACTGAAGGACAAGCTCATAAAAATCAAGATGGAGAAGGGCGACACAATACCAAAGTACTTGACCAAGTTCACCCAATGTTGGGATGAGCTTGGAACTGTTGGTGTTACAATTGATGAAGATGATTTAGTTAGCCTGACACTTTTATGGTTTCCCAAGAGTTGGCACAGCTACCAATATTTGGTAAATGGGAGGGAGAAGCTACCAGAGTGGGAGAATTTGTGGCATGACTTGGTGCAAGAAGAGATACGATGAAACACTAGAGATGGAACCTCATCCAAGCATGATAATGAGGAGAAATGTGCCTTAGCTAGAAAGGTGAAGAAAGGGAAAGGGAATTCATCCCATTCCAAATCATCTTCTAGTCATGGCAGTAAGAAGAAGGACTTTTTAAAGATTAAATATTTTCACTGACATGATTTGGGACGCTATGCCACGAAGTGTCTGCACAAGAAGGTCGGAAATAAGCCCTCGAGAGGAGCAACAGATGAAGCTCTTGCTTCATAATTCAAGTTTAATTTCACCTTCATTGCTTGCATGGTGACATCGGTGATGGGTAGTGTGTGGTATCTGACTAGTGTAGCCTCATTCCATATGAATGACAACAAATAATTCTTTGGTGACTTGGAGGAGAAGGACCTCCAGATGCACATCTAAATGGGAGATGATGGAGGGTATGGCATGACCAACATCAATACTTTTACTTTTCAAAGGGAGTCTGGTTCTCCTCTCACATTAAAATATGTCGTATATGTTCAGGGTTTGAAGAAGAATTTGGTTTTAGTTGCTATGTTGGAGGACCATGGCTACGATGTGATATTTAAAAAAGGAAAGGCTTTCCTTCATCACATAGCCTTAGAACAAGTGAAGCAAATTGGGTTCAGTTGAAGAACCTCTACAAATTGGATGTAGAAGACTATGTTGCTTTGAGCACAAAAGCAGAGAAGGTGCAGAGCTGAGACATCGTTGAGTTGTGGCATAGAATATTGGGTCACTTGCACCATGGAGGTTTGAAGATCATGTAACATATTTCTATAGGACTTCCAAAGGGTACACTAGTGAAAAGAGATACATGCAAAGGATGTACATTTGTTAAACACACACATGGCAGAAAGAGTATAAAAGATAAAACATGAGAGTACATTTTTTTTAAACAAAACATATACATTTATAGTACATGGTGTGACCGTTGGGTTCCACATCCCAAGGTCTCTTGGACTTCCTTTGTCTATTCGGCTTCCACACTAACCCTTAAAAGATTAGGTGTCCAACATTCCCCCCCTTAATCCAAAGGGTTATGTATGAGTCCAAGAAGAAAGCTGTAATACAAAATGTGCAAAAATGCATGGCAACACTAGGTTGAATGTGCTCTCTAAAATGTTGGTGTAAAGGGCGGTGGTTTAAGGATGACCACCAACACTAGAATTCTTAGTGCAATCCCTAGAACTCTTCCAAAACCGGCAAGAAGCTGAAGTCTTCTGCTAGAGGAAGTGCTCCTATTATTTTGAAGAGGGAAACCTTCAACCATGAAAGGGAGGTCTCACCCCACATAAAAGGGAGAACCTCAACCTGAAAAGGGAGGTCTCAACCTATGATGGTTTAAGGATTACCACCAACTTTGGAATTCTTAATGAAATTCCTGGAACTCTTCCAAAACTGGCAAGAAGATGAAGTCTTCTTTTAGAGGAAGTGTCCCCAATTCTATTCCTGGAACTCTTCCAAAACTGGCAAGAAGATGAAGTCTTCTACTAGAGGAAGTGTCCCAAATTACCAACTGAAGGCATGCTCAGGGGCATCTTTGTCTCTGGATACAACTCTGAAACTGGTGTGGCAGGTTGTGGCTCAGGCTCACTTGATGTGGCTTTGAAGCTTGTAGATGACCATCATTTCCCCCCTTGTCAAATACAAGGTGAGATAATGGAGAAAAATCAACTGCAAGACTATTCAATACTATAGAACAAGTTCTGACATGTGACTGGAATATCTTCTTGGCTGTTGTTGCCCATTGCCAAGAAGCGATCCATCCAAGATGAATCTTTGTTCTTGCAGGAGGTTTTTTTTTGAAGCATCTGTTTGAAGAATGACTGGTTTTATGACAGTGCTTACATGGATGAAAATCAAAACAGTGATCTTTCAGATGGCCAACTCGGTCACAGTGTTGGCATTTCACAATCTGTTGTGGCTGCTGTGGAAGAGGGGCAGAATCTGGAACAACTAGAGGTGAACTGTCATGAGGAGTAGGTGAACTGTCATGAATGAATCCAACACTTTGAAATTGGACTAGTTTGCAGTAGTCTGGAATATGAAAGGACACATCCTTGTCATATCCAAGACCATTTCTGCGCTTGTTGTGGACAAGCTCTTCCCAAGGTCTGATGATGGGCTTGGGAAGTGCACGCTGAACTTCTGCATCTGCATGTAACCTTGCTGCTTTATAGGGTACTAAATCTAAATGAACTGTAACATTATTGTCTTGCTGTTTATGGGAGTCTGTTTCAATATTCTGAACAGAAACAGGTTCAGAATGATGACTCCATTGCTATAATTCTTCCTGCTGTAGTTGAGATTCAAGCTGCAAAAAATCAATCTGTTCTTGTGCATATTGTAGACATGTCTGAATTTCAAAGAGAGAGTCTTTGTTGATTTCGACTATGTTTTCGACACTAGAATGTATTAGTGTATTCAGTAACTCTAATACTCCATAAAGTCTTCCCATTTTATCAACAAATCAAATTCTGTAAATGTGGAGTGTCAGCTTCAATTAAAAAATACATTTATTTAACTTATTTTCAAAGATATTAGAAGTTTCTCCAATTTCAATTTGCACCCAGTTTTGGCTGAATGGTGAAATAATACAACTTTTGGAATAAGGAGATAAATTCTATATACTTTAATACTCTACGGGAACTTAAACACTGAACACAAAAACCATAATGAGTTTTAAATACAATGCCACAGCTGGGGCAACAACAACTGCAAACTTGCTTGGATCCTTCAAATACTCCTTCACTTTCTCGGCCAGTGGAAAAGAATAGTCAAGTTCAATAGCGACTACTAATACATTCTTGTGACTGTTGATGATAGCATGTGGAACAACTGCAATTGTGGGATAACTGATCACCAGAGAAAGAGTTGTCACACTAGAAATACCAGCAACAAATTTCTCTATTAAATCATAGTCTGTAAGATCAAGAACTTCACGATAAAATACCGATCCATTGTCGTATACAGATTGCACAATCAATCCATAGGAAAATGGCCGAATTCCGGGCTTTGCCAGCAAACTGCCTCGGAAGAACCACCTTCTCTCCTTTCTTAATAAGCTCCAATCTCCAAATTAGTTCAAATATCGAAAACCCCACATGCTATAACTCTTGGTCATGATGATCAAGATCTGGTGGAGAAACTGTTGCGTTATTCACTATTTCACTTTATATAGAGCTGTCAAAACAGATATGGTTTGGGTTCAACAATATGCACTTCATATGAATGATATTGTACAGTTCAGCTGTCATGTCTCTTGATTATTCTTTCAATCAAGGTCGTTTTATTCTTTCTATGAAAGGGCATGAAATCAATCATATTTTCTATATATTTTACATGAAATCTATCCCATGATTATTGAGGGCTACATCCTTAACCAGCAAATTAATCTTCATCCTTCCATGTGCACTGTAATGGCCATTACAAACCATTCCAAACACACTACAAATACAAAGCTATAACGTCCACCTTCATCTTTCTGTGATACAGTAATCAATGTATCTTTAAGAACTGTGTGAGATATATATGTTGAATTGATGAGCGCTAGATAAAGATATTGAAGAAACCAACCATATATAAGATGATGAGAAGTCGATATAACATTCTATAATAACTTCCAGTCCATCAATCTGTTGAAGCTCAATCCAATATTTTATTCACTAACAACAATGTTGGTATGCACTGGGAGCAGATAATGACAAATGTCTTTGCAATTAAAATCTGGGAAGGTGAAAAGGAATGAAACATATTTCTGGTGATTATGGGGGAGACATCTATCCCAAATTTCCTCCTTGATCTTCTAAGCTTGGCCTTCATGACGATTTGTTGCGAGGGTAGTATTAACGATAGGACAGTGATAATGGTTTCCTTAGCAAGTGAACTTATTACAAGGATTTCATTGCAGTGTAGATCCTCGCTTCTATTCGGCATCTTAACATGGAGCCCTTAGAGACAAGTCTCAAAAAAATCAATAGAAAATAGGTTGATATTTTTCTATTTACTGGACTGTGTATGCACAACCAAAATCTTTGCACAATAAGATTTGACCCACAACAATTGGTTGTCATTGTGTAGCATTTGGGATGCTATATCGACCCTCTAACCATCATAAAGATTGAACTCATTGTTTCAACAACATACTCCATTCAACGCCCAATATTACACTTGTTTCAATGCATATATAAAATTCAATTGGAAGAGCAGTTGAGTCAAATGAAGATGAATCAATGCCACTTTTAATTCTCAATGTTCAATTTAATATATACCATTCCAAATATTGTATATAGCAAGAAATATCAAAATGTTTAGTTCGGAACAATTTTACCAGCATAACTAGATTTTGAATCAAATGAGTCGATTCAGTGCTTGCTCCACATTGTGTCAATCCTGGACAACCTTTGCCTGCATTCCTTCAAATGCATCTTTCTAATTGCACCAAAGGATGTAACATTTTCTCTTGGTAGATCTTTAATGGTTCCCCACAGTGTATCAATTGGAGCAGCAACGTAGTGTGGAGGGTCGAGGGTTGAGCAACGAGAGACAATAAGAAATCTTCAAGTCTCCCAAAACAAGGTTGTAGGCAATACATCACCAAGAACTAGCTGCAGTAGGCTGAAAATTCAGTGCGGAGGAGAAATTTTCATTGAGTCAACTGGCATCAACCATAGCTATACACATTCGTGGAAAGAATCTAGCAACCTTAATATAAACTATCATCAATGGTAATGGACAACGTCCAACACAGGAAACATTATACCATTCAATAACATATATATAATAGCATTCAACAGTGTATGGGAGGAGGCGAGGACTGGTATGGCAGTATTCAATGGAATGGTATTAACATTGGCCATCAGTTGTATTGTTTAACACAATTGGGAGTATATAAACTGCGGAGTTGACAACATATGAAGAAAATAGATTTCGATACAGTATTTAAAGGGTTCAACAAAATACAACGATGTGTAATGATGGCGTGACTGTGAATCTTTAAGCGTAGACAGAGGAGCAGTGTGCAAACAACATAGTGGCTCGTATAAGAGTCTCAATGCATAATTTTCTGCAGCAGGAGCAGGTATCCAATAGTGATAGGAGCAGGTATGTCAGACCAGTGGAAGCGTTAGCGTGAGGTATGTCAGAATTTTTCTATTTGGGGAATTGTGTGCAGGGAATGCAGCTAAAATATGACTGATAATACATTCATGAAATGCA
Source organism: Pinus tabuliformis (assembly GCA_031772625.1). Taxonomy (NCBI): domain Eukaryota; kingdom Viridiplantae; phylum Streptophyta; class Pinopsida; order Pinales; family Pinaceae; genus Pinus; species Pinus tabuliformis. Next base: position 457,920,913 of record CM062820.1, read on the forward strand.
GAACTGACCTGCACAGAAAGGCCATAAAACAAATGGCTCAAAGTAATTATGAAGGGCAAGAATAGGCCTGCTCTAATACCATGTTAAACACACACATGGTAGAAAGAGTATGAAAGATAAAACATGAGAGTACATTTTTTATTAACAAAACATATACATTTATAGTACACGGTGTGACCGTTGGGTTCCACATCCCAAGGTCTCTTGGACTTCCTTTGTCTATTCGGCTTCCACACTAACCCTTAGAGGATTAGATGTCCAACAACATTGGGGAAGTACAACAAATTCACCTTTCATGATAAGGACAGTCGAGTGTAAGAAATCCTTGAAAGAGTTCACTCAGATGTGTGTGGACCATTCTTAACAACCTCCATGACCAAGCACATGTATTATGTAATATTTGTAGATGATTTCTCATGTAAGTGCTAGATTTTCTTCATGCAGAAGAAAGATAAGACGTTATCTAAATTTTGTGAATTTAAAGCACTTGCTGAGAAAGACACTGGCAGGAAAATGAAGGCTATCATGAGAAATAACCATGGAGAATATGTGTCGAATGAATTCAAGAACTTCTATCAATCATAAGGAATTCAACGAGAGTTAATAGTACCCCATAACCCACAACAAAATGGGGTGGACAAAAGGAAGAACATAGGTATTGTGGGAGTTTCATGGGCGATGTTACTTGATCAGGGCCTATCGTTTCACTTATGGGCTGAAGCATGCAACACAATTATATATATGAAAAACATGAGTCCTAATGAGATTCTCAGGATGAGCACACTAGAAGAAGATTTTTCATGTAAGAAACTAGATGTGGCACACTTCAGGATATTTGGTTCATCATTTTATTGTCATGTTACGAAGGATGCAAGGAAAAAGCTAGAGCCAACAATTGAGTTGGGCATATTTGTCACGTACACTAATACACCTCACAACTATTAGGTGTACCTTCCATCTCACATAATGACAGTGGTTCATAGAGATGTGAAGTTCAATGAAGAAAAGGCCATGAGATGTTCCCTTGAGAGGGAGCTTCAGTTACATGCATATGAGGAGCTTTTAGATCCAATGGAAGAACCTTAGGATGATGTGGAGCACCCACATGCAGAGGAGCAAAGAGTGGAAGCACCCACTCATGCAGGACTTCTAGAGATGGAAGGAAGTGCACCAGAGAAGCTGACAGATTGATGCATGATGCTAGAGAGAATGTGGGATCAACCACATCACAATGCATGCAGAGGAAGTCACCAGACCGGTACATTGGATACATGGCTTTGATGAACGAGAGTGTAGATATTGAGCCATCCTCATTCGAGGAAGCAGTGCAGAAACCAGTTTGGGTTGATGCCATGGTAAAGGAGTATGAATCCATTATCAGAAACATTGTTTGGGAAGTGGTCCCAAGGCTAGCAGACAAGTCAGTGGTGAGTTCCAAATGGATTTACAAGGTAAAGAAAGTAGCAGATGGGAGTGTGGAGAAACATAAGACCATATTTGTGGTTATAGGGTTCTCTAAGGTGGAGGGAATTTATTACAAGGAGACATTTTCTCTAGTAATAAGGTACTCTTCAATCAAATCTATTCTAGCACTTTCAACACAGATGGGATGGCAGATACATTAGTTGGATGTGAATACAACATTCATCAACAAAGTGATTGAGGAAGAGGTGTACATTGAGCATCCAAAAGGATTTGAGACCTTCAACAGAGAGTTGCATATGTGCAGACTCAAGTGAGCAATGTATGGATTGAAACAAGCACCCTGTGCTTGGTACACCAGGATTAACAATTATTTCACCAGGTTGGGCTTCACCAAAAGTGAAGTAGATGTAGACCTTTACCATATTGTGGTTGAAGGTAAATTATTGATTATAGCATTATATGTCGATGATTTAATTCTAACAGGTGGTGAGAAGCTGGTAAAATATTGCAAAGAGGATCTTACAAGAGAATTCGAGATGAAGGACCTGGGGCTTATGCATTAATTCCTTGGTATGGAAGTATGACAAGGAGATGAGTAATTGTTTGTCTCTCAGGGATAGTATGCCATTGAGATACTGAAGAAGTTCCACATGGAGAGCTGCAAACCCCTAAAGACTCCTCTAGAAGGGAATTGGAGGAAGGAATTCTACTTCAGGTGAATTAGTGGAGGCTACTATTTATAGGAAGCTTGTGGGTTCACTTATGTATTTGGTGAACACAGGACCAAACATAAGTTTTGCAGTTAACCAACTTAGTCAAACAATGGTTAAGCAAACCAAACTAAATTGGAAGGTAGTGAAACATGTGTTGAGATACCTCAAAGGCACCACTCAGTTTGGTCTTTGGTACAAACAAACAAATAGAGTGAAGTTGCAAGGCTTCCTAGATGTAGATTGGGCAGGTAGTCCATACGACAAGAAGAGCACATCAGGGGGAATCTTTAGTAGTGGGTCAGCAACAGTTTCTTGGTACACTAGGAAGAAAAGATTAGTTGCACTCAGTTCGACAGAAGCAAAGTACATGGATGCTAGTCAAGCAACTTGTGAGGCTATCTGGATGAGGAAGATCCTTGTTGGGTTATTTGGTCAGTAGATGGATCCTATAGTGATTTAATTTGATAATCAGAGTTGTATCAAACTCTCTGAGAATCTAGTTTTTCATGATCATTCCAAGAATATTGACATCTGGTATCACCATCTTAGAGATTGTGTGCAGAGGAGAATCATGTTGTTGGAGCACATTCCTACAGAGGAACAAGATGAAAATATTTTGACAAAGGAGTTGTCAAGATGCAAAATCGAGTTTAATAGAGGCAGGATCAGGGTAGCAGATAATCCCTTTCTTGTTGAGAGGGAGTGTTGAAAATGCAACAAGAAAATTGCTAATTTAATTTTGTCCTTGAATTAAATGAAGAATAAAATTGTAATTCCACATCACATGACAACTTATATTAGTTAAATAAGTTAATTTGACTTAGTTGGCTCAGTTAATTCGAGTTGAGGGTCTAACTTGAGTCATGTAGAGTGTCTCCCAAATTATAGGATCCCTAGTTGAGTTTATTTTGAGTTGTAATTAATTAATTCAGTTTAACTAAGTTAAAGTTAGTTAAACTAGTTCCAATTGATGGAGGAACTAGTAGGAGGTCAGACAGTGTGGTGTTGCTTCATGTGTTCAACCAATTAACTGATTATTCACTCGTAAATAACTTATGCATGTCAAATCTGATAGTTACCCAGTTGATTGGAGTTCAGGGACAATGTACTATCAGTCGTATAATCATCCGAATTGTACAGGTGGTGCATGTAGTCATAGGAAGGCCTATGATGGATTGCGCAATTCTAATTGAGGAATTTCCCTAATTAATAGGGGCTAATTCCCAAGGAAAAATGCAAAGAAATAGGGACTTGGGGAGGTGATAAATTGGTTAAGCATTGGCCTAGGCTTGTCTAGGAAGTTGTGAGATACATAAAGATAGTGCAGAGGTTGCTCGGGATTGAGAAAAGCATTGTAATATTCTAATATTTTCTAACTAATGCAATATACAGATAGCAAGGGTTTTTAGTTGTGGCTTTCCCCAGGAAATCATTGTGTGATGTGTTGATTGAATTCTTTCTCTTGTATTCTTTGTGATTTCACGATCGTTTAATTGTTTCTGCTGATGAGTAGAGTAGATTCAAGTCTATTGTTTTAGTAAATTACAATTAGTAGTTTGAATCTACAAGGAATTTCTACATTGTTAATATGTTGTACTGAGTATGAGAATGCCTACCTCAGAGATGATTTCATGATTATATTGTAATGTAACCCTTGATTCTTCATTTTTATCTCTCCAACCAATTGGTCTCTAATCTGAACTATCACATGATAAATCACTTCAATCCTCGCACACAATTTTTGACTTTGTAATTTATGGGGCAATCTGTTACACAACATTTTGTCACACTAAGGTAAAAAACCCTAATTTTGGATCTCTTGCTATCCAATGAACCCTTTTCATGATTCCCCTACAAATATGGAAGAATATTCATTCTAAGAAATAGAAGAATCCTAGATTACATTGCTAAAAACCGTAATTTTAGCCCTCATCACACCTTTCTTGTTGTCAAATTGCGATGGTGCACCAATAACCATTAAAAAAATGCAATGATCAACAAAATTTTCTAGACCAAAAGGTGCAATGACAACTATACATGGGTAAAAATAAAAAGTAAAATATAGAAGCCTTGTTGAGGAATCTTATTCCAACAACATGGACTTGAGCCCCTACCTATTTGGGCCTCATCCCAAAGTTGATGGATTCAATCCCACTCATTATGGAACCTACTCCCATTATTGTGGATCTCACACCTTTAGAAGTGGATCTACAACCTCTTCTCTTCTCCTGTAAATACAATGTAGACCAAAGAAGAGGGGGTTGGTTTTTTGAGGTTTCTAAGTTATGAATCCATACTGTGGAAGTGAAGGATTGTCATGCTAAAGGGAGGATTGAAGAATGGTGGAAGGAGATTTATGAAATCAAGGCCTGGGTTGTAATATCTCCCTCTTATTTGTTAATACAATATATATTATTTTTCTCACATGATTTTCTTATTATTCACATTCATTGTATCAAAGATCCTTGATCTTCTTATTAGTACTATTTTGAACTTATTCATCCATAGTATGCTTTAATCCTTTTTTCTGTCTCTATTTTTCAAGTTTTGGTCTTCGAGGATTGAAGTGGAGCAAGAAATCGAGCGAGAAGAGGATTTAATCAAGGATCTATTTCATTAAATAAGTAAGTCCCATTCAAACTTTACTAGAGAAAGATATTATGCATTTCCTTATTTTTTCTAGATTTGATCATTGAGTCTAAGGATATTTCTCTTGCTTGCAAGAGGGATTTATCCAATAACAAACATAATAAAACCTATAAACAATTACAATCCATTCGACTAAGTTATTCACAATGGGAAATCCTAAACCAAATATCGAGGAGAATATGTGGAGCTAAATTTTGAATGCATGAGGTGTAAATTAGTTGGTTTTTGTGGGGTTTAGTCCCTATCATGTCTCAAGTTCATATCTCATGGGGAGAGGTTGAGGTTGGGAGCCAATTTTTGGGGGTTACATTGTCCCAAGGGGCATCCAAGCTTGATTGAGTCTCACACAATCCCGATGACAACATCTTGTACATAACCCTTAACTTGTTTTCACTGATGAGTAGAGTAGATTCAAGTCTATTGTTTTAGTAAATTACAATTAGTAGTTTGAATCTACAAGGAATTTCTACATTGTTAATATGTTGTACTGAGTATGGGAATGCCTACCTCAAAGATGATTTCATGATTATATTGTAATGTAACCCTTGATTCTTCATTTTTATCTCTCCAACCAATTGGTCTCTAATTTGAACTATCACATGATAAATCACTTCAAACCTCGTACACAATTTTTGACTTTGTAATTTATGGGGCAATATGTTACACAACATTTTGTCACACTAAGGTAAAAAACCCTAATTCTGGATCTCTTGCTATCTGATGAACCCTTTTCATGATTCCCCTACAAATATGGAAGAAGATTCATTCTAAGAAATAGAAGAATCCTAGATTACATTGCTAAAAACCGTAATTTTAGCCCTCATCACACCTTTCTTGTTGTCAAATTGTGATGGCACACTAGTAACCATTAAAAAAATGCAATGATCAACAAAATTTTCCAGACTGAAAGGTGCGATGACAATTGTACATGGGTAAAAATAAAAAGTAAAAATAGAAGCCTTGTTGAGGAATCTTATCCCAACAACATGGACTCAAGCCCCTACCGATTTGGGCCTCATCCCAAAGTTGACGGATTCAATCCCACTCATTATGGAACCTACTCCCCTTATTGTGGATCTCACACCTTCAGAAGTGGATCTACAACCTCTTCCCTTCTCCTGTAAATACAATGTAGACCAAAGAAGAGGGGGTTGGTTTTTTTAGGCTTCTAAGTTATGAATCCACGTTGTGGAAGTGAAGGATTGTCATGCTAAAGGGAGGATTGAAGAATGGTGGAAGGAGATTTATGAAATCAAGGCCTGGGTTGTAATCTCTCCCTCTTACTTGTTAATACAATATATATTCTTTTTCTCACATGATTTGCTTATTATTCACATTCATTGTATCAAAGATCCTTGATCTTCTGATTAGTGCTTTTTTGAACTTATTCATCCATAGCATGCTTTAATCCTTTTGTTTGTCTCTATTTTTCAAGTTTTGGTCTTCTAAGATTGAAGTGGAGCAAGAAATCGAGCAGGAAGAGGATTTAATCAAGGATCTATTTCATTAAATAAGTAAGTCCCGTTCAAACTTTACCAGAGAAAGATATTATGCATTTCCTTATTTTTTCTAGATTTGATCATTGAGTCTAAGGATATTTCTCTTGCCTGCAAGAGGGATTTATCCAATAACAAACATAATAAAACCTATAAACAATTACAATCCATTCGACTAAGCTATTCACAATGGGAGATCCTAAACCAAATATCGAGGAGAATATGTGGAGCTAAATTTTGAATCCATGAGCTATAAATTAGTTGGTTTTTGTGGGGTTTAGTCCCTATCATGTCTCAAGTTCATATCTCACAAGGAGAGGTTGAGGTTGGGAACCAATTTTGGGGGTTACATTGTCCCAAGGGGCATCCAAGCTTGATTGAGTCTCACACAATCCTGATGACAACATCTTGTACATATTGTTGAAAACAATATGTAGAACCAAACTTTTCTAAAATATAAATATACTATGATAAAAGTTACATAGATTAAAATTTGGTTCTTTCATCCAACATGTGGGTTGGGCCCAACCTATGCATAATATAGTGTTGAAAAAAAACATAGATCCAAACTTTTCTGAAATATAACTATATTGTGATAATGAAGAATACATAGATTGAGATTTGGTTCTTCCATCCAATATGTGGGATGGCCCCAGCCTAGGCACAATCTAGTGTTGAAAAAGAAAATAATGTAGAAAAAAACTTTTTTAAAATATAAATATAATATAATAACGAAGAATACATAATAAAGAATACACATAATGAAGAAAATAACTATATGTAATAATGAAGAATAAATATATTGAAATTTTGAAATAATGAGGAATACGTATAGAATTTCAATCTTTATATTCTTCATGATTACAATATAGTTATCTTCATTATTATGTATATTCTTATATGTATTCTTCATTATTATTTTTTATTTTTTTGTATCCCAAAGGAACCCAACAAGCTTCTTGACATGTAACTACTAGTAAACCTCTGGGAGTCACGACCTGTCCTCCTGTCCGTAAATCAAGTCACAATTGAGGGGATTTGAACCTTAGATCTCTTATTTTTCATAGAACTTACATTACTTGGATCAACAATTGAGTTTCCCCCTAGGACTATTTATTCTTCATTATTATAATGTACTTATATTTCAGAACCAAAAAAAAAATGTCTCTACAATTTTTTCAACACTAGACTGTACCTAGGTTGGGAAACTGTTATCGCGAAATCTAGTGTCTATGCAGAGCTGTTAGTCCCACTAAGGCTGGTAGCTACCTTAGAAACAAACAAACTAAAACTAATTTCGTTTTCTTTATGAGAAATAGATAAGAGGGGAATAAAGGAGACCAACCTCTGTCTTGCGCTTGGTTCCTTGTTTGATTCCTCTCCCTTTTGATAGATCTTCACCACTCGCTTCCTCGTCTACCCAGCTTCAAAGAGCACCTGTAGAATCAAAGCAGCATAACACTATCCAAGAACATAGATCTATTATCATAAACAATATAGGACCAGATATATATTGACCACACAAATGCATCTATCATCAATCAATCAAGAATGTGGAGGAAAACTTGAATAGCTTTATTGATAATCAAGAAATAGCAAAGAGGATTACAGCCAATTGTTCTGACCCAGCATCATCCTCTCAGCAAGAAAGCCCTTCTTCACCTCATGAAAAGCTTAGATCACCCAACACTATGATATTGCACCAAGAAACCAACAACACTTCCTTACAAGATACAAAATTCCAGCCTCTGGATCTCTGGGATGAGGGATCCATATATAGATGTTTGAAAGGGGGGTGAGTCAGCTTTTGAGATTTGATTAGCGTCCTCTCTTTGATAGTTCTTGATTCCACTTGGAGATTGATGATCTCTTACTCATCCCTGGGCAAATGCAGAGAGGCAAGTGTCACAGGAGAAGTTTCTAGAAGATTCCATGATCCTCCACCTTGCAGATTGACCCTGCCATTTGTCCACTCTCGCCCATCGCACCCCATAGAAGGGATTTTCAAGATGCATCGCACCTCCTGTGTGTATTTAGGTTGGATGCAACACAATTTGACCATGGAGCAGGTGAGGTGGTCCAGTTTTGACTAGTTCTGAGCATTTTTTCATGGAGAACTTCTGGGAGAAGATGTAATCAGTTGACCTTGTTCTTTTAGAGGTTGGAACAACACTTTTAGGGACTTAATAGCCCTTGGTTTACAGACATTTATGATTGGGGTTGCAGTGCCCAAAAATGTCTATAACAGTTGCCCCCTAAAGCATGAGTTCGTTAATCTATTGATGTCGGGTGAAATGCTTTATCATGAGGATCTGAAGTTCTTTCAAGCTGGAAGGCGACCTGTAATAAGATAAAATACAATACATTATCTTCATAATATTTTCATGATCTAGTTGAGGCGGGCATTCCCATGCTCAGCTTTATAAATTCATTTTCATGTACATAAGACAGAAAATCGTCGGAGTGTAGACTGATGATTCTGGTAGAGCCATCATCCCTTAGGTTGGATGATTATCTGTGCAGTAATGATGTACATTTGATGTCTTTATTTTCCTGAATATATATCGTAGCCCGGATGGATGAAACTAGATCCAGGGTCTTCAATCTCGTTCGATCTTCACTCAAAGTACAAGTCGATCCATGTGAGAGATGTTCTAGAGTCGAACATGGAAAGACATCGCATGATTACCAGCCAATGATGTAAGTTGTTAACATGCGCGAGAGGAATCACCGATAATGATGATGACCCTGAAGGTACTACAGTACAATTCACGTGGTGTGAATAAGGGACTTGGCGTCAAACACCACGCAAAATCTTTCGGTCGAAGGCCATTGACGTAAACTTGTTGCCGGAAGTGAGAAACTTGCCATTGAGGCATGCAAGCTTCAAAGTACTGAAAGGGTTGTCCCTAGATCGACTTCTTGGATAATGAGCTGATGTCGACAAGAAGCAATCCGTCATAGGAGGGCCTTAGTGAATCCCACATCAATGACACGGAACAGAGCAAATGATTTTAATGGAGGTGAAAACGATCTGGTGATATAAGGTTCACGGTGGCGGTCATGAAAGAATGGAGTGTAAATGTATTGCAGTGGGTGAGACACAGGTCAATTCTTTGAGCGAATTCTCTTGAACATATCGGCGACACTGACATGATGGATCGGTAGCATTAACCCCAAATATGGATGGTGTGATGAAACCATGGTGATGTGACCAGTGAATGGAACAACCCAACCCGACTCGGATGCGTAGTGAAAGTGTCATGTTCAAGAGCGACTTGCTACCGATAAAGTTTCTTCAAGTTTTCTTCCCAATTTTCCCCAGTCATTGCTGACAAGTACCTCTTTATTTTTGTCAAGCTTGAGGAGGACAACATATGTTTTTTCTATAATTTTCCCTTTGGGCAAACCCATCGCTATGTTTTAACGAGCCTAGCGATAGTGAAACTCGTTCTTGTCTGTATGGACAAGTTTGTCTCTATTCGATTTTAACGAGTTTAACGACAAGGATAACTCGATCCTTCTCAATTTTAGAGAGTCTGAAAAAGGGACGTAAAGAAAACTCCAATAATCCTTTTTCGTCATATAATCCCTTGAGTCCGAAAAAGTATAAAACAATACAAAAGGGATAAATTTTTGGTACTTTTAACGATCCGAACAAAACAAGCGCTCGATCTTTTTGTGTAATAATCCTCAAGTCCAAAAATATTAAAATCTAGAGGGATAACACTTCCGGTCTGGAGAGGCCAATTTCTTGCAATTTTTTTATATTTTACGAGTTAGTTGAAAAGAGCTTAAAGGAGACTCGTTTTTTGAGGAACGAGTGATAAATCCGGGTAGCAGCTGATTCCAGGTAAGGTTTGGAATTTTCCAATCACAACAGTGTCACAAGGATGGCTAACAGGATCACTCTTCACAGTTGTTCCTCAAAAGGGGTAAACAATCAAATGGGGGTGAATGATCAACCAATACAGAGTGGAGGTGATGATGAGAACACGACCAAGGCTTCAAAGGCTGATGATAATACATTCACGATGGTTATTTACCAGAAATTGGTTCATTTTTTAATGAGCTTAAACTCTGGGGGAGCATTTGCTCATTGCTTATGTTTTTCTTTTAACGAGCTTGAATTCTGCGTTAAAACTGCTCAAAATAATGGTCATTGATTGTCTTGATTTTACCATTGACAACTTTGTTCTTTCAGAGGTTGTGTTGCCTGCTCAATCGCTTCATCAAACTAGTTAGAAATGAACAATATATGTTTGAAAAATGAGTTAAAGCACTAATATTTTACTTGAATTACATGAAAAGTAATTTAAAAGTGCTTTTTACCTCTCATTTCACCATTTTATTTAAACTTTGGTTTGTTTGAGCTTTGGAGGTGCTTTCCCCCTTGATTTTCACTAGCTGATTCCGGGAGATTCTGTGGACGATTCTCGGCGCCGTCTAGACCAGGTAGGAGCTAAACCTTAGCTCTTTAATTTCATCCTTTCCTTTTTCATTCTGAGCATGTTTTCTGGTTTTTCTGAGCCTCTGGGGTTTGAAAAACTCGCCCTAGCTCCATCGCACCTCTTCTACATCGAAAGGTGCGATGCATGCTGGCTTGGCCATTGGCTAGTCAGCATGCATCCCACCTAGAACACTGCTAGGGGTGCAATGGGCGCAAAGAGGGCCATTTATGCACAGTTTTTTATGGAAATTTTTGCCTATTTTTCACCAAATCAGGGTCTTGACTTTTCTCTTGTTTGTTTCAGAGATTCATTGGAGAAAAATGCCTGTTACATGGCGAGAACATGAGAATGAAGAAGAGGGCATGCTTTCTTTACATGATCCAGTTACGGTAAATGCACTGCGGAACTATGGCCTGTTCAAGTTTTTCCACATCTCTTGCATGAGGCAACAAATCAACCTGTTGCAATATTTTCTCGAGGTGTGGGATCCTACCACCCAGGTGTTCCAAATTAGGGGCAATCTTGACTATCGTGGACATCTATTTTTTTACCGGCTTATCGAGGCGGGGTGCCCCTATCTCATTATCAGGTTCGGCCCGTGGGGGTGAATCTGTGAGAGATTACATTCGCGGGTATTGAAGAGAGGGATCTCAGCTGAGTAAGGACGGCAAGATCATTATCTGAGATGTCACTGACAGATCCCTGAGGACCATTCTGTTCACTTTTGCTAGACTAGCTGGTAGTGTGGCACTTCACGTGGCCAACAGGTCTTATATGCAGTACGCCTTGGAATGCCTTGAACCAAAGGTGTTCAACTGGCATGATGCAGTGCTCTCTGTGATGAAAGAAAACTGACCAAGGTGAAAAATGGAAGATTGAAGAACTTTGGATATGGTTCTATCTTGACAGCTTTCGCCTTGGAAAAGATCCCGCTGATGCAGCTGCAGTATGTTTCACTTGGTTTACCTCCATCGACTAAGCCACGGATGCAGAGATGGGTCGACCTTATGGCCAGACATGTTGGTCAGTCCCAGATTTCCTTTTCTGATACCTTTTTCGAGTGTTTCAACCGTCAGGAGATGGTTTTTTTCGAGTACCCATATGCCGGTATGGATTTTCGGGGTGATCCGGATTTGGTACTGCCTGCTGGTGAGCAGTGGGGTGTCATCGGTAAATTTTCTGACCATATCTTTGTTTATCGTTTCTCTTTATAATGTTCTTGTGCTTTCTTCTATTAGGACTAATCAAAACTCATGTGCTCATGCAGATGTTGGACCAGTTCGACTAATAGTATGCCTGAGAGTGCCAGCTGCTGCTCCAGCAGGAGAGGGTGCGGGAAGGGCTATCCTTCGCGACCTTGATGTGGTCGAGACTCTTTCAGCATTGCAGGATCAGGTCGAGGGCCTTACTCTTGGTATTCCGGACATGAGGACCGACGAGCTGCCCCTGAGGTTGTAGCGACATACTACTGGTGTGCCGAGTCGGTGGACTAGGATTTTACGCATGATTGCACAAGCGGTGACTTGTTATCACCAACATCATTAGACTAGGGTGCCCCCTAGCGTTTTGAGTTTTGGGTCATTTGACCAATTTTGTCTCGGTTAAAACATTATGTTAAACCATAAAGAGTTATATATATATATATATATATATATATATATATATATATTATATATATATATATATATATATATATATATATATATATATTATTATTTTCGGAGTTTTATTTTGGTTAAGTTACATGATCCTGATGCAAATACTGATGAAATGCTTCTTTTTATAAATGTTGCAAATGTCTATCTAACACATAATTTTCTAATGAGTCTGTTAATGTGTTTAAGTTTCTAGAAATATGCTGATATTGAATAAAATCAAATTGTCTTTCCAAAATCTTGACCCTTAGGAACATAAGATAGATAGCTGGATTTCGGACAGAGTAGATACCAGTGAGTTGTAGTATGACGAGCTATGAGTCTAGCCTGACGGCAAGTCGGCTTATGCCATGTGTGATGGCATCAGAGAGAAGTTCTATCAACGCACTATATTCAGCGATGTTATTTGTTGATCGACCAATACATACCCCTCTGAAACTTACTAACTCGTCGCTTGGATCAAAAATGGCCCAAGCCGCAGAAGATAGGTTCTACGAACTATGACTCACTCCATCAACATATCCAACGAAAGATTCCAATGGGTCCGACATCTGCGACAAATGTAAAAAGTGGATTACTTGACCAAAACAATTACTCTTAGCAAAAACAAAATGTAACAAAAGCATATTGGTTACCACACTGAATCATGCGTAGTAACGATTAAGGTACAACCTGTTATGGGGTTGCGCCAGTGGAATCCCGTCATAATCCATTAACTCGTAGGCTCCTTTTGCTAACACTCGCTTAACAATATAGGGGCCCATTCGTAAAGACTTGAACTTACCTGCTCCCAATTTATCAGATTCCTGGTCATGAAGTAAGACCAAGTCACCTTCTGAGAAGACACGAGGTTTGACATTCTTGTTGAATTGCGCCTTGACTCGTTTCTTATGGGCTTCGTTAGCCAAAGTGGCATCACAACGGGTTTCATCCAATTGGATTAGTTCCAAGAAACGAGCCTCCTCTTATGAAGTTCCGGGGAGAAGGTCGATTGCGAGTTTGAGGGACGAGATTTCACACTGAACTGGTAAGATTGCTTCTAGGCCATACACCAGTTGAAAAGGTGTAAACCCGGTTGCATTTCTTACCGATGTTCGGTATGCCCACAAGGCTGAGTACAGGATCAGGTGCCAACTCCTTTTGTGGACTTCAATCATCCTTTGTAGCATCCGCTTCAGGACTTTGTTGATTGCTTCAACTTGTCCATTGGCCTGCGGGTAATATGGAGTAGAGCTGTCGTGGGACAACTCTAATTTGGCAGCCAATTCAACCATCATGTGATTGCGAAAATGCTATCCATGATCTGTGACTATAGCTTGTGGAATGCCGAATCTCGTGACTACATGATTGAAAAGGAAAAGGGCAGCTGTTTCACCAGTGTTATCTAATGTAGGCATCGCCTCGGCCCATTTGGTAAAATAGTCTACCGCGACTATGATATACCCATGCTCCCCGATCGAGGTGGGGTTACATGTCATGAAATCAATGCCCCATTTGGCGAATGGCCCAACAAAAACTATCGGTTGCAGAGGCGCGGGTGGTTTTCTAGTTTTTCTATCAAAAATTTGACATGCATGGCCACTTCTGACTGCGGTTATGCAATCTTTGAACATTGTTGGCCAGAAGTATCCTGCTCGTAAAAATTTTTACGCTGTAGCGTAGCTAGATTGATGCCCCCACACGGGCCTGAATGGCAATCATTCAGGACTTTTTCGGCCTCCTCATGGGTAAGGCACCTTCTCAGAACTATATCGACACCATGACGGTAAAGTGTATCACCGATGATCATGTAGTCTTTTGATTGGTACCGAATACATTTTTGTTCTGATCAAGAGGTATTAGACCTATATTTTTGGGTTTGGAGATAAATTATTATATCTCCATACCATGGATTGCTTGAAGATATCAGAAACAAAGATTCATCCACGATGGTTTCTTCGGATGTTTCATCGTTGGACAATGATGGGAAATCGCATAGCAATTGTGCGAAAACCAGGGATTTCTTTGATTTGGATTTTACAAATTCCAGATCAAACTCTTGGAGAATTGCTATCCATTTTAAATATTTGCCCCCTAGCAACTGTCGAGACAATATATAAGTCATGGGGTTGCAATCTGACAAAATGGTAGTTTTTCGAAAGAGGACATAGTGACGAAATCTCTGTATCGCTTGAACAGCTGCGAGAGCCAGCTTTTCAACATAGGCATACTTTCTTTCTGTATCATTTATGTTCATACTCAAATAATATATAGGATGTTCAATTCCGTTGTCTTCTTGAACTAAAACCATTGCGATGGTTGTATCCGCTGCAGCCAGATACAGGTTAAAGTCTTTTTGATAATCAGGAGCATACATTAATGATGCTTTCATTAGGGATTCTTTTAAAGCATCAAAGGAAGCTTGCACGACCTAATCCCAGACGAAGGGTACTCCTTTTTTCAATAGACGTGTATAATCTTTAGCAAGTTCAGCATAATTTGGAATGAACCTCCTTAGAAAATTTGCTTTCCCTTGGAGTTTCTAAATCTGAAGAAAATTTGAAGGTGGAGGCAAATTTATGATTGCCTAAACCTTACATGGGTCAAGACGAATCTCGTCTTTTGAGACTACAAAGCCAAGCAAACGACCAGAACTGACACAAAACACACATTTGTGTGGATTGAGTCATATCTTGTAGTGTCGGCAATGTAGAAATATAGCTCTCAAATGCTGCGGATGATCGATCCGCTTTCGTGAATGAGCCGGAAGGTCGTCGAGATATGGTTGAACGATGTTTTTGATTTCATGGAAGGCATAATTCATTGCCCTCTGAAATGTTGCCCCTGCGTTCTTTAAACCAAAGGGTAATTTGCGATATGAAAATGTGCCCCACAGACAAATAAATACAGTCTTTGACTAGTCCTGTGGGCGGATATTTATTTGATTATACCCGAAGAATCCATCCATAAATGAAAAGATTTCACATTTATCTGGTCAATAAAGGGTGTAGGGTAGTTGTATTTCGGACAAGCTTTATTTACATCCCTATAATCGACGCACACTCTAATTGTTCCTTGTTTTTTCATTACAGGAACAATGTTTGATACCCAATCGGTTAGAGGAACCGGGTAAATAAAACCAGCATGGAGAAGTTTATCAACTTCTGCCTTGATGGCAATAGCTTTCTTGGGGTGCACCTGCCGTATCCGTTGTCGTACCGGTTTTACATCTGGATACATCTTGATTTTGTGTTCAACTATACTCGAGTCAATGCCTGGAATTTCATTGTACGACCAAGCAAAGACATCTCTGAATTCGCGAAAAAGAGTGTAATATATTTCTAGTTTTGAAAGAGAACAACATTTTCCAACATAAATATTCTCTACAACATCCATTTTGGTCGAGATATTTATGGCGATAGTCTCTTCAATATTGGACAAGTTTCGCTCGGAATCCACCGTGTTTACAGTATTTGATAGGAAATCAAAAACTGAAGGATGATGAAGGTCATCAGGAGTATCTTCTTGACAATCCGGAAGATGGGAACGATGGTGGTAATCTTCCCATGGTGCCCCTTCAATTATCATTGACTGAACAATTCCTTCGTCGGTGTAATGCACTTGCGACCAAGGATCTGAAGGGGTGCCATATTCCTTAGACCTATCTATCCAAACACTTGATGAGCGTTGATTCGGGTCTGCCTCCCATGCCGAAAACATTGATTGCTACAATATTTCTATTGGGCTTGGAGGCAATACCTGCGGATGATCCATGTTAATATCGTTTTCTGAGATCTTTTGAATCGAAGATATCATATTGCAGGTTCCTACCGTCGCCACTTCCGCCAGATTGATTGGAGGCGGGAGGGCAAAAGTCCCCATTAATATAGGGTCTTTTAGTAGGCCTACTCCAATATTTTGAAGCGAATGGGGGCTTCCATGGATCATCGGAATGCTTCCCGTAACTTGGGAACTATTGGGGAGAAATGTTTGTTGGTCGACGATTGTAATTCCTCCTTGAAAAGGAAATGCAATCTTCCTAAAGTAGGTCGACACAACCGCAGCCATAGCATATATCCATGGTCTTCCCAGTAGGATGTTGTAATCGAGGTTTCCGTCGATTACTTCGACATCTATTTCTATTGTTTTCCCCCTAGTTCAACTTGTAAGTTACTTAAAATACCATACGGGGTATATGTTCATCCATCAAATGCTTTTAATGTCGTCAAAGATCATGACAAGGTTGGAGGTCCTAAAGTTTTCCAGCAACTCATCGAAATAATACATGTAGATGCCCCCTCATCAATAATTGTTCGATGAACAGTTTTGTTGAGGGCTTTCACCTGAATGAGGAAAGCTAGTTGAGCTGGTAACTGAGGACCATATCCTTTGTGATTGAAGGACGCAAGATTAGAATCCTTTGGCTCTATCCCACCTATAGCTGATAATAAAACTTGCTTTTGGGATGGGCAATTTTTTAGTACTTCAAGTGTCGACATAGCGGATGGCGATTGGGCCAGATCTTCCACTATATTATAATGATGTGCTGCTCTGGCACGAGGATTAAATGTCGACTTGTGTACTACTCCCTTTGGCGGTTTTCTTGTTAGCTCCGGAATGATGGGTGGCGCAACTTCTATCGAAGTTGTTGTCGAACTACTAGGTTGATCTTTATCCTTGTTGTTCGATAGCTGTGGATTCCGTAATCTTTATTTCTTGTCGATATCAAAGCATCATTTTGTTGTTTCGAAACCGACAACATCAGCACTTGGGACGGGGAAGCATTTTCACTAGCAACCAGATTTTTCCCTGGATTTGGAAACGGATCAGTCAATACCGCCGAGGTTTTTGAATTCTTTAAGAATTTTCAAAGCTCATCTTTATATGGACAATCTCTTGTCCAATGATCCTCATCACATATTAAGCATGGACTTTTTGGTTTCCTATCTCCAGGAGGGTTTGCAGAAGAATTTTCAGGTGATGATTCCTCCTGTTTCTTCTTCTTCCCTTTGTTTTTCTTCTTGCCTCCTGGTTGCTTGGTTTCTTTGCCTTTATCAGTCGAGACGGCATTTACTTTCGAGGCGAGAAGTTTCTCTTTTGCATTTTGACTGGAAATCTTACGGGCCTTTTTAGATGTAGCCTTTGTCGATTTCGTGTCTGTCGTACCAATCACACCATCGCTGACATGAGAGTCGTTTTTTGATTTAGGAGGAGGAGGGATGGAAAATTCTGGTCTGGGAGCGTAAGGGATTTTATCGTAGAGCGTGCTAGACTGAGTATAAATAAAGTCTAAATATTGCGCACGAGCAATAACTTGCTCTTCAGTGACAACTCCTCCTTTTGCCACATCTTCTGTAATGGAAGGTAATAATGACTTAATAGACCATTCAGTGAAAAGTTGATCAGGAACATACGTTTTTACCATTCTACGACAACGTAGCCACTCATGAATATGATCAGATATGTGAGTGGCCGTTGTTTGCTTGAAATTGGTAAGAAGTTTTGTTCCCGTTTCATACCTTATTGGTAACTGAAAATGGGTTAAAAAGGTTGTGGCTAGGGCACTGAAGTTGTCAAACGAAGCTCTCGGTAACTCGATATACCATTTTGGTGCTAGACCAGTTAACGTCCTCTGAAAAAGGTGAAGCCTAATCGAATCATCGTTTAGGGTGTTTGATGAACACCACAAATGAAATGTCATCACATGATTCGACGGGTCTTCACCCGGATTTCCATTAAATTTAGGAATATCTGACGGAAGTTTATGCGGAATCGCCGGCCACCAAGGGGCGTAAGCAATTGGATCGTTCATTAGCCGATTTAGATCTGGTAACTCTAAAGTTATCACGAAGGGTAACTGTTGATTCAGGTTTGGCGAAGCATACCCAGGATAGGATGGAATGGCCTGAGCTGTTGGTATTTGCATACCAGCATAATGCATTCGATGTTGGTAACTTCGGTAAGGTTGATGGGCATAACCATTGTAGAATGGTTGATTTTGACCGTTTTGAATATACGGCTGCCCATTATTTGCAAAGATTTGTTGCTCAGATCCTTGGTATACTTGTTGGAATTGCGATTGTTGGTATTGCACCAGCCATAGTTGTGAAGCCACGTGCTGTTGTCCAATATTGGCCGTTTGACCAAGATGAGGGGTAATTGTACCCGTTTGGGCCTGTGTCATTCCACTAGTTGGCGATTATGGTTGAGTCGCAGGGACAAGAGGCTGTTGCATTACAACCTGAGAAACCTGAGGCTGGCATATAACAAGCAATGCTTGTACTTGCAACATTGTCACAATAGTCGGCGTAGTTGGTATATTTGACATAGGTAAACATTGTTGCATCGAATATACAACTCTTGGTTGTTGAGGCAGTATTGGCACCCAACCGCTAGATGTAATTCCAACATAACCTGAATTTTGTTGTGAACTCTCATATGGTTGTCCTCCCAGAGGAGACAATGAAAGGGTATACTACCCCCCCATATGGCGGTAATCTGGTACTCAAAGGAATCGTTTGTCCTTGAGAACTGAATTGCCCAAATTGACACCCTAAAGGATCAATTTGCTGAGACTCAACATAAGAGTTCCCAGATACTATTTCGGATGAACAAACAGGAACGGACCATACTGTCGAAATAGCCCCTAAGTGGGCCCCTTCTAGCAATTGGGAGCTAGTTGGGACAGACGGTATGCCGATGAACATGGTTGGAGTGACAACAGGAAGTTCTGTCGTCGTTGTTTCGGATGACACAGTCCTAGATGTTGACGGTTGTTCAGACATTTCTAGTCTATCCAAAAGATTGCCTAGCGATTCTACAGGAGCTTCGGATAACGGTAGACTAATTTTTGATGAAGAAGGATATAAAGTGATCTCGACTCCAAGTCGCAATGGAGTACTAGATGGAGGATCCTCCACAATCTCTTCTATAGCAATCAGACCAGGTGGAAGAGGTAGACCGTCAGGTCCGTAAAATATTTCTGGTGCCGAAGAAGGTATAGAATCTGCAGCGACAGATTTTTGGGGAATAACACCTTTTGAATCAGTTGTAGATGGAGTTGGCTCAGTAATACAAGTGTTTACCTTCACACTAGGATCCGTTCTACTATCCTTTGGCGGCTGCTGAACTTCTTCTGTAAAGGCAAGGATGCCAGAAATGTTTGGAGTAACCAGAGTCTCCGATGGTGTTGGAACACTTGTTCTAACTTTACCAAGGGATTTGGAACCAGTTAAACGAGTTCGCTTTGTCCGTAACAATTTCGATTCTAGAGACAAAGACGGTTGACTCGTAAGCTTCCGCAAACGACAGGGTTTCAATTGACTTTCTTCCACGATTGCAGATTACTCGATCAACTAAAAATCAAGGGGAAGTATGTTTCCGAATTAGATGAATTTTAGATGCTTTGACACAACTTTCTTTTTCAATTTTTAAGAGTCAAGAAAAACAAAAGATGAATCTAGTCGCCTTCGATTTTTAATGAGCCTGAAGTGACAAGTGCTAAGATGGACCTTTTCCTTTAAGGAGTCTGAAAAGGAACGAAAGAGACTGCTTTGGAAATCTAGACAGAGGGATTACCAAACCAATCGCAAAACTGCAGAATACTTTTTATGGTACGGCAGTCAATCTTCCCGAATGTTATGTTCAGTGCATTTCGATCGATAGGGCAACAAACACGGCTTCCTATGGATAAAGGATAAAGCCTATTGTGGTCTCCCAATATATACTCGACGGTACGTGGGAGCACAAGACCGTACTAGAACTTATCGTCTCAAGGTGGAGGAATCACCCAACCAACAACGAAAACAACAGTTACCAGGCTTTACGACGCCGGAATATGTCTCTAGCCTAGACTTCTAAACGTTGTGCGTTAGGTTCCAAAGCTTTTTTCGATTCATTAAATTTATTTTACAATTGATCTTGCTTAAGAAATTTTCCTTTCAGGTTCACTGCGTGATGTAGATGTACAATTCCTAAAATGCAATCTAAGATGATAAACAGTCGTTTAATCTTCTTTTTTCAATGAAAATCCTAGCTACTAAGGAAAGAGAGATGATATTCTTTCAACATAGAGCAGAGAGCACACACTATATGCACTGTCCTAAATCAAACCAACAAACGGTCTAAATGCAAATGCACGTGCATGTATTTGTTTTCAGCCTTCTTAATGTGTGAATGATAAAAAGAAAGCTAAGCGCAAATCTGAATTATTTTTCAAAGTGACATTACTAGCCAGTTTCTTTTCAAGACAAAATGAGGACAATGACGACACTTTGTGATTTGGAATTGAAAACTTGCTTTCGAAACTTGAAAAACTACTAATTCAAATCAAATACAAGAGTAACAGTGTAATCAACTATCAAGAACAATCGAATTCTCTTCTATGACTGAAAACGAAACTTGCGACACTTTCAAATCAAGAAACGACAGTTCAATTACGCTACTTCTTTGTAAAAGAGAACTGAAAATGGCTCAAAATACATAAAAAAAATTTACAGTTCTTTGTACAATGGAGGATGAAAAATGGCAAGGAAGGGGGTTTCAATAGAGGTGTACTGACTACAGGCAGTAAAACTCTTGAATAGAGCTGAAAAGAGTGAACACAGAAACCAAAATCTAGGAGCAGGAAAGGCCTTGTCTGATTAGCACACATGTAACACAGTGAAAAAGAGATGCAGCGCACCTACTACACTCGGGAAGTGAAATGCATCCAGAATTCACAGAAGAGACAGTGCGCTGGACCAGGGGCGAGACTTTAACTAGGTTCTGGGTCACAGTTTGCAGCTCAGTTCAGGGATTTAGGTCGAGAAAGTGGTAATCAGTAAATCAATCACAGGCATAAATCTAAAGAGGTTACTAGAGCCACCACAAGGGCAATTAGAGAGCTTGTAAATCAATTTTTTAGTTCATAAACAAAACCCGGAGATAGACTGAAGCAACATTGATCTACTTTTCACTTGCATAGCAAATGCAATTCGAAGGCTAGCTGGCTTAACTTCAGGCTCCGTCTGTAAGTTTATAAAGTAAACAAATGTATATAAACAAACAATCTATTTGCTCCCCAGCAGAGTCGCCATTTTGTTATCGGGAAATCTAGTGTCTATGCAGAGCTGCTAGTCCCACTAAGGTTGGTAGCTACCTTAGAAACAAACAAACTAAAACTAATTTCGTTTTCCTTTATGAGAAATAGATAAGAGGGGAATTAAGGAGACCAACCTCTATCTTGCGCTTGGTTCCTTGTTTGATTCCTCTCCCTTCTGATAGATCTTCACGACTCGCTTCCTCGTCTACCCAGCTTCAAAGAGCACCTGTAGAATCAAAGCAGCATAACACTATCCAAGAACATAGATCTATTATCATAAACAATATAGGACCAGATATATATTGACCACACAAATGCATATATCATCAATCATACAAGAATGTGGAGGAAAACTTGAATAGCTTTATTGATAATCAAGAAATAGCAAAGAGGATTACAACCAATTGTTCTGACCCAGCATCATCCTCTCAGCAAGAAAGCCCTTCTTCACCTCATGAAAAGCTTAGATCACCCAACACTATGATATTGCACCAAGAAACCAGCAACACTTCCTTACAAGATACAAAATTCCAGCCTCTGGATCTCTGGGATGAGGGATCCATATATAGATGTTTGCAAGGGGGTGAGTCAGCTTTTGAGATTTGATTAGTGTCCTCTCTTTGATAGTTCTTGATTCCACTTGGAGATTCATGATCTCTTACTCATCCCTGGGCGAATGCAGAGAGGCAAGTGTCACAGGAAAATTTTCTAGAAGATTCCATGATCCTCCACCTTGCAGATTGACCCTACCATTTGTCCACTCTCGCCCATCGCACCCCATAGAAGGGCTTTTCAAGAGGCATCGCACCTCTTGTGTGTATTTAGGTGGGATGCAACGCACTTTGACCATGGAGCAGGTGAGATGGTCTAGTATTGACCAGTTCTGAGCAGTTTTTCATGGAGAACTTCTGGGAGAAGATGTAATCAGTTGACCTTGTTCTTTTAGAGGTTGGAACAACACTTTTAGGGACTTAAGAGCCCTTGGTTTACGGACATTTATGATTGGGGTTGCAGTGCCCAAAAATGTCTATAACAGAAACCCACATGTTGGATAGAAGAATGCTTTTCACAACAACGAGATGTTGTCACCAGGATTGTGCAAGACTCGATTGAGATTGGATGCTCCTTGGGACATTGTAATCCCCATAAATAGGTACCATCCTCAACCCATCCCCATGAGATATGAACTTCAGACCTGATAGGGACTAAAGATGTTTGGTTCTAAGAACAAATTGTTCTTCCATCCAACATGTGGATTAGCCCTTGCCTAAGCATAATGTAGAATTAAAAAAATTATAGAACCAAACTTTATATAAATATAATTACCTTTCTTAATAAAAAATAGATAAATTAAAATTTGATATAAATTATAAAATTTAGTATTAACATATATCTAACCACCATAAATGTAATGATGTTGCCAATTTTTATGTTATGTTTATTTTTAACTTGCTGAACAGTTATGATATTAATAACTTTTCACCGTTGGATCATTTTCATTGACTCCCCTAATCCTTAACTTAGGTGTAGGATCTTTTAGTTATGTCTATCATTTCATTAATGTTCTTTATTTCCCTTTGAATTTGATTATCAATTTAATTCACTTTGATATTTTAAAGCACTTGTATTAGGAATTTCTTCTGTCTATGAATCTGTTTTAGAGTGCAAGCATCAGTACCTGCCTAAGCATATCATAGCATGAAAAATACATAAATTAAAACTTAATATACATTTTATAATTTAGTATTAACATATATCTAACCATCATTAATGTAATGATGTGGCGAGTTTTTATGTTAGGTTTATTTTTAACTTTTTGAAAATTTTTGGCATTAATATCTTTTCATTGTTGGATCATTTTCATTGAGTCCCCACACCTTTAACTTAGGTGTGTGATATTTTAGGCATGTCTATCACTTCGTCAAGGTCCTTTATTTCATTTTGACTTTATCAATTTAGTTCACTTTGATATTTTAAAGCACTAGTATTGGACATTTCCTCATTCCATGTATTTATTTTGGAGTGTGAGCATTAGCCTAAGAATAGCATAACATTATCTATATATATATATATATATATATATATATATATATATATATATATATATATATATATATATATAGATAGATAGATAGATATAGATATAGATATATATATAAACTTTCCATAAATATATTTACCTTTTAATAATGAAAAATACAAATATATATATATATTTTATAATTTAGTACTAAAAGATATTTGAGCACCATAAATGTAATGATGTGGCCAATTTTTATGTTATGTTTATTTTTATCTTGTTAAATAATTATAACATTAATATATTTTCACTATTGGATCATTTTCATTGACTCCCCTAAACCTTAACTTATGTATGTGATATTTTAAGGTTGTTGGATCACTTTCATTGATTCCCCTAACCCTTAACTTAGGCGTGTGATCTTTTAGGGATATCTATCACTTTGAAAATGTCCTTTATTTCCTTTTGACTTTGGTTATTAATTTAGTTCACTTTGATATTTTAAAGCACTAGAACTAGGCATTTCCTCACTTTATGCATCTGTTTTAGATATTTTTTATTTGGCAATCAAATTGGTATTTCAAGTCACTCATTTTGAGAATTTGATCTATTTTAGAGTGCAATCTCTTAGTGTGTGTGTATATATATATATATACACACACTAAGAGATTGCACTCTAAAATATATATATATATATATATATATATATATATATATATATATATATATATATATATATATATATATATATATATATATATATATATATATATATACCTTCCAAAGTGAATGTGCAATTCTTTAGAGTAATTTGGGAACTAACAAGAATCCACTAGGGCGAAGGAGCCTACTCCTTGAGCCTTATCACAAGAAGCCCAAGGTATCTTCATGGAATTTTGAAACCGAGTAAATGAGATAACATCCATTGTACCATCCATTAGAAAATGCACTAATTAGTTACATAGTTATTTCATTATGGGAAACTTCCTGAGAAATTTCCTGCTATCTAACCTAGCGATTTCTCGAAAGGGCCGCTCAAAGGAGATCCAGACCAACAAACACCACCCCAAGGTCCATAATCACAAGGTACACGACCTTTCAACTTGCTTAACAACATTTATGCCTAATGAATTTCCATCCATCCAAGTTGGCCTTGGAAAACAGATACTTCCATCAATGATGTTCATCAAAAATATATATACCCATTTCCATATGGTATAAATACTTAAACATTATAATGTTACTAAACAGTCGAAGACAAGCTAATAATGGAGGGGGAGCATGAAATTTATGGCAGGGAAATTCTAGAGTATGAACCATAAGACATCGAAATGGACATTAGTGAGAGATTTGGATGTGATGAAGAAAAGGCTACAAGAAATTGGAGAAGAGGAAGTCACCCTTAGAGAAATGTGATGAGCCCCATAAATGGGTAATTATATGGGCTCATTTTGCCTCCTAACATAGTTTAATCAACCATTCTCTTAGCTTATTGCATGTTTTTATTATATTTATGCTTATGGAGTGAATTGGGTTGGTTATGTTGCCATGGAGTCTAATATGTGTTTAATGCAGATTTTTGTTGAATTTTGAAGACAAAGTCAAAGATTTAATGGAAAATTGGCAGCAATAATTCGAAGTGGACAAAGGAGAGGATTTATAGGAGGGTATCCCCCTCATTTATGACTCCCCACTTTGATTTCTCCTTCATGCAGCTGGGAGCACAAACAGCCAAATCAATGCACTAGGAGGCAGCCGAGAAAGTGGAGGATGACTTATGTTTATCTTGGGTTTCGGGAGCCAAGCCTCCCTGATTTAAATTAGTTGTTGGGAGCTTCAATTGTATAAGTAGAAAGGCCTAGGGCCTCATTAGGAAGTTAGTCAAATTGAATTTTTTTTGTAGATTTGCTCTGCTCAACTTCGAGCTTACTTTTGTTGACAGTTTCATGTAATCCTATTATTATTTTGATAATAAAGATGAGATCCTTTTTGAGCTAGCACTGAGTTACCTCAGAGGGCTGAAACTCTTGGGTTAGGGCCCAATCCAAGCAGCCAAGCTCCTCTCATTTTTATTTATATGCTTTGTTTTAGTTTATGGATTAGTTGTTGTTAGATAAATCTCTTTCTTGGTTAAGAATAGGTTGCTTTTGGTGATTTAGAAGGTTGTTTCCATTTGAGTTTTCTATAGCAGGTTGAACAGTGATAGAAAGAAGATACAAAAAGGCCATCAACAGAGCCTTGGCCTCCTTTCCTTCCCTTGGGACCATGAACTAAGGCCAAGACCCTCTTGCTGCCACAAAAAACATAAATTTGCCTTCTCCATAGGATTTCTAGTGTTGCAGTTTGTTAGAAGGTTAATGCTTTGCTTTAGATCTCTTTCACCATGCTCATTTTTGTCTTGTAATAAGTTTCCTTCCATGATTTCTCTCATTATAGTATTTTTTAGCATTTCTTTCCATAGCTCATAATCTAGATTAGCTTGATGCAAAATTCTGTTTTTTGATTTACTTAATTTCCTTGCTTGCTTGATCTCCTTGTTTGATTTTTAGGTCATTTTGTAGCAAATCTCTTCTCACTGCAAGTCAGCCTACCAGCCATCACCTTCTATCCATGATCTATGCCCTACAGGTCACCCAAAGTTCACCACAAATCTGCCTTAGTTTTCTGCGTTTTTCCATAGGATTTCTTTCTCTCTCCTGACCATCTTTTCCTCTCCTGGAAATCCTTGGTGACCCCTAGGTGCCTTAACACATCATCCCAACCTTCAACTACCCTTTCCACCCACTCTCACACCTTCAAAACCTCCAAAACTACTCTCGGCATCCTCCTGTAGATCCCCTGCAGCCTCCTGTAGATTTTCCTGTAGGCTTCTTTTTGAAGTCCAATTGTAGGAAAAGCCTCCAGAAGGCCACCTGAGACCTCCCAGGACCCATCCACACCATCCTACATCTTCTCAAGTCCCAAAACCGCCCTCCATCGCCACCTAATCACTGCCACATTCATAATTAAATAAATTACATGCATGACAATTTCACATAAAAATACCTAAAAATCCAAAAAGATGTTTTTGCTCATTTACTTCTAGAAATAGCTTGAGTAGATGTTGTTTACTTCCTGAGTAGATAATGGCATTCATTTCATGGTTCTTCATCTCTCTTTCTGCAAAAGTAGGATTAGTTGGTTAAGTAGGGTTTGCTAAGTTTTCTTTACATTTTAGTCTTCTTTTCCTTTCTACAAGTAGAGTAGCCTCTGTAGAGTAAGCTTTCCTTTCTTTCATCACATATAGAGCTTCTTCTGGAATCCATAGAAGTTGGCTTGAGTTCCTAGTGATCTTGCGCCAGCTGACCAAGTGGCAGCCTGCAGTAAGAACTAGTACTTGTGCATATAGCATCGTCGCTTCCAAGCTTGTTACGAACTACCAAGTTGATAAAAGTAAAGTAGGAAGCCCAGGAGTTGCAGCATTATTGCTGTAATACTAGTGCTCACCACTTTTTGGCGTCGTTGCCAGGGAAGCGTCAGAGTACTTTGTGATTACTGCTTTCTTCTATTTTCTATCACAACCTTCTGCTAAGTAGTTTATTTCAGCAAAAGTAGAGTATTTGTTTCTTTCAGTTTCCGCATTTCCCTGCTTTCATTTTAAATTCTGCAATTTCTAAAAAGTGGTGAGAAACTTCATTTTAGCAAAAGTAGATTAGTCATTTCCTTGCTTTCAGCTCTGCATTTCATTTGCTTTCATTTTCAATTCTGCGAATTTCATTTCAGCAACTTCATTTCAACAAAAGTAGATTAGTCATTCCTTGCTTTCAGCTCTGCATTTCATTTGCTTTCATTTTCAATTCTGCAAATTTCATTTCAGCAAGTTCATTTCAGTTAGTTGCAATTTTTTTATTCAATAAATTTCAGTTTTGCAGGTACAAGCAGTGAAAAAACAAAAACCAACCAAAAATATTTCATTTCATGCCTCGTAGGAACAGAGATAATTCAGGAAAATTCTTGCCCAACACCCCCACTACATCACATAGCCACCCTTCTCTCTTCTTCGGTGGCAGTGATCAAGAAGAACTTTTAGGTGAACAACCAGAGATATTTGAATAACCTATAGGGGAAGAAGAAGAAGAAGACATCCCTCCTGAGACAATGGCTGAGAACAAAAATGCTAGGGGGAATGAAGAAAGAATAAAGGGTACCTTTCCCATCTGGGAGACCAATGGGGACACCAAAATGAAGAATATAAGTCCCTCAGCCCTACCTCACTTCCATGGGTTGACCACAGAAGATCCTAACACCTTCTTGTTTGAGTTTGTTGTCATCTGTCGAACCTATGACTATGCAGAAGATGAGCAAAAGTTGAAACTATTTCCTTCTACTCCCAAGGATGTAGCATTGCGCTAGTTCATGGGGCTACCTGGCAATAGCATCACAACTTGGGCTCAGATGCAGCAGCCCTTTAACAAAAAATACCGAGACTACTGTAGGTCAAAAGATACCAAGGAAGAAATCTTCCGAATGACCATGGGAAGTGATGAATCCTTGGAAGATTATGAAGAGAGGTTCTAGCTCAGTTACAAAAGGGCTAGGTGTACACTTGACCCTGAATCTCTGAAGTTGGTCCTGCTCAAGGGAACTCCGAAATACCTTCTAGACACCCTCCATTTACTGGCTGGGGGAGACATCTACCAACTACCTTATGAGGACATAAATATTGTCTTTAGAAACCATTCTAGAGTGGTCGGAAAGAGAGGTAGGGGGAGTCAACCCATATCCAGTACCTCCTCATCCAATTCATCCATCAAAGGTGAACTTGGAAACATGCTGGAAGACTTCAAGACAGATGATGCAGACTCTTGCCATGCAAATGGATACCTTGCATATCAAAAGAAAATAAGAGGAAGCAGAGAGGGCTTTGACCATTTTTTGTCCTAGGTGCACCAGGAGGCATCCTAGGAACGAATGCCCATTGAACTCTATAGAGGTTTGTTCAGTCTATGAAGAAGATCATTCTATAGACAAGTGCCCTTCCTTGCCTGGACTTAAAGTCGTATACTAAGGGACCGAAGGAGCCACTGAACCACTCTATTTCATGAACGAAAGGAGACCGCATGGACCTAGACCATATCAGCAGGGGATGCAAGGGACATCTCAGGCATACTACAACCCCAACCAAGTCACTTCCATACCTTCTTGGGGACCTCCTGCTCATCCTTCCTGGTCCACGCCACCTCCTTGGTCCTTTCCATCTCAATACCATGCCCAACCAGCTGCTTATTCATTCCAATCCTATGCTTAGCCACAACCTCAGTGGAATGCATCTCATCAGGGGTGGAGGCCCCAGTATAACTCTCCTCCCGCTATTTTTCTCCACCACCTACTCGACCACAACCATTTCCTCCTGCTCCACCAAGGAAACCCCAAATGCCTACCCAGCCGAACCCGAACCCGAACAATAAACAGGCTCAGCAAGTATATAATGGGGAACCATCATGCCCAACTTATGTTGTGGAGATTCAGGAGATTAACTTGCAATCTGGGAAGGTTCTCCCAGATAGCCAGCCTCCCCCTAGGGAGGTTGAGGAAGACAAAGAGGAAAGTGAACCTAAAGCAATTCCACCCTTTCTTGAGAGACTGTCTGGGACAACACAACCCACCCCAGAAGAAACTGAACTTCTGGGAGAATTGAAACAGTTATGTGTAAAGATATCACTTCTCCAAGCCATAAAAGATGTGCATATATACAATCAGTTGATCAAAGAGAAGTGCTTTAGGCATCCAGGCAGGCACAAGAGAGATGCCCCAACCATCAATGTCATAGGAAAACTGTCCGATCTGATGTTGGGGCAGGTAATCTGTCTAAAATATCTGAACCCTGGAAGCCCAGTAGTTGATGTCCACATCAATGGCACCATGATCCCACACGCCTTGATTGATCTGGAAGCTGCCATTAATGTGATGACAAAGGATACCATGCTCAAAATCAACCTCCAGGGCTCCTTGAGGAAGACCATGACAGTACTGCAGCTAGCAGACCACTCCACCATGACCCCTGAGGGGATTGTGGAAGATGTGATGGTCTCCATTGATTCTTGGGAGTACCCTACTGATTTCTTGGTTCTCCAGCCCAAGGCAAAGCTCACCGGGTATCCTCTCATCCTGGGAAGACCTTCGTTGGCTACTGTCGATGCCTATATCAGCTGTTGGGCTGGGAACATGACCATCAAGAACGGGATATGTCCAAACAGTTAGTCCTATACCCTCCTACCCAACCCTTGCTAGAGCATGATCTACCTCTCTGGTTGGAGGAGGAGGATGAGTATGAAGTATGTTCTACACCACTTTGTACATTAGAAACTGCCATGGGGAGGGAACCACAAGATGAGGATGATATCATTGAGAATTTAATTTAGAATCCACCCCCCAGTACCTTGCCATTAGAGGACATAGTGAAAGAAACCCAAAACAATCCCTTAACTGATCTCTGTGTGGCCGACCCGACCTCTCTCCATGTTAAGAATATAGAGTTTGGCTGAGACAGAACCTTGAAAATCAATCCATCCCTATCCACTTCCTAGGAGAAGGAGTTGTGCAGCTTATTGAGGAAGCATTTAGATGCCTTCGCCTAGAGTTATAAGGAGATGAAGGGAGTGCACCCTTCAGTATGTACTCATCATATATACATTAAGTAAGGTTTCAAAACAATCAGGCAGCCTCAAAGGAGGATGAATCCAGCCCTTAAAGACATTGTTAAGGAAGAATTGCAAAAATTACTTGATGCAGGATTCATCTACCCCATCTCTGATAGTGAATGGGTCTCTCCTTTGGTGCTAGTGCCAAAGAAAAATGGTAAGTGGAGAATCTGTGTCAATTATTGGGAATTGAACAAAGCCACTAAAAAGGACCATTTTCCTTTGCCTTTCATAGATCAAGTGTTAGATGGTCTAGCAGGGAAAAAGTTTTTCTCCTTCCTAGATGGGTTTAGCAGATATAATTAGATCCAAATCAGCCCAGAAGACCAATATAAGACCACTTTCACTTGTCCTTGGGGTACCTTTGCATATCGAGTCCTTCCTTTTGGTTTGTGTAATGCTTCAACCACTTTCCAGAGAGCAGTATTGAGCATATTTTCTGAATTGGTTCATGATGCAGTGGAAATATATATGGATGATTTCACTTCGTATGGTTCTAACTTTCAAGAAGCTTTATCTAACCTAGGAAAAGTTTTGGACAAGTGTATTGAAATGAACCTGTCCCTCAGTCCGGAAAAATGTGAATTTTTTATGACTGAAGGGACCGTGCTAGGTCATGCAATATCTCAACAAGGATTGCAGGTGGACCCCAACAAAGTTGCCATCATCCAAAGGGTCCCACCTCCTCAAAAGGTGAGAGATGTCAGAATTTTCTTAGGCTTAGCTGGATATTACAGAAGATTCATTAAAGATTTCAGTAAGTTAGCCTCTCCGTTGTTTGGTATTTTGGGAAAATATGTCGAGCTCATATGGTCTGAAAACTGTCAAGAAGCCCTAGATACCTTGAAAAGAAAACTTGTGACTACCCCAATTTTGAGAGGCCCAAACTGGGCCCTACCTTTCCACATTCACACAGATGCCTCGAACAAAGCTATAGGAGAAGCTTTAGGACAAATTGATGAAAAGTCACCTTACGCCATATACTTTATAAGCAAAAATTTGTCAAGTTAAACTACACGGTGACCGAGAAGGAATTCCTAGTTGTGGTGCATTCCTTAAACAAATTCAGACATTATATCACAGGTTATCAAACCTTTGTGCACACTGATCATGCTACAATTATAATTTAATGAACAAACTGGATGTAAATGCTCGCACTATTAGATGGTTGCTTTTACTGCAGCAGTTTGATTTGACTATTGTCGATAAGCCTGGTAAAGAAAATGTTGTTGCTGACTTTTTGTCTAGAGTAAATTTTCCTGCAGGTGAAGAAGGAATGGTAGATGATCAAATGCCAGATGAACACCTATTTTCTATCTCTGTACTCTCTCCTTGGTTTGCTAATATAGCAAACTACTTGGTTTCAGCACAGTTTCCACCACACCTGTCCTCAAAGGAGAAGAGCAAGATCATGAGGAAAAGTGTCCCTTTCACCTGGATTGGGGGCAATCTCTTCAAACTTGGCCCAGATCAGATCTTGAGAAGATGTGTCAGGGAGGAGGAAGTTGTTGACATTCTCCTGACCTGTCATGACAGGCCTTGTGGAGGCCATTTTGCAGCAAAGAGGATTGTCTTCAAAATATTGCAAGCAGGCTACTATTGGCCCACTTTTCATCAAGACGTGAGGAGATACACCAGCCAATGTGATCGGTGTCAAAGGATGGGGAAACCTACTCCAAAGGATGAGATGCCCATGCAACCTCAAGTGACCTTGGAGCCATTTGAGAAGTGGGGCATGGACTTTGTGGGTCCTATCAACCCTCCTTCAAAACAGAAGCAGTACATCATTGTGTGCACCGATTACCTGACAAAGTGGGTAGAAGCAAAAGTAATCAAAGCAACAACAGAGGAAAAAGTAGCTGAGTTTTTAAGAGAAAACATATTCTACAAGTTCGGGTATCCAAGAGAATTGGTCACAGATCAAGGCAGTCAGTTCACTTCCAATTAGATTAAAGACCTACTCACACATCATAAAATCAAGCACAGGACTTCCACCCCTTACCATCCACAAGCCAATGGGTAGGTGGAAGTCACTAATAGAGCTTTGGAAGGAATTCTGAGCAAGGTAGTGAGCAGCAACAGAAAAGATTGGGCAGACCAATTAGTTGAGGCCACCTAGGCCTACAACACAACATGGAAGACCACCACAGGGTTCACACCCTATGAACTGGTCCATGGGAGGAAGGCTCTGTTGTCAATAGAATTTAAATACAATACACTAAGGATGGCATCTCAGCTGGACCTAGACCTCAGCCATGCACAGAAGGAAAGACTACTCCAACTCAATGGATTGGATGAACAAAGATCGCAGGCCCTCCTCCACACAGAGGTAGTTCAACTTCAGAGGAAGAAATGGCATGATAAAAATATCAAGGAGAAGCAATTCCAAGAGGGAGATTGGGAACTGCTCTATGATTCAAGGTATAAAGACTTCAAGGGCAAGCTAAGGACAAGATGGCTAGGACCCTACACTGTGGAAAAATGTAATGACAATGGTTCAATTCTGATTAGAACCATTGATGAGGAGGCCATCCCCATGCTCGTCAATGGACATAGGTTGAAAATTTACAAGAAGCCCCTCTCCAAGTGAGAGTTCATTGAAGATCTGAATAAAACAGTGATGGTAGTGGGGCATGTCTTAGCCTCCACACACTGAAGAAACAAAAAACAAAAACAAAAAATAATAAGGACTCAAGTGAAAACCTCCATGAGGCACTTGAGTCCCATCATTGGGTTGAAAACCTCTTCTAAGGTGGCCCAGTGATGCAAAAAAGAAAAAAAAGAATAAGATCCCTGGGTGAAAACCTCCCTTGGAGGAGCCTAGGGCAGGCAATCAGGGTGAAAACCTCCTTGAGGTGCCCTAGTTGTCTTTCGAAAAAAAACAAAAAAAACAGAGAAAAGAAGAAAAAGAAAATTGAATTTTAATGTGCATTGTAGGTTGCAGGAGGACCACAGGGAGCAAGAGAAGATGCCAAAAAGCCTATTTCATCTCCTCCACACTCTTCTCCATCATTTCTGACCTTCCTTCCACCCCACTGTGTTCTTTTTTCGGAAACTGTGTGTTTTATAGGAGGCCCTGTGTTTTCTACAAGAGGCTGTTGTAGAAATCACCGAGAGCTAGAAATGATTCCAAAAGAAGTACTGAGGGGCTGGGAAGCTTCATAAAGAGCATGTAAACCCTCCTACAACTATCTACCCTCCTTGCCATCCATCCCACACCTGCATCACATCATCATCATCATTTTTTCCTTCCTATCACAAGGAAACACAGAAACCAATTTTTAGAAAAAAAACAAAAAATAAAGGGAGCAGCACCGCAAATCTCACCTACAGCTTACCAAGTACCTCTCCATCTCCATCAGCATCTCTGGCATCATCCTCACCACTCCCAGCACAAAAATCAACTAAAATTTTAAAGGGAGAAGCAGCTACAGGAGCTCCTATAGGAATTCCTGTAGCAGCTGATCCCGTTAAAATCAAGCCACAACAGCAAAAGAAGTGCAACCATGGTATTAAAGGAGACATCTGAAGCTAGATCTAGCTAGAGGATACCTGCACAAAACAAATAGCCATACATCAGAAAGCAAAAAGCATGCAGCAAAGGAAATACAGGCATGCAACAAAGGAAATACAAGCATGCAGCAACAAAAGGAGCCAAAATGCCTCACAACACATTCATTCGACTCACAGGTAAGTGACTAACCCACTCCTCTGGTGCATTGGTGTAATTGAAAAATATGCATAAGCGAATGATATGGTTAGGGTTCAACGAGAAAAGGTGGCCAATTAACTAGCCACCCTCATCCAATTGACTACGATCATTTGGAGTTGGCACCACACGTGCATGTAGTCAAACTCAGAAAAATCCCAAGGACAGGTAGTGGAAGGTTTGCAAACTCTGATGCAATGATGGGAGGTGATTGCGGGAAGAAAGCATGATGACAAGGCGAGTGGGGACCAAAGGTCCAAATATGGCAACATACATTTTTTGCCAACTCATCCCCTCACCGAAAATATCTAAAAGAAGGAATAAGTACTCCTCCTTGAAACTCCTTCACCACCTTTTCTTTCATTTCATCCTCGTCCACTTAGCTGCAGCAAGCTCTTTGTCACCCCCATAGCCTCAAAACCATCATTCTCCATCACTTTCATCCATCCTCCTGCTATCGACGTTTTACAGGAGCACCTACAGGCAGTTCTACAGGAGGGGCACTAAGTTGTTTTTAAGGAGAAAACACGGGGTTTTTGCTCGATTTCTAGCTTGAGGAGGTAGGTTCTATGCATACCCACTTTGATTATCAATATGTGCAAGGAATGATATAATTTTAAGGAGGAATTGAGTCCATAGAAGAAGAGGAATTACATAAAAAAATTTATGCCTGTTTTCTTAAAAAAAAAACACAGTTTTTCTCTGTTTTCCTGTTTTCTACAAAATTCTTGTCTCCATCATTTGGTGTTCAAAAGGGGTATAAGAAAAATGACAGGGGGATTCATGAGGAAGGAGCCCACAAATTCAACCAGGCTCCATGAACATCCCTGGTAGTAGCCATATTCACCAGAGCAAATTGGATGCCATTTTTTGAGAAATTTCGAGGGTTTGATGAAGAAGTTGCTCAGGAATTTGCCCTTTCTTTAGTCCCTCACCCAAGGACCCATGCCACTGTTACTTTTAGAGGTCTCTCCATGGAAATCACCCCATAATTTATCAGTAGGGTTACTACCCTTCCTCTTGGATTACCTTGGAGCAAAGATGAAAAACCAATTGGACAGGTTGCCAAGAAAAACTTCTTCCAAAACAATGAACATCCTATAGAAGACAAAAATGGCATTAGAAGGACAAGCATACCCTACCCTTGGGATGAGGTCAGTTACCAAATCATCAAATATATTTCCTGTGAAGGGAGGTATAGCATAGTCTATGGCTACCATTTTAGACTCCTCCATGAGCTGAGATATGGCATGGACACTCCAACACCCCAGAAACTCAGCATCCCCTATTTTCTCCTGCAGTCCCTCATAGACTCTAGCATTAAGTTGAAGGCAGGAGGTCCAGATCAGCTGGCTCACCATGGGTTAATTAAAATGTTAGTGGAAGAAGCCCTCCATACCTTCACAATCCCCATAGCATGGGATATTTTCTGAAAAATGACAGCAAAAGATGACATAAAGGCCCTCACATATGATATTAGTCCTTCTGATAGTGGGGAGGAGGAGCAGCAAGGGGGAGAAGGGGAGAAGGAAGAAACCAAAACAGAGGAGGAAGAAACCAAAATAGAACAGGAGGAAACAAAACCAACAGAGATAGAGAAAAAGACAGAAGGAGGAGAAAAAGGGGCAGAAAAGACATAGGTGTCTCCTGAGACCTTAGAAATAGAGGCAGCAGTTGCTCTTGCTGCCCTCAGCACCCCAATTAAACCCAAAGAAAAGAGGAAGACACAGACCTCAATGTATTTCAGGGCTAGGAAGAGCACAAGGATCAAACAAGGGAAACCCCAACCTTCTTCTAAAGTGCCCATTGTTATTGAAGATTCACCCTCTGCCCAAGGGAAGGATTCCCCTTCCAAGGCACCTATCACTTATGAAAGGGGGACTCCTAGATCTCCGACATGGAAGGAAAAAGTGGAACTACAGGACTCAAAAATAGTCCTATAGGAGGCACAGACTGTTCTACAGGAGACCCTGTCAAGACTACAGGAGACCGAAAAACTTGAAAAAATACTAGAAGGACAGTCACAGAGGAAGGAGGAAGTAACAGAGGCTCAAGAACCTGACCCCCAGCCTAGTTTGGGCTCTTACTACAATCTTCTTGAGGGGGGAAGAATCATTCCACAGAAATTTGCAATCCCACTTTTCTTTGAGTTGGAGAAAGAAAGAATAAGAAGCCATAGGTGGATGCAAATCGCCAAATCCAAGGGAGTTGAGGATATTGGCCATATGGAGAATCAACTCAGAGAAATGGGTAGAGAACTAAGTGTTGTCAGACATAGAGAAGCAATCACAAGAACTCACCTTCAAACAGAAAATGAATTGCTAAAAAGATAGTTGCAAGAAAAAGAGACACAATTGGCATGCATGGCCAGCTGGTCCATGGAGGCACTACAATGTAGAACACCAACAAAATCATATGGATTATACCTCAAGGACCAATGGCTGCAGTTTCAGATAAAGACTTTGGCATAGAGAGGCACAATGCCTTTCCAAGATTACAGACATTTTATGGACCTATGTGACCAAAGTTCATCAGAAGACAAGGCAAAAATAGCAGAGTTCTATTTGCATAACATGGCCCTCACCGATATGAATGTGTGGGACCCCAATGCTAGGCTAGGGGACTTGCAACTAATGGCCATGGCATCATGGATGAATCATGAGGAATTAAGGGCAGCAGAGATAAGGAAGTTGATGATAAAGGAGCAGAATGAGCCCTTAATGATTAGAGTTGAGCCATCAGATCCCATGGCTCTCATCAGCACACACCAGCTGCTTAATCCCCAAATTGCCCCTAAGTATATCAATGATAAGGCTCAGGCCATCGCACATTTTGAGGACGTGGAAAGGTTACTTGGGGATGACTGTATTCATGCTTTTATGAGGAGGTGGAACACCCTACCATACAGTTTGCAGATCAGGGAGTATCACTACCCAACAAGGATGAAAGAAGCATTAAGGAGAGTGCCACTGTACAAGTTCTCTATGCAGAATTTGAAGGTCAATTGGATTGGCCTCAAATTGAGTCCCCCACTGCTGCTAGGCATGCTAGAAGGTAGAAAAGAGAAAAAGAGAAACAACAATGGGAAGAGGTGGACAGAAAGGAAGGATTCCATGACAGAGAAGAGAAGCTCAAATCAGAAGCATGGGATGTCAGGGAGGCCATCAGGGCCATCAAAGATGAGGAGATGGACTAGGTTGCTTAGAGGATGAGCACACCTTCAGTACGGGGGTGATGATGAGCCCCATAAATGGGTAATTATATGGGCTCATTTTGCCTCCTAACATAGTTTAATCAACCATTCTCTTAGCTTATTGCATGTTTTTTGATTATATTTATGCTTATGGAGTGAGTTGGGTTGGTTATGTTGCCATGGAATCTAATATGTGTTTAATGCAGATTTTTGTTGAATTTTGAAGACAAAGTCAAATATTTAATGGACAATTGGCAACAATAATTCGAAGTGGGAAAAGGAGAGGATTTATAGCATGGTATCCCCCTCATTTATGACTCCCCACTTCGGGTTCTCCTTTATGCAGCTCGGAGCACAAACAGCCAAATCAATGCACTAGGAGGCAGCCGAGCAAGTGGAGGATGACTTATGTTTATCTCAGGTTTCGGGAGCCAAGCCTCCTTGATTTTAAGGAATTTGTTGGGAGCTTCAGTTGTATAAGTAGAAAGGCCTAGGGCCTCATTAGGAAGTTAGTCAAATTTTCAAATTTTTGTTGCAGCTTTGCTCTGCTCAACTTCGAGCTTACTTTTGTTGACAGTTTCATGTAATCCTATTATTATTTTGATAATAAAGATGAGATCCTTTTTGAGCTATAACTGAGTTACCTCAGAGGGCTGAAGCTCTTGGGTTAGAGCCCAATCCAAGCAGCCAAGATCCTCTTTTTTGTATTTATATGCTTTTTTTCAGTTTATGGATTAGTTGTTGTTAGATAAATCTCTTTCTTGGTTAAGAATAGGTTGCTTTTGGTGATTTAGAAGGTTGTTTCCATTTGAGTTTTCTATAGCAGGTTGAACAGTGATAGAAAGAAGATACAAAAAAGCCATCAACAGAGCCTTCGCCTCCTTTCCTTCCCTTGGGACCATGAAATGAGGCCAAGACCCTCTTGCTGCCACAAAAAACACAGATTTGTCTTCTCCATAGGATTTCTAGTGTTGCAGTTTGTTAGAAGGTTAATGCTTTGCTTTAGATCTCTTTCACCATGCTCATTTCTATCTTGCAATAAGTTTCCTTCCATGCTTTCTCTCATTATAGTATTTTTCAGCATTTCTTTCCATAGCTCATAATCTAGATTAGCTTGATGCAAAATTCTGTTTTTTGATGTACTTAGTTTCCTTGCTTTGTTGATCTCCTTGTTTGAATTTCAGGTCCTTTTGTAGCAAATCTCTTCTCACAGCAAGTCAGCCTACCAGCCATCACCTTCTCTCCCTAATCTATGCCCTACAGGTCACCCAAAGTTCACCACAAATCTGCCTTAGTTTTCTGCATTTTTCCATAGGATTTCTCTCTCTCTCCCGACCATCTTTTCCTCTCCTAGCAATCCTTGGTGACCCCTAGGCACCTTAACACATCATCCCAGCCTTCAGCTACCCTTTCCACCCACTCTCACACCTTCAAAACCTCCAAAACTGCTCTCGGCATCCTCTTGTAGACCTCCTGTAGATCCCCTGCAACCTCCTGTAGATTTTCCTGTAGGCTTCTTTTTGAAGTCCGATTGTAGAAAAAGCCTCTAGAAGGCCACCTGAGACCTCCCAGGACCCACCCACACCATCCTACATCTTCTCAAGTCCCAAAACCACCCTCCATCACCACCTAATCGTTGCCACATTCACAATCAAATAAATTACATGCATGACAATTTCACATAAAAATACCTAAAAATCCAAAAAGATGTTTTCTGCTCATTTACTTCTAGAAATAGCTTGAGTAGATGTTGTTTACTTCCTGAGTAGGTAATGGCATTCATTTCATGGTTTTTCATCTCTCTTTCTGCAAAAGTAGGATTAGTTGGTTAAGTAGGGTTTGCTAGGTTTTCTTTACATTTCAGTCTTCTTTTCCTTTCTACAAGTAGAGTAGCCTCTGTAGAGTAAGCTTTCCTTTCTTTCATCACATATAGAGCTTCTTCTGGAATCCATAGAATTTGGCTTGAGCTCCTAGTGATCTTGTGCCAGCTGACCAAGTGACAGCCTGCAGTAAGAACTAGTACTTGTGTATACAGCACCGTCACTTCCAAGTTTGTTACGAACTACCAGATTGATAAAAGTAAAGTAGGAAGCCCAGGAGTTGCAGCATTGTTGTTGCATTACTAGTGCTCACCAAAATGCATGCCAAGGTCACTCAATAAATGCAGATCCCCACCATGCTAGACCCTGCTACTTCAACTACTAATTTTTTTTAAATGTTATACTTAGGTTATTTATAGTATTTCCTTAGCTTCCAAGTATTACAAACCAAGAAAGGAATTTATCTTCATCCATATAAGTACGCATGTGACCTTCTTCATCATTTTCATGCGGAAGATTGTAAACCAATCACTTATTCCTTCAGCATAACTAAACCTAGACACACTAACAATCCATTTGACTAAGTTATTCACAATGGAAAATCCTAAAACAAATATCGAGAAGAATATGTAGAGCCAAATTTTGAATCCATGAGGTGTAAATTAGTTGGTTTTTATGGGGTTTAGTCCCTGTCATGTCTCAGGTTCTTATCTCGTGGGTAGGGGTTGAGGGTGGGAGTTAATTGTGGGGGGTTACATTGCCCCAAGAGGCTTCCAGGCTCGATTAAGTCTCACATATTCCTGTTGACAACATCCCGTTGTTGGGAAAATTGTTCTTCCATCCAACATATTGGTTAGCCCCAACTTTGGCACAATCTATTATTGAAAAAATTATGTAGAACCTAACTTTTTTGAAACATAAATATACTATGATAATGAAGAAGACATAAATTGGAATTTGATTCTTTTATCCAACATGTGGGTTGGCCCCAATCTAGGCACAATCTAATGTTGAAAAAAAATATAGAACCATACTTTTGTAAAAATAGATATGTTGTAATAATCAAGAATACTGAGATTGAGATTTGGTTCTTCCATCCAACGTGTGGGTTGGCCCCTAGGAAAAATCTAGCGTTGTAAAAAAATATAATATAGAACCACACTTTTCTAAAATATCACTATACTATAATAATGAAGAATGCATAATAAATACACATAATGAATAATATAATTATACTGTAATAATGAAGAATACATAGATCGAAATTGTGAAAGAATGAAGAATACGTATAGAATTTCAATGTTTGTATTCTTCATGAATACAATATAGTTATATCGTTTATTATGTATATTCTTCTAGATGTATTCTTCATTATTATAGTGTACTTTATATTTAGAAAAAATTGGTTCTATTTTTTTTTCAACAATAGATTATGCCTATGTTGGGGCCAACCCAGATGTTGGATGTAAGAATGTTTTTCACAATAATGGGATGTTGTCATGAAGATTGTGTGAGACTCGATCGAGCCTGGATGCCCCTTGGGTCAATGTAATACCCACAACTGGGTCCCACCCTTAGCTTCTCCCCGTGAGATATGAACTTGAGACTTGATAGGGAGTAAAGATGTTTCGTTCTAAAAACAAATCATAAGATGTTTCGTTCTAAAAACAAATCATTCTTCCATCCAACATGTGAATTAGCTCTTGCCTAAGCATAGCTTAAAACACACACATATATATAACCAAACTTTCCAGAAATATAATTACCTTTCATAATAAAAATACATAAATTAAAATTTAATGTAAATTTAATAATTTAATATTAACATATATCTAACCACCATAAATGTAATGATGTGGCCAATTTTTATGTTATCTTTATTTTTAACTTGTTGAATAATTATGACATTAATATCTTTTCGTTGGATCATTTTCAGAGACTCCCCTAACACTTAACATAAGTGTATGATCTTTTCGGGATGTCTATCACTTCATCAATGTTTTTTTTTATTGCCTTTTTATTTTGATTATCAATTTCTCAATGTTCTTTAGTTCACTTTGATATTTTAAAGCACTAGTACGAGACATTTCCTCTCTCTATGGATCCATTTTAGAGAGGAAACATTAGCCCCTGCGTAAACATAGCATTAAAAAACTTATAAGACCAAATTTCCTAGAAATATAATACTCTTTAATAATATAATTCCATGTCTAAAAAAACATAATATAAATTTTATTGCGTCAAGAGGTGCTCTCAGTGTAGAGTAGATGTGTAGGCTTTACATGTAGATATTTTTTAATTTATTTTTTTATGTTGTAATTTTATTTTTATTAATAAAATTAGGAACACTTTTTTAGACAAAAGAAAATCGCAATATACATATCATATTAAAATATAACAAATAAATAATAGTTATAAATTAATATTCACTTTACCAAAGAAATTAAAATAATAATTCCAAAACCATATTTAAATTTAATTAATAAGCACATAAAAATTTAATATTTACAATATAACCATGAATATT
Source organism: Pinus tabuliformis (assembly GCA_031772625.1). Lineage (NCBI taxonomy): Eukaryota > Viridiplantae > Streptophyta > Pinopsida > Pinales > Pinaceae > Pinus > Pinus tabuliformis. The sequence goes on from CM062820.1 coordinate 457,962,312, forward strand.
AAGGCTTTCTTGCATTACCATGAGCCAATACCATGGCTTATCAATACCACATACCGAAAAACCATAACTCATTTCAAAATCAACAAATTTTATAAATATTTTATTTTAATTTAATTTTATAACATTTTTATGCCTAGAGAGATGTTGTTATGTAACATTTAACATTTTGACCAATAAAAAAACCTAAAAATAAAAATTAAACTAAATTAAAAAAATTAACATAATATAATGTAAATATATACCCAAAAACCATAACTCATTTCATTATCAATACCATATACCCAAAAAACATAACTCAGTTCAAAATCAACAAATTTTATAAATATTTTATTTTAATTTAATTTATAGCATTTTTTAAATTAAAACTTAATACTTATAATAAACATACAATATAACAAGATTCTCAACCATGGATATTATTAACTTGTAAATAGGGTTTATTACAATACTTTGGGCCAATATCATGTTTTATTGTTTTAATTTTATTTTATTTTGTAACATTTTTTAAATTAAGTCTAAAAGTAAAAAGCGAGGGGAGATGTTTTGGTGTAAATGCTTATAAACATTTACATGTGGGCTCAATTAAAAAATAATAAAATGTTAAAAACAATTTCCTAGAGGGGCTCTCTCCAACCCAGTATGTAGAGATGTTATAATGCTCTGTGAACATTTTGACTCGATCAAAATAAAATAAAATAAAGAAATTAATAATGATAATTATCAATAAAACATTTTAACTTGGTCTAATTACATAAAAAAAAAAGATAAAATAAAATAAAAAATAAAAAATTAATAGTTATAATTATAATCAATAATAAAACCAACCTAGATCCATTTAACTACTTATTTTCTAAGCTCCGAGAGAGATTAAATCTCTTGAGATACAGACTTTTTTAGAGTCACAAGGGATTTGATCCTTTTGAAACTTGGTAATTTAGTCTGAATCTAAACTAATAATTTAGTATGAACATACTAACTACCATAAATATAGAAATTTAGTATGAACATACTAACTACCATAAATATAGAAATGTAATTAATTTTTATGTTATATTCAGTTTTAACTTGTTGAAAAACTAGATTATTTTCATGAAATCCCCTCACCCTTAACTCACGTTTGTGATCTTTTAAGCACATTTATAACTTCATCAAAGTCTTTTATTGCTTTTTCACATTATCAATTTAGTACTTTAATATTTTAAAGCACTAGTACCGAGCATTCCTCACTCTATGGATATGTTTTAGAGTTACACTGTTAGCCCCCTAAGCAGGGGTAGCATATTATATTATATATATATATATATGATATTAGGTATGTCATTTTTTAAGTTTGTTTGATCATTTTAATTGAGTGACCTAATATTTTATTTAATTTAGGTGTGTAATTTTTTAGAGTTACACTGTTAGCCCTCTAAGCAAGGGTAGCATATTATATATATATATATATATATGATATTAGGTATGTCATTTTTTAAGTTTGTTGGATCATTTTCATTGAGTCACCTAATATTTAATTTAATTTAGGTGTGTGATTTTTTTAGAGATGTTTATTACTTTGTAAATGTCTTTTATTGCTTTATTATTTTGGTTATTAATTTAATTCATTTTAATATTTACAATTTTTTTTATTTTATGTATTCATTTTAGATATTTTTTTATTTGGTTATCAATGTTTTTTATTGCTTTTTTATTTTGGTTATTAATTTAATTCATTTTGATATTTTAAAAGAGTAGAAGTCTGCATTTCTTTATTTTATGTATTCATTTTAGATTTTTTTTTTAATTTGGTTATCAAATTGATATTCCAAGTTATTAGTTTGGGATATTTTACTCTATATTAAAGTACACGCTCTTTTATATATATTGAATGAGTAATTTATTGAAGTAATGTGGTGAAAGAACTAAAAATATGTCACCGTAATTTGAAACCAAATAAAAAACATAACATCCATTATAGCATCGACACAGAAAAACCACTCTAAAGAGAGCAAGACCAAAAAAACACCACCCGGAAGTCCACATTGACAAATCATTTCCATCCATGGACGTCGGCCGTGGCAAACAAATACTTCCATTAATGGTGTTCATTAAAACTATATAAACCCATCTCCATATTGTAGAAAGACCTGCACACGACAAAGTTACCGTGGCAAGCAAATACTTCCATTAATGGTGTTCATTAAAACCATATAAACTCATCTCCATATTGTAGAAAGACCTGCACACGACAAAGTTACCCGAGACATGCTAGCAATGGAGGAGCATGAAGTGTATGGCGGGGAAATTCCAGAGTATGAACCAGAAGACACCGAAATAGAGTATGAACCAGAAGACACCGAAATGGGCATTAATGAGAAAGAGTTGGATGTGATGAGCAAAAGGCTACAGGAAATTGAAGAAGAGGCAGCCGCCCTGAGAGAAATGCAGGTCAAGATCGCTCAAGAAATGCAGATCCCCGCCGTGCCAGACCCTGCTACTTCAGGGGTTGCGGATCAAGCGAGCAGAGAAGAAGCGGATTCGCGTTCTATTTTTGTTGGAAATGTTGATTACTCCTGCACTCCAGAGGAAGTGCAGCGTCATTTTCAGTCATGCGGGACAGTTAACAGGGTTACTATTAAAACTGACAAGTTTGGTCAGCCAAAAGGGTTTGCTTATGTTGAATTTCTGGACGCTGTCTCTGTTCAAAATGCACTTCGTCTGAATAACTCTGAACTTCATAATCGCCAGCTGAAGATTACAGCGAAAAGGACAAATGTTCCAGGAATGGGGCAGCACCGTTATCGAGGTCGAAGGTTCAATCCCTATGCTCGGCCTTATTATTACGCCCCCCCTCCAATTTATGGGTATGGGTATGGGAAGATGCCAAGATACAGGCGCCCCATACGCTATCGGCCTTATTATTATTAATGGAAGTCATCAAAGCGGTTTTGGTTGATTTTGCTTGCATTTTTCTTCATTGATTTTGCATTGTTGTGACTGGATTCTCTGGTAAGAGATTTAGGGAATGCATTCACTTTTGATTTCATTTGGTAGAGATTGAGAGTGGTCTACACTGTAATGCTAATGTTTGAGGAGACAGGATTGGAAATTTGATTTGTATGTAGTAAACAGTGTTACTGTAATGCATTCATTTGTAATGTTTGAGGAGACAGGAGGATTCAAATATTTGAACTTTTTAAAATCAAAATTCTAGTTTATATGTAAATTTTCTTTGAATGGGTAGATTAAATGTTTTGCAGAAGTATTCACGGTATGTGAACAATGAGGTAGTGTTGTATATGTAATTCCTTGAATAGGTATATGTGAACAATGAGGAAATGATGAAGTGTTGTATATGTATTTCTTTAAATAGGTAGATTTGATTATGGTTGATGTGTTGTATATGTAATTCTTTAAATTTAGTAGATATTATCGTGGTTCATGTTTTATAGAAAAGTATTTACAAAATCTGGTGAACCCAAAGGTAGTAAGGGTTTTTTTTAATGTGTAATAGTAAGGTTGTTTTGAGTAATTAGTGTTTTGAATAGTTAAATTTTAGTACCTGAAATAAGGTAATTATAAGGTTATTCTGTATATGTAATTTTTTGAATGGATAGATTGAGTTTGATAGATGTTTTAAAGAAGTATTTATATGATTTAAATTATAAAGTAGTAAGCAGTAAGCTTGTTTATTTAATTTTTTAACTTGGTAAAATTGAATATGGTTGATGTCTAACATCAGTATTTATGGGATTTAAACCATAAAGTAGTAAGGTTGTTTTTTATATGTATTATTTTGAATTTCTAGTTTGAGTATGGTTGATCACAAAAGTATTTACTAGTTTTGAACTAGTATCTTTAAATGTGGATTAAACTTTGATTTGAATTATGAATTTGATATATTAATTGAAAGTTATACATGAGATGGTGATGTTTTTAAGTATGGTCACCCAAATGCCATAGGAGAGTGAAATTGAGGTGCTTTTAGTTGCCCCATGATGTGTGAGGTTTGAATCATTTATGTAACCAAAAAACATCATGTTTTTCTTACGCAAGTGCTTGATTGTAGAATAGTAGGGGTGTGAGAGAGAGGAGGGTGGGGGGTTGTCTAGGAAGAGAAATGAAGACCACTAGCAAGATAAACAAGATAAATGTGATCAATACATATAATCTATTTTGTAGATGTGAGAGGCATTCCCATGCTCATGAACATTTAAACTCAAGTTGTAGAGATAGTTGGATCTTGTAAGGGCTTGATATGAACATCACTTTCCACATCAAAAAAGAGAGCTTCAATTACTAATAAAAAGACATTACAAGAAAGACCTATGATGGAATAATGGTGCATAGGGGGAAAGCACACAATCATGTGGGGCTAGAACATGTATGGATTCACTTGAGAGGTAGCTCATCCATGAAGGAGAATAACTATAAACATCCTCATACTTCATCGAATAATATGAAAACCCTATTTACTTCATAAATACTAACCAACTTGGAAAGTCATTAATTTGGAGGATAATATTCAAAAGGAAATTGAGAATTTTTATAGGGGGTTGAATGAGAAGTTGTCAAATAGTTTAGCTCAAGGAATACCAGAATAACAACATAGGGGTTGACAACACATTAAGCCACACTAGGATTGCTTCTCCCTTGAATGTATTACTAATGATATGATGAAAATTAGGGTGGGGGTTTTATATTTAGATCCAAAATTATGTAAATGGTGGGAATGACAAACATATATTTAGGCTACATTTCCTAAAGTTAGTTTGTTAAAATTGTTCTGTAGACTTCAACAAAGAGACACATTCTTTAGGGAAACTTATCAGTTTACACCATATTCGCTCAATAATCAACGTTAGAGCATCCTTTGAGAAATATCCATCCATACAAAGAACATAACACCGATTCCTTCTATAAAGAATGTTTCATTAGTGGCCTCAAGGAGGAGATTCAAGAATTAAGTTAAATAGTAATGTCTTGTTATGTGGTTAGGAGCAATTGTGAGGCCCCTAGATGTGGAGATGGTGATTAATGCTAAAAAACACTAGAATTCTATAGAGACATGGAAATATGCTTTGGATGGGAGATTCTCTCCTAATCCTACATCATCTCGTCAAAGGCTCCCTTGTAAAGGAGAAATATATGAAAAACATCATGAAAGGAATCAAGAAAATTGTGGAATATCTCCCAACCAAAGGATGGTTGTATAAATAGTTGTGTACTACTAATGTAAGAGTCATGACTGGCTAAAGCGGCTAAACTATAAACTCAAGAATTAAGTGCAAAATTAAATGGATGGATTGAGGAGAGGACACCAAAATCCATAGTTTTGAGGGAATATGGAGCTTGCTTGTTTGAAAATCCATGAAATATCCTAGAGTTATTATTGGAGTTGTTCTGACTTGATTGAGCCACCACCACTTGACAATAATTATGAGATTTGACATAGAGGTGAGGGGCATGGGACGATGCCCATCTCCCCTTGATGATCGAGGAATGGATGAGTAGATGATGAATCTTAAAGAAAGAAAAGAAGCGTTGAAGATGGTGGCATAAATGGTGGAGGGGAACATAGTCTGCTTCAAGAGTAGAAAGCAGATTGAGAAACCAAGAGAGATTGCACCTTTTTTGAAAATGAAGGGATGAAGATGAAAGTATATTTACACATATTAGAGTATTCCATGAGGTTATTCTTAATTGAGTTCTTATTCTACATCTTGGTTGGTTTGGTTGTTGTTTTTTAGAGTGTTTGAGACTAGCACGAATAATGTGGAACTATGGAGCATGAGATATGGAAGCAAAGGAAGTCATGGAGAAAATTGTTGAGCCATGCTCTGTGAAATTCATGTGAAATTTTGGGTGTTGTTGCCTATGTTTTGTGTTTGAGTCCACTAGATTGTGTGTCTATGCCTGTGTGGTCAGTGGGAAGCTTAGTGGATGCCTATCTATCATTATGGTGCTTGTTGTATAGCTAATAAACCACCAGTATAGGGAAATCTAAGTCACTAAGGAGAACTCCACACCCATTCTCCCCAAGGAAATTCACCAAGCAGAACTCTTACTCATCTCTTAAAAGTACAAAGGTTGTCTCGAACATAAATAGAAAAATACCAAAGACATGAAATTTTCTATAATTGTGATGAAAAATATGTTTTAGGTCATGTGTGTAAAGAACACAAATTGTCCCAAATTGATAAGACCAATCAAAACTTGATTTAATACATAACTAGTGAAGAAACATTGGCATTACAAGATAAGGACACTAACACTCATCCTTAGTCATTTCAACTCCATAAACCTCGAAACTCATGGGCTACGTAAAGCATAGAAAGTTATAGTCCTAGTCAATAGTGGTAGCACTCACAATTTCATTCGCAAGAGAGTGGTGGAACAAATTCACTATTTTGTACACCCAATGTAGAACTTTCAAATCATGATCATTAATAGAGATATGACAAAATGTGGCAGTAGATGTTAAAAGTGCCAAACCCTTGATGGGAGACTATTAAAAACCCATCTACATGCCATCAACATGGGTGGTTGTGATATAATATTGGCGGAAAATGGTTATGTGTCATGTACCTTCTCAAACACATTAGTAACAGGGTGTTGCTACACAATTTTGCACATTTTTGACTAAGGAAGAGGGCCCCATACTTTTGACTTAGGGACTTAGGGGCCAAATCGACTTTATTTAGCTGCTAGTGGAATGTGGGGGCCACACACATTGGAGTTCAAATTAGCCATTCGATATGCTTGGAGTGAAAATCAAATGGTGGGATGGAGGGGCCCACATGAGGTTAAGGGGGCCCAAGGAGTTATAAAAAGAGATCAGCTCTCATTTTGTTTTCATTCTGAATATTTGACAAGCAAACTCGCTCTTGTATGCTCTATTTCTTAGTGAGTCTACCCATTGTTTAGCCATGAGTCTTCCGCAGGGAAGATTCAACTTGTACTTTCAGGGGCCATCTGTGCCTGCCCTTGGGAGGTTGTTCCACAGAGATTGCGGATGTTTCCAACACTAATTCAAAACTCATCCAACCACGTAGAGGAAGGGACTGCCTGTTTTCTGGGCAGCCAAGAATACACAGAGGTTGATTTAGCTAGCCAAGAGGGCCCTCACTTGCTGGGAGTTTTCGGGAGCAAGGAAGGTGGAGGATTGAGGGTATTTTATCAGTGTTTTGCAACAAGCCAGCTAGTACACGTATTAGTATACATTTTTGGGCAGAGAGACTGCACAGTGGCCTCCAACAACAAATTCGTGGGGCTTAATTGAGCATATATCAGGGTTAGGGATCATCCGGGAAGCAAGGGATCAAATAGTATACGGGAAAGCAACATTTAAGGGGTGTTTCCAAGTGGATTTGCAGGTTGTTTCCTGCAAATTGAAGTTGGCAGCAGTAGCCGGAGAGTAGCTCCTAAGAGGCCAAAAATCCAAAGTCAAAATTAGAGAAATTCCCTTCTAGGTTTTGTCCAAGGAGTCTAAGGCTAAAAAGGCAGTATTTTTTGGGCAGTTTTTGGGCACTTTCCAGCAGGCCAAAGTCAGCAGATCAACGGTTTACTAGGACAACGCAGAGCATAGTAGAGCAACTAATGAACAATCATCTTTCCAGCTATTCTACCACCTAGGTTTGGTCCAGCTTGTCCTTGAGACAAGTTCAAGTGCACTACTCCATTTATATATTGTACTCATGCTCTCATATTTCATAAAATATGGCTCAACAATTCTAGTATTACAATGTTTCATGGGTGTTTGCTAAATGTTTTTAATTTTCCATTGTTGCACTGTTTGTTTAATTGGTTTATCACTTAAATTCCTATTTAGGAATAGTGGTATCAGAGCATGATCTTGGCCCGGCTGTGGGTAACCAATAAGATCATGGAAGATTTGGGCATGTATGCACAGTGACGAGTTACACCGTACACTACCCATGGCTCAAGGGCGATTCAATATGCAGGGATTTTGGGGTGGAATCCAATGGAGTGATGAGAGGTTGGCTCAGTTGAGGAAGGTGTTAGCCATGATCCATCCTTGTCCTTACAACATAGACACTAGAGGTGCACAAGCCATGGGAGTAAAACCATCTACACTATGTGGGGAAATCCAACAAAATCAAGGCACCAGATCTCTTGGAAAGGAGCAGGCAGGCCAGAGACAGTTAGAGGATGAGTCAAGGAGACGATTTTGTTGGTGGAGATCTAGTCTTAGACATTAGGGGCCCTAGGAGGAGATTGAACATGAGGTAGAGGACACGCGAGAGTGTGAGGATCACATTGGTATACCCAGTGTGGCACAAGAGTCACCATTGTTGGAGGCCTCTTTGATAGAACTAGTTGACACCTTGGGGGAGAAAGTAGAACATACACCCATAGGACCATCCATTCATGAGGTGTCAAGAAACATCCCCACTATTGATGAGGAGCCAATAGATACAGAGGCATCCAGATCTATGACACAATTGTCGGACGACAGTCACCTACAACTGACTGATGAGCATGTCTTGCATGTTGGGTTGTCTAGGGAGGAGTAGTTGGAGGCTCATGTGGAGCCCATGATGGAGGAGGATGTGCAACCATCCTTTGGGCTAGCCAATGATGAGGGGCAACATAGAGACCGCATGTTGGGATTTGAGCACAATTTGCTTCAGAGGCACACTGACATGATCTAAAGCGTTATCAGCCCATCCTTACGCATTGGATTGAGAGAGGCGGAGTTGTCTAGACATACCAAAGGGGATGACCAGGTTAGCAGAACTGTTGGGTCTCCTTTGCCCATTGGAGAGAGAGACAGAGCTACTTAGTCAGATTTCATGTGTTGACCTGGGTAGTGGGATGAGACGGTCAGAGTTGCACAAGATGCAACATCCGCGTGTCAGGCTTGTTCTATGTGCTAGATTTTGTGCATTCGATCCCTCTCTTCGGGTTGGATGGTGAGAGATTTTGAGTTGGTACCCTGTGGAGTGGGCTAGACTCATGGAGATGGTCGTAGTTCGGAGTAAATCTCAGTGGGAGCTCTCAGACATTGAGGGTGTTGGAGGCCCAAGTTGGCATTGGAATCCAGGCAGGGCTTCTTATCTGATATCAGACATGTGGGAAGCTATGGCGTTGATGTGGTAGTTAACCCCATGCTTGAGTGCATGCATTCCTTAGGGGATCTCTAGTTGATGCTAGTGGCTAGTTGGTTTGTGAGCATAATCCATTAGTTGTTTTGGCATGTTGGTTGCGGATGGGGATGATTAACATTCTCTGGCAGGAGCTGGTTCAAGGAGGTGGAATGGATCGGTCACCAGACTAGATATTGTATGGAGATGATGTTCTCCCATTAAGGTTTAGGACTCAGGGGTCATAGACGATCGGCACAGTAGAGATATCCCCCTTAGTAGGAGTGGAGTTAGGGTGCTCAGGTTTACCATGATGGATGAGGTGACATGGCACGTGTCATGTTGGGGTCACTATAAGAGTGGAAAACACTTTGGCACATGTTGGATACCATATGTTACAGGGTGGTATGATAGTAGGTAGTGGTACATAAGACTACACAGAGTCAGGTCGTTGTGTACAGTGTTATATAGAGGGATGTGGCCTGATGCATAAAGACCCAATTCTAGGCCACATCACCCAGTGGTGTCGAGGGCTATGCAGCGAGGAGCAGTGGTCTACAGAGGATCATGGAGATACATGGTGGGATACCATAGCATGCTGGCTTACAGTGTGGAGTAGGATTACTCTTGAGCATTCTGGCATACACTTGATCATACTCTTTGGGACATACCCACCCATCATCCTCAAGTGTTGCTTACAATCGCAGAGAGATTGGTTGTTTCATTTTGACACTCTCCATTCAAGAAGCAGGGCATGGGGAACTCACCCTAGGCACTTGGATGAGACATCATGAGTCATGGGCCAAGATGAGACTCTCTAGTTGAGACACTTAGTTGGTGCATGCATCAATGGTTACAAACTTGGGGAGTATGGTTGGTTGTCGAGGTAGCATATGTTCCACCCCTAGGTTCACACTTAGGAAGGTGACTGAGAGGCAGTTACATGGTTCTTTTTTATTTGGACAGCTTGAGGCATTAGGGGAGCAGGAGGTGCGGAGGACAATAGTCCTTGTTGGCAAGATGATGCCTAGGATTCTGGAAGTACTTGAGCACATCATCAAGAGTTGGGATAGCAGATCTCGTTGTGTGATTTGGCAGGCACAGAACAACTGGATACCTACAGGAGGTAGAGACTGGGCACAAAGGGGTCCCAACAACTAGCAGCATATCACAGTGATATACAAAGAGGATTGGGGTTTGTGGACCTCCAGTATGGTTATGGGATCCAAGGATCCAATGGATTGGTGGGATACTCCACTCCTCAGTGAGCATGGTCGGGATAATAAGTAGACTGATTCGTTCACATGCAAACACATGGGCGATCACTGAAGTCCTCACTGTAGGACAAGGAAGATTGTTGCTCAAGATTTCGACTAGCCATGGAGTGATAGGCACTGGCACTATTGAGTCACTTTGGCAAGATTGGCCTAGCCTCGATCATCGCATAGACTATGGCCGAGAGTTATGGGAGAGGAGGTTTTGGTACGAGCATGCTAGGCAGTCATTCATGACTAGAGTGTCACGATGTTAGTAGGATAGGTTCCTTTTGCGATGGGCAGGGGATTCTGGCATAACAAGGTTGAGCAGTTCAACTGCCATAGAGGTGAGCTGGTTTCTACAGGGGAGGGCCATGCAGATCTTCCATTTGGTTTTAGTGATTCATTGATGGTGTGAGGAACTTCACCATGTGGCAGGGTGATCGACATGAGGAGATCAGGGGAGGCCCGGGTAGACGAGGGTTCAATTTCACTAGGATTGGATTGCATCTTCAGGAGTTTACACTTGTAGTGCATGAGATGGACTATTCAGTAGAGCAGCTTCATGAGGATTTGGGAAGAGTTTTACATCGTCAATATGCTCTACTTATTGGTGTTTTACATAGGGGTTCTAATGCCCATATCTGACAGGATAGTGAGTGGAGAAAGGGGGGCTTCACGTTGATCAGGTTGGCTTGGGATCCTGGTATCAAGGGACTCCTTCACTATAGGATAGTACAACGATCAGGGATGATCCAATGGCACATTTGGGAGCCTGGTGAAGTTTGCATTGATAGTGGGGGTCCACAATCAGAGAGGGTGTTTGTTCAGGCATTGCTTGAGGAAAAGCAATGTTTGGTGCATTGGAAGAACCTTCTAGATGAGGATGCCACCTGGGAGGGTGAACACATTTTGGAGCACCCAACTTTGAGGTTGATTGAGGGCAAGCAACATTTGGGAGGGGAGAACTGTCATGTCCCTTCTCAAACACATTAGTAATAGGGTGTTGCTACACAATTTTGCACATTTTTTACTAAGGAAGAGGGCCCCACACTTTCAACTTAAGGACTTAGGGGCCAAATCGACTTTATTTAGCTACTAGTGGAATGTGGGGGCCACCCACATAGGAGTTAGAATTAGCCATTCAATATGCATGGAGGGAAAATTGAATGGGTGGATGGAGGGGCCCACATGAGGTTAAGGGGTCCTAAGGAGTTATAAAGAGAGATCAGCTCTCATTTTGTTTTCATTCTAAATATTTGACAAACAAACTCACTCTTGTACACTCTGCTGCTTAGCGAGTCTACCGACTGTTTAGACACGAGTATTCCGTAGGGAAGATTCAACCTCTACTTTGGGGGACCATCCGTGCCCACCCTAGGGAGGTTGTTCCACAGAGATTGCAGGAGTTTCTAGTAGTGATTCACAGCTTAGCCATCCACGCAGAGGAAGGGACTACGTGTTTTTTGGGTAGCCAGAAATATGCAGAGGTTGATTTAGCCAGCTAAGAGGCCCCTCACTTGCTGGGAGTTTTCGGGAGAAAGGAAGGTGGAGGACTAAGGGTATTTTATCATTTGCATCCAGCTAGCTAGTACACGTAGCAGTATACATTTCTGGGCAGAGAGACTATGCAGTGGCCTCCAACAGCAAATTTGTGGGGCTTGATTGAACAACCATTAGGGCCAAGGACCATCCGGGAAGCAAGGGATAAGATAATACAAGAGAAATCAGCATTTGAGGGGTGTTTCCAAGTGGATTTATAGGATGTTTCCTACAAATCGAATTTGGTAGTAGTAGTCAGAGAGCAGCTCCCAAGAGGCTGAAAATCCAAAGTCAAAATTAGAGAAATTCCCTTCTGGGATTTTTTGGGTTTTTTCCAAGGAGTCTAAGGCTAAAAGGGTAGAATTTTTGGGCATATTTTGGGCATTTTCCAGCCCGGTGAAAGTCAGTAGATGTAGTTGGAGAGCAGCGTCCAAGAGGCAGAAAATCCAAAGTCAAAATCAGAGAAATTCCCTTAATCCAAAATCTTTTGCTTATAGATGTGTTAAATAATTACATGCATAAATTGTAGCTTAACATAGAAAACTTAATGTGCACATGAGAGAAGAGGAGAAACACATAAAGCATGAAAAAAGACAACAAGACTTGATAACGGGAGTTCGTCTGACTTGCACTACGTCTCCGGGCCCTGCTCGATCAATGGGGAGGCCTTCATTCATTAAGTGGCATGAGAAAGAAGAGTACAAGCATCAATTACAAAAAAGTACTTTTATACCTCCATAATGAAAAGTGATGGAGAAACGGATAGGGCCATTACGTTCGTGGCGTTGAGAAGTGCTGAAACCATATAAAATTTGTCAAATTCTGACAAAATAAAAATTTGGCCCTCCTGCAAAATTCTGCCTCGAACTGCGTGCACTACCTCCTCTACCTGGGCCAACTGACAAACTGTGTTTAAGTATAAAATGGGTGGAGGATTTTTCAATGAAACTGTTATGGCGCATTGATTGGAGATTCGGTTAATAGGGAGGAGGTCAGGTGGTCAAACCCCGCCTCCTCCTTTTTTTATACACCGAATCTTTTTAATTTTAAGCAAACCCTTTATTTTTTATATTATGGTTGGGTTGTTTAATTATTAATGCAGGGTTGGTTTTCGTGGCTAGGTCCGTGCCCCAAGGGCCAGCCCACCACTATTTATGTTTGTTTGTTTATGGGATTGGGTTCGTGCCCCACGGGCCAGCCCACCCAACTCCTCCACCTTTATTATGTTGGTTTCAACAATCCATGGGATGTGGGGAGGGGCCGGGGGTCATGGCCTGCCCCCCCCCATATTTAACATTGTTGTTACGTAGAGTTGGGGTGGCGGGGTTGGCGGCTTGCCACCCCCTTATATATATATATATATATATGGAACTGGGCCTTTTTGAAGGAATCATTTTAACGAGGCAACAATTTTGCCTGGAATCTGGCCGGAGTTGGCTGGATTCCATCTGCTAGAAAAATTCAAAATTTTGCCTTCATTAATCTTGCCCAGTCATCAAAAAGTCCAAATTTTTCCTTCATTAATCCTGCCCAGTCATCAAAAAGGCAACCCAACTTTGACTGCCTCTATCTCCTTCATCCGGACTCGGATTAGAGTGTCGTTCACACCGTTGGAATCAGGGTGACGAGCACTTCGATATAATGTCAAGTTCATCGTCTTCCTACCACTTTGAATTTTGAACTTTTTCCATTCCACTGTGTCTGGAGATCCACCTAGATGAATCCTCCCCATTGAGGAGCTTTTGGACCGCCAAAATATTTTTCAGTCAGTTGGCAAGTGAGGGAATTGTTCCCTCACTCTTTCTTTTTCTATCCATTTTTCCTTGCTAGGGTGCATCTCCTTGACACCAAATCGAAGGTATTCCACATCTCCTCGTCGTGAAGTCCTAGTTCCTCTGTCAAGGATGATGTCTTTAGGTAACTCATCGAGATACTTTGGTGCAAAGTCATCAACTGTAGGAACTGTGCCCACTTCTTCGTTGCCCATAATCAATGGTGGCTCATACAGCTTTAAGTTCTCCACATTCACTACGGAGTACATTTGCATATATATCAGCAAATCGAGACGAAAGGCTTTGTTTCCAATATTCTCCAAGATGGTGAATGGACCATACCGAATTGGTCGCAACTTCTTCCCTTCTCCCTTCATCCTGTCTTTGCTGATATGGAACCACACTTTTTCGCCCACTTGAAATTGATGGTTGACTCAGTGTTTGTCATGTTGAGCCTTATACAAGGCTTGACTTTTGTCCAAATGCTCCTGTACTGCTTGGTGAATCAATTGGATCCGCTAAATGAACTACTGTGCTTTGTCCCTGTCATCACGTCCACTGGAGTCATCTTCCCTTCCAAAGACCATATCAAAAGGGTCTTTTGGTAGGTAGCCAAAACATGTATCAAATGGTGAACGATGCGTAGATGAGTGCACTGCTCGATTGTAGGAATGATGCACATGTGGAAGATGCTCATCCCCCAACTTAGGATGTTTCCCATAATAGCCTCGCAACAAGTGTACCACGGTGCGGTTGACAACCTTTGTCTATCTGTCAGTCTGTGGATGGAATGCCGTGCTTCTTTTCATCTTGGTGTCCATCATCTTCCACAAGTTGGTCCAAAACTCTCTAAGAAAGCGAGAGTCTCGATCTGACACAATCGATGTGCACAACCCAAAATGGACCTAAACATGCTGAAAGAAAAGATTAGCAGTCTGCTCTCTAGTGATCTGCTTTTTACAAGAACAATGTAAACTTTGAAACAGGAACTGATATTGTTACCTGTTTCGTAGAGATAGAAAAAAAGTGACCTAATTTTGAAAAGGGGTGATGCAGAACGAACATGTTTTTTTAGAGCATAGTTTTTGGCACTTTATTTTTTTTATGTACATTACGTTTTAGAATCGTTTTAGAATGGTAGTGATTTTCATACTGATTTAAAAAAGTGAGTATTCTGCATCACCCCCTTTTTTTAAAAGACTTGTGTTTTGGCTTTAAATTTTCTAATGTATAAATTGCAAATAATTATTTCGTAAATTTGATCATTTTTGAAGTGGCCATTTTCTTCACATTTTCTTGTTTTTTATTTTAATTTTAACTTTTTTTAGTGAGGTTTTTATTGTTTTGCATTTTTAAATTAGGAGGTCGATATTTAGAATTTTCGATATTCTACATATTTATACATCCTTAATTAATTTTTCAATCCACATGAAATAATTGTTTCTAAAAAACAATATTTTTTAACAATGGACATAAAAATAACCTTTTTTAACATAAAAATAACTAAAAAACTACATTTTTGATCATTTTTTGCTAGAATTGACATGTCAAAATCACAATTTTTATACGATAATTGTAACTAAAAATAGTTAAATAATAGTTTTTTTATGAATTTCATGTCAAAAAAATAATAATAATCACTTTTTTTTCAAAAAATAATGATTAACTTAAAAATCAATACGAAAATCACATATTAAAAATATTGAACGTATAACAACCCTAATTGAGTGTTTATTCTCCTCATAAAATGTCAAAGTCAAAACATTGCAAAGCTTGATTTACAAGTATAACTTAAATTTAATCAACAATGTCACGTAATCCAAACTCTTCATCCTCTAGAGTTTCATCATTGTCTTCTTCCACAATATTTTCTATTTCCTTTTGCTCACTTTCCTCTTCTAATGGGTCTGTGATGTCTGCGAATCTCCCAATGTATGTCTTTCCAAACATTCCATGTAATGGTGGTTGGGGTTCCTTTGCCTTTTTTGCCACACGTGATTCACTAAAGTCCCCTTTATTCAACCCAATTTCTTGCATTGCATCTGGAACAAATTAAAGAACATAAATTCTTTGCTGAATGAAATTGCACTGTATTGGATTTTTTCAATTGCAATGCAATTTCTTTCTTTCTGAAGGCAACATACTAGCGTTGTACCTAATTATCAAGCACAAAATAAATAATGAACTAAATTAGTACAATGACATACTAATTAAAAATAACATATTGAAATTCAATTCCATATAATAAAACTTACCTGAGCTAAAAAATAAATCCAGAACCCAATCTCCTTCATCTGAACAAATGTCTATAAGATAGTTAACCAATAATTGTGGTTTTTGATAAATGTTAACTATCTCTCCTTTTGCTTTTGATTTCGGGAATCAACCAGCCACCAGCCGGGCGGGCGGCTGGTGGCTAGGTGATTCCCACCAGCCGGGCGGGCGGCTGGTGGCTGGGTGATTCCCACCAACCGGGCGGGCAGCTGGTGGCTGGGTGATTCCCACCAGCCGGGCGGGCGGCTGGTGGCTGGTTCATTCCCGGAATCACCCAGCCACCAGCAGGGCGGGCGGCTGGTGGCTGGGTGATTCCGGGAATCAACCAGCCACCAGCCAGGCGGGCGGCTGGTGGCTGGGTGATTCTGGAAATCAACCAGCCACCAGCCGGGCGGAATCAACCAGCCACCGGGTGGCTGGTGGCTAGGTGATTCTGGGAATCAACTAGCCACCAGCCGGGCGGGTAGCTGGTTGATTCCGAGAATCAACTAGCCACCAGTCGGCCGCCTGGTTGGTGGCTGGTTGATTCCGGAAATCAACCAGCCATCAACCGCTCGCCCAGCTGGTGGCTGGTGATTTCAGGAATCACCCAGCCACCAGTTGGGCCGGACGGGCAGCTGGTGGCTGGTTGATTCCCGGAATCAACCAGCCACTAGCCGCACGTTCCAGGAATCAACCAGACACTAGCCGCCTGCCCGCTGGTGGCTGGTTGATTCTTGGCCGGCTGCTAGCTGGTTGATTCCTGAGAATCAACCACCCACGAGCCGCCCGCCCGGCTGGTGACTGGTTGATTCCCGGAATCACCCAGCCACCAGCCGGGTGGGCGACTAGTGGCTGGGTGATTCCGGGAATCATCCAGCCACCAGCCAAGGAATCAACGAGCCACCAGCCGGCACCGGGCGACCGGCTGGTGGTTGGTTGATTCCAGGAATCAACCAGCCACCAGCCGGGCGGCCCGCTGGTGGCTGCTCTATTCGGGAATCAACCAGCCACCAGTCGGGCGACCGGATGGTGGTTGGTTGATTCCCGAAATCACCCCCAGTTGATGGCTAGTTGATTCCGAGAAGCAACCAACCACTAACGGGCCAACCAGCCACCAACCGAGCCAGGCGGGCCGCTGGTGGCTAGTTGATTCCCATAATCAACCAGCCACCAGCCGGGTGGCTAGTTGATTCCCAGAATCAACCAGCCACAAGCCGGGCGGCCAGCTAGTGGCTGGTTGATTCCGGGAATCAACCAGCCACAAGTCGGGCCGGGCAGCCTGCTTATATCTGGTTGATTCCCGGTCGACTGCTAGATGGTTGATTCCCGGGAATCAACCACCCACCAGCTGCGCGCTCGGCTGCTGGCTGGATGATTCCCGGAATCACCCAGCCTCTAGCCGGGCGGGCAGCTGGTGGCTGGGTGATTCCGGGAATCATCCAGCCAGCAGCCGGCCTGGAATCAACCAGCCACCAGATTCCGGGGAATCAACCACCCACCAGCCGCCCGCCCGGCTGCTGGCTGGTTGATTCCCTGGAATCAACCAGCCACCAACCAGCACCGGGCAGCCCGCTGGTGGCTGCTTTATTCGGGAATCAACTAGCCACCAGCCAGGCGGCCAGTTGGTGGCTGGTTGATTCCCAGAATCAACCAGCCACCAACTGGGCGGCCAGCTGGTCGCTGGTTGATTCCCGGAATCAACCAACCACTAGCCGGCCGACCAGCTGGTGGCTAGGTGATTCTGGGAATCAACTAGCCACCGCCGGGCGGCCGGTTGGTGGCTGGTTGATTCCCGGAATCATTCAGCCACCAGTCGAGCGGGGGGCTTGTGGCTAGTTGATTCAAGGAATCAACCAGCGACCAGGCGCCCGCCCGGCTAGTGGCTGGTTGATTGCCGCAGCCGTCTGCCCGGCTGGTCGCTGGTTGATTCCGGGAATCAACCAGCGACCAGTTGGGCGGAGGCACCAATCGGGCGGGCGGCTGGTGGCTGGTTGATTACCGTAATCAACCAGCCACCAGCCGCCCGCCCGTTTAGTGGCTGGGTGATTTCGGGAATCAGCCAGCCGCCAGCCCGGCGTGTGGCTGGTTGATTCTCGGAATCACCCAGCCACCATCTGAGCGAGTGGCTAGTGGCTGGTTGATTCCCAGAATCAACCAGCCACCACCAACCTGGGTGGGTGGTGGCTGGTTGATTCTGGGAATCAACCAACCACCAGCCAGGCGGGCGGCTGGTGGCTGCCTGATTCCCGAAATCGCCCAGCCACTAGACAGGCGGGCGGCTGGAGGCTGGTTGATTCCCGGCCGGCTGGTGGCTGGTTGATTCCTGGGAATCAACCAGCCACCAGCCGGATGGTGGCTGGTTGATTCCTGGGAATCAACCAGCCACCAGCCGGATGGTGGCTGGTTGATTCCTGGGAATCAACCAGCCACCAGCCGGATGGTGGCTAGTTGATTCCCGAAATCACCCCCGGTTGGTGGCTAGTTGATTCCCGGAATCACCTAGCCACCAGCCGGGTGCCCGCCTGGTGGCTGGGTGATTCCGGGAATCACCCAGCCACCAGCCGAGCGGGCGGTTGGTGGCTGGTTGATTCCGGGAATCAACCAACCACCAGCGGGCCAACCAGCCACCAGCCGAGCCGGCGGGCTGCTGGTGGCTAGTTGATTCCCGGAATCAACCAGCCTCCAGCCGGGCGGCCAGCTCGTGGCTGGTTGATTCCCGGATTCAACCAGCCACAACCCAGGCCGAGCGGCCGACTTATGGCTGGTTGATTCTGGGAATCAACCAGCCACCAGTCGGCCGCCCGGCTGTTGGCTGGTTGATTCTTGGCCGGCTGCTGGCTGGTTGATTCTCGGGAATCAACCACCCACTAGTCGCCCGCCCGGTTGGTGGCTAGTTGATTCCCGGAATCACCAACCGCCCGTCGGGCGGCTGGTGGCTGGGTGATTCCGGGAATCAACCAGCCACCACCCGGGTAATCAACTAGCCACCAGCCAGCGCCGGGCGGCTGGCTGGTGACTGCTTTATTCAGGAATCAACTAGCCACCAGCCGGGCGGCCAGTTGGTGGCTGGTTGATTCCCAGAATCAACCAGCCACCAGCCGGGCGGCCAGCTGGTTGCTGGTTGATTCCCGGAATCAACCAGCCACTAGCCGGCCGACCAGCTGGTGGCTAGGTGATTCTGGGAATCAACCACCCACCAGCCGGGCGGCCGGCTGGTGGCCCGTTGATTCTCGGCTAGTTGATTCCCGGAATCACCCAGCCACCAGTCGATCGGGCGGCTGGTGGCTGGTTGATTCAGGGAATCAACAAGCCACCAGGCGGGTGAAATCAACTAGCCACCAGGCGCCCGCCCGGTTGGTGGTTGGTTGATTCCCGCAGCCGGCCGCCCGGCTGGTCGCTGGTTGATTCCCGGAATCACCCAGTCGACCGCCTGGCTGGTCGCTGGTTGATTCCTGGAATCACCCAGCCACCAGCGGGTAGCTGACTGGTGGCAGGCTGATTCCAGGAATCACCCAGCCACAAGCTGGCCCAGCGGCTAGTGGCAGGTTGATTCCAGGAATCAACCAGCCACCAGCGGCTGGTGGCTGGTTGATTATGAGAATTAATCAGCCACCAGCTGGCCGCCCGTCTGGTGGCTGGGTGATTCTGGGAATCAATCAGCCACCAGCTGGGCGGGCGGCTGGTGGCTGGTTGATTTCGGGAATCAACCAGCCACCAACCGGGCGGGCGGCTGGTGGCTGGTTGATTCCCAGAATCAACCAGCCACCAGCCGCCCGCCTGTCTAGTGGTTGGGTGATTTTGAGAATCAGCCAACCGCCAGCCGCCAGCCCGGCTGGTGGATGGTTGATTCCCGAAACCACCTAGCCACCAGCCGAGCGGGCGACTAGTGGCTGGTTGATTCCCAGAATCAACCAGCCACCAGCCGGGCGAGCGGCTGGTGGCTGGTTGATTCCCTGCCGGCTGGTGGCTAGTTGATTTCGGGAATCAACCAGCCGCCAGGTGGGCGGCCGGTTGGTGGCTGGTTGAGCAGCCGCCTGGTGGCTGGTTGATTCCGGGAATCAACCAGGCACCAGCTAGCCGCCCGGCTGGTGGCTGGTTGATTCCTGGAATCACCCAGCCACCAGTCGGCCGAGAATCAACCAGCCACCAGCCGAGCAGAGCCACTAACCGAGGGGGCGGCTGGTGGGAATCAACCAGCCACCAGCTAGCCGCCCGGCTGGTGGCTGGTTGATTCATGGAATCACCCAGCCACCAGTCGGCCGAGAATCAACCAGCCACCAGCCGAGCAGAGCCACTAACCGAGGGGGCGGCTGGTGGCTGTGTGATTCCCGGAGGCTGGGTGATACCCAGAATCAACCAACCACCAGCCACTCTCCCGGCTAGTGGATGGGTGATTCCCGGAATCACCCAGCCACTAGCCGGGCCGCCCAGCTAGTGGTTGGGTGATTCCGGGAATCAACCAGCCACCAGCCGCCCACCTGGCTGGTGGCTGGGTGATTCCCGGAATCACCCAGCCACTAGCCAGGCCTGCCGGAATCACCCAGCCACCAGCCAGGCAGGCAGGTGGGCCTCCAGGGTGGGGCGGCCCGGAATCTCCCAGCCATCAGCTGGGCGGGCAGGCGGGCCGCCGGGGTGGTGTAGCCTAGGGGTGGGAATCACCCAACCACTAGTCGCCTGCCCGGTTGGTGGCACCCAGCCACTAGCAGGGCGGAGGGAATCACCAAGCCACCAGCCAAGCGGGCGAGCGGGCCACCGGGGTGGCGCGGCCTTGGCTGGCGCCACCCCGGTGGCACGCCCACCCGCTCGGCTGGTGGCTGGGCGATTCCTGGAATCGCCCAGCCACCAGTCGGGCGGGCTGTTGGTGGCTTGGTGATTCCAGCTGCTTGGGTGATTCTTGGAATCACCCAGCCACCAGTCAGGCGGGCGCGAGCGGCTGGTGCTTGGGTGATTCCCAAAATCACCTAGCCACCAACCAGCCGGGCAATCGGGGTGGCGCGAATCACCCAGCCACCAGCCGGGCAGGCGGGGTGGCGCGAATCACCTAGCCACCAGCCAGGCGGGCGGGCGGGCCGCCGGGGTGGCCCGACCTGAGCTGGCGCCACCTCGGTGGCCCGCCTGCCCGCCCAGCTAGTGGCTGGGCGATTTCGGGAATCACCCAACCACTAGCTGAGCGGGCGGGTAGGCCGCCGGGGTGGCACAGCTTGGCCTAGCGCCATCCTGACGGCCCGCCCGCCCACCCGGCTAGTGGCTGGGCGATTCTGGGAATTTCCTAGCCACCAGCCACCCGCCCGGCTGGTGGATGGTCAATTCTGGGAATCACCCAGTCACCAGGTGGGCAGACCGCCGGGGTGGCGCGACTTGGGTTGGCGCCACACTGGCTGCCTGCCCGCTTGTCGTGCTGGTGGCTAGGCGATTTTGGGAATCACCCAGGCACCAGCCGTGCCACCCCGGCGGCCTGCCCACCCACCCAGCTAGTGGCTGGTCGATTCCTGGAATTGCCCAGCCACCAGCCGGGTGGGCAGGCTGGCGACCGGGGTGGTGCCACCCTGGCGGCCCGCCCGCCCACCCGACTGGTGGCTGGGCAATTCCTGGAATCATTTTTCTTTTGTATCTAGAATTTTATGGTTGAAAACATGTTGAATTTATACTTTGGAAAGAAAAATGATATCCTTCCAAAAACATTAATGTGTTTTTTTCCTCATAAACAACTTTGTTTGGCACATACAAATTTGGTTTTACTAGCATTTTTTAAAAAGTTTGATAATTGACCCTAAAAAAAAAAAATCATTGTTCCAGTATCATCACTTTCGTTTTGAAGCTATATTTTGCACAAAAATTTCATAGTAAATTTCGTAGTCACTGCCATTTTAAAAACATGTTCAAAATTGACTCTTAAAAAATAAAATCATTGTTCCAGTATACACACTTTTCATTTTTAGCACTGTTTTTGATGTTTTTTCGGGGTTTTTTTTGCCAGAGTTCTCGTTTTGAGTTTATAGTTCCCATTTCAAAGTTTACATTGTTCAAGGCATTAAAATACACATCTTACTAAAACAGGCAACGACGACATACAAATAGTCGTGACTTTTCCTAGACAAAGGCAAACCTCCTACAAAATCCATCGACGCACTTTCCCATGGACGACTTGGAATAGGGAGTGGTGTGTAGAGCCTGAGTTTTCTATTAGAGGGATTTGAATCAAAACACATTACACACCCCTTTACATAGCGAGTCACAATTGTCTTCATATGAGGCCAAAAACAAAATCTTTGTACATGACACAAATTTTTTTCAATACCAAAATGACCAGACACAAGGGAGGTGTGGGCCTCCCGGATTACATGTACCCTTTCTCCTGTGGGTATGCACAATTTGCCAAGGTGATACAACAGTTTCCCCTGCAAGTGATAGTTGTCCACTTGTGAACCATGGGTTAGTTTTGCATAAATCTCCTTAAAGTCATCATCGTTAGCATATTGTTTAGCATAACTTTCAAAAGATAACGAAGCATTATGCAAAATAACAGAAGCGGAAATAGGAGGGTGAGATGGCATATTGACCACTTTGTTGCTAGTGCCATTCTTATACTTTATTACCAGATGAAACTGCTGAAGAAAACCCATCCACCTGAAATGATGAGATTGTTGCAACTTGTTTTGTGACTAAAGATACTGCAAGGGATGATGGTCTCCTTGTCGATCAGGTAGTTTTTCCACTTTTTTACACTCTGGACCAAGGCATATAACTCCTTTTCATAAGTGGGATAGTTTATCACAGCCCGAGAGAACTTCTCTGAATGGTAACATATCGACTTCTTTTGCTGCATCAGTACAACTCCCATGACATATCTGCTAGTGTCTATCTCGATCTTGAATGGCTGTTGGAGATCTGGTAAGGCCAAGATCGGTGCGGTGTTGATCTTTTCTTTCAACGTTTCGAAGGACCTCTGCTGCTTTCCTCCCCATTGAAAGACTTGCTTTACACTTGTCAATGCGTGTAAAGGTGTTGCAATAATAGAGAAATTGTCAATAAATCTCCTCCAATATTGTATTGCACCCAAAAAGTTGTGAACCTCGGTTACACTAGTAGGCTTAGGCCAATTTACAATTGCTTCAACTTTAGAAGGATCAATTTTTAACTGACCATGACCAACAATATGACCTAGGTAAACCAAAGAGGTTTTCCCAAACTCACACTTTGACAATTTTACAGAGTTTTTCATTTTTCAATACATCAAGCACTTTCTTCACATGACTTACATGTTCATTCCAACTTTTACTAAAGACAAGGATATCATCTAGATATACAAGAACAAATTCATCAATGAAAGTCCTAAAGAGATCATTCATGACCCTCATGAAAGTGGTTGGAGCGTTGCAAAGTCCGAATGGCATCACCATCCATTCGAACAACCCTTGTTTGGTCTTGAAGGTAGTCTTCCACACATCCTGCTCTGCAATTCAAACCTGGTGATAACCACTACATAAATCCAATTTGGTGAAATAGATAGCATTCTTTAAATGATCTAGTAAGTCATCAATGCAAGGAAGAGGGTAACGATTTTTCACCGTGATTTTGTTTAGTGCTCGATAATCCACGCACATCCTCCATGTGCCATATTTCTTCGGCACTAAGACAATCGGTGAGCCGCATGGAGAAGTGCTCGGTCGGATGACCCCTTGGTTCAATAGTTCTTGCACCTACTTTTTGATCTCCTCCATCTCAATGGTCGACATCCTGTACATGCCAATATTTGGTAAAGGAGTGTTATGCTGCAAATGGATATCATGTTGGATTTCCCTCTTCAGAGGTAATCCCCTTGGTTCCTGAAACATCTCATCGTAGTTAGAAACTAATTCACATAATTGATTTTTATGCACATGATCACAACCCTGGAAAGCATCAGATAATTCTGCATCTCCCCCCCTTACAACCATAAGAATGCAACCCTGACTGGAATTTACCAACCTGTTCATTTGTCCTGCACTTACAAGGCTGGCATTGATTTTAGTTTGATGAGCCCTTACAATATATTCTACCCCATCTTTTGTGATTTGGTATTTGTTTTCATGACGGAAGAAGATTTCCCTTCTATCATATAGATATGGAATCCCTAACACCATGCCACAAATATCGAATGGTATCACATCAAGTTTTACCTCATCCACTAACTTAGAAGTGATCATAAATTTTACCTTACACTGCTTAGTTACATTCAGTTTTTCTTTATCATGTATCCATCCAAGTGGGTAAGGTTTTGGATGTGGTTTGGTTTCCAAACCTAGCTTCTTTACCAAGGACTCTGAAATTAAGTTTTCTTGGGATCCGGTATCAAATAGAGTTTCCACTTTTGTATGATTTATGATAACTCTAATATGAAATAGCTCAATTCTCTTTCGTTCATTAGGAAGAGTCTCATCTATTGAACTAGTACCTTCATGTGATTCAGAATTAACATGAGGTGTAAGAGTACCTTTTGTTCCTGCTGCTGTGATCAATGCTTCATCTCCCGAATCGGATCCAAGGTCTTGCTGCACAATTGCCACTTTCTTATGCTTGCCTTTTCCTCCATACTTCTTCGGTCTCTTTTCTGGGTACTATTTCCAACAATGATCGTCGTCATGACCTTCCTTTTTGCAAAGAGTGCAATAAGGTCTTTCTCCTTCATCTTTCTTGGTTGATGACGTCCTCTTCTCCTTTCCTTTCCTTTCATTTTGGGTTTGCCTGTGCCATTTGGAGGTTTCAAAGGTGGTTTCTTGAAATGATCATCTCTTTCATTTTTGCCCCTGTTCTCAAGATGGATGGCCTTTACACTGACTGAGTCAATAGTAGTTGGTTCAAACAATAATAATGAATGTATAAGGTAACAATGTAATGATCCAATAAACTTAGTTACTACGTCAGGTGAGTTAAGTGCAATGCTCAAATTAAGTGCTTGTTTTCTAAATTCCTTTGTAAAGCTTTGAACATCTTGACCTCTGCCTTTCCTTAAGTATTGCCAATCCATTAAGGCTTTTTGTTTATAACCCAAGAGATAGAATTGTTCCTTTAATGCAGAAATGAAATTAGGCCATGAGGAAAGAAGATTACCCACACCCTTACTGCTTCACAATTTTCTCTCCCACCAAATGAGAGTGGTGCTACTCAGCCGAAGAGAGGCCAACTGAATCTTTGCCTCATCCTCTTTGATTTGCTGAATCCAGTTATTAAGCTTTTCTGCATTACTTTCACCGTTAAACATGGGAAGATCAAATTTGACATCTAGTTTAAAGAAAGGTTTCTTAGATGCATCCCTTGAATTTCTATGATGATGGTGATGAGAGGAAGAAGAAATTTCACTCGTGGAAGGAGAAGGAGGGGGTTCTTCTCCACTATTTCCATGCACTGAACCTTGTCCTTCTAGTTTTCTCTCTTCTACTTTCTCCAGCATTGGAAGCAACTAACCAACATTCTATGCCATTGTATAGAAGGTTTTGCGGAAATTGCGCTCCTCTTCATGATGAGCCTCTTCATCTGCCATGTTTCTCCTTCGATGTGCATGCCCTGCTTCATAATCGAAAGACTTTAGTTTCCCTTCGCCTCTTCGGAGCCTTTTTCTTGTTAGCATACAAACATGCAATTCACATCTAAAAAGACCTGCTCTAATACCACTTGATCCAAAATCTTTTGCTTATAGATGTGTTAAAGAATTTCATGCATAAATTGTAGCTTAACATAGAAAACTTAATGTGCACATGAGAGAAGAGGAGAAACACATAAAGCATGAAGGAAGAAAACAAGACTTGATAACAGAGTTCGTTTGACTTGGACTACTTCTCCAGACCCTGCTCAATCAATGGGGAGGCCTTCATTCATTAAGTGGCATGAGAAAGAAGAGTACAAGCATCAATTACAAAAAGGGAGTTGTATACCTCCATACTGAAAAATGGCTGAAAATGAAGAACTTTGATGGAGAAATGGACATCGCTATTGTGTTCGTGGCATCGAGAAGTGCTAAAACCATATAAAATTTGTCAAATTCTGACAAAATTAAAATTCGACCCTCCTACACAATTCTGCCTCAAACTGCGTGCACTGCCTCCTCTGCCTGGGCGCACTGACAAACTACGTTTAAGTATAAAATGGGTGGTGGATTTTTCAATGAAACTATTATGGTGCATTGGTTGGAGAACGGGTTAATAGGGAGGAGGTTGGGCAGTCAAACCCCGCCTCCTCCTTTTTTAATACACCGAATCTTTTTAATTTTAAACAAACCCCTTTTTTTATATTATGGTTGGGTTGTTTAATTATTAATGCGGGGTTGGTTTTCGTGGTTGGGTCTGTGCCCCAAGGGCTGGCCCACCACCATTTATGTTTGTTTTTTTATGGGATTGGGTCTGTTCCCCATGGGCCAACCCACCCAACTCCTCCACCTTTATTATGTTGGTTTCAACAGTACGTGGGATGTGGGGAGGGGCTGGGGGTCATGGCCCACCCCCCCATATTTAACATCGTTGTTACGTAGAGTTGGGGTGGCCTTTTTGAAAATTCGGTTTTTTGACCGAAGGAGTCATTTTAACGAGGCAACAACTTTGCCCAGAATCTAGCCAGAGTTGGCCGGATTCCGTCTGCCGGAAAAAGTCCAAATTGTGCCTTCATTAATCCTACCCAGTCATAAAAAATTCAACCCAACTTTGACTGCCTCTATCTCCTTCATCTGGACTCGGATTGGAGTTCCATTCACACTGTTGGAATCAGGGCGACGAGCACTTCAATTTGATGTCAAGTTCATCATCTTCCTGCCACTTTGAATTTTGAGCTTTTTCCATGCCACTGTGTCTGGAGATCCACCTGGATCATCCCTTCTGCCTTTTTATTGGTTTTGTCCAAGGAATCTAAGGCTAAAAGGGTGAAATTTTCTGGGTATTTTTTGGGCACTTTCGAGCAGGCCGAAAGTCAGTAGATGTAGCCAAAGAGCAACTCCCAAGAGTTCGAAAATACAAAGTCAAAATCAGAGAAATTCCCTTTTGGGTTTTTTTTGGGTTTTGTCTAAGGAGTCTAAGGCTAATAAGGAAGAATTTCCTAGGCAAGGTTTGGGCACTTTCCAACAGGCCGAAGTCAGCAGATCAGTAGTTTACTAGGACATCGTAGAGCATAGTAGAGCAGCAACTGAACAACCACCTTTCTAACTATTCTACCACCTGGGTTTGGTCTAGCTTGTCCTTGAGACAAGCCCAAATGCACTAGTCCATTTATATATTGTACTCATGCTCTCATCATTCATAATATATGGCTCAACAGTTCTAGTATTATAGTGTTTCATGGGTGTTTGCTAAAAGTTTTTAATTTTCCACTCTTGCACTGTTTGTTTAATTGGTTTATCACTTAAATTCAAGTTTATGAACATTACACTATGCAAGTTGGGATCATTCATAATGGATTTTAAAAAAAATCTACGTGAGTTTCATTAAAGAGGGACGTGTACACACCCTTAAGGGATTTTGGCACGCTCCTTTGAAATATTTAATTCTCATTGTATGGAGAAGTTATTACTCACCATGAAATTATTGCCCAATTTATCAACACACATCTTATGAACTATATGATACAAGAAATCTACCCATATTTGTAGCTATTCTTTAAAAGACATTATCAAGTATTTGATTTACCAAAGAGTTTACCTCCTTCTCAAAGAGTGCATGACAATATCATTCCCCCAAGAAGTCAACCACCTAATGTAGGTCCTTATTGACACCCTTTTGCAGAAAATAATGAAATTGGAAAATATCATTGGGGAATTGTTAGAGGAAGGGGTCATCTGTCCCAGTACAATCCTTTACTCATCACCAATAATCATGCTGTTAAGAAAGGAAGGCACTTGGCACATGTATCTTGATTTTAGGGACCTAAATAAGTTGAAAATCGAGGTCAAATTTCCTATCCTAGTTATTTATGATCTCTTAGATGAACTACATGAAGTTAAGCATTTCCTAAGCTTGACCTACATTTAGGATACGAACAAATTAGAATGAAAGAGACAAACATCCCTAAGATTACTTACATAACACACACAGATCATTATTATTTCTAATTATTCATTTTTATCTTTGTCTTACACCATCCACATTCAAGAGTCTCATGAATATGATTTTCAAACCCTTCTTACACAAGTTTGTGTTATTATTCTTTGATGATGTCTTGATCTATAGTAAAGCATTGGAATCACACATAGAGCATGTTGATAAGTCCTTGCAACTATTTAGAGACGAAATTATTTTTGAAGGAATCCAAACTTTTGAGGTCTTGAGGTTTGGTATTTGGGTCACATTGTAAGTTAGGAAATAGTAAAAGTTGATCCCAATAAGATGAAGGATATGCAAGATTGAGCCCATCACAAAAAAATGAAGATACTGAGAGGATTCTTAAGACTTATATGCTATTACATTAAATTGGTGAAAAATTATTACAAAATTGCAACTTCCTAACTTCACTCCTTAAGAAGAATTCCTTTATTTGGTGTGAGGAATCCGCATGGGCATTCACTACTTTAAAGGATGTCATATGCACCGCTCTAGTATTAAAAGTTCCTTACTTTAGTAATGCTTTTGTCTCGGAATGTGATTCCTCATGAATAGATTTAAGATTAATATAGATACAAGAAGTATGATTCTTGGCATTCATCAATTATTAATTATGTGATTTCTATTTGGGAAAATCCACATTTGAGAAGGAAATGATGACTATTATTCATTCAGTGGAGACTTGGTGACAATGTCTCACAAAAATGAACTTTTAGATCAAGATAAATCATCATAGTCTGAAGCACTTCCTTGAATAATATTTTTCTTCACTAGAGAAACAAAAATGGGTCACTAAGATATTGGGGTATGATTATGAGATCATAGTTAAGGAGGGTAAAGAGAATATTATGGTTGATTTCTAACTGAGAAGGATGCCTCGCTTCTTGCCTTATCATTACCAACTCTGGGATGGCATGAGAGAGCCCATAAGGAATGGATGGAAAACAATACTATAAGGAAACTCATTGAACAAATTCATAAAGATCCCAACCCTCCTAAAAATTAAACATGGAATGAAGATACATTGTAGTATAAAGAGAACATTGTTTTGGAAAAAGAATGGACTCTAAAATAATAAGTAATAGATTAGATACTCTCATTAGCAATAGCATGTCACTTTGGATTTGATAAAACCTATGAAAGAAATAATTGTTCATTCTTTTGGGAAGGCATGAAAAGAGATATCCAATATTACGTTAGCAATAACATGTCACTTTAGTTTTGATAAAACCTTTGAAAGAATTAAGTGTTAATTATTTTGGGAAGGATTGAAAAGTGATATCCAAGATTTTGTAGCATCTTGTGATGCATGCTAAAGAAACAAGGGAGAGATAGTAGAAGTATCAAGGATGTTACAACCTCTACCAATCCCAAAGCATATTTGGAAAAACTTTCATTGGATTTCATTATGGAACTCCCAAAAACAAGAAACAAATCAATCATCATGATTGTGGTAGATCGTCTCTCAAAAGCTACTAATTTTTGTGCCATAACTTATCCTTTCAAACCTTCTTTAGTTGTTTAGGTCATCATGGATCAAATCTTCAAGCTACACGATATGCCACTTCCATTTGTTTTTAGATTGTGACCCCACATTCACCAATATATTTTGGCAAAATCTATTTAAAACTCAAGGTACAAAATTGAATATGAGCACTGCATATTATCGTAAAATTGATGTTCAAACAAAGAAGTCAAAAAGTCATTGGAGACCTATTTTATATGGTTTAATTATGAAAATCCTCACTAGTGGGAACAATGGCTTCCCCTAACCACATTATGGTATAATACTACTTATCATGGAGCTACCAAAACGACACCATGTGAAGTAGTTTATGGCAAAAAACCCTAGTTTGTGGCACCCTATGTACCAAGCACATCCAAGTTTCACAGAATAGATATAATTCTTTACACTAGAGAAATTGTTATCCTTATATGTTTTTTTTTTGGTGAAGGGAATCAAGTGTTCCTTCATTGGTAGCTTTATAAACAAACATGAATTGAAGATAAAGTTTCCTAGAAGCTAGCTCCTAAGTTCTATGGGCCCCATCATAATAAAATGCATTGGCTAGGTTGCCTACAAACTGACTCTTCCATCCACTCTAAGGTTCATCCAATATCTCACGTGTCCTATTTAAAAAAGTTTGTGGGGTCAATTTCAAAGTGGAGACCAACCTACCAAAACTTGATGAAGAAGGTTCCACTGGGCTCCATCCAAAACTAGTATTGGATACTAATGAGTACCAACTACATGAATGAACTATTAAGGAAGTATTGATCGATTGGAAAGATATGCAACCAAAATATGCCACATGGAAACCGACATTGATTCTCCAACAATTTCCTCACCTTTATCCTTAAGGAAAACTCTACTTTCAAAGGGGGAGGGCATGCTCGAATTCTACCCTAACCCCCTTACATACACACTTTATTAACTTACAAGGCTAGCTTCATTCAATAAGTCCCATTAATCAATTAGTTAATTTTTGTCGATTGTATAAATTATTCATTTTACTAATAAGGACAAAATTAGTTCATTAGGCCGCATTATATGGGGCCCATATGTAGTTAAGATTATCTATGGACAGGTATATATAGAGTAGAATGTTATGCAATGATTTGTTAAGAATTTTCATTGCATATGGAGCATTGCGCTTTAACGTTGCCCATTGAAGAGGAAAGTGAACATAGCTCTCTATTTTCTACTATCCAAGAGATCTTTCTTAGGGTTTAGTTTTCCTTTTTCTTGTGTCATTGGGTTTTGTGCTATATTTCATGTGAATTACACTAGATTTAGATATAATAAATAAGTTCCACAGTGTGGAAGTGTTCAAGAAAACAAATCCAACCAAACAACATAAAATCAAGGCTTGTGAGTGTTGAATTTCCATGACCTTGGGTCTAGGATAGAATCTTAAAATATATGATGCTACCAAACCAAGAATATCAACAAAGCTACTTCACACAATGGAATATAAATAGAAATAAATCACACGTGCACAAGTATAGAAAACTTTTTATAAAATTTTCAACCCAACTTTGTTATATTAAACAACATATACTATAAATGTCCAAGGCTCCCATATGAGGGATAATGGCCCTCAATTATCCACAAGTACAAGAATACAAGATATAATGACAATCTCACTACTCTAGTGCACAATCTCAACCTCTATGTCATATCTTGTCCTACGGTCCTTCTCTTCTGCTCTACTCTCTAGTTTCCCCTTAGTCCATCAAAGGACAACGCATAGAGTCTCGAAGAGGGTTGCCGCCTATCACTACCGCAAGTTTCTTATGCTAAAATGAACACAGGTTGGTCTAACCTTCTCTTCTATGATGGCCAGTACCTGAGCTCAAATCTGCCAATCTAGCAGTCCACTATTCCATCAATTTATTGCGCATTAGGCTCCAACAAATTCACCTAACCTTTAGTTGTTAAGCTCTCTTTATGACTTCTTGTCAAGGTCTACTTTGGGCTATCAACACACTTCCCTCCACTAGTCCAATGGCACCCAATGCAATCATTGTAGGATCTGCTCCTAGATAGGGTTCATTCTCACCCAAGACAACCCTACCACATGGCTCCCATAGGCTACAAATAAATCTTATCCTCCAAGCAACAAACTCAACACAAAATCATCCATATACATGTACTTGGGAGTTAATGAACTGTTGTAGTCCTGCAGTATGGTTAGGGAGTCAATGCAGACACTAACAACCACCTTTAATCATTGCAACATTCCTCAATAATAATGCGACTTCCCTCATTTGTAAGGCTTCTATCCTACATTGCATGTAATATGGGTCTTTTTGTAGGAATATGGCCTTATGGGCCTCTAAAACTAATCCAAACAACCCTGTGTTACTTCTGTAGTTACCACAAAGCCTGCAACCTAGAAAATCATGAGGTAACCCGCCTTAATCTGCGCCAAAACAACCAAAAACAATTCAGTGTTACCTCTGTTGTACCTCAACCTTCTCCAATCCACAAAAAATACTTTAAGAATTGTCCTTAGCTACTCAACATTCTCCTTCTTGGACAATGGCTACCACAAATGATGATTCTATATGAAATTTTCACTCAACTGTCTCAAATTAACCTCATTCACCTCTTTTTTATATCAATCAAGAGGAATCCATGAATTTTTTAAGAGACGTGTCTTTTGGACAATTTTGTCTTAAACCTAAATGACTTGATTGTACAAAAACCAATCACGATCTTCAAAAATTCATATCTCATTAAGGACAACTTGAATTTTTACAATTCTAAAAGTGATGGATTCTCCTTTCCATCCTCTATCATTTGCATCCATCACATGTCCAAAATTCTCCATGGTTTTGGCCCAATCTATGGGTGCAAAACCCCAACCTTGAGTTTGAAGCCCACAATGACCTATTGTGGTGCTCCATCCTCCAAACCCCAAACCCTAAGGCTTGGAGTACCTCCCAAGCTACTAAAAAATCAACACTCCCTCTTAGTGAGGGAGGTACTTCCAAGACTAGGAAGTAGTTCAGCATCGTCATCACTGCTCGCAACACTCTCCCAACTCCTGGCGCTCACAACTACAACAATCCCTGTAGTGTGAACTACACCTCTCTCAGAAGTGTCACTGTCACTGGAAGCATCATGCTTGTTCTTATTTTCCTGAAATGTCTTCCACTCTCTCCATGATTCCTTCTTGCTAGCTGTAGGAGCACCCTCTAAATCCTACACTTGGACCTACTTCTCTGGAATCTGCATCCGGTCCTCCTTCTTTTTCTTCCCATGATCTATAGGCTTACCTGTCAACATGTATAAACCATGTTCTCTAACTCCAATACTAATACTAGTGGGCCTAATTCTTGCCTTACCATCCTAGAATAAGACTTCAAACCCCTTATTCTCAATCATCAAGAGAAATATTACACTATATCTGAGTCCTAGTACAAACAATACATCCTGGACCTTCATCACCCGTTCTATTTCCATCTTGAATGGCACAACTCATGATCCTCGGATCTCCTTCTGACTCTTGTTTCCCAACACCATGTTCACTTTGAGTCCCATTCAACTAGAGTCTTGAAATATCCTTTGACCCTGTCATATGTTTCGGCGCACCAATGTCCATGTACCATCCATCCCCATTGATAGTACCCTACAAGAAATGATAGATCACATAAAAGTCCTCCTCCTCCAACATCCTAGTGAGAGAATATATCTTAGTAGAGGTGGAAACACTGACAACCTGGTTTCCTTTCTTATTCCCGTCATCTCATGTCTTCCTCTTCATCGAACATCTTGACAAAAAATGACCAATCTCGCCACATTTAAAATACTTGACTTTACTCAAGTCCTTCTTTTTCTTACCCTTCATTTGTGTTGCAAGTGCCACATCATCATCTAAAGCCCTCTTCTTCAAATGAAGATCCTTGTTTCTCAATTCTTTCTAAATGAAGTTGTCCCGCAGCCTATTAGAGTCCTACGACTTATCTCTGGAAATGATCCCCTTGATGAAGGGCTTCCATTCCTCAGTGAACCCTTTCAAAGCAATCCTCACGATATGAGAATCTAAAATAGTCACACTGATGGCAGCAAGCTCATATTTAATGTTGGGTCCCTATAATACTAGTGATTACCCCATTACTATTGTAGTTATACCCCTTATTAATATTGTTGTGCCCCTATTGCCCCCATATTGTTATTATTGTGCCCCATAGAATCCCTCTATTGTTAATTTTTTGGCTTTATATTATTATTGTTAGGTCGGCTGGATTATTTTGTGACTCCTTAGACTCCTATATATAGAAAGGAGGTTTTGTCATTTGAATCATCCAAGAATTGTTCATTTATGTAATGTAAAGGAGGTTTCCCCCTCAAAGAGGCTGAATTCTAAGGCGTTGATATATCTTTTCTATCTTTTCTTGAGCTAGTTTCATAACATTTGGTATCAGAGCTTTGGATTCTAGGGTTTCGCTGCTCCAAACAGGTCATCGTGGCATTTTCGCTATAATTTTTTTTTTCCTGTGATGTTTCAGAAGTCACAAAAAAAACCCATTTGAGAAGCAATCACGCTGAACCTTGGGTCCAAATTTTAGAGCTTTTTGCGCGATATTTGCGGAGATATGATCTGAGGAAGTTGGTCTTTTTGCAGACTCCTGAATTACATTCAAAATAGGTGACCTGGGGAAAATTGTCATAACTTTCTCTCTGGGGATCGGATTGAAATTTCGTAAGAAGGTATAGAAAGAGGATGGACTGTAGTTTCGTGTATGCATGCTTCAGATCCAAAGGTCTAAACAGTGACTCTTGGCACGTCGTACAAGTTCGCTCTACTGAACTAGTCTATAAGCAAGTCACTATGGGAGATTTCACATAACTCTTCCTTGGAAAATCCAATTTGGGTCAGACTTGTGGAATTGGAAAGAGGACACAGAAGGCTACTACAGCTCACAAATTCAGAACTAGATGATTGGAAAGTACAGAGATACATCAGAGGCAATATCAGGCTTCTACAAAGTGAAAAAAGGTGTGTAGTTTTTTTTTTAAATTTTTACGTAAGCTGGGTTTGAAGGAATTCAAAGGGCATAGTAAAGAATTATTATCGGTAACTGATGCCCCGAGGAAAGAAAATGCAAACACCTAGTAAGGAACCTGAAAGCTCTAGCATGACTCATGAAGAAGAGGAAGAAATGTTACATGATATATCAAAATTACAAGAACAAGTGCAACAAATGTTACGCTCACAAAAGCTAACAGAAGCTAAGATAAATGGTATGGAATCTAAGATAAAGGGTGTGGAAGCTAAGATGGATGATTGGAAGACAGATTTGAAGACAAACATGGAAGAATTGAAGATAGATTTGAACACAAACTTGAAGACAGGCATGACAGATATGAAGACAGATTTGACAAATTTTCTACAAGAAATACTTACTAATGGTGAAAAGGTAGTAAAGGAAAGTCATTATGTGAACAAAAGAAATGTTAATCATGATATCATAGACTCTAATGTTGGATCGAAGACCCACCATATTCCAAAAATCGATATGAGAAAGTTTGATGGCAAGGATCTCACAACATGGATATTACAGATGGAGCAATTTTTCGATCTCAATAATGTGCAAAACACACAAAAGGTACGTATGGCAACTTTATATTTGGAACCAAATCAGTTTGTATGGTATCAATGGCTTTTCTCTCATAAACAATTTATCACTTGGGCACTTTTTACGGAAGAATTGATAACACATTATGAGGATACGAAAAGCAACACTTTTTTTAGCCAATTGATAAGTCTCAAACAAAAGGGTTCAATAATGGAGCACATTAAAGAGTTCCAAAAATTGAACATAAGGGTAAAAGATATTCCAGAGGAGCATAGGATTGATGTGTTCATAGGGTATTTAAAGGATAATATCCAACATGATGTTCGCCTTTGGGAACCTGATTCATTAGAGAAGGCATTCAGGTTAGCAAGAAAAATGGAAAGAAAAATTATGGCAACCAGGAAGCATACCACTCACAACTATAAAGACGGAAGTGTTGTTGCCCCTAGTCTTCCACAACCTATAAGGTTGACACCACAACAATTGGAAGAAAAAAGAGGAAAAGGGCTTTGTTACAGTTGTGATAGCAAATACACTAAAGGCCATAAGTGTACTGAGAAGAAATTATTCTACATAGATTGTGAAGAGGAAGAAGAAAAAGAGCAAGAAAGGTCAAAGGAAGAGGATATACTCTAGGAACAAAGCCTAGATGAAGAACTAATAAATCCGACCATATCTTGTAAATCATTGGCGGGAATTACCACTCCTCAAACCATCAAGATAGAAGGACAAATCAAGAAGAAAAAGGTAATAGTGTTGATTGATTCAGGAAGCATCCACAATTTTATTCATTGTAGGGTAGAAAAAGAATTGAATTGCTTCCTATATCCAGCACTAGAGTGTCAAGTGATGATTGCAAATGGAGGAACAATAAATTGCTCTGGAAAGTGCCATAATATCAAGCTATCCATGGGAGAATATGTATTGACTAGCCCAATGCTTTCCATTCCAATGGGAGGTGCTGATGTTGTACTAGGAGTCCAATGGCTACAATCCTTGGGTACAATAGCTTTTAATTTTCAAGAACTTTTCATCAAATTTTCTGCGAAAGGAAAGGAAGTTGAATTAAGGGGTATTACAGGGAAACCAGGAAAGATAATCAGCTCTAATGGTATGACAAAGCTTCTAAAAAAGGATCAAAGAGGTGTAATTGCACAATTATGTTCGCTAGATGTTTCCACATTAGAATCATCTATTTCTCCAGATCTCCAAAAAGTCCTAGACAATCATTCCAAGGTATTTGAGACTCCCAAAGGTCTCCCACCTATGCGTGATCATGATCATGCTATTCATCTGATTCCAGGAAGTGTTCCTCCAAACATCAGGCCGTACAGATATCCCTATGTCCAAAAGAGTGAAATTGAACGTATGGTTGCAGAAATGCTAGAGGCTAGTATAATTCAACCAAGTCAAAGTTCTTTCTCTGCTCCAGTAGTATTGGTGCACAAGAAGGATGGATCATGGCGCATGTGTCCGGATTATAGGGAGCTCAACAAGCTCACTATTAAAGATAAGTTCCCCATTCCTGTCATTGATGAATTACTGGATGAATTGCATGGATCAATTTACTTCACCAAGTTGGATCTTCGTTCAGGATATCATCAAATCAGAATGAAGAATGAAGACATTCCGAAAACAACATTTAGAACTCATGAGGGTCATTATGAATTTTGGTCATGCCTTTTGGCTTACCAATGCACCTTCAACATTTCAAGGTTTGATGAATTCAATTTTCAAACCATTCCTTAGAAAATTTGTGTTAGTATTTTTTGATGATATACTAATCTACAGCAAGTCTTGGAAGGATCATGTTGAACATGTTGACAAGGTGCTACAACTATTGGAGGAGAAACAATTATATGCAAAAAGATCCAAATGTTTCTTTGGAGTCCAGGAGGTGGAATATTTGGGTCATATTGTATCTCATGAAGGAGTTAAGGTAGACCCTAGAAAATTAAAGCCATTAAGGAATGGAAAATCCCCACATCCATAAAGCATCTGCGAGGATTTCTTGGGTTGACAGGGTATTATCGCAAGTTTGTTAAGAATTATGGGAGAATAGCAGCACCTCTAACAACATTATTGAAGAAAGATGCATTTTCATGGACTCCGGAAGCAACAAAGGCCTTTGAACATCTTAAAGAGGCAATGTGCCAAGCACTGGTCTTAGCTACACCGGACTTCACAAAAACCTTTATTGTGGAATGTGATGCTTCAGGAAATGGAATTGGTGCTGTTCTAATGCAAGATGAAAGACCCATTGCTTTTGAAAGTCGTCCAATCAAGGGAAAGTTTTTAAGCAAAGCTTTTTATGAGAAGGAAATGTTGGCAATACTCCATGCACTTAAGAAATGGCGACCCTACCTAATGGGAAGACACTTCAAGGTAAAAACAGATCATGATAGCCTTAAATACTTTTTAGAACAAAGATTATCCTCTGAAGAGCAACAAAAGTGGGTCACAAAGATGTTGGGTATGACTTTGAAATCATCTACAAAAAAGGGAAGCAAAATGTGGTGGCAGATGCACTCTCAAGAAAGGATGAGGATGTGGAAGCATTGTTGTGCGCCATTTCTATTATCCAACCAGATTGGATAAACAAAGCAAGGGAGGAATGGAAGAATGACGAAGAAGTGTGGGCACTTATTCGAAAGCTACAACAAGATTCCAGTACGTCTGATACATTTAGCTGACAAAATGATTCGTTATGGTACAAAGATCGCTTATACCTCTGTAAGAATTCCCAGCTAAAACAAAAGATTCTTATGGAATTGCACACTTCTCCCTTAGGAGGGCACTCAGGATTTCTAAAAACTTACCACAGGGTTAAGAAGAAATTTTTTTGGGATGGCCTTAAATCAGATATTCAAAAGTTTGTGGCGGAATGTTTGGTTTGCCAACAAAATAAATTGGAAACAATTAAGACACCGAGTCTATTACAACCTTTATCCATTCCAAGCCAACGTTGGGAGGAGGTTTCAATGGATTTTATCACAGGTTTACCGAAGTCTGAGGGAAAAAGTGTCATCATGGCGGTAGTTGACAGGCTTACCAAGTATGTACACTTTTGTGCATTATCACATCTGTTTAAAGCCAGTACAGTTTCTACTGCATTTATGGAAACAATTCAAAGCTACATGGAAACCCAAATATTATTGTAAGTGACAGAGATCCCATTTTCACTGGAAATTTTTGGACAGAATTATTTTCTTGTCTTGGTACTCAGTTAGCTCATAGCTCATCTTATCATCCTCAATCTGATGGGCAAACTGAGATAGTAAACAAATTTTGGAAGGATATCTTCGTTGCTTTGTATCTGATAAACAGACACAATGGGTCAAATGGTTGCCTCTGGCTGAATGGTGGTATAACACTTCCTTCCATACAACAACAAAAATGACCCCATTTATGGCACTTTATGGGTATCAACCACCATCCATCACATCATATTTAAGAGAAAATTCTAAGGTTCAGGCAGTGGAACATCACATCGAACATCAACAACAAGTCCTCCAACTCTTAAAGGATAACCTCATGTTATCACAGAATAGAATGAAACAACAGGCAGATCAACATCGCAGTGAAAGAAGTTTTGATGTAGGTGATTGGGTATTCCTACGGCTACAACCATATAAGCAAATGTCCCTCAAGCAAGCTAAGAAGGACAATAAATTATCACCAAAGTATTATGGTCCGTACAAGGTGTTCCAAAAGATTGGTACTATGGCATACAAATTGGAGCTTCCTACAGCCTCTTGATTGCACCCAGTTTTCCATGTTTCATGTTTAAAGAAGGTTATAGGCGACAAGCTCCCAGTTCAAACAATATTGCCAGAACTTGATGAGGAAGGAAAAATTATATTGGAACCAGAAGCAGTCATAGAAACAAGAACTCGACAGCTACGAAATCGATAAATTTCAGAGTATCTTATCAAGTGGAAGAACTTATCTGCTGAAGATTCCACTTGGGAGGATGAGAATTTTATGCAGAAGTATCCAGAACTACTCAAGCGTTGAGGACAACACTTTTTTGAAGGAGAGGGGCATGTTGGGTCCCTATAATACTAGTGATTACCCCATTACTATTACTATTTATACCCCTTATTAATATTGTTGTGCCCCTATTGCCCCCATATTGTTATTACTGTGCCCCATAGTATCCCTCTATTGTTATTTTTGTCCCTTTATTGTTATTTTTGTGGTCGGCTGGATTATTTTGTGACTCCTTAGACTCCTTAGACTCCTATAAAGGAGGTTTTGTCGTTTGAAATTTAAGAATTGTTCATTTATGTAATGTAAAGGAGGTTTCCCCCTCAAAGAGGTTGAATTCTAAGGCGTTGATCTATCTTTTCTATCTTTTCTTGAGCTGGTTTCATAACATTTAACTTGAGACAATCTCGTTAGATATGAAGTCACTCCTCCACCACGTATCATCTTGGTGGACTTCAACTTATCCTCCAATACAAATACTTGGTTCTCGTTCTTATTCTCGAACAAATTATGAAGAGCTATCCACATCTCATGGGAAATGATCTTCCTGGACAAATGAGGTATTATGGGATCCTTCACACCATCTAGGATGATCAATCTCACCCTCAT
Source organism: Pinus tabuliformis (assembly GCA_031772625.1). Classification (NCBI taxonomy): domain Eukaryota; kingdom Viridiplantae; phylum Streptophyta; class Pinopsida; order Pinales; family Pinaceae; genus Pinus; species Pinus tabuliformis. Next base: position 458,001,971 of record CM062820.1, read on the forward strand.
ATCTAAATCCTCATACACTCTCATCTCCTTTAGGTCAGTTGGCTTCTTGATGGATTTCTTGGCGAACTCCTAGATCCTATTGACCTGCAAGACAAACTTGATCCTTTCCTTCCATGGACTAAAGTTGGACAACCCCTCCAACTTGTCCTCATACCAAAGACTAGCCTACAACATTGAAATTGTAGTGAGCCCTTCACCTACAATGTGACCAACTCCCTCTTAAGTTGTACTTCATTATGCACACTCTAATTAATTGTCTCTGAAAGTAGCTTAGACACACTCTGATACCATGTTGCATTTCCACGACCTTGGGACTATGATAGAATATTAAAATCTTTGACACTACCAAACCAAGAATCTCAACAAAGCTGCTTTGCACAACATAATATAAATAACAGTAAATCACACATGCACAATCATAAATTGATAAAGATCAAACTTTATCAATTTAGTTCACTTTGATATTTTAAAGCACTAGAATTGGACATTTCCTCATTCTATGTATTCATTTTAGAGTGTGAGCATTAGTCCTTGCCTAAGAATAGCATAACATTATATATATATATATATATATATATAGAGAGAGAGAGAGAGAGAGAGAGAGAGAGAGAGAGAGAGAGATAAACTTTCCATAAATATATTTACCTTTTAATAATGAAAAATACAAAAAATAATAATAATATAAATTTTATAATTTAGAACTAACATATATTTAAGACCACCATAAATGTAATGACATGGCCAATTTTTATGTTATGTTTATTTTTATCTTATTAAATAATTATCACATTAATATATTTTCACTGTTGGATCATTTTCATTGACTCCCCTAAACCTTAACTTAGGTATATGATCTTTTAAGGTTGTTGGATCATTTTCATTGATTCCCTTAACCCTTAACTTAGGTGTGTGATCTTTTAGGGATGTCTATCACTTTGTAAATGTCCTTTACTTCCTTTTGACTTTGGTTATTAATTTAGTTCACTTTGATATTTTAAAGCACTAGAACTAGGCATTTCCTCACTTTATGCATATGTTTTAGATATTTTTTATTTGGCCATTAAGTTGGTATTTCAAGTCACTCATTTTGGGCATTTGATCTATTTTAGAGTGTAATCTCTTTGTGTGTGTGTGTGTGTGTGTATATATATATATATATATATATATATATATATATATATATATATATACCTACCACAGTGAATGTGTAATTATTGAGAGTAATTTGGGAATTAACAAGAATCCACTAGGGCGGGGGAGCCTACTCCTTGAGCCTTATCACAAGAAGCCAAAATTATCTTCATGGAATTTTGAAACCGAGTAAACGAGATAACATCCATTGTACCATCTATTAGAAAATGAACTAATTAGTTACATAGTTACTTCATTATGGGAGACTTCTTGAGAAATTCCATGCTATCTACCCTACCGATTTCTTGAAAGGGCCGCTCAAAGGAGATCCAAACCAACAAACACCACCCCAAGGTTCATAATCACAAGGTACACGAACTTTCAACTTGCTTAACAACATTTATGTCTAATGATTTTCCATCCATCCATGTTGGCCTTGGAAAATAGATACCCCATCAATGATGTTCATAAAAAATATATATACCCGTTTCCATATGGTAGAAATACTTAAACACCATAATGTTACCAAATGGCAGGAGACAAGCTAATAATGGAGGAGGAGCATGAAGTGTATGGCATGAAAATTCGAGTGTAGGAATCATAAGATATCAAAATGGAAATTAGTGAGAGATTTGGATGTGATGAAGAAAAGGCTACAAGAAATTGGAGAAGAGGAAGTCACCCTTAGAGAAATGCATGCCAAGGTCACTTAATAAATGTAGATCCCCACCATGCTAGACCCTGCTACTTCAACTGCTAATTTTTTTCAAATGTTGTACTTAGGTTATTTATAGTATTTCCTTGGCTTCCAAGTATTGCAAACCAAGAAAGGAATTTATCTTCGTCCATATAAGTATGCATGTGACCTTCTTCATCAATTTCATGCGGAAGATTGTAAATCAATCACTTATTCCTTCATTATAACTAAACCTAGACACAATAACAATCCATTTGACTAAGTTATTCACAATGGAAAATCCTAAAACAAATATTGAGAAGAATATGTAGAGCCAACTTTTGAATCCATGAGGTGTAAATTAGTTGGTTTTTATGGGGTTTAGTCCCTATCATGTCTCATGTTCTTATCTCGTGGCTACGGGTTGAGGGTGGGAGCTAATTGTAGGGGATTACATTGACCCAAGAGGCATCCAGGCTTGATTAAGTCTCACATATTCTTGGTGACAACATCCCGTTGTTGGGAAAAATGTTCTTTCGTCCAACATGTTGGTTAGCCCCAACTTTGGCAAAATCTATTATTAAAAAAATTATGTAGAACCTAACTTTTTTGAAACATAAATATACTATGATAATGAAGAAGACATAAATTGGAATTTGGTTCTTCTATCCAGCATGTGGGTTGGCCCCAACCTAGGCACAATTTAATGTTGAAAAAAAATATAGAACCATACTTTTTTAAAATATAGATATATTGTAATAATGAAGAATACTTAGATTGAGATTTGCTTCTTCCATCCAACGCGTGGGTTGGCCCCTAGGAAAAATCTAGCGTTGTAAAAAAGGATAATATAGAACCACACTTTTCTAAAATATCACTACACTCTTTTTTTTTTGGTGCGTGGTTCACAGACACCTTCGGTCAATGGGTGGCGCTACATCCACTGGCAAAATCTGGGTTGATGCCCCTCAACCTACTGCAAGACCTGACCCCAAGAGCTTTCAAGAATTGATCCTGTGACCTCCCATCTGGCGAGGCCCCGACTTGACCGATTGAGCTAACCCTTGGGGCTTAAATATCACTATACTATGATAATGAATAATATAATTATACTATAATAATGAAGAATACATAGATCGAAATTTTGAAAGAATGAAGAATACATATAGAATTTCAAACTTTGTACTCTTCATGAATACAATATAATTATATTGTTTATTACAACATCCTATTGTTGGGAAAAATGTTCTTCCATCAAACATGTTGGTTAGCCCCAGTTTTGGGACAATCTATTATTAAAAAAAATATGTAGAACCTAACTTTTTCGAAACATAAATATACTATGATAATGAAGAATATATAAATTGGAATTTGGTTCTTCTATCCAACGTGTGGGTTGGCCCCAACCTAGGCACAATCTAATGTTGAAAAAACATATAGAACCATACTTTTCTAAAATATAGATATATTGTAATAATGAAGAATACTTAGATTGAGATTTGGTTCTTCCATCCAACATGTGGGTTGGCCCCTAGGAAAAATCTAGCGTTGTAAAAAAAGATAATATAGAACCACACTTTTCTAAAATATCACTATACTATAATAATGAATAATATAATTATATTGTAATAATGAAGAATAGATAGATCGAAATTTTGAAAGAATGAAGAATACATATAGGATTTCAATCTTTGTATTCTTCATGAACACAATATAATTATATCGTTTATTATGTATATTCTTCTATGTATTCTTCATTATTATAGTGTAATTTATATTTAGAAAACAATGGTTCTATTTTTTTTCAACACTAGATTGTGCCTAGGTTGGGGCCAACCCAGATATTGGATGTAAGAATGATTTTCACAATAATATGATGTTGTCATGAAGATTGTGTGAGACTCGATCGAGCCTCAATGCACTTAGGTCAATGTAATACCCACAACTGGGTCCCACCCTTAGCTTCTCCCCATGAGATATGAACTTGAGACTTGATAGAGAGTAAAGATGTTTCATTCTAAAAACAAATCATTGTTCCATCCAACAAGTGAATTAGGCCCTGCCTAAGCATAACGTAACACACACATATATATAACCAAACTTTCCATAAATATAATTATCTTTGGTAATAAAAATACATAAATTAAAATTTAATATAAATTTAATAATTTAATATTAACATATATCTGACCACCATAAATGTAATGATGTGGTCAATTTTTATGTTATCTTTATTTTTAACTTGTTGAATAATTATGACATTAATATCTTTTTGTTGGATCATTTTCAGTGACTCCCCTAACACTTAACTTAGGTGTATGATCTTTTGGGGATGTCTATCACTTCATCAATGCTTTTATTGCCATTTGATTTTGATTATCACTTCCTCATAGTTCTTTATTTCCTTTTGATTTTAATAATCAATTTAGTTCACTTTGATATCTTAAAGTACTAGTATGAGACATTTCCTCACTCATGGATCCATTTTAGAGTGGAAACATTAGCCTCTGCCTAAACATAGCATTAAAAAACCTATAAAACCATTTTTTCTAGAAATATAATCCTCTTTAATAATATAATTCCATGTCTAAAAAACATAATATAAATTTTATTGCATTAAGAGGTGCTCTTAGTATAGAGTAGATGTGAAGGCTTTAGATGTAGATATTTTTTATATTGTAATTTTATTTTTATTAATAAAATTAGGATTATACAAAAGAAAATCTTAATATACATATCACATTGAAATATAACATATAAATAATAGTTATAAATTAACATTCATTTTACCATATAAATTAAAATAATAATTCCAAAACCATATTTAAATTTAATTAATAAGCACATAAAATTTTAATATTTACAATACAACCATGACTATTAAGGCTTTCTTGCATTACCATGAGCCAATACCATGGCTTCTCAATACCACATACCGAAAAACCATAACTCATTTCAAAATCAACAAATTTTATAAATATTTTACTTTAATTTAATTTTATAACATTTTTATGCTGAGAGAGATGTTGTTATGTAACATTTAATATTTTGACCAGTAAAAAACACCTAAAAATAAAAATTAATCTAAATTAAAAAAATTAATATAATAAATGTAAACATATACCCAAAAACCATAACTCATTTCATTATCAATACCATATACCCAAAAACCATAACTCATTTCATTATCAATACCATATACCCAAAAACCATAACTCATTTCAAAATCAACAAATTTTATAAATATTTTATTTTAATTTAATTTTAGCATTTTTAAAATTAAAACTTAATACTTATAATAAACATACAACATAACAAAATACTCAACAATGGATATTATTAATTTGTTAATAGGGTTTCCAATATCATGTTTTATTGTTTTAATTTTATCTTATTTTATAACATTGTTTAAATTAAATATAAAAGTAAAAAGGTAGGGGAGATGTTGTGGTGTAAATGCTTGTAAACATTTACATGTGGGCTCAATTAAAAAATAATAAAATGTTAAAAAACAATTTCCTGGAGGGACTCTGTCCAACCGAGTATGTAGAGATGTTATAATGCTTTGTAAACATTTTGTCTTGATCAAAATAAAATAAAATAAAGAAATTAATAATGATAATTATCAATAAAACATTTTAACTTGGTCAAATTATATAAAAATAAAAATAAAATAATATAAAATATAAAATACAAAATTAATAGTTATAATTATAATTAATAATAAAACCAACCTAGATTCATTTAACTACTTATTTTCTAGGCTCGAGAGACTAAATCTCTTGAGATGTAAACTTTTTTTAGAGCTAAAAAAAAAAATTAATCCTTCTCAAACTTGGTAATCTAGTCTAAATCTAAACTAATAATTTAGTATTAACAGATATCTAACTACCATAAATATAAAAATTAATTAATTTTTATGTTATGTCCAGTTTTAACTTGTTGAAAAACTAAATTATTTTCATAGATTCCCATCCCTTCACCCTAACTTATGTGTGTGATTTTTTAAACATATTTATCACTTCATCAAGGTCTTTTATTGCCTTTTCACATTATCAATTTAGTACTTCAATATTTTAAAGCACTAATACGTTAGAGAGTTGCAGCGTTAGCCCCCTAAGCATGGGGTAGCATATTTTATATACATACGCCCCCCTCCAATTTATGGGTATGGGAAGATTCCAAGATACAGGCGCCCCATACGATATCGGCCTTATTATTATTAATGGAAGTGAGGAGATAATTTGGTTTGCATTCTCTTTTGATTTCACTTGGTAGAGGTTACAGTGGTCTCCTTGTTAAAATTTGATTTGTATGCAGTAAACAGTGTTATTGTAATGCATTCATTTGTAATGTTGGAGGAGACAGGAAGATTCAAATATTTGAACTTTTTAAAATCAAAATTTTAATTTTTAAATGTTTTTCAAAAGTATTCATAGTAGGTGAACAATGAGGTGGTGTTGTGTATGTAATTTTTTGAATAGGTATATATGAATAATAAGATAGTGTTGTATATGTAATTTTTTGAATAGTTATATTTGATCATGGTTATGTGTTGTATATGTAATTTTTTAAATTTGGTAGATTTGATTATGGTTGATGTTTTATAGAAAAGTATTTACAAAATTTAGTGAACCCAAAAGTAATAATGGTTTTTTAATATGTAATAATGAGGTTGTTTTGTGTAATTAATGTTTTGAATAGTTAAATTTTAGTATGTGAAATAAGGTAATTATAAAGTTATTTTGTATATGTAATTATAATTTTTATTATCATAAAAATGTTAAATTAAATTAATAATAGAATATTTAAAATTAACATATGTTAAAGTTCCAAGTAAGTGGCCCAAAAATTCGGTTGTTAACAAATTGTTAATATTTCATTCATTTGTATTTTTTTTATAAATGTGATATATTTAAATCTTATTTTTTTTGCAATTAGAGCTATGGGTGAAATGTTTGAAGTTCTCATACAAATTTGAAAACACTTTTTATTTGATCAAAGAGATATTTGATCAAAGAAATGTGCTCCTAGAAAACACTTTTTATTTGATCAAAGAGAAGTGCTCCAAGAATAGATTGATTGTTGCCTACAATTGTTGAATTTTGTTATTGGTTTAAATTTTTGATTGGTTGTTCTACAATTGTTGAATTTTGCTCTGCTCTTCATGTGAAAATTAATTGCCTGTATTATTACCTTTATGTGAAAAACCAAGTGGTCGGTTAATGTGGGTTTCTTTTCTTTAATTTTCATGCGAGTTGTCTTTAGTGCAACTTTTTGGAACTTTTTCCGGTGGGTTGTTCCGATCTAATCTCTCTAAAATCTTGCAGTAATTTATTGAAATCACAAGTTTGATGGGTAACCCCTGCACAATCCAAGTGCCCTAGGGGTTTTCAAGGGTGATGAAACCATATATAGAGTCAAAAAAACAAGTTTAAATAACACAAATCAAAATTTCCGTAGGGGTTTTCAAGGGTGATGAATCCATATATAGAGTCAAAAAACAAGTTTAAATAACACAAATCAAAATTTCACCTTTTTTGGCCGCACTCTGGCACCCGAAAGTCCAAAAAGTCGTATTATAGACAACTCCATTTTTATGTAAATACTATGTTCTTAAGATTTTCTTTTAAATGAATTTTAGTCAAAAGTTGGTTATCTTTCTTTTCCATTTGATGGCAAATTTGACCAACTTTATTCCCAAAAAAATATAAATAAAAATAAATTAGTCACTAAATAAAAAATAAAAATATAAAATATTTAGATTTTATCCCTTTAGTTTTTTTTTTTAATTTTTTAGGCAACATTATTTTTGCATCAATCCACAAATTAGAGTAGCTATTAAATGACATCAATTATAATAAGCATCTAAGCATTGTAATATCTAAGCATTGAAATATAATTGGGGAAGCCATATAAATTATACTTTTCAAGTGCTAAAATTAAAGAAAACTATTATAACTTATTTAAAATAACCATAGATATTAAATCTTGGTTTATTATGCAAAATATTAAATCCAAATTTGTTAATTATATATATATATATATATATATATATATATATGATTTAAAAAAAAAAAAAATTGGAACCAATAATATAATAACTTAACACAAACACATTAATAAATGTGGTTAATATACTAATAAGTTTATATCATTGTTTTGTTAATTATAATTTTCATTATAATAAAAATGTTAAATTAAATTAATAATAAAATATTTAAAATTAACATATATTAAAGTTCTCCGTAAGTGGCTCAAAAAAATACTTTCAATATAAACATTTTTTTAGTCAACATTATATTTAAGAAATTACAATATTTAATATATTAAATATAATTTATTTATTTTTAGAATAAGTTATATCATTATTTTAATAATAAATATTACTCTATTATATTATTTTTGAGAATCACACTATTATTTATTTTATTAGATTAAATTAATAATAAATTAAAAATTATTACAAAATTATATTAATTAAACCAAAAATATTTGAAATTAATGGTTATTTGTAAAAAGACATCTTAATCATAATCATAGACTTATTTTTCAATATGAATAGGTAATCAATTTATATAATAATTACACCGTAAGGTGTTCCCCTCTTAAATCAATTTCCCAAATTGCCACCGTGTCCCTGTCTAGTGTCTAGAGCATACGATGAGATGTTAAATGATTAAAATTGTTTGGGCCCTTGGATTAATAGTTAGGAAAGGAAAATAGTTACTCGACACAGTTAGGGAAAAATGCATACACCCTCCTGAACAATAGTCTTTATTGCGTGACAGGGGTAGGACCCCGAACAATAGTCTTTATTGCGCGACAGGGGCAAGACCGATTCCCTTCTGCCAAATGCAAAGAACTTTCAGACGAGCTCTACCAAATTTCACCCAATTATGGGGGCTCAAAAATTCCATTCTGTCTTTGTGGGCTTCTAATTGGAAATGGGCTAACAAGCCCAGAAATTCAAGTGTAAACATATGCCAATGTTGCATACCATTTTGGGATGATTGATAGAAGCCAGAAAACTCATGCGGAGGAAATGACAGAACGGTTTTTTGAATTCATGCATAAACAAGAGTGGTTTCATGCCTACAAGGCTAGGAAATATTTGTTGGACTGGATTAGAATGTGACTGGTATTTCAACTCCTTTGGATGTGAGGAGTGTTCCTTACCACTACTCTCCTGATTGCACCTTTCTTGAACTAGAGATTAGTGAAGGGGGCATTGAATATCCCACTCTTTCAACTGGATGCGTGGGATCATCACCAAGTTCTTCTAAAGGTACTCTTGTTAGAGGTTGTATGTTTGCAGGCTCCACTATCCACATACCAGTCGACATTAGACATGATGTCAAATGACAGGCATGAGACCATTGAGAAGTGTATCTAAGGATTGGATGAAAGCTCATCCACTTGAGCTGATGCTTTTTCACTCCTTTCAAGTTGCTTCTAGCATTGTTGCTTGTCCTTCCCATTCTTTTGATGACATTGGAAGCAAAATGCCCAAACTTTTGACACATGAAGCACTTGATGTGGCTCAAATCCTTCTTTCCCTGGTTACAAGAACCTGGCTTCTCTTTCTTCCCTTTTTAACCATTCTTAGTTCCTCTTTTCTTGTTATTCTGATAATTTGTTGAATAACATACTTCCATTTGAATTTAAGACAATCCAACAATCCTCATATAGAGGGTTTATATTAATTTTATAATATCATTATAGGTAAATGTTAATACTCATCCTCATATACTTTAATCTACGAGATTCATCCGTAAATGTCACTCCATTGAATTCTAGACAATCTAGAAATTTTTAGGTAGATATTTTGAGGGTTGTATAAAATGTTTTTTTAATCATATTTGTTTAGAATTTGGGTGTTTGGGAGAGACATTATGCTCCTCCTCAATATATGCAATAGTCTCCAGTAATGCGTCCTTCTACTTGAAGTCATTCCATAGCCTGCTAAAAAATGGGAAGCATTTTTTGGCGCAGATGTCATAGCCAAAAAGTTTCCAAAAGGAACATGACATATTTAATGCAATGGGTAATAGCTCTTTACCCTTCACCTCATCTCAATTTCTTGTCGTTGTATGTGTGATTGACTATACCCATACTGCTGCATTGGAATATCGCCTAAATAAAAGTTCAAACAGATCAGTAGCCTAACAAAGAACTTGACAACCTAGGGGGGATAATATGGGGTACAAAGGGAGGTACCCAAGGATATAATGTAATAATGGGATGGGCAATAGTAATAAATAAGGTAGTTAACCCGTATCATGTAAGGGACCACAAGTAGTTAGCAATAATGTAATAAGCCCATGGTATTAGATAGATGGTATTGAGGGAACCATGGTAATGACCCATGGTATTGTATGTATGAGGCCTATATAAAGGCTAGAGACTCCACATTGAGGGATGTCAAGGATTATTATATGAACAGGCATATGGCTTGTGGAGTTCTCTCCTTCCTTAAGGAGTGAATGTATGGTGTTGCCCTACCTTAAAGGTTTTGATTAATAAAGAAGCATTTCTATCTATTTCTATCTTGTTATTTCTGGGTATGTTTGTATCATTTCATATATTTGCATATCAAATCTATAACAAGTGGTATCAGAGCACTTTCTTGGGCAAAAGTGGAGAAATTTTTATTTTTTTTTTAATTTTTTGCAGGAACTTTCTAGGGCGGCGAGTTTGCAGATCATATTTGTATGTTTTGGGGCAAAATCTGAAAAATCTAATTGCATATCTATATTCTTTGTGAAAAAATACCCAATTTCAAAAAAAAAACCGACCAAATCAATGTCTGGATGAAGGAGATATCGCTGATCTAAAAATCAGTGGTGTTGCAGACATTTTTCGGGGCGACAAGTTTGCGGATCAGATCTATACATTTTGGGGAAAAATCTACAAAATCTAATTGCAAATCTGGATTCTTTGTGAAAACTACCCAAGTTCAAAAAAAAATCGGCCAAATCGGAGTCCGAATGAAGGAGATATCGCTGATCAGTGGTGTTGCAGAGATTTTTCGGGGTGGCGAGTTTGCAGATCAGATCTGTATGATTTGGGGAAAAATATGCAAAATATAATTGCAGATATGGGTTGTTGGTGAAAAAATACTCAGTTTGAAAAAAATATCGAATGAATCGGAGTCTGGATGAGGGAGATCTCGTTGATTTAAAAATCAGTGTTGTTGCAGACATTTTTTGGGGCAGCGAGTTTGCAGCGCAGATCTATATGTTCTGGTGCAAAATATATAGAATCTAATTGTAGATTTGGATTATTTGTGAAAAAATACCCAATTAAAAAAAAAAAAAAAAAAAAAAACAGTCAAATTGGAGTCCGGATGAGGGAGATATCGCTGATTTAAAATCAACTATTTTTTCAGCAATTTTTTGTGACGGCGGGACAGTTGCAACGCGAATAGGAAATTTCAGTGCCTAGATTGGGATTTCTACTACATGAGAGGATGCAGAATGGTTTTTCCATTTTCGAAAACAGGTCATAATAGGGATTCTGAGCAATATTGATGAAATTGTGGCCATTTCAAATTTTCGCCCAGTAAGTGAATTTTTTTCGAAACCCTCTTCATGGCGAATCTTAATTTTACAGGGAAAAATGATAACCTTACTATTGAAGAATTCATACAGAGACAAAAGTTCATATATGGGACACTTTGGAAGAATTCAGTGGCACTTAGTTTCAAAGATGAGGCTGCCAAATGGTGGTTCTCACTTGTCAACAAGTAGTTGACCAAACTTTCAGATGCAGAATTTGAAAGAGTCCTTTTAGAAAAATGGTCTCATGCTAGAAAAAAGGAGAATGAGACATGTAAGGGGTTATTTTCTATGGTTGTCTCCTTATTTCAGGTTCATGGATTGATTCAGAATGAGAAGATGATTGTGTCTATAAATCCTAGTTGCAAGCATAATTTTATCAATGTTAATTTCACAAAAAAATTGCAAGTTCCAGCAAAACACATTGAAAGCACACAGGTTGATGATGAGGATGTTCAAGTTTATAAGGATTTGAAGCTTTCTATGGATAAGTATGTGTTGCATGGTGATTTTTATACTTCAGATATAGATAACATGGATGTTGTTTTGGGATATCCTTGGATGGAATCCATGGATACTATCAATATTAATGTGCAGAAGAAATTCCTGAAGCTCTGGTATAAAAAGAAGAAAATTACATTACAGAATATTTCCATCAATAAACAGGTAGAGTCCACAGAGGCTGAAGCAGAAGATGTCCTAGGGACTGACATATCAGATGATGAGCCATTGATGGTCGACAATCACACACAAACATCAAACCAGGTACCAAAAAAACACTTAGAGGTTGAAGCAGAAAATGTTACATCAGAGGGGGGCTCAGTGGTTGAAGTAATATTGAAAGATAGGAAACAACAACAGGTACCACAACAGGTACTAGATACTCATCAGGCTCCATTAGGTGTCGAATTCAAGAAAGATACATTGTTGGTTAACACTTCAACATATCACCACCCACATCACCCCACAAGAAAACAACCAACAAGATGGCAACGAATTAGCCACAAGGACAACAACCCCCGCATGACAGATAGAGAGGAGCGAAGATCCACCTACTACACATCAACACAGAAGAGCTGCCAAAGTCAAATTCCATCTCAAGTGAGTGAGGCACCAGCAAGATCATGGGTTCACCTTTCTCTTGGATGGCTAGATGCACGTGCATGGTACCAGTGGACTACTCTTTTGAGTAGATCTTATTATTTGTGTTCTTCCCATGTTTCAGGGAGGAAACATGTTAATGGGGGTGGAATATAGTATACCTAGGGGGGATAATATTGGGTACAAAGGGAGGTACCCAAGGGAATAATGTAATAATGGGATGGGAAATAGTAATAAATAAGGTGGGTAACCCGTATCATGTAAGGGACCACAAGTAGTTAGCAATAATGTAATAAGCCCATGGTATTAGATAGATGGTATTGAGGGAACCATGGTAATGACCCATCGTATTGTATGTATGAGGCCTATATAAAGGCTAAAGACTCCACATTGAGGGATGTCAAGGATTATTTTGTGAACAAGCATATGGCTTGTGGAGTGCTCTCCTTCCTTAAGGAGTGAATGTATGGTGTTGCCCTACCTTAAGGGTTTTGATCAATAAAGAAGCATTTCTATCTATTTCTATCTTGTTATTTCTAGGCATGTTTGTATCATTTCATATATTTGCAGGTCAGATCTATAACAGTATGTGTGATTGACTATACCCATACTGTTGCATTGGAATATCGCCTAAATAAAAGTTCAAATAGATCAGTAGCCTAACAAAGAACCCGACAACCTAATCACAACTTCACTGTGCTTTTCTCAAGCATGGATCACAACATCTAACCCATGTAGCCTCTTGACAACTCCCTTTCATAGGTAGCAGTCCTACTATCTACTCAAGGATTTTTATAAGGTTTCAGCAAAGCTCTCTTGATACCATTATGAATTTTTCTAACATATTGTAAACAGACTCTTCTTCTAATGGAAACTAACACTGTCTAAATTTAAAGGCTAATCAAAACTACAATCTCAATCTCACTATAATCTATAAACACAGTTGGAATACATACATTGGAACACATAGATCAATGTCAAAAGCCCCTGTTACTACTATTCCAATACTGTTGAATAAAAATCTGCTAGAAAGTATTTTGTGTAAGAACTGAAACTAACCCTATTACAGATCCATACTCTCACTCTCTCTTATAAGTGACACCTAGGGTTCATAAAAATATATATATTGCTTAGACATTTGGATCTGCACTCTATCTAATTGATAAAAAATGAATCCAGAAAGACTGCGAAAATAAAATAGAACTGCCTCATCGAACTTTAGCACTTTATCTTTAACTTGAAATCTAATGATAAAATTATCCTATTCTGTTTATGATTGGCGAATAAATACATGCATGTTCCCTTACTGCTGGAATATTTGTGATGTGCCCTTATTGTCTATTTATTGTTGTTTGGAATCTAATGCTTCATGGATTTGAGTAACACTGTTGTAATAGAAGGTGCCCAGATCTGCCATGTGTTCCCCAACCTAGTAGAAAATGATCTGGGGTACATTATCTAACAACAATGAGTCACCAAACACTTGTATTTTTTAAATGCCACTGTGGGCTGCTAGTTTTAAGAGTATTGTTAAGGAAATAAGCTTGGTGTAGTTATTTGATCCTCACCTAAATCTATTTTAAATCTGATATAGTTAGATTTATTGAGAATTTGAGATAGAGAACACCTCTGGCTCCCCCTTTTTTGGGGGTACCTTAACTACATCCATCAAAGTAATCCCCATGTTACAGATTTGTCCATAGGAGCACGAATCAACTTTTTCTGTGTAGGGGTTGATGAAAAAGATTTGAAGTTTGAGAAGATTGACTAACCTTGGAAGGCACATTGAAAAAGAGTTATATATATGTTTTCAAAGATTTCAACATTTCTATCTTTAAAGATTCCCCATGATACTATTAGAGGAAGGCCTTTGAGGTCTTTGAGATCTGAGTTTTGCTACCACTTTTTAAAGCACTCTTCAACATAACGTCCTGTTCACAATCCTTTATCTTTGTCAAATCATCCATTTCATTCCAGGCTTCCCTTTATTAAGGACATAATATCAGTAAGTGGCCTATGTTCTTTTCAAAAACGGAAGAAAGGAAGACCATGCACCCTTGTGAACAACTTCCTATGCTACCTATGCCCGATTTTTACTACACTCTCAAGGATATTGTATTTGATGTTGCAAAGAATAAATAAGGATTAAATTGGTCCATTCACCCCCTGACACACATATTTGGCTTCTCTCCTTGGAGCTTGATGAATGTTTTAGACACATTGTGTGTTTACACTGTCATCTGCAAACATGAGAGGTTGTATTTCAAGTACACATGGAACAATATTTCATGGGAATAATTTATGGATGCATCTTGATCAAAATTGATTGCAGAACAGGAAATTTGAGCTGTCACATATCCTTATCAAAATAACTAGGCCTTTGATTATGCTGATGGAGACATGTATAAATGGAAACGCCGTTGGAGAATAATTGCACAAAAAATTGATCTAGAACCATTACCATATGCGGGTGAAGGGTTCAGTCTGGATGAGGCAATGGAAGACAAAGGTCCAGTCTGGGATGCAATTTTTAATGAAAGTAAGCTCTTGGATTGAGCACATGGGAAGGAAGTCGCGCATGCCTATGCTTTGAGTAGATTGTTTGATTGTATTACATTTAACATTAAGATTTATTTTTTCATTCAAATTTGGCTATAATTAGATCACCTAACATATCACATTTTTTTCATCTATGCTCTTCTTCCATATGCACTACTGACTTACGACATTTTATTTGCAATATCTGGAGCAAATGCCAGTTATAAGGTTATTTGTATATGTAATTTTTTGAATGGATAGATTGCGTTTGATAGATTTTTCAAAGAAGTATTTATAGGATTTAAGTTATAAATTAGTAAGCAAAAAGCTTGTTTATGTAATTTTTTAACTTGCTAAAATTGAATATGGTTGATGTCTAACATCAGTATTTATGGGATTTAAACCATAAA
Organism: Pinus tabuliformis; assembly: GCA_031772625.1. Taxonomy (NCBI): domain Eukaryota; kingdom Viridiplantae; phylum Streptophyta; class Pinopsida; order Pinales; family Pinaceae; genus Pinus; species Pinus tabuliformis. Next base: position 458,017,387 of record CM062820.1, read on the forward strand.
GTAGTAAGGTTGTTTTTTATATGTATTATTTTGAATTTCTATTTGAGTCTGGTTGATCACAAAAGTATTTACTAGATTTGAACTAGTACCTTTAAATGTGGATTAAACTTTGATTTGAACTTTGAATTTAATTTATTAATTGAAATTTATACATGAAATGGTGATGCTTCTAAGTGTGGCCACCCAAATGCCCTAGGGGAGTGAAATTGAGGTGATTTTAGTTGCCCCATGATGTGTGAGGTTTGAATCATTTATGTAGCCAAAAAACATCATGTTTTTCTTACCCAAGTGCTTGATTGTAGAAAAGTAGGGGGGAGATATAGAGAGAGAGGGAGGGGGTGCGGAGGCAGGGAGGGGTTGTCTAGGAAGAGCAATGGAGACCACTAGCAAGATAAACAAGAGAAATGTGATAGATACATATAATCTATTTTGTAGACGTGAGAGGCATTCCCATGCACATGAACATTTAAATTCAAGTTGTAGGGATAGTTGGATCTTGTAAGGACTTGATATGAACATCAATTTCCACATTAAGAAAGAGAGATTCAATTACTAAGAAAAATATATTACAAGAAAGGCCTATGATGGAATAATGGTGCATAGGGGGGAAATAACTACAACAAATATGTGTACACAATCATGTGGGGCTAGAACTTGTATGGATTCACTTGAGAGGTAGCTCACCCATGAAGGAGAATAACTATAAACATCCTCATACTTCATCGAATAACATGAAAACCCTATTTACTTCATAAATACTAACCAACTTGGAAAATCATTAATTTGGAGGATAATATTCAAAAGGAAATTGAGATTTTTTTATAGGGGGTTGAATAAGAAGTTGTCAAATAGTCTAGCTCAAGGCATACTAGAATAACAACATAGGGGTCAACAACACATTGGGCCACACCAGCAAGAAACTTCTAATTGAAGCATATATAACCACCCACAACCATGTGCATTGATATACTAATGGATAATAACATATAGCGCCATTCTCCCATGGTGGAATTGAATAAGTTTGATGGTTTTGACCCATTTAAATTGGTGAAAAAAATGGAACATTGCTTCTCCCTTGAATGTATTACTAATGATACAATGAAACTTAGGGTGGGGGTCTTATATTTAGATCCAAAATGATGTAAATGGTGGGAATGACAAACATATATTGAGGGTACATTTCCTAGAGTTAGTTTGTTAAAATTGTTATGTAGACTTCAACAAAGAGACTCATTATTTAGAGAAACTTATCAGTTTACACCATATTCGCTCAATAATCAACGTTAGAGCATCCTTTGAGAAATATCCATCCATACAAAGAACATAACACCGATTCCTTCTATAAAGAATGTTTCATTAGTGGCCTCAAGGAGGAGATTCAATAATTAAGTTAAATTGTAATGTCTTGTTATGTGGATAGGAGCAATTGAGAGGGTCCTAGATGTGGAGATGGTGATTAATGCTAAAAAAAACTAGAATTAATTCACCACACACATTCTCCCCAAGGTAATTCACCAAGTAGTTGTCCCTTAAAAATACAAAGGTTGTCTCCATCATAAGTGGAAAAATATCAAAGACATGGACTTTGCTATAATTGTGATGGAAAATATGATCTAGGTCATAGGTGTAAAGAACATAAATCTTTCAAATTGGTAAGACAAATCAACCCTCGATAGAAGACATAAATAATGAAGAAACATTGGTATTACAATATGGAAACACTAACACTCTTTCTCAGACTTTTCAACTCCACAAACCTTGAAACTCATGAGTTACATCAAGCACCGAAAAGTTAGTCCTAGTTAATAGTGGTAGTACTTACAATTTCATTCATAAGAGAGTGGTAAAAGAAATCCATTATTTTATACACCCAATGTAGAAATTTCAAATCATGATGTCTAATAGAGGTAGATGTCAAAATGTCAAACTCTAGATGGGAGATTGTTAACTCAAAACCCATCTACATGCCATCGACATGGGTTGTTGTGATATAATATTGGGGAAAAATGGCTATGCATGTTGGGATAAGTCATAATGGATTTCAAAAAACTCTACATTAGTCTCATTAAAGAGGGACATGTGCACATCATTCAAGGGATTTGGGCATGCTCCCTTGAAATATTGAATTCTCATCGTATGGAGAATTTTTTTAATAAAAAAAAGTATTTGTATTATATAATTATGTGTTTGGTTTGCAACAAATTCATAAAAAAATTCCAATTGTTTTCTCCTTTCTAATATAACTACATGATTTTCTTGAGTAGAATATATTTGAGCAACAAAAGAGGGGCCTTGTAGGTGAATAGCTTACAATACTGCCCCATCAAAACACAAATTTACAACACACAACACTACCAAGGAATTTCTGAAATAGATTTAATCTTCCATTATGGAATAATAGCAGGCTTGATTTGGCCACTAATATTTAATTCACCTATCTTTAATTTATGCCCCTCATTACCATACTTTTTTTCTTTTTTGTTGAAGTCTCTAGAGACATGTAAATATGCTTTAGATGGGATATATTCCAAAATTTTCTTGATTCCCCTCATGATGTTTTTCATATATTTCTCCTTTACGGGGGAGGCTTTGACGAGATGATGTAGGATTATGAGAGAATCTCCCATAACAGAAGTGTGTTGACTTGATGTTCTTTGGCTAACAAGTACCTGTTAGAGACCATATATTTCTACTTGATTATTTTTCATATGACCAAGACCCCTTGAGTACTTAAACATTGTAACAAACATTTTTTGTTACCCCTATATTTTGTATACACAGTTGTGTACTACCAATGTAAGAGTCATGGTTGGCTAAAGCGGCTAGAATGTAAACTCAAGAATTAAGTGCAAACTTAAATGACTGGGTTGAGGAGAGGACAACAAAGATCCATAGTTTTGAGGGAAGATGGAGCTTGCTTGTTCTAAAATCCATGAAATTTCCTGGAGTTATTATTGGAGTTGTTCTGACCTATTTGAGCTACCACCACTTGACAATAATTATGAGATTGGACATAGAGGTGAGGGGCACATGATGATGCACATATCCCCTTGATGATAGAGGAATGGATGAGTAGAGTATGAATCTTCAATAAAGAAAAGAAGCGTTGAAGATGGTGGCATAAATGGTGGAGGGGAACATAGTCTGCTTCAAGAGAAAAAAGCAGATCGAGAAACCAAGAGAGATTGTACCTTTTTTGAAAATGAAGGGATGAAGATGAAAGTACATTTACACATAGTAGAGAAGTGCGTGAGATTATTCTTGATTGAGTTATCCTTCTACATCTTGGTTGGTTTGATTGTTGTTCTTTAGAATGTCTTAGACTAGCACGAATAATGTGGAACTATGGAGCATGAGATAAGGAAGCAAAGGAAGTCATGGAGAACATTGTTGAGCCATGCTCTCTGTGAAACTCACGTGAAATTTGGGGTGTTTTTCCCTATGTTTTGTTTTTGAGTCCATTAGATTGTGTGTCTATGCATGTGTGGTCAATGTGTAGCTTAGTGGATGAATATCTATCATTATGGTGCTTGTTGTATAGCTAATAAACCACCTGAATAGGGAAATCTAAGTCACTAAGGAGAACTCCACACCCATTCTCCCCAAGAAAATTCACCAAGTAGAACTCTTACTCATCCCTTAAAAGTAAAAAGGTTGTCTCGAACATAAATGGAAAAATACCAAAGACATGAAATTTGCTATAATTGTGATGGAAAATATTCTTTAGGTCATAGGTGTAAAGAACATAAATTATTCCAAACTGGTAAGACCAATCAAACCTTGGTTGAATACATAACTAGTAAAGAAACATGGCATTAAAATATAAGGACACTAACACTCATCCTTATTCATTTCAACTCCATAAACCTTGAAACTCTTGAGCTACATAAAGCACTAGAAAGTTATAGTCCTAGTTAATAGTGGTAGCACTAACAATTTCATTCACAAAAGAGTGGTAGAACAAATCCACTATTTTGTACACCCAATGTAGAACTTTCAAATCATGATCACTAATAGAGATATGACGAGAAGTTATTTCCCACCATGAAATTATTGCCCAATTTATCACCACACATGTTATGAATTATATGATACAAGAAATCCACCCAGATTTGTAGCTATTCTTTAAAAAACATCATCAAATATTTGAGTTACCAAAGAGTTTACCCCCTTCTCAAAGAGAGAATGACAATGCATATTCCCCCAAGAAGTCAGCCACCTAATGTAGGTCCTTATTGACACCCTTTTGCAGAAAATAATGAAATTGGAAAATATCATTTGGGAATTGTTGGAGGAAGGGGTCATATGTCACAGTACATTCCCTTACTAATCACCAATAATCATGGTGATAAAAAAGGAAGGAAATTGGCACATGTATCCTGATTTTAGGGACATAAATAAGTTGACAATCAAGATCAAATTTCCTATCCTAAATATTTATGATCTCTTAGATGAACTACATAAAGATGAGCATTTCCTAAGCATGACCTACATTTAGGATACCACCAAATTAGAATGAAAGAGACAAACATCCCTAAGATTACTTACAAAACACACAAATATCATTATCATTTCTAATTATGCATTTTGATCTTTGTCTTACTTCATCCACATTCAAGAGTCTCATGAATATGATTTTCAAAACCTTGCTACACAAGTTTGTGTTGGTATTCTTTGATGATGTCTTGATTTATAGTAAAGCATTGGAATCACGAATCAAACAAGTTGATAAATCCTTGCAACTATTGAGAGACAAAATTATTTGTGAAGGAATACAAACTTTTTAGGCTCTTTAGGTTTAGTATTTGGGTCACATTGTAAGTTAGGAAATAGTAAGAGTTGATCCCAATAAAATGAAGGATATGCAATATTGATCCATCCCAAAAAAATGAAGATATTGAGGGGATTCTTAAGACTTATATGCTATTACAGGAAATTGGTGAAAAATTATTGCAAAATTGCAACTCCCTAACTTCACTCCTTAAGAAGAATTCCTTTATTTGGTGTGAGGAAGCCGCATGGGCATTCACTACTTTAAAGGATGTCATGTGCACTGCTCTAGTATTAAACGTTCCTTACTTTAAAAATTATTTTGTCTTAGAATGTAATGCCTCAGGAATAGATCCAAGATTAATATTGATACAAGAAGTATGACCCTTGACATTCATCAATTTTTAATTATGTGATTGCTCTTTGGGAAAATCCACATTTGAGAAGGAAATGACAACTATTCTTGATTTAGTGGAGACTTGGTGACAATGTCTCACAAGGACACGTTTTTAGAGCAAGATAAATCATCATAGTCTGAAGTACTTCCTTGAATAATAGTTTTCTTCACTAGAGCAACAAAAATGGGTCACCAAGACATTGGGGTATGATTATGAGATCATAGATAAGAAGGGTAAAGAGAATATTGTGGTTGATTTCTTACTAAGAAGGATCCCTCCTTTCTTGCCTTATCATTACCAACGTTGGGATGGCATGAGGGAACCCATAAGGAATGGATAGAAAACAATACTATAATGAAACGCATTGAACAACTTCATAAATATCCCATCCCTCTTAAAAATTAAACATGGAATCAAGATACATTGTAGTATAAAGAGAACATTTCTTTGGAAAAAGAATAAAATCTAAAATAATAAGTAATAGAGTAGATACACTCATTAGTAATAGTAGGTCACTCTGGATTTGATAAAACCTATGAAAGAACTAAGTGTTCATTTTTTTAGGAAGGCATGAAAAGAGATATCCAATATTACATTAGCAATAACAAGTCACTTTGGATTTGATAAAACCTATGAAAGAATTAAGTGTTCATTCTTTTGGGAAGGATTGATAAGAGATATCCAAGATTTTGTAGCATCTTGTGATGCTTGCTAAATAAACAAGGGAGAGATAGTAGAAATACTAAGGATGTTACAACCTCTACCAATCCCAAAGCATATTTGGACAAAATTTCATTGGATTTCATTATGGGACTCCCAAAAATGAGCAACAAATCAATCATCATGACTATGGTAGATCGTCCCTCAAAAGCTGCTCATTTTTGTGCCATAACTTATCCTTTCAAACCTTAGTTTCCTAGGTCTTCATGGATCAAATATTCAAGATACACGATATGCCACTTCCATTTATTTTTAGAATGTGACCCCACATTCACCAATAAATTTTGGCAAAATCTATTTAAAATTCAAGGTATATAATTGAATATGAGCACTGCATATTATCGTCAAATTGATGTTCAAATAAATCAGTCAACAAGTCCTTGGAGACCTATTTGATATGGTTTAATTATTAAAATCCTCACTAGTGGGCATAATGGTTTCCCCTAACCACATTATGGTATAATACCACTTATCATGGAGCTACCAAAACAACACCATATGAAGTAGTTTATGGCCAAAACCCCTTGTTTGTGGCATCCTATGTACCAAGCACATCCAAGGTTCACACAATAGATATAATTCTTCACACTAGAGAAAATGGTATCCTTATATTTAAGTAAAACTTGGTTATTGTGCGAAATTGAATGAAACAAGTTGACTAACGTAGATATGAATTTTTTATTTTTTTTTTGCATTTTTTGTTTTTTTGTTTTTCTTCTGAAGGGGATCAAGTGTTCTTTCATTGGTAGCTTTATAAACAAACATGAATTGAAGATAAAGTTTCCTATAAGTTAGCTCCTAAGTTCTATGAGCCCCATCATAATAAAATGCATTAGTCAGATTGCCTACAAGCTGACTCTAACACCCACTCTAAAGTTCATCCAATCTATCATGTGTCTAGTTTAAAAAATCTTGTGGGATCAATTTCAAAGTGGAGACTGACCTACCAAAACTTGATGAAGAAGGTCCCTCTAGGCTCCATCCAAAAATAGTATTGGATACCAATGAGAACCAACTGTAAGAATTCATTATTAAGGAAGTATTGATCCATTGGAAAGATATGCAACCAAAAGATGCCACATGGAAACCAACAGTGATTCTCCAACAACTTCCTCACCTTTATCCTTAAGGACAACTTTGCTTTCAAAGGGGGAGGGCATGCTAGGATTCTACCCTAACCCCCTTACATACATATTTTATTAATTTACAAGGCTAGCTTCCTTCAATAAGTCCTGTTAAACACACACATGGCAGAAAGAGTATGAAAGATAAAACATGAGAGTACATTTATTATTAACAAAACATATACATTTATAGTACATGGTGTGACCGTTAGGTTCCACATCCCAAGGTCTCTTGGACTTCCTTTGTCTATTCGGCTTCCACACTAACCCTTAGTGGATTAGGTGTCCAACATTCCCCCCTTAATCTGAAGGGTTATGTATGAGTCCAAGAAGAGAGTTGTAATACAAAATGTGCAAAAAATGCATGGTAGCACTAGGCTGAATGTGCTCTCTGAAATGTTGGTATAAAGGGTGGTGGTTTAAGGATGACCACCAACACTGGAATGCTTAGTGCAATTCCTAGAACTCTTCCAAAACTGGAAAGAAGCTGAAGTCTTCTGCTTGAGGAAGTGCCCCTATTGTTTTGAAGAGGGGAACCTTCAACCATGAAAGGGAGGTCTCAACCTGTGATGGTTTAAGGATGACCAATAACTCTGGAATGCTTAATGCAATTCCTGGAACTCTTCCAAAACTGGAAAGAAGATGAAGTTTTCTGCTAGAGGAAGTGTCCCAAATTATTTGAAGAGGTGTCACAAACTGAAGGCATGCTCAAGGTCATCTTTGTCTCTGGCTACAACTCTGAATTTGGTATGGCAGGTTGTGGCTCAGTCTCACTTGATGTGACTTTGAAGCTTGTAGATGACCATCATTCCCCCCCTGTCAGATACAAGGTGAGATGATGGAGAAAACTCAACTACAAGACTGTTCAGTATTCTAGAACAAGTTCTGACATGTGACTGAAATATCTTCTTGGTTGTTGATGCCCATTGCCAAGAAGCGATCCATCAAAGATGAATCTTTTTTCTTGTAGTAGGCTTGTTTCTGAAGCATCTGTTTTAAGAATGACTGGTTTTATGACAGTTCTTACATGGATGAAGATCAAAACAGTGATCTTTCATATGGCCAACTCAGTCACAGTGTTGGCATTTCACAATCTGTTGTTGTGGAAGAGCAGCAGAATCTGGAACAGTAGGAGGTGAACTGTCATGAAGGAATCCAGCACTCTGAAACTGAATGGGCTTTGTGTAATCTACAATATGAAAGTACAAGTCCTTCTCATATCCAAGACCAGTTCTGTGCTTGTTATGAACAAGCTCTTCCCAAGGTCTGATGATGGGCTTGAGAAATGTTGGATGAATTTTTGCATCTGCATATGACTTTACTGCTTTATTGGGCACTGGATCTGAATCAATTTCAACAATATTGACTTGCTGCTTATGGGAGTCTGTTTCATTGTTCTAAACAGAAACAGGTTCAGAATGATGACTCCATTGTTTTAATTCTTCCTGTTGTAGTTGAGATTCAAGCTGTAAAAATCAATCTATTCTTTTGCATATTGTAGACAAGTCTGAATTTCTGAGAGAGAGGCTTTGCTGATTTGGAATGTGTGATCAACAGTAGATTGTATAAGAGTTTTCAAGAACTCTAATACTTCACCAATTTGATCCATTTTTCAAAAAAATGCAGTTCCTTGATGAAACTTTGAGTTCCTCAGAAAGCTAAAAGCTTCTTGGAAAGATATTTCAATTTTCTTGAAAAAAATTTGTCAACCACTCCTTAGAAAAATGGAGCATTACTTTAATCAAAAATCCAAATCTAATGCAGAGACTAGCCAAAACTATTCCACAATCAACAATAAATCTCCCTTGGTGAGGTGTGGTTCAAACTTCTCCAAATCATACTATGAAAATAGTCATTAGGAAAGGTTTAATTAATTTCTTATGCCATATTCCATTTCATATCATTACATAAGAACTTTTATGCTTCGACCCTTTTAAAAATTGATTATATAATTACTTGAAATATGACAATAAAAAAATTATGGGAGCACATTATATGGGCCTGATCCCAGCTGCTTTAATCCCAACGGTGCTCGATTTTCCCAAAAATGCACAATCCAACAATTTTAAGGAGGATCCACCTTATTACTAGCTGCCAAAATATATTATGTTGACAACAATGTTGGTTAATGCTGATAAGAGTCGTCGTTGAATAAATCGTTGGAACAACCGCCCTTCAAAGTTCAATCACTTACACAGAGAGCATTCGAATTGGTCAATGCTCGTTCCGCACAACATATCACCACATTCCAATGTATATTCAACACAGAAATTCGTCCATGCGACATATGTTGGACCCAACATGCAACACGTCCTACGTTCACTGTTGTTACATGCTTCTATTTATTTTTTTTTTTTTTTTTTTTTTCAGTCCAGATTACTATCATCAATTAAAACATAAATCTTCATTCATTTTTGTAAGCGTCCATCCATTTCATTCGGTCTTCCGCATGGAATACTGACTATCAGAAAAATTCAACACGCGGAATAGCTTATGCAAAGTCTCATAGAGAGCATTAAGGCATAAAGTCCAACATGTGCCAATGCACCAGAGTTCAAATTCAAGAAAATGAACAATCAAGGAGTTGGGAGTGCACCAGTGGAATTTGTGGCAGCAATGCTATAATTTATTCTCTTTTCATAAATCATAAAAAAACATCCATACACAACCCACAATCTTAAAAAAATAAGGTTAATGCATATACCATATATACGATCTCCACATCATAGAATGCACAATTCAAAACCATGACAATAGGTATGAATCTACGCATCAGCAAACCCAATTTCAGAAAGCTTCAGGTGAGCTTCCGCATAGTCAGCAAAGAAAGCGTCTTTGTCCATATGCATCCACGCTCATGGAATTCACCATATAAAAAATATGTAAAACAGATTTGTTCAACCAATCATTTAAATATATGTAAATAGATCAAAAATACTATTCTAAATCGCTCAACAACACGCCACAGGATGAAAACTCCTGAGAAGCAGATCCAATCTCCCCCTTGTCTTTTCCAAATTTCTTAGGCAAAATAACCTGGTGAATGTTAGGCAGGACTCTGATACTCCAACAATGGATTGAAAATGATTGAAAATGGTTACAACACCCAGAAACTTGCTCAGCTCCTCATCATTGTGAACGACAAGTTGAATATGTCTTGGAACTATATGATTCTTGCGAACAGCAAGCTGAGTACCATTACTCCATTAGCAATGGATATAGAACCCAAAAACTCCACGCTCACCGCATCTCCACCAGACCCCACATCTCCACCAGTCTCCGAACTGGAATGAGATTTGGGGGTCGATACCACTACACCAGATTCCCGTAGTGCATTTGATTGTTAAGCTGAGAGCAATCTGTCAGAGCGTAATCCAAAGGAGGAAATATTTTCCTATACTAGCACGAAGAGGAATTCAAACCCTTGAGGTCACACTTAATAATCAAGCGCGGCTTGATTATCCCTGACCGGGCGGGAAATAAAATAGTGGGAAGGTTATGGAAGATTCAATGAGGCCAGAAGTTTCACCGAAGTCTGCTTTAGAATCTCATACCATGTTGGCTGCCAATGAATTATCTAATGTGTTTTCCAACACTTATTCTGCTGCCAATGAATGCTCTAATGTGACTTGGAGCTTTTATTCTGTTGCCAATGATGAAGGAAGTTCAAGAAAATATTTACGCGTCAATAGTATCATCACTCCAAAGGTACGTGTTGTGCATGTTTATGAACCCAAAATTATCAAAACTGACCCAGAAAACTTTCAGACTCTGGTTCAGAGACTAACAGGGAAATCTAGCCATAAATCAAAGGAGAAGAAGAGGCAACCAAATCACAACAGTTCAACCATTGAGGTAATGGCCACAGAAATAGGCTCTGAAGATCTCGAATATATGGAAGCCCCTTTCTATAGCAGAGATCGGCCGTTTATCATGGAAAATGAAACTACAAAATTTTCAACTGAAGATTGTGTTGGCAGAGAAGATTGGTTGTAAGCGTTGCCTCTGGTGTTAGTAGTAGGATTTGTTAAAACTGACAAGGAATTCTAGAGGAAGGAGGAAACTTCTGGAACTATGATTACATTTGTTTTGGTTGATGGATGGGCGAAACAAAATGCTTTGATGCCAAGGTATGAGGGGCGTATGGACGCAGAGCGAAGGGGCGTTTAAACACAAGCGTAAGAGCAGCCTTCACAAGCATTTAGATAGCGGATAGTGGTATATAACCGAACACTGAGGGAGCCATTCATTCATGTGCAGAGAATCACCATTGTTCAGAGTCAGGAATTTGTGCTGGCAGAAGGCAGATGTGTCAGGCTGCAGAAATGCAGAACATGGGCAGAATAGGCAGAATAGGCAGGAGTGCAGGTGCGTTTTTTTTTTTTTTTTTTTTTCTATTTGAGACAGTGGATAGAGAACCCAACACAAATCTAGCTGAGAGAGGTCAGCCAGACAGTTTGCAGCATGAAATAGGCATGCACACAATAATGACAGTTCTATCTACAGGAATGCAGAACTAACATGCACAGAGAGGCCACAACTAGTGGCTCATATTTGAGCAAGGCAGAAATTCACCTACAGCTCTGATACCATGTTAAACACACACATGGAAAAAAGAGTATGAAAGATAAAACATGAGAGTACATTTATTATTAACAAAACATATACATTTATAGTACATGGTGTGATCATTGGGTTCCACATCCCAAGGTCTCTTGGACTTCCTTTGTCTTTTCGGCTTCCACAATAACCCTTAGAGGATTAGGTGTCCAACAAGTCCCATTAATTAATTAGTTAATTTTGGTTGATTGTAAAAATTATTCATTTTACTAATAAGGAAAAAATTATTTCATTGGCCCAAATTATATGGGGCCCATATGTAGTTAAGATTATATATGGATGGGTATATATAGAGTAGAATGTTATGCAATTATTTGTCAAGAATCTTTATTATATATGGGGCATTGCACTTTGACGTTGCTCCCTTGAAGAGGAAAGTGAACATAGATTTCTATTTTCTACTATCCAATAGATCTTTCTTAGGGTTTAGCTTTATTTTTTCTTGTGTTATTGGGTTTTGTGCTATATTTCATGTGAATTACACTATATTTTGATACAATAAATAAGTACCACTACGTGGAAGTGTTCAAGAAAACAAATCCAACCAAACAACATAAAATAAAAGCTTGTGAGTGTTGAATTTCCACGACCTTAGGTCTAGGATAGAATCTTAATATCTCTTACTCTACCAAACCAAGAATCTTAACAAAGATACTTCGCACAAGAGAATATAAATAACAATAAATCACACATGCACAAGTATCGACAATGTTTTACAAAATTTTCAACCCGACTGTGTTATATTAACAACATATAATATAACTATCTAGGGCTCCCATACAAGGGATAATGGCCCTCAATTATCCACAAGTAAAAGAATACAAGATACAATGACAATCTTGTTGCTCTAGTGCATAATCACAACCTCTATGTCGTATCTCGTCCTGTCAGTCCTTCGCTTTCATTCTGCTCTTTAGCTGCCCCTTAGTCCATCAAAGGACAAGACATAGAGACTCGAGGAGGGATACCACCTATCAATGTTGCGAGTTGCTTTTGCTACAATGAACACAGGCTGATCCAACCTACTCTTCTATGCTGGCCAATACCTGAGCTCTAATCTGCAAATCTAGCAGTTCACTAATCCATCAATGTACTAAACATTAGGCTCCAACAACTTCACCCAACCTTCATCTGTCAAGATCTCTTTATGACTACTTGTCAAGAGATACTATGGGCTACCAACACGCTTCCCTCCACCAATCCAATCATTGTAGGATTTTCTCCTAGATAGGTTTCCTTCTCACCTAATACAACCCTACCACATGGCTCCCACTGGCTGCAAATAAATTTGATCCTCCAAGCAACAAAATCAACACAAAATCATCCACATACCTGTACTTGGGAGCTGGTGCATTGTTGCAATCATGCAATATGGTTAGGGCATCAACATAGACCCTAACAACGACCTCTAATCACTACAACAATCCCCAATAATAATGTGTCTTCCCTCCTTTGTAAGGCTATTGTCCTATGCTACCTGTACCATGGGTCTATTTGTAGGAATATGGTCTTACATCCCTCTAAAACTAACCCAAACAACCCTATGTTAATTCTATATTTACCACAAAGTGTATGACCTACAAAATCATGAGGTAGCCCAACCTAATCTACATGAAAACAACTAAAAACAAGTTAGTGTTTCCTTTGATGTACCTCGACCTTTTCCGATCCACAAAATAGACTTTAAGAATTGTCCTTAGCTACTTGACCTTCTCCTTCTTGGACAACGACTACCATAGGTGATGATTCTCTATGAAATGTTACACTTTGATGTCTCAAATGAACCTCATTCACCTCTTATTTATACCAATCAAGAGGGCTCCATGAATTTTTGAAGGGACATGTCTTTTGGACAATTTTGTCTCAATCCTACATGACTTGATTGTCTAAAAACCCATCACGATCTTCAAAAATTCATATCTCATTAAGGACAACTCGAATTTTGACAATTCTCAAAGTGTTCGATTCTCGTTTCCATCCTCTACCATCTACATCCATCACATGTGCAAAATGATCCATGGTTTTTTCCCAAAAATTTATGGGTGCAAAACCCCAACCTTATGTTCTAAGCCTACAATGATCTATTGTGGTGCTCCATCCTCCAAACCCCGAACCCTAGGGCTTGGTGTACCTCCCAAGCTACTCAAAAATCAAAATTCCCTCTTAACAAGGGAGGTACTTCCAAGACTAGGAAGTAGCTCATAATCATCATCACTGCTCACAACACTCGACCAACTCCTAACACTCACAACTAAATCAATCCCTGTAGCGTGAACTATGCCTCTCAGAAGTGTCACTGTCACTGGAGCCATCATGCTTGTTCTTCTTCTCCTGAAATGTCATCCACTCTCTCCGTGATTCCTTCTTGACATGTAGGAGCACCCTTGGTCCCTATTGACCACGTGATCTTCTTGGGATGCAAAGTATTCCTCTGAACCTGCAAAATCCCTCTAGAACTTGACTCTGTCTGAGCCTCTCGAACCTGGACCTTCTTCTCTGGAACTTGCACCTACCCCTCTAAAGCATGCACTTGCACCTACTTCTTTGGAACCTGCACCTAGTCCTCCTTCTTCTTCTTCCCATGATCTATAGGCTTGCCCGTCGACCTGTATATACCATGCTCCCTAACTCCAAGAACAATACTTACGGAGCTAGAGCCTATGGGTGTAAGTCTTGCCTTACCATCCTGGAATAAGACCTCAAACCCCTTCTTCTTGATCATTGAGATAGATATCACACTATATTTGAGTCCGGTTACAAGCAATACATCTTGGGCCTACCTCACCCACCCTGTCTACACCTTAAATGGCACAACTCTTGATCCTTGCATTTGATACCTTCAACAGAGAGTTGCATATGTGCAGACTCAAGCGAGCGATGTATGGATTGAAACAAACACCTCATGCTTGGTACACCAGGATTAACAATTATTTCACCAGGTTTAGCTTCACCAAAAGTGAAGTAGATGCAGACCTTTACCATATTGTGGCTGAAGGCAATTATTGATTATAGCATTATATGTTGATGATTTAATTCTAATAGGTGGTGAGAAGCTGGTAAAATATTACAAAGAGGATCTTACAAGAGAATTCAAGATGAAGAACCTGGGGCTCATGCATTATTTCCTTGGTATGGAAGTATGACAAGGAGATGAGGAATTGTTTGTCTCTCAGGGAAATTATGACATTGAGATACTGAAGAAGTTCCACATGGAGAGCAGTAAACCCTTGAAGACTCCTCTAGAAGGGAATTGGAGGAAGGAATGCTACTTCAGGTGAATTAGTGGAGGCTACTATTTACATGAAGCTTGTGGGTTCACTTATGTATTTGGTGAACACAAGACCAAACATATGTTTTGCAGTTAACCAACTTAGTCAAACAAGGGTTAAACAAACCAAACTATATTGGAAGGTAGCTAAACATATGTTGAGATACCTTAGAGGCACCACTCAGTTTGGTATTTGGTACAAATAGATAAACAGAGTGAAGCTGCAAGGCTTCACAGATGCAAATTAGGCAGGTAGTCCATACGACAAGAAGAGAACATCAGGGGGAATCTTTAGTAGTGGGTCAACAACAGTTTCTTGGTACACCAAGAAGAAAAGATTAGTTGCACTTAGTTCGGTAGAAGCAAAGTACCTGGATGTTAGTCAAGCAACTTGTGAGGCTATTTGGATGATGAAGATCCTTGTTGGGTTATTTGGTCAGTAGATGGACCCTATAGTTATTTACTTTGATAATCAGAGTTGTATAAAACTCTTAGAGAATCTAGTTTTTCATGATCATTCCAAGAATATTGACATCTGGTATCACCATCTTAGAGATTGTGTGCAGAGGACAATCATATTGTTGGAGTACATTCCTACAGAGGAACAAGATGAAAATATTTTGATAAAGGAATTGTCAAGATGAAAATTCAAGTTTAATAGAGGCAGGATCAGGGTAGCAGATAATCCCTTTCCTATTGAGAGGGAGTGTTGAAAACGCAACAAGGAAATGCTAATTGAATTTTGTCCTTGAATTAATTGAGGAATAAAATTGTAATTCCAAATCACATGAAAACTTATATTAGTTAAGTGAGTTAATTTGACTTATTGGCTCAGTTAATTCGAGTTGAGGTTTTAACTTGAGTCATGTGGAGTGTCTCCTAAATTCTATGATCCATGGTTGAGTTTATTTTGAGTTGTAATTAATTAATTCAGTTTAACTAAGTTAAAATGAGTTAAACTAGTTCCAATTGATGGAGGAACTAGTAGGAGGTCAGACAATGTGGTTCTGCTTCAAGTGTTCAACTAGTTAATCGATTATTCACTCATAAATAACTCATGCATGTCAAATCTGAGAGTTACCCAATTGATATTGGAGTTTAGGGACAATGTACTATCAGTTATATAATCATCCAAATTGTACAGGTGGTGCATGTAGTTAGATGAAGGCCTATGATGGATTGCACCATTCTAATTGAGGAATTTCCCTAATTAATAGGGGATAATTCCCAAGGAAATAGGGACTTGGGCAAGTGATAAATTGGTTAAGTATTGGCCTAGGCTTGTCTAGGAAGTTGTGAGATAAATAAAGATAGTGTAGAGGTTTCTTGGGCTTGAGAAAAGCATTGTAATCTTCTAATATTTTCTGACTAATGCAATATACAGATAACAGGGGTTTTTAGTTGTGGTTTTCCTGAGGAAATCATTGTGTGATGTGTTGATTGAATTCTTTCTCTTGTATTCTTCGTGATTTCACAATCGTTTAATTGTTTCTGCTGATGAGTAGAGTAGATCCAAGTCTATTGTTTTAGTAAATTATGATTAGCAGTTTGAATCTACAAGGGATTTCTATATTGTTAATATGTTGTATTGATTATGGGAATGCCTACCTCAGAGATGATTTCATGATTATATGGTAATGTAACCCTTGATTCTTCATTATTACCTCTCCATCCAATTGGTCTCTAATCTGAACTATCACATGATAAAGCACTTTAATCCTCATATGCAATTTTTGACTTTGCAATTTATGGAGCAATCTGTTACACAACATTTTGTCACACTGAGGTAAAAAACCCTAATTCTGGATCTCTTACTATCTGATGAACCCCTTTCATAATTCCCCTACAAATATGGAAGAAGATTCATTCTAAGAAATACAAGAATCCTAGATTACATTGCTAAAAAATATAATTTTAGCCCTCATCACACCTTTCTTATTGTCAAATTGTGATGGCGCACCTCTAATCATTAAAACAATGCAATGATCAACAAAATTTTCCAGACCAAAAGGTACGATGACAACTATACATGGGTAAAAATAAAAAGTAAAATATAGAAGCCTTGTTGAGGAATTTTATCCCAACAACATGGACTTGAGCCCCTACCTATTTGGGCCTCATCCCAAAGTTGACAGCTTCAATCCCACTCATTATGGAACCTACTCCCCTTATTGTGGATCTCACACCTTCAGAAGTGGATCTACAACCTCTTATCTTCTCCTGTAAATACAATGTAGACCAAAGAAGAGGAAGTTGGTTTTTTGAGGTTTCTAAGTTATGAATTCATGTTGTGGAAGTGAAGGCTTGTCATTCTAAAGGGAGGATTGAAGAATGGTGGAAGGAGATTTATGACATCAAGGTCAGGGTTGTAATCTCTCCCTCTTATTTGTTAATACAATATATATTCTTTTTCTCACATGATTTGCTTATTATTCACATTCATTGTATCAGAGATCCTTGATCTTCTGATTAGTACTTTTGTGAACTTATTCATCCATAGTATGCTTTAATCCCTTTGCCTGTCTCTATTTTGCAAGTTCTAGTCTTCGAAGATTGAAGTGAAGCAAGAAATCGAGCAAGAAGAGGAATTAATCAAGGATCTATTTCGTTAAATAAGTAAGTCCCATTCAAACTTTACTAGAGAAATATAATATGCATTTCCTTATTTTTTCTAGATTTGATCATTGAGTCTAAGTATATTTCTCTTATCTGCAAGAGGGATTTATCCAATAACAAACATAATAAAACCTATAAACAATTACAATCCATTCGACTAAGCTATTCACAATGGGAAATCCTAAACCAAATATCGAGGAGAATATGTGGAGCTATATTTTGAATCCATGAGGTGTAAATTAGTTGGTTTTTGTGGGGTTTAGTCCCTATCATGTCTCAAGTTCATATCTCATGGGGAGAGGTTGAGGGTGGGAGCCAATTTTTGGGGGTTACATTGTCCCAAGGGGCTTCCAAGCTTGATTGAGTCTCACACAATCCCGATGATGACATCTTGTACATATTGTTGAAAACAATATGTAGAACCAAACTTTTCTTAAATATAAATATACTATGATAAAAGTTACATAGATTGAAATTTGGTTCTTTCATCCAACATGTGGGTTGGCCCCAACCTATGCATAATATAGTGTTGAAAAAAAACATAGATCCAAACTTTTCTAAAATATAACTATATTGTGATAATAAAGAATACATAGATTGATATTTGGTTCTTCCATCCAATATGTGGGATGGCCCCAACCTAGGCACAATCTAGTGTTGAAAAAGAAAATAATGTAGAACACAACTTTTCTAAAATATAAATATAATATAATAACGAAAAACACATAATAAGGAATACATATAATGAAGAAAATAACTATACTATAATAATGAAGAATAAATAGATTGAAATTTTAAAATAATGAGGAATACATATAGAATTTCAATCTATTTATTCTTCATGATTACAGTATAATTATCTTCATTATTATGTATATTCTTATATGTATTCTTCATTATTATTTTTTATTTTTTTGTATCCCAAAGGAACCCAACAAGCTTCTTGACATGTAACTACTAGTAAACCTCCAGAAGTCACGACCTGTCCTCCTGTCCATAAATTGGGTCACAACTGAGGGGATCTTAACCTTAGATCTCTTATTTTTCATAAAACTTACATTACTTGGATCATCAATTGAGTTTCCCCCTGGGACTATTTATTCTTCATTACTATAATGTACTTATATTTCAGAAAAAAAAGACTCTACATTTTTTTTCAACACTAGACTATACCTAGGCTGGGCAACCCACATGTTGGATGGAAGAACAATTTTCACAACAATGAGATGTTGTCACCAAGATTGTGCAAGACTCAATTGAGCTTGGATGCTCCTTGGGACATTGTAATCCCCATAAATAGGTACCATCCTCAACCCCTCCCCATGAGATATGAACTTGAGACCTGATAGGGACTAAAGATGTTTGGTTCTAAAAACAAATTGTTCTTCCATCCAACATGTGGATTAGCCCTTGCCTAAGCATAATGTAGAATTAAAAAAATTATAGAACCAAACTTTCTAGAAATATAATTACCTTTCTTAATGAAAAATACATAAATTAAAATTTAATATAAATTATAAAATTTAGTATTAACATATATCTAACCACCATAAATGTAATGATGTTGCCAATTTTTATGTTATGTTTATTTTTAACTTGTTGAATAATTATGATATTGATAACTTTTCATTGTTGGATCATTTTCATTGACTCCCCTAATCCTTAACTTAGGTGTATGATCTTTTAGTTATGTCTATCATTTCGTTAATGTTCTTTATTTCCCTTTGAATTCGATTATCAATTTAGTTCACTTTGATATTTTAAAGCACTTGTACTAGGCATTTCTTCCGTTTATGAATCTGTTTTAGAGTGCAAGCATCAATCCCTGCCTAAGCATATCATAGCATGAAAAATACATAAATTAAAACTTAATGTACATTTTATAATTTAGTATTAACATATATCTAACCACCATTAATGTAATGATGTGGCCAATTTTTATGTTAGGTTTATTTTTAACTTTTTGAAATTTTTTGGCTTTAATATCTTTTCATTCTTGGATCATTTTCACTCAGTCCCCACACCTTTAACTTAGGTGTGTGATCTTTTAGGCACGTCTATCACTTTGTCAAGGTCCTTTATTTCATTTTGACTTTATCAATTTAGTTCACTTTGATATTTTAAAGCACTAGTATTGGACATTTCCTCATTCTATATATTTATTTTAGAGTGCGAGCATTAGTCCTTGCCTAAGAATAGCATAGCATTATATATATATATATATATATATATATATATATATATATCTACTTTCCATAAATATATTTACCTTTAAATAATGAAAAATACAAAAAAAATAATATAAATTTTATAGTTTAGTACTAACATATATTTGACCACCATAAATGTAATGATGTGGCCAATTTTTATGTTATGTTTACTTTTATCTTGTTAAATAATTATGACATTAATATATTTTCACTGTTGGATCATTTTCATTGACTCCCCTAAACCTTAACTTAGGTATATGATCTTTTAAGGTTGTTGGATCATTTTCATTGATTCCCCTAACCCTTAACATAGGTGTGTGATCTTTTAGGGATGTCTATCACTTTGTAAATGTCCTTTATTTCCTTTTGACTTTAGTTATTAATTTAGTTCACTTTGGTATTTTAAAGCACTAGAACTAGGCATTTCTCACTTTATGCATCCGTTTTAGATATTTTTTATTTGGTCATCAAATTGGTATTTCAAGTCACTCATTTTTTAAAATATCACTTTACTATAATAATGAAGAATGCATAATAAAAACACATAATGAATAATATAATTATACTGTAATAATGAAGAATACATAGATCAAAATTTTGAAAGAATGAAGAATATATATAGAATTTCAATCTTTGTATTCTTCATGAATACAATATAGTTATATCATTTATTATGTATATTCTTCTATGTATTCTTCATGAATACAATATAGTTATATCGTTTATTATGTATATTCTTCTATGTATTCTTCATGAATACAATAATGTTTTATCGTTTATGATGTATATTCTTCGATGTATTCTTCATTATTATAGTGTACTTTATATTTAGAAAAAATTGGTTCTATTTTTTTTTCAACACTAGATTGTGCTTAGGTCAGGGCCAACCCAGATGTTGGATGTAAGAATGATTTTCACAATAAACGGATATTGTCGGGAAGATTGTGTGACACTCGATTGAGCCTGGATGCCCCTTGGGTCAATGTAATACCCACAACTGAGTCACACCCTTAGCTTCTCCCCATGAGATATGAACTTGAGACTTGATAGGGAGTAAAGATGTTCGTTCTAAAAACAAATCATTCTTCCATCCAACATGTGAATTAGCCCCTGCCTAAGCATAGCATAACGGACACATATATATAACCAAACTTTCCATAAATATAATTACCTTTCGTAATAAAAATACATAAATTAAAATTTAATATAAATTTAATAATTTAATTTTAACATATATCTAACCATCATAAATGTAATGATGTGGGCAATTTTTATGTTATCTTTATTTTTAATTTGTTAAATAATTATGACATTAATATCTTTTTGTTGGATCATTTTCAGTGACTCCCCTAACACTTAACTTAGGTCTATGATCTTTTGGGGATGTCTATCACTTCATCAATGTTTTTTTTATTGCCTTTTGATTTTGATTATCACTTCCTCAATGTTCTTTGTTTCCTTTTGATTTTAAAAATCAATTTAGTTCACTTTGATATTTTAAAGTATTAGTACAAGACGTTTCCTCACTCTATGGATCCATTTTAGAGTGGAAACGTTAGCCCGTGCCTAAACATAGCATTAAAAAACCTATAAAACCAATTTTTCTAGAAATATAATCCTCTTTAATAATATAATTCCTTGTATAAAAAACACAATATAAATTTTATTGCATCAAGAGGTGCTTGTAGTATAGAGTAGATGTGTAGGCTTTAGATGTGGATATTTTTATTTATTTATTTATTTATTTTTGTAATTTTTTTATTAATAAAATTAGGATTAGACAAAAGAAAATCTTAATATATATATATCACATTAAAATATAACATATAAATAATAGTTATAAATTAACATTCGTTTTACCATAGAAATTAAAATAATAATTCCAAAACCATATTTAAATTTAATTAATCAGCACATAAAAATTTAATATTTACAATATAACCATGATTATTAAGGCTTTCTTGCATTACCATGAGCCAATACCATGGCTTATCAATACCACCTACCGAAAAACCATAACTCATTTCAATATCAGAAAATTTTATAAATATCTTATTTTAATTTAATTTTATAACATTTTTATGTCGAGAGAGATGTTGTTATGTAACGTTTAACATTTTGACCAGTAAAAAAACTTTAAAATAAAAATTAAACTAAATTAAAAAATTAATATAATAAATGTCAACATATACCCAAAAACCATAACTCATTTCATTATCAATACCATATACCCAAAAACCATAACTCATTTCAAAATCAACAAATTTTATAGATATTTTATTTTAATTTAATTTATAGCATTTTAAAAAGTAAAACTTAATACTTATAATAAACATACAATATAACAAGATTCTCAACAATGGATATTATTAATGTGTAAATAGGGTTTCCAATATCATGTTTTATTGTTTTAATTTTATTTTATTTATAACATTTTTTAAATTAAATCTAGAAGTAAAGAGCTAGGGGAAATGTTGTAGTGTAAATGTTTGTAAACATTTACATGTGGGCTCAATTAAAAAATAATAAAATGTTAAAAACAATTTCCTAGAAAGACTCTCTCCAACCCAATATGTAGAGATGTCATAATGCTTTGTAAACATTTTGTCTAGATCAAAATAAAATAAAATAAAGAAATTAATAATGATAATTATCAATAAAACATTTTAACCTGGTCAAATTATATAAAAATAAAATATAAAATACAAAATTAATAGTTGTAATTATAATTAATAATAAAACCAACCTAGATCCATTTAACTACTTATTTTCTAGGCTCCCAGAGAGATTAAATCTCTTGAGATGCAAACTTTTTTTAGAGCTAAAAGAGATTTGGTTCTTCTGAAACTTGGTAATCTAGTATGGATCTAAACTAATAATTTAGTATTAACATATATCTAACTACCATAAATATAAAAATGTAATTAATTTTTATGTTGCGTTTAGTTTTAACTTGTTGAAAAATTAGATTATTTTCATGGAATCCCCTCACCCTAACTTATGTGTGTGATCTTTTAAGCATATTTATCACTTCATAAAGGTCTTTTTTTGACATTATCAATTTAGTACTTTAATATTTTAAAGCACTAGTACCGAGCATTCCTCACTCTATGGATATGTTTTAGAGTTGCAGCGTTAGCCCCTAAGCATGGGGTAGCATATATATATATAATATTAATATGTCATCTTTTAAGGTTGTTGGATCATTTTCATTGAGTTGTTGGATCATTTTCATTGAGTCACTTAATCTTTGATTTAATTTAGGTGTGTGATTATTTTTAGAGATGTTTATAACTTTGTAAATGTCTTTTATTGCTTTTTTATTTTGGTTATTAATTACGCCGTAAGGCGTTCCCTTTAAAAACAATTCCCTCAGCTTCCACTTTGTCCTAGTCTGTGGCATTGGATCTAGTGTTAGACGATTGAAACGTCTCGAGCCATTGGATCCCAATGTTGAAATTTCAACTGATTCCTTGGTTTACGCCAATTTCTTCAACCAATCTCCCAAAATTAACACGTCTTGAGCGGTTGGATCCCACCGTTGAACTTTCAACTGATTTCTTGGTGGTTTATGCTAGTTTCTTCAACCAATTTCCCAAAATTATTTGCATGTGCTATAAACTCATTCCCAATCTGAGTAATGCAATTTGAAACGTCTTGAACAGTTGGATTAGACTATTGAACTTTCAACTTATTCCTTGGTTTACACCAGATTCTTCAACCGATCTCCCAAAATTGCATGTGCTATTGGGAATGATTGGGAATGATATTATAGCACATGCAATGTTGGGTAAATATGTCATTTGAATACTTCTATGTAAATATGAAAATATTTTATGACGAAAAGATTCCTATCTATGCAAGTATGTATTTAGAGAAGTATTTTACATTGTCAATGACCTATGGAAATTTGTTAATGGTCTATGCAGAGAGAATTATAGGAGAAATTTGTAATTTCCCTCTAGAAATAATTGGAACATATGGTTTTATTTCTATCGAGAAGAAACCTTAGTGGGTTGATAAACCTAAGATCAAAGAACCATAAGAAGTCTGTAATGGCCAGAAAGAAAGAACTAAACTCAATTAATGAGCATGGGTTAATAACTACCCTGCTAGTGCCTTTTGCTTAAAAAAAGGATAATATTAAATGAATAATTGTCGCTAGCATAAAGAGGTCAGGATACGTGTTAATGGGAACCAAAACAAAAAGAAACTATCCTCAGAGAATTTTCTAGATTTGTCCTTGGCTGTTCTGGAAATTTTATGTTCAATTAGCAAGTGAGATGAGTAGTCTCATTTAGGAAATGGAGAATGCTCAGTATCTGAGGCAGAGTAAAAGAAAAAAATTCGTTTCTTTGTCAGAATGTAATATATGCAACTGCTAGTTATAGAGTCTTTATTTTAAATAAAACTTAGAAGAACTTAAATTAACTGTATCCTAATACTATCAGTTTCATCTTCTTTGAAGATTTAACCAGAGAAACAAGGATAAGAACTCTGCATTGTGATATCATTAACAAACAAACAAAAGAAACCAAAGAGTAAATTGCTTGCAAAGCTTATAAGAGGAAGAAACCGAACATATTCTGGCCAAAGATAATGCTTCAAAAGAGATTCTAGCTAACCCCAGATGATTATATTTCAAAAAAATTATAATTATTCCATCATTCAGTGCATAAAAGTAAATATCCATGAATAACGATGTTGCAGAGGGTTTCAATAAAACCCTGAAGAGAGCTTTAAATCGCTCTTAGACACTCTTAATAGAAAATGGCACATTTGACCCTATTATATTCACAATGACAATAACATATATAGTCACGGTTGTTTCAATTCGCCTTACATCCCAGGTAGCACAGCGGGAAAGGGTTGCGAAGAGACAGCCTTAAAAATGCAAACACCAAGATTCCTGTAAGAAAGAACAACATGACAATTTATTGGAGAACTTGGTTCTGTGCAGAGTATTATGCCACATTTAGTCGAGGAGCTAGGCTAGAGATTGACTGCACTTAACAGGAAAGAAAAGAAGATACCTAAAGTTAGAGTGTCGAACAAGATCTTAACCCCACAAGGACATGGTGGATTTAGTTCAGAACCCACTTGAGTCTCAGACAAAAAACTGGAAATATATGTGTCAAGAAAAACCAAGAAGTGGGACAGGAAGTTACCTGAGAAATGAGGTGTCGGCTGCAACAGAGTAGTGTTGGGAAAAAGACCCCTGGTTGTAGGCCAAACAAACTCGTTCCATAACCCCAACCTTTGAACTAATCCTGGCGTGAGTCCTGGCATGGAAAGGACGCAAGATGAGCATGGTTAAAAGGCAGTAACTGTTTAGAAAAAAAATAATAAACTGTAATACACAGAAGAAACCAAAGAATACTTTCAGCCGTGACAACTCGCAATAAAAAGGGATATAAAAACTACAAGAGGTTAAACTTAACTGGAGGCGATAACTGGTAAAGCCCTGTAAACGCCCAAGAAACTTGCAAGCCCTGTAAACGCCCAAGAAACTTGCAAACCTTGACAACTGTGGAACCTCCTCCAAATTGACTAGCTGCCAAATGAGTGACTCCGGCGGGGAATTGGGTGGTTAGTTACCCTAACGGTCAGATCAATATCGGAGAAATCAACCGTGGAGATTTTGCTAGGTGGATGTCCTGTATGTTGTCTCGATCCTATCACAGACGACAAGTGGCATCGAGAACCATCCACGTACAACCAAGTTAATGGCCCGACCTGAAGCTGCACTACCATAACACCAGAATAGTAATGTGTAATCAATTTGGAGTATAAGTACAACACTCGAACTTTAATGTAAAAGTAAAAAAACATAATGCATTTCCAGTAGCAGAGCTTCCTACTTCTTGTGGCCAAGACATTTTGTACAACATATGCTCGAGTCATTTGTTCTGTGAATTCTG
The DNA here is from genome assembly GCA_031772625.1 of Pinus tabuliformis. NCBI lineage: Eukaryota > Viridiplantae > Streptophyta > Pinopsida > Pinales > Pinaceae > Pinus > Pinus tabuliformis. The sequence continues at coordinate 458,043,034 of CM062820.1, forward strand.
TTCAGTTCTAAACATAAAAATCTTCCCATCTTTCTACCGCCATAAAATATTGTACAACATAAGCTCAAGTAGTTTATTCCGTACAACATATGCTCCAGTCATTTGAATTCTGTTCAGTTCTAAACATAAAAATCTTCCCATCTTTCTATCGCCATAAAATATTGTACAGCATAAGCTCAAGTAGTTTATTATGTGGATTTTGTCTAGTTCTTAAAGACAAAAATCCTAACTCAATTAGCTTTTCTCACTTCGTAAATTGACCCAACTCTTCTCAAAATATGGTTCTTAATGTATTTTTTGCACTTTTTATTTGAAATGATAAGCATAGATCCATCTTAATTTTCTATCTACCAAGAGCTTAGAAAGAGATCAAATATATTTTCACTCTTAAAGAGGTTTTTCTATCAAGGCATGGTAGATCTGGAGTTAATATGGATCAATTTCTCCCTTTAAATAGGCTAAATTCCACATGAATACCATGGGTCAATACCAAGGGTTTTTAATACCATGGGCCATTTTTATTTTTATTTTTATTTTTATAGGGTTATTTTTATTTTTATTTTTACTTTATTTTGACCAAGTTAAAATACTTACATTACATTAATCTTTTTAGTTATTTTTATTTTATTTTTATTTTTTTATGTAATTTGACTTAGTCAAAATGTTAAATATTACATTACAACATCTCTACCATATTGGGCATCTCTTCACAGTCATAGTGTTGCTTATTAAAAATAGTTATAATGATGTTTATCTATAATTTCTAGAGATATAAGACGTCCATTTTAGGAATTCAATAAAAACAAATTTTATTCAAACAATATTTTTTGTTCTTTAAAATGCCTTTTTCACTACCTATATGGATTTAGCACTCTAAAATATTTGAGTGCATTTACTTACCTTATTTTCAAAAAATTCAACCAAAATTTATACCAAAAAAACTACAAAGCTTATCGCAAGTATACTACAAAACAAGGTTTTGAATTTTTAACTATGTCAATCACATAATGCAATTGTCTCATTTTAAACTATGACAATCCAGATAATGCAATTGTCTTTAGCATATATCTCATTTGATTTTTAAGAAAGTTAATATTATTTGAAGTTGTGCTTATTAAATAGAATATTAAATATTATTTATTTCTTCAATAAATAATATTAAATACTTAAAATATTGTGAGCCAAAGGCTCTCCTTGAACCTTGAGCCTTTGGCTCTCCTTGAACCTTGAGCCTTTGCATCCTAAAGGTGGGCAAACAGCCCGAAGTTTGACGACACGATTGACACGCCTGAATTTGTGGAACAAGTTGTAGACCAGATCATCCCGGAGCAAAGGATTGCAGCGCTGGATCTCACTTTTGCAGAGACCCCTGCGAGATGGTGGGCAACACATAAGGCCACATTGCATTCTTGGGAAGACACGACAGAGGCACTTAATACCCCTTGTTATTATGTCAGTACCTTGCTACCAACCCACCTGTTCAATTTACCCCACCTATAGACCTCTTCAACAACTTAGTGATCCCAAACCTCTTACTTCAGCCAGGAATGTTGGTGGGTACAACGCTTTGAACAATCTTTACTAGGTTGTAGTAAGCCTGGCTCTGTTTCTCACACTATGGTGGGTGGAGGAGGGTTACCCAAGGGTTAAGATCCAGGAGTGTGAGCAGTATGAGCGGAGAGGCTCCCATACTGTTTGGAGGGCAGGGGGCAGAGATGCCAAACCTGACCCCTATCTATCGCCGTAGACGCTATTTCTTTGAAAGATTATGTTTCTCGGGTATCCAATAAATTCATCCAAAGGCCCCCCGAATAGGAAGGCCCCCCCATACCCCAACAAAGAGGCCGAAGGCTGTTTGCCCATCTTTAGGATGCAAAGGCTCAAGGTTCAAGGAGAGCCAAAGGCTCAAGGTTCAAGGAGAGCCAAAGGCTCAAGGGTCAAGGATGGGGCCCCATCAAGGCTGGCCGATGGCTCAAGGTTGGCCGAAGGCTCAAGGCTCAAGAACATGCAATTTTTAGGTATGTAAGTGGTATTTTATGTGTGTATGTTGAATTCTTTTACTAGAGTATAAGGTATTTTTAAATTTACAAAAAAAAATCGCTTAAATCAATTATACAATTTAATTAACGCCGTAAATTTTTTAATGTTAATATAAATAATAAACAGATTATTAAAATATTATTTATTTTTTAGTTAAAATTTATTTAAAAATTATAACCTTTTACTTTTTACAATTTTAATTTGTATCGTTATTTATGTTTATATTACTCAGTGAATGTAATATATAATATGAAATAATAAAAAAGTTTGAAATTGTAATTATGTACATATAGATAATTAACAAAAACTAATAATGATAATATAGATACAATATTTTTTAATAATATAATTTTTCTAGGATAAAGGACCTTTTGTGAATATTAGATTACAACACACTACCATGGGGCGTTTTGTGACCCTATGCCCATTTCCACTTGATTTTTTATTCAATCTATGTTTGAGTTAGAAAATAATCAAATTAATTAAATAAATAAAATAAAATAATATTTATTAATTAATTCAAATATAAATTTTAATTTTAATTTAATTCATTTCAATATATTATACCTCTTATTTTTTTTTGAGTTAAAATCAAGTATACAATTCAATTATAGTTGTAAATTTTTAATGTTAAAATGAGTTATAGAATTTAGTTAATATTGTAAATTAAAATTGTGGATGCTCGGCAACATCGCATAAAAGAACTGGTAAGTAGTTTCTTTGCACTCTATCTAGCCTTCAAGTTTTGAATCTTAGTTCTTGTTTGGCATAACGTTCATTTCCGAGTCAAATGGGAAAGCTCAAGAATCTAAAGCAACTCAAATTGGATGCATGCTACAGTCTAGATGAGCTTCCAAAAAAAATTTCTCAAGTCACTTCATTAAACACTCTCATCTTGCCCTTAATGGAGTCTATTTGTGCAATGAGTGTGGAGTATCTTTCAAAGCTCTCCAATCTTACATAGTTGACCACAAAAGTGGTAAAATCAGAAAATAAAGTGGATACAGAGGTCACTTGGTTGGAGATGAGAAATTCAATATTAGAATATGATCATGATGCAGATGAAGATAGAGGTTGTGTAGCACTTGAGCATGTTATCCTTATCTATTGTTGTTACCAAAGGTATCGTGGTGCATTGAAGACAAGGAGAAGCCTCAAACGGTTGATGTTTGTCCAGGGAGGTCCACTAAGTATTCCAATCTACACCTACAGACAAATGGAAATAGCCACAAAAATCTTCTTCAGTGAATTGAGATTGGGTACAGGAGGTTTCATCACATTCTATGTAGGAAAGCTTCAAGGAAAACATATTGTTGCAGTGAAGAAGATAAGACATAAAGATACTCAGTGAATGGAATAGGTCCTCAACGAAATCAGGCTTTTGTCAATTGTACATCACCCAAATCTAGTTAGACTATTAGGTTGTTGCCTTCAAAACAATGAACCCATTCTTGTCTATAAATTTATGCCCAATGACACACTATATCATCGTTTACATAAGGAAATAGGAAAAGGCCTTTCGTGGAGGGCAAGAGTATCAGTGGTCATAGAAACTGTTTGCGTTCTTGCTTATTTGGTGGATGTTGGGCAAGATCGCATAAAAGACAAGGAGAAGCCACAAACGTTTGATGTCACATGGTTGGAGATGAGAAATTCAATATTAGATATGATCATGATGCAGATGAAGATAGAGATTGTGTAGCACTTGAGCATGTTATCCTTATCTACTGTTGTTACCAAAGGTATCGTGGTGCATTGAAGACAAGGAGAAGCCACAAACGGTTGATGTCTGTCCAGGGAGGTCCACTAAATATTCCAGTCTACACCTACACACAAATGGAAATAGCCACAAAAATCTTCTCTAGTGAATTGAGATTGGGTACAGGAGGTTTCGGCACAATCTATGCAAGAAATCTTCAGGGAAAACATACTGTTGCAGTGAATAAGATAAGGCATAAAGATACTCAGTGAATGGAATAGGTCCTCAACGAAATCAAGCTTCTATCCATTGTATATCACCGAAATCTGGTTAGAATATTAGGTTGTTGCCTTCAAAACAATGAACCCATTCTTGTCTATAAATTTATGCCCAATAGCACACTCTATTAGCGTTTACATAAGGAAATAGGAAAAGGCCTTTCATGGAGGGAAAAAGTAACAGTGGCCGTATAAACTACTTGAGCTCTTTCTTACCTTCATTGAGGCCTAAATCCTCCAATTTATCACAAGGACATGAAATCAAGTAACATTATGCTTGATTATGGTTTCAATGCCAAGGTTGCAGATTTTGGGATGTGCAGGATTGTTCAAACAGAAGCCTCACACATTTCCAGTGCACCTCAGGGTACTTTCGGTTATCTAGATCCCCTGTATCATGAGAATTACCACCTCACTGATAAGAGTGATGTTTACAGCTTTGGGGTGGTGTTAAGATGGAGTTTTAATAATCTGTCTGATCCCCACCCAGAAATTTGTTTTCTAAATTGTGCATAATTTCTTGGAGATAAATAAATTCTTGTGGAGATGTTGGTGCAAATGTGGGACACTGAAGAGTTTCTCAACGGGGCAGGGATGCCTTATTTGGTACTTCCTTCCAAAGGAGTGAGACGAACATTGACACAGAGCTTTATCAACCTTTATGATGGAGTTTTAATAATTTGTCTGATCCCCACCCAGAGAAATGTTTTCTAAATTGTGCAGAATTTCTTGGAGATAAATAAATTCTTGTGCAGACGTTGGTGCAAATGTGGGACACTGAAGAGTTGCTCAATGGGGCAGGGATGCCTTATTTAGTGGATGTCTGGCGACATCACATAAAAGAACTGGTAAGTAGGTGCCTATTGGAGTGTGTGGAATATATTGTTGATGATGACTATCATACTGTGGAGTATTTAAAGATTCATGAAGCTCTCTGTGGCATGGCGATTTACATAGGAAACTAGGAGAAATGTTTTTTTTAGTAGGTCAAAAGTTGCAGAACTTTCCCGGTGAAAGAGATATAAGGGATTACAACCGAATATCAGTTGGCCATAATGCTATTAAGGGTCTTCTAACTTATTTGAAATGTTTGAAGTTTGAGAGCTTGGTGTTGGCCTCTAATACTAATTTGGAAGAGATTTCAAAAGGATTTTTCTCAAACATCAAGTCTCTAAAGGTTTTGGATTTATCATGGACATCCATAGGAACACAGCTAGTCAGAGTGCAACAACTTCAGCAACTTAAGTTTCTTAACTCAACTAGGTGCACCAAACTTCTTGATTTTCCAGAGATTCTTTGCACTCTATCTAGCCTTCAAGTTTGAATCTTAGTTCTTGTTTGGCATAGTGTTCATTTCCCAGTCAAATGGGAAAGATCAAGAATCTAAAGCAACTGAAATTGGATGCATGCTACAGTATAAATGAGCTTCCAAAAAATATTTCTCAAGTCACTTCATTAAACACTCTCATCTTGCCATTAATGGAGTCTATTTGTGCAATGAGTGTGGAGGATCTTTCAAAGCTCTCCAAACTTACATACTTGAGAAGAAAAGTGGGAAAATCAGAAAATAAAGTGGATATAGAGGTCACTTGCCTAGGGATGAGAAATTCAATATTAGAATATGATCATGATGCAGACGCAGATAGAGGTTTTGTAGTTCTTGAGCATGTTATCCTTCTCTATTGTTGTTACTAAAGGTATCGTGGTGGATTGAAGACAAGGAGAAGCCTCAAATGGTTCATGTCTGTCCAGGGAGGTCCACAAAATATTCCAATCTACACATACAAACAAATGGAAATAGCCACAAAAATCTTCTTCAGTGAATTGAGATTGGGTACATGAGGCTTTGGCATAGTCTATGCAGGAAAGCTTTAGGGAAAACAGAAGATAAGGCATAAGATACTTAGTGAATGGAATAGGTCCTCAACAAAGTCAGGCTTCTGTCAATTGTACATCACCCAAATTTGGTTAGACTCTTAAGCTGTTTCCTTCAAAACAATGAACCCATTCTTGTCTATAAATTTATACCCAATGACACATTCTCTCGGCGTTTACATAAGGAAATAGGAAAAGGCCTTTCATGGAGGGCAAGAGTATGAGTGGCCGCAAAAACTGCTCATGCTCTTGCTTACCTTCATTTAGGCCTAAATCCTCCAATTTATCACAGGGACGTGAAATCAAGCAACATTATGCTTGATTATGGTTTCAATGCTAAGGTTGCAGATTTTGGGTTGTGCAGGATTGTTCAAACAAAAGCCTCACACATTTCCAGTGCACCTCAGGGCACTTTCAGTTATCTAGATCCCTTGTATCATGAGAATTACCACCTCACTGATAAGAGTGATGTTTACAACTTCGGGGTGGTGTTGGTAGAGATCATAACTGCACTGAAAGTAGTGGATTTCTTCCCTAAAGAGAATGAGATCAACCTCCTTGCAATAAAAAAAATTGGTAAATTGGTGTGTATTACATTTAACATTAGGATTTCTTTTTTCATTCAAATTTGGCAATAGTTAGATCACCTAACATATCTCATTTTTTTTCATCTATGCTCTTCTTCCATATGCACTACCCACTTACGACATTTCTTTGCAGCATCTAGTGCAAATGCTAGTTTAATTCATTTTGATATTTTAAAGGAGTAGAAGTCCACATTTTTTTATTTTATGTATTCATTTTAGATATTTTATTTATTTGGTTATCAATGTCTTTTATTGCTTTTATTATTATTATTATTATTTTGGTTATTAATTTAATTAATTTTGATATTTTAAAAAGTAGAAGTCTGCATTTCTTTATTTTATATATTTATGTTAGATATTTTTTTAATCTGGTTATCAAATTGGTATTCCAAGTTACTAGTTTTGGTATTTTACTCTATATTAGAGTACACACTTTATATATATATATAGATATAGATATGGTGAATGAGTAATTTATTGGAGTAATTTGAAAATTTATTAGAATAATAAGATGAAAGATTAAAAATATCTTACTGAAATTTGAAACCAGGTAAAAGAGATAACATCCATTGTCCCATCGGCCCAGAAAAACCGCTCTGCAGAAAGCGAGACCAAAAAGACACCACCAGGAGGTCCACATTGACAAATCACACGGCATTTAAGTCGAATAAATTTCAATCAATCCATGTCGGCCTTGGCAAACAAATACTTCCATTAATGGTGTTCATTAAAACTATATAAACCCAGCTCCATATTCTAGAAAGACTTAGCACAACACAAAGTTACCGTGGCAAACAAATACTTCCATTAATGGTGTTCATTAAAACTATATAAACTCATCTCCATATTGTAGAAAGACCTGCACACGACAAAGTTACCTGAGACATGCTAGTAATGGAAGAGCATGATGTGTATGGCCGGGAAATTCCAGAGTATGAACCAGAAGACACCAAAATTCCAGAGTATGAACCAGAGTGAGAAAGAGTTTGATGTGACGAGGAAAAGGCTACAGGAAATTGAGGAAGAGGCAGCCGCCCTCAGGGAAATGAAGGCCAAGGTCGCTCAAGAAATGCAGATCCCCGCCGCGCCAGACCCTGCTACTTCAGCTGTTGCGGATCAAGCGAGCAGAGAAGAAGTGGATTCGCGCTCTATTTTTGTTGGAAATGTTGATTACTCCTGCACTCCAGAGGAAGTGCAACATCATTTTCAGTCATGCGGGACAGTTAACAGGGTTACTATTAAAACTGACAAGTTTGGTCAGCCAAAAGGGTTTGCTTATGTTGAATTTCTGGACGCTGTCTCTGTTCAAAATGCACTTCGTCTGAATAACTCTGAACTTCATAATCGCCAGCTGAAGATTACAGCGAAAAGGACAAATGTTCCAGGAATGGGGCAGCACCGTTATCGAGGTCGAAGGTTCAATCCCTATGCTCGGCCTTATTATTACGCTCCCCCTCCACTTTATGGGTATGGGTATGGGAAGATGCCAAGATACAGGCGCCCCATACGCTATCGGCCTTATTATTATTAATGGAAGTCATCAAAGCAGTTTTGATTGATCTTGGTCTGTGAGGACATAATTTGGTTTGTATTGTTGTGACTGGATTCTCTGGTAAGAGATTAGGGAGTGGTCTACTGGTTAAAATTGGAAATTTGATTTGTAAACACTGTAATGCTCATGTTTGAGGAGAGAGGGTTAGAAATTTGATTTGTATGCAGTAATGCATTCATTTGTATTCACGGCATTCACGGTATGTGAACAATGAGGTAGTGTTGTATATGTAATTTCTTTTATAGGTATATGTGAACAATGAGGAAATGATGAAGTGTTGTATATGTATTTCTTTAAATAGGTAGATTTGATTATGGTTGATGTGTTGTTTATGTAATTTTTTAAATTTAGTAGATATTATCATGGTTGATGTTTTATAGAAAAGTATTTACAAAATCTGGTGAACCCAAAGGTAGTAAGTTTTTTTTAATGTGTAATAGTAAGGTTGTTTTGTGTAATTAATGTTTTGAATAGTTAAATTGTAGTATGTGAAATAAGGTGATAATAAGGTTATTTTGTATATGTAATTTTTTGAATGGATAGATTGAGTTTGATAGATGTTTTAAACAAGTATTTATATGATTTAAATTATAAAGTAGTAAGCAGTAAGCTTGTTTATTTAATTTTTTAACTTGGTAAAACTGAATATGGTTGATGTCTAACATCAGTGTTTATGGGATTGAAACCATAAAGTAGTAAGGTTGTTTTTTATATGTATTATTTTGAATTTCTAGTTTGAATATGGTTGATCACAAAAGTATTTACTAGTTTTGAACTAGTATCTTTAAATGTGGATTAAACTTTGATTTGAATTATGAATTTGATTTATTAATTGAAAGTTATACATGAAATGGTGATGTTTTTAAGTATGGTCACCCAAATGCCATAGGGGAGTGAAATTGAGGTGATTTTAGTTGCCCCATGATGTGTGAGGTTTGAATCATTTATGTAGCCAAAAAACATCATGTTTTTCTTACCCAAGTGCTTGATTGTAGAATAGTAGGGGGGCGAGAGAGAGGAGGGTGGGGGGTTGCCTAGGAAGAGAAATGGAGACCACTAGCAATATAAACAAGATAAATGTGATAGATACATATAATCTATTTTGTAGATGTGAGAGGCATTCCCATGTTCGTGAACATTTAAATTCAAGTTGTAGGGATAGTTGGATCTTGTAAGGGCTTGATATGAACATCACTTTCCACATTAAAAAAGAGAGCTTCAATTACTAATAAAAAGACATTACAAGAAAGACCTATGATGGAATAATGGTGCATAGGGGGGAAGTACACAATCATGTGGGGCTAGAACATGTATGGATTCACTTGAGAGGTAGCTCATCCATGAAGGAGAATAACTATAAACATCCTCATACTTCATCGAATAATATGAAAACCCTATTTACTTCATAAATACTAACCAACGTGGAAAGTCATTAATTTGGAGGATAATATTTGAAAGGAAATTGAGAATTTTTATAGGGGGTTGAATGAGAAGTTGTCAAATAGTTTAGCTCAAGGAATACCAGTATAACAACATAGGGGTCGACAACACATTGAGCCACACCAGGATTGCTTCTCCCTTGAATGTATTACTAATGATATGATGAAAATTAGGGAAACTTATCAGTTTACACCATATTTGCTCAATAATCAACTTTAGAGCATCATTTGAGAAATAACCGTCCATACAAAGAACTTAACACTGATTCCTAACACTCATCTGCAAACATTTCAACTCCACAAACCTTGAAACTCATGAGTTACATCAAGCATCGAAAAGTTAGTCCTAGTTAATAGTGGTAGTACTTACAATTTCATTCATAAGAGAGTGGTAAAAGAAATCCATTATTTTATACACCCAAAGTAGAACTTTCAAATCATGATATCTAATAGAGGTAGATGTCAAAATGTCAAACTCTAGATGGGAGATTATTATATCAAAACCAATCTACATGCCATCGACATGGGTGGTTGTGATATAATGGTTAAGAGCATGTGTTTCCTCCTAAGAGGTCGCATGCTCAAAAATAGAGGGGGACAGGGTATGTATGCCTTTGTAGACTTAGCAGTCAAATCGCTGCACAGAGGTGGGTCCCTTGTCCCACAAACAAGGGGGTCTCATACACAAATTTGGTGTCTGGCTTGGCCATGACCTTAAAAATGGATAATAATAATAATAATTGGGGGAAAATGGCTATGCATGATAAGTCATAATGAATTTTAAAAAATTGTACATTAGTCTCATTAAAGAGGGGCATGTTCAAGGGATTTGGGCATGCTCCCTTGAAATATTGGATTCTCATCGTATGGAGATTTTTTTTTTAATCAGAAAGAAGTATTTGTATTATATAATTATGTGTTTGGTTTGAAACAAACTCATAAAAAAATTCTAATTGTTTTCTCCTTTCTTATAGAAATACATAATTTTCTTGAGGAGAATATATTTGAGCAATAAAAGAGGGGCCTTGTAGGTGAATAACTTACAATATTGCCCCATCAAAACACAAATTTACAACACACAATACTACCAAGGAATTTTTGAAATAGACTTAATCTTCCATTAGGGAATTATATCAGGTTTGATTTGGCCACTAATCTTTAACTCACCTATCTTTAATTTATGCCCCTCATTGGCATACTTGTTTACTTCTCTGTTGAATTCTATAGAGACATGGAAATATGCTATGGATGGGTTGTATTTGACAATTTTCTTGATTCCTTTCATGATGCTTTTCATATATTTCTCCTTTACGAGGGAGCCTTTGACGAGATGATGTAGGATTAGGTGAGAATCTCCCATAACAATAAGTGTGTTGACTTTATGTTATTTGGCTAACAAGTCCCTACTAGAGACCATATATCTCTACTTGATTATTTGTCTTATGACCAAGACCCCTTGAGTACTTGAACATTGCAACAAATTTTTTTCGTTACCCCTATAATTTGTATACATAGTTGTGTACTACTAATGTAAGAGTCATGACTAGCTAAAGCGGCTAGACTATAAACTCAAGAATTAAGTGCAAACTTAAATGGATGGATTGAGGAGAGGACACCAAAAATCCATAGTTTTGAGGGAATATGGAGCTTGCTTGTTTGAAAATCCATGAAATTTCCTAGAGTTATTATTGGAGTTGTTTTGACCTAATTGAGCCACCACCACTTGACAATAATTATGAGATTTGACATAGAGGTGAGGGGCATGGGACGATGCCCATCTCCCCTTGATGATCGAGGAATGGATGAGTAGATGATGAATCTTAAAGAAAGAAAAAGAAGCGTTGAAGATGGTGGCATAAATGGTGGAAGGGAACATAGTTTGCTTCAAGAGCAGAAAGCAGATTGAGAAACCAAGAGAGATTGCACCTTTGAAAATGAAGGGATGAAGATGAAAGTATATTTACACATATTATAGTATTCCATGATGTTATTCTTGATTGAGTTCTTATTCTACATCTTGGTTAGTTTGGTTGTTGTTTTTTTAGAGTGTTTGAGACTAGCACGAATAATGTGGAACTATGTCCAACATGAGATAAGGATCAAAGGAAGTCATGGAGAAAACTGTTGAGCCTAGTGGATGCCTATCTATCATTATGGTGCTTGTTGTATAGCTAATAAACCACTTGTATAGGGAAATCTAAGTCAATAAGGAGAACTCCACACCCATTCTCCCCAAGGAAATTCACCAAGCAGAACTCTTACTCATCTCTTAAAAGTACAAAGGTTGTCTCGAACATAAATAGAAAAATACCAAAGACATGAAATTTTCAAAAATTGTGATGAAAAATATGTTTTAGGTCATGTGTGTAAAAAACATAAATTGTTCCAAATTGATAAGACCAATCAAAACTTGATTTAATACATAACTAGTAAAGAAACATTGGCATTGCAAGATAAGGACACTAACGCTCATCCTTAGTCATTTCAACTCCATAAACCTTGAAACTGATGAGCTACATAAAGCATAGAAAGTTATAGTCCTAGTTAATAGTGGTAGCACTCACAATTTAATTCGCAAGAAAGTGATAGAACAAATTCACTATTTTGTACACACGATGTAGAACTTCAAAATCATGATCCTTAATAGAGATATGACAAAATGTGGCAGTAGATGTTAAAAGTGCCAAACTCTAGATGGGAGACTATTAAAAACACATCTACATGCCATCAACATGGGTGGTTGTGATATAATATTGGAGGAAAAATGGCTATGTGTCATGTACCTTCTCAAACACATTAGTAATAGGGTGCTGCTACACAATTTTGCACATTTTTGACTAAGGAAGAGAGCCCCACACTTTTGACTTAGGGACTTAGGGTCCAAATTGACTTTATTTAGCTGCTAGTGGAATGTGGGGGCCACCCACATTGGAGTTCGAATTAGCCATTTGATATGCTTGGAGGGAAAATCGAATGGGTGGATGGAGGGGCCCACATGAGATTAAGGGGGCCCAAGGAGTTATAAAAAGAGATAAGCTCTCATTTTGTTTTCATTCTGAATATTTGACAAACAAACTCACTCTTGTACGCTTTGCTTCTTAGTGAGTCTACCCACTGTTTAGCCACGAGTCTTCGTAGGGAAGATTAAACCTGTACTTTCGAGGGCCATCTATGCCCGCCTAGGGAGGTTTTTCCATAAAGATTGCAAGAGTTTCCAACAGTGATTCACAGCTCGGCCAACCACACAAAGGAAGGGACTGCGTTTTTTCTTGGCAGCCAGAAATATGCAGAGGTTGATTTAGCCAGCCAAGAGACCCTCACTTGCTGGGAGTTTTCAGGAGTAAGGAAGGTGGAGGACTGAGGGTATTTTATCAGTGTTTTGCAGCCAGCCAGCTAGTACACACAGTAGTATACATTTCTTGGCAAAGAGACGGCACAATGGCCTCCAACAACAAATTCGTGGGGCTTGATTGAGCAGCCATCAGGGCCAAGGATCATCCGGGAGGCAAGGGATCAAATAGTATACGGGAAAGCAACATTTGAGGGGTGTTTCTAGGTGGATTTGCAGGCTGTTCCCTGCAAATTGAATTTGGCAGTAGTAGCCAGAGAGCAGCTCCCAAGAGGCCGAAAATCTAAAGTCAAAATTAGAGAAATTCCCTTCTAGGTTTTGTCCAAGGAGTCTAAGGCTAAAGAGGCAGTGTTTTCTGGGCAGTTTTTGGGCACTTTCCAATAGGCCGACGTCAGCAGATCAGTGGTTTACTAGGACAACGCAGAGCATAGTAGAGCAGTTGTTGAACAATCATCTTTCCAACTATTCTACCACCTGGGTTTGGTCCAGCTTGTCCTTGAGACAAGTTCAAGTGCACTACTCCATTTATATATTGTACTCATGCTCTCATATTTCATAATATATGGCTCAACAGTTCTAGTATTACAATGTTTCATGGGTGTTTGCGAAATGTTTTTAATTTTCCATTGTTGCACTGTTTGTTTAATTGTTTTATCACTTAAATTCCTATTTAGGAACATTACAGTGGTATCAGAGCATGATCTTGGCCTAGCTGTGGGTAACCAATAAGATCATGGAAGATTTGGGCATGTATGCACATTGACGAGTTACATTGTACACTACCCATGGCTCAAGGGAGATTCAATATGCAGGGATTTTGGGGTGGAATACACTGGAGTGATGAGAGGTTGGCTCAGTTGAGGAAGGTGTTAGCCAAGATCCATCTTTGTCCTTACAACATAGACACTAGAGGTGCATAAGCCATGGGAGTGCAACCATCTACACTATGTGGGGAGAGTCAACAGAATCAGGGCACCAAATCTCCTGGAAAGGAGCAGGCAGGCTAGAGACAGTTAGAGGATGAGTCAAGGAGATGATTTTGCTGGTGGAGATCTACTCTCAGACATCAGGGGCCTGAGGAGGAGATTGAACATGAGGTAGAGGACACGTGGGAGTGCGAGGATCACATTAGTATACCTAGTGTGGCATAAGAGTCACCATTGTTGGAGGCCTCTTTGATAGAACCAGTTGACACCTTGGGGGAGAAAGTAGAGCATACACCCATAGGACCATCCATTCATGAGGTGTCAGGAAACATCCCCACTATTGATGAGGAGCCAATAGATACAAAGGCATCCAGATCTATGACACAATTGCCAGATGATAGTCACCTACAACTGACTGATGAGCATGTCTTGCATGTTGGGTTGTCTAGGGAGGAGTAGTTGGAGGCTCATGTGGAGCCCATGATGGAGGAGGATGTGTAACCATCCTTTGGCCTAGCCAATGATGAGGGGCAACATAGAGACTGCACGTTGGGATTTGAGCATAGTTCGCTTTAGAGGCACACTGACAGGATCTAAAGCATTATCAGCCCATCCTTATGCATTGGATTGAGAGAGGCGGAGTTGTGTAGACATACCAAAGGGGATGACCAGGTTAGCAGAAATGTTGGGTCTCCTTTGCCCATTGGAGAGAGAGACAGAGCTACCTAGTCAGATCTCATGTGTTGACCTGGGTATTGGGATGAGACAGTCAAAGTTGCACAAGATGCAACATCCGCGTGTCAGGCTTGTTTTATGTGCTAGAGTTTGTGCATTTGATCCCTCTCTTGGGGTTGGATGGCGAGAGATTCTGAGTTGGTACTCGGTGGAGTGGGCTAGACTCATGGAGATGGTCATAGTTCAGAGTAAATCTCAGTGGGAGCTCTCAGACATTGAGGGTGTTAGAGGCCCAAGTTGGCAATTGGATCCAGGTAGGGCTTCCTATCCGATATCAAACATGTGGGATGGCTATGGAATTGATGAGGTAGTCAACCCCATGCCTGAGCGCATGCATTCCTTAGGGGAGCTCTAGTTGATGCTAGTGGTTAGGTGGTTTGTGAGTAGAATCCATTGGTTGTTTTGGCATGTTGGTTGTGCATGGGGCCGCAGGATGATTAAAATTCTCTAGCAGGAGCTGGTTCGAGGAGGTGGCATGGGTCGGCCACCAGACCAGATATTGTATGGAGACGATGTTCTCCCATTGAGGTTTAGGACTCAGGGGTCACAGATGATCAACACAACAGAGATATCCCCCCTAGTAGGAGTGGAGTTAGGGTGCTCAGGTCTACCAAGATGGACGAGGTGACATGACGCATGTCATGGTGGGGTTGTTGTACCTCTGAGATAATAATGGTCAGCTATTATGCCAGAGCATCTAAGATAAATGTTTTGGGGGTTTTGTTTTTATTTGGGAGACCAATAGATGAAACAAATATAGAACTGATGTGCCTAACCTCTTGAATAATATCAATATCTCAGCAGAGGGCTTCTATAAATATTTACACAGTGGAATAGCTTTTAAGATGATGAGCAGAAACAAAAAAGTAATATGATTGCCACAGTTTTCAAATTGAAAGCTAGATAATCATAAGTATGAAAACCTTTAAACTATGTTTATAGGTTTGAGAAAATACACATGAGCTTACAAAAGATGTTGATGATTTATTAATTTTGAGGGAATTAATTAAACAAACAGTCCATTAATTCATTCTCTTTATAGATTATCACTTCAGAAAGCTTATAGGAATAGATTGAAATACAATTACTCCTACCTAGTTATCTTTGCAAGACACAAGTATATGAAGAAAAACATAATGAATGACACTGGAAACACTTATAGGAAACACAAAATATGCAAAACAAAATTCAGAATCCTTTGCTTCGTATTAATGATCCAGAAATATTAATTACAAAAATTATCTATAAATGCTTCTTCAAGGGTGCAACCCTTAATAACTCGTGAAGAGAGTTATTTATACAACAACAGGACGAAAAATATCCTGAACTACTTCTACAAAAATAGATTATTTACACAATCAAAAATAAAACTGTCTAATGATCTGGCACTGCTTTGGTGCTGCGTTGTTTGATGACTATCACTGAAAAATTTGAAAAGTGGTTGAAGCTAGCTAATTGTTCCCTCAAAAACTGAATGTTGTTCAATAATCCTTAATCAAGTAAATCTGTTAATTCTTCCCAACGTTTCTTATCTAGGATAGAAATCTTTGTTACCCTCCTGTAGATTTCATCCATCTCTTTATATTTAGTAAAAGTGGGTTTTACCAAAAATATATGCTTGATTTCATCCAGGATGAAGAAAGAATCCTTGAGTGTTTTTACTATGAGAGCTAGGGTTGCTGATCCTTTGATATTGGCTACTGAAGTTGCATGGGTGCCCACCTATGTTAACTTTTTGACATAATCCTCAATTGGCATCAATTTATCATTAATAACCATCATAGAAGGTAAACCTTTGCTGATCAAAGGTTCAATTTTTTTGAAGAATCTTTGAACCATGTTGTTAACATTGCTGCACTTTTCTTGTAGTTGAAGGTTGAGATTTCTCTTATTAATGGGTGCCCACCTATGTTAACTTTTTGACATAATCCTCAATTGGCATCAATTTATCATTAATAACCATCATAGAAGGTAAACCTTTGCTGATCAAAGGTTCAATTTTGTTGAAGAATCTTTGAACCATGTTGTTAACATTGCTGCACTTTTCCTGTAGTTGAAGGTTGAGATTTCTCTTAGTGATAATCTTCTTTACTTCTAATATTGTTGCAGTTTTGTCATTTATCCTTAATTCCTCAAGCTCATAGTCATCCTTGGAATTCAAAAATCTTATTATATCAGAGGCAGTCTCTAGCATATCCTCTAGCTGCCTAGTTATGGATTCCACTGCTTCCTAAGCTTTCTCCAAGAGATGTTTTTGATTGAATATTATCTTAATGGAGGGCCAAATCTCCTTGATTGCCTCTGTGATTTATTCCCACAGAATTTATTTTGCTAAACCCAACTTATTTCCTATGAAAGAATTTGTGAGTTTTTTCTTCAACATTTCCACCTGGCCTTTGAGTCTGTTTGTTTCAGTTGTGTGTGAATTGTCTGATATAGACTTCATAAGCCGTAACTATTTGAGTTCATCCTTTAGTTTATTGATTTCTCCTATCTGGGTAGACAGGTTCTGAACAACTTCAGTAAGTTATTCAACTCCTTCTGTTGTACTTGTTGCTGATGTAGTGGTTGTAGTAGAAATTGTAGTGATGGGAACAAGAGAGACTACATCCACTAAAGTTTGAATGTTCTTGATAGCTTCCTCCTTCTCCTAAACCAATTTATCCATCTGCTCATCCATTTGTTTTATTTGAAAATTCTGTTCTATGATGAGTTTCATCATATCTAACTTTCGAGTATCTGTCTCCTCGATTTCTTTAGCCATTGGATCCTCAGATGTTGGTAGTTTCAACTGTTTCTTTAATGCTGCAACCTCAGTGTTCTTTTTCTTAATGAGCTCCTTTGCAGCATTTATGTTTGAGGGATCATATCCCATCCTTAGCACTAGTTTTTACAAAGACTGAATCTTGGTATCTTTTGTTAATGAGGAAACCTTCTCCAACTTTAATTGTGACTGAATGTTGGCCAATGTAACCTACATCTTTGACAAACTCATAGCAGTGTTTGTCAAGGTTGAAGCAATCATCTGTCCAGTTTGTTTGTGCATCTCAATTTGATCAATTGGATGCACATCCTTAACAGTAAACTCAAAAGAAGTGTGTTTCTGGTATTGTGCTGCAATCCTGGGCTGAGGAACTTGGGTCTGCAAGAAAGCCATTTGCATCTTCCCCTTCTCAGAGTCAAAGACTGAAAGAAGCCTTGCTTGAGAGCTGGAAGAATGCTTCCAGAACTGGGTGTAAGTATTCAACTTCAATTCTTCATTCTTTCTTTTGATTTCACTAAAGACATGGAATATGTCTTCTTCTTTATTCTCTAGAATGACTCCAGCAGTTTGAACTATCTGTTGTTCATGAGAAGTGGTAGACTGAGTTGGAGATTGTATAGACTATTCACCAGACTGTGAATCAATATTCATAGAGACTCTTTGTTTCTTTTTCCTGTGAAAAACCTTGAAGCCTTGGCTTGTTTCCTCTGTTGTAGGTGGAGATTGTTCTTCCCTACCTCTCTTGGTTGTCTTTTCTTGTGTAATTGGAGTTCACATATTAGATGTAGAGACTACTTGCTCCTCAACCTCCTGGAGGGTATTCTCTGTCCATTCCAATTGATTCTTGAACTGTTCTATCTTAGGCCTAGTTGTATGATGATATGGTGTGAACTTATTTTCCACCCTGAGTTTGGAGATGACTCCCAATGGGTCATATGACCAAGAGAAACTCAGAGCAAATTTCATTTCCTTTAGAAACTTATCAGCTTCCTCCCCTACTGCCCCGGTATTACAAACGAAGGGACCAACTTGAGCTTTGAGCTTAAATTACAATTTATTTTTGGAAGCTACAAAATGTACTTCATTTGCATTCAATCTTTGCCTCAAGTACTCCATTGCAAAGATTCTAATAGGGAGGTACTTTAGAAGTTTGTAGGGTGGAAGCTCACAACCAAAAACCCTAATTTATGTGTAGTTCTGGTAGCAATACTAATCTCCTGTTGCAGCTTGATCTATGAACTGAAGTTCTTTGACAATCTCTTCATTGATCCTTGGTAATGGAGTGCTGCTCATAAGGCAAAGAAAATGGGAATTTGTCCCCCTGAAAATATATAAACAGATACACAAGTACTGAATCATACTTGAATACTTCTTTAGTGTTAAATTTGACAAACTACTCATGTATGGTTTCAGCTATGAAATGACTAAAATCATAAATAACAGTAGGCTTAGAATCAGAAGAAAACATGGATAAGGATCCAAGGATGGCTTCATTGATATACTGATCAGAGTGATAACCAAGCAAATAGGACATGATAGTAGTAATATGCCTGGTTCTATCAGGAAACATAGATGAATCATAAGGGGGATTTTTCTTTGGTAGAGGACTACCAATTGCTAAAAATAGTTCCAGGGTCTGGGATCTCTTGGTAAAGTCCAATTTGTTATAAGATTCTATCAAGTTTTCATGAGAAAAAGGATGAGTTGGTGTAGTGGCAGGGGCCTACAACATTTTCTCAATTGAATCAGTGTTAATAGGATAGAGGATTTCTCCAGTAGGTGAGATAATGGCTCTCTAGCTGGGATCATAGGATTCATGGCATTTTCTCACGAACTCTAGAGCTTTGTGTATTTGTGGAAAAATATAGTG
Source organism: Pinus tabuliformis (assembly GCA_031772625.1). Taxonomy (NCBI): domain Eukaryota; kingdom Viridiplantae; phylum Streptophyta; class Pinopsida; order Pinales; family Pinaceae; genus Pinus; species Pinus tabuliformis. The sequence goes on from CM062820.1 coordinate 458,062,148, forward strand.
AGGTAATTGGGATTCCCAGAGCCCAATTTCATCACTCTGATCAATTAGTTGTTCTTCCCACCAACAATAAATTTCAAATAAATCAAATTGAGAAGAAGTCTCAATGATTTTGCAATCCTTGTCAACTAATGGAGTATGGTGGAAATCAATCTGTGGTTGAATTAGAGGATTTGAAACTTCTGCAATTTCTTTTCCCTTGGGAGGCATTTTGTCAAACGAAACTACGCACTGTAAATGACAAAATGGTAAAAGGAGTTACTAGAGTGGAGACAGGTAACTGACAAGTGGACCTGGAAGATGTGCTTGCGAACAAGACAAGTGGCTGCTAGAATGTCGGACAATGGCTGAGCTGTTGAGCAGGTGGGCTTGAAAAATACTCTCAGTCGCAGAAGTTAACTGTGTAACCTTTGAAATGCATGACACGGTGTTTATAAAGAGAAAAATGGAGTGGGAAGGTGGCACCAAATGTTTGAAAGTTCCTTAATTATCCAACGGGTTAATTAACAGACATTTGGTTATAAATGCGCGGGAGCGGAAATGAATGGGCAACGGATAGGCGGCAGATGATTGGATGAGAAATATGAAGTGAACATGACGTGGGGTGGCAGTAACGGCTATGAAGGATACCACGTTCGGGGGTAAGACAGAGCGGTTTGTGGTTTTGGGATTTTTAGTCCCGAAAGACTAAAAGGTACTTTTGTGGTTTATATAGGTAGTATTAAAGACTACCCATTCCCCCCCGCTCCCTGCGATAAACTTCGGATGACGAATGAGGGCCGAAAGGGAGTGTGGGCTGTATGATTGTGGAGGAGTGTGTGGGATGAGAGGTGAGGTGGGGGGAGTTTAACGTGTAAGCGGGGAATGAATGGTAGGGTCCCGATATGATAGGTGAACGTGGCGGCTATGGGTTCAGGTGTTTTAGTGAATGAAGTGATAGCATATGAATGAAATAACATAAAGTCTGAACTTTGGTTATTCAAAAAATGATGCAGGAGGTCAATTGAACAACAACTGAACAACAATTGAACAAAAACTAAACAACAACCAAACAATAATTGAATAGCAATTGAACAGCAACTGAACAACAATTGACTCTATGTCGTTGATCTCCTCTCTCCAGATCTAACGATCGGCAGTGACATCGCAAATCACACTTTCTTCCGCCCAAGGTTCATTCACTCATGAATGATGCGATGTGATATTGATCCCACGGTTAGCAATCAACATTCATCCAACGGTTGACAACAATATCGCACAGGGAACTTGTACGATGCTTACCCACATTCAATGTTTTGATCTTTAGGAAATAACCATTTCAGCATCTCAAACTTTCACATTTCTACCTACCCTTCTATTCCTAACATTTTTACTTATCCTTCCAGAGTGCATTTGAACTAGCAACCCAATATTTTATTTTTATGAACAATCTATCTCTATAACTTATTTCTACCATTGACTCAGATTAAATTGTTGAGCTAATTTATTTTCTACCTATGAGAATTAATTTAAAACAAATCCAAATATGATGCAACTGTATAATTAGATAAAATAACCTAGTGTGGCAACTAAACAAACTGCACACAACTATTATTTTTCAAACTGAATTTAGAACAAAGTAGTGGCATTTAGATTTGCAACACTTTCAGAGTTGATTTCTTTTTCTTTTCTATCTAACCTAACATTTTATTTTGCCTTCATTTTTTAGGGCATATACCCTAACATTTTCTTTGATATGTACATATTTATCAAAATATTTTCCTAACATTTTTTATTCAATATTCTTTTTGTCCATATCCTATATTAACATTTTGTAAATACATTTTCATTTTTTATCTAATTTATTCTAACTTATCAAAACCAAAAAAGGCTACAACATTGGCTTCAACTACGGACAACTTTCTCCTGTAGAACGCAGAGAACCTGCAGATCCATGTATCTTCTCCTCGGGCTATGGAGTCCTTTGTTGTAAAAAATCTCACTGATAGCTTAAAAAGTAAAAGAAATCAGAGATTTTACAATGAAATATATTCGAACTTCTCAGTATTGGATGAAATGTTTGAGAAACCTTCCGTTTACAGGATAAGTGGAATATAGTCCCTCAAGATTTTATAGCACAAAAGTGTTGTTACCCTTTACTTCAGCAATTGCTAAAGGACCAAACCATAGGTTATCAAACTTACCATGCTTTACCTTTTCCTCCCTCTTGGAGTCCCATATTAGAACTATACCACCTTCCCTGAAGTCCCTTTCCCTGGCTCTTCTGTCAAACAGGCTTTTCATCTTATTCTTATATTTCTTCAATTTGTATTAAAATTCATCTCTGTTTTCATTTAGTTCAATAATCTGATTTATCCTTCTTGAAAAATCATCAGGTTCATTTGTTGAGTCCTGCAAGAATTTTAAAACTGGGAAAGCCAAGTTGGTGGGAAAATTTGCATCTTTCCCGTAGACTAACTGAAAAGGAGATTTCACAGTAGATATTTTTGGAGTTATTCTGTTTGCCCATACTGCATAAATTAAATGAGAGTCCAAACTCTTTTTATGATCTTCTAGGGTCATTTTTATTACCTTTACCAGACTTTTATTTGAGGATTCTGTGAGGCCATTACCTTGAGGGTAGTACGGAGTTGAATGATGTAACTGAATCTGATATTTCTGGAAAAAATCAATCATTTTAACACTAGAGAATGCTGCTACATTATCTGTGACAATCTGAGTTGGGCAACCAAACCTAGATAGGATATTTTATTCAATGAATTTAATTACTACTGAATCGGTAGCATTTCTTACCGGAATTGCTTCCACCCATTTAGTGAAGTAGTATGTTGCTATGAGGATCCATCTATGCTGATTACTTGAAGTGGGATGGATCTCTCCAAAAAAATCTAATCCCCATTGAAGGAAAGGCGTTGAGATTATCGATGGTACTAATGGAAGAGCTGCTAGTTTCTGCTTACCAACAAACATCTGACAAGGAACACAACCTCTGACCTTTACCCCTACTTGCAAGAACAATGTTGGCCAATAAAATCCTCTCCTTAAAATCTTGTATGTTGTTGCTCTCCGAGCATAATGTCCTCCACAAAATCTTGTACGAAAATGATCAATGATTCCTTCAGTTTCTGATTATGTTAAACATAATAACAAAATATTCAGTGGATCTTTCCAGTACAAATTTGCATTTATGATGCAGTACTTGAGTGCTTTCAATTTAAGATTTTTACACTGGGATTTGGAAAATGATGCTGGGCATTCAAAATGGAGTAGAAAATTTACAATGTCTTGATACCAATCTGACAATAGAAATTTGTCATTAATATGTAAAGGGCTAATCTGATCCGAAGGTAAAGGTTCTTGTGGATTCTTTTATTTAGGTTGAAGAGAAGGTTCTTGTGGATTCTCCCCTTGTAAAATTTGGAAAGGTTCTTGTGGAGTCTTCCCTTGTGCAAGGACATAAGGTTCTTGTGGATTCTTCCCTTGTACTTCTAAAATAGAATTGATTCCAAGAACTTTGCAATTGGATTCTGCTAGAAGCTTGGCTAATCCTTGGTCTTTTACTAGCTTTGTATTTTTGAAAGTTAGATCAAACTCAATTATTTGATTTATCCACCTACCTCTTTTCCCATCAGTGTCAGGTTGAGTTAAAACGATTTTTACAGCACCATTAGGAACATAAGTAGTAATAGGTGAATGTAGGACATGCATCCTGAAAGATTTCAGGGCTTGAATAAGGGCATAGGCTTGCTTCTCGATTATGTCATACTTAAGCTCGACATCTCTCATAACCTTACTGAAAAAGGCTATGGGTTGGTCATGGGAATCTTCATTCTTTTGTAATAGAACAACAGCGAGGGTTGTTTCTGAGATAAAAGAAAAGATACTAAATGGTTTAGTATAATCAGGGTTGGCCAAGGTGGGAGCTTCGGAGATAGCTTTCTTGATCTGATCAAATGCATGCCTGGAAGAGACAGTCCATTTGACTTCATGATCCTTTCGAAGCATGTCAGTTATATCTTTTACAATCTTTGCATAATTCGGGATGAATCTCCTTAAAAAATTAATCTTACCCAGAAAAGCTTGAATTTCTTTCTTGTTTCTAGGTAAGGTCAATGTTTCAATGGCAAACACATGCTTGGGATCAATTACCACTCCTTCCTTTGAGATTATATGGCCCAATAATTTTCCTTCTTTGATAGCAAACAAATACTTTTTAGGGTTCAATGATACCTCAAACTTCCTACACCTGTCAAAAACCTTGATCAAGTGCTTTAGATGTTTCTCATCAGATTTAGAAAAATTAGTAATGTCATCAAGATAAATAACCACAATTTTTTTCCCTGACCCATAAAAGCCACATCCATAGCTCTCTGAAATGTTGCTCCTAACACTCGTATGTTGGTGGGCAATCTGTTATCACCAAAAAATTGATCATCTAGCCTTATTTACTAGATGGATTGAAGTACACTATGTAAGGCCAATTTTACCATAGTAAAATTGCTTTCACTGTGAGAAACTTAATAAACCACATTTGTTAAGTAATTTATAATTAAACCCATGAAGAATAGTTAAATAAATCACTATTTATTTAATTATCTTCTAGGAATAATTAATTAAACCATTGTTTAATTAATATTCCTTGTCATATTTGACCCAGTTATGAAAAATAAAAAGATAAATCATTAATTATCTTATTTTTCTCTAGAAATAATTAATTAATCACTAATTAATTATTATTCCTTGTCAAGTTTGACTAAATCCCTTAGGAATAATTAAATTAATCATTATTTGTTTATTATTCCTTAACCATATTTGTTGAGATGATAAATAAATCATTTATTTATTTATTATTTCTAAATAAAAGTCACATAAAAGTTTAAATACTTTTTCCCTCCTAACCAAATATAATAAAATATTCCAAGTGGTTATTCCAAGAATGGGGTTAATAATATTTTATTATTGCTCATTATTCGAAGATAACTCAATATTTTGTTATAAATAGAAGAGTTTTCCATTCATTATTCACTTTTCATTATTTTCATTGTTGCAATCACTACTGTAACTCTGATTATTATCACCGTCGCACACCATTTTTCTTCCATTTGAGTTCCCATTGAGTTCAAACTTTTTATTTGTTGGGTTTACACATTATAGAGGAGAGAGATTCTACACAAGCTGAAGACGTTTGAGGATAGCTAAGAACCCATCCCATAGAGGTGGACTGGTAACATTTATTTGTTCCCTTCATAGGTGTTATAATAAAATCTATTCTTTGTATATCCAGTTTCCATTAGATTATTGGAGTTATTATTGTTTCATTATTTTGTTTAACTATGATTGTGGCATAGATTAGGACTTTGGCAGATTTTGTTTCTATCAGTTGCTACAGATCTACAATGTTTAGCATCCATTTATATTGTTGAGACTTTTTGTCATCCATAGTCTTAAGTGTTTTGGAGAAAACACTATAACATGGAGTTAGCCTCCTAAATTTTAAGAAGATCCAGTTAACTAGTTATGTTGACTTTTGTTAATTGAAAAATATCCAGTTCAATTCCTTTATTAGAAACTCACTAATTTTAACCATTTGAATTTCATTTAAAAGGAGGAACGAAGCCACAAGTTTAATCATTATTTTTGTGAGCACGAGTTGGTGAGACCAAGCAATAGGAAGCACAAGTTTGTGCATGGAGATTGTGAGAGGAAGAGTGTGCAAGAGAAGCTTGTGCACAGGTTGCCGGAGGGAAACAAAGATTAATAGTCTTGTAAGGGTTTCAAGCTTATAAAAAGTAGGAAAGATGCATGTATATTTTATATTAAAACAATTATTATGAAAGAGATCTATTGGTCAGTTTTTTTATCAATAAAATTCTCATCAAGCAGAGGGTTTTCCTAGTTGGGTTCCCTAGTCATTCAAAAGATCTTCCATGCAGGATATTCTCAACCTTCTATGTTTAAGGATTGTATTCTTGCAGTCCAAAAATGTCATGCTTGCCAAATTTACAATAGAAATATGTGCGCCCCTCCTGCTACTCCCTATCCAATAGTCACCGTCGATCCATTGGAATAATCACAATTGGTTCTTGAAGATTTGGGGAAAATTCACTATCAGAGCTCTCAAATGGTGAACAAACAAAAATGGTAAAAATGAACTATTTTTTTTACTTTTATAACCAAAAATGGTCTACGTTAATAATATTTTTACCTAGTTGTTTAAAATTTCAATTTTTTTGGTCATTTTATGTTATTTTTGAGCGGATATAATGAGCTTGAATTTACATGTGTAGATTACAGGATAGTTTTTAAAAAGTGAATCATTTTGACAAGAGCATACTTTTTATTAATTTTTCAAGCTCTTTCAACTAATAGCAAAAAATAAACCCTTCGGAGTTACCTTTAAACCCTTTTCTAACTCTCGAAATATGAAAAGATTGTCGATTAAACTTGTTTCTTTCATGCTCGTAAAAGTATATGAAGAAACATCTGCCTAATATAAGTTTACCCCTTTTATAGACTACATAGACTATTTACGAAAAAAGTATACTTTGATCAATCATGGTCAAAAGAGTTATCCCTTGTATCATTTTACACTTTTTTGTACTTGGGGGACTAAATTTACAAAAATTAACACTATGGATTTTTCTTTTTATTTCTTTTTCAAACTCTCTAAATGTGAAAAAGAAGTCAAGTTACCCCTTCACTGGACTCGTAAAATGTCAACAGTGTAGGACTCGTCAATCATGATGAGATCAAACCACTCCTTCCCAGGGTTTGTTAAAAATACTTCGAGGTTATTATCTAAAGGATAAGCTTATACTACAAGCATATGCTATCCTCCTCAAGCTTGTGTAAAAATAAAGAGGTACTTTCCAAAAATGGTGGGGAACATTGGGAAAACAATGTATAGAGTCAGTGTTTGGCAGTAAGTCGCTCTTGAAACACTTTCGTGTTTGATTGGGTTGGGAAATGCACTTACCTATCTGTGATCACACCTCCTTGAAAGTCTTCATACTAGTTTTTAATCCCATATTGAGTAGGTGATGCCAACTCCATATAATGTCGTCAATATGTTCAAGAGAAGTTCAACCTTAGTGAAAATATTTTTTAGTACTTATAGTCCTCTTTCACATCAACCATCCCTAATTAAGTCCTGAATTACTATGTTTGTCATACTCAAAATATTGATACCTTTTTCATGTTGTTGATGGGGGATACATCAAGGCCCTCCTACGACAGGTCATTTCCTATCGACTTAAACACATTATCTATGAAGATGAATTAGAAACTCCCTTTAGTGCCTTGCAAAATGCATGCATCAATGGCAGTTCTCCTCACTTTTGACAACAAGTTCACATCATTGGTTTTCAATCAGAAGATTTTATAAGTGTTTGAATTCAGATTATTCATTCACACTTCATAGATTGTGCTAGTGTACCTTGAGGGCCATTGTCATTATTGGTGGTTCCTCTCACACCTGTTAACAATCCTCATCATTGACCAGTAATCAGATGGTGTCTACCAAGTTTAAATTCAACACATTCATTCACATGGTTAGACTCATATTATCAAGTGGTAGTGATGAAGACCCTGAATCTAGTTTCATCCATCCAGGTTGCATGGAGTTTTCACGATTGATGTATAGATCCACACTATATAATGATGACTATGTTCATATTGAGTCAATACGAGCATGGATCCATGATGTATATCTGGTCGCCATGACGTTGATTCATTTAGATGGATTTTTTCACATTTCCATACTTAAGTTTAGAATTGTTTGTTGAAAATGCAACAAGAAAATCCTAATTTAATTTTGTCCTTGAATTATATAGAAATTTACAGGGTAAGTTCCTGAGAAAGAACACCAAAAGGACACCGCTCACAACCAGATCACAGATCAATACACCAGTATTTTTGACGTGGTTAAAACCCTCAAAGAGGGAAACAGTCCACGGCCTGTCCCAACGTGGGTACTACAGGCAATTTATTAATCAAAGAATGAAAATTTACATAAGCTTCTCTCATGCACGGATTACCCGAACAATGACCCTCCATGCGCTTTAAATAGAACTCATGGACCAATCGGGTGTCAAGCCACGGATCAAGTGTCGGTAATACCGAGGTGAGAGTGAACCGTCGGATCACTACATATCGTGACCGTCGGATTGTAAGTTACAAAATGTACAACGGTAAAGAAAGACACTTTACCTAACTCTATACCTAACTCTATACTAGACCAAGTTGAACTTAACTATATCCTATGTGTCGGAATATCCTAACATCCCCCCTTAAGAACAACTTGGGATAGGATTGAAGGATTTACAAATGTGACACAATAGGAGAAGGAAGGAGGCACTAGAGCCTATCCCCCCTTAGTGACAACTTCCTGAACTCCAAGCATATATCGAAGTTTAGTGAACTTTGCCTCTGTGAGAGCCTTTGTGAAGATGTCTGCAACCTGATCATCTGTTGAACAATATTGCACTTCAAGAACATGGTCATGAATGAGCTTTCTGATGAAGTGCATGTGTAGTTCAATGTGTTTGCTGCGCTGATGCTGGACTGGATCTTTGAATAGCTGAATGGCACTTTGATTATCACACCAAAGTGTGGTTGGATGTTGCTTCTCAAAGCCAAACTCTGATAGGATCTGACGAAGCCACAAGGCTTCCTTACTAGCTTCCACGGCACCACGATACTTTGCTTCTGCTGACGAAAGAGAAATGGCAGCCTGTTTCTTACAAGCCCATGTAATAGGTCCTGAACCAAGAGTGAAGACATAACCGGCAGTAGAATTCTGATCATCAGGGTCACCAGCCCAATCAGAATCAGTGAAACCAACTAATAGAGGAGCTGCTTTGGCACTGTAATGAATCCCAAATTGTACTGTACCTCGAACATAACGAAGTATTCTTTTGGCTGCTTTCCAATGACTTTCACAGGGGTTTTGCATAAAACGAGCAACAAGGCCAACAGCAAAGGAAAGATCAGGACGAGTGTGGGTTAAATACAAGAGTTTTCCTACAAGTTGACGGTATAAGGTAGCATCAACTTCAGGAGAAGTACAAGAGACTGAAAGTTTGACTCCAGACTGAAAGGGAGAAGGGGCTGGCTTACAGTCTTCCATGTGAAAATGACGAAGAATATCACAAGCATACTTGGACTGGGAAAGGGAAATACCCTCCTTGGATTGCAAGACTTGAAGACCGAGAAAATAGTGTAAGTGTTCTAGGTCTGTCATGTCAAATTTCCTTTTGAGGCTAGACTTCACATGGTTTATAAGGTTGGGATCACTACCAGTAAGGATAAGATCATCAACATAAAGAACAAGGATGATAAGGGAGTTGCCCACTTTCTTGGTGTAGACAGTATTGTCAGAATGACACCTAGAAAAGCCAGATTCTAAAAGAAAGCTATCCATTTTGGCATACCAAGCCCGAGGAGCTTGCTTGAGACCATAAAGGGATTTCTTAAGTCGACAGACAAGGCTGGAGTCTGTTTGTATGAAGCCAATGGGTTGTTCCATATAGATTTCTTCCTACAAGTCCCCATGCAAGAAGGCAGATTTAACATCCATCTGATGGACTTCCCATTTTAAAGAGGCAGCAAGGGAAAGAACAAGGCGGATAGAGTTCATTTTGGCAACAGGGGAGAAGGTTTCAGTGTAGTCAATGCCTTCAACCTGTGAAAAACCCTTAGCAACAAGACGAGCTTTATGTTTATCAACTTTCCCATCTGGTCCATACTTGGTTCTGTAAACCCATTTACATCTAACAAGTTTGCGTCCCTTTGGTAGAGGAACAAGATCCCATGTATCATTTGTCATCAATGAATGATATTCTTCATTCATAGCTGCTTCCCAATGTGGATGGCCTGAAGCTTCTGCAAAAGTGTCAGGATCATGATTTACTGGAGCTTGAGCTAGTAAAGAAGAGGCTCTTTCAAACTGAGAACGTGTACGTCGCTGATCTGTAGGATCACCGGCAAGATCACCTGCTGCATCCCGAGTAGCACGGACCCATCTTGGAAGTTGAGGATCCTGAGAAGGTGGGGGAGGATTATCATCCTCACTTTCATCATCTGAAGAAGAAATGTTTTCAAAAGTAGAAGAGATAGGAAGAGGTGGCACATCCGCCGGACTAGGCTCGCAGGCCGATTTATTTTCATCAAATTTTACATCTCTTCTAATGATAACATTTTTGGACTTAAATGGAATAAGTCTATAACCTTTTACATCTTCAGAATATCCAACAAAAGTACATTTCTCACTCTTAGGTTCTAAAGCTTTATGCTTTTCATCTGGAACATGGGCCCATGCTTCACTTCCAAAAACACGAAAGTGACTTACATCTGGTTTAATGGAACTCCAAGCTTCTTCTGGAGTGATATTCTGTAGAACCTTAGTAGGAGTGCGATTGATTATATAATTTGCACAATTAATTGCTTCGGCCCAAAAACTAAGACTGAGTCCTTTAGATTGCAGCATACAATCAGCTCTAATTCCGCATTACATGACAAACTCTATTAGTTAACTAAGTTAATTTGACTTATTTGGCTCAGTTAATTTGAGTTGATGGTATAAATTGAGTCATGTAGAGTGTCTCCTACATTATGGAGCCTTGTTTGAGGTTATTTTGAGTTGTAATTAATTAATTCAGTTTAACTAAGTTAAAGTTAGTTAGACTAGTTCCAACTGATGGAGGAACTAGAAGGAGGTCAGACAATGGGGTGTTCCTTCACGTGTTCAACCAGTTAATTGATGATTCACTCATAAATAACTCATGCATGTTAGATCTGAGAGTTACCCAATTGAGATTGGAGTTCAGGGACAATTTACGATCAGTTGTATAATCATCTGAATTGTACAGGTGGTTCATGAAGTCAGAGGAAGGCCTATGATGGATTGCACAACTCCAATTGAGGAATTTCCCTAATTAATAGTGGCTAATTCCCAAGGAAACAACACAAGGAAATAGGGAGTTGGGAAAGCGAGAAATTAGTTAAGTATTGGCCTAGGCTTGTTTGGGAATCTATGAGCCAGATAGAGATAGTGCAAAGGTTTCTTGGGCTTTAGAAAAGCATTGTAATCTTCTAATATTTTTTGACTAATGCAATATACAGATAGGAGGGTTTTTTAACTATGTCTTTACCCATGAAATCATTGTGTAATGTGTTGATTGAATTCTTTCTCTTGCATGCTTCGTGATTTAACGATCATTTAATTGTTTCAGCTGATGAGTAGAGTAGATTCAAGTCTATTTTTTTAATAAATTACAATTATAAATTTGAATCTACAAGGAATTTCTACATGGTATCAGAGCAGAAATCACTCTAGAAGAGGAGAATACGAGTTATTCTTTTGTAGGTGAAATCGAATTTGCAGTATCATTCTTCAGAGTTAGTAGGAATTCATTCTACGGATTGAGACTCAAATATGCCCTTGAGGGTAGTTAGAACTATATTGCTTGGAAGGATAGGATGGAGGTAGTGTTGGAAGACAACGAGATAAAGGAATTCATAGACATTGATATTCCTAAGCCAACTGATGCTCAGGATCTAGTAGAGTAGAGAAAATGTGTTGCAAAGGTGAGAAGGATTATCCTAAAAGGAGTTCAAGGTCATATTATCTCAAACCTCCATGGTAAGGACACTCCATATCAAATGTGGAAGGCCTTGACAGATCTATTTCCAAACAACAGTGATCACAGGAAGCTGGCACTGAAGGGAAAGCTCATAAAAATCAAGATGGAGAAGGGCGACACAATACGAAAGTACTTGACCAAGTTCACCCAATGTTGGGATGAGTTTGGAACTGTTGGTGTTACAATTGATGAAGATTATTTAGTTAGCCTGACACTTTTATGGTTTCCCAAGAGTTGGCACAACTACCAAGATTTGGTAAATGGGAGGGAGAAGCTACCAAAGTGGGAGAAGTTGTGGCCTGACTTGGTGCAAGAAGAGAATCGACGAAACACCAGAGATGGAACATCATCCAAGCATGATAATGAGGAGAAATGTGCCTTAGCTGGAAAGGTGAAGAAAGGGAAAGGGAAGTCATCCCATTCCAATCATATTCTAATCAGGGCGGCAAGAAGAAGGACTTTTTAAAGATTAAAAATTTTCACTATCATGAGCTGGGACACTATGCCACGAAGTGTCTACACAAGAAGGTCGGCAATAAGCCCTCGGGAGGAGTAGCAGATGAAGCTCTTGCTTCATAATTCAAGTTCAATTTCACCTTCATTTCTTTCATGGTGACATCGGTGATGGGTAGTGTGTGGTATCTTACTAATGTAGCCTCATTCCATATGACTGACAACAAATAATTCTTTGGTGACTTGGAGGAGAAGGACCCTCCAGATGCACATCTAAATGGGAGATGATGGAGGGTGTGGCACGACCAACATCAATATTGTTACTTTTCAGAGGGAGTCTGGTTCTCCTCTCACATTAAAATATGTCGTATATGTTCAGGGTTTGAAGAAGAATTTGGTTTGAGTTGCTATGTTGGTGGACCATGGCTACAATGTGATATTTAGAAAAGGAAAGGATTTCCTTCATCACATAGCCTTAGAACAAGTGAAGCAAATCGGGTTCAATTGAAGAAACTCTACAAATTGGATGTAGAAGACTATGTTGCTTTGAGCACAAAAGCAGAGAAGGTGCAGAGCTGAGACATCAGTGAGTTGTGGCATAGAATATTGGGTCACTTGCACCACAGAGGTTTGAAGATCATGTAACAGATTTCTACAGGACTTCCAAAGGGTACACTAGTGAAAAGAAATGCATGCAAAGGATGTACATTGGGGAAGTACACCAAATCCACCTTTCAATGTAAGGACAATAGAGTGCAAGCAATCCTTGAAAGAGTTCACTCAGATGTGTGTGGACCATTCTTGACAACCTCAATGAGCAAGCACATGTATTATGTAATATTTGTAGATGATTTCTCATGTAATTGCTAGATTTTCTTCATGTAGAAGAAAGATAAGACGTTATCTAAATTTTGTGAATTTAAAGTGCTTGTTGAGAAAGACACTGGCAGGTAAGTGAAGGCTATCATGAGCAATAACAATGGAGAATATGTGTCAAATGAATTCAAGAACTTCTATCAATCATAAGGAATTCAACGAGAGTTAATAGTACCCCATAACCCACAACAAAATGGGGTGGATAAAAGGAAGAACATATGTATTGTGGGAGTTTCATGGGCGATGTTACATGATCAGGGCCTATCATTTCACTTGTGGGCTGAAGCGCGCAACACAATTATATATATGAAAAACATGAGTCCTAATGAGATTCTCAGGATGAGTACACCAGAAGAAGATTTTTCAGGTAAGAAACCAGATGTGGCACACTTCAAGATATTTGGTTCATCATTTTACTATCATGTTACGAAGGATGCAAGGAAAAAGCTAGAGCCAAAAATTGAGTTTAAAATTGATTTTCTGTTTAAAATCGTCTTTTCCGTCGTAGTCTTCAGAGAGATCTTTCCAACGGTCTATCATGCACATCAAACGGAGATAATATGACCAAGTCGTGACACTGGGAAGTTGACTGTCTAACTCACCCCAACGGGGCCCATAAACTCTTGGTGTTACGTCTCCTTGGGTTAGGGTTTTGGTTGTTTATGGTTTTATCTTATTTTTCAATAATAAAAAGGCCCTTGAGCCTCATTGTAAGGTAGTTCAAAGGCATGTAGCCACCACATCTCTTCTCAGAGATAAGCTACCATCGCCCTAGCTGGTTTATTTCCATTCCTGTTTGTAAGCATATTTCAGTATTTTACATTAATGAAATGAAGTATTATTTCCGTTGCACCTTTGTGTTTATGGTTATCTCTGTAATTTGTTGCATTCCTGTTTAAATCCAGATCACTGGTATCAAAGCGGTCTGCTTTTTTTCTCTGTTTTTCTTTGCATGTCCCCAACGAGGTCGGGATATAAGGAGTTAGGGCTTGAATTGATCGAACCTTTGCAAGGCCAGCCTCGCAAATCTTGACGGCCTCCCATGGCAGATGAAAAGAAAGATGAGGGGGCAGGAGATCCTATCAAAATCTTGCTAGAAGAATCTCTCCAGCAACAAAGGAACACGATGATGGACAACTTTTCCAAGATCCTTCAGCTTCTACCCAAGGGCGACGCATCGGCTTCCAACGGCTACTCTGGAAACGCCACACCATTTAAGGTACAAGTTAATTTTGAAATCCCCATATTCGAGGGTCAGATAGATGCATATGTCGTCGATAAATGGTTAAATCTGCTAGAGGGTTATTTTTATGTTCATGATTTTTCCATTCGGGAAAAGATTATTTTCGCTCTTCTCAAAGCAACCCCCCACATCAAGGATTGGTGGGAAACCTACTGTGAGCAAAAGGATGAAAGTACAGGCTCACTATTTTCAACCGCACCCACTTGGAATTCATTCTGGGATGCCATGAAGGAGCAATACTACCCTGTCGGAAGCTATGAGGATCAATACTTAAAGTGGACCACGCTGCAGCAAGGAAGGGACCAAGACTTGTCAGAGTTTACCAATATTTTCCATACCCTTTGCACAAAGATGGGTATCAAGGATACGAAGCAGCATTTGGTACTCAAATACCACGACTACCTGCACAAGTACATCCAGGAAAAAATAGAATTCTTGAACATCTCCTCACTCGGCACGGCATACCGATATGCTGTCAAGGTCGAGCAAAAGTTTAAACAGAATAAGCGAACAAAGGACAAAGCCAAGGCAGGACAGCGCAAGACAACCTACCAAAGATACAAGCAAATAATAACGCCGCGAAGCCGAAAAAGGACACGGGAAAGTGGTGTGAGTTCCATAAGAGCTCCACTCACAACACAAGTGAGTGTCGGGCCAAGTAGTCACTAGTGGCTGAGCTAAAGGTTTCAGAATCAGATGCATGTTCGACTCTGAGTTAGAACCTGACAAGGGGAATGAAAAAGGGAAGCAAATTATCGATGCAGAGCCAAATGCCATCGTTGCCACCATGAAGATCCAGAAGGAGGAACCCGAAGATCCAGAGGAGGAGGAGTGTCTCTTCCACTCCTAGATGTGGGTAAAGGGCTCCTCGCTACAGTTCATTGTCGACAACAGGAGCCAAAAGAACCTCATTTCGGCAGAGGTCATGGAGAAGATGGGCTTACCGAACACAACGCATCCACAACTGTAAACCATCAGGTGGCTTCGCCAAGGACAGGATCTTCACATGAGCCAACAATGTCACCTTCCATACAACATCAAGCCCTTCATGGATGAGGTATTGTGTGACATTGCTCCCCTTGAAGTTTGTGATGTATTATTAGGACAACCATACTTGTGGAAGTAACATGATATGTATGAATCAAGGCCTCGTGCTATTATTGTTACTTTGGGAAATAAGTTGTACAGGATACCAGAGGTAGCACCGCCTACCGCCATCTCTTTGGTTATTGCAAAACAATGCAGTAAGCTCATTTCCAAAACCGGGAAATTTGTTTTCCTGATGATACGCCTTCAAGGAAAGAAGAAGACGGTGGCCACGACCTCCAGACAGGGTCCCTTCGCATGATAACTACAGATGGACAAGGTCGTGGAGGAGTACGAGGACATCTTCACCTCCCCCGCAGGGGTTCCTCTGCACTATCAGGTTAAACACTCCATCGATCTGACCCCAAGTGCACCACTGCCCAATGGACCAATCTATTGGCGCTCTGTTCTGGAGAACGATGAAATCAAGAGGCAGATTTAGGAGCTGCTGCAAAAAGGTCACATCCATCCGAGTTCATCACCCTGTGGGAGCCCAATCGTGTTGGTACAGAAGAAGGATGGGACTTGGAGACTCTATATTGACTATCGGGCACTGAAAAAGATCACTGTCCATAATAGGTTAACGATCCCACGGATTGATGACCTCCTAGACCAACTAAAGGGGGGAAAATATTTCAAAAAGATCGATTCGAAGTCAGGATATCACCAAGTACCAATCGAACCCTCTAATGTGTGGAAGACTACCTTCAAAGCCAACGAGGGCCTTTTCGAATGGTTAGTTATGCCTTTTAGATTGACGAATTCTCTTGCAACCTTCATGAGGCTAATGGATGACATATTGTGGCCATTCACCAACTCATTTGTAGTGGTATACTTGGATGACATCCTGATCTTCAGCTAGAGTTGGGAAGAGCACCTCCACCACATCTGACAGGTTCTCCAAACACTACGACAACACAAGTTATGTGCCAATTTGGAGAAATGCACTTTTGGCATGACCCAGGTTCAGTATGTGGGATACATTATTGATGAACAGGGGGTGCATGTGGATCCAGCCAAGATCCAAGTCATTCAGGATTGGCCATCTCCAACCACTTTGAGAGAGCTTCGCAGCTTTCTAGGTCTTGCCAACTTCTACCATAGGTTCGTGTTGGGATTTTCTCATATCACTTGGCCCTTGAGTCAAGTCACCAAGGGAGGAGCGAAAGAAAAATTCTTTTGGTCTGAATCACAACAGAAGGCATTCATAGAGTCGAAAGAGCGCCTTTTCTCGGCACCAGTGCTCGCATTACCAGACTTGTAACAACCATTTGAGGTCAAGACAGATGCCTCTAACTATGTTACTGGGGCAATCCTTACTCAACACGGGCATCCAATGGCATATCACAGTGAGACACTTTCAGACACAGTCTGAAAGTATCCCACTAATGACAAAGAGATTTATTCCATTATGCAAGCCTGCCGACAATGGAAGCATTACATTTTAGGGAAGGAAATGGTCATCCACATAGACCACTGACCCCTGCAGTTCATACAGAACCAAGGGAAATTGTAGAATGATCATCATTAGAAGTGGTCCACATACATGCAACAGTTCCATTTGAATATCAAGTATAAGAAGGGCAACACCAATAATGTTGCAGATTGCCTCAGTCGACCACCAATCATGGCGTTAACCACCGTGCTCAACTCTTGTGGGCATGAGACTTCTGATTGGCCACTTCTCTACAAAAGCGACCCAGAATTCGGCCACACATACCAGACACTCTTGGAGGGTCAGCATGTTCCAGATTTTCACCTTCAGGATGCCCTGTTATGCCACCTAGGTCACCTTTGTGTTCCTTCAAGTGAGCATGCCAAGATGATTTGGGAAGCACACTACAATCGGGCTGTTGGGCATTTCAGGGTCGAGAAAACGGTGGCAGTATTGCAGAAGTATTTCTATTGGCCGAATCTTCGACAAGATGTTGGGAAGTACATCAGATCATTCACTGGCCGAATCTTCGACAGGATGTTGGGAAGTACATCAGATCATTCACTACCTACACCATTGCCAAACCGTCCATCAAGAAGCAAGGCCTCTATACCTCGCTGCCTACCCCTAGTCGACCTTGGGAATCCATCTCCATGGATTACATGTCAGGCCTTCCTTCCATTAATCATGGAAATGATTGTGTTTTTGTGGTTGTTGACAGGTTCTTGAAGATGGCCATTATGGCGGCCTGGAAGAAGAATATCACAGCAGAAGCCACTGCTAAACTATTCTTTGAACGAGTGTGGGTACACTTTGGGATCCCATCGTCTATTGTCTACAATCGGGATAGCAGGTTCCTTAATACATTTTGGTCTAGCCTACGATTGATGCTGGACACCAAACTCACTAAGTCCAGAGCCTTCCATCCTCAAACTAATGGCCAGACAGAGGTTGTCAATAGGATGATCATACACATTCTGCGTATGTACAACTCAAAGCATCCATTCACATGGGACGAGAGCCTCCCCTATGTTTAGCACAGCTACAACCGGGCTCTCCGTAACTTGACTAGCCATAGCCCTTTTCAGGTGGGCTTTGGATTCCAGCCACTATGTCCCATTGACGTGGCCATGCCATTTGCAGCTACTCACGTAGATTCGGCTCATGTCCAGTCCAAAACAGATAAGGAAAACAACTTCATTGAGCACATCCAACATATTCGCCAGCATGTCCATGACATTTTGGAGAAGTGAAATACCAAGTACAAGCAGCGACATGATCAACATCGGGTGCCACACAAGTTTCAGGTGGGCGACAAAGTCTGGTTGCATTTGCAAAAAGAATGCCTTACCGGAGCATATCAGAAACTCAGACCACTCCATTATGGTCCTTACACCATTACCAAGGCTTTGGGAGACAACGCATTTGAGCTCAACATTCCCCCATTCCTTGTCCTGCACCCAGTGTTCATTGTGGACCGCCTTCGGCCATACTTTCCACCATTACTAGACACATCTGACATTGCTAAACATCTCACACCCACAGAGTTAAATCCATATTGCATGGAACAAGCTACAACTAATCGGATCACGGACACATAGATCAAGCACACTCGCCAACAGAATATCCAACTGTATCGAGTTGTCAAAGCAAGCCAACTCCTTCACCAAGGCAAGTGGCTCACCAGGGACCAAGTTTAGCAGAAGTTCCCTCATCTCATGGAGGAACTCAATGCAATGGGGACCATTGCTTCCTAAGGGGGGAGGAATGATCCAAGTGGATATTGGTGGCCACCCACCAATTCCACTTGGACCCCTACCATTGCTTCTTTCAATTTTTCAGTTTCCTTAATTATAGCATAGTTTACTATTTTTAGCAGTTTTTCGGGTCCTAAACTTTCGAAGCCATTTTGAGGCCCTAAACGACGTTTTTTTGGAAATCTACTGCCAGCGATCTTTTTACCAAAATTGTCTTTTCTGTCATAGTCCTCAGAGAGATCATTCCAATGGGCTATCATGCATGTCGAACAGAGATAATATGACCAAGTCGCGACCCCAGGAAGTTGGCTGTCCAACTCACCCCAACAGGGCCCATAAACTCTTGGTGTTACATCTCCTCGGGTTAGGGTTTTGGTTGTTTAGTGTTTTCTCTTATTCAATAATAAAAATGCCCTTGAGCCTCATTGTAAGGAAGTTCAGAGGCATTTAGCCACCACATCTCTTCTCATAGATAAGCTACCATCGCCCTAGCTGGTTTATTTCCATTCCTGTTTGTAAGCATATTTCAATATTATATCCGCTGCACCTCTGTGTTTATGGTTATCTCTGTAATTTGTTGCATTCTTGTTTAAATTCGGATCAGCTCTTAGGAAGACCGAGGAGAGCAAGACTCACCATGTCATCATCGGTTGTCGTGATTCTTACACTTCCAAGCTCATCCCTGCAAGTGGTGAGCTTGTTCAGATATGTAGAGATCATGTCGCCCTTTTCACACTTGATTTTCCGAAGCTTGTCTTTTAGCGCTAGCTTCCTCTGATTGCTACTGTTCTGATATAGATCCTTCAATGTCTTCCACATTGACAACAATGTCTCCTTTCCATGGAGACTCGAGACAATATGGTCTCGAACTCCCTCCAGAAGAATCCTCCTCGCTCTAGCCACACATTTCTTCCATTCCGCCAATTCTTGGGCATTAGCTACTGTTGGCTTGGGGACTTCTTGATCAATGAAGTCCTTCAAACTATTGTCCTCTAATACTGCTTCCATGCGATCCTTCCAAGCTATATAATTTGAGCTGCCATCCAAGGCATACTCGAGTCTCAAACCGTTGAACGCCATTGGTGAACTTTGAGATGTGATAATAATTTGATTTCTACAATCAAGAACTTCAAACTTCAAACTTCTCCCTTCTTTGTATACTGTTCTCTGCTTTGATCACCTTTGCTCCAATACCATGTAGAAATTCTCACTATAGATCACCTGATAATGCAATATACTAAAGAAAAATACTAGATCTACTTCGACAAATAAACTTGCAGAAGCTTAATCGATTTTGAGCAAGATCAAATAGAACACATATAACAGATGAAGAAGAAATCAATCACACATGAACACAGAAGAATACTCTGGGGAAAGCCTCAGCTAAAAACCCCAATCTTTGTATTATCATACAAGTGGAAATATCTCAGCATTACACAAAGTTTTAGCTCTCAAGCTATCCATCTCACAGTACAATCCCTCACTGTTGCTCATAGATAGAATAGACAACACATATGCCTTCCTTCAGTCCTCCAAGCCTCCTATTTCCTTGCGTAGTTTTTCATGGGTCCTCAAGCTACCACCTGTGTGTAGTCACTTCACGCACTACTCACCAACCTCAGAAATAATTGCGTAATCCTCAAGGAAAGAGTTCCTTCTGCATGCAAGAGATATCCTCATGGGAATATTCCTGCAACTGATAGTACACTGTCCCATCCTTTGATCTCAACTGGGTCTCTGTCTGAACTAACATGCATGAGTTATTTATGAGAGAACATTTAGTTATCTGAAGTACACTAGTTGCATGCATGCATGCATTGACTAACTAAACTCACAATCAGTTCCACAAACTGTTGGAACTAATCTAACTGGACTTAACTCAGTTAACTGATCTAACTAATTACAAATCAAAATACAACTCATCCCGATCTCCTTAATTAAGGGATAACTTCCTCAATCAAAGGGATAATTGTTGCATGTCTTCACATAGACATCATGTTTGATTTTCTCTAACTAATTAACTCAAGATGAATTAATTAATTATTTTACAAACAACTGTTGAGCTCAAACTCGAATTTTAATTCACAATTTTAATTTAGGGACTAATTAAAATTGGAATGTATCCCGAAATGGTATTTATAGCAATGTTATTTTTAGCATTTCTTGTTGCTATTTTCAACAACCCCAAGGTCCATAATCACAAGGTACACGACCTTTCAACTTGCTTAACAACATTTATGTCTAATGATTTTCCATCCATCCATGTTGGCCTTGGGAAATAGATACTTCCATCAATGATGTTCATAAAAAATATATATACCCGTTTCCATATGGTAGAAATACTTAAACACCATAATCTTACCAAACGATAGGAGACAAGCTAATAATGGAGGAGGAGCATGAAGTGTATGGCAGGGAAGTTCCAGAGTAAGAATCATAAGACATCAAAATGGACATTAGTGAGAGATTTGGATGTGATGAAGAAAAAGCTACAAGAAATTGGAGAAGAGGAAGTCACCCTTAGAGAAATGCATGCCAAGGTCACTCAATAAATGCAGATCCCCACCATGCTAGACCTTGCTACTTCAACTACTAATTTTTTTTAAATTTTATACTTAGGTTATTTATAGTGTTTCCTTGGCTTCCAAGTATTGCAAACCAAGAAAGGAATTTATCTTCATCCATATATTAAGTATGCATGTGACCTTCTTCATCATTTTCATGTGGAAGATTGTAAACCAATCACTTATTCCTTCAGCATAACTAAACCTAGACACAATAACAATCCATTGGACTAAGTTATTCACAATGGAAAATCCTAAAACAAATATCGAGAAGAATATGTAGAGCCAAATTTTGAATCCATGAAATAGTTGGTTTTTATGAGGTTTAGTCCCTATCATGTCTCAGGTTCTTATCTCGTGGGTAGGGGTTGAGGGCGGAAGCTAATTGTGGGGGGTTACATTGCCCCAAGAGGCATCCAGGCTCGATTAAGTCTCACATATTCCTGGTGACAGCACCCCTTTGTTGGGAAAATTGTTCTTCCATCCAACATGTTGGTTAGCCCCAACTTTGGCACGATCTATTATTGAAAAAATTATGTAGAACCTAACTCTTTTGAAACATAAATATACTATGATAATGAAGAAGACATAAATTTGAATTTGGTTCTTCTATCCAACATGTGGGTTAGCCCTAATCTAGGCACAATCTAATGTTGAAAAAAAATATAGAACCATACTTTTGTAAAATATAGAGATATTGTAATAATGAAGAATACTTAGATTGAGATTTGGTTCTTCCATACAACATGTGGGTTGGCCCCTAGGAAAAATATAGCGTTGTAAAAAAAGATAATATAGAACCACACTTTTCTAAAATATCACTATACTATAATAATGAAGAATGCATAATAAATACACATAATGAATAATATAATTGTACTGTAATAATGAAGAATACATAGATCGAAATTTTGAAAGAATGAAGAAGACATATAGAATTTCAATCTTTGTATTCTTCATGAATACAATATAGTTATATCGTTTATTATGTATATTATTCTATGTATTCTTCATTATTATAGTGTACTTTATATTTAGAAAAAAATGGTTCTATTTTTTTTCAACACTAGATTGTACCTAGGTTGGGGCCAACCTAGATTTTGGATGTAAGAATGATTTCACAATAATTGGATGTTGTCACGAAGATTGTTTGAGACTCGATCAAGCCTGGATGCCCTTTGGGTCAATGTAATACCCACAATTGAGTTGCACCCTTAGCTTCTCCCCATGAGATATGAACTTGAGACTTGATAGGGAGTAAAGATGTTTCGTTCTAAAAACAAATCATTCTTCCATCCAACATGTGAATTAGCCCTTGCATAAGCATAGCGTAACACACACACATATATAACCAAACTTTCCATAGATATAATTACCTTTCGTAATAAAAATACATAAATTAAATTTAATATTAACATATATCTAACCACCATAAATGTAATAATGTGGGCAATTTTTATGTTATCTTTATTTTTAACTTGTTGAATAATTATGACATTAATATCTTTTTGTTGGATCATTTTTAGTGACTCCCCTAACACTTAACTTAGGTGTATGATCTTTTCGGGATGTCTATCACTTCATCAATGTTTTTTTTATTGCATTTTGATTTTGATTATCACTTCCTCAATGTTCTTTATTTCCTTTTGATTTTAATAATCAATTTAGTTCACTTTGATATTTTAAAGTACTAGTACAAGACATTTCATCACTCCATGGATCCATTTTAGAGTGGAAACATTAGTCCCTGCCTAAACATAGCATTAAAAAACCTATAAAACCATTTTTTCTAGAAATATAATCCTCTTTAATAATTTAATTCCATGTCTAAAAAACATAATATAAATTTTATTGCATCAAGAGGTGCTCTCAGTATAGAGTAGATGTGTAGGATTTAGATGTAGATATTTTTAATTTTTTTTTTTTTTATTGTAATTTTATTTTTATTAACAAAATTAAGATTAATCAAAAGAAAATCTTAATACACATATCACATTAAAATATAACATATAAATAATAGTTATAAATTAACATTCATTTTACCATAGAAATTAAAATAATAATTCCAAAACCATATTTAAATTTAATTAATAAGCACATAAAAATTTAATATTTACAATATAACCATGATTATTAAGGCTTTCTTGCATTACCATGAGCCGATTGCATGGCTTATCAATACCACATACCTAAAAACCATAACTCATTTCAATATCAACAAATTTTATAAATATCTTATTTTAATTTAATTTTATAACGTTTTATGCCGAGAGAGATGTTGTTATGTAATGTTTAACATTTTGACCAGTAAAAAAACTTAAAAAAAATTAAACTAAATTAAAAAAATTAATATAATAAATGTCAACATATACCCAAAAACCATAACTCATTTCAAAATCAACAAATTTTATAAATATTTTATTTTAATTTAATTTATAGCATTTTTAAAATTAAAACTTAATGCTTATAAAAAACATACAATATAACAAGATTCTCAACAATGGATATTATTAACTTGTAAATGGGGTTTATTACAATACCATGGGTTTTCCAGTGGGTTTTTCCGATCAAATTTCTCTAAAATCCCGCAGCAATCTATTGAAATCGCAAGTTTGATAGCTAATTTCTGCACATCAAAGCGTCGTCCTAGGGGTTTTTCAGGGTGTTGAATTCAAGTATGCAGTTAAAAAACCATTTTAAATAATACAAATCAAGATTTAACCTCAATTTTTTTTCGCCGGATTCCGTTGCCGGAATCTCCAAAAAGTCGCACTAAAGACAACTTCTATTATTAACTTGTAAATGGGGTTTATTACAATACCATGGGCCAATATCATGTTTTATTGTTTTAATTTTATTTTATTTTATAGCATTTTTTAAATTAAATTTAAAAGTAAGAAGCTAGGGGAGATGTTGTGGTGTAAATGCTTGTAAACATTTACATGTGCACTCAATTAAAAAATAGTAAAATGTTAAAAACAATTTCCTAGAGGGGCTCTCTCCAACCCAATATGTAGAGATGTTATAATGAGCTGTAAACATTTTGACTCTATCAAAATAAAATAAAATAAAGAAATTAATAATGATAATTATTAATAAAACATTTTAACTTGGTCAAATTACATAAAAATAAAATAAAATATAAAATACAAAATTGATAGTTATAGTTATAATTAATAATTAAACTAACCTAGATCCATTTAACTACTTATTTTCTAGGCTCAGAGAGAGACTAAATCTCTTGAGATACAAACTTTTTTTAGAGTGAAAAGAGATTTGATCCTTCTGAAATTTGGTAATCCCCTCTGAATCTAAACTAATAATTTAGTATTAACATATATCTAACTACCATAAATATAAAAATGTAATTAATTTTTATGTTATGTTCAGTTTTAACTTGTGTTGAAAAACTAGATTATTTTCATGGAATCCCCTCACCATTAACTTACGCTTGTGATCTTTTAAACATATTTATCACTTCATCAAAGTGTTTTTTTTTTTGATATTATCAATTTAGTACTTTAATATTTTAAACCACTAGTAGCGAGCATTCCTCACTGTATGGATATGTTTTAGAGTTGCAATGTCAAACCCCTAAGCATGGGGTTATATATATATATATATATATATATATATATGATCTTAGGTATGTGATCTTTTAAGGTTGGTGGATCATTTTCATTGAGTCACTTAATTTTTAATTTAATTTAGGTGTGTGATTTTTTTTTTTTAAATATTTATCACTTTGTAAATGTCTTTTATTACTTTTTTATTTTGGTTATTAATTTAATTCATTTTGATATTTTAAAGGAGTAGAAGTTTGCATTTCTTTATTTTATGTATTCATTTTAGATATTTTTTTATTTGGTCATCAATGTCTTTTATTGCTTTTTTATTTTGGTTATTAATTTAATTCATTTTGATATTTTAAAAAAGTAGAAATCTGCATTTCTTTATTTTATGTATTCATTTTAGATATTTTTTTAATTTGGTTATCAAATTAATATTCCAAGTTATTAGTTTTGGGTATTTTACTCGTAGACGCTCTTATCTCTTTCTATATAGATATATGGTGAATGAGTAATTTATTGTGGTAATTTAGTAAAAAAATCTAAACATATATTACTAAAATTTGAAAGCAGGTAAAAGAGATAACATCCATACTAGCACCTACACATAAAAACCGTTAAGAGAGCAAAACCAAAAAGACACCATCCGGATGTCGACATTGACAAATCACACGGCCTTTCAGTTTGCTTAAAAACATTTCCATCCATGCACGTCGGCCGTGTCAAACAAATACTTCCGTTAATGGTGTTCATTAAAACTATATAAACCCATCTCCATATTGTAGAAAGACCTTCACAATACAAAGTTACCGTGGCAAACAAATACTTCCATTTCCATTAATGGTGTTCATTAAAACCATATAAACTCATCTCCATATTATATTGTAGAAAGACCTGCACACGACAAAGTTACCTGAGACATGCTAGTAATGGAGGAGCATGAAGCGTATGGCGGGGAAATTCCAGAGTATGAACTAGAAGACACCGAAATTCCAGAGCATGAACCAGAAGACACCGAAATGGGCATTAGTGAGAAAGAGTTGGATGTGATGAAGAAAAGGCTACAGGAAATTGAAGAAGAGGCAGCCGCCCTCAGAGAAATGCAGTCCAAGATCGCTCAAGAAATGCAGATCCCCGCCGTGCCAGACCCTGCTATTTCAGCTGTTGCGGGTCAAGCGAGCAGAGAAGAAGCGGATTCGCGCTCTATTTTTGTTGGAAATGTTGATTACTCCTGCACTCCAGAGGAAGTGCAGCGTCATTTTCAGTCATGCGGGACAGTTAACAGGGTTACTATTAAAACTGACAAGTTTGCTCAGCCAAAAGGGTTTGTTTATGTTGAATTTCTGGACGCTGCCTCTGTTCAAAATGCACTTCGTCTGAATAACTCTGAACTTCATAATCGGCAACTGAAGATTACAGCGAAAAGGACAAATGTTCCAGGAATGGGGCAGCACCGTTATCGAGGTCGAAGGTTCAATCCATATGCTCGGCCTTACTATTACGCTCCCCTTCCAATTTATGGGTATGGGTATGGGAAGATGCCAAGATACAGGCGCTCCATACGCTATCGGCCTTATTATTATTAATGGAAGTCATCAAAGCAGTTTTGATTGATTTTGCTTGCATTTTTCTTACTCTGTGAAGACATAATTTGGTTTGCATTGTTGTCACTGGATTCTCTGGTAAGAGATTTAGGGATTGCATTCTCTTTTGATTTCATTTGGTAGAGATTGAGAGTGGTCTCCTGATTAAAATTGGAAATTTGAATTGTATCCAGTAAAGAGTGTTACTGTAATGCATTCATTTGTCCGGTTTGAGGAGACAGGATTGGAAATTTGATTTGTATGTAGTAAACAGTGTTACAGGATTGGAAATTTGATTTGTATGTAGTAAACAATGTTACTTTAATGCATTCATTTGTAATGTTTGAGGAGACATGAGATTCAAATATGTTAACTTTTTAAAATCAAAATTCTAATTTATATGTAATTTTTGCAGAAGTATTCACAGTGTGCGAACAATGACCTAGTGTTGTATATGTAATTATTTAAATTTGGTAGATATTATCATGGTTGATGTTTTATAGAAAAGTATTTACAAAATTTAGTGAACCCAAATTTAGTATTCTCTCCCTGTATGTTTTCCTTGTCCCATTTGCGTGCCTGTAGGTTCTGTCTTCGGTTCCTCCTCTTCCAGTGGTTCGGTATGCTACCAACCTTTGGGTTTTTTCTGTTGTTTCTTATCCCCTTTGGGCTCCTTCCTAGCCAGTGGACAGGCATATTGGAGGTGCCCTGTTTGCAAGCATCCCCGACATCTGAAAGTTGTGTTCTCATAGTCAAGTGGTTGTGTCCACATTGAATTGTTTTGTCCACATTGAATTGTTAAACAATTCAATGTGATGTGTTCGAGTAGTCCCTGACTCAGATCCACTTCTACGCATATTCTGGCAAAAGTGAAGATTCCTCGGATAGCTCTGTCTTCATCCGATTTGAGGAACTTCCCCAAGGTATTCCCAATGGCTATTAGTACTTTGTGGTGCCAAAAATGTAATGGGAGATTATGTAGTCTTACCAAAACTGGCATTGTTGAAACTACCATGGTATTGGCATCAAAATCCGGGAATTAGAGGGTGATGAAGAGGCCAGCATTGCCCCAAAACTAAGGCCCCTGATTGATGATGTTATCTCTTTCTTGTTCTGTGTTGAATCTAACTATAAAAAACCCTTTTGGGCATAGATAAATTTCACAGTTTGATGTCCATGTGGAGAAGATCCATTGATGCAGTGCATCCGATTTTGGCCAAAAGCCATTGAATCTACAGATAACAGCATTTTGGGCTAAATCTGTGTATAGATCTGTTACCTCTGGTAGTGATACTATAAGCATTGGAGATTCTAGCTTTTGTTCCACGATGTAGGGGCCTAGTAGCTCTAGTGTTGGTGCTGGTTTGTTTTGCATTTGTTCCTTCCCTTTGACTGCATCACAAAAGGAGCCTGAAGTTTTTGAGTTGGCTCCCTTGCATCTGCCTCACAGTCTCAGATTAAGTATGATAGTTGGATCTTTGATGACGCCATAGTCCTAAACTGTGTGGTTGTCCTGCAAACTGTATCCTGTGTATATCAGGTTTTGGTATTTCATTGGGGTTCCCAATTTTATCTGGATCTCCTTTTTTAACTCTTGAATGCTCATCCCCTTTCTGATCTGCATGCAGTAATGTCTGCCTTCTATTGATCTAATGTAGATTTGCATCAGATCTTCCTCCATGCATTGTGGATCGACCTTGTCTAGGTCTCGATCTGTTGGATCTGCCTTCACTGGCTACCCAAGAGCGCCGCAGAGCTTGGGAATATGCTCTGTTATCCCTTGTTCAGGCTCGCTGAGGTCATTTTTCAGAGGCCCCATCTTGATGCCCAGAGTACCTGTTTTTATCAAGGAAGCCCTGACCTCCAGATGCATGGCAGTTTTGGCAAGGAGAGTCCTGGCCATGAATCTCACCTTCCCTTTTCTGTCATTAACCCGCGCTTGTCCGAAGGAGAATAGGGGCGCATTAAGCCTCACAACCCTCGACCCATCACACGCATTCCTGTCTTGCTTGTCGGCCTCTCCCTTGTTTTTTTTCCTGAGAACGGCAAATCAGTTAACACACGCCAGTCCAAAGGAGGATGGGGTTCAGCAAGTTGTGCAGCCCTCAAACCTGTACGTGCTACCCTATCTTGTCTGATGGCCTCGACTTCTTCGTTTTGCTCGTGAACGGCAACTCGATCGAAGGTAGGGTTTGGTCATTGCTGGGGTGTAACTATCATTCCTTGTCCTGGTAGTGTAGATCCCTGCTTCTCCCAGTATGAACCACCCTGAGACAGGGAGAAAGGATGCACCCCTGGTCTGTGTATGTGTTGATATGCCTCATAGGAGTCATTTTCTGATTCAGATCCAAGCCAAAACGTTGACATAGAAACGTGTTCGGCTGATCCAGCTGCCGGTCTTCGTGCTGTCAACAATGACCTAGTGTTGTATATGTAATTCTTTAAATTTGGTAGATATTATCATGGTTGATGTTTTATAGAAAAGTATTTACAAAATCTAGTGAACCCAAAGGTAGTAAGGTTTTTTTTTAATTGTGTAATAGTAAGGTTGTTTTGTGTAATTAATGTTTTGAATAGTTAAATTTTAGTATGTGAAATAAGGTAATTATAAGGTTATTTTGTATATGTAATTTTTTGAATAGATAGATTGAGTTTGATAGATGTTTTAAAGAAGTATTTATAGGATTTAAATTATAAAATTTAGTATTAACATATATCTAACCACCATAAATGTAATGATGTTGCCAATTTTTATGTTATGTTTATTTTTAACTTGCTGAATAATTATGATATTAATAACTTTTCACGGTTGGATCATTTTCATTGACTCCCCTCATCCTTAAGTGTATGATCTTTTAGTTATGTCTATCATTTCGTTAATGTTTTTTATTTCCTTTTGAATTTGATTATCAATTTAATTCACTTTGATATTTTAAAGTACTTGTACTAGGCATTTCTTCCATCTATGAATCCGATTTAGAGTGCAAGCATTAGTCCCTGCCTAAGCATATCATAGCATGAAAAATACATAAATTAAAACTTAATATACATTTTATAATTTAGTATTAACATATATCTAACCATCATTAATGTAATGATGTGGCCAATTTTTATGTTAGGTTTATTTTGAACTTTTTGAAAATTTTTGGCATTAATATCTTTTCATTGTTGGATCATTTTCATTGAGTCCCCACACCTTTAACTTAGGTGTGTGATCTTTTAGGCATGTCTATCACTTTGTCAAGGTCCTTTATTTCATTTTGACTTTATCAATTTAATTCACTTTGATATGTGAAAGCAATAGTATTAGACATTTCCTCATTCCATGTACTTATTTTAGAGTGGTAGCATTAGCCTAAGAAGAGCATAACATTATATATCTATATATATATATATATAAACTTTCCATAAATATATTTACCTTTTAATAATGAAAAATACAAATATATATATATTATAATTTAGTAACAGATATTTGAGCATCATAAATGTAATGATGTGGAGAATTTTTATATTATGTTTATTTTTATCTTGTTAAATAATTATGACATCAATATATTTTCACTATTGGATCATTTTCATTGACTCCCCTAAACCTTAACTTAGGTATATGATCTTTTAAGGTTGTTCGATCATTTTCATTGATTCCCCTAACCCTTAACTTAGGTGTGTGATCTTTTAGGAATATATATCACTTTGTAAATGTCCTTTATTTCCTTTTGACTTTGGTTATTAATTTAGTTCACTTTGATATTTAAAGCACTAGAACTAGGCATTTCCTCACTTTATGCATCTGTTTTAGATATTTTTTATTTGGTCATCAAATTGGTATTTCAAGTCACTCATTTTGGGAATTTGATCTATTTTAGAGTGCAATCTCTTTGTGTGTGTGTGTGTGTGTGTGTGTGTATATACCACGGTGAATGTGTAATTCCTTAGAGTAATTTGGAATTAACAAGAATCCACTAGGGCGGAGGAGCCTACTCCTTGAGCTTTATCACAAGAAGCCAAAGGTATCTTCATGGAATTTTGAAACCGAGTAAACGAGATAACATCCATTGTACCATCCATTAGAAAATGCATCCATTCATGAGGAGTCAAGAATCATCCCCACTGTTGATGAGGAGCCAATAGATACAGAGGCATCCAGATCTATGACACAGTTGCCGGACGACAGTCACCTACAACTGACTAATAAGCATGTCTTGCATGTTGGGTTGTCTAGGGAGGAGTAGTTGGAGGCTAATGTGGAGCCCATAATGGAGGAGGATATGCAACCATCCTTTGGGCTAGCCAATGCTGAGGGGCAACATAGAGACCGCATGTTGGGATTTGAGCACAGTTCGCTTCAGAGGCACATTGACAGGATCTAAAGGGTTATTAGCCCATCCTTACGCATTGGATTGAACAAGGCAGAGTTGTGTAGACATACCAAAGGGGATGACTAGGTTAGCAAAACTATTGGATCTCCTTTGCCCATTGGAGGGAGAGACAAAGCTTCCTATTCAGATCTCATGTGTTGACCTAGGTAGTGGGATGAGACGATCAGAGTTGCACAAGATGAAACATCCGCGTGTCGGGCTTGTTCTATGTGCTAAAGTTTGTGCATTTGATCCCTCTCTTGGGGTTGGATGGCGAGAGATTCTGAGTTGGTACCCGGTGGAGTGGGTTAGACTCATGGAGATGGTCATAGTTCGGAGTAAATCTCAGTGGGAGCTCTCAAACATTAAGGGTGTTGGAGGCCTAAGGTGGCATTGGGATCCATGGAGGGCTTCCTATCCGATATTAGACATGCGAGATGGCTATGGCATTGATGAGTTAGTCAACCCCATGCTTGAGCATATGCATTCCTTAGGGGAGCTCCAGTTGACGCTAGTGGCCAGGTGGTTTGTGAGAAGAATCCATTGGTTGTTTTGGCATGTTGGTTGTGCATGGGGGCGCAGGATGATTAACATTCTCTGGTAGGAGTTGGTTCGAGGAGGTGGCATGGGTCAGCCACCAGACCAAATATTGTATGGATACGATGTTCTCCCATTGAGGTTTAGGATTTAGGGGTCATAAACGATCGGCACAATAGAGATATCCCCCCTAGTAGGAGTGGAGTTAGGGTGCTCAGGTCTACCAAGATGGACGAGGTGACATGATGCGTGTCATGGTGGGGTCACTATTAGAGTGGCGGACACTTTGGCACATGCTGGATACATATGTTACATGGTGGTATGATAGTAGGTAGTGGTACACAAGACTACACAGAGTCAGGTCATATTTGGAGCACCCAGCTTTGAGGTTGTTTGAGGGCAGGCAACATTTGGGAGGGGAGAACTGTCATGTCCCTTCTCAAACACATTAAAAATAGGGTGCTGCTACACAATTTTGCACATTTTTTACTAAGGAAGAAGGCCCCACGCTTTCAACTTAGGGACTTAGGGGCCAAATCGACTTTATTTAGCTGCTAGTGGAATGTGGGGGCCAACCACATAGGAGTTAGAATTAGCCATTCAATATGCATGGAGGGAAAATTGAATGGGTGGATGGAAGGGCCCACATAAGGTTAAGGGGTCTCAAGGAGTTATAAAGAGAGATCAACTCTCATTTTGTTTTCATTCTGAATATTTGACAAACAAACTCACTTTTGTATGCTCTGCTGCTTAGCGAGTCTACCGACTGTTTAGCCACGAGTCTTCCGCAGGGAAGATTCAACCTCTACTTTGGGGGACCATCTGTGCCCGCCCTAGGGAGGTTGTTCCACAAAGATTGTAGGAGTTTCTAGCAATGATTCACAGCTCAGCCAACCACGCAGAGGAAGGGACTACGTGTTTTCTGGGTAGCCAGAAATACGCAGAGGTTGGTTTAGCTAGCCAAGAGGCCCCTCACTTGCTGGGAGTTTTCGGGAGCAAGGAAGGTGGAGGACAGAGGGTATTTTATCATTTGCAGCCAGCC
The DNA here is from genome assembly GCA_031772625.1 of Pinus tabuliformis. Taxonomy (NCBI): domain Eukaryota; kingdom Viridiplantae; phylum Streptophyta; class Pinopsida; order Pinales; family Pinaceae; genus Pinus; species Pinus tabuliformis. The sequence goes on from CM062820.1 coordinate 458,094,293, forward strand.
AGCTAGTACACACAACAGTATACATTTCTGGGTAGAGAGACTACCCAGTGGCCTCCAGCTGCAAATTCTTAGGGCTTGATTGAATAGCCATCAGCGCCAAGGACCATCCAGGAAGAAAGGGATCAGATAATACAGGAGAAATCAGTATTTGAGGGGTGTTTCCAGGTGGATTTACAGGATGTTTCCTGCAATTCGAATTTGGCAACAGTAGTCGGAGAGCAGCTCCCAGGAGGCTGAAAATCCAAATTCAAAATCAGAGAAATTCCCTTCTGGGTTTTTTTGGGTTTTGTCCAAGGAGTCTAAGGCTAAAAGGGTAGAATTTTCTGGGTATATTTTGGGCATTTTCCAGCAGGGCGAAAGTCAATAGATGTAGTTGGAGAGCAACGCCCAAGAGGCCGAAAATCCAAAGTCAAAATCAGAGAAATTCTCTTCTGCCTTTTTATGGGTTTTGTCAAAAGAATCTAAGGCTAAAAGGGCGAAATTTTCTGGGTAGTTTTTGGGCACTTTCCAGCAGGCTGAAAGTGAGCAGATGTAGCTAGAGAGCAACTCCCAAGAGGCCGAAAATACAAAGTCAAAATCAGAGAAATTCCCTTCTGGGTTTTGTCCAAGGAGTCTAAGGCTAATAAGGAAGAATTTTCTGGGCAGGTTTTGGGCACTTTCCAATAGGCCGAAGTCAGCAGATCAACAATTTACTAGGACATCGTAGAGCATAATAGAGTAACAACTGAACAACCATCTTTCCAGCTATTCTACCACCTGGGTTTGGTCTAGTTTGTCCTTGAGACAAGCCCAGGTGCACTACTCCATTTATATATTGTACTCATGCTCTCATCATTCATAATATATGGCTCAACAGTTCTAATATTATAGTGTTTCATGGGTGTTTGCTAAATGTTTTTAATTTTCCACTGTTGCACTATTTATTTAATTGGTTTATCACTTAAATTCATGTTTAGGAACATTACACTATGCAAGTTTGGATCATTCATAATGGATTTAAAAAAAATCTACGTGAGTTTCATTAAATAGGGAGATGTACACACCCTTAAGGGATTTTGGCATGTTCCTTTGAAATATTCAATTCTCGTTGTATGGATCTAAGTTATTGCCCACCATGAAATTATTGCCCAATTTATCACCACACATCTTATGAACTATATGATAGAAGAAATCTACCTAGATTTATAGCTATTCTTTAAAAAACATCATCAAGTATTTGAGTTACCAAAGAGTTTACCTCCTTCTCAAAGAGTGCATGACAATATCATTCCCCCAAGAAGTCAACCACCTAATGTAGGTCCTTATTGACACCCTTTTGCATAAAATAAAGAAATTGGAAAATATCATTAGGGAATTGTTGGAGGAAGGGGTCATATGTCCCAGTACAATCCCTTACTCATCACCAATAATCATGGTGTTAAAAAAGGAAGGCACTTAGCACATGTATCCTGATTTTAGGGACCTAAATAAGTTGAAAATCAAGGTCAAATTTCCTATCCTAGTTATTTATGATCTCTTGGATGAACTACATGAAGATAAGCATTTCCTAAGCTTGACCTACATTTAGGATACCAACAAATTATAATGAAAGAGACAAACATCCCTAAGATTACTTACATAACACACACAGATCATTATCATTTCTAATTATGCATTTTGATCTTTGTCTTACACCATCCACATTCAAGAGTCTCATGAGTATGATTTTCAAACCCTTCTTACACAAGTTTGTGTTATTATTCTTTGATGATGTCTTGATCTATAGTAAAGCATTGGAATCACACATAGAGCATGTTGATAAGTCCTTGCAACTGTTGAGAGACAAAATTATTTGTGAAGGAATCCAAACTTTTGAGGTCTTGAAGTTTGGTATTTGGGTCACATTGTAAGTTAGGAAATAGTAAGAGTTGATCCCAATAAGATGAAGGATATGCAAGATTGATCCCATCACAAAAAAATGAAGATATTGAGGGGATTCTTAAGACTTATATGCTATTACATTAAATTGGTGAAAAATTATTGCAAAGTTACAACTTCCTAACTTCACTCCTTAAGAAGAATTCCTTTATTTGGTGTGAGGAATCCGCATGGGCATTCACTACTTTGGAGGATGTCATATGCACTGCTCTAGTATTAAAAGTTCCTTACTATAGTAATGCTTTTGTCTCAGAATGTGATGCCTCAGGAATAGATCCAAGATTAATATAGATACAAGAAGTATGACCCTTGGCATTCATCAATTATTAATTATGTGATTTCTATTTGGGAAAATCCACATTTGAGAAGGAAATGACGACTATTATTCTTTTAGTGGAGACTTGGTGACAATGTCTCACAAGAATGAATTTTTAAATCAAGATAAATCATCATAGTCTGAAGCACTTCCTTGAATAATATTTTTCTTCACTAGAGAAACAAAAATGGGTCACTAAGATATTGGGGTATGATTATGAGATCATAGATAAGAAGGGTAAAGAGAATATTGTGGTTGATTTCTTACTGAGAAGGATGCCTAGCTTCTTGCCTTATCATTACCAACTCTGGGATGGCATGAGGGATCCCATAAGGAACAATACTATAAGGAAACTCATTGAACAAATTCATAAAGATCCCAACCCTCCTAAAAATTAATCATGGAATCAAGATACATTGTAGTATAAAGAGAACATTGTTTTGGAAAAAGAATGGACTCTAAAATAATAAGTAATAGATTAGATACACTCATTAGTAATAGCATGTCTCTCTGGATTTGATAAAACCTATGAAAGAACTAATTGTTCATTCTTTTGGGAAGGCATGAAGAGATATATCCAATATTACATTAGCAATAACAGGTCACTTTAGTTTTGATAAAACCTTTGAAAGAATTAAGTGTTCATTCTTTTGGGAAGGATTGAAAAGAAATATCCAAGATTTTGTAGGATCTTGTGATGCTTGCTAAAGAAACAAGGGAGAGATAGTAGAAATACTAAGGATGTTACAACCTCTAACAATCCCAAAGCATATTTGGAAAAACTTTCTTTGGATTTCATTATGGGACTCGTAAAAACAAGCAACAAATCAATCATCATGATTGTGGTAGAGCGTCTCTCAAAAGCTACTCATTTTTGTGCCATAACTTATCCTTTCAAACCTTCTTTAGTTGTCTAGGTCTTCATGGATCAAATCTTCAAGCTACACGATATGCCACTTCCATTTGTTTTTAGATTGTGACCCCACATTCACCAATATATTTTGGCAAAATCTATTTAAAACTAAAGGTACAAAATTGAATATGATCACTGCATATTATCGTCAAATTGATATTCAAAAAAAGCAGTCAAAAAGTCATTGGAGACCTATTTTATATGGTTTAATTATGAAAATCCTCACTAGTGGGCACAATGGCTTCCCCGAACAACATTATGGTATAATACTACTTATCATGGAGCTACCAAAACGACACCATGTGAAGTAGTTTATGGCCAAAAACTCTAGTTTGTGGCACCCAATGTACCAAGCACATCCAAGTTTCACAGAATAGATATAATGCTTCACATTAGAGAAATTTTTATCCTTATATTTAAGGAAAACTTGGTTATTGTACAAAATTGGATGAAACAACAAGTTGATTAACATAGATATGAATGTTTTTCTTTTTCTGATGGGGATCAAGTGTTCCTTCATTGGTAGCTTTATAAACAAACATGAATTGAAGATAAAGTTTCCTAGAAGCTAGCTCCTAAGTTCTGTGGGCCCCATCATAATAAAATGCATTGGCCAGGTTGCCTACAAACTGACTCTTCCACCCCCTCTAAGGTTCATCCAATCTCTCATGTGTCTTGTTTAAAAAGGTTCGTGGGATCAATTTCAAAGTGGAGACCAACCTACCAAAACTTGATGAAGAAGGTTCCACTAGGCTCCATCCAAAACTAGTATTGGATACCAATGAGCACCAACTGCATGAATGAACTATTAAGGAAGTATTGATCGATTGGAAAGATATGCAACCAAAAGATGCCACATGGAAACTGACATTGATTCTCCAACAATTTCCTCACCTTTATCCTTAAGGAAAACTCTGCTTTCAAAGGGGGAGGGCATGCTCGAATTCTACCCTAACCCCCTTACATACACACTTTATCAATTTACAAGGCTAGCTTTCTTCAATAAGTCCCATTAATCAATTAGTTAATTTTTGTTGCTTGTAAAAATTATTCATTTTACTAATAAGGACAAAATTAGTTCATTAGGCTGCATTATATGGGGACCATATGTAGTTAAGATTCTCTATGGACGGGCATATATAGAGTAGAATGTTATGCAATGATTTGTCAAGAATTTTTATTGCATATGGAGCATTGTGCTTTAACGTTGCCCCTTGAAGAGGAAAGTGAACATAGCTCTCTATTTTCTACTATCCAAGAGATATTTCTTAGGGTTTAGCTTTCCTTTTTCTTGTGTCATTGGGTTTTGTGCTATATTTCATGTGAATTACATTACATTTTGATATAATAAATAAGTTCCACTGCGTAGAAGTGTTCAAGAAAACAAATCCAACCAAACAACATAAAATCAAAGCTTGTGAGTGTTGAATTTCCATGACCTTGGGTCTACGATACAATCTTAAAATCTATGCTGCTACCAAACCAAGAATATCAACAAAGCTACTTCACACAATGGAATATAAATAGAAATAAATCACACGTGCACAAGTATAGACAACTTTTTATAAAATTTTCAACCCAACTTTGTTATATTAAACAACATCTACTATAATTGTCCAGGGCTCCCATACAAGGGATAATGGCCCTCAATTATCCACAAGTACAAGAATACAAGATATAATGACAATCTCACTACTCTAGTGCACAATCACAACCTCTATGTCATATCTCGTCCTACGGTCCTTCTCTTCCGTTCTACTCTCTAGTTTCCCCTTAGTTCATCAAAGGACAACACATAGAGACTCCAAGAGGGTTGCTACCTATCACTGCCACAAGTTTCTTATGCAACAATGAACACAGGTTGATCCAACCTTCTCTTCTATGCTGGCCAATACCTGAGCTCCAATCTGCCAATCTGGAAGTCCACTATTCCATCAATGTATTGCACATTAGGCTCCAACAACTTCACCTAACCTTTAGTTGTCAAGATCTCTTTATGACTGCTTGTCAAGGTCTACTTTGGGCTATCAACACACTTCCCTCCACTAGTCCAATGGCACCTAATGCAATCACTGTAGGATCTGCTCCTAGATAGGGTTCCTTCTCACCCAAGACAACCCTACCACATGGCTCCCATAGGTTGCAAATAAATCTTATCCTCCAAGCAACAAACTCAACACAAAATCATCCACATACATGTACTTGAGAGTTAATGCATTGTTGTAGTCCTACAGTATAGTTAGGGAATCAACGCAAACCCTAACAACCACCTCTAATCACTGCAACATTCCTCAATAATAATGTGACTTCCCTTATTTGTAAGGCTTCTATCCTACACTGCTTGTACCATGGGTCTGTTTGTAGGAATATGGCCTTAGGGGCCTCTAAAACTAATCCAAACAACCTTGTGTTACTTCTGTAGTTACCACAAAGCCTGCAACCTACAAAATCATGAGGTAACCCACCCTAATCTGCACCAAAACAACCAAAAACAATTCAGTGTTACCTCTGTTGTACCTCAACCTTCTCCAATCCACAAAACATACTTTAAGAATTGTCCTTAGCTACTCAACCTTCTCCTTCTTGGACAACGGCTACCACAAATGATGATTCTATATGAAAATTTTCACTTGGATGTCTCAAATGAACCTCATTCACCTCTTTTTTATATCAATCAAGAGGGCTCCGTGAATTTTTGAAGAGACATGTCTTTTGGAAAATTTTGTCTTAAGCCTACATGACTTGATTGTCCAAAAACCCATCACGATCTTCAAAAATTCATATCTCATTAAGGACAACTCGAATTTTGACAATTCTCAAAGTGATGGATTCTCCTTCCCATCCTCTATCATTTGCATCCATCACATGTCCAAAATTATCCATGGTTTTGGCCCAATCTATGGGTGCAAAACCCCAACCTTGAGTTCCAAGCCCACAATGACCTATTGTGGTGCTCCATCCTCCAAACCTCGAACCCTAGGGCTTGTAGTACCTCCCAAGCTACTCAAAAATCAACACTCCCTCTTAGTGAGGGAGGTACTTCCAAGACTAGGAAGTAGCGCATCATCATCATCACTGCTCGCAACACTCGCCCAACTCCTGGCACTCACAATTACAACAATCCCTGTAGCGTGAACTACACCTCTTTCAGAAGTGTCACTGTCATTGGAAGCATCCTGCTTGTTCTTATTCTCCTGAAATGTCTTCCACTCTCTCCATGATTCCTTCTTGGTAGCTGTAGGAGCACCTCTAAAGCCTACACTTGCACCTACTTCTCTGGAACCTACACCTGGTCCTCTTGCTTCTTCTTCCCATGATCTATAGGCTTGCCCGTTAGCATGTATAGACCATGCTCTCTAACTCCAAGACTAACACCTGTGGGCCTAAGTCTTGCCTTACCATCCTGGAATAAGACTTCAAACCCCTTCTTCTCGATCATTGAGACAAATATTACACTATATCTGAGTCCTAGTACAAACAATACATCTTGGACCTGCGTCACCCCTTCTGTTTCCATCTTGAATGGCACAACTCCTGATCCTCAAATCTCCTTCTGACTCTTGTTTCCCAACACCATGTTCACTTTGAGTCCCATTCAAATAGAGTCTCGAAAATATCCTGTGACCCTGTCATATGTTTCGGCGCACAAATGTCCATGTACCATCCATCCCCATTGATAGTACCATATGAGAAATGAGAGATCACATAAAAGTCTTCCTCCTCCAACTTCCTGGTGAGAGAATCTATCTTAGTAGAGGTGGCAACACTGACAACCTGGTTTCCTTTCTTATTCTTGTCATCTCTTGTCTTCCTCTTCATCAGACATCTTGACAAAAAATGACCATGAGCCAATACCATGGCTTATCAATACCACATACCAAAAAACCATAACTCATTTCAAAATCAACAAATTTTATAAATATTTTATTTTAATTTAATTTTATAACATTTTTATGCTGAGAGAAATGTTGTTATGTAACGTTTAACATTTTGACCAGTAAAAAAACCTAAAAAAAAAAATTAAACTAAATAAAAAAAAACTAATATAATAAATGTAAACATATACCCAAAAACCATAACTCATTTCATTATCAATACCATATACCCAAAAACCATAACTCATTTCAAAATCAACAAATTTTATAGATATTTTATTTTAATTTAATTTATAGCAATTTTAAAATTAAAACTTAATACTTATAATAAACATACAATATAACAAGATTCTCAACCATGGATATTATTAACTTGTAAATAGGGTTTATTACAATACCATGGGCCAATATCATGTTTTATTCTTTTAATTTAATTTAATTTTGTAACGTTTTTTAAATTAAATCTAAAAGTAAAAAGCGAGGGGAGATGTTGTGGTGTAAATGCTTATAAACATTTACATGTGGGCTCAATTAAAAAATAATAAAATGTTAAAAACAATTTCCTAGAGGGGCTCTCTCCAACCAAGTATGTAGAGATGTTATAATACTCTGTAAACATTTTGACTCGATCAAAATAAAATAAAATAAAGAAATTAATAATGATAATTATCAATAAAACATTTTAACTTGGTCAAATTACATTAAAAAAAAAAGAAGATAAAATAAAATACAAAATTAATAGTTATAATTACAATTAATAATAAAACCAACCTAGATCCATTTAACTACTTATTTTCTAAGCTCCGAGAGAGACTAAATCTCTTGAGATGCAGAATTTTTTAAGAGTGAAAAGGGATTTGATCCTTCTGAAACTTGTTTATCTGGTCTGAATCTAAACTAATAATTTATTATTAACATATATCTAACTACCATAAATATAAAAATGTAATTAATTTTTATATTATGTTCAGTTTTAACTTGTTGAAAAACTAGATTATTTTCATGGAATCCCCTCACCCTTAACTTATGTGTGTGATCTTTTAAGCATATTTATCACTTCATCAAGGTCTTTTATTGCCTTTTCACATTATCAATTTAGTACTTTAATATTTTAAAGCACTAGTACCGAGCATTCCTCACTCTATGGATATGTTTTAGAGTTGAAGCATTAGCCCCCTAAGCATGGGGTAATATATCTACATATATATATATATATATATATATATATATATATATATGATATTAGGTATGTCATCTTTTAAGGTCATTGGATCATTTTCATTGAGTCACCTAATCTTTAATTTAATTTAGGTGTGTGATTTTTTTAGAGATGTTTATCACTTTGTAAATGTCTTTTATTGCTTTTTTATTATGGTTATTAATTTAATTCATTTTGATATTTTAAAGGAGTAGAAGTCAGCATTTCTTTATTTTATGTATTCATTTTAGATTTTTTTTTTATTTGGTTATCAATGTCTTTTATTGCTTTTTTATTTTGGTTATTAATTTAATTCATTTTGATATTTTAAAAGAGTAGAAGTCTGCATTTCTTTATTTTATGTATTCATTTTAGATTTTTTTTTTTTATTTGGTTATCAAATTGATATTCCAAGTTACTAGTTTTGGGTATTTCACTCTATATTAAAGTACACGCTATATATATATATATATATATATATATATATATATATATATATATATATATATATATATGGTGAATGGGTAATTTATTGGAGTAATGTGGTGAAAGAACTAAAAATATCTCACTGAAATTTGAAACCAGGTAAAAGAGATAACATCCATTATAGCATCTGCATAGAAAAACCACTCTAAAGAGAGCAAGACCAAAGAGACACCACCCGGAAGTCCACATTGACAAATCACACGACCTTTCAGTTTGCTTAAAAACATTTCCATCCATGGACATCGGTTGTGGCAAACAAATACTTCCATTAATGGTGTTCATTAAAACTATATAAACCCATCTCCATATTGTAGAAAGACCTGCACATGACAAAGTTACCCGAGACATGCTAGCAATGGAGGAGCATGAAGTGTATGGTGGGAAAATTCCAGAGTATGAACCAGAAGACACTGAAATGGGCATTAATGAGAAAGAGTTGGATGTGATGAGGAAAAGGCTACAGGAAATTGAAGAAGAGGCAGCTGCCCTGAGAGAAATGCAGGCCAAGGTCGCTCAAGAAATGCAGATCCGTGTCGTGCCAGACCCTGCTAGCTGTTGCGGATCAAGCGAGCAGAGAAGAAGCGGATTCACGTTCTATTTTTGTTGGAAATGTTGATTACTCCTACAGTCCAGAGGAAGTGCAGCATCATTTTCAGTCATGTGGGACAAGTTTGGTCAGCCAAAAGGGTTTGCTTATGTTGAATTTCTGGACGCTGTCTCTGTTCAAAATGCACTTCGTCTGAATAACTCTGAACTTCATAATCGGCAACTAAAGATTACAACGAAAAGGACAAATGTTCCAAGAATGGGGCAGCACCATTATTGAGGTCGAAGGTTCAATCCCTATGCTTGGCCTTATTATTACGCCCCCCTCCAATTTATGGGTATGGGTATCGGTATGGGAAGATGCTAAGATATAGGCGCCCCATATCTTTCTTCCCTCCCTCTCTTGGTTGTCTTTTCCTGTTCAATTGGAGTTCGCATATTAGATGTAGAGACTACTTGCTCCTCAGCCTCCTGGAGGGTATTCTTTGTCCATTCCAACTGATTCTTGAACTGTTCTATCTTAGGCCTAGCTGTATGATGATATGGTGTGAACTTATTTTCCACACTGATTTTGGAGATGACTCCCAATGGGTCATATGACCAAGAGAAACTCAGAGCAAATTTCATTTCCTTTAGAAACTTATCAACTTCCTCCACTACTGCCCCGGTATTACAAATGAAGAGACCAACTTGAGCTTTGAGCTTAAATTTCGATTTCTTTTTGGAAGCTACAAAATATACTTCATCTGCATTCAATCTTTGCCTCAAGTATTCCAGTGCAAAGATTCTAACAGGGAGGTACTTTGACAATTTGTAGGGTGGAAGCTCACAACCAAAAACCTTGATTTCTGTGTAGTTCCGGTAGCAATACCAATCTCCTGTTGCAGCTTGATCTATGAACCGAAGTTCTTTGACAATATCTTCACTGATCCTCGGTAATGGAGTGTTGCTCATAAGGCCGAGGGCTGGATGAATAAATAGTTCTATGAACTGCTTATATGTGAATTCTTCTTTGTCCTTCATCCCCATTGAAGTCCAGAAAATCACTGATTGTGGCAAACCTTCTTCATCAAGTTTCTGCAAAGAAAATGGGAAATTGTCCCCCTGAAAATATATAAACAAATACACAAGTACTGAAGCATACGTGAATACTTCTTCAGTGTTAAATTTGACAAACTGCTCATGTATGGTTTCAAATATGAAATGAATTAAATCATAAATAACAGTAGGCTTAGAATCAGAAGAAAACATGGATAAGAAACCAAGGATGGCTTCATTGATAGACTGATCAGAGTGATAACCAAGCAAATAGGACAGGATAGTAGTAATATTCCTGGTTCTATCAGGAAACATAGATGAATCATAAGGGGGATTTTTCTTTGGTAGAGGACTACCAATTGCTAAAAATAGTTCCAAGGTCTGGGATCTCTTGGTAAAGTCCAATTTGTTATAAGATTCTATCAGGTTTTCATGAGAAAAAGGATGAGTTGGTGTAGTGGTAGGGGCCTGCAACATTTTCTCAATTGAATCAGTGTTAATATGACAGAGGATTTCTCCAATAAGTGAGATAATGGCTCTCTGGCTGGGATCATAGGATTCATGGCATTTTCTCACGAACTCTAGAGCTCTATGTATTTGTGGAAAAATATAGTGAGGTAATTGGGATTCCCAGAGCCCAATTTCATCACTCTGATCAATTAGTTGTTCTTCCCACCAACAATAAATTTCAAATAAATCAAATTGAGACGAAGTCTCAATGATTTTGCAATCCTTGTCAACTAATGGAGTATGGTGGAAATCAATTTGTGGTTGAATTAGAGGATTTGAAAATTCTACAATTTCTTTTCCCTTAGGAGGCATTTTTTCAAACGAAACTGCAAACTGTAAATGAAAAAATGGTAAAAGGAGTTACCAAAGTGGAGATAGGTAACTGACAAGTGGACCTGGAAGATGTGCTTGCGAACAAGACAAGTGGCTGCTAGAATGTCGGACAATGGCTGAGCTATTGAGCAGGCGGGCTTGAAAAATACTCTCGGTCGCAGAAGTTAACTGTGTAACCTTTGAAATGCATGACACAGTGTTTATGAAGAGAAAAATGGAGTGGGAAGGTGGCGCCGAATGTTTGAAAGTTCCTTAATTATCCAACAGGTTAATTAACGGACATTTGGTTATAAATGTGCGGGAGCGGAAATGAATGGGAAATGGATAGGCGACAGATGATTGGACGGGAAATATGAAGTGAATGTGATGTGGAGGTGACGTGGGGTGGCAGTAACAGCTATGAAGGATACCACGTTCGAGGGTAAGATGGAGCGGTTTGTGGTTTTGGGATTTTTAGTCCAGAAAGACTAAAAGGTACTTTTGTGGTTTATATAGGTGGTATTAAAGACTGCCCATTTTGCCCCCCCATTGATAAACTTCGGACGATGAATGAGGGCCGAAAGGGAGTGTGGGCCGTATGATTGTGGAGGAGTGTGCGGGATGAGAGGTGAGGTAGAGGGAGTTTAACGTGTGAGCAGGGAATGAATGGTGGGGTTGCGATATGATAGGCAGACGTGGCGGTTGTGGGTTCGGGTGTTTTAATGAATGAAGTGATAGCATATGAATGAAATAACATAAAGTCTGAACTTTGGTTATTCGAAAAATGACGCAGGAGGTCAATTGAACAGCAACTGAACAACAATTGAACAACAACTGAACATCAATTGAACAACAACTGAACAACAATTGACTCTACGTCGTTGATCTCCTCTCTCCAGATCTAATGGTCGGCAGTGACATCGTAAATTGCACTTTCCTCTGCCCAATGTTCATTCACTCATGAATGATGCGATGCGATGTTGATCCCATGGTCAGCAATCAACATTCATCCAATGGTTGACAGCGGTATCACACAGGGAACTTGTGTGATGCTTACCCACCTTCAATGTTTTGATCTTTAGGAAATAACCATTTCAGCATCTCAAACTTTCACATTTCTACCTACCCTTCTATTCCTAACATTTTTACTTATCCTTCCAGAGTGCATTTGAACTAGCATCCCAATATTTTATTTTTATGAGCAATCTATCTCTATACCTTATTTCTTCCATTGACTCATATTAAACTTTTGAGCCAATTTATTTTCTACCTATGAGAATTAATTTAAAACAAATCCAAATATGATGCAACTGTATAATTGGATAAAATAACCTAGTGTGGCAACTAAACAAAATGCACACAACTATTATTTTTCAAAATGAATTTAGAACAAAGTAGTGGCATTTAGATTTGCAACACTTTCAGAGTTGATTTCTTTTTCTTTTCTATCTAACCTAACATTTTATTTTGCCTTCATTTTTTAGGGCATCTACCCTAACATTTTCTTTGATATGTACATATTTATCAAAATATTTTCCTAACATTTTTTATTCAATATTCTTTTTGTCCATAACCTATATTAACATTTTGTAAATACATTTTCATTTTTTTCTAATTTATTCTAACTTATCAAAACCAAAAAATGCTACAACATTGGCTCCAACTGGGGACTGCTTTCTCCTATAGAATGCAGAGAACTTGCAGATCCATGTGCTTTCTCCTCGGGCTATGGAGTCCGTTGCTGTAAAAAATCTCACTGATAGCTTAAAAAGTAAAAGAAACCGGAGTTTTTACAATGAAATGTATTCCAACTTCTTAGTATTGGATGAAATGTTTGAGAAACCTTCCATTTATAGGATAAGTGGAATATAGTCCCTCAAGATTTTGTAGCACAAAAGTGTTGTTACCCTTTACTTTTTCCTCCCTCCTGGAGTCCCATATTAGAACTAGGTCACCTTCCCTAAAGTCCCTTTCCCTGGCTCTTCTGTCAAACAGGATTTCCATCTTATTCTGATATTTCTTCAATTTGTATTGAACTTCATCTCTATTTTCATTTAGTTCAATAATCTGATTTATCCTTCTTGAAAAATCATCAATTTCATTTGTTGAGTCCTGCAAGAATTTTAAAACTAGGAAAGCCAAGTTGGTGGGAAAATTTGCATCTTTCCCATAGACTAACTGAAAAGGAGATTTCACAGTGGATCTTTTTGGAGTTATTCTGTTTGCCCATATTGCATAAATTAAATGAGAGTCCAAACTCTTTTTATGATCTTCTAGCATCTTTTTTATTACCTTTACCAGAATTTTATTTGAGGATTCTGTGAGGCCATTACCTTGAGGGTAGTATGGAGTTGAATGATGTAACCGAATCTGATATTTTTGGCAAAACTCAATCATTTTAACACTAGAGAATGTTGTTGCATTATCTGTGACAATCTGAGTTGGGCAACCAAACCTAGATAAGATATTTTATTCAATGAATTTAATTACTACTGAATCAGTAGAATTTCTTACCGGAATTGCTTCCACCCATTTAGTGAAGTAGTCTGTTGCTGTGAGGATCCATCTGTGCTAATTACTTGAAGTGGGATGGATCTCTCCAAAAAAATCTAATCCCCATTGAAGGAAAGGTGCTGAGATTATCGATGGTACTAATGGAAGAGCTGCTAGTTTTTGCTTACCAACAAACATCTGACAAGGAACACAACCTCTGACCTTTACCCTTACTTGCAAGAACAATGTTGGCCAATAAAATCCTCTCCTTAAAATCTTGTATGTTGTTGCTCTCCGAGCATAATGTCCTCCACAAAATCTTGTATGAAAATGATCAATGATTCCTTCAGTTTCTGATTATGTTAAACATAATAAAAAAATATTCAGTGGATCTTTCCAGTACAAATTTGCATTTATGATGCAGTACTTGAGTGCTTTCAATTTAAGATTTTTACACTGGGCTTTGGAAAATGATGTTGGGCATTCAAAATGGAGCAGAAAATTTACAATGTCTTGATACCAATCTGACAATAGAAATTTGTCATCAATATGTAAAGGGCTAATATGATATGAAGGTAAAGGTTTTTGTGGATTCTTTTCTTCAGGTTGAAGAGAAGGTTCTTGTGGATTCTCCCCTTGTAAAATTTGGAAAGGTTCTTGTGGAGTCTTCCCTTGTGTAAGGACATAAGGTTCTTGTGGATTCTTCCCTTGTACTTCTAAAATAGAATTGATTCCAAGAACTTTGCAATTGGATTATGCTAGAAGCTTGGCTAATCCCTGGTCTTTTACTAGCTTTGTATTTTTGATAGTTAGATCAAACTCAAGTATTTGATTGATCCACCTACCTCTTTTCCCATCAGTGTCAGGTTGAGTTAAAACGATTTTTACAACACCATTAGGAACATAAGCAGTAATAGGTGAATGTAGGACATACATCCTGAAAGATTTCAGGGCTTGAATGAGGGCATAGGCTTGCTTCTCGATTATGTCATACTTAAGCTCGACATCTCTCATAACCTTACTAAAAAAGGCTATGGGCTGGTCATGGGAATCTTCATTCTTTTGTAATAGAACAGTAACAAGGGTTGTTTCTGAGATAAAAGAAAAGATACTGAATGGTTTAGTATAATCAGGGCTGGCCAAGGTGGGAGCTTCGGAGATAGCTTTCTTGATCTGATCAAATGCATGCCTGGAAGAGACAGTCCATTTAACTTCATGATCCTTTCAGAGCATGTCAGTTATATCTTTTACAATCTCTGCATAATTTGGGATGAATCTCCTTAAAAAATTAATCTTACCCAGAAAAGCTTGAATTTCTTTCTTGTTTCTAGGTAAGGTCAATGTTTCAATGGCAGACACACACTTGGGATCAATTACCACTCCTTCCTTTGAGATTATATGGCCCAATAATTTTCCTTCTTTGATAGCAAACAAAGACTTTTTAGGGTTCAATGATACCCCAAACTTCCTACACCTGTCAAAAACCTTGATCAAGTGCTTTAGATGTTTCTAATCAGATTTAGAAAAAACAGTAATGTCATCAAGATAAATAACTACAATTTTTTTTACCTGACCCATAAAAGCCACATCCATAACTCTCTGAAATGTTGCTTCTAACACTTGTATGTTGGTGGGCAATCTGTCATCACCAAAAAATTGATCATCTAGCCTAATTTACTCGATGGATCGAAGTATACTATGTAAGGCCAATTTTACCATAGTAAAATTGCTTTCACTGTGAGAAACTTAATAAACCACGTTTGTTAAGTAATTTATAATTAAACCCATGAAGAATAGTTAAATAAATCACTATTTATTTAATTATCTTCTAGGAATAATTAATTAAACCACTGTTTAATTAATACTCCTTGTCATATTTGACCCAGTTATGAAAAATAAAAAGATAAATCATTAATTATCTTATTTTTCTCTAGGAATAATTAATTAATCACTAATTAATTATTATTCCTTGTCAAGTTTGACTAAATCCCTTAGGAATAATTAAATTAATCATTATTTGTTTATTATTTCTTAACCATATTTGTTGAGATGATAGATAAATCATTTATTTATTTATTATTTCTAAATAAAAGTCGCATAAAAGTTTAAATACCTTTTCCCTACTAACCAACTATAATAAAATATTCCAAGTGGTTATTCCAAGAATGGAGTTAATAATATTTTATTATTGCTCATTATTCGAAGATAACTCAATATTTTGTTATAAATAGAAGGATTTTCCATTCATTATTCACTTTTGATTATTTTCATTGTTGCAATCACTGCTGTAGCTCTGATTATTATCACTGTCGCACACCATTTTTCTTCTATTTGAGTTCCCATTGAGCTCAAACTTTTTATTTGTTGGGTTTACACATTATAGAGGAGAGAGACTCTACACAAGCTGAAGACGTTTGAGGATAGCTAGGAACCCATCCCATAGAGGGGGATTGGTAACATTTATTTGTTCCCTTCACAAGTGTTATAATAAAATCTATTCTTTGTATATCTAGTTTCCATTACATTATTTGAGTTATTATTGTTTCATTTTTTTGTTTAACTATGATTATGGCATAGATTAGGACATTGGTAGATTTTGTTTCTATCGGTTTCTACAGATCTACAATGTTTAGCATCCATTTATATTGTTGAGACTTTTTGTCATCCACAGTCTTAAGTGTTTCCTTTTCATACATACTCGAGGAGAAAACACTATAACATGGAGTTAGCCTCCTAAATTTTAAGAAGATCCAGTTAACTAGTTATCTTGACTTTTGTTAATTAAAAAATATCCAGTTCAATTCCTTTATTAGAAACTCACTAATTTTAACCATTTGAATTTCATTTAAAAGGAGGAACAAAGCCACAAGTTTAATCATTATTTTTGTGAGCACGAGTTGGTGAGACCAAGCAATAGGAAGCACAAGTTTGTGTGTGGATACTATGTGAGGAAGAGTCTGCGAGAGAAGCTTATGCATAGATTGCCAGAGGGAAACAAAGATTAACAGTCTTGTAACGGTTTCAAGCTTAGAACAAGTAGGAAAGACACGTGTATATTTGATATTAAAACAATTATTATGAAAGAGATCTATTGGTCAGTTCTTTTATCAATAAAATTCTCATCAAGCAGAGGGTTTTCCTAGTTGGGTTCCCTAGTCATTCAAAAGATCTTGCATGCAGGATATTCTCGACCTTCTATGTTTAAGGATTGTATTCTTGCAGTCCCAAAATGTCATGCTTGCCAAATTTACAATAGAAATATGCACGCCCCTCCTAGTACTCCTTATCCAGTAGTCACCATCAATCCATTGGAATAATCACAATTGGTTCTTGAAGATTTGGGGAAAATTCACTATCAGAGCTCTCAAATGGTGAACAAACAAAAATGGTAAAAATGAACTATTTTTTTTACTTTTATAACAAAAAATGGTCTACGTTAATAATATTTTTACCTAATTTCAAATTTCAAATTTTTCGGTCATTTTATGTTACTTTTGAGCGGATATAATGAGCTTGAATTTACATGTGCAAATTATAGGATAGTTTTTAAAAAGTGAATCATTTTGGCAAGAGCATACTTTCTATTAATTTTTCGGGCTCTTTAAACTAATAGCGAAAAATAAACCTTCTGGAGTTACCTTTAAACCCTTTTCTAACTCTCGAAATATGAAAAGATTGTCGATTAAACTTGTTTCTTTCATGCTCGTAAAAGTATATGAAGAAACATCTGCCTAATATAAGTTTACCCCTTTTACAGACTACATAGACTATTTACGAAAAAAGTATACTTTGATCAATCATGGTTAAAAGAGTTCTCCCTTGTATCATTTTACACTTTTTCGTACTTGGGGGACTAAATTTACAAAAATTAACACTATGGAGTTTTCTTTTTATTTCTTTTTCAAACTCTCTAAATGTGAAAAGGAAGTCAAGTTACCCCTTCACTGGACTCGTAAAATGTCAACAGTGTAGGACTCGTCAATCATGATGAGATCAAACCACTCCTTCCTAGGGTTTGTTAAAAATACTTCAAGGTACTTATCTGAAGGATAAGCTTATACTACAAGCATATGTTATCCTCCTCAAGCTTGTGTAAAAATAAAGAGGTACTTTCCAAAAATGGTGGGGAACATTGGGAAAACAATGTATAGAGTCAGTATTTGGTAGTAAGTCGCTCTTGAAAATTACACTCCTTCACTTTCGTGTTTGATTGGGTTGGGAAATGCACTTACCTATCTGTGATCACACCTCCTTGAAAGTCTTCATACTAGTTTTTAATCCCATACTGAGTAGGTGATGTCAACTCCATATAATGTCGTCAATATGTTCAAGAGAAGTTCAACCTCAGTGAAAATATTTTTTAGTACTTATAGCCCTCTTTCACGTCAACCATCCCTAATTTAGTCCTGAATTACTATGTTTGTCATACTCAAAATCTTGATACCTTTTTCGTGTTGTTGATGGGGGATACATCAAGGCCCTCCTACGACAGGTCATTTCCTATCGACTTAAACACATTATCTATGAAGATGAATTAGAAACTCCCTTTAGTGCCTTGCAAAATGCATGCATCAATGGCATTTCTTCTCACTTTTGACAACAGGTTCACATCAATGGCTTTCAATCATAAGATTTTATAAGTGTTTGAATTCAGATTTTTCATTCACACTTCATAGATTGTGCTAGTGTACCTTGAGGGCCATTGTCATTATTGGTGGTTCCTCTCGCACCTATTAACAATCCTCATCATTGACTAGTAATCAGATGGTGTCTACCAAGTTTAAATTCAACACATTCATTTACATGGTTAGACTCATATTATCGAGTGGTAGTGATGAAGACCCTGAATCTGGTTTCATCCATCCAGGCTGCATGGAGTTTTCATGATTAATGTATAGATCCACACTGTATAATGGTGACTATGTTCATATTGAGTCAATATGAGCATGGATCCATGATGTATATCTGGTCGCCATGACTTTGATTCATTTAGATGGATTTTTTCACATTTCCATACTTAAGTTTAGAATTATTTGTTGAAAATGCAACAAGAAAATCCTAATTTAATTTTGTCCTTGAATTAAATGAGGGATAAAATTGTAATTCCACATCACATGACAAATTCTGTTAGTTAACTAAGTTAATTTGACTTATTTGGCTCAGTTAATTTGAGTTGATGGTATAAACTAAGTCATGTAGAGTGTCTCCTACATTATGGAGCCTTGTTTGAGGTTATTTTGAGTTGTAATTAATTAATGCAGTTTAATTGAGTTAAAGTTAGTTAGACTAGCTCCAACTGATGGAGGAACTAGTAGGAGGTCAGATAGTGGGGTGTTGCTTCACGTGTTCAACCAGTTAATTGGTGATTCACTCATAAATAACTCATGCATGTTAGATCTGAGAGTTACCCAATTGAGATTCGAGTTCAGGGACAATTTACTATCAGTTGTATAATCATTTGAATTGTACAGGTGGTTCATGAAGTCAGAGGAAGGCCTATGATGGATTGCACAACTCCAATTGAGGAATTTCCCTAATTAATAGGGGCTAATTCCCAAGGAAACAACACAAGGAAATAGGGAGTTGGGAAAGCGAGAAATTAGTTAAGTATTGGCCTAGGCTTGTCTGGGAATCTGTGAGACAGATAGAGATAGTGCAAAGGTTTCTCAGGCTTGAGAAAAGCATTGTAATCTTCTAATATTTGTTGACTAATGCAATATATAGATAGGAGGGTTTTTTAGCTATGAATTTCCCCATGAAATCATTGTGTAATGTGTTGATTGAATTCTTTCTCTTGCATGCTTCGTGATTTCACGATCGTTTAATTGTTTCAACTGATGAGTAGAGTAGATTCAAGTCTATTTTTTTAATAAATTACAATTATAAATTTGAATCTACAAGGAATTTCTACATGGTATCAGAGCAGAAATCACTCTAGAAGAGGAGAATACGAGTTATTCTTTTGCAGGTGAAATCGAATTTGCAGTATCATTCTTCAGAGTTAGTAGGAATCCATTCTATGAATTGAGACTCGAACATGCCCTTGAGGGTAGTTAGAACTATATTGCTTGGAAGGATAGGAAGGAGGAAGTTTTGGAAGAAAACGAGATAAAGGAATTCACAGACATTGATATTCCTAAGCCAACTGATGCTCAGGATCTGGTAGAGAAGAGAAAACGTGTTGCAAAGATGAGAAGGATTATCCTAGAAGGAGTTCAAGGTCATATTATCTCAAACCTCTATGGTAAGGACACTCCATATCAAATGTGGAAGGCCTTGATAGACCTGTTTCAAAACAACAGTGACCACAGGAAGCTGGCACTGAAGGACAAGCTCATAAAAATCAAGATGGAGAAGGGCGACACAATACCAAAGTACTTGACCAAGTTCACCCAATGTTGGGATGAGTTTGGAACTGTTGGTGCTACAATTGATGAAGATTATTTAGTTAGCCTGACACTTTTATGGTTTCCCAAGAGTTGGCACAACTACCAAGATTTGGTAAATGGGAGGGAGAAGCTACCAGAGTGGGAGAATTTGTGGCCTGATTTGGTGCAAGAAGAGAATCGACGAAACACCAGAGATGGAACCTCATCCAAGCATGATAATGAGGAGAAATGTGCCTTGGCTGGAAAGGTGAAGAAAGGGAAAGGGAAGTCATCCCATTCCAAATCATATTCTAGTCAGGGTGGCAAGAAGGACTTTTTAAAGATTAAAAATTTTCACTATCATGAGCCGGGACACTATGCCACGAAGTGTCTGCACAAGAAGGTCGAAAATAAGCCCTCGAGAGGAGCAGTAGATGAAGCTCTTGCTTCATAATTCAAGTTCAATTTCACCTTCATTGCTTTCATGGTGACATCAGTGATGGGTAATGTAGCCTCATTCCATATGACTGACAACAAATAATTCTTTGGTGACTTGGAGGAGAAGGACCTCTAGATGCACATCTAAATGGGAGATGATGGAGGGTATGGCACGACCAACATCAATACTGTTACTTTTCAGAGGGAGTCTGGTTCTCCTCTCACATTAAAATATGTCGTATATGTTCAAGGTTTGAAGAAGAATTTGGTTTTAGTTGCTATGTTGGAGGACCATGGCTATGATGTGATATTTAGAAAAGGAAAGGCTTTCCTTCATCACATAGCCTTAGAACAAGTGAAGCAAATTGGGTTCAGTTGAAGAACCTCTACAAATTGGATGTAGAAGACTATGTTGCTTTGAGCACAAAAGCAGAGAAGGTGCAGAGCTCAGACATCGGTGAGTTGTGGCATAGAATATTAGGTCACTTCCACCACAGAGGTTTGAAGATCATGTAACATATTTCTACAGGACTTCCAAAGGGTACACTAGTGAAAAGAGATGCATGCAAAGGATGTACATTGGGGAAGTACACCAAATCCACCTTTCAATATAAGGACAGTCGAGTGCAAGAAATCCTTGAAAGAGTTCACTCAGATGTGTGTGGACCATTCTTGACAACCTCAATGACCAAGCACATGTATTATGTAATATTTGTAGATGATTTCTCATGTAAGTGCTAGATTTTCTTCATGCAAAAGAAAGATAAGATGTTATCTAAATTTTGTGAATTTAAAGCGCTTGTTGAGAAAGACACTGGCAGGTAAGTGAAGGCTATCATGAGCAATAACAATGGAGAATATGTGTCGAATGAATTCAAGAACTTCTATCAATCATAAGGAATTCAACGAGAGTTAATAGTACCCCATAACCCACAACAAAATGGGGTGGATAAAAGGAAGAACATAGGTATTGTGGGAGTTTCATGGGCGATGTTACATGATCAGGGCCTATCATTTCACTTGTGGGCTGAAGCACGCAACACAATTATATATATGAAAAACATGAGTCCTAATGAGATTCTTGGGATGAGTACACCAGAAGAAGATTTTTCAAGTAAGAAACCAGATGTGGCACACTTCAGGATATTTGATTCATCATTTTACTGTCATGTTACGAAGGATGCAAGGAAAAAGCTAGAGCTAGAAATTGAGTTTAAAATCAATTTTCTGTTTAAAATCGTCTTTTCCGTCATAGTCTTCGGAGAGATCTTTCCAACGGGCTATCATGCGTGTCAAATGGAGATAATATGACCAAGTCGTGACCCCAGGAAGTTGACTATCTAACTCACCCCAACGGGGCCCATAAACTCTTGGTGTTACATCTCCTTGGGTTAGGGTTTTGGTTGTTTAGGGTTTTCTCTTATTGCTCAATAATAAAAAGGCCCTTGAGCCTCATTTTAAGGCAGTTCAGAGGCATGTAGCCACCACATCTCTTCTCAGAGGTAAGCTACCATCACCCTAGCTAGTTTATTTCCATTCCTGTTTGTAAGCATATTTCAGTATTTTACATTAATGAATGAAGTATTATTTCCACTACACCTCTGTGTTTATGGTTATCTCTATAATTTGTTGCATTCCTGTTTAAATCTGGATCAGTGGTATCAAAGCAGTCTGCTTTTTTTCTCTGTTTTTATTTGCATGTCCCCAACGAGGTCAGGATACAAGGAGTTAGGGCTTGAACTGGTCGAACCTTTGCAAGACCATCCTCGCAAATCCCAACGGACTCCCATGGCGGATGAAAACAAAGATGAGGGGGCAGGAGATCCTATCAAAATCTTGCTCGAAGAAGCTCTCGAGTGACAAAGGAATGTGATGATGGACAACTTTGCCCGGATCCTTCAGTAGCTACCGAAGGGAAACGAATCGGCTTCCAACAGCTACTCTGGAAACACCACACCGTTTAAGGTACAAGTTAATTTTGAAATCCCAATATTCGAGGGTCAGATAGACACAGATGTCGTCGATAAATGGTTAAATCTACTAGAGGGTTATTTTTCTGTTCATGATTTTTCCATTCAAGAAAATATTATTTTCGCTCTTCTCAAAGCAACCCCCCACGTCAAGGATTGGTGGGAAACCTACTACGAGCAGAAGGATGAAAGTAAAGGCTCACTATTTTCAGCCACACCCACTTGGAATTCATTCCAAGATGATATCAAGGAGCAGTACTACCCTGTTGGAAGCTAGGAGAATCAATACATAAAGTGGACCATGCTGCGGCAGGGAAGGGACCAAGACGTGCCGAAGTTTACCAATATTTTCCATACCCTTTGCGCAAAGTTGGGTATCAAGGATATGGAGTAGCATTTGGTACTCAAATACTCTAACTGCCTGCCAAGTACATCCAGGAAGAAATATAATTCCTGAACATCTCTTCACTCGGCACGGCATACCGATATGATGTCAAGGTCGAGAAAAAGTTTAAACAGAAGAAGCGAGACTTTGGATCCGTGAATCTGAAGTAAGGGAAAGGTGCCCCCAAACCACAGAACAAAGGACAAAGCCAAGGTAAGGTGACCAAAGACAACCTGCCAAAGATGCAAGCAAGGAACAATGCCCCGAAGCCAGAAAAGGGCATGGGAAAGTGGCGTGAGTTCCATAAGAGATCCACTCACAACACAAGTGAGTGTCGGGCCAAGCAGTCACTGGTGGTTGAGCTAAAGGTTTCAGAATCAGATGCATGTTCTGACTCTCAGTCAGAACCTGACAAGGGGAATGAAAAAGGTAAGCGAATTATCGATGCACAGCTCAATGCCACCATTCCCACCACGAAGATCCAGAAGGAGGAACCTGAAGATCCAAAGGAGGAGGAGCATCTCTTCCACTGCCAGATGTGGGTAAAGGGTTCCCTGCTACAGTTCATTGTCAACAGCAAGAGCCACAAGAACCTCATTTCGGCAGAGGTCATGAAGCAACTGGGCTTACTGACTATAGCACATCCACAACTGTACACCATCAGGTGGCTTCACCAAGGACGGGATCTTCGTGTGAGCTAGCAGTGTCACCTTCCATACAACATCAAGCCCTTCACGGATGAAGTATTGTGTGACATTGCTCCCCTTGAAGATTGTGATGTATTATGAGGACAACCATACTTGTGGAAGCGACATGCCGTGTATGAATCAAGGCCCCGTGTTGTTATTGTTACTCTGGGAAATAAGTTGTATAGGATACCAAAGGTAGCACCGCCTACCGCCATTTATTTGGTTACTGCAAAACATTGCAGTAAGCTCATTTCCAAAACTGGGAAATTTGTTTTCCTGATGATACGCCCTCAAGGAAAGAAGAAGACAGTGGCCAC
Source organism: Pinus tabuliformis (assembly GCA_031772625.1). Classification (NCBI taxonomy): domain Eukaryota; kingdom Viridiplantae; phylum Streptophyta; class Pinopsida; order Pinales; family Pinaceae; genus Pinus; species Pinus tabuliformis. The sequence continues at coordinate 458,118,064 of CM062820.1, forward strand.
GACCTCCAGACAGGGCCCCTCCGCATGACAACTACAGATGGACAAGGTCATGGAGGAGTACGAGGACATCTTCACCTCCCCCGCAGGGGTTCCTCTGCATTGTCAGGTCAAGCACTCCATCAATCTGACCCCAGGTGCACTGCTGCCCAATGCACCAATATATTGTAGGAATTTACAGGGTAAGTTCCTCAGAAAGAATACCAAGAGGACACCGCTCACAACCAGATCTCAAATCAATACACCAGTATTTTTGACGTGGTTAAAACCCTCAGAGTGCAAGGAGGGAAACAGTCCACGGCCTGTCCCAACGTGGGTACAGACAATTTATTAATCAAAGAATGAAAATTTACATAAGCTTCTCTCATGCACGGATTACCCGAACAATGACCCTCCATGCGCTTTAAATAGAACTCATGGACCAATCGGGTGTCAAGCCACGGATCAAGTGTCGGTAACACCGAGGTGAGAGTGAACCGTCGGATCACTACATATCGTGACCGTCGGATTGTAAGTTACAAAATGTACAACGGTAAAGAAACACACTTTACCTAACTCTAACCTAACTCTATACTAGACCAAGTTGAACTTAACTATATCCTATGTGTCGGAATATCCTAACATCCCCCCTTAAGAACAACTTGGGATAGGATTGAAGGATTTACAAATATGACACAATAGGAGAAGGAAGGAGGCACTAGAGCCTATCCCCCCTTAGTGACAACTTCCTGAACTCCAAGCATATATCGAAGTTTAGTGAACTTCGCCTCTGTGAGAGCCTTTGTGAAGATGTCTGCAACCTGATCATCTGTTGGACAATATTGCACTTCAAGAACATGGTCATGAATGAGCTTTCTGATGAAGTGCATGTGTAGTTCAATGTGTTTGCTGCGCTGATGCTGGACTGGATCTTTGCATAGCTGAATGGCACTTTGATTATCACACCAAAGTGTGGTTGGATGCTGCTGCTCAAAGCCAAACTCTGATAGGATCTGACGAAGCCACAAGGCTTCCTTACTAGCTTCCACGGCACCACGATACTCTGCTTCTGCTGATGAAAGAGAAATGGCAGCCTGTTTCTTACAAGCCCATGTAATAGGTCCTGAACCAAGAGTGAAGACATAACCGGCAGTAGACTTCCGATCATCAAGGTCACCAGCCCAATCAGAATCAGTGAAACCAACTAACAGAGGAGCTGCTTTGGCACTGTAATGAATCCCAAACTGTACTGTACCTCGAACATAACGAAGTATTCTTTTAGCTGCTTTCCAATGACTTTCACGGGGGTTTTGCATAAAACGAGCAACAAGGCCAACAGCAAAGGAAAGATCAGGACGAGTATGGGTTAAATACAAGAGTTTTCCGACAAGTTGACGGTATAAGGTAGCATCAACTTCAGGAGAAGTACAAGAGACTGAAAGTTTGACTCCAGACTGAAAGGGAGAAGTGGCTGGCTTACAGTCTTCCATGTGAAAATGACGAAGAATATCACAAGCATACTTGGACTGGGAAAGGAAAATACCCTCTTGGGATTGCAAGACTTGAAGACCGAGAAAATAGTGTAAGTGTCCTAAGTCTGTCATTTCAAATTTCTTTTTAAGGCTGGACTTCACATGGTTTATAAGGTTGGGATCACTACCAGTAAGAATAAGATCATCAACATAAAGAACAAGGATGATGAGAGAGTTGCCCACTTTCTTGGTGTAGACAGTATTGTCAGAATGACACCTAGAAAAGCCAGATTCTAAAAGAAAGCTATCCATTTTGGCATACCAAGCTCGAGGAGCTTGCTTGAGGCCATAAAGGGATTTCTTAAGTCGACAAACGAGGCTGGAGTCTGTTTGTATGAAGCCAATGGGTTGTTCCATATAGATTTCTTCCTGCAAGTCACCATGCAAGAAGGCAGATTTAACATCCATTTGATGGACTTCCCATTTTAAAGAGGCAGCAAGGGAAAGAACAAGGCGGATAGAGTTCATTTTGGCAACTGGAGAGAAGGTTTCAGTGTAGTCAATGCCTTCAACCTGTGAAAAGCCCTTAGCAACTAGACGAGCTTTATGTTTATCAACTTTCCCATCTGGTCCATACTTGGTTCTGTAAACCCATTTGCATCTAACAAGTTTGCGTCCCTTTGGTAGAGGAACAAGATCCCATGTATCATTTGTCATCAATGAATGATATTCTTCATTCATAGCTGTTTCCCAATGTGGATGGCCTGAAGCTTCTGCAAAAGTGTCAGGATCATGATTTACTGGAGCTTGAGCCAGTAAAGAAGAGGCTCTTTCAAACTGAGAACGTGTACGTCGCTGATCTGTAGGATCACCGGCAAGATCACCTGCTGCATCCCGAGTAGCACGGACCCATCTTGGAAGTTGAGGATCCTGAGAAGGTGGGGAAGGATTATCATCCTCGCTTTCATCATCAGAAGAAGAAATGTTTTCAAAGATAGAAGAGATAGGAAGAGGTGGCACATCCGCCGGACTAGGCTCGCAGGCCGATTTATTTTCATCAAATTTTACATCTCTTCTAATGATAACATTTTTGGACTTAAATGGAATAAGTCTATAGCCTTTTACATCTTCAGAATATCCAACAAAAGTACATTTCTCACTCTTAGGTTCTAAGGCTTTATGCTTTTCATCTGGAATATGGGCCCATGCTTCACTTCCAAACACACGAAAGTGACTTACATCTGGTTTAATGGAACTCCAAGCTTCTTCTGGAGTGATATTCTCTAGAACCTTAGTAGGAGTGCGATTGATTATATAATTTGCACAATTAATTGCTTCGGCCCAAAAACTAAGACTGAGTCCTTTAGATTGCAGCATACAATTAGCCATTTCCTTTAAGGTGCGATTTTTCCTTTCAGCTACACCATTTTGTTGTGGAGTGTATGGAACAGTATGTTGCATTTGAATTCCATTTTCGGTGCAAAAGTTGATGAATGCATTTTTAACATATTCTCCACCATTATCAGTTCTTAGCTTAAGAATTTGATGTCCAGATTGTTTTTCAACGAATGCTTTGAAGGCCAAAAAGGTGGTAAATACTTCGCTCTTGAGTTTTAAGAAGTATACCCAAGTGCGTCTGGAGAAATCATCAATGAAAGTTAAGAAGTACTTGCAGCCAGAGAATGAAGCAACAGGAAGAGGACCACATAAATCACTGTGCACAAGCTGTAAAGGGGCTGAGGCGTGCCAAGAGGCACGTTTGTCAAAACTGTCCCGATGATGTTTTCCGAGTACACATCCGGAACAAACACCATCTTTGCAAGATACCATAGGAAGACCTGTCACCATGTTTTCTTTACATAGATGCTGAAGGGAGCGATAGTTTAAGTGACCATACCGCTCATGCCAAAGTTTGCTCACTTCATCATTATGAGCAACAAATACTGAGGGAAGATGGGATGACCCAAAGTTGTGAAACTTATACAACCTTTTGGAATCATCAGCAAGACCAGTAGCTAGAATCTGTTTAGGATCTTTTAGATCCTTGATTACAACATCATGAGGTGAAAATTCAACAATTTTACCTTCACCTGAATGAGTTATCTGATAGACAGATAGAAGGTTGCAGGATAAGTTTGGAACACATAATACATCATTGAACTGACCATTGTCTAGATGAACAGTTCCAGTCCCTACAACATTAAGAGATCTATCATCACCAACATATATATTTTTGGTGTTACAATCATTTAAAGAAGAAAACATGGCTTGGTTTTTGGCCATGTGACAAGAGGCTCCAGAATCAATGAGCCACTCATGAGAATGAGAAGAAGAAGAAGATACATTTAATGCATAACCAGACTGAGATGATTGACGATGACATGCAGAAAATGCCATTCCGGAAGTTGAAGTTGAAGTAGGCTCCAGATGGATGTTATGTTTCTTCATTGCGGCTTCCAAGGCTTCCATCTTCTTAAAGCATTTAGATTCTAAGTGGCCATCTCGATTACAAAAGTTACAATGTCTGTCAGTCTTCTTCCATTTGTTTTTATTGGTCTTGTCATATTGCTGAAATGATCTTTCATCTTGAGGCTGAGTTGGTTTAGGACCATTCCTTTGAGGATAAGACTTCTTAGGATTCTTTGAATTTGGTTGCTGCTGGGCGGCTAACGCTTTCGAGGAAGAGTTTCCAAGATTAAGAAGACCAAGGTGTAAGAGTTTTTCTTGTTCTCTTATTAAGGAATCACAAAAGGAGTCAAAGGAAGGGGGCTTGTAGTCTTTTCCTTGACAAATGAAAGCTTCCCTGGTAGAATGGAAAGTGGAAACAAATACAGAGTAGGCTGGTCCCAACTTAGTAAGGATGGAATAAATAAGGTTACCATCTTCTTTCTTAACTTTAACACCTTCCAAGAGATATCTAAGGGTCTTGAATTTGGACAAGAAATCTTCAATGCAAGAAAAATTATTAGGATCCAAAGTAAGCAACTCATTCTCAAGTTGATGGGCTCTAATTTCATTTTTAATCCCAAAAACTTTAGCAAGTTTTTCTAATGCTTCATGAGGAGTTTCAATTTCTGCAATGTGGAATCTAAGATCAGGAGAAACAGACATTCCTATCAAACCACGTGCTTGATCTTGTCGATTTTCCCATTTTTCGGCCTTGTCTTCATCTTTGGGTTTCTTCTCTTGGTCTGTGGCTATTCTGAAGAGACCTTTACTTCTAAGTAAATCTCCCATGTAGGCTACCCATTGGAAGTAGTTAGTGCTGTCAAGAATGACTTGGCATGGACTTTCCATTTTTTGAAAAACAACTGAAGCTGAAGATGCTGAAAGTAAGTGGTCCAATGGATAGATCTCGAAAAAATAGGCGGTTTTAAAAAAAACGGCTCTGAAAAAGGCTTCCGGATGAAGAAGTTATGGCTTTTTGAAAAAAAAATTGTTGACGTTGCCGGCAAAGTGCGCGAATGTGCGGGAATGAAAAAATCCGCCCCCACAAAATGGAGACTTGAACCCAAGACCTCTACTCTCTTAAAAGGTCTTTGAACCAATTGATCTATACAAAATATTTGAGAGAGAGAGAGAGAGAGAGAGAGAGGGGGGGGGGGGGGGGGGGGGGGCTCGATTTGCGTGCTTGCCTTGGGAAGACTCTTTTCCCCTACAAAACACAAAACACAAAACCCAACACGAATATCCAAAGAAAAACGAACCTTACGGCTCGAAGTTAGCTTTAGCCAAAAAACTAGAAATTTTTTAAAAAAATCTCAAAGTTAGCTTTTAGCCGAAAAACTAAATATTTTTCTCAATGTTTCTGATTTTCCGAGATCACACTAAGGTGCAGGGAAAAGAGCATACGCATGAGAAAAATCCTTTCTTTCTGTTTCTGATTTGCCCAGATCGCACAGAGTCGCAGGGCAAAGAGCATACGCAGAAATGAAAGGTATAGATCCGGGAAAAAAAAAGGCTAAATAAACCGAAACCGAAATAAGCAGAGAGAAAATGACAGTAAACTGCAAAAAAAACACTGTATACCTCCCGATCTGAAAAATGACGCAGCTAGGGCTACCGGAAACCTTTTCGCGTGAAACGAAAGGGGTTCCTCACTGAAACAGATGCTCTGAACGCAACAGAGCAGTCCTCTCGGCCTGAAAGCAGTCAGAAACAGCAGATCTAGGAAACGACAGCCGCATGCAGTTCTACCGGCTTCAGATTTGGATCACCAACGGACGCGGCCCTCAAATAGCTCTGATACCATGTAGGAATTTACAGGGTAAGTTCCTCAGAAAGAATACCAAGAGGACACCGCTCACAACCAGATCTCAAATCAATACACCAGTATTTTTGACGTGGTTAAAACCCTCAGAGTGCAAGGAGGGAAACAGTCCACGGCCTGTCCCAACGTGGGTACAGACAATTTATTAATCAAAGAATGAAAATTTACATAAGCTTCTCTCATGCACGGATTACCCGAACAATGACCCTCCATGCGCTTTAAATAGAACTCATGGACCAATCGGGTGTCAAGCCACGGATCAAGTGTCGGTAATACCGAGGTGAGAGTGAACCGTCGGATCACTACATATCGTGACCGTCGGATTGTAAGTTACAAAATGTACAACGGTAAAGAAACACACTTTACCTAACTCTAACCTAACTCTATACTAGACCAAGTCGAACTTAACTATATCCTATGTGTCGGAATATCCTAACATATATTAGCACTCCGTTCTGGAGAACGATGAAATCAAGAGGCAGATTCAGGAGCTGCTGGAAAAAGGTCACATCCGTCCAAGTTCATCACCCTATGGGAGCCCGATCGTGTTGGTACAGAAGAAGGATGGGAATTGGAGACTCTGTATTGACTATCGGGCACTGAACAAGATCACTGTCCATAATAGGTCAATGATCCCACGGATTGATGACCTCCTAGGCCAACTGAAGGGGGCAAAATATTTCAGCAAGATCAATTTGAAGTTAGGATATCACCAAGTACCAATCGAACCCTCTGATGTGTGGAAAACTACCTTCAAAGCCAAGGAGGGCCCTTTTGAATGGTTGGTTATGCCTTTCGGATTGACGAATGGTCCGGCAACCTTCATGAGGCTAATGGATGACATCTTGCAGCCATTCACCAACTCATTTGTAGTGGTATACTTGGATGACATCCTGATCTTCAGCCAGCGTTGGGAAGAGCACCTCCACCACATCCGACAGGTTCTCCAAACACTACGGCAATACAAGTTATGTGCCAATTTGGAGAAATGCACTTTTGGCATGACCCAGGTTCAGTATCTGGGATACATTATTGATGAACAGGGGGTGCATGTGGATCCAGCCAAGATCCAAGTCATTCGAGATTGGCCATCTCCAACCACTCTGACAGAGCTTCACAGCTTTCTAGGTCTTGCCAACTTCTACTGCAGGTTTGTGTTGGGATTTTCTCATATCACTTGGCCCTTGAGTCAAGTCACCAAGGGAGGAGCGAAAGAAAAATTCTTTTGGTCTAAATCATAATAGAAGGCATTCACATAGTTGAAATATCGCCTCTGCTCGGCACCAGTGCTCGCCTTACCAGACTTGCAACAACCATTTGAGGTCAAGACAAATGCCTCTGACTATGCTATTGGGGTAGTCTTTACTCAACATAGGCATCCAGTGGCATATCACAGTGAGACACTTTCAGACATAGTCCGAAAGTATCCCACTTATGACAAAGAGATTTATTCCATTGTGCAGGCCTACCGACAATGGAAGCATTACATTTTGGGGAAGGAAACGGTCATCCACACAGACCACCGACCCCTGTAGTTCATATAGACCCAAGGGAAATTGCAGAATGATCGCTATTAGAAGTGGTCCACATACATGCAATAGTTCCATTTGAATATCAAGCATAAGAAGGGAAACACCAATAATGTTGCAGATTGCCTTAGTCGACCACCGATCATGGCGTTAACCACCGTGCTGAACTCTTGTGGGCATGAGACTTATGATTGGACACTTCTCTACAAAAGTGACCTAGAATCCGGCCACACATACCATACACTCTTGGAGGGTTAGCATGTTCCATATTTTCACCTTCAATATGCTTTGTTATGCCACCTAGGTCACCTTTGTGTTCCTTCAAGTGAGCGTTCCAAGATGATTTGGGAAGCACACTACAGTCGGGCTGTTGGGCATTTCAGGGTCGAGAAAATGGTGGCAGTATTGCAGAAGTCTTTCAATTTGCCGAATCTTCGACAGGATGTCGAGAAGTACATCAGATCATTCACTGCCTGCGCCATTGCCAAACCGTACATCAAGAAGCAAGGCCTCTATACCTTGCTGCCTACCCCTAGTCAACCTTGGCAATCCATCTCCGTGGATTACATGTTAGAACTTCCTTCCATTAATCATGGAAATGACTATGTTTTTGTGGTCGTCAACAGGTTCTCTAAGATGGCCATTATGGCAGCTTGTAAGAAGAATATCAAAGTAGAAGCCACTGCTAAACTCTTCTTTGAATGTGTGTGGGTACGCTTTGGGATCCCACCATATATCATCTCAGATCGGGACAGCAGGTTCCTTAGTACATTTTGGTCGAGTCTTCGGTCGACGCTGGACACCAAACTCACTAAGTCCACAACCTTCCATCCTCAAACTGATGGCCAGACAAAGGTTGTCAACAAGATGATCGTACACATTCTGCACATGTACAACTCAAAGCATCCACGCACATGGGACGAGAGCCTCCCCTATGTTCAACACAGGTACAACCGGGCTCTCCACAGTTCGACTGGCCATATCCCTTTTTAGGTGGGCTTTGGATTCCAGCCACTATGTCCCATTGACGTGGCTGTGCCATTTGCAGCTACTCATGCAGATTCGGCTCATGTCCAGTCCAAAACAGATAAGGAAAACAACTTCATTGAGCACATCTAACATATTCCCCAGCATGTCCATGACATTCTGGAGAAATCAAATGCCAAGTACAAGCAGCGACATGATCAACATCGGGTGCCACACAAGTTTCAGGTGGACGACAAAGTCTGGTTGCATTTGCAAAAGAATGCCTTACCGAAGCCTAGCGAAAACTTAGACCACTCCGATATGGTCCTTACACCATTACCAAGGCTTTGGGAGAAAATGCATTTGAGCTCAACATTCCCCCATTCCTTGGCCTGCACCCAGTGTTCAATATGGACTACCTTTGACCATACTTTCCACCATTACTAGACACATCTGACATTGCAGAATATCTCACACCCACAGAGTTAAATCCGGATTGCATGGAACAAGCTGAAACTGTTCGGATCGTGCACACACAGATCAAGCACACTCGCCAGTAGAATATCCAACTATATCGAGTTGTCAAAGCATGCCAACTCCTTCACCAGGGCAAGTGGCTCACCAGGGACCAAGTTCAGCAGAAGTTCCCTCATCTCATGGAGGAACTCAACGTAATGGGGACCATTGCTTCCTATGGGGGGAGGAATGATCCAGGTAGATATTTTTGATCACTCACCAATTCCACTTGGACCCCTACCATTGCTTCTTTCATTTTTTCAGTTTCCTTAATTGTAACACAGTTTACTATTTTTAGTAGTTTTTCAGGTCCTAAACTTCTGGAGCCGTTTTGAGGCCCTAAACGACGTTTTTTTGGAAATCTATCGCTGGTACTAAGAACGCCTTTTCCGTCGTAGTTCTCGGAGAGATATTTCCAATGGGCTATCATGTGCATCAAACGGAGATAATATGACCAAGTCGTGACCCCAGGAAGTTGGCTATCCAACTCACCCCAACGGGGCCCATAACATCTTGGTTTTACATCTCCTCGGCTTAGGGTTTTCTCTTATTGTTCAATAATAAAAAGGTCCTTGAGCCTCATTGTAAGGAAGTTCAGAGGCATGTAGCTACCACATCTCTTCTCAGAGATAAGCTACCATCGCCCTAGCTGGTTTATTTCCATTCCTCTTTGTAAGCATATTTCAGTGTTTTACATTATTGAAATGAAGTATTATTTCCCCTGCACCTCTGTGTTTATGGTTATCTCTGTAATTTGTTGCGTTCATGTTTAAATCTGGATCAGCTCTTAGGAAGACCGAGGAGAGAAAGACTCACCATGTCATCATCGATTGTCGTGATTCCTACACTTCCAAGCTCATCCCTGCAGGTGGTGAGCTTGTTCAGATATGTAGAGATCATGTCGCCCTTTTCACACTTGATTTTCCAAAGCTTGTCTTTTAGTGCTAACTTCCTCTGATAGCTACTATTCTGATATAGATCCTTAAATGTCTTCCACATTGAAAATAGTGTGTCCTTTCCATGGAGACTCGAGACAATATGGTCTCGAACTCCCTCCAGAAGAATCGTCCTCGCTCTAGCCACACATTTCTTCCACTCCGCCAATTCTTGGGCATTAGCTGCTGCTGGCTTGGGGACTTCTTGATCAATGAATTCCTTCAAACCATTGTCCTCTAATACCACTTCCATGCGATCCTTTCAGGCTATATAATTCGAGCTGCCATCGAGGGCATGCTCCAGTCTCAAACCATTAAACGCCATTGGTGAACTTTGAGATGCGATAAGAATTCGATTTCTACAATCAAGAACTTCAAACTTCGAACTTCTCCCTTCTTTGTATACTGTTCTCTGCTTTGATCACCTTTAATCCAATGCCATGTTGAAATTCTCATTGTAGATCACCCGATATTGTAATATACTAAAGAAAAATACTAGATCTACTTCTACAAACAAACTTGCGGAAGCTTAATCGATTTTGAGCAAGATCAAATAGAACACATATAATAGATGAAGAAGAAATCAATCACACATGAACACAGAAGAATACTCTGGGGAAAGCCTCAGCTAAAAACCCCGATCTCTGTATTATCATACAAGTGGAAACATCTCAGGATTACACAAAGCTTTAGCTCTCAAGCTATCCAGCTCTCAGTACAATCCCTCACTATTGCTCATAGACAGAATAGACAACATATGCCTTCCTTCAGTCCTCCAAGCCTCCTATTTCCTTGCGCAGTTTCTCATGGGTTCTCAAGCTGCCACCTGTGTGTAATCACTTCACACACTGCTCACCAACCTCAGAAATAATTGCGCAATCCTCAAGGAAAGAATTCCTTCTGCATGCAAGAGATATCCTAACGGGAATATTCCTGCAACTGATAGTACACTATCCCATCCTTTGATCTCAATTGGGTCTCTTTCTGAACTAACATGTATGAGTTATTTATGAGAGAATATTCAGTTATCTGAAGTACACTAGTTGCATGCATGCATACATTGACTAACTGAACTCACAATCAGTTCCACAAACTATTGGAACTAATCTAACTGGACTTAACTCAGTTAACTGAGCTATTTAATTACAACTCAAAATACAACTCATCCTGATCTCCTTAATTAAGGGATAACTTCCTCAATCAAAGGGATAATTGTTGCATGTCTTCACATAGACTTCATGTTTGATTTTCTCTAACTAATTAATTCAAGATGAATTAATTAATTATTTTACAAACAACTGCTGAGCTGAAATTCGAATTTTAATTCACAATTTTAATTTAGGGACTAATTAAAATTGGAATGTATCCTGAAATGGTATTTATAGCAATGCTATTTTTAGCATTTCTTGTTGCTATTTTCAACAACCCCAAGGTCCATAATCATAAGGTACATGACCTTTCAACTTGCTTAACAACATTTATGTCTAATGATTTTCCATCCATCCATGTTGACCTTGGGAAATAGATACTTCCATCAATGATGTTCATCAAAAATATATATACCCGTTTCCATATGGTAGAAATACTTAAACACCATAATCTTACCAAACGGTAGGAGACAAGCTAATAATGGAGGAGGAGCATGAAGTGTATGGCAGGGAAATTCCAGAGTATGAATCATAAGACATCAAAATGGACATTAGTGAGAGATTTGGATGTGATGACGAAAAGGCTAGAAGAAATTGGAGAAGAGGAAGTCACCCTTAGAGAAATGCATGCCAAGGTCACTTAATAAATGCAGATCCCCACCATGCTAGAGCCTGCTACTTCAACTACTAATTTTTTTTAAATGTGTTATTTATAGTGTTTCCTTGGCTTCCAAGTATTGAAAACCAAGAAAGTAATTTATCTTCATCCATATAAGTATGCATGTGACCTTCTTCATCATTTTCATATGGAAGATTGTAAACCAATCACTTATTCCTTTAGCATAAGTAAACCTAGACACAATAACAATCCATTGCACTAAGTTATTCACAATGGAAAATCCTAAAACAAATATCGAGAAGAATATTTAGAGCCAAATTTTGAATCCATGAAATAGTTGGTTTTTATGGGGTTTAATCCCTATCATGTCTCAGGTTGTTATCTTGTGGGTAGGTTTCTGGGAAAACTAGTATTCCTAAATAATGATAGTTGTCTGGGTTTGGCAGCTACCCTAGAAACAACAGTTTAAAGCAATTCAACTATTTCTTCTATGTGTAACAAATAAGAGAAAGATAATGGAACCAACCTAGAACTTCCGCTTAATCCCTTGGTTGCTCTCTCTCCCCTTTGACAGAGCCTGCGACTCCTCCCCATACTTAACACACTTAGAGAGTACCTGCACATGTACATCAACAAAGAATCGTCAAAGCATCGTGATCTATTACAACATAAACATTATAGAATCAGATATATAATAAACAAATGATAACATTCTGTTGAAGCCCCAAAAATCGGGTCTACAACAAGGGGGATACCCACCCGGTCTAGACCTTGGTTAGCAGCTCCTTTTCTATTTGGTATAGTGGGTCCGACTGGGGATATGGGACCAGTTTCCTAATTTATGTGCGTGTGTGAAGGATTGATATTTCTCTTTCTAACAGTTTCTAAATGGAATACTTTTATTCTAACTCTAATCTAATAATATGGAAATTGTATTCTAATAAGCAGAAATATCTAAGTCTACACTAACCCGGGGTGTAATTTTTCCGTTATGCGATCTAAAATGATTTCAAATAACAATTGGTAATATAGATCATTCAACTGTTATGAGAAAAGAATTCAATAAGGAGGAACCACTTCATATAAAAAGTTAGATGAAACAATTGTGAAAAACATATCGCATAATAAGCTACTCATACATTAAGCATAAACAAATAGCTATCACCGTACAAAAGTGCCAAATGATAACTCAAGCATTTACGCATCAATATATAAACAACTGAACATGAATATCACTTTAACACAAAGGCAAAAATAGTTAAGAGATAGAAGTACCATTTATAACTAGTCCTACTCATGAGCTTCAAGCGATAATGATTTATCTCTTCTTTATCTAACATCTACTAAGAGTACAGAAGTGCAACATTAGTAGCATATATTAAATGCAAATATCAATAAATCTTGTTCCATTCATTCATCAAAACCTCCTCAGAGAGTACAAAAGTGCATGTTCTGGGGATAAGTTTTTGACAAATTTCAGGACCCTTCTCTAAATGCATGAGAAGGGTTTAAATACTACTAACTAAATCTAAAAATAACTTATTGCAAAAATTTAGGATGCGGTTTAAATGACCATCCTCATTTCAGGCAAAAATAAAACAAAATTAAAACTAAAATTGAATCTAAAATTAAACTACTTATGTATCTGCTCCTTGAAATCGCACGCATTCAGCACCTGTTTGAGAAGAGTCGGCTGGCCGACTTCCAATTTTAGCTGAGCTGAGAAAACAGAATCGGCAAGGGTTGGCACCATCTTCTCGACAGAATTGATGATACACTTGAGAATCATCCACTGGCTATGTGGCTTTACCAAGTATGCCCAGTAATAATCCCAGTTCAACTTGGTTAACCCTTGGATTGCTTCTGCCTTTTCTTGAGTTTTCTGCCTCCAGTCTGTTTGTAGTTTCCGTACGTTAGGTAAATACCCTAGAGTGGTTTCTCCGATCAAATTTCCCTATGCAAATTTTCATTTACACAATCAATAATATTGTTTGCTGCCGTGGCTGCTCCTTCTATTGCATGCTCTGCTTCCCTGATTTGTTCATCCTATTTGTTAAAGAGAATTTTTTTGTGATTTTCATTGATCATTGGTGCACCTGCTCTTTTTCCCTCGTCTGTTTCTTGCCAAGCCAAATATTCAGTAACTCGTTTATCAACTAAACCATAATCACTTCATAAATCTACAACTTGATTAGTGGTTTTATCGCTTATTTCACAATAATATTTCCACTGTGATATTTTTTGGCCCAATGCTTCCTACTGCTATAGTAATTGTTCATTCAAGGAAATGGATTCTGTGATGAATTCTATCAGTTTCAGATTTTCCTTGTGCATCTCCCGTAAATCCTGTAACTGCTTTTCTTTCTCAACCAAACTGTTCCGGTATCCTTTTTGCATTTGTTGGAAGTCCCGTTGTAATCTCTCAAGTTGTTTCTGTGCTTCATTGTTGGCGTTGGCTTGTTGCAACAGTTGTTGCAAAACTTGTATATGGTCTTCCTTTTCTTTTAGCAGTTTCTATACCTCAGATGCTTTATCAATAGTCGCAGAGGCATACGCTCCTGCGATCTGAGATAGTTTGGTGAGATTCTCAGTGGGATCGGTAGTGGGATCTTGCCATAGGACGTCTAATTGTTCTGCGTCATGAGAGAGCACGTTTTCCAATTTCCTTTTCTTCCTTTGTCTTCTCACTACTGCTTTGTGTTGTGGGCTATAAAATATATCAAGAGGAGGAATTTCTTCTATCTTGAGCATAAGCTCAGAGGATGGGGTAATAGGAATATGTTCCATATCTGAGACATTGCTAATTGTTCTTGTGACTACTTCTTTTGTTGCCTGTGCATTGCTCACAGGTGTCTTTATGGTTTGTCCTTCAAGATTGATCAAGTCATTGAAGGTTTCCCATTCTTTATCTAGTTCGGTTCTGACTGATGGTGGCTGAACGATGAGAGGGGGAGGATCTATTTGTGGGGAGGTAAAAACCTGTTGCTGTAGAAGTTCCGTTGACTGGGCAGTATCCTTTATTGACCCTTCGCTCTTATCCTGTTCACTTTCGGATCTTTTAGAATGTTCAGATGTTTCTTTTCCAGACTTGGATATAGATCCATTTGTGCCTGAACTTCCACTAAGACTAACACTTGGAGTTGGTTCCCTTATGAGTTCTAGGTGTAGTTTTTCCAAAGGAATACTGCCTATCCTTCTTTCCCTGTATATTTTAAATTGTTGAAATTCTTCTGGAGAGAATTGCATTTGGGCCGCATGCAGAATTTCTTCAAGTGTGCTTTTCTGTTGGAATATGTCATTGAATAGATCATCTTCTCCAGAAAACACCTTTATCTTGACTGCAGTAGTGAAATTCTTAGCAATATCATGAGGGTCGAACGGTCTTCCTGAAAATTTGAATAACTGTAAACACGTTATGTTTTTTACTTCTGTGAATGCATGGCCTACATCAAATAGTGAAAAGGCCCCACAGGCTATAGGAAATTGTGGCTAGATAGCCTTCTTTTTGTCTTTCAAATCTTTAGTCAAACCTCCTTCTCCATAGGTTTGATAAGAAATTTCTCGAGCCATGAGTTTATCAGGGACATATAAAGGTAGGACGTGAGGGGAAGCAGAACTTCCGAATACCCTGACATAAGTAAACAGTTCCTCCCCGAACCATCTCGTGACAGGGAGTATGTCTACCTCTACTTCAGGAGAGCATCTTGGAGCATCTTTATCATACAACATTCTGTACAGGGGCAGCATGATTCCATGACAAATCTGGTAGAAGTGCGGAGCGAACTTAGAGTCCCACAATTCTTTATGATAGATATGAATGGGTAAGGGGTCTTGAGTTGTCCATTTCCAACCCATCACAGGAAACTTAGAAACATAACATATCACATCCATCACATACGCAGATAGGTAAAAAGGGGGATAAATTCTCTGAGAAACAGTTCTTTTAGACCGGTAATTTACAATGGTCGTGACTAGGTTATCAGACAATATTTTAGCCCAATCTACAATAGTGGCATTCGTGGTGGCATCCAATAATGGTAGCCATTCAGATGAAAATTTGTTAATGTCTGGCATTCCAAAAAGTCTACAGAGCATGGCAGCAGCAAAGCAATACGGGGAGGTGAGAGAACCAGTACTATACATACCATGTTTATCTTTCTTCAGCGGTTCGTCCCTCCTCGACTAGTCTTTAGTGGTTTCTGCCAGGTCTTTATTTTATTTTGCAAATTTCTCCATAAACTGCTTGTTATAAGTTGCCTGTGGCTCTGGTAAATGATACATGAGCTTCAAATCCTGTGCAGCGAATGAGCCAATGAGTCCTTGACCCTGAGTTTTAAACTGTCTATTTCTAATATCAACGCTGTCCAGTATCCATTTAACCATGTCCATGTATGGGAGAATTTTGGGCCTTGCTGCTATCTGGTGTAAGAATGAACAAGCTAGCTCTGTGATGGATGCCTCAGAAGAACTATGTGAGCCCGCAGTAGCAGTAACTTCCATTACTTTGGGATTCTCCTCTTCAAGTAGATTATACATGCCTTCCCAAGTAGCAATATAAACATCTCTGTTACAAGCAGTGTCTGTATACAAGGGTGCCATTTCTTTCTCTTCAGAGCTCAGAGCTTTGCTTTTCTTTCCCATAATATCCTGCGTATTGCTTTGTATCATTCTTTGTTCTCCATTCCTGCAATTCACAAGTGAAGTGAAAATAATGATAAGGAAGGGTGATGGGAAAGTTTTAAATGTTGAAGACGTATAAAATATACCACCTTACGTGAAATGATTTTTTGATAAGCACGAAACCATATTCCATTAATAACTGGCAACTAACTCATTAACTAGCATTAAAGCGCATAACCAGGTGTCAGTTTATGGAAAATACTTTTTTGAACCATGAGCCTGAAAGATCTACGATGAAGCGATTTTGTGATTTGCTTCGCAATATCGCAGATCGCAACGTCACAGAATCACAACATCGCAAAGTTGATAGCTCGCTATATCGCATTATCGTATTGCCGCTTTATCGCAAAACTGCAATATCGCAATATCGCAGGAACGTCATATATGACGATCTTCGTTAATCTGTTTTCTGCGAAATGCGATTTGCGATATGCGTCATCGCATATCGGCAATTTAAGGTGCTTCAATGTAAGTTGTCTTTGATGTATGCGATGCGATATTTGTTTATTATCGCGTATCGCGATCTCGCAATGTTAGAATTCGGCTTGTAAGGAGGTATCTTGTTATCCTTTTGCAATGCGAAATTTCCTAAGGAAAGATTTTGTCTTATCTTATCATAGAACTTATATTTTTCAAGGGGGTCTTCCTAAGTTTATGATGGTAAGTTTTATTAGGAAAGGAAATTCAAGCACTAACTTGATTTTTTAAATTTTTAACTAAGGGTCCCCACTTATTTAGTATTAGGAATAATACTAAATAAGAAGGGGGGTTGTTGCTGGCCACAACACATTCATAATTGCACAATCATATGGAAGAAAACTTGAAGAGCTTTATTAATAGAAGGGAGAATTACAACCCAGTTGTCTGATCCAGCATCATCCTCCCAACTTCAATCCTTCTTCACCTCATGAAATAGCAAGATCACTCCAACAATACAATGCTCTTTCCTCAATTACAAACTATCAGCACTTCCTTGCAATTCACAATATTCCAGCCCCCAGATCTCTTGAATTGGAGATCCATTTATAGATGTGTGCAAGGGTGTGAGTCATCCATGGGGTTTGATTAGTGTCATTCCACTTGTTACAATTGGTTCCATTTGGAGATTTCTTAGATCCCTTATTCATCCTTGGGAAAATTCAGAGAGGAAAGTGGCACAGGAGAAGTTTCTATAAGATTCCATGAGCAACCACCTAGCAAACTATCTTGGCCATTTGTCCATCCTCGCCCATCACACCCTATAGAAGGCCTAATCAGTATGCATCGCACCCTGGCAGTGTACCACTCAGTATGCATCGCACTTTGCTAGTGGAGCAGTCAGTATGGTTTAATTTAGGCCATTTCTAGATGGTTTCTCAGTTGGAACTTTTGGGGAATGATGTATTCAGATGACTATGTTTCTTCAGGGTATGAAACAACTCTTTTAGGGGTTGATGAGCCCTAGTTTATCGACATATAAGTTTGGGGTTGCTGTGCCCAAATATGTCTATAACAGTAGGGGTTGAGGGCGGGAGCTAATTGTGGGGGGTTACATTGCCCCAAGAGGCATCCAGGCTCGATTAAGTCTCACATATTCCTGGTGACAACATCCCGTTGTTGGGAAAATTGTTCTTCCATCCAACATGTTGGTTAGCCCCAACTTTGGCACAATCTATTATTGAAAAAATTATGTAGAACCTAACTTTTTTGAAACATAAATATACTATGATAATGAAGAAGACATAAATTGGAATTTGGTTCTTCTATCCAACATGTGGGTTAGCCCTAATCTAGGCACAATCTAATGTTGAAAAAAATATAGAACCATACTTTTGTAAAATATAGAGATATTGTAATAATGAAGAATACTTAGATTGAGATTTGGTTCTTCCATCCAATGTGTGGGTTGGCCCCTAGGAAAAATATAGCGTTGTAGAAAAAGATAATATAGAACCACACTTTTCTAAAATATCACTATACTATAATAATGAAGAATGCATAATAAATACACATAATGAATAATATAATTGTACTGTAATAATGAAGAATACATAGATCGAAATTTTGAAAGAATGAAGAAGACATATAGAATTTCAATCTTTGTATTCTTCATGAATACAATATAGTTATATCGTTTATTATGTATATTCTTCTATGTATTCTTCATTATTATAGTGTACTTTATATTTAGAAAAAAATGGTTCTATTTTTTTTTCAACACTAGATTGTGCCTAGGTTGGGGCCAACCCAGATGTTGGATGTAAGAATGATTTTCACAATAATTGGATGTTGTCACGAAGATTGTGTGAGACTCAATCGAGCCTGGATGCCCCTTGGGTCAATGTAATACCCACAACTGAGTCGCACCCTTAGCTTCTCCCCATGAGATATGAACTTGAGACTTAGGGAGTAAAGATGTTTCATTCTAAAAACAAATCATTCTTCCATCCAACATATGAATTAGCCCCTACCTAAGCATAGCGTAACACACACATATATATAGCCAAACTTTCCATAAATATAATTACCTTTCATAATAAAAATACATAAATTAAAATTTAATATTAACATATATCTAACCACCATAAATGTGATGATGTGGGCAATTTTTATGTTATCTTTATTTTTAACTTGTTGAATAATTATGACATTAATATCTTTTTGTTGGATCATTTTTAGTGACTCCCCTAACACTCAACTTATGTGTATGATCTTTTTGGGATGTCTATCACTTCATCAATGTTTTTCTATTGCCTTTTGATTTTGATTATCACTTCCTCAATGTTCTTTATTTCCTTTTGATTTTAATAATAAATTTAGTTCACTTTGATATTTTAAAGTACTAGTACAAGACATTTCCTCACTCTATGAATCCATTTTAGAGTGGAAACATTAGTACCTACCTAAACATAGCATTAAAAAACCTATAAAACCATTTTTTCTAGAAATATACTACTCTTTAATAATATAATTCCATGTCTAAAAAACATAATATAAATTTTATTGCATCAAGAGGTGCTCTCAGTATAGAGTAGATGTGTAGGCTTTAGATGTAGATATTTTTTAAATTTATTTTTTTTATATTGTAATTTTATTTTATTAATAAAATTATGATTAAACAAAAGAAAATCTTAGTATACATATCACATTAAAATATAACATATAAATAATAGTTATAAACTAACATACATTTTACCATAGAAATTAAAATAATAATTCCAAAACCATATTTAAATTTAATTAATAAGCACATAAAAATTTAATATTTACAATATAACCATGATTATTAAGGCTTTTTTGCATTACCATGAGCCAATGCCATGGCTTATCAATACCACATACCTAAAAACCATAACTCATTTCAATATCAACAAATTTTATAAATATCTTATTTTAATTTAATTTTATAACATTTTTATGCCAAGAGAGATGTTATTATGTAACGTTTAACATTTTGACTAGTAAAAAAACTTGAAAAAAAATTAAACTAAATTAAAAAAATTAATATAATAAATGTCAACATATACCCAAAAACCATAACTCATTTCATTATCAATACCATATACCCAAAAACCATAACTCATTTCAAAATCAACAATTTTTATAAATATTTTATTTTAATTTAATTTATAGCATTTTTAAAATTAAAACTTAATGCTTATAATAAACATACAATATAACAAGATTCTCAACAATGGATATTATTAACTTGTAAATGGGGTTTATTACAATACCATGGGCCAATATCATGTTTTATTGTTTTAATTTTATTTTATTTTATAACATTTTTAAAATTAAATCTAAAAGTAAGAAGCTAGGGGAGATGTTGTGGTGTAAATGCTTGTAAACATTTACATGTGGGCTTAATTAAAAAATAATAAAATGTTAAAAACAATTTCCTAGAGGGGCTCTCTCCAACCCAGTAAGTAGAGATGTTATAATGCGCTGTAAACATTTTGACTCTATCAAAATAAAATAAAATAAATAAATTAATAATGATAGTTATTAACTTGGACAAATTAAAAAAAATAAAATAAAATATAAAATACAAAATTAATAGTTATAATTATAATTAATAATAAAATAACCTAGATCTATTTAACTACTTATTTTCTAGGCTCCGAGAGAGACTAAATCTCTTGAGATGCAAATTTTTTTTAGAGTGAAAAGAGATTTGGTCCTTCTGAAACTTGGTAATCCCATCTAAATCTAAACTAATAATTAGTATTAACATACGTGTATAATCTTTTAATTACATTTATCACTTCATCAAGGTCTTTTATTGCTTTTTCACATTATCAATTTAGTACTTTAATATTTTAAAGCACTAGTATAGTATCGAGCATTCCTCACTCTATGGATATGTTTTAGCGTTGCAGCGTTATTCCACTCTATGGATAAGTTACCGTGGCAAGCAAATACTTCCATTAATGGTGTTCATTAAAACCATATAAACTCATCTCCATATTGTAGAAAGACCTGCACACGAGAAGGTTACCCGAGACATGCTAGCAATGGAGGAGCATGAAGTGTATGGCGGGGAAATTCCAGAGTATGAACCAGAAGACACCGAAATAGAGTATGAACCAGAAGACACCGAAATGGGCATTAATGAGAAAGAGTTGGATGTGATGAGCAAAAGGCTACAGGAAATTGAAGAAGAGGCAGCCGCCCTGAGAGAAATGCAGGCCAAGATCGCTCAAGAAATGCAGATCCCGGCCGTGCCAGACCCTGCTACCTCAGGGGTTGCGGATCAAGCGAGAAGAGAAGAAGCGGATTCGCGCTCTATTTTTGTTGGAAATGTTGATTACTCCTGCACTCCAGAGGAAGTGCAGCGTCATTTTCAGTCATGCGGGACAGTTAACAGGGTTACTATTAAAACTGACAAGTTTGGTCAGCCAAAAGGGTTTGCTTATGTTGAATTTCTGGACGTTGTCTCTGTTCAAAATGCACTTCGTCTGAATAACTCTGAACTTCATAATCGCCAGCTGAAGATTACAGCGAAAAGGACAAATGTTCCAGGAATGGGGCAGCACCGTTATCGAGGTCGAAGGTTCAATCCCTATGCTCGGCCTTATTATTACGCCCCCCCTCCAATTTATGGGTATGGGTACGGGAAGATGCCAAGATACAGGCGCCCCATGCGCTATCGGCCTTATTATTATTAATGGAAGTCATTAAGCCTTATCTTGGGAAGATGCCAAGATACAGGCGCCCCATACGCTATTTGTTTGCATTTTTCTTGATTGATTTTGCATTGTTCTGACTGGATTCTCTGGTAAGAGATTTAGGGAATGCATTCACTTTTGATTTCATTTGGTAGAGGTTGAGAGTGGTCTACTGGTTAAAATTGGAAATTTGATTTGTATGTAGTAAACAGTGTTACTGTAATGCATTCATTTGTAATGTTTGAGGAGACATGAGGATTCAAATATTTGAACTTTTTAAAATCAAAATTCTAGTTTATATGTAAATTTTCTTTGAATGGGTAGATTAAATGTTTTGCAGAAGTATTCACGGTATGTGAACAATGAGGTAGTGTTGTATATGTAATTCCTTGAATAGGTATATGTGAACTGAGGAAATGATGGTGTTGTATATGTATTTCTTTAAATTGGTAGATTTGATTATGGTGGATGTGTTGTATATGTAATTCTTTAAATTTAGTAGATATTATCATGGTTCATGTTTTATAGAAAAGTATTTACAAAATCTGGTGAACCCAAAGGTAGTAAGGGTTTTTTTTAATGTGTAATAGTAAGGTTGTTTTTTGTAATTAATGTTTTGAATAGTTAAATTTTAGTACTTGATATAAGGTAATTATAAGGTTATTTTGTATATGTAATTTTTTGAATGGATAGATTGAGTTTGATAGATGTTTTAAAGAAGTATTTATATGATTTAAATTATAAAGTAGTAAGCAGTAAGCTTGTTTATTTAATTTTTTAACTTGGTAAAATTGAATATGGTTGATGTCTAACATCAGCGTTTATGGGATTTAAACCATAAAGTAGTAAGGTTGTTTTTTTATATGTATTATTTTGAATTTCTAGTTTGAGTATGGTTGATCACAAAAGTATTTACTAGTTTTGAACTAGTATCTTTAAATGTGGATTAAACTTTGATTTGAATTATGAATTTGATATATTAATTGAAAGTTATACATGAAATGGCGATGTTTTTAAGTATGGTCACCCAAATGCCATAGGGGAGTGAAATTGAGGTGCTTTTAGTTGCCCCATGATGTGTGAGGTTTGAATCATTTATGTAACCAAAAAACATCATGTTTTTCTTACCCAAGTGCTTGATTGTAGAATAGTAGGGGTGTGAGAGAGAGGAGGGTGGGGAGTTGTCTAGGAAGAGAAATGAAGACCACTAGCAAGATAAACAAGATAAATGTGAGAGATACATATAATCTATTTTGTAGATGTGAGAGGCATTCCCATGCTCGTGACCATTTAAATTCAAGTTGTAGAGATAGTTGGATCTTGTAAGGGCTTGATATGAACATCACTTTCCACATTAAAAAAGAGAGCTTCAATTACTAATAAAAAGACATTACAAGAAAGACCTATGATGGAATAATGGTGCATAGGGGAAAGTACACAATCATGTGGGGCTAGAACATGTATGGATTCACTTGAGAGGTAGCTCATCCATGAAGGAGAATAACTATAAACATCCTCATACTTCATCGAATAATATGAAAACCCTATTTACTTCATAAATACTAACCAACTTGGAAAGTCATTAATTTGGAGGATAATATTCAAAAGGAAATTGAGAATTTTTGTAGGGGGTTGAATGAGAAGTTGTCAAATAGTTTAGCTCAAGGAATACCAGAATAACAACATAGGGGTTGACAACACATTGAGCCACACTAGGATTGCTTCTCCCTTGAATGTATTACTAATGATATGATGAAAATTAGGGTGGGGGTTTTATATTTAGATCCAAAATTATGTAAATGGTGGGAATGACAAACATATATTTAGGCTACATTTCCTAAAGTTAGTTTGTTAAAATTGTTCTGTAGACTTCAACAAAGAGACACATTCTTTAGGGAAACTTATCAGTTTACACCATATTCGCTCAATAATCAACGTTAGAGCATCCTTTGAGAAATATCCATCCATACAAAGAACATAACACCGATTCCTTCTATAAAGAATGTTTCATTAGTGGCCTCAAGGAGGAGATTCAAGAATTAAGTTAAATTGTAATGTCTTGTTATGTGGTTAGAAGTAATTGTGAGGGTCCTAGATGTGGAGATGGTGATTAATGCTAAAAAACACTAGAATTCATTCACCACACCCACTCTCCCAATGGTAATTCACCAAGTAGTTGTCCCTTAAAAATACAAAGGTTGTCTCCAACATAAATGCAAAAATATCAAAGACATGGACTTTGCTATAATTGTGATGAAAAATATGCTCTAAGTCATAGGTGTAAAGAACATAAATTCTTTCAAATTGGTAAGACAAATCAACCCTCGATAGAAGACATAAATAACGAAGAAAAATTGGCATTACAAGATGGAAACACTAACACTCATCCTCAAACATTTCAACTCCACAAACCTTGAAACTCATGAGTTACATCAAGCACCGAAAAGTTAGTCCTAGTTAATAGTGGTAGTACTTACAATTTCATTCATAAGAGAGTGGTAAAAGAAATCCATTATTTTATACACCCAAAGTAGAACTTTCAAATCATGATATCTAATAGAGGTAGATGTCAAAATGTCAAACTCTAGATGGGAGATTGTTATCTCAAAACCAATCTACATGCCATCGACATGGGTGGTTGTGATATAATGGTTAAGAGCATGTGTTTCCTCCTAAGAGGTCACAGGTTCAAAACTAGAGGGGGGTAGAGTATGTATGCCTTCGTAGACTTAGCAGTCAAATCGCTGCACGGAGGTGGGTCCCTTGTCCCACAAACAAGGGGGTCTCATACACAAATTTGGTGTCTGGCTTGGCCGTGACCTTAAAAATGGATAATAATAATAATAATTGGGGGAAAATGGCTATGCATGTTGGGATAAGTCATAATGAATTTAAAAAAACTCTACATTAGTCTCATTAAAGAGGGGCATGTGCACACCATTCAAGGGATTTGGGCATGCTCCCTTGAAATATTGGATTCTCATCGTATGGAATTTTTTTTTTAATAAGAAAAAAGTATTTGTATTATATAATTATGTGTTTGGTTTGCAACAAATTCATAAAAAAATTCTAATTGTTTGCTCCTTTCTTATAGAAATACATAATTTTCTTGAGGAGAATATATTTAAGCAATAAAAGAGGGGCCTTGTAGGTGAATAGCTTACAATACTGCCCCATCAAAACACAAATTTAAAACACACAACACTACCAAAGAATTTTTGAAATAGACTTAATCTTCCATTAGGGAATTATATCAGGCTTGATTTGGCCACTAATCTTTAACTCACCTATCTTTAATTTATGCCCCTCATTAGCATACTTGTTTACTTCTCTATTGAATTATATAGAGACATGGAAATATGCTTTGGATGGGAGATTCTCTCCTAATCCTACATCATCTTGTCAAAGGCTCCCTCGTAAAGGAGAAATATATGAAAAAATCATGAAAGGAATCAAGAAAATTGTGGAATATCTCCCAACCAAAGGATGGTTGTATAAATAGTTGTGTACTACTAATGTAAGAGTCATGACTGGCTAAAGCGGATAGACTATAAACTCAAGAATTAAGTGCAAAATTAAATGGATGGATTGAGGAGAGGACACCAAAAATCCATAGTTTTGAGGGAATATGGAGCTTGCTTGTTTGAAAATCCATGAAATATCCTAGAGTTATTATTGGAGTTGTTCTGACTTGATTGAGCCACCACCACTTGACAATAATTATGAGATTTGACATAGAGGTGAGGGGAAATCAATAATAACTCTAGGATATTTCTCTAAAGGTGCAATCTCTCTTGGTTTCTCAAGCATTGAAGATGGTGGCATAAATGGTGGAGGGGAACATAGTCTACTTCAAGAGTAGAAAGCAAATTGAGAAACCAAGAGAGATTGCACCTTTTTTGAAAATGAAGGGATGAAGATGAAAGTATATTTACACATATTAGAGTATTCCATGAGGTTATTCTTAATTGAGTTCTTATTCTACATCTTGGTTGGTTTAGCTGTTGTTTTTTAGAGTGTTTGAGACTAGCACGAATAATGTGGAACTATGGAGCATGAGATATGGAAGCAAAGGAAGTCATGGAGAAAAATGTTGAGCCATGCTCTTTGTGAAATTCATGTGAAATTTTGGGTGTTGTTCCCTATGTTTTGTGTTTGAGTCCACTAGATTGTGTGTCTATGCCTGTGTGGTCAGTGGGAAGCTTAGTGGATGCCTATCTATCATTATGGTGCTTGTTGTATGGCTAATAAACCACCAGTATAGGGGAAATCTAAGTCACTAAGGAGAAATCCACACCCATTCTCCCCAAGGAAATCCACCAAGCAGAACTCTTACTCATCTCTTAAAAGTACAAAGGTTGTCTCGAACATAAATAGAAAAATACCAAAGACATGAAATTTTCTATAATTGTGATGAAAAATATGTTTTAGGTCATGTGTGTAAAGAACATAAATTGTCCCAAATTGATAAGACCAATCAAAACTTGATTTAATACATAACTAGTGAAGAAACATTGGCATTACAAGATAAGGACACTAACACTCATCCTTAGTCATTTCAACTCCATAAACCTCGAAACTCATGAGCTACATAAAGCATAGAAATTTATAGTCCTAGTCAATAGTGGTAGCACTCACAATTTCATTCGCAAGAGAGTGTTGGAACAAATTCACTATTTTGTACACCCGATGTAGAACTTTCAAATCATGATCATTAATAGAGATATGATCATTTATATATAACTCATATATATATAAATGGAACTGGGCCTTTTTGAAGGAATCATTTTAACGAGGCAACAATTTTGCCTGGAATCTGGCCGGAGTTGGCCGGATTCCATCCGCTAGAAAAAGTCAAAATTGTGCCTTCATTAATCCTGCCCAGTGATCAAAAAGTCCAATTTTTTCCTTCATTAATCCTGCCCAGTCATCAAAAAGGCAACCCAACTTTGACTGCCTCTATCTCCTTCATCCGGACTCGGATTAGAGTGTCATTCACACCGTTGGAATCAAGGTGACGAGCACTTCGATATAATGTCAAGTTCATCGTCTTCCTACCACTTTGAATTTTGAACTTTTTCCATTCCACTGTGTCTGGAGATCCACCTGGATGAATCCTCCCCATTGAGGAGCTTTTGGACCGCCAAAATATTTTTCAGTCAGTTGGCAAGTGAGGGAATTGTTCCCTCACTCTTTCTTTTTCCAGCCGTTTTTCCTTGCTAGGGTGCATCCCCTTGACACCAAATCGAAGGTATTCCACATCTCCTCATCATGAAGTCATAGTTCTTCTGTCAAGGATGATGTCTTTAGGTAACTCATCGAGATACTCTGGTGCAAAGTCATCAACTGTAGGAACTGTGCCCACTTCTTCGGTGCCCATAATCAATGGTGGCTCATATAGCTTTAAGTTCTCCACATTCACTATGGAGTACATTTGCATATATATCAATAAATCGAGATGAAAGGCTTTGTTTCCAATATTCTCCAAGATGGTGAATGGACCATACCGAATTGGTCACAACTTCTTCCCTTCTCCCTTCATCCTGTCTTTGCTGATATGGAACCACACTTTGTCGCCCACTTGAAATTGATGGTTGACTCGGTGTTTGTCATGTTGAGCCTTGTACAGGGCTTTACTTTTTTCCAAATGCTCCTGTACTGCTTAGTGAATCAATTCGATCCACTGAATGAACTACTGTGCTTTGTCCCTGTCATCACGTCCACGGGAGTCATCTTCCCTTCCAAGGACCATATCAAAAGGGTCTTTTGGTAGGTAGCCAAAACATGTCTCAAATGGTGAATGATGCATAGATGAGTGCACTGCTCGATTGTAGGAATGATGCACATGTGGAAGATGCTCATCCCACAACTTAGGATGTTTCCTAGAATAGCCTCGCAATAAGTGTACCACGGTGCGGTTGACAACCTTTGTCTATCTGTCAGTCTGTGGATGGAATGTCCTGCTTCTTTTCAACTTGGTGTCCATCATCTTCCACAAGTTGGTCCAAAACTCTCCAAGAAAGCAAGAGTCTCGATCTGACACAATCGACGTGGGCAACCCAAAATGGACCCAAACATGCTGAAAGAAAAGATTAGCAGTCTGCTCTCTAGTGATCTGCTTTTTACAAGGCATTAAAAGACACATCTTACTAAAACAGTCAACAAAGACATACAAATAGTCGTGACTTTTCCTAGACAAAGGCAAACCTCCTAAAAAATCCATCGACACACTTTCCCATGGACGACTTGGAATAGGGAGTGGTGTGTAGAGCCTGAGTTTTCTAATAGAGGGCTTTGAATCAAAACACATTACACACCCCTTTACATAGCGAGTCACAATTTTCTTCATATGAGGCCAAAAACAAAATCTTTGTACATGACACAATTTTTTTTCAATACCAAAATGACCAGACACAAGGGAGGTATGGGCCTCTCGGATTACATGTACCCTTTCTCCTGTGGGTATGCACAATTTTCCAAGGTGATACAACAGTTTCCCCTACAAGTGATAGTTGTCCACCTGTGAACCATGGGTTAGTTTTGCATAAATCTCCTTAAAGTCATCATCGTTAGCATATTGTTTAGCATAACTTTCAAAATATAACGAAGCATTATGCAAAATAACAGAAGCAGAAATAGGAGGGCAAGATAGCATATCGACCACTTTGTTGCTAGTGCCCTTCTTATACTTTATTACCAGATGAAACTGCTGAAGAAAACCCATCCACCTGAAATGACGAGATTGTTGCAACTTGTTTTGTGACTAAAGATACTGCAAGGGATGATGATCCATATGGATGATGGTCTCCTTGCCAATTAGATAGTGTTTCCACTTTTTCACACTCTGGACCAAGGCATATAACTCCTTTTCATAAGTGGGATAGTTTATCACAGTCTGAGAGAACTTCTCTGAATGGTAACATATCGACTTCTTTTGCTGCATCAGTACAACTCCCATGACATATCCGCTAGCGTCTGTCTCAATCTTGAAAGGCTATTGGAGATCTAGTAAAGCCAAGACTGGTGCGGTGTTGATATTTTCTTTCAATGTTTCGAAGGACCTCTGCTGCTTTCCTCCCCATTGAAAGACTTGCTTTACACTTGTCAATGCGTGTAAAGGTGTTGCAATAATAGAGAAATTGGCAATAAATCTCCTCCAATATTGTATTGCACCCAAAAAGCTGTGAACCTCGGTTACACTAGTAGGCTTAGGCCAATTTGCAATTGCTTCAACTTTAGAAGGATCAATTTTTAACTGACCATGACCAACAATATGACCTAGGTAAACCAAAGAGGTTTTCCCAAACTCTTTGACAATTTTACATAGAGTTTTTCGTTTTTCAATACATCAAGCACTTTCTTCACATGACTTACATGTTCATTCCAACTTTTACTAAAGACAAGGATATCATCTAGATATACACGAACAAATTCATCAATGAAAGTCCTAAAGAGATCATTCATGACCCTCATGAAAGTGTTTGGAGCATTGCAAAGTCCGAATGGCATCACCATCCATTCGAACAACCCTTGTTTGGTCTTGAAGGCAGTCTTCCACACATCCTGCTCTGCAATTCGGACCTGGTGATAACCACTACACAAATCCAATTTGGTGAAATAGATAGCATTATTTAACTGATCTAGTAAGTCATCAATGCAAGGAAGAGGGTAACGATTTTTCACCGTGATTTTGTTTAGTGCTCGATAATCCATGCACATCCTCCATGTGCCATATTTCTTCGGCACTAAGACAATCGGTGAGCCGCATGGAGAAGTGCTCGGTCTGATGACCCCTTGGTTCAATAGTTCCTGCACCTGCTTTTTGATCTCCTCCATCTCAATGGTCGACATCCTATACATGCCAATATTTGGTAAAGGAGTGTCATGCTGCAAATGGATCTCATGTTGGATTTCCCTCTTCAGAGGTAATCCCCTTGGTTCCTAAAACATCTCATTGTAGTTAGAAACTAATTCACATAATTGATTTTTATGCACATGATCACAACCTTGGAAAGCATCAGATAATTCTGCATCTCCCCCCCTTACAACCATAAGCATGCAACCCTGACTGGAATTTACCAACCTCTTCATTTGTCCTGCACTTACAAGGCTGGCATTGATTTTAGTTTGATGAGCCCTCACAAGATATTCTACCCCATCTTTTGTGATTTGGTATTTGTTTTCATGACGGAAGAAGATTGCCCTTCTATCATATAGATATGGAATCCCTAACACCATGCCACAAATATCGAATGGTATCACATCAAGTTTTACCTCATCCACTAACTTAGAAGCGATCACAAATTTTACCTTACACTGCTTAGTTACATTTAGTTTTTCTTTATCATGTATCCATCCAAGTGGGTAAGGTTTTGGATGTGGTTTGGTTTCCAAACCTAGCTTCTTTACCAAGGACTCTGAAATTAAGTTTGCTTGGGATCCGGTATCAAATAGAGTTTCCACTTTTGTATGATTTATGATAACTCTAATATGAAATAGCTCAATTCTCTTTCGTTCATTAGGAAGAGTCTCATTTATTGAACTAGTACCTTCATGTGATTCAGAATTAACATGAGGTGTAAGATTACCTTTTGTTCCTGCTGCTGTGATCACTGCTTCATCTCCCGAATCAGATCCAAGGTCTTGTTGCACAATTGCCACTTTCTTATGCTTGCCTTTTCCTCCATACTTCTTCGGTCTCTTTTCCGGGTACTGTTTCCAACAATGATCATCGTCATGACCTTCCTTTTTGCAATGAGTGCAATAAGGTCTTTCTCCTTCATCTTTCTTGGTTGATGACATCCTCTTCTCCTTTCCTTTCCTTTCATTTTGGGTTTGCCATTTGGAGGTTTCAAAGGTGGTTTCTTGAAATGATCATCTCTTTCATTTTTGCCCCTGTTCTCAAGATGGATGGCCTTTACACTGGCTGAGTCAACAGTATTTGGTTCAAACAATAATAATGAATGTCTAAGGTAACCATGTAATGATCCAATAAACTTAGTTACTACGTCAGGTGAGTTAAGTGCAATGCTCAAATTAAGTGCTTGTTTTCTAAATTCCTTTGTAAAGCTTTGAACATCCTGACCTCTGCCTTGCCTTAAGTATTGCCAATCCATTAAGGCTTTTTGTTTATAACCCAAGAGATAGAATTGTTCCTTTAATACAGAAATGAAATTAGGCCATGAGGAAAGAAGATTACCCACACCCTTACTGCTTCACAATTTTCTCTCCCACCAAATGAGAGCGGTGCTACTCAGCGAAAGAGAGGCCAACTGAATCTTTGCCTCGTCCTCTTTGATCTGTTGAATCCAGTTATTAAGCTTTTCTGCATTACTTTCACCGATAAAAATGGGAAGATCAAATTTGACATCTAGTTTAAAGAAAGGTTTCTTAGATGCATCCCTTGAATTTCTATGATAATGGTGATGAGAGGAAGAAGAAATTTCACTCGTGGAAGGAGAAGGAGGGGGTTCTTCTCCACTATTTCCATGCACTGAACCTTGTCCTTCTAGTTTTCTCTCTTCTACTTTCTCCAGCATTGAAAGCAGCTAACCAACATTCTATGCCATTGTATAGAAGGTTTTACGGAAATTGCGCTCCTCTTCATGATGAGCCTCTTCATCTGCCATGTTTCTCCTTCGATGTGCATGCCCTGCTTCATGATCGAAAGACTTTAGTTTCCCTTCGCCTCTTCGGAGCCTATTTCTTGTTAGCATACAAACATGCAATTCACATCTAAAAAGACCTGCTCTAATACCACTTGATCCAAAATCTTTTGCTTATAGATGTGTTAAAGAATTACATGCATAAATTGTAGCTTAACATAGAAAACTTAATGTGCACATGAGAGAAGAGGAGAAACACATAAAGCATGAAGGAAGAAAACAAGACTTGATAACAAAGTTCGTTTGACTTGGACTACTTCTCCAGGCCCTGCTCGATCAATGGGGAGGCCTTCATTCATTAAGTGGCATGAGAAAGAAGAGTACAAGCATCAATTACAAAAAGGGAGTTGTATACCTCCATACTGAAAAATGGCTAAAAATGCAGAACTTTGATGGAGAAATGGACATCGCTATTGTGTTCGTGGCGTCGAGAAGTGCTAAAACCATATAAATTTGTCAAATTTTGACAAAATTAAAATTCGACCCTCCTGCAAAATTCTGCCTCGAACTGTATGCACTGCCTCCTCTGCCTGGGCACATTGACAAACTACGTTTAAGTATAGAATGGGTGGTGGATTTTTCAATGAAACTGTTATGGTGCATTGGTTGGAGAACGGGTTAATAGGGAGGAGGTTGGGCAGTCAAACCCCGCCTCGTCCTTTTTTTATACACCGAATCTTTTTAATTTTAAACAAACCCCTTTTTTTATATTATGGTTGGGTTGTTTAATTATTAATGCAGGGTTGGTTTTTGTGGTTGGGTCTGTGCCCCAAGGGCTGGCCCACCACCATTTATGTTTTTTTTTTTATGGGATTGGGTTCGTTCCCCACGGGCTAACCCACCCAACTCCTCCACCTTTATTATGTTGGTTTCAACAGTACGTGGGATGTGGGGAGGGGTTGGGGATCATGGCCCACCCCCCCATATTTAACATTGCTGTTACGTAGAGTTGGGGTGGCGGGGTTGGCGGCCCGCCACCCACTTTATATATATATATATATATATATATATATATATATATATATATATATATATATATATATATATATATATATATATATATATATATATATATATATATATATTGTTATTTAAACAAAATTGGGCCTTTTTGAAAATTCAGTTTTTTGACCGAAGGAGTCATTTTAACAAGGCAACAATTTTGTCCAGAATCTAGCCAGAGTTGGCCGGATTCCGTCTGCCAAAAAAAAGTCCAAATTGTGCCTTCATTAATCCTACCTAGTCATAAGAAATTCAACCCAACTTTAACTACCTCTATCTCCTTCATCTGGACTTGGATTGGAGTGCCATTCGCACTGTTGGAATCAGGGCAACGAGCACTTCAATCTGATTTCAAGTTCATCATCTTCCTGCAACTTTGAATTTTGAGATTTTTCCATGCCACTGTGTCTGGAGATCCACCTGGATCATCCCTTCTGCCTTTTTATGGGTTTTTTTCCAAGGAATCTAAGGCTAAAAGGGCAAAATTTTCGGCACTTTCTAGCAAGCCGAAAGTTAGTAGATGTAGCCAGAGAGCAACTCCCAAGAGGTCGAAAATACAAAGTCAAAATCAGAGAAATTCCCTTCTGGGTTTTTTCTGGGTTTTGTCTGAGGGGTCTAAGGCTAATAAGGAAGAATTTCCTAGGCAAGGTTTGGGCACTTTCCAACAGGCCGAAGTCAGCAGATCAACAGTTTACTAGGACATCGCAGAGCATAGTAGAGCAGCAACTGAACAACCACCTTTCTAACTATTCTACCACCTGGGTTTGGTCTAGCTTGTCCTTGAGACAAGCCCAGGTGCACTAGTCCATTTATATATTGTACTCATGCTCTCATCATTCATAATATATGGCTCAACAGTTCTAGTATTATAGTGTTTCATGGGTGTTTGCTAAAAGTTTTTAATTTCCACTCTTGCACTGTTTGTTTAATTGGTTTATCACTTAAATTCAAGTTTATGAACATTACACTATGCAAGTTGGGATCATTCATAATGGATTTAAAAAAAATCTACGTGAGTTTCATTAAAGAGGGACGTGTACACACCATTAAGGGATTTTGGCATGCTCCTTTGAAATATTCAATTCTCATTGTATGGAGAAGTTATTACTCACCATGAAATTATTGCCCAATTTATCAACACACATCTTATGAACTATATGATACAAGAAATCTACCCAGATTTGTAGCTATTCTTTAAAAGACATCATCAAGTATTTGAGTTACCAAAGAGTTTACCTCCTTCTCAAAGAGTCCATGATAATATCATTCCCCCAAGAAGTCAACCGCCTAATGTAGATCCTTATTGACACCCTTTTGCAGAAAATAATGAAATTGGAAAATATCATTGGGGAATTGTTAGAGGAAGGGATCATATGTCCCAGTACAATCCTTTACTCATCACCAATAATCATGTTGTTAATAAAGGAAGGCACTTGGCACATGTATCTTGATTTTAGGGACCTAAATAAGTTGAAAATCGAGGTCAAATTTCCTATCCTAGTTATTTATGATCTCTTAGATGAACTACATGAAGTTAAGCATTTCCTAAGCTTGACCTACATTTAGGATACGAACAAATTAGAATGAAAGAGACAAACATCCCTAAGATTACTTACATAACACACACAGATCATTATTATTTCTAATTATTCATTTTTATCTTTGTCTTACACCATCCACATTCAAGAGTCTCATGAATATGATTTTCAAACCCTTCTTACACAAGTTTGTGTTATTATTCTTTGATGATGTCTTGATCTATAGTAAAGCATTTGTTAAGTTATGGTATGTTCTATGCTTATAACAGTTTACTTCTTTTTCTTATTATATTCCACCGATTAGCAATCACATGTACAAAAAGTAAAGTGCAGATAGAACATTAAACGATCGACAGAAAACAAGCCAAGACAAGAGACACAAGATGTGGCGGCTAGCCAGGGACAAACCCCACAATGTGTGGGGAAACCCTTTGATCAAATCTTCTTTTATCTTCAATAATTCAGCAAAGAGAAATAGTACAATAAATCTGATTCATATCAGCAGTAGCAAACCCTAGATCAGTAGCATCAGCATTAGCGGCTTCATTATCAAAATAGGGTAGTCGATATCTTGCAAACCGTTCGGCGGATTGACTTCATTCCACCACCAAAAGTTGTGGATTTCAGAGGAGGTTCAGATGAACCTACAGTGCAGTTCAGATGAGGAGATCTTCTAGGCCACGCAAGTCAATCTTTTCTTCTACAGTTGCAGCTTCAGTTTCAGCAGTTTCCGGCTTCAAACTAGGGCAGTCGATATCTTGCAAACCGTTCGTCGGATTGACTTCATTCCACCACCAAAAGTTGCAGCTTTCAGAGGAGGTTCAAATGAACCTACAGTGCACTTCCAAAGAGGAGATCTTCTAGGCCACGCAAGTCAATCTTTACTTCTGTAGTTGCAGCTTCAAATTCAACAGCTTCCGGCTTCACATGTGTGAGAGAGAGAGACCCATTTCAGCGCAGTAGAGAAGAGACTCATATCTGCGCAGTAGAGAGAGAGATGTGATGAGATGAGTGAGTCTAAATGAGGAAAAGTCCTCTTATATTTATACACAACGTTGGTGGGTGAATAGATGCGACTGTTGGGCTTCTGAGCCTACATGAGTTGTAGGTCGGCTTGATAATAATTCCATAATCAAAATAAATTCATATCTCCATGAATACTTATTGGAATTGGATGATCTTTATATCAATCCTACACCTCTCGACGAGAGGAATCTAATAAAAATATTATTAGCCATGAATAAGATGACCCACATGAATTTTTGCCCTGGTTTCCAATTTTAACACTCCCTCTCAACCATGGAGAACTTTAATTGCAATCTGTCTATCGATCGTTACTATTCATCCATCAAATGCACTACCTTGTATAGCCTGACCCTTGCCTTGCTCTGCTCTATTTTTCCTGTTCTGCTTTGTCTTGTTCTGCCCTGCACTGATCTGTACTGTTTTGTTCTATTTTGCTCTGCTCTTGCATTGTTCTGTTCTACTCTGCTTTTTTCCGAATTATGAAGAAGAAGAAATGATCGAGGATGTATCATACTGACTCAAAGTCAGTCTTAGAGTATGTACCACTGGTCCCAAACCAG
Source organism: Pinus tabuliformis (assembly GCA_031772625.1). NCBI lineage: Eukaryota > Viridiplantae > Streptophyta > Pinopsida > Pinales > Pinaceae > Pinus > Pinus tabuliformis. The sequence goes on from CM062820.1 coordinate 458,153,113, forward strand.
TCTCAACCAACCCAAATTCAGCGTCATAGTGAGTACAACTCCAATGGTCTCAAACCAATATCATCCTCCACTGACTCAAAGTCAGTCTCAGAGTATGTACCACTTATCCCAGACCAGTCTCAACCGACTCGAAGTCAGCATCATAGTATGGTACAACTCCTACCACTGGTCCCAGATCAATGGAGGTCATCCTAGCGTAGGGAGTACGGTAGTTACAACGATGCGTCCATCGGTACTACTATGTTCCCTAACTTCATTTCCCTGCTCATTGATAAGATGAGAGGTACTTCCCATGAGTCCCAGACTGCATGGGTAGGATGCCTTGACAGGAGAACTAATCAATCCTGTCCTCACAGGAGAACACATCAATCCTGCTACAATTGCCATGGAGAACACATCAATCCAAGCCTCACAGGAGAACACATCAATCCTACTACAATCGCCGTGGAGAACACATCAATCCAGGCTGCCATGGAGAACACATCAATCCAGGCTTCACAGGAGAACTAATCATCCTACTACACAGGAGAGCGAATCATCTTGTTCCACAAGAGAGCAAATCATCTTGTCCCACAAGAGAGCGAATCATCTTGTTCCAGTGCACACCACCAGGGGAGGGTGAGTCACCCTGTGGTCGTATGTTGCTCCAGTAATAACCGCAAGCCCTCGGAGCTCCCAGAGCTCAATGTATGCAACAAGCAGGACCCTTGTACAAGGGTTTCTTGCTGACTCCAAGTCGTTTGGGCAAATCATAGATTAGATATTTCCCCAGGGCTTTGACAAGGTGTATCAACCTGTACATCATCTTAATGCGATGGAGCATCCTTGCTCATCAAATTACCATATCCCAGATGATGTCTATCTGCTGGAGCAATCGACGAATATGAGATTCCTCAATAATCGAATCCCACCTCTGGTTGTTATAGAGAATCACAGTGGTATCCAATGTAAATCCAAACAGCACACTGAAGAGCTTTCGTAACCAGACTGCCTCACACGAGGTCACGCTAGCAACAATATATCCTGCTTTGGCAGTGCTCAAAGCCACCGACTTCTACTTCCTGCTCATCCGGGATATCGAAGCCGATCCCAAGGTGAAACGGCACCCGGAAGTGATCTTATGGTCCACCACACTGCCTACCCAATCAACATCAGTATATCCAAGTAGTCTCACATCTCCGGCAGTGTATCTTAATCCATGAGAGATTGTGTCCTGAAGACATCTCAGAAGATTCCTGGCATCAATTCAGTGAGGCTCAACCAAATATGAGCTCACAATGCTAACTGCAAAACATATGTTCGGACGGAGGTTCACCAAGAACATCAATGTGAATGAGTTTTTGAAACTCAGAGGCATTTCCCAAGTCTGGTCCGACATCACTACCATATAACTTCTAAAAGTTAAGATCCTCGAGGTAGTCACAGGCTTGCAGTCCATCATACCGAATCTTTCCAATATCTTTACCACATATTTTCCTTGAGATAGGAAAATTTCCCTTGGCTTCTGCCATACTTCAAGTCCTTGGTCCTTTATTTCAAATTCAGAAGCCAGCTCCCTCTTACATTTGTGAATGCGAGGGTCTACACCTGTTAGAAAGAGGTCATCCACATACAACACCAGTATGAGAGGCTTGTCATCTTCAACCTTAAAGTAAAGGTTAGGAACGGCTTCACTCCTAGTGAATCCCAACTTCATCAAGTAGCTATCGATCCTCTCATACCATGCTCGGGGTGCTTTCTTCAGCCCATAGAGAGCCTTCTTCAACCTGCATACATGAGATTTTCAATCATAAATCTCAAATCCTTCAGGTTGCTCCACATAGACCTCTTCTTTGATCAAACCATGCAAGAATGCAGTCTTGACATCCATCTGATGTAGGTTCCATCCTTGTGAAGTGGCAAGGGCTATGATCGAGCGGATGGTCGTATATCCGGAAACAGGTGCAAATATCACATCATAGTCTATACCTTCCTTCTGGGAGAAACCATGAGCAACAAAACGAGCCTTATACTTTTCCATACTTCCATTTGCTGCATGCTTTATCTTGTAAAGCCATTTTGAAGTAACAATTGTCTTGTCTAGGGTCTGGGAACTACTTCCCAGACATCATTCTCCATAATAGACTCATATTCTATGGTCATAGCATCCTTCCATAGTTAATGCTTGATGAAATCTGAGAATGAAGAAGGTTCATTTTGTATGATCGTGCTCATGATGGTCAGGTATCCCTGATACCTGTTAAGTTCCTTATTTTGATGGAAGGTTCCTCAGGGTGCAGCATGTCCTTCAGCATCATCAAGTATCCCCCTAAGCCATGAAGGCCTCCTCCTAGAAGAGGAAGGCTCATGTGGATGAGGATCAATCGGATCCATGGGTTCTTCTACATCAGGCATTGATTCATCATCCTTTTCTTTCGGTTCCCTGGTGTCGGCTTCTTGAGAGCTCCTCAAAGTCGGAAGATTGATCACCTTGCTGAGAACCATATCTTCGTCAAAGGTGACATCATGACTAATTATGACTTCCCTTTGACCGGCTACATAGATTCTATTCCCTTCTTTCCAGATGCTCCCAATTTATTTCTTTTCTCTTTCGGCACATGAAAGTATACAGGGCTTCCAAAAATTTTAAAAAGAGAAACATCAGGTTTCTTACCGGTGAATTTTTCTTCAGGAGTCTTGGAACCCAATGCTTGATGAGGGCATCGATTTTGTACATATACGGCAGTGTTTGCAGCTTCAGCCCATAGAAACTTTGGAAGTCTTTGATCATGTAGCATGGCCCGGACAACTTCCATCATCGTGTGGTTCTTCCTTCCCACCACACCATTCTGCTCAGGAGTATGTGGTGTAGAAGTCTCCCTCTTAATGCCAACCTCAGGTATGCCTGAGTAAACCAATTGTAATATATCGGAGGTCTTGCTTTGGCTTGAGGGGAATGGTCCCCTTTTGAGCTTTCCTTCGGCACATCCCGGACATACACCTTCTTTCTCTACTTGGAATTCAGGCATCCCTGTTACCATCTGTCTTACATCGGGTAGAGCTTTGTAATGAAGGTGGGCAAACCTCTGATGCCAAAGTTCGGACTGAAACGTTGTGTCACAAGACATGACACCTAGCGGACTTCCACCGACATGGTATAAAGAATCAACTCGAAACCCAAGAGTGAAAGCATCTTTAACATTATTTTTCCAAAAGCAGCAGGAAGACCTTTAGGCAAGGGCATTTCCTGCTCTTCTACCCTTGTTTGTTCTTGAATGCATCTAGCCATTAATTCCTCGAAACTAGGAATTACATTATTGTTTAGAAGAGTAATCCTGAACACATACCATTCAGATGGTAATCCTCTGAGAGTTGTGAGTGCCATTTCTCTGTCAGTAATGGTTTCCCCAATAGATAGGAGATCGTTCCTGATCTCGGTGATTCTTAAGAAGTATTCTTGCATACTTTCATCTTTACCCTTCTTGATTTCCCTCAACTTATTTCTAAGAAACAAAACTTGATTTGCATCATTAACTTTAAATAAACTCACCAGTCTGTCGTAGATTTCCTTGGAGGTGTCTAGATTAGAGATGTAGGCCACCAAGCGCTTGTCGATAGAGTCCCGGATGATCTTCTTTGTTTTGACTTCTCCATTTTTCCATTTGTTCCAGGCAGCAGCAGATGCATTTGATGAAGGCTCAACAATATTGCCTCTTACATGGTCCAGCACTCCTTGATCTTCAAGGGTTAGATCGATAGACATCTTCCATCTGTGATAGTCAGCTTTCTCACGGAGCTTGTCTTCGGCAGGAAAGAGTGTTGAGGACCCCATAGTTCTTTTAGGATGGCCTTGCCAATCTTCTCTTCAATGATTGCTCTTGCTCTTGCTTGGGCTTTGTCTTCACCTCAGCTCTGATACCATGTTAAGTTATGGTATGTTCTATGCTTATAACAGTTTACTTCTTTTTCTTATTATATTCCACCGATTAGCAATCACATGTACATAAAGTAAAGTGTAGATAGAACATTAAACGATCGACAAAAAACAAGCCAAGACAAGAGACACAAGATGTGGCAGCTAGCCAGGGACAAACCCCACAATGTGTGGGGAAAACCTTTGATCAAATCTTCTTTTATCTTCAATAATTCAACAGAGAGAAATAATACAATAAATCTGATTCATATCAGCAGTAGCAAACCCTAGATCAGTAGCATCAGCATTAGCGGCTTCATTATCAAACTAGGGCAGTTGATATCTTGCAAACCATTCGTCGGATTGACTTCATTCCACCGCCAAAAGTTGCAGCTTTCAGAGGAGGTTCAGATGAACCTATAGCGCAGTTCAGATGAGGAGATCTTCTAGGCCACGCAAGTCAATCTTTGCTTCTGCAGTTGCAGCTTCAGTTTCAGCAGTTTCCGACTTCAAACTAGGGCAGTCGATATCTTGCAAACCGTTCGTCGGATTTACTTCATTCCACCACCAAAAGTTGCGGCTTTCAGAGGAAGTTCAAATGAACCTACAACGTAGTTCCAAAGAGGATATCTTCTAGGCCACGCAAGTCAATCTTTACTTCTACAGTTGCAGCTTCAAATTCAACAGCTTCCGGCTTCACATGTGTGAGAGAGAGAGACCCATTTCAGCGCAGTAGAGAAGAGACTCATATCTGTGCAGTAGAGAGAGAGATGTGATGAGATGAGTGAGTCTAAATGAGGAAAAGTCCTCTTATATTTATACACAACGTTGGTGGGTGAATAGATGCGACTGTTGGGCTTCTAAGCCTACATGAGTTGTAGGTCGGCTTGATAATAATTCCATAATCAAAATAAATTCATATCTCCATGAATACTTATCGGAATTGGATGATCTTTATATCAATCCTACACCTCTCGACGAGAGGAATCTAATAAAAATATTATTAGCCATGAATAAGATGACCCACATGAAGTTTTCCCTGGTTGCCAATTTTAACGGCATTAGAATCACACATAGAGCATGTTGATAAGTCCTTGCAACTATTGAGAGACGAAATTATTTTTGAAGGAATCCAAAATTTCGAGGTCTTGAGGTTTGGTATTTGGGTCACATTGTAAGTTAGGAAATAGTAAGAGTTGATCCCAATAAGATGAAGGATATGCAAGATTGAGCCCATCACAAAAAAATGAAGATATTGAGAGGATTCTTAAGACTTATATGCTATTACATTAAATTGGTGAAAAATTATTACAAAATTGCAACTTCCTAACTTCACTCCTTAAGAAGAATTCCTTTATTTGGTGTGAGGAATCCGCATGGGCATTCACTACTTTAAAGGATGTCATATGCACTGCTCTAGTATTAAAAGTTCCTTACTTTAGTAATGCTTTTGTCTCAGAATGTGATTCCTCATGAATAGATTTAATATTAATATAGATACAAGAAGTATGATTCTTGGCATTCATCAATTATTAATTATGTGATTTCTATTTGGGAAAATCCACATTTGAGAAGGAAATGATGACTATTATTCATTCAGTGGAGAATTGGTGACAATGTCTCACAAAAATGAATTTTTAGATCAAGATAAATCATCATAGTCTGAAGCACTTCCTTGAATAATATTTTTCTTCACTAGAGAAACAAAAATGGGTCACTAAGATATTGGGGTATGATTATGAGATCATAGTTAAGAAGGGTAAAGAGAATATTGTGGTTGATTTCTAACCGAGAAGGATGCCTCGCTTCTTGCCTTATTATTACCAACTCTGGGATGGCATGAGAGAGCCCATAAGGAATGGATGGAAAACAATACTATCAGGAAACTCATTGAACAAATTCATAAAGATCCCAACCCTCCTAAAAATTAAACATGGAATCAAGATACATTGTAGTATAAAGAGAACATTGTTTTGGAAAAAGAATGGACTCTAAAATAATAAGTAATAGATTAGATACTCTCATTAGTAATAGCATGTCACTTTGGATTTGATAAAACCTATGAAAGAAATAATTGTTCATTCATTTGGGAAGGCATGAAAAGAGATATCCAATATTACGTTAGCAATAACATGTCACTTTAGTTTTGATAAAACCTTTGAAAGAATTAAGTGTTCATTCTTTTGGGAAGGATTGAAAAGTGATATCCAAGATTTTGTAGCATCTTGTGATGCTTGCTAAAGAAACAAGGGAGAGATAGTAGAAGTATCAAGGATGTTACAACCTCTACCAATCCCAAAGCATATTTGGAAAAACTTTCATTGGATTTCATTATGGGACTCCCAAAAACAAGAAACAAATCAATCATCATGATTGTGGTAGATCGTCTCTCAAAAGATACTCATTTTTGTGCCATAACTTATCCTTTCAAACCTTCTTTAGTTGTTTAGGTCATCATGGATCAAATCTTCAAGCTACACGATATGCCACTTCCATTTGTTTTTAGATTGTGACCCCACATTCACCAATATATTTTGGCAAAATCTATTTAAAACTCAAGGTACAAAAGTGAATATGAGCACTGCATATTATCGTCAAATTGATGTTCAAACAAAGAAGTCAAAAATTCATTGGAGATGTATTTATATGGTTTAATTATGAAAATCCTCACCAGTGGGAACAATGGCTTCCCCTAACCACATTATGGTATAATACTACTTATCATGGAGCTACCAAAACGACACCATGTGAAGTAGTTTATGGCAAAATACCCTAGTTTGTGGCACCCTATGTACCAAGCACATCCAAGTTTCACAGAATAGATATAATGCTTTACACTAGAGAAATTGTTATCCTTATATGTTTTTTTTTTTTTGGAAGGGAATCAAGTGTTCCTTCATTGGTAGCTTTATAAACAAACATGAATTGAAGATAAAGTTTCCTAGAAGCTAGCTCCTAAGTTCTGTGGGCCCCATCATAATAAAATGCATTGGCCAGGTTGCCTACAAACTGACTCTTCCACCCACTCTAAGGTTCATCCAATATCTCACGTGTCCTATTTAAAAAAGTTTGTGGGACCAATTTAAAAGTGGAGACCAACCTACCAAAACTTGATGAAGAAGGTTCCACTGGGCTCCATTCAAAACTAGTATTGGATACCAATGAGCACCAACTACATGAATGAACTATTAAGGAAGTATTGATCGATTGGAAATATATGCAACCAAAATATGCCACGTGGAAACCGACATTGATTCTCCAACAATTTCCTCACCTTTATCCTTAAGGACAACTCTGCTTTCAAAGGGGGAGGGCATGCTCGAATTCTACCCTAACCCCCTTACATACACACTTTATTAATTTACAAGGCTAGCTTCATTCAATAAGTCCCATTAATCAATTAGTTAATTTTTGTTGATTGTATAAATCATTCATTTTACTAATTAGGCCGCATTATATGGGGCCCATATGTAGTTAAGATTATCTATGGACGGGTATATATAGAGTAGAATGTTATGCAATGATTTGTTAAGAATTTTCTTTGCATGTGGAGCATTGCGCTTTAACGTTGCCCATTGAAGAGGAAAGTGAACATAGCTCTCTATTTTCTACTATCCAAGAGATATTTCTTAGGGTTTAGTTTTCCTTTTTCTTGTGTCATTGGGTTTTGTGCTATATTTCATGTGAATTACACTAGATTTAGATATAATAAATAAGTTCCACAGTGTGGAAGTGTTCAAGAAAACAAATCCAACCAAACAACATTGTCATGCGGAAAGAGTCGTTAGTGAGGACACAACTGACCTCCCTAGAAGCAAAAGCTTTCTAGTGACAAAGAAGACAAATAAAGCTACTTTTATCTAAACATGCATTGCAATTACAAGTAATCAGGGGATCTTTAACATACCTCTAGTCCAACGCTTTGTAGTAGTCCAGCCTCACCGATCCGGATGAGCTCCTCCTTCTCTTCGAAACCTGCATTCACTAACAAGCCAAAAGATTAAATAGCACCTGATAAACTCATATAACAATACATATCTATCATATGGACCAAGGAGTATATGAAACAAACCATGAATAACAATCTGTTGAGAAAAATAAGTTCATTTGCATTAAAAGGTAACAAAAGGAACGATTACAACCTGAGCCTTGGTGTTGTGCAAGTCCCTCCTAGGGTCCAGCAAGAGTTTTCCTTTACTTTGATCAGCTCACCCACTCTCAAATAAGGCTAGGAAAGGATGGGAATCTCTCCTCTCAAGCTTTACAAGGGAGTCCTAATTCCAGCAGCATCTACCCTTAGGAATGTTCATCTTTCAACCTCCTTCTCCTTCTGGCCCAATGCCTGTATTTATAGTGCTCTAGAGGAAGTTATTTAGGTCCACCATCAATGGGATAAGCCCCTCTTTGGATGGGATAGCTCCCCTCTTGATGGGATAAGTTCATCTTTGGTAGGGATACATGAACCATCTGGAGGTGCTTCATACACGTCAAACAAACTTCTAGAATGCTCTAGAAATGACCACAAGTAACTTTTTTGGAGTGAAACTTGTGCCTTTTGACCTTTACAGGAGTACGCACCCATTGCTTTACAGACAGAGCGTACAAGTACGCAGGTATTGTGAACTTGGGGTGCGTACACGCAGGTAAGGCTAAGAGAAACTGCGTACCTAGAGATATATAGATTTTTAATGACTTTCTCTCTTTTTTGGAGTTTGACATGGAGAGCAGAGGTATGAGGCTTACCAAGGAGGATAGTATGACAGTTGATGGAGCCATACTAACTGCAAATAGTCATGGTGACATTTTTTAGTGTAACAGATTGCCCCCTAAAGTGCGAAGCCTGTAGTAGATTAGGGTTTTATATCATCTAGGAAGGGTGAAGTACTTTATCATTTCAAGGATTATCTTGTGGAGAGCCCAGTCGGAACCTGCAAGTATTCAACACAAAATACATATATAAGATCATATCATCGCTGAGGTAGGCATTCCCATACTCAGATCAAAAACTTTAACTAGCAAACTAACTACTGCTCTGATACAGGAATGATTTTGCAGTACATCATAATCATAGACTTGTGTAGACACAGTATGGACGCAGCCATCTGTTTATGATTAGTCTACTATATAACGAATACAAAACTCCTCGCAGCCTGGATAGTGGAAACTAGATCCAGGGTCTTCATTTCTACTTCCCGAATTGGTACGATTCTATCCATGCGAATAAATGAGTTGATGTCGAACATGGTAGAATCCACTTGATTACCAGTCAATGATGTAAACTGTTAACAAGCGTGAGAGAGACCACCAGTGATGTCAATGGTTCTCAAAGTACCCAGTACAATCCATGAGATGTGAATGAACGAGTTGAAGTCGAACATTTCACGGAGTCCTTCGATCGAAAGTTAATGATGTAAACTGTTGTCAAAGGCGAGAAACCTGCCATTGATGCATGCAGACTTCAAGGTACTGACGATTCCTAGGTCATCTTTCTAGATAATGTGCTGATGTCGATAGAAAGCGACCCGTTGCAGGCAAGCCCACAACACGAAATCATAGATCAAGTTGAAGAAACATAGCTGTAAGGACTGACTCAGGGATGGTCAAAATGGATGACAAGTATTTTGCAGATGAATGTTTTATTTGCAGAGACCTCTTGAACACATAACGACACGACAGATGGCTTGGCGACGATTAACCCAAAGTTAATACCCAGAAACGGTTGAAGACTTTCAAAGTGGTTTTATCAGCTTTAAGGCAAAGGATTTCCCAACCCAGGTGAATGAAAAGTGTCGTGTTCAAGAGCGGTGATAAGGTTCTTCTGTAACAAAGGATAACAAATAGGTTCATTCTTCTCTCTTTTCCCCCACCATTTCTGGCAAGTACCTCTTTATTTTTTACAAGCTTGAGGAGGATAACATATGCTTGATTATAAGCTCATCCTTCGGATGAGTCCAACTTAGTTTAGATTCGGACCCTAAGAAGGAGTGGTCCGTTCCTGTTTGTAATCGAACAGGTCCTTTACTGTGAAATTTTAACGAGTCTAGTATAGGAGAAACTCGGCGTTTTTCAATTTTAGAGAGTCTGAAAAAACTAAAGAAGACTCCAAGGTGAACTTTTTCGTAAATTTGTGTCTCCCAAGCCCGAAAAAGTATAAAATAATACCTGAGAGAACCGCTTGATCTTGCGACCAAGGAGTACTTTCATAATTAGTGTCTTTGACCTGAAAAGTAAAAAGCGATCAAGGACACGTCGTTTTATTTCCAGTATCGAATTTGAAACGACAAAAATCCGGCAATCTTTTCCTATTTTTACGGTTAGAAAAGGGCTATAAGGGGACCGTCTTTTAATTCCGTTTTAACGAGTGTAAAAGAAACGCTCGGCAATCTTTTCATGTTTTAGGAGTCAGAAAAGGGCTTGAAAGATGACTCTGAGGTTTCACTTTTTCGTAAGTTTTAACGAGTTCGAAAAAGGGATAAAAATGTACTCATGGTTTTCACTTTTTCGTAAGTTTTAATGAGTTTGAAAAAATGATAAAAATGTACTCATATGGCCGACTTTCAATTTAATTTACAAGCAGGAAAAGACGGAAAGAACTCGGCATTTTCATTTGTTTTACAAGAATGAAAGATAGCAAAATAATCTCGGTATTTTCATGAGTTTAACGAGTCTTGAAAATAACTGAAATTGACTCGAGATAGGTTTCATTTTTACAAAAGCTTGAAACAGAGAAAAACTATGCTTCAGAGTAGTTTCATTTTTACACAAGCTTGAAACAGAGAGAAAACTGTGCTTGATGCCCCCTAAGCGTAACTGCTAGAGCGCATTTTTGTCATGCGGAAAGAGTCGTTAGTGCGGACACAACCGACCTCCCTAGAAGCAAAAGCTTTCTAGTGACAAACAAGACAAATAAAGCTACTTTTCTCTAAACATGCATTGCAATTACAAGTAATCAGGGGATCTTTAACATACCTCTAGTCCAACGCTTTGTAGTAGTCCAGCCTCGCCGATCCGGATGAGCTCCTCCTTCTCTTCGAAACCTGCATTCACTAACAAGCCAAAAGATTAAATAGCACCTGATAAACTCATATAACAATACATATCTATCATATGGACCAAGGAGTATATGAAACAAACCATGAATAACAATCTGTTGAGAAAAATAAGTTCATTTGCATTAAAAGGTAACAAAAGGAACCATTACAACCTGAGCCTTGGTGTTGTGCAAGTCCCTCCTAGGGTCCAGCAAGAGTTTTCCTTTACTTTGATCAGCTCACCCACTCTCAAATAAGGCTAGGAAAGTATGGGAATCTCTCTTCTCAAGCTTTACAAGGGAGTCCTAATTCCAGCAACATCTACCCTTAGGAATGTTCATCTTTCAACCTCCTTCTCCTTCTGGCCCAATGCCTGTATTTATAGTGCTCTAGAGGAAGTTATTCAGGTCCACCATCAATGGGATAAGCCCCTCTTTGGATGGGATAGCTCCCCTCTTGATGGGATAAGTTCCTCTTTGGTAGGGATACATGAACCATCTGGAGGCGCTTCATACACGTCAAACAAACTTCTAGAATGCTCTAGAAATGACCACAAGTAACTTTTTTGGAGTGAAACTTGCGCCTTTTGACCTTTACAGGAGTACGCACCCATTGCTTTACAGACAGAGCGTACAAGTACGCAGGTATTGTGAACTTGTGGTGCGTACACGCAGGTAAGGCTAAGAGAAACTGCGTACCCAGAGATATATAGATTTTTAATGACTTTCTCTCTTTTTTGGAGTTTGACATGGAGAGCAGAGGTATGAGGCTTGCCAAGGAGGATAGTATGACAGTTGATGGAGCCATACTAACTGCAAATAGTCATGGTGACATTTTTTAGTGTAACAGATTGCCCCCTAAAGTGCGAAGCCTGTAGTAGATTAGGGTTTTATATCATCTAGGAAGGGTGAAGTACTTTATCATTTCAAGGATTATCTTGTGGAGAGCCCAGTCGGAACCTGCAAGTATTCAACACAAAATACATATATAAGATCATATCATCACTGAGGTAGGCATTCCCATACTCAGATCAAAAACTTTAACTAGCAAACTAACTACTGCTCTGATACAGGAATGATTTTGCAGTACATCATAATCATAGACTTGTGTAGACACAGTATGGACGCAGCCATCTGTTTATGATTAGTCTACTATATAACGAATACAAAACTCCTCGCATCCTGGATAGTGGAAACTAGATCCAGGGTCTTCATTTCTACTTCCCGAATTGGTGCGATTCTATCCATGCGAATAAATGAGTTGATGTCGAACATGGTAGAATCCACTTGATTACCAGTCAATGATGTAAACTGTTAACAAGCGTGAGAGAGACCACCAGTGATGTCAATGGTTCTCAAAGTACCCAGTACAATCCATGAGATGTGAATGAACGAGTTGAAGTCGAACATTTCACGGAGTCCTTCGATCGAAAGTCAATGATGTAAACTGTTGTCAAAGGCGAGAAACCTGCCATTGATGCATGCAGACTTCAAGGTACTGACGATTCCTAGGTCATCTTTCTAGATAATGTGCTGATGTCGATAGAAAGCGACCCGTTGCAGGCAAGCCCACAACACGAAATCATAGATCAAGTTGAAGAAACATAGCTGTAAGGACTGACTCAGGGATGGTCAAAATGGATGACGAGTATTTTGCAGATGAATGTTTTATTTGCAGAGACCTCTTGAACACATAACGACACGACAGATGGCTTGGCGACGATTGACCCAAAGTTAATACCCAGAAACGATTGAAGACTTTCAAAGTGGTTTTATCAGCTTTAAGGCAAAGGATTTCCCAACCCAGGTGAATGAAAAGTGTCGTGTTCAAGAGCGGTGATAAGGTTCTTCTGTAACAAAGGATAACAAATAGGTTCATTCTTCTCTCTTTTCCCCTACCATTTCTGGCAAGTACCTCTTTATTTTTTACAAGCTTGAGGAGGATAACATATGCTTGATTATAAGCTCATCCTTCGGATGAGTCCAACTTAGTTTAGATTCGGACCCTAATAAGGAGTGGTCCGTTCCTGTTTGTAATCAAACAGGTCCTTTACTGTGAAATTTTAACGAGTCCAGTATAGGAGAAACTCGGCGTTTTTCAATTTTAGAGAGTCTGAAAAAACTAAAGAAGACTCCAAGGTGAACTTTTTCGTAAATTTGTGTCTCCCAAGCCCGAAAAAGTATAAAATAATACCTGAGAGAACCGCTTGATCTTGCGACCAAGGAGTACTTTCATAATTAGTGTCTTTGACCTGAAAAGTAAAAAGTGATCAAGGACACGTCGTTTTATTTCCAGTATCGAATTTGAAACGACAAAAATCCGGCAATCTTTTCCTGTTTTTACGGTTAGAAAAGGGCTATAAGGGGACCGTCTTTTAATTCTGTTTTAACGAGTGTAAAAGAAATGCTTGGCAATCTTTTCATGTTTTAGGAGTCAGAAAAGGGCTTAAAAGATGACTCTAAGGTTTCACTTTTTCGTAAGTTTTAACGAGTTCGAAAAAGGGATAAAAATGTACTCATGGTTTTCACTTTTTCGTAAGTTTTAATGAGTTTGAAAAAATGATAAAAATGTACTCATATGGCCGACTTTCAATTTAATTTACGAGCAGGAAAAGACGAAAAGAACTTGGCATTTTCATTTGTTTTACGAGAATGAAAGATAGCAAAATAATCTCGGTATTTTCATGAGTTTAACGAGTCTTGAAAATAACTGAAATTGACTCAAGATAGGTTTCATTTTTACAAAAGCTTGAAACAGAGAAAAACTATGCTTCAGAGTAGTTTCATTTTTACACAAGCTTGAAACAGAGAGAAAACTGTGCTTGATGCCCCCTAAGCATAACTGCTAGAGCGCATGCCCCCCAGCTTCATTTCATTCAACTAAGTACAAGCTGGATGGAATGAAGGTTCATGTACGAGATCATTTGAAAGACTCGACCTAAAACTGTAAGAAAATTATGCAAAAACTAAAATAACTAACCTAAATATACAACTTAACATTTACGAGATCTAGTCAAACTCTCGATTCAAGTAGAGGAGGATTTGTTTCATTTTTTAACGAGCTTGACACAGGAAAAGAACTATGCTCGGATTCGGTTTCATGTTTACGCAAGCTTGAAATGAAAAACTATGCTTGTTATAAGTTCACATGCCCCCAGCATAATGACGCAAAACGAGGTACATGCCCCCCAAGCTTCATTGCATTCAATGAGGTGGATGGAATGAAGCTTTACTTTCAAGATCTTGGAAAGACTTGTGGGAGTTGTTTCATTTTTTAGTGAGGTTGACACAGGAAAAGAACTATCCTCAAAACCCTTGTTTCATTTTTTAAACGAGCTTGACACAAGATAAGGAACTATGCTCGTAACTACTCTCTACAATCTACCTAACAAAAAACTTTACTCTAAAAACCTTGATTCATTTTTTAACGAGCTTGACACAAGACAAGGAACTATGCTCTAAAATCCTTGATTCATTTTTTAATGAGCTTGACACAAGATAAGGAACTATGCTCATGACTACTCTCTACAATCTACCTACTTAACCTACCTTTGTTTCATTTTTTAACGAGCTTGACACAAGACAAGGAACTATGCTCAAAAAATTCGCATGCCCCCATATAATGATGCAAAGCGAGGTACATGCCCCCCAGGCTTCATTGCATTCAACCAGATGGATGGAATGAAGGTTTACTTTCAATATGTAACTTGAAAAGGGAGTTGTTTCATTTTTAAGGAGGTTGACACAAGAAAAGAACTATCCTCATACCTGATTCATTTTTTAACGAGGTTGACTCAGTAACAGGAACTATCCTCATACCTGATTCATTTTTTAACGAGGTTGACTCAGTAACAGGAACTATCCTCAAAACCCTACTTTCTACAATCTACCTATATAACCTAGAACTACCTGATTCATTTTTTAATGAGGTTGACTCAGTAACAGGAACTTTCCTCAAAACAGCCTGTTTCATTTTTTAACGAGGTTGATACAAGAAAAAACTATCCTCGCCCTAGCCTGTTTCATTTTTTAACGAGGTTGATACAGGAAAAAACTATCCTCGTACAACTGATTCATTTTTTAGTGAGGTTGACACAAGAAAAGAACTGTCCTCATACTCACTGATTCATTTTTTTAACGAGGTCGACACAGTAAAAGGAACTTTCCTCGTACAACTGATTCATTTTTTAACGAGGTTGACACAGTAAAAGGAACTTTCCTCACACTCACTGATTCATTTTTTAACGAGGTTGACACAGTAAAAGGAACTTTCCTCACACTCACTGATCATGGCTTCCAACTGGAAGAAAGACATGTCAATGGACACACCTTGATCATGGCTTCCAAGAGGTCTTCATCAGAAGGAAGAATACTTCTCTGGAAGGAACACATGTCAAGGGACTTAAAAGGGATAAGAACATCATGTTCAAGTAATCCCATAGAGTTTTCCATGTCAATTACCGGATCTAAATCAAAGGAAGATGAGCAAACAGTGAGAGGCTCACTTACATCGGTAACTGAAAACATGGGACCGGTTGCCACATAATTAACCCGTGGCAGGGTAGATACCACTTTAGAATCAGGAACATTTAGAGATGTCATATTATTGGTAGTTGAAACAAGACTAGGGAACGAAAGTTGGTCTACAGTCACAATACTGCCATTGTGAGGGAAAGACATCACGCGAAAGAGTGTCGATACGACAGCTTTCATTGCATAAACATAGTCTCGCCCAAGGAGTAAATTGAAATCCAAGGGACCTCGAACTACCATAAGATCAATACAGACAGTTTTACCTTCCAAGGTAATAGAAAACTTAGGAAGGATCCCTAAAGGTTCACTAATGGTTATGTTAAAAGCTTTCAGATTCTGTGTAATAGGCGCAAGCTGAGGGGAACCCAAAGCTTTCCAAACAGTTGAGGATAAAATACTAACAGAAGCACCTTCATCTACCTGAGTACGATGTATGTCCCTACCACCAGCCTTGACAATGATTTGGAAAGGGATGGAGGAAGGAAGACGAGGTTCTGTTAGTCTATTCCAATCAAAGGAAAAGACCTCAGTACTTGGAGGGGGTTCTGTAGAAACAGGTGAAATGCCCCCCGGCATAGAAGAATCTGATGTAACAAGAAGAACCTCAGCGGTATGAAGTTCACTCTCTAAAGGGAAAGTGGGATCGACTCTTTGTGAAATTGAATCGACCACTTGATCAACTAATTGATCATCAACCTGAGTGACATGAGTTTCACTCTCCAATGGAAGAGTGTGATTGACTGTACTTGAAATTAGATCAATCACTCCGTCAGATGACGGTAGGTTGGGAGAAAGTTTACGGTAACCAGTTGGAAATTCTTGCTGTGGAACAGTAAGGTTTTCCAACAATGTTGAGGCTTCATCTATGTGAGGGCAAATGTGAGTTTGATGACTCCCTTTGCATAACTTACAAGGAAACCTAACTTTACCCTTTTTCCCAGGAACCTGACTATCACTGGTTGATGGATCAATGGAAAGTTGATGAGATTTTTCTGACCATACTTCCAAGACCTTAGGAATACCAGGACAATTGACAAGGAAGTGGTCACCCTTACAAAGCCTGCAAGGGTACTTGGGTTTACGATGCATGTCGGAGTTTTCCTCAGCACAACTAACACTTACAGTCACGGTTGGTTGGTTGACTTCTTTCTTATCTTGCTTCTTATTCTTCTTCTTCTTCTTCCCTTTCTTCTTCTTCTTAGCCTCCTGGTTACTAGCATCAAGGCTTTTACCAGGTGAAGAGGAAGAAATGGAGGAAGAAAAATTAGGCGAAGAAGGTAAAGGGTCAACAGAAGGTTGGTGATGTTGAGATGGTGAACTTTGTTGAGGTGAAGCATCCGGTTGAGATGGAACAATTGGAGTACTTTGGGCCAACGAAGTTGAAAATAACCATATCGGTAATCCTATTGTAAATCCAGGTAATGACAAAGTAGCCATATAAGGACGACCAACATTTCCAAAGTAAGGAAAAGTACTAGGATTCTCGTTAGGAGGGGTTCCTAGGTTGGTAAATTCCGGAACATTTGCCATTATATTCAACTTCGGTGAATTTTATTAACAATTTAAAACTAAAATTAACAATTCACAATTCACACTTAACAATTAAAATTCACAAATCACACCTATGGTCTCTAAAAGTAAAAACAAACAAAATTAACACGCGCTATCAAATCTAGGAGTCAAACCATACAGAAACAGTAACCTTCCGGACCGAAAACACTAGTTGGGGATGAAATCCAACATCGCAAAATTCAGTACAGAAGTGGCGGGTGGAACAGTTACCTCGGCAACCTGCTTAATGAATAGACTGGACCAAGTTCCTCCACTTTAACCGTCTCGAGTGAAGTGAACCCCCCAGAAAATCCAAGTGAGTCTAGCCGACGTCTGCTCCAGGTACAGTGGGATCTTCCCTCCACCATCACCTTGGGTAGAACCCTAAAGATAATGGTCACTAAGGTTACCAACATCAACAAATATACCTGGGGGAACAGTCTACGACTCGATAGCACGCAAGGGCAGAGTAACAAGCTCAATCCCCTTGCCGGCTCCTTGACAATAATCCAAGGTTTACCGACAAGTGACCCCAGGTTCCTTGACAATAATCCGAGGTTTACCGTTTGTAGTACGTGCGTATCTGGCGTCTTTCCCAATGAAGGAGGATTGATCCCCTCACTGGTTCAGACACGGTCTCGTGCTTCTCCTTTAAGAGGAGCTTTCCCAGAGTACAAATGAAACAGTTGGATTTATCCTACCACAAGATAAGCTACTTGTTTGGTTTTACTGTCTTGGAGAGTTAATTAGTCTCCTACTCCAAGACACTAGCCTGATCTATATTGGTGTTTCAGAGCCCTAGAAATGTAAAAATTACTAGATGAATTTTAATTAAGCACTGTGTTATTAAGGCTGTTATTACTCAAATGGGTAAATGGATATGAAACCAATGGTGTTATGACCCGACTCAACTGAATGCAATCGAATATGATAATGTGATCTTTTCAATTCGATGAATCCTAACTAAAGTAAGGAGAGAGTTTCCATTCACTTCCAACAATGCAAAAAATTGATCACTAAGAGAAAATATAACAAATTCTCTAATGCACTAATTTTATCAAGAAAAACTAATGCAAATCAATTCCAAACCTTTTTTTTTATTTTTATTTTTGTGTAAATTCAAATCAAAGAAAACTGATCTAAATCTACGATTGATTTTTCAGAATGTAAACTATGCAATTGTAATCTATGCACAATTCACTTGAAAAGTATGCAAATGTAATCTATGCACATTTTTCATTAATTTTCTGAAAATGAGAATTCTAATTATGCAAATGTGATCTATGAAAGAGAATTCTCAAACACAAGATGATTCTAATGTAATCTAAGAACCAATCAAGTGCAAGTCGAGAAAATTGGGTGAGAGTTCCAAAGATCAAAGAATAAAAACACTCAAAGGCGATTAACACTCATACACAATTTAGCCCCCCCCCCCGGCGAATGAGGGGGAATTTTTTTTGCAAAAACACAAGCAAAAAGATGCAAAATTGTGAAAAGACTGAGAGAAACCTCCAAGTAATGACCAAAGGAAAACAAATCAAGAATTTCTCAAAAAAGAGACTCAAAACACCCAATTGATAAAAGCTGAGAGCAAGAATGCCAATGAAACAAGCTTAGGTGAAGATTTATGGCAGATAACCAGTGGATCTGGGCAGCAAAAACAAATTAAAAACAAAATCTAAAAGGCAAAAAGGAGAAAATTGAAATTTTCTCAATTTTGACAGGGTACGCAAGCGACCTGTTTGCACAAGTGTGGGTACGCTCTGTGCACAAAGCTACAGTGCGTACAGGTACGCACTGTGCTCAACTCAGAGGCTGCGTACTTCTAGCAAAACAAAGAAAAACTAAAATCTAATTTAACCCTAAGCTAGCCCACCCAAAAACACAGTCAGACAGCCAAAAACCAGAAAACAAATAACTTTTCTCAGATCAAAAGTTGATACAAAGGAAAAAATATTCACATCAATGGAGTCCCCAGTGGAGTCGCCATTTTGTCATGCGGAAAGAGTCGTTAGTGCGGACACAACTGACCTCCCTAGAAGCAAAAGCTTTCTAGTGACAAACAAGACAAATAAAGCTACTTTTCTCTAAACATGCATTGCAATTACAAGTAATCAGGGGATCTTTAACATACCTCTAGTCCAACGCTTTGTAGTAGTCTAGCCTCGCCGATCCAGATGAGCTCCTCCTTCTCTTCGAAACCTACATTCACTAACAAGCCAAAAGATTAAATAGCACCTGATAAACTCATATAAGAATACATATCTATCATATGGACCAAGGAGTATATGAAACAAACCATGAATAACAATCTGTTGAGAAAAATAAGTTCATTTGCATTAAAA
Organism: Pinus tabuliformis; assembly: GCA_031772625.1. NCBI lineage: Eukaryota > Viridiplantae > Streptophyta > Pinopsida > Pinales > Pinaceae > Pinus > Pinus tabuliformis. The sequence goes on from CM062820.1 coordinate 458,172,464, forward strand.
GGTAACAAAAGGAACGATTACAACCTGAGCCTTGGTGTTGTGCAAGTCCCTCCTAGGGTCCAGCAAGAGTTTTCCTTTACTTTGATCAGCTCACCCACTCTCAAATAAGGCTAGGAAAGGATGGGAATCTCTCCTCTCAAGCTTTACAAGGGAGTCCTAATTCCAGCAGCATCTACCCTTAGGAATGTTCAGCTTTCAACCTCCTTCTCCTTCTGGCCCAATGCCTGTATTTATAGTGCTCTAGAGGAAGTTATTCAGGTCCACCATCAATGGGATAAGCCCCTCTTTGGATGGGATAGCTCCCCTCTTGATGGGATAAGTTCCTCTTTGGTAGGGATACATGAACCATCTGGAGGCGCTTCATACACGTCAAACAAACTTCTAGAATGCTCTAGAAATGACCACAAGTAACTTTTTTGGAGTGAAACTTGCGCCTTTTGACCTTTACAGGAGTACGCACCCATTGCTTTACAGACAGAGCGTACAAGTACGCAGGTATTGTGAACTTGGGGTGCGTACACGCAGGTAAGGCTAAGAGAAACTGCGTACCTAGAGATATATAGATTTTTAATGACTTTCTCTCTTTTTTGGAGTTTGACATGGAGAGCAGAGGTATGAGGCTTTCCAAGGAGGATAGTATGACAGTTGATGGAGCCATACTAACTGCAAATAGTCATGGTGACATTTTTTAGTGTAACAAACATAAAATCAAAGCTTGTGAGTGTTGAATTTCCATGACCTTGGGTCTAAGATAGAATCTTAAAATACATGACACTACCAAACCAAGAATATCAACAAAGCTACTTCACACAATGGAATATAAATAGAAATAAATCACACGTGCACAAGTCTAGAAAACTTTTTATAAAATTTTCAACCCAACTTTGTTATATTAAACAACATATACTATAAATGTCCAAGGCTCCCATATGAGGGATAATGGCCCTCAATTATCCACAAGTACGAGAATACAAGATATAATGACAATCTCACTACTCTAGTGCACAATCTCAACCTCTATGTCATATCTTGTCCTGCGGTCCTTCTCTTCTGCTCTACTCTCTAGTTGCCCCTTAGTCCATCAAAGGACAATGCAAAGAGTCTCCAAGAGGGTTGCCGCCTATCACTACCGCAAGTTTCTTATGCTACAATGAACACAGGGTGATCTAACCTTCTCTTCTATGATGGCCAGTACCTGAGCTCCAATCTGCCAATCTGGCAGTCCACTATTCCATCAGTGTATTGTGCATTAGGATCCAACAAATTCACCTAACCTTTAGTTTTCAAGCTCTCTTTATGACTGTTTGTCAAGGTCTACTTTGGGCTATCAACGCACTTCCCTCCACTAGTCCAATGGCACCCAATGCAATCATTGTAGGATCTGCTCCTAGATAGGGTTCATTCTCACCCAAGACAACCCTACCACATGTCTCCCATAGGCTACAAATAAATCTTATCCTCCAAGCAACAAACTCAACACAAAATCATCCACATACATGTACTTGGGAGTTAATGAACTGTTGTAGTCCTGTAGTATGGTTAGGGAATCAACGCAGACACTAACAACCACCTCTAATCATTGCAACATTCCTCAATAATAATGCGACTTCCCTCATTTGTAAGGCTTCTATCCTACATTGCATGTAATATGGGTCTGTTTGTAGGAATATGGCCTTATGGGCCTCTAAAACTAATCCAAACAACCCTGTGTTACTTCTGTAGTTGCCACCAAGCCTGCAACCTAGAAAATCATGAGGTAACCCACCTTAATCTGCACCAAAACAACCAAAAACAATTCAGTGTTACCTCTGCTGTACCTCAACCTTCTCCAATCCACAAAAAATACTTTAAGAATTGTCCTTAGCTACTCAACCTTCTCCTTCTTGGACAATGGCTACCACAAATGATGATTCTATATGAAATTTTTCACTCGACTGTCTCAAATTAACCTCATTCACCTCTTTTTTATATCAATCAAGAGGACTCCATGAATTTTTGAAGAGACGTGTCTTTTGGACAATTTTGTCTTAATCCTAAATGACTTGATTGTCCAAAAACCCATCACGATCTTCAAAAATTCATATCTCATTAAGGACAACTTGAATTTTTACAATTCTAAAAGCGATGGATTCTCCTTTCCATCCTCTATCATTTGCATCCATCTCATGTCCAAAATTCTCCATGGTTTTGGCTCAATCTATGGGTGCAAAGCCCCAACCTTGAGTTTGAAGCCCACAATGACCTATTGTGGTGCTCCATCCTCCAAACCCCAAACCCTAAGGCTTGGAGTACCTCCCAAGCTACTAAAAAATCAACACTCCCTCTTAGCAAGGGAGGTACTTCCAAGACTAGGAAGTAGCGCATCATCGTCATCACTGCTCGCAACCCTTGCCCAACTCTTGGCACTCACAACTACAACAATCCCTGTAGTGTGAACTACACCTCTCTCAAAAGTGTCACTGTCACTGGAAGCATCATGCTTGTTCTTATTTTCCTGAAATGTCTTCCACTCTCTCCATGATTCCTTCTTGGTAGCTGTAGGAGCACCCTATAAATCCTACACTTGCACCTACTTCTCTAGAATCTGCATCTGGTCCTCCTGCTTTTTCTTCCCATGATCTATAGGCTTACCTGTCAGCATGTATAAACCATGTTCTCTAACTCCAAGACTAATACCGGTGGGACTAAGTCTTGCCTTACCATCCTAGAATAAGACTTCAAACCCCTTATTCTCAATCATCAAGACAAATATTACACTATATCTGAGTCCTAGTACAAACAATACATCTTGGACCTTCATCACCCATTCTGTTTCCATCTTGAATGGCACAACTCATGATCCTCAGATCTCCTTCTGACTCTTGTTTCCCAACACCATGTTCACTTTGAGTCCCATTCAACTAGAGTCTTGAAATATCCTGTGACCCTGTCATATGTTTCGGCGCACCAATGTCCATGTACCATCCATCCCCATTGATAGTACCCTGCAAGAAATGAGAGATCACATAAAAGTCCTCCTCCTCCAACATCCTAGTGAGAGAATATATCTTAGTAGAGGTGGCAACACTGACAACCTGGTTTCCTTTCTTATTCCCGTCATCTCATATCTTCCTCTTCATCAAACATCTTGACAAAAAATGACCAATCTTGCCACATTTAAAATACTTGACTTTACTCAAGTCCTTCTTTTTCTTACCTTTCATTTGTGTTGCAAGTGCCACATCATCATCTGAAGCCCTCTTCTTCAAATGAAGATCCTCGTTTCACAATTCTTTCTGAATGAAGTTGTCCTGCAGCCTATTAGAGTCTTACGACTTATCTCTGGCAATGATCCCCTTGATGAAGGGCTTCCATTCCTCAGTGAACCCTTTCAAAGCAATCCTCACGATATGAGAATCTAAAATAGTCACACTGATGGCAGCAAGCTCATATTTAACTTGAGACAATCTCGTTAGATATGAAGTCACTCCTCCACCATGTATCATCTTGGTGGACTTCAACTTATCCTCCAATACAAATACTTGGTTCTCGTTCTTATTCTCGAACAAATTATGAAGAGCTATCCACATCTCATGGGAAATGATATTCATGGACAAATGAGGTATTATGGGATCCTTCACACCATCTAGGATGATCAATCTCACCCTCGTATCTAAATCCTCATACACTCTCATCTCCTTTGGGTCAGTTGGCTTCTTAATGGATTTCTTGGCGAAATCCTAGATCCTATTGACCTGCAAGACAAACTTGATCCTTTCCTTCCATGGACTAAAGTTGGACAACCCCTCCAACTTGTCCTCATACCGGAGACTAGCCTACAACATTGAAATTGTAGTGAGCCCTTCACCTACAATGTGACCAACTCTCTCTTAAGTTGTACTTCATTGTGCACACTCTAATTCATTGTCTCTGAAAGTAGCTTAGACACACTTTGATACCATGTTGAATTTCCACGACCTTGGGACTAGGATAGAATATTAAAATCTTTGACACTACCAAACCAAGAATCTCAACATAGCTACTTTGCACAACATAATATAAATAACAGTAAATCACACATGCACAATCATAAATTGATAAAGATCAGACTTTATCAATTTGGTTCACTTTGATATTTTAAAGCACTAGAATTGGACATTTCCTCATTCTATGTATTTATTTTAGAGTGTGAGCATTAGTCCTTGCCTAAGAATAGCATAACATTATACATATATATATATATATATATATATATATAGAGAGAGAGAGAGAGAGAGAGAGAGAGAGAGAGAGAGAGAGAGATAAACTTTCCATAAATATATTTACCTTTTAATAATGAAAAATACAAAAAATAATAATAATATAAATTTTATAATTTAGAACTAACATATATTTAAGACCACCATAAATGTAATGGCATGGCCAATTTTTATGTTATGTTTATTTTTATCTTGTTAAATAATTATCACATTAATATATTTTCACTGTTGGATCATTTTCATTGACTTCCCTAAACCTTAACTTAGGTATATGATCTTTTAAGGTTGTTGGATCATTTTCATTGATTCCCTTAACCCTTAACTTAGGTGTGTGATCTTTTAGGGATGTCTATCACTTTGTAAATGTCCTTTACTTCCTTTTGACTTTGGTTACTAATTTAGTTCACTTTGATATTTTAAAGCACTAGAACTAGGCATTTCCTCACTTTATGCATATGTTTTAGATATTTTTTATTTGGCCATCAAGTTGGTATTTCAAGTCACTCATTTTGGGCATTTGATCTATTTTAGAGTGCAATCTCTTAGTGTGTGTCTATATATATATATATATATATATATATATATACCACAATGAATGTGTAATTATTGAGAGTAATTTGAGAATTAACAAGAATCCACTAGGGCGAGGGAGCCTACTCCTTGAGCCTTATCACAAGAAGCCAAAGGTATCTTCATGGAATTTTGAAACCGAGTAAACGAGATAACATCCATTGTACCATCCATTAGAAAATGAACTAATTAGTTACATAGTTACTTCATTATGGGAGACTTCTTGAGAAATTCCATGCTATCTACCCTACCGATTTCCTGAAAGGGCCGCTCAAAGGAGATCCAGACCAACAAACACCACCCCAAGGTTCATAATCACAAGGTACACGAACTTTCAACTTGCTTAACAACATTTATGTCTAATGATTTTCCATCCATCCATGTTGGCCTTGGAAAATAGATACTCCATCAATGATGTTCATAAAAAATATATATACCCGTTTCCATATGGTAGAAATACTTACACACCATAATGTTACCAAATGGCAGGAGACAAGCTAATAATGGAGGAGAAGCATGAAGTGTATGGCATGGAAATTCGAGTGTAGGAATCATAAGATATCAAAATGGACATTAGTGAGAGATTTGGATGTGATGAAGAAAAGGCTACAAGAAATTGGAGAAGAGGAAGTCACCCTTAGAGAAATGCATGCCAAGGTCACTTAATAAATGCAGATCCCCACCATGCTAGACCCTGCTACTTCAACTACTAATTTTTTTTAAATGTTATACTTAGGTTATTTATAGTATTTCCTTGGCTTCCAAGTATTGCAAACCAAGAAAGGAATTTATCTTCATCCATATAAGTATGCATGTGACCTTCTTCATCATTTTCATGCGGAAGATTGTAAATCAATCACTTATTCCTTCAATATAACTAAACCTAGACACAATAACAATCCATTTGACTAAGTTATTCACAATGGAAAATCCTAAAACAAATATCGAGAAGAATATGTAGAGCCAAATTTTGAATCCATGAGGTGTAAATTAGTTGGTTTTTATGGGGTTTAGTCCCTATCATGTCTCATGTTCTTATCTCGTGGGTAGGGGTTGAGGGTGGGAGCTAATTGTGGGGGGTTACATTGCCCCAAGAGGCATCCAGGCTTGATTAAGTCTCACATATTCTTGGTGACAACATCCCGTTGTTGGGAAAAATGTTCTTCCGTCCAACGTGTTGGTTAGCACCAACTTTGGCAAAATCTATTATTAAAAAAATTATGTAGAACCTAACTTTTTTGAAACATAAATATACTATGATAATGAAGAAGACATAAATTGGAATTTGGTTCTTCTATCCAGCATGTGGGTTGGCCCCAACCTAGGCACAATCTAATGTTGAAAAAAAATATAGAACCATAATTTTTTAAAATATAGATATATTGTAATAATGAAGAATACTTAGATTGAGATTTGGTTCTTCCATCCAACGCGTGAGTTGGCCCCTAGGAAAAATCTAGCGTTGTAAAAAAGGATAATATAGAACCACACTTTTCTAAAATATCACTATACTCTTTTTTTTTGGTGCGTGGTTCATGGACACCTTTGGTCAACGGGTGGCGCTAAGTCCAATGGCAAAATCTGGGCTGATGCCCCTCAACCTACTACAAGACCTGACCCCAAGAGCTTTCAGCAATTGATCCTATGACCTCCCATCTAGCGAGGCGCTGACTTGACCGATTGAGCTAACCCTTGGGGCTTAAATATCACTATACTATGATAATGAATAATATAATTATACTATAATAATGAAGAATACATAGATCGAAATTTTTAAATAATGAAGAATACATATAGAATTTCAAACTTTGTACTCTTCATGAATACAATATAATTGTATTGTTTATTACAACATCCTATTGTTGGGAAAAATGTTCTTCCATCAAACATGTTGGTTAGCCCCAGTTTTGGCACAATCTATTATTAAAAAAATTATGTAGAACCTAACTTTTTCGAAACATAAATATACTATGATAATGAAGAAGATATAAATTGGAATTTGGTTCTTCTATCCAACATGTGGGTTGGCCCCAACCTAGGCACAATCTAATGTTGAAAAAACATATAGAACCATACTTTTCTAAAATACAAATATATTGTAATAATGAAGAATACTTAGATTGAGATTTGGTTCTTCCATCCAACGTGTGGGTTGGCCCCTAGAAAAAATCTAGCGTTGTAAAAAAATATAATATAGAACCACACTTTTCTAAAATATCACTATACTATAATAATGAATAATATAATTATACTGTAATAATGAAGAATACATAGATCGAAACTTTGAAAGAAAAGAATACATATAGGATTTCAATCTTTGTATTCTTCATGAACACAATATAATTATATCGTTTATTATGTATATTCTTCTATGTATTCTTCATTATTGTAGTGTAATTTATATTTAGAAAACAATGGTTCTATTTTTTTTTCAACACTAGATTGTGCCTAGGTTGGGGCCAACCCAGATGTTGGATGTAAGAATGATTTTCACAATAATATGATGTTGTCATGAAGATTGTGTGAGACCTGATCAAGCCTCGATGCACTTAGGTCAATGTAATACCCACAACTGGGTCCCACCCTTAGCTTCTCCCCATGAGATATGAACTTGAGACTTGATAGAGAGTAAAGATGTTTCATTTTAAAAACAAATCATTGTTCCATCCAACAGGTGAATTAGGACCTGCCTAAGCATAACGTAACACACACATATATATAACCAAACTTTCCATAAATATAATTATCATTGGTAATAAAAATACATAAATTAAAATTTAATATAGATTTAATAATTTAATATTAACATATATCTAACCACCATAAATGTAATGATGTGGTCAATTTTTATGTTATCTTTATTTTTAACTTGTTGAATAATTATGACATTAATATCTTTTTGTTAGATCATTTTCAGTGACTCCCCTAACACTTAACTTAGGTGTATGATCTTTTGGGGATGTCTATCACTTCATCAATGCTTTTATTGCCGTTTGATTTTGATTATCACTTCCTCAGTGTTCTTTATTTCCTTTTGATTTTAATAATCAATTTAGTTCATTTTGATATCTTAAAGTACTAGTACGAGACATTTCCTCACTCTATGGATCCATTTTAGAGTGGAAACATTAGCCTCTGCCTAAACATAGCATTAAAAAACCTATAAAACCATTTTTTCTAGAAATATAATCCTCTTTAATAATATAATTCCATGTCTAAAAACATAATATAAATTTTATTGCATTAATAGGTGCTCTCAGTATAGAGTAGATGTGTAGGCTTTAGATGTAGATATTTTTTAAATTTATTTTTTATATTGTAATTTTATTTTTATTAATAAAATTAGGATTATACAAAAGAAAATCTTAATATACATATCACATTAAAATATAACATATAAATAATAGTTATAAATTAACATTCATTTTACCATAGAAATTAAAATAATAATTCCAAAACCATATTTAAATTTAATTAATAAGCACATAAAATTTTAATATTTACAATATAACCATGACTATTAAGGCTTTCTTGCATTACCATGAGCCAATACCATGGCTTCTCAATACCACATACCGAAAAACCATAACTCATTTCAAAATCAACAAATTTTATAAATATTTTACTTTAATTTAATTTTATAACATTTTTATGCTGAGAGAGATGTTGTTATGTAACATTTAATATTTTGACCAGTGAAAAACACCTAAAAATAAAAATTAATCTAAATTAAAAAAATTAATATAATAAATGTAAACATATAACCAAAAACCATAACTCATTTCATTATCAATACCATATACCCAAAAACCATAACTCATTTCAAAATCAACAAATTTTATAAATATTTTATTTTAATTTAATTTATAGCATTTTTAAAATTAAAACTTAATACTTATAATAAACATACAATATAACAAGATTCTCAACAATGTATATTATTAATTTGTTAATCGGGTTTCCAATATCATGTTTTATTGTTTTAATTTTATTTTATTTTATAACATTGTTTAAATTAAATATAAAAGTAAAAAGGCAGGGGAGATGTTGTGGTGTAAATGCTTGTAAACATTTACATGTGGGCTCAATTAAAAAATAATAAAATGTTAAAAACAATTTCCTCGAGAGGCTCTTTCCAACCGAGTATGTAGAGATGTTATAATGCTTTGTAAACATTTTGTCTCGATCAAAATAAAATAAAATAAAGAAATTAATAATGATAATTATCAATAAAACATTTTAACTTGGTCAAATTATATAAAAATAAAATAAAATATAAAATACAAAATTAATAGTTATAATTATAATTAATAATAAAACCAATCTAGATTTATTTAACTACTTATTTTCTAGGCTCCGAGAGAGACTAAATCTCTTGAGATGCAAAAAAAATTTTAGAACGAAAAGAGATTTAATCCTTCTCAAACTTGGTAATCTAGTCTAAATCTAAACTAATAATTTAGTATTAACAGATATCTAACTACCATAAATATAAAAATGTAATTAATTTTTATGTTATGTCCAATTTTAACTTGTTGAAAAACTAAATTATTTTCATGGAATCCCCTCACAATAATTTAGTGTGATCTTTTAAGCATATCTTTTATTAACTTTTGACATTATCAATTTAGTACTTTAATATTTTAAAGCACTAATAAGTTTGAGAGTTGCAGCATTAGCCCCCTAAGCGTGGCGTGGGAAGATTCCAAGATACAGGCGCCCCATCAAAACAGTTTTGATTGATTTTGCTTAGTTTGTGAGGAGATGATTTGGTTTGCATTGTTTGTGATCACATTTTCTTTTGATTTCACTTGGTAGAGGTGAGAGTGGTCTCACTTTTACCAAGTGAAATTTGGTTTGTATATAGTAAATAGTGTTATTGTAATGCATTCATTTCTAATGTTTGAGGAGACAGGAGGATTCAAATATTTGAATTTTTAAAATCAAAATATTAATATTTTTTCAATGCGTAAATTAAATGTTTTTCAAAAGTGAACAATAAGGTAGTGTTGTATATGTAATTTTTTGAATAGATATATATGAATAATAAGGTAGTGTTATATATGTAATTTTTTGAATAGGTATATTTGATCATGGTTGATGTGTTGTATATGTAATTTTTTAAATTTGGTAGATTTGATTATGGTTGATGTTTTATAGAAAAGTATTTACAAAATTTTCGTGAACCCAAAAGTAGTAAGGGTTAAAAGGGTTTTTTAATATGTAATAATAAGGTTGTTTTGTGTAATTCATGTTTTGAATAGTTAAATTTTAGTATGTGAAATAAGGTAATTATAAAGTTATTTTGTATATGTAATTATAATTTTTATTATCATAAAAATGTTAAATTAAATTAATAATTGAATATTTAAAATTAACATATATTAAAGTTACAAGTAAGTGGCCCAAAAATTCGGTTGTTAACAAATTGTTAATATTTCATTCATTTGTATTTTTTTTATAAATGTGATATATTTAAATCCTATTTTTTTTGCAATTAGAGCTATGGGTGAAATGTTTGAAGTTCTCATACAAATTTGAAAACACTTTTTATTTGATCAAAGAGATGTGCTCCTAGAAAACACTTTTTATTTGATCAAAGAGAAGTGCTCGAAGAATAGATTGATTGTTCTCCAATTGTTGAATTTTGCTATGCTCTTCTTGTGAAAATTAATTGCATGTATTATTACCTTTATGTGAAAAACCAAGTGGTCGGTTAATGTGGGTTTCTTTTCTTTAATTTTTATGCGAGTTGTCTTTAGTGCAACTTTTTGGAACTTTTTCCGGTGGGTTGTTCCAATCTAATTTCTCTAAAATCCTGCAGTAATTTATTGAAATCACAAGTTTGATGGGTAACCCCTGCACAATCCAAGTTCTCTAGGGGTTTTCAAGGGTGATGAATCCATATATAGAGTCAAAAAACAAGTTTAAATAACACAAATCAAAATTTCACCTCAAATTTTTTGGCCACATTCGAAAGTCCAAAAAGTCGCACTATAGACAACTCCATTTTTATGTACATACTATGTTCTTAAGATTTTCTTTTAAATGAATTTTAGTCAAAATTTAGTTATCTTTCTTTTCCATTTGATGGCAAATTTGACCAACTTTATTCCCAAAAAAATATAAATAAAAATAAATTAGTCACTAAATAAAAAATAAAAATATAAAATATTTAGATTTTATCCCTTTAGTTTTTTTTTTTTAATTTTTTAGGCAACATTATTTTTGCATCAATCCACAAATTAGAGTAGCTATTATATGACATCAATTATAATAAGCATCTAAACATTGTAATATCTAAGCATTGAAATATAATTAGGGAAGCCATATAAATTATACTTTTCAAGTGCTAAAATTAAAGAAAACTACTATAACTTATTTAAAATAATCATAGATATTAAATCTTGGTTTATTATGCAAAATATTAATCCAAATTTGTTAATTTTATATATATATATATAAAAGATTTTAAAAAAATAAATTGGAACCAATAATATAATAACTTAACGCAAGCACATTAATAAATGTGGTTAATATACTAATAAGTTTTTATCATTGTTATTGTTAATTATAATTTTTATTATAATAAAAATGTTAAATTAAATTAATAATAAAATATTTAAAATTAACATATATTAAAGTTCTTGGTAAGTGGCTCAAAAAAATACTTTCAATATAAACATTTTTTAGTCAACATAATATTTAAGAAATTACAATATTTAGTATATTAAATATAATTTATTTATTTTTAGAGTAAGTTATATCATTATTTTAATAATAAATATTACTTTATTATACTATTTTTGAGAATCACATTATTACTTTATTTTATTAGATTAAATTAATAATAAAATAAAAATTATTACAAAATTATATTAATTAAACAAAAATATTTGAAATTAATGGTAAAAAGACATCTTAATCATAATCATAGATTTATTTTTCAATATGAATAGGTAATCAATTTATATAATAATTACACTGTAAGGCGTTCTCCTCTTAAATCAATTTCCCAAAGTGTCATCATGTCCCTGTCTAGTGTCTAGAGCATACGATGAGATGTTAAATGATTAAAATTGTTTGGGCCCTTGGATTAATAGTTAGGAAAGGAAAATAGTTACTCGACACAGTTAGGGAAAAAATGCATACACCCTCCCGAACAATAGTCTTTATTGCGCGACAGGGGTAGGACCCCGAACAATAGTCTTTATTGCGCGACAGGGGCAAGACTGATTCCCTTCTGCCAAATGCAAAGAACTTTCAGACGAGCTCTACCAACTTTCACCAGATTATGGTGGCTCAAAAATTCCATTCTGTCTTAGTGGGCTTCTAATTGGAAATGGGCTAACAAGCCCAGAAATTCAAGTGTAAACATATGCCAGTGTTGCATACCATTTTGGGATGATTGACAAAAGCCAGAAAACCCATGCGGAGGACATGACAGAACGGTTTTTCGAATTCATGCATAAACAAGAGTGGTTTCATGCCTACAAGGCTAGGAAATATTTGTTGGACTGGATTTAGAATGTGACTGGTATTTCAACTCCTTTGGATGTGAGGAGTGTTCCTTACCACTACTCTCCTGATTGCAACTTTCTTGAACTAGAGATTAGTGAAGGGGGCATTGAATGTCCCACTCTTTCAATTGGATACATGGGATCATCACCAAGTTCTTCTAAAGGTACTATTGTTAGAGGTTGTATGTTTGCAGGCTCCACTATCCACATACTAGTCGACATTAGACATGATGTCAGATGACAGGCATGAGACAATTGAGAAGTGTATCTAAGGATTGGATGAAATCTCATCCACTTGAGTTGATGCTTTTTCACTCCTTGCAAGTTGCTTCTAGCGTTGTTGCTTGTCCTTCCCATTCTTTCGATGACATTGGAAGTAAAGTGCCCAAACTTTTGACACGTGAAGCACTTGATGTGGCTCAAGTCCTTCTTTCCCTGGTTACAAGAACCCGACTTCTCTTTCTTCCCTTTTTAACCCTTCTTAGTTCCTCTTTTCTTGTTATTCTAATAATTTGTTGAATAACATACTTCCATTTGAATTTAAGACAATCCAACAATCCTCATATAGAGGGTTTATATTAATTTTATAATATCATTATAGGTAAATGTTAATACTCATCCTCATATACTTTAATCTACGAGATTCTTCTGTAAATGTCACTCCATTGAATTCTAGACAATCTAGTAATTTTTAGGTAGATGTTTTGAGGGTTGTATAACATGTTTTTTTAATCATATTTGTTTAGAATTTGGGTGTTTGGGAGAGACATTATGCTCCTCCTCAATACATGCAATAGTCTCCAGTAATGTCTCCTTCTACTTGAAGTCATTCCATAGCCTGCTAAAAATGGGAAGTATTTTTTGGCGCAGATGTCATAGCCAAAAAGTTTCCAAAAGGAACATGACCTATTTAATGCAATGGGTAATAGCTCTTTACCCTTCACCTCATCTCAATTTCTTGTCGTTGTATGTGTGATTGACTATACCCATACTGTTGCATTGGAATATCGCCTAAATAAAAGTTCAAATAGATCAGTAGCCTAACAAAGAACCCGATAACCTAGGGGGGATAATATGGGGTACAAAGGGAGGTACCCAAGGGAATAATGTAATATTGGGATGGGCAATAGTAATAAATAAGGTGGTTAACCCGTATCATGTAAGGGACCACAAGTAGTTAGCAATAATGTAATAAGCCCATGGTATTAGATAGATGGTATTGAGGGAACCATGGTAATGACCCATGGTATTGTATGTATGAGGCCTATATAGAGGCTAGAGACTCCAAATTGAGGGATGTCAAGGATTATTGTATGAACATGCATATGGCTTGTGGAGTGCTCTCCTTCCTTAAGGAGTGAATGTATGGTGTTGCCCTACCTTATAGGTTTTTATCAATAAAGATGTATTTCTATCTATTTCTATTTTGTTATTTCTGGGTATGTTTGTATCATTTCATATATTTACAGGTCAGATCTATAACAAGTGGTATCAGAGCACTTTTTTAGGCAAAAGTGGAGAAATTTTATTTTATTTTTTAATTTTTTGCAGGAACTTTCTAGGGTGACGAGTTTGCAGATCATATCTGTATGTTTGGGGCAAAATATGCAAAATATAATTGCATATCTAGATTCTTTGTGAAAAAATACGCAATTTCAAAAAAAAAACTGGCCAACTTGTAGTCCGGATGAAGGAGATATCGCTGATCTAAAAATCAATGGTGTTGCAGACATTTTTCTAGGCGATGAGTTTGTAGATCAGATATGTACGTTTTGGGGCAAAATCTACAACATTTAATTGCAAATCTGGATTCTTTGTGAAAAAATACCCAAGTTCAAAAAAAAATTGGCCAAATCAGAGTCCGAATGAAGGAGATATCGCTGATCTAAAAATCAGTGGTGTTGCAGACATTTTTCGGGGCGACGAGTTTGCAGATCAAATCTGTATGATTTGGGGAAAATATGAAAAATCTAATTGCAGATATGGGTTTTTGGTGAAAAAATACTCAGTTTGAAAAAAAAATCGGCCGAATCGGAGTTCGGATGAAGGAGATCTCGCTGATTTAAAAATCAGTGTTGTTGCAGACATTTTTTGGGGCAGCGAGTTTGCGGCGCAGATCTATACGTTCTGGTGCAAAATCTATAGAATCTAATTGTAGATCTGGATTATTTGTGAAAAAATACCCAATTAAAAAAAAAAAACAGTCGAATTGGAGTCCGGATGAGGGAGATATCGCTGATTTAAAATCAATTATTTTTTCAGCAATTTTTTGTGATGACGGGACAGTTGCAGTGCGAATAGGAAATTTCAATGCCTAGATCAGGATTTCTACTACATGAGAAGATGCAGAATGGTTGTTCCATTTCCGAAAATAGGTCATAATAGGGATTCTGAGCAATATTGACGAAATTGTGGCCATTTCAAATTTTTGCCCAGTAAGTGAAATTTTTTCAAAACCCTCTTCATGGCAAATCTTAATTTTACAGGGAAAAATGATAACCCTACTATTGAAGAATTCATACAGAGACAAAAGTTCATATATGGGACACTTTGGAAGAATTCAGTGGCACTTAGTTTCAAAGATGAGGCTGCCAAATGGTGGTTCTCACTTGTCAACAAGCAGTTGACCAAACTTTCAGATGCAGAATTTGAAAGAGTCCTTTTAGACAAATGGTCTCGTGCTAGAAAAAAGGAGAATGAGACACATAAGGGGTTATTTTCTATGGTTGTCTTCTTATTTTAGGTTTATGGATTGATTCAGAAGGAGAAGATGATTGTGTCTATAAATCCTAGTTACAAGCATAATTTTATCAATGTTAATTTGGCAAAAAAATTGCAAGTTCCAGCAAAACACATTGAAAACACACAGGTTGATGATGAGGATGTTCAAGTTTATAAGGATTTGAAGCTTTCTATGGATAAGTATGTGTTGCATGGTGATTTTTATACTTCAAATATGGATAACATGGATGTTGTTTTGGGATATCCTTGGATGGAATCCATGGGTACTATCAATATTAATGTGCAGAAGAAATTCCTGAAGCTCTGGTATAAAAAGAAGAAAATTACATTACAGGATATTTCCATCAATAAACAGGTAGATTCCACGGAGGCTGAAGCAGAAGATGTCCCAGGGACTGACATATCAGATGATGAGCCATTGATGGTCGACAACCACACACAAACATCAAACCAGGTACCGGAAAAACATGTAGAGGTTGAAGCAGAAAATGTTACATCAGAGGGGGACTCAGTGGTTGAAGTAATATTGAAAGATAAGAAACAACAACAGGTACCACAACAGGTACTAGATACCCACCAGGCTCCATTAGGTGGCGAATTCAAGAAAGATACATCGTTGGTTAACACTTCAGCATATCACCACCCACATCACCCCACAAGAAAACAACCAACAAGATGGCAACGAATTAGCCACAAGGATAACAACCTCTGCATGATAGATAGAGAGGAGCGAAGATCCACCTACTACACATCAACACAGAAGAGCTGCCAAGGTCAAATTCCATCTCAAGCGAGCAAGGCACCAGTAAGATCAAGGGTTCACCTTTCTCTTGGATGGCTAGATGCATGTGCATGGTACTAGTGGACTACTCTTTTGAGTAGATCTTATTATTTGTGTTCTTCCCATGTTTCGGGGACGAAACATGTTAAGGGGGGTGGAATGTAGTATACCTAGGGGGGATAATATCGAGTACAAAGGGAGGTACCCAAAGGAATAATGTAATAATGGGATGGGCAATAGTAATAAATAAGGTGGTTAACCCGTATCATGTAAGGGACCACAAGTAGTTAGTAATAATGTAATAAGCCCATGGTATTAGATAGATGGTATTGGGGGAACCATGGTATTGTATGTATGAGGCCTATATAAAGGCTAGAGACTCCACATTGAGGGATGTCAAGGATTATTTTGTGAACAGGCATATGGCTTGTGGAGTGCTCTCCTTCCTTAAGGAGTGAATGTATGGTGTTGCCCTACCTTAAGGGTTTTGATCAATAAAGAAGCATTTCTATCTATTTCTATCTTTTTATTTCTGGGTATGTTTGTATCATTTCATATATTTGCAGGTCAGATCTATAACAATATGTGTGATTGACTATACCCATACTATTGCATTGGAATATCGCCTAAATAAAAGTTCAAATAGATCAGTAGCCTAACAAAGAACCCGACAACCTAATCACAACTTCACTGTGCTTTTCTCAAGCATGGATTACAACATCTAACCCATGTAGCCTCTTGACAACTCCCTTTCATAGGTAGCAGTCCTACTATCTACTCAAGGATTTTTATAAGGTTTCAGCAAAGCTCTCTTGATACCATTATGAATTTTTCTAACATATTGTAAACAGACTCTTCTTCTAATGGAAACTAACACTGTCTAAATTTAAAGGCTAATCAAAACTACAATTTGAATCTCACTATAATCTATAAACACGGTTAGAATACATACATTGGAACACATAGATCAATGTCAAAAGCCCCTGTTGCTGCTATTCCAATACTGTTTAATAAGAATCTGCTAGAAAATTTGCTAGAAATTGTTTTGTGTAAGAACTGAAACTAACCCTATTACAGATCCATACTCTCACTCTCTCTTATAAGTGACACCTAGGGTTCATAAATATATATATATATATATATTGCTTAGATATTTGGATCTGCACCCTATCTAACTGATAAAAAAATGAATCCAAAAAGACTGCGAAAATAAAACAGAACTGCCTCATCGAACTTTAGCACTTTATCTTTAACTTGAAATCTAATGATAAAATTATCCTATTCTATTTATGATTGGCGAATACATACATGCATGTTCCCTTACTGCTGGAATATTTGTGATGTGCCCTTATTGTCTATTTATTGTTGTTTGGAATCTAATGCTTCATGGATTTGAGTAACGTTGTTGTAATAGAAGGTGCCCAGATCTGCCATGTGTTCCCCAACCTAGTAGAAAATGATCTGGGGTACACTATCTAACAACAATGAGTCACCAAACACTTGTATTTTTTAAATGCCACTGTGGGCTGCTAGTTTTAAGAGTATTGTTAGGGAAATAAGCTTGGTGTAGTTATTTGATCCTCACCTAAATCTATTTTAAATCTAATATAGTTAGATTTATTGAGAATTTGAGATAGAGAACACCTCTGGCTCCCCTTTTTTGGGGGTACCTTAACTACATCCATCAAAGTAATCCCCATGTTCCAGATTTGTCCATAGGAGCACGAATCAACTTTTTCTGTGTAGGGGTTGATGAAAAAGATTTGAAGTTTGAGAAGATTGACTAACCTTGGAAGGCACATTGAAAAAGAGTTATATATATGTTTTCAAATATTTCAACATTTCTATCTTTAAAGATTCCCCATGATACTATTAGAGGAAGGCCTTTGAGGTCTTTGAGATCTGAGTTTTGCTACCACTTTTTAAAGCACTCTTCAACATAACGTCCTGTCCACAATCCTTTATCTTTGTCAAATCATCCATTTCATTCCAGGCTTCCCTTTATTAAGGACATAATATCAGTAAGTGGCCTATGTTCTTTTTAGAAACGGAAGAATGGAAGACCATGCACCCTTTTGAACAACTTCCTATGCTACCTATGCCTGATTTTTACTACACTTTCAAGGATATTGTATTTGATGCTGCAAGGAATAAATAAGGATTAAATTGGTCCATTCACCCCCCGACACACATATTTGGCTTCTCTCCTTGGAGCTTGATGAATGTTTTAGACACATTGTGTGTTTACACTGTCATCTGCAAACATGAGAGGTTGTATTTCAAGTACACATGGAATAATATTTCATAGGAATAATTTATGGATGCATCTTGATCAAAATTCATTGCAGAACAGGAAATTTGGGCTGCCACATATCCTTATCAAAATAACTAGGCCTTTGATTATGCTGATGGAGATGTGTATAAATGGAAACGCCGTTGAAGAATAATTTCACAAAAAATTGATCTGGAACCATTACCATATGCAGGTGAAGGGTTCAGTCTGGATGAGGCAATGGAAGACAAAGGTCCAGTCTGGGATGCAATTTTCAATGAAAGTAAGCTCTTGGATTGAGCACATGGGAAGGAAGTCGCGCATGCCTTTGCTTTGAGTAGATTGTTTGATTGTATTACATTTAACATTAAGATTTCTTTTTTCATTCAAATTTGGCTATAATTAGATCACCTAACATATCACATTTTTTTCATCTATGCTCTTCTTCCATATGCGCTACCGACTTACGACATTTGATTTGCAACATCTGGAGCAAATGCTAGTTATAAGTTTATTTTGTATATGTAATTTTTTGAATGGATAGATTGAGTTTGATAGATTTTTCAAAGAAGTATTTATAGGATTTAAGTTATAAATTAGTAAGCAGAAAGCTTGTTTATGTAATTTTTTAACTTGGTAAAATTGAATATGGTTGATGTCTAACATCAGTATTTATGGGATTTAAACCATAAATTAGTAAGGTTGTTTTTTATATGTATTATTTTGAATTTCTAGTTTGAGTCTGGTTGATCACAAAAGTATTTACTAGATTTTAACTAGTACCTTTAAATGTGGATTAAACTTTGATTTGAATTATGAATTTGATTTATTAATTGAAATTTATACATGAAATGGTGATGCTTCTAAGTGTGACCACCTAAATGCCCTAGGGGAGTGAAATTGAGGTGATTTTAGTTGCCCCATGATGTGTGAGGTTTGAATCATTTATGTAGCCAAAAAACATCATGTTTTTCTTACCCAAGTGCTTGATTGTAGAAAATTAGGGGGGACATAGAGAGAGAGAGGGCGGGGGTGGGGAGGCGGGGAGGGTTGTCTAGGAAGAGCAATGGGGACCACTAGCAAGATAAACAAGAGAAATGTGATAGATACATATAATCTATTTTGTAGACGTGAGAGGCATTCCCATGCTCATGAACATTTAAATTCAAGTTGTAGGGATAGTTGGATCTTGTAAGGACTTGATATGAACATCACTTTCCACATTAAAGAAGAGATATTCAATTACTAAGAAAAATATATTACAAGAAAGGCCTATGATGGAATAATGGTGCATAGGGGGGAAATAACTACAAATATGTGTACACAATCATGTGGGGCTAGAACTTGTATGGATTCACTTGAGAGGTAGCTCACCCATGAAGGAGAATAACTATAAACATCCTCATACTTCATCGAATAACATGAAAACCCTATTTACTTCATAAATACTAACCAACTTGGAAAATCATTAATTTGGAGGATGATATTCAAAAGGAAATTGAGATTTTTTTATAGGGGGTTGAATAAGAAGTTGTCAAATAGTCTAGCTCAAGGCATACTAGAATAACAACATAGGGGTGGACAACACATTGAGCCACACCAGCAAGAAACTTCTAATTGAAGCATATATAACCACCCACAACCATGTGCAAGTATGTGCATTGATATACTAATGGATAATAACATATAGCGCCATTCTCCCATGGTGGAATTGAATAAGTTTGATGGTTTTGACCCATTAAAATTGGTGAAAAAAATGGAACATTGCTTCTCCCTTGAATGTATTACTAATGATACGATGAAACTTAGGGTGGGGGTCTTATATTTAGATCCAAAATGATGTAAATGGTGGGAATGACAAACATATATTGAGGGTACATTTCATAGATTTAGTTTGTTAAAATTGTTATGTAGACTTCAACAAAGAGACTCATTATTTAGGGAAACTTATCAGTTTACACCATATTCGCTCAATAATCAACGTTAGAGCATCCTTTGAGAAATATCCATCCATACAAAGAACATAACACCGATTCCTTCTATAAAGAATGTTTCATTAGTGGCCTCAAGGAGGAGATTCAAGAATTAACTTAAATTGTAATGTATTGTTATGTGGTTAGGAGCAATTGAGAGGGTCCTAGATGCGGAGATGGTGATTAATGCTAAAAAAAACTAGAATTAATTCACCACACACATTCTCCCCAAGGTAATTCACCAAGTAGTCGTCCCTTAAAAATACAAAGGTTGTCTCCATCATAAGTGGAAAAATATCAAAGACATGGACTTTGCTATAATTGTGATGGAAAATATGATCTAGGTCATAGGTGTAAAGAACATAAATATTTCAAATTGGTAAGACAAATCAACCCTCGATAGAAGACATAAATAATGAAGAAACATTGGTATTACAATATGGAAACACTAACACTCTTCCGCAGACTTTTCAACTCCACAAAGTTCCTTGAAACTCATGAGTTACATCAAGCATCGAAAAGTTAGTCCTAGTTAATAGTGGTAGTACTTACAATTTCGTTCATAAGAGAGTGGTAGAAATCCATTATTTTATACACCCAATGTAGAAATTTCAAATCATGATGTCTAATAGAGGTAGATGTCAAAATGTCAAACTCTAGATGGGAGATTGTTAACTCAAAACCCATCTACATGCCATCGACATGGGTTGTTGTGATATAATATTGGGGAAAAATGGCTATGCATGTTGGGATAAGTCATAATGGATTTCAAAAAACTCTACATTAGTCTCATTAAAGAGGGACATGTGCACATCATTCAAGGGATTTGGGCATGCTCCCTTGAAATATTGAATTCTCACTGTATGGAGAATTTTTTTAATAAAAAAAAGTATTTGTATTATATAATTATGTGTTTGGTTTGCAACAAATTCATAAAAAAATTCCAATTGTTTTCTCCTTTCTAATATAACTACATGATTTTCATGAGTAGAATATATATGAGCAACAAAATAGGGGGCTTGTAGGTGAATAGCTTACAATACTGCCCCATCAAAACACAAATTTACAACACACAACACTACAAAGGAATTTTTGAAATAGATTTAATCTTCCATTATGGAATAATAGCAGGCTTGATTTGGCCACTAATATTTAATTCACCTATCTTTAATTTATGCCCCTCATTACCATACTTTTTTTCTTTTTTGTTGAAGTCTCTAGAAACATGTAAATATGCTTTAGATGGGATATATTCCAAAATTTTCTTGATTCCCTTCATGATGTTTTTCATATATTTCTCCTTTACGGGGGAGGCTTTGACGAGATGATGTAGGATTATGAGAGAATCTCCGATAACAGAAGTGTGTTGACTTGATGTTCTTTGGCTAACAAGTACCTGTTAGAGACCATATATGTCTACTTGATTATTTGTCATATGACCAAGACCCCTTGAGTACTTGAACATTGTAACAAAATTTTTTTATTACCCCTATATTTTGTATACACAGTTGTGTACTACCAATGTAAGAGTCATGGCTGGCTAAAGCGGCTAGAATGTAAACTCAAGAATTAAGTGCAAACTTAAATGACTGGGTTGAGGAGACAAAGATCCATAGTTTTGAGGGAAGATGGAGCTTGCTTGTTCTAAAATCCATGAAATTTCCTGGAGTTATTATTGGGGTTGTTCTGACCTAGTTGAGCTACCACCACTTGACAATAATTATGAGATTGGACATAGAGGTGAGGGGCATGGGATGATGCACATATCCCCTTGATGATAGAGGAATGGATGAGTAGAGTATGAATCTTCAATAAAGAAAAGAAGCGTTGAAGATGGTGGCATAAATGGTGGAGGGGAACATAGTCTGCTTCAAGAGAAAAAAGCAGACTGAGAAACCAGGAGAGATTGTACCTTTTTTGAAAATGAAGGGATGAAGATGAAAGTACATTTACACATAGTAGAGAAGTGCGTGAGATTATTCTTGATTGAGTTATCCTTCTACATCTTGGTTGGTTTGATTGTTGTTCTTTAGAATGTCTTAGACTAGCATGAATAATGTGGAACTATGGAGCATGAGATAAGGAAGTAAAGGAAGTCATGGAGAACATTGTTGAGCCATGCTCTCTGTGAAACTCATGTGAAA
Organism: Pinus tabuliformis; assembly: GCA_031772625.1. NCBI lineage: Eukaryota > Viridiplantae > Streptophyta > Pinopsida > Pinales > Pinaceae > Pinus > Pinus tabuliformis. The sequence continues at coordinate 458,194,704 of CM062820.1, forward strand.
TTTGGGGTGTTTTTCCCTATGTTTTGTTTTTGAGTCCATTAGATTGTGTGTCTATGCATGTTTGGTCAGTGTGTAGCTTAGTGGATGAATATCTATCTTTATGGTGCTTGTTGTATAGCTAATAAACCACCTGAATAGGGAAATCTAAGTCACTAAGGAGAACTCCACACCCATTCTCCCCAAGAAAATTCACCAAGTAGAACTCTTACTCATCCCTTAAAAGTAAAAAGGTTGTCTCGAACATAAATGGAAAAATACCAAAGACATGAAATTTGCTATAATTGTGATGGAAAATATTCTTTAGGTCATAGGTGTAAAGAACATAAATTATTCCAAACTGGTAAGACCAATCAAACCTTGGTTGAATACATAACTAGTAAAGAAACATGGCATTAAAATATAAGGACACTAACACTCATCCTTATTCATTTCAACTCCATAAACCTTGAAACTCGTGAGCTACATAAAGAACTAGAAAGTTATAGTCCTAGTTAATAGTGGTAGCACTAACAATTTCATTCACAAAAGAGTGGTAGAACAAATCCACTATTTTGTACACCCAATGTAGAACTTTCAAATCATGATCACTAATAGAGATATGATGAGAAGTTATTTCCCACCGTGAAATTATTGCCCAATTTATCACCACACATGTTATGAATTATATGATACAAGAAATCCACCTAGATTTGTAGCTATTCTTTAAAAAACATCATCAGATATTTGAGTTACCAAAGAGTTTACACCCTTCTCGAAGAGAGAATGACAATGTCATATTCCCCCAAGAAGTCAACCACCTAATGTAGGTCCTTATTGACACCCTTTTGCAGAAAATAATGAAATTGGAAAATATCATTTGGGAATTGTTGGAGGAAGGGGTCATATGTCACAATACATTCCCTTACTAATCACCAATAATCATGGTGATAAAAAAGGAAGGAACTTGGCACATGTATCCTGATTTTAGGGACATAAATAAGTTGACAATCAAGATCAAATTTCCTATCCTAACTATTTATGATCTCCTAGATGAACTACATAAAGATGAGCATTTCCTAAGCATGACCTACATTTAGGATACCACCAAATTAGAATGAAAGAGACAAACATCCCTAAGATTACTTACAAAACACACAAATATCATTATCATTTCTAATTATGAATTTTGATCTTTGTCTTACTTCATCCACATTCAAGAGTCTCATGAATATGATTTTCAAAACCTTGCTACACAAGTTTGTGTTGGTATTTTTTGATGATGTCTTGATTTATAGTAAAGCATTGGAATCACGAATAAAAAAAGTTGATAAATCCTTGCAACTATTAAGAGACAAAATTATTTGTGAAGGAATACAAACTTTTTAGGCTCTTTAGGTTTAGTATTTGGGTCACATTGTAAGTTAGGAAATAGTAAGAGTTGATCCCAAAAAAATGAAGGATATGCAATATTGATCCATCCCAAAAAAATGAAGATATTGAGGGGATTCTTAAGACTTATACGCTATTACAAGAAATTGGTGAAAAATTATTGTAAAATTGCAACTTCCTAACTTCACTCCTTAAGAAGAATTCCTTTATTTGGTGTGAGGAAGCTGCATGGGAATTCACTACTTTAAAGGATGTCATGTGCACTGCTCTAGTATTAAATGTTCCTTCTTTAAAAATTATTTTGTCTTAGAATGTAATGCCTCAGGAATAGATCCAAGATTAATATTGATACAAGAAGTATGACCCTTGACATTCATCAATTTTTAATTATGTGATTGCTATTTGGGAAAATCCACATTTGAGAAGGAAATGACAACTATTCTTGATTTAGTGGAGACTTGGTGACAATGTCTCACAAGGACACGTTTTTAGAGCAAGATAAATCATCATAGTCTGAAGTACTTCCTTGAATAATAGTTTTCTTCACTAGAGCAACAAAAATGGGTCACCAAGACATTGGGGTATGATTATGAGATCATAGATAAGAAGGGTAAAGAGAATATTGTGGTTGATTTCTTACAAGAAGGATGCCTCGTTTCTTGCCTTATCATTACCAACTTTGGGATGGCATGAGGGAACCCATAAGGAATGGATAGAAAACAATACTATAATGAAACTCATTGAACAACTTCATAAATATCCCAACCCTCCTAAAAATTAAACATGGAATCAAGATACATTGTAGTATAAAGAGAACATTTCTTTGGAAAAAGAATAAAACCTAAAATAATAAGTAATAGAGTAGATACACTCATTAGTAATAGTAGTTCACTCTAGATTTGATAAAACCTATGAAAGAACTAAGTGTTCATTTTTTTAGGAAGGCATGAAAAGAGATATCCAATATTACATTAGCAATAACAAGTCACTTTGGATTTGATAAAACCTATGAAAGAATTAAGTGTTCATTCTTTTGGGAAGGATTGACAAGAGATATCCAAGACTTTGTAGCATCTTGTGATGCTTGCTAAATAAACAAGGGAGAGATAGTAGAAATACTAAGGATGTTACAACCTCTACCAATCCCAAAGCATATTTGGACAAATTTTCATTTGATTTCATTATGGGACTCCCAAAAATGAGCAACAAATCAATCATCATGACTATGGTAGATCGTCCCTCAAAAGCTGCTCATTTTTGTGCCATAACTTATCCTTTCAAACCTTAGTTTCCTAGGTCTTCATGGATCAAATATTCAAGATACACGATATGCCACTTCCATTTATTTTTAGAATGTGACCCCACATTCACCAATAAATTTTGACAAAATCTATTTAAAATTCAAGGTATATAATTGAATATGAGCACTGCATATTATCGTCAAATTGATGTTCAAATAAATCAGTCAACAAGTCCTTGGAGACCTATTTGATATGGTTTAATTATTAAAATCCTCACTAGTGGGCATAATGGTTTCCCCTAACCACATTATGGTATAATACCACTTATCATGGAGCTACCAAAACGACACCATATGAAGTAGTTTATGGCCAAAACCCCTTGTTTGTGGCATCCTATGTACCAAGCACATCCAAGGTTCACACAATAGATATAATGCTTCACACTAGAGAAAATGGTATCCTTATATTTAAGTAAAACTTGGTTATTGTGCGAAATTGAATGAAACAACAAGTTGACTAACGTAGATATGAATGTTTTTTTTATTTTTTTGCATTTTTTGTTTTGTTTTTTTTTTTTTTTTTTTCTTCTGAAGGGGATCAAGTGTTCTTTCATTGGTAGCTTTATAAACAAACATGAATTGAAGATAAAGTTTCCTATAAGTTAGCTCCTAAGTTCTATGAGCCCCATCATAATAAAATTGCATTAGTCAGGTTGCCTACAAGCTGACTCTAACACCCACTCTAAAGTTCATCCAATCTATCATGTGTCTAGTTTAAAAAATCTTGTGGGATCAATTTTAAAGTGGAGACCGACCTACCAAAACTTGATGAAGAAGGTCCCTCTAGGCTCCATCCAAAACTAGTATTGGATACCAATGAGAACCAACTGTAAGAATTCATTATTAAGGAAGTATTGATCCATTGGAAAGATATGCAACCAAAAGATGCCACATGGAAACCGATATTGATTCTCCAACAACTTCCTCACCTTTATCCATAAGGAAAACTCTGCTTTCAAAGGGGGAGAGCATGCTAGGATTCTACCCTAACCCCCTTACATACATACTTTATTAATTTACAAGGCTAGCTTCCTTCAATAAGTCCTATTAAACACATACATGGCAGAAAGAGTATGAAAGATAAAACATGAGAGTACATTTATTATTAACAAAACATATACATTTATAGTACATGGTGTGACCGTTGGGTTCCACATCCCAAGGTCTCTTGGACTTCCTTTGTCTATTCGGCTTCCAAACTAACCCTTAGTGGATTAGGTGTCCAACATTCCCCTCTTAATCTGAAGGGTTATGTATGAGTCCAAGAAGAGAGTTGTAATACAAAATGTGCAAAAAATGCATGGCAGCATTAGGCTGAATGTGCTCTCTGAAATGTTGGTATAAAGGGTGGTGGTTTAAGGATGACCACCAACATTGGAATGCTTAGTGCAATTCCTAAAACTCTTCCAAAACTGGTAAGAAGCTGAAGTCTTCTGTTAGAGGAAGTGCTCCTATTGTTTTTAAGAGGGAAACCTTCAACCATGAAAGGGAGGTCTCAACCTGTGATGGTTTAACGATGACCAACAACTCTGGAATGCTTAATGCAATTCCTGGAACTCTTCCAAAACTGGCAAGAAGATGAAGTATTCTGTTAGAGGAAGTGTCCCAAATTATTTGAAGAGGTGTCACAAACTGAAGGCATGCTCAAGGTCATCTTTGTCTCTGGCTACAACTCTGAATTTGGTATGGCAAGTTGTGGCTCAATCTCGCTTGATGTGGCTTTGAAGCTTGTAGATGACCATCATTTCCCCCCATGTCAGATACAAGGTGAGATGATGGAGAAAACTCAACTGCAAGACTATTCAGTATTCTAGAACAAGTTCTGACATGTGACTGAAATATCTTCTTGGCTGTTGATGCCCATTGCCAAGAAGCGATCAATCCAAGATGAATCTTTTTTCTTGTAGTAGGCTTGTTTCTGAAGCATCTGTTTGAATAATGACTGGTTTTATGACAGTGCTTACATGGATGAAGATCAAAAAAATGATCTTTTAGATGGCCAACTCAGTCACAGTGTTGGCATTTCACAATCTATTGCTGTGGAAGAGTGGCAGAATCTGGAACAGCTGGAGGTGAACTGTCATGAAGGAATTCAACACTTTGAAACTGAATGGACTTTGTGTAATCTGGAATATGAAAGGAGAAGTCCTTCTCATATCCAAGACTAGTTCTGTGCTTGTTATGAACAAGCTCTTCCCAAGGTCTGATGATGGGCTTGAGAAGTGTTGGCTGAATTTTTGCATCTGCATGTGACTTTACTGCTTTATTGGGCACTGGATCTGAATCAATTTCAACAATATTGATTTGCTGCTTATGGGAGTCTGTTTCATTGTTCTGAACAGAAACAGGTTCAAAATGATGACTCCATTGTTGTAATTCTTCCTGTTGTAGTTGAGATTCAAGCTGTAAAAAATCAATCTATTCTTTTGCATATTGTAGACAAGTCTGAATTTCTGAGAGAGAGGCTTTGCTGATTTGGAATGTGTCATCAACAGTAGATTATATAAGAGTTTTCAAGAACTCTAATAATTCACCAATTTGATCTATTTTTCAAAAAATGCAGTGCCTTGATGGTACTTTGAGTTCCTCAGAAAGCTAAAAGCTTCTTGGAAAGATATTTCAATTTTCTTGAAAAAAATCTGTCAACCACTCCTTAGAAAAATGGAGCATTACTTTAATCAAAAATCCAGATCTGATGCAGAGACTAGCCAAAACTATTCCATAGTCAATAACAAATCTCCCTTGGCGAGGTGTGGTTCAAACTTCTCCAAATCATACTATGAAAATAGTCATTAGAAAAGGTTTAATTAATTTCTTATGCCATATTCCATTTCATATCATTACATAAGAACTTTTATGCTTCGACCCTTTTAAAAATTGATTATATAATTACTTGAAATATGACAATAAGAAAATCATGGGAGCACATTATATGGGCCTGATCCCAGCGGCTTTAATCCCAACGATGCTCGATTTTCCCAAAAATGCATGATCTAACAATTTTAAGGAGGATCCGCCTTATTACTGGCTACCAAATATATTATGTTGACAACAATGTTGGTTAATGCTGATAAGAGTCATCATTGAATAAATCGTCAGAATGACCACCCTTCAAAGTTCAGTCACTTACACAGAGGGCATTCGAATTGGTCAATGCTCGTTCCGCACAACATATCACCACATTCCAATGTATATTCAACACAGAAATTCGTCCATGCAACATATGTTGGACCCAACATGCAACAGGTCCTACGTTCACTGTTGTTACATGCTTCTATTTTTTTTTATTTTTCTTTTCAGTCTAGATTACAATCATCAATTAAAACATAAATCTTCATTCATTTTTGTAAGCGTCCATCCATTTCATTCGGTCTTCCGCATGGAATACTGACTATCAGAAAAATTCAACACACGGGCTAGCTTATGCAAAGTCTCACGGAGAGCATTAAGGCATAAAGTCCAACATGTGCCAATGAACCAAAGTTCAAATTCAGAAAATGAACAATCAAGGAGTTGGGAGTGCACCAGTGGAATTTGTGGCAACGATGCTATAATTTATTCTCTTTTCATAAATCATAAAAAAACATCCATACACAACCCATAATCTTAAAAAAATAAGGTTAATGCATATACCATATATACGATCTCCACATCATAGAATGCGCAATTCAAAACCATGACAGCAGGTATGAATCTACGCATCAGCAAACCCAAGTTCAGAAAGCTTCAGGTGAGCTTCCGCATATTCAGAAAAGAAAGCGTCTTTGTCCATATGCATCCATGCTCATGGCATTCACCATATAAAAAATATGTAAACAGATTTGTTCGACCAATCATTTAAATATATGTAAATAGATCAAAAATACTATTCTAAATCGCTCAACAACACGCCACGAGATCGAAACTCCTGAGAAGCGGATCCAATCTCCCCCTTGTCTTTTCCAAATTTCTTAGGCAAAATAACCTGGTGAATGTTAGGCAGGACTCTGATACTCCAACAACGGATTGAAAATGATTGAAAATGGTTACAACACCCAGCAACTTGCTCAGCTCCTCATCATTGTGAACGGCAAGCTGAATATGTCTTGGAACTATATGATTCTTGCGAACAGCAAGCTGAGTACCATTCCTCCATTGGCAATGGATACAGAACCCAACAACTCCACGCTCACCGCATCTCCACCAGACCCCGCATCTCCACTAGTCTCCGAACGGGAATGAGATTTGGGGGTTGATACCACTACACCAGATTCCCGTAGTGCATTTGATTGTCAAGCTGAGAGCAATCTGTTAGAGCGTAATCCAAAGGAGGAAATATTTGCCTATACTAGCACAAAGAGGAATGCAAACCCTCGAGGTCACACTTAATAATCAAGCGCGGCTTGATTATCCCTGACCAAGCGGGAAATAAAACAGTGGGAAGGTTATGGAAGATTCGATGAGGCCAGAAGTTTCACCAAAATCTGCTTCAGAATCTCATACCATGTTGGTTGCCAATGAATTATCTAATGTGTTTTCCAACACTTATTCTGCTACCAATGAATGCTCTAATGTGACTTGGAGCTTTTATTCTGCTACCAATGATGAAGGAAGTTCAAGAAAATATTTACGCGTCAATAGTACCATCACTCCAAAGGTACATGTTGTGCATGTTTATGAACCCAAAATTATCAAAACTGACCCAAAAAACTTTCAGACTCTGGTTCAGAGACTAACAGGGAAATCTAGCCATAAATCAAAGGAGAAGAAGAGGAAACCAAAGCACAACAGTTCAACCACTGAGGTAATGGCCACAGAAATAGGCTCTGAAGATCTCAAATATATAAAAGCCCCTTTCTATAGCAGAGATCAGCCGTTTATCATGGAAAATGAAACTACAAAATTTTCAATTGAAGATTGTGTTGGCAGAGAAGAGTGGTTGCAAGCGTTGCCTCTGGCGTTAGTAGAAGGATTTGTTAAAACTGACAAGGAATTCCAGAGGAAGGAGGAAACTTCTGGAACTACGATTACATTTGTTTTGGTTGATGGATGGGCGAAACAAAATGCTTTGATGCCAAGGTATGAGGGGCATATGGACACAGAGTTAAGGGGTGTTTAAACACAAGCGTAAGAGCAGCCTTCACAAGCGTTTAGACAGCGGATAGTGGTATATAACCGAACACTGAGGGAGCCATTCATTCATGCACAAAGAATCGCCATTGTTCAGAGTCAGGAATTTGTGCTAGCAGAAGGTAGATGTGTCAGGTTGCAGAAATGCAGAACATGGGCAGAATAGGTAGGAGTGAAGGTGCATTTTTTTTTTTTCTATTTGAGACAGTGGATAGAGAACCCAACACAAATCTAGCTGAGAGAGGTCAGCTAGACAGTTTGCAGCATGAAATAGGCATGCACACAATAATGACAGTTCTATCCACAGGAATGCAGAACTGACATGCACAGAGAGACCACAACTAGTGGCTCAAATTTGAGCAAGGCAGAAATTTGCCTATAGCTCTGATACCATGTTAAACACACACATGGTAGAAAGAGTATGAAAGATAAAACATGAGAGTACATTTATTATTAACAAAACATATACATTTATAGTACATGGTGTGATCATTGGTTTCCACATCCTAAGGTCTCTTGGACTTCCTTTGTCTATTCGACTTCCACAATAACTCTTAGAGAATTAGGTGTCCAACAAGTCCCATTAATTAATTAGTTAATTTTGGTTGATTGTAAAAATGATTCATTTTACTAATAAGGACAAAATTATTTCATTAGCCCAAATTATATGGGGCCCATATGTAGTTAAGATTATATATGGATGGGTATATATAGAATAGAATGTTATGCAATTATTTGTCAAGAATTTTTATTATATATGGGGCATTGCACTTTGACGTTGCCCCCTTGAAGAAGAAAGTGAACATAGATTTCTATTTTCTACTATCCAATAGATATTTCTTAGGGTTTAGCTTTATTTTTTCTTGTGTTATTAGGTTTTGTGCTATATTTCATGTGAATTACACTATATTTTGATACAATAAATAAGTGCCACTACGTGGAAGTGTTCAAGAAAACAAATCCAACCAAACAACATAAAATAAAAGCTTGTGAGTGTTGAATTTCCACGACCTTAGGTCTAGGATAGAACCTTAATATCTCTTACACTACCAAACCAAGAATCTTAACAAAGATACTCCGCACAAGAGAATATAAATAACAATAAATCACACATGCACAAGTATCGACAATGTTTTACAAAATTTTCAACCCGACTTTGTTATATTAAACAACATATAATATAACTATCTAGGGCTCCCATACAAGGGATAATGGCCCTCAATTATCCACAAGTAAAAGAATACAAGATACAATGACAATCTCGTTGCTCTAGTGCATAATCAAAACCTCTATGTCGTATCTCGTCCTGTCAGTCCTTCGCTTTCATTCTGCTCTCTAGCTGCCCCTTAGTCCATCAAAGGACAAGACATAGAGACTCAAGGAGGGATGCCACCTATCAATGCTGCGAGTTGCTTCTGCTACAATGAACACAGGCTGATCCAACCTACTCTTCTATGCTGGCCGATACTTGAGCTCTAATCTGCAAATCTAGCAGTCCACTAATCCATCAATGTACTAAACATTAGGCTCCAACAACTTCACCCAACCTTCATCTGTCAAGATCTCTTTATCACTACTTGTCAAGGGATACTATGGGCTACCAACACGCTTCCCTCCACCAATCCAATGGCACCCAATCCAATCATTGTAGGATTTTCTCCTAGATAGGTTTCCTTCTCACCTAATACAACCCTACCACATGGCTCCCACGGGCTGCAAATAAATTTGATCCTCCAAGCAACAAACTCAACACAAAATCATCCACATACCTGTACTTGGGAGCTGGTGCATTGTTGCAGTCATGCAATATGGTTAGGGCATCAACATAGACCCTAACAACCACCTCTAATCACTACAACAATCCTCAATAATAATGTGTCTTCCCTCCTTTGTAAGGCTATTGTCCTATGCTACCTGTACCAGGGGTCTGTTTGTAGGAATATGGTCTTACATCCCTCTAAAACTAACCCAAACAACCCTGTGTTAATTCTATATTTACCACAAAGTGTACGACCTACAAAATCATGAGGTAGCCCAACCTAATCTGCATGAAAACAACTAAAAACAAGTTAGTGTTTCCTTTGATGCACCTTGACCTTCTCCGATCCACAAAACAAACTCTAAGAATTGTCCTTAGCTACTTGACCTTCTCCTTCTTGGACAACGACTACCATAGGTGATGATTCTCTATGAAATGTTACACTTTGATGTCTCAAATGAATCTCATTCACATCTTATTTATACCAATCAAGAGGGATCCACGAATTTATGAAGGGACATGTCTTTTGGACAATTTTGTCTCAAGCCTACATGACTTGATTGTCTAAAAACCCATCACAATCTTCAAAAATTCATATCTCATTAAGGACAACTCGAATTTTGACAATTCTCAAAGTGTTGGATTCTCGTTTCCATCCTCTACCATCTGCATCCATCACATGTCCAAAATCATCCATGGTTTTGTCCCAAACATCTATGTGTGTAAAACCCCAACCTTATGTTCTAAGCCTACAATGATCTACTGTGGTGCTTCATCCTCCAAACCCTGAACCCTAGGGCTTGGAGTACTTCCCAAGCTACTCAAAAATCAAAATTCCCTCTTAACGAGGGAGGTAATTTTAAGACTAGGAAGTAGCTCATAATCATCATCACTGCTCACAACACTCAACCAACTCCTAACACTCACAACTAAATCAATCCCTGTAGCATGAACTATGCCTCTCAGAAGTGTCACTGTCACTGGAACCATCATGCTTGTTCTTCTTCTCCTGAAATGTCATCCACTCTCTCTGTGATTCCTTCTTGATAGATGTAGGAGCACCCTTGGTCCCTACTGACCATGTGATCTTCTTGGGATGCAAAGTATTCCTTTGAACCTGCAAAATCCCTCGAGAACTTGACTCTGTCTGAGCCTCTAGAACCTGGACCTTCTTCTCTGGAACTTGCACCTGCCCCTCTAAAGCATGCATTTGCACCTACTTCTTTGGAACCTGCACCTAGTCCTCCTTCTTCTTCTTCCCATGATCTATAGGCTTGCCCGTCGACCTGTATATACCATGCTCCCTAACTCCAAGAACAATACTTACAGAGCTAGAGCCTGTGGGCGTAAGTCTTGCCTTACCACCCTGGAATAAGACCTCAAACCCCTTCTTCTCGATCATTGAGATATATATCACACTATATCTGAGTTCTGTTACAAGCAATACATCTTGGACCTGCCTCACCCACCCTGTCTCCACCTTAAATGGCACAACTCTTAATCCTCGCATTTGATACCTTCAACAGAGAGTTGCATATGTGTAGACTCAAGCGAGCGATATATGGATTGAAACAAGCACCTCATGCTTGGTACACCACGATTAACAATTATTTCACCAGGTTGGGCTTCACCAAAAGTGAAGTAGATGCGAACCTTTACAATATTGTGGCTGAAGGTAAATTATTGATTATAGCATTATATGTCGATGATTTAATTCTAATAGGTAGTGAGAAGCTGGTAAAATATTGCATAGAGGATCTTACAAGAGAATTTGAGATGAAGAACCTGGGGCTCATGCATTATTTCCTTGGTATGGAAGTATGACAACGAGATGAGGAATTGTTTGTCTCTCAGGGAAATTATGACATTGAGATACTGAAGAAGTTCCACATGGAGAGCAGTAAACCCTTGAAGACTCCTCTAGAAGGGAATTGGAGGAAGGAATGCTACTTCAGGTGAATTAGTGGAGGCTACTATTTACAAGAAGCTTGTGGGTTCACTTATGTATTTGGTGAACACAAGACCAAACATATGTTTTGCAGTTAACCAACTTAGTCAAGCAAGGGTTAAGCAAACCAAACTATATTGGAAGGTAGCTAAACATGTGTTGAGATACCTCATAGGCACCACTCAGTTTGGTATTTGGTACAAATAGACAAACAGAGTAAAGCTGCAAGGCTTCACAAATGCAGATTAGGCAGGTAGTCCATACAACAAGAAGAGCACATCAGGGGGAATCTTTAGTAGTGGGTCAACAACAATTTCTTGGTACACCAAGAAGAAAAGATCAGTTGCACTAAGTTCGGTAGAAGCAAAGTACCTGGATGCTAGTCAAGCAACTTGTGAGGCTATTTGGATGACGAAGATCCTTGTTGGGTTATTTGGTCAGTGGATGGACCCTATAGTTATTTACTTTGATAATCACAGTTGTATAAAACTCTCAGAGAATCTAGTTTTTCATGATCATTCCAAGAATATTGACATATGGTATCACCATCTTAGAGATTGTGTGCAGAGGAGAATCATATTGCTGGAGTACATTCCTACAGAGGAACAAGATGAAAACATTTTGACAAAGGAATTGTCAAGATGCAAATTCAAGTTTAATAGAGGGAGGATCAGAGGCAGGATCAGGGTAGCAGATAATCCCTCTCCTGTTGAGAGGGAGTGTTGAAAATGCAACAAGGAAATGCTAATTTAATTTTGTCCTTGAATTAAATGAGGAATAAAATTGTAATTCCACGTCACATGAAAACTTATATTAGTTAAGTAAGTTAATTTGACTTAGTTGGCTCATTTAATTCGAGTTGAGGGTTTAACTTGAGTCATGTGGAGTGTTTCCTAAATTATATGATCCCTGGTTGAGTTTATTTTGAGTTGTAATTAATAAATTCAGTTTAACTAATTTAAAATGAGTTAAACTAGTTCCAATTGATGGAGGAACTAGTAGGAGGTTAGACAATGTGGTTATGCTTCATGTGTTCAACTAGTTAACTGATTATTCACTCATAAATAACTCATGCATGTCAAATCTGAGAGTTACCCAGTTGAGATTGGAGTTCAGGGACAATGTACTATCAGTTGTATAATCATCCAAATTGTATAGGTGGTGCATGTAGTCAGATGAAGGCCTATGATGGATTGCACCATTCTACTTGAGGAATTTCCCTAATTAATAGGGGTTAATTCCCAAGGAAATAGGGACTTGGGCAAGTGATAAATTGGTTAATTATTGGCCTAGCCTTGTCTAGGAAGTTGTGAGATAGATAAAGATAGTGCAGAGGTTTCTCAAGCTTGAGAAAAGCATTGTAATCTTCTAATATTTTCTGACTAATGCAATATACAGATAGCAGGGGTTTTTAGTTGTGGCTTTCCCGAGGAAATCATTGTGTGATGTGTTGATTGAATTCTTTCTCTTGTATTCTTCGTTTTTTCACGATCGTTTAATTGTTTCCACTGATGAGTAGAGGAGATCCAAGTCTATTGTTTTAGTAAATTACAATTAGCAATTTGAATCTACAAGGAATTTCTATATTGTTAATATGTTGTATTGATTATAGGAATGCCTACCTTAGAGATGATTTCATGATTATATTGTAATGTAACCCTTGATTCTTTATTATTATCTCTCCATCCAATTGGTCTCTAATCTAAACTATCACATGATAAAGCGCTTTAATCCTCATACACAATTTTTGACTTTGCAATTTATGGAGCAATCTGTTACACAACATTTTGTCACACTGAGGTAAAAAAACCCTAATTCTGGATCTCTTACTATCTGATGAACCCCTTTCATAATTCCCCTACAAATATGGAAGAATATTCATTCTAATAAATACAAGAATCCTAGATTACATTGTTAAAAACTATAATTTTAGCCCTCATCACACCTTTCTTATTTTCAAATTGCGATGGTGCACCTGTAATCATTAAAAAAATGCAATGATCAACAAAATTTTCTAGACCAAAAGGTGCGATGACAACTATACATGGGTAAAAATAAAAAGTAAAATATAGAAGCCTTATTGAGGAATTTTATCCCAACAACATGGACTCGAGCCCCTACCTATTTGGGCCTCATCCCAAAGTTGACGGATTCAATCCCACTCATTATGGAACCTACTCCCCTTATTGTGGATCTCACACCTTCAGAAGTGGATCTACAACCTCTTCTCTTCTCCTGTAAATACAATGTAGACCAAAGAAGAGGGGGTTGGTTTTTTGAGGTTTCTAAGTTATGAATTCACGCTGTGGAAGTGAAGGCTTGTCATTCTAAAGGGAGGATTGAAGAATGGTGAAAGGAGATTTATGACATCAAGGTCAGGGTTGTAATCTCTCCCTCTTATTTGTTAATACAATATATATTATTTTTCTCACATGATTTTCTTATTATTCACATTCATTGTATCAGAGATCCTTGATCTTCTGATTAGTACTTTTGTGACCTTATTCATCCATAATATGCTTTAATCCTTTTGTCTGTCTCTATTTTGCAAGTTCTGGTCTTCGAAGATTAAGTGAAGCAAGAAATCGAGCAAGAAGAGGATTTAATCAAGGATCTATTTCATTAAATAAGTAAGTCCCGTTCAAACTTTACTAGAGAAAGATAATATACATTTCCTTATTTTTTCTAGATTTGATCATTGAGTCTAAGGATATTTCTCTTGTCTGCAAGAGGGATTTATCCAATAACAAACATAATAAAACCTATAAACAATTACAATCCATTTGACTAAGCTATTCATAATGGGAAATCCTAAACCAAATATCGAGGAGTATATGTGGAGCTATATTTTGAATCCATGAGGTGTAAATTAGTTGGTTTTTGTGGGTTTTAGTCCCTATCATGTCTCAAGGTCATATCTCATGGGGAGAGGTTGAGGGTGGGAACCAATTTTGGGGGTTTACATTGTCCCAAGGGGCTTCCAAGCTTGATTGAGTCTCACACAATCTCCATGACGACATCTTGTACATATTGTTGAAAACAATATGTAGAACCAAACTTTTCTTAAATATAAATATACTATGATAAAAGTTACATAGATTGAAATTTGGTTCTTTCATCCAACATGTGGGTTGGCCCCAACCTATGCATAATATAGTGTTGAAAAAAACATAGATCCAATTTTTTCTAAAATATAACTATATTGTGATAATAAAGAATACATAGATTGATATTTGGTTCTTCCATCCAATATGTGGGATGGCCCTAGCCTACGCACAATCTAGTGTTGAAAAAGAAAATAATGTAGAACAAAACTTTTCTAAAATATAAATATAATATAATAACGAAAAACACATAATAAGGAATACATATAATGAAGAAAATAACTATACTATAATAATGAAGAATAAATAGATTGAAATTTTAAAATAATGAGGAATACATATAGAATTTCAATCTATTTATTCTTCATGATTACAATATAATTATCTTCATTATTATGTATATTCTTATATGTATTCTTCATTATTATTTTTTACCTTTTTGTATCCCAAAGGAACCCAACAAGCTTCTTGACATGTAACTACTAGTAAACCTCCAGGAGTCACGACCTATCCTCCTGTCCATAAATTGGGTCACAACTG
The DNA here is from genome assembly GCA_031772625.1 of Pinus tabuliformis. Taxonomy (NCBI): domain Eukaryota; kingdom Viridiplantae; phylum Streptophyta; class Pinopsida; order Pinales; family Pinaceae; genus Pinus; species Pinus tabuliformis. Next base: position 458,209,832 of record CM062820.1, read on the forward strand.
AGGAGATCTGAACCTTAGATCTCTTATTTTTCATAGAACTTACATTACTTGGATCATCAATTGAGCTTCCCCCTGGGACTATTTATTCTTCATTATTATAATGTACTTATATTAAAAAAAAGAAGAAGGATATGACTCTACATTTTTTTTCAACACTAGACTGTACCTAGGCTGGGCAACCAACATGTTGGATGGAAGAACAATTTTCACAACAATGAGATGTTGTCACCAAGATTGTGCAAGACTCAACTAAGCTTGGATGCTCCTTGGGACATTGTGATCCCCATAAATAGGTACCATCCTCAACCCCTCCCCATGAGATATGAACTTGAGACCTGATAGGGACTAAAGATGTTTGGTTCTAAAAACAAATCGTTCTTCCATCCAACATGTGGATTAGCCCTTGCCTAAGCATAATGTAGAATTAAAAAAATTATAGAACCAAACTTTCTAGAAATATAATTACCTTTCTTAATGAAAAATACATAAATTAAAATTTAATATAAATTATAAAATTTAGTATTAACATATATCTGACCACCATAAATGTAATGACGTTGCCAATTTTTATGTTATGTTTATTTTTAACTTGTTGAATAATTATGATATTGATAACTTTTCACCGTTGGATCATTTTAATTGACTCCCCTAATCCTTAACTTAGGTGTATGATCTCTTAGTTATGTCTATCATTTCGTTAATGTTCTTTATTTCCCTTTGAATTCGATTATCAATTTAGTTCACTTTGATATTTTAAAGCACTAGTATCGGAATTTCCTCATTCTATGTATTTATTTTAGAGTGTGAGCATTAGTCCTTGCTTAAGAATAGCATAACATTATATATATATAAACTTTCCATAAATATATTTACCTTTAAATAATGAAAAATACAAAAAAAATAATAATATACATTTTATAGTTTAGTATTAACATATATTTGACCACCATAAATGTAATGATGTGGCCAATTTTTATGTTATGTTTATTTTTATCTTGTTAAATAATTATGATATTAATATATTTTCACTGTTGGATCATTTTCATTGACACCCCTAAACCTTAACTTAGGTATATGATCTTTTAAGGTTGTTGGATCATTTTCATTGATTCCCCTAACTCTTAACATAGGTGTGTGATCTTTTAGTGATGTCTATCACTTTGTAAATGTCCTTTATTTCCTTTTGACTTTGGTTATTAAGTTAGTTCACTTTGGTATTTTAAAGCACTAGAACTAGGCATTTCCTCACTTTATGCATCTGTTTTAGATATTTTTTATTTGGTCATCAAATTGGTATTTCAAGTCACTCATTTTCTAAAATATCACTTTATTATAATAATGAAGAATGCATAATAAAAACACATAATGAATAATATAATTATACTGTAATAATGAAGAATACATAGATCGAAATTTTGAAAGAATGAAGAATATATATAGAATTTCAATCTTTGTATTCTTCATGAATACAATATAGTTATATCGTTTATTATGTATATTCTTCTATGTATTCTTCATGAATACAATATAGTTATATCATTTATTATGTATATTCTTCTATGTATTCTTCATGAATACAATATAGTTTTATCGTTTATTATGTATATTCTTCGATGTATTCTTCATTATTATAGTGTACTTTATAAATAGAAAAAATTGGCTCTATTTTTTTTTTCAACACTAGATTGTGCGTAGGTCAGGGCCAACCCAGATGTTGGATGTAAGAATGATTTTCACAATAAACAGATGTTGCCATGAAGATTGTGTGACACTGGATCGAGCTTGGATGCCCCTTGGGTCAATGTAATACCCACAACTGAGTCACACCCTTAGCTTCTCCCCATGAGATATGAACTTGAGACTTGATAGGGAGTAAAAATGTTTCGTTCTAAAAACAAATCATTCTTCCATCCAACATGTGAATTAGCCCCTACCTAAGCATAGCGTAACGCACACGTATATATAACCAAACTTTCCATAAATATAATTACCTTTCGTAATAAAAATACATAAATTAAAATTTAATATAAATTTAATAATTTAATTTTAACATATATCTAACCATCATAAATGTCCCCGGATGCGAGTGGCACTACAGATCTTAATGCTCATCATGCAGAACATTAAATCCTGGTACTGCCAGCTGCAGAGCAGCGTGGCTTCCCAAGACTTCACCTTGCGCGAGCGGGAGGGAGGTTTTAAGGCTGGATCTGGTAGGAGATTTGCATTAATGGCTCGCGCTGTTCAACGCAACATTCCCTCTGTTATAATCATGTCGACCCTTTGTGTCTTCCTCACACCTTGCGCTCAGTCTCACGGCAACGGAACCTGGTTAGCTGTGGTAGATGGTGACGGGTTGATTCTTGCTCACAGACGCGAGCTCCAGGCTAACCTTTTCAGGGGTAAGCTCTCCTCTGTTCTTGACTTAAGCATTGGTTGTATTGTGCCTTCGTCTTGGGTGTTTTCTGTGCATTCAGTTCAGTATCTTTGTCGTTTCAACCAACCCTATATTGTAGTCTCTGGTTTCTATAATCTCTCTGTGCCCTACCCTTCGTCAGTCATAATGGTTCATTTGGGTAAAAGATGTCACTCTGGGGGGCGTCGTGACAGTGGTTTACATTCATTTGCCGGTCACTCTGTGGAACCTGAGCAGGCGCCCATCAATCCTCCCCCCACCCATGAGGCTGTGCCACCTTTGAGCTTTGGGCGCAAGCCAGTTCCTAACAGTGCTTTCCAAACCACGCACTTTAAATTTCAAAGCAATTTGAACAGGCCTCTGATTACTGCTCACATCACCATTATCCTTTCGGAAGAGGAAAATCAAGTCTCCCCTCTGGCTTGCATTGCTCCTGATCCTTCCCAAAGTAGTGAGCATTCCATGGATAAAGATAGCCCGGAGAATTAGAAAAGTGAGAAGTCTGGTAAGGAGGAATTTCTTAAAAGAATTCTGCCCCTTGAAGACATAGGCCCTGCTGTTGAGGAAGGGACTCATGATGAAGAAAGTCACTCCATGGCAATCCCTGTCAGCGAAATGGATGGCAATGAGAGTCTGAGGACCGGTAGTGTGTGTCTAGTTGAGGAAAAGAATCATGGCAAGGTTAAGGAAGGGTAGCGCCACCTGGGACCGCTTTTTCCTTTCTGTTTTGGCTACTGCTCAGATAACCACCTACAGGCATCCTCGCTCACAGTCAGGATTCAGCACTCATGGCCTGTTGTTTTTGGCTTCCTGCTGGGGAATTGGTGATACACTTACTGTTGGTTTGCACTGATTTTGAGCTTTTGTTGCCAATGTCTCCTTCTCAGCTAAACATGTCACTCTCTGTGTTTTATATCTGGTTTTTTGCTATATGTAACTGGTCTCCCCAGCTTCTTTTTGTAAGGGGGCAGTTCTGCTGTGTTGAGTGTCCTCAAGCTCTGATATCTGAGGCCTCAACTATATGTAAAAATATTCTTCTTTTCAGCTAATAGAATTTAGTATTTGCAGAGAAAAAAAAAAAACCATCATAAATGTAATGATGTGGGCAATTTTTATGTTATCTTTATTTTTAACTTGTTGAATAATTATGGCATTAATATCCTTTTGTTGGATCATTTTCAGTGACTCCCCTAACACTTAACTTAGGTCTATGATCTTTTGGGGATGTCTATCACTTCATCAATGTTTTTTTTACTACCTTTTGATTTTGATTATCACTTCCTCAATGTTCTTTATTTCCTTTTGATTTTAAAAACCAATTTAGTTCACTTTGATATTTTAAAGTATGAGTACAAGGCGTTTCCTCACTCTATGGATCCATTTTAGAGTGGAAACGTTAGCCCGTGCCTAAACATAGCATTAAAAAACCTATAAAACCAATTTTTCTAGAAATATAATCCTCTTTAATAATAAAATTCCATGTATAAAAAAACGCATTATAAATTTTATTGTATCAAGAGGTGCTCGTAGTATAGAGTAGATGTGTAGGCTTTAGATGTGGATATTTTTAATTTTTTTTTTATTGTAATTTTTTTTATTAATAAAATTAGGATTAGTCAAAAGAAAATCTTAATATATATATCACATTAAAATATAACATATAGATAATAGTTATAAATTAACATTCATTTTACCATAGAAATTAAAATAATAATTCCAAAACCATATTTAAATTTAATTAATAAGCACATAAAAATTTAATATTTACAATATAACCATGATTATTAAGGCTTTCTTACATTACCATGAGCCAACACCATGGCTTATCAATACCACATACCGAAAAACCATAACTCATTCCAATATCAGCGAATTTTATAAATATCTTATTTTAATTTAATTTTATAACATTTTTATGCCGAGAGAGATGTTGTTATGTAATGTTTAACATTTTGACCAGTAAAAAAACTTAAAAATAAAAATTAAACTAAATTAAAAAAATTAATATAATACATGTCAACATATACCCAAAAACCATAACTCATTTCATTATCAATACCATATACCCAAAAACCATAACTCATTTCAATATCAATACCATATACCCAAAAACCATAACTCATTTCAAAATCAACAAATTTTATAAATATTTTATTTTAATTTAATTTATAGCATTTTAAAAATTAAAACTTAATACTTATAATAAACATACAATATAACAAGATTCTCAACAATGGATATTATTAATGTGTAAATAGGGTTTCCAATATCATGTTTATTGTTTTAATTTAATTTTATTTTATAACATGTTTTAAATTAAATCTAAAAGTAAAAAGCTAGGGGAAATGTTGTGGTGTAAATGCTTGTAAACATTTACATGTGGGCTCAATTAAAAAATAATAAAATGTTAAAAACAATTTCCTAGAGGGACTCTCTCCAACCCAATATGTAGAGATGTCATAATGCTTTGTAAACATTTTGTCTCGATCAAAATAAAATAAAATAAAGAAATTAATAATGATAATTATGAATAAAACATTTTAACCTGGTCAAATTATATAAAAATAAAAATAAAATATAAAATACAAAATTAATAGTTATAATTATCATTAATAATAAAACCAACCTAGATCCATTTAACTACTTATTTTCTAGGCTCTAAGAGAGATTAAATCTCTTGAGAGAGAAAAAAGAGATTTGATTCTTCTGAAACTTGGTAATATAGTATGAATCTAAACTAATAATTTAGTATTAACATATATCTAACTACCATAAATATAAAAATGTAATTAATTTTTATGTTACGTTCAGTTTTAACTTGTTGAAAAACTAGATTATTTTCATGGAATCCCCTTACGCTAACTTATGTGTGTGATCTTTTAAGCATATTTATCACTTCATCAAGGTCTTTTATTGCCTTTTCACATTATCAATTTAGTACTTTAATATTTTAAGACACTAGTACCGAGCATTCCTCACTCTATGGATATGTTTTAGAGTTGCAGCCTAAGCCCCTAACCATGGGATAGTATATATATATATATATATATATATATATATATATAATCTTAGGTATGTCATCTTTTAAGGTTGTTGGATCATTTTCATTGAGTCACTTAATCTTTGATTTAATTTAGGTGTGTGATTCTTTTTAGAGATGTTTATAACTTTGTAAATGTCTTTTATTGGTTTTTTATTTTGGTTATTAATTACGCCGTAAGGTGTTCCCCTTTAAAAACAATTCCCTCAGCTTCCACTCTGTCCTAGTCTGTGGCGTTGGATCTAGTGTTAGACAATTGAAACGTCTTGAGCCGTTGGATCCCACCGTTGAAATTTCAACTGATTCCTTGGTTTACGCCAATTTCTTCAACCAATCTCCCAAAATTAACACGTCTTGAGCCGTTGGATCCCACCGTTGAACTTTCAACTGATTTCTTGGTGGTTTACGCTAGTTTCTTCAACCAATCTCCCAAAATTAACTGCATGTGCTATAAACTCATTCCCAATCTGAGTAATGCAATTTGAAACGTCTTGAACAGTTGGATTAGACTGTTGAACTTTCAACTTATTCCTTGGTTTACGCCAGATTCTTCAACCGATCTCCCAAAATTGCATGTGCTATAATCTCATTCCCAATCATTCCCAATCTAAGTAATGCAGTTTGTACTTCAGGAATGGTGTAACGACTGTAGTGCCGTGTCCAAGCTCAATTCATTCCCAATATGAGTAATGCAGTTTGTATTTCAGGAATGGTGTAATGACTGCCCTGCATTGTCCAAGCGCAATTTATTCCCAATCTGAGTAATGCAGTTTGTATTTCAGGAATGGTGTAACGACTTCCTATGGTGTCCAAGTGGAATCGATTGAGAAGAATTAAGAGAAGTAAAACATGAGTTTGATGGCCTGCAGAATTGGATAGTTGAACCTTATTTCTTACCAATGTTGGCGTTGCTTGCTATTACATCCTTGAAAGGATGCCCTCAGATCCAACTGATCAAATTCATAGGATAATCGAACTTTATTTCTTACCTATGTTGGCACTTCTTGCCACTACATCCTTGAAAGGGTGGTGTGTCTCTTCTGTAAATTTTTGGTCATCAACATAGCAGATAAGTATGCATAAGTGTGCTTGTGATTTATTTTTTTCAGTGAGATGTTGGGTAAAGATTTCATTTGAATACTTCTATGTAAATATGAAAATATTTTACGATGAAAAGATTCCTATCTATGCAAGTATGTATTTAGAGAAGTATTTTACATTGTGAATGACCTATGGAAATTTATTAATGGTCTATGCAGAAAGAATTATAGGAGAAATCTGTAATTTCCCTCTAGAAATAATTGGAACATATGGTTTTATTTCTATCGAGAAGAAACCTTAGTGGGTTGATAAACCTAAGATCAAAGAACCATAAGAAGTCTGTAATGGCCAGAAAGAAAGAACTGAACTCAATTAATGAGCATGGGTTAACAACTACCCTGCTGGTGCCTTTTGCTAAAAAAAAAAAGGATAATATTAAATGAATAATTGTAGCTAGCATAAAGAGGTCAGGATACGTGTTAATGGGAACCAAAACAAAAAGAAACTATCCTCAGACAATTTTCCAGATTTGTCCTTGGCTGTTCTGAAAATTCTATGTTCAATTAGCAAGTGAGATGAGTAGTCCCATTTAGGAAATGGAGAATGCTCAGTATCTGAGGCAGAGTAAAAGAAAAAAAATTGTTTCTTTGTGAGAATGGAATATATGCAACTGCAAGTTATAGAGACTTTATTTTAAATAAAACTTAGAAGAACTTAAATTAACTGTATCCTAATACTATCAGTTTCATCTTCTTTGAAGATTTAACCAGAGAAACAAGGATAAGAACTCTGCATTGTGATATCATTAACAAACAAAAAAAGGAAACCAAAGAGTAAATTGCTTGCAAAGCTTATAAGAGGAAGAAACCGAACATATTCTGGCCAAAGATAATGCTTCAAGAGAGATTCTAGCTAACCCCAGATGATTATATTTCAAAAAAAAAATTATAATTATTCCATCATTCAGTGCGTACAAGTAAATATCCATGAATAACGATGTTGCAAAGGGTTTCAATAAAACCTTGAAGAGAGCTTTAAACCGCTCTTAGACACTCTCAATAGAAAATGGCACATTTGACCCTATTATATTCACAATGACAATAACATATACAATCACGGCTGTTTCAATTCGCCTTACATCCCAGGTAGCACGGCGGGAAAGGGTTGCGAAGAGACAGCCTTAAAAATGCAAACGCCAAGATTCCTATAAGAAAGAACAACACGACAATTTATTGGAGAACCTGGTTCTGTGCATAGTATTATGCCACATTTAGTAGAGGAGCTAGGCTGGAGATTGACCGCACCTAATAGGAAAGAAAAGAAGATACCTAAAGTTAAAGTGTTGAACAAGATCTTAACCCCACAAGGACACGGTGGATTTAGTTCAGAACCCACTTGAGTCTTAGAAAAAAAACTGGAAATATATGTGTCAAGAAAAACCAAGAAGTGGGACAGGAAGTTACTTGAGAAACGAGGTGTTGGCTGCAACAGAGTAGTGTTGGGAAAAAGACCCCTGGTTGTAGGCCAAACAAACTCGTTCCATAACCCCAACCTTTGAACTAATCCTGGCGTGAGTCCTGACATGGAAAGGACGCAAGATGAGCATGGTTAAAAGGCAGTAACAGTTTAGAAAAAAAATAATAAACTCTAATACACAGAAGAAACCAAAGAAGACTTTCAGCCATGACAACTCGCAATAAAAAGGGATATAAAAACTATAAGAGGTTAAACTTAACTGAAGGCGATAACTGGGAAAGTCCTGTAAACACCCAAGAAACTTGCAAACCCTAGACAACTGTGGAACCTCCTCCAAATTGACTAGCTGCAAATGAGTGACTCCGGCGGGGAATTGGGTGGTTAGTTACCCTAACGGTCAGATCAATATCGGAGAAATCAACCGTGGAGATTTTTCTAGGTGGATGTCATGTATGTTGTCTCGATACTATCACAGACAACATGTGGCATCGAGAACCATCCACATACAACTAAGTTAATGGCCCGACCTGAAGCTGCACTACCATAACACCAGAACGACAATGTGTAATCAATTTGGAGTATAAGTACAACACTCGATCTTTAATGTAAAAGTAAAAAAACATAATGCATTTCCAGTAGTAGAGCTTCCTACTTCTTGTGGCAAGACATTTTTTACAACATATACTCGAGGCATTTGAATTCTGTTCAGTTCTAAACATAAAAATCTTCCCATCTTTCTACCGCCATAAAATATTGTACAACATAAGCTCAAATAGTTTATTCTATACAACATATGCTCCAGTCATTTGAATTCTGTTCAGTTCTAAACATAAAAACCTTCCCATCTTTCTACTGCCATAAAATATTGTACAGCATAAGCTCAAGTAGTTTATTATGTGGATTTTGTCTAGTTCTTAAAGACAAAAATCCTAACTCAATTAGCTTTTCTCACTTCGTAAATTGACCCAACTCTTCTCAAAATATGGTTCTTAATGTATCTTCTGCACTTTTTATTTGAATTGATAAGCATAGATCCATCTTAATTTTCTATCTACCAAGAGCTTAGAAAGAGATCAAATATATTTTCACTCTTAAAGAGTTTTTTCTATCAAGGCATAGTAGATCTGGAGTTAATATGGATCAATTTCTCCCTTTAAATAGGCTAAATTCCACATGAATACCATGTATCAATACCAAGGGTTGTTAATACCATAGGCCATTTTTATTTTTATAGAGTTTTTTTTATTTTTATTTTTACTTTATTTTGACCAAGTTAAAATACTTACATTACATTAATCTTTTTAGTTATTTTTATTTTATTTTGTTTTTTTTTATGTAATTTGACTTAGTCAAGTCAAAATGTTAAATATTACATTATAACATCTCTACCATATTGGGCACCTCTTGACAGTTATTAAAAATTTATTTTTTGAAATTAGATAATGTTGTTTATTAAAAAGTAGTTATAATGATGTTTATCTGTAATTTCTAGAGATATAGGACGTCCATTTTAAGCATTCAATAAAAACAAATTTTATTCCAACAATATTTTTTGTTCTTTAAAATGACTTTTTCACTATTATATAGATTTAGCACCCTAAAATATTTGAGTGTATTTACTTGCCTTATTTTCAAAAAATTCAACCAAAATTTATACCAAAAAACTACAAATCTTATTGCAAGTATACTACAAACAACTTTTTGAATTTTTAACTATGTCAATCACATAATGCAATTGTCTCATTTTAAACTATGACAATCCAGATAATGCAATTGTCTTAAGCATATATCTCATTTGATTTTTAAGAAAGTTAATTTTATTTGAAGTTGTGCTTATTAAATAGAATATTAAATATTATTTATTTCTTCATTAAATAATATTAAATACTTGAAATATTGCAACATGCAATTTTTAGGTATGTAAGTGGTATTTTATGTGTATGTATTTTATGTGTATGTTGAATTCTTTTACTAGGCTATAAGGTATTTCTAAATTTACAAAAAAAAATTCGCTTAAATCAATTATACGATTTATTTAATTAAAGCTGTAAATTTTTTAATGTTAATATAAAATAATAAACAGATTATTAAAATATTATTTATTTTTTAGTTAAAATTTATTTAAAAATTATAATCTTTTATTTTTTACAATTTTAATTTGTATCTTTATTTATGTTTATATTACTCAGTGAATGTAAGATATAATATGAAATAATAAAAAAGTTTGAAATTGTAATTATGTACATGTAGATAATTAACAAAAACTAATAATGATAATATAGATACAATATTTTTTAATAATATAATTTTTCTAGGATAAAAGACCTTTTGTGAATATTAGATTACAATACATTACTTTGGGGCGTTTTGTGACCCTATGCCTATTTCTACTTGATTTTTTATTCAATCTATGTTTGAGTTAGAAAATAATCAAATTAATTAATTAAATAAAATAAAATAACATTTATTAATTAATTCAAATATAAATTTTAATTTTAATTCATTTCAATATATTGTATCTCTTATCTTTCTTTGACTTAAAATCAAGTATACAATTCAATTATAGCTGTAAATTTTTAATGTTAAAATGAGTTATAGAATTTAGTTAATATTGTAAATTAAAATTGTGGATGCTCGGCGACATCGCATAAAAGAACTGGTAAGTAGTTTCTTTGCACTCTATCTAGCCTTCAAGTTTTGAATCTTAGTTCTTGTTTGGCATAACGTTCATTTCCGAATCAAATGGGAAAGCTCAAGAATCTAAAGCAACTCAAATTGGATGCATGTTATAGTCTAGATGAGCTTCCAAAAAATATTTCTCAAGTCACTTCATTAAACACTCTCATCTTGCCCTTAATGGAGTCTATTTGTGCAATGAGTGTGGAGTATCTTTCAAACCTCTCCAATCTTACATAGTTGACCACAAAAGTGGTAAAATTAGAAAATAAAGTGGATACAGAGGTCACTTGGTTGGAGATGAGAAATTCAATATTAGATATGATCATGATGCAGATGAAGATAGAGATTGTGTAGCACTTGAGCATGTTATCCTTATCTACTGTTGTTACCAAAGGTATCGTGGTGCATTGAAGACAAGGAGAAGCCTCAAATGGTTGATGTTTGTCCAGGGAGGTCCACTAAGTATTCCAGTCTACACTTAAAGACAAATGGAAATAGCCACAAAAATCTTCTTCAGTGAATTGAGATTGGGTACAGGAGGTTTCAACACATTCTATGTAGGAAAGCTTTAAGGAAGACATATTGTTACAGTGAAGAAGATAAGACATAAAGATACTCAGTGAATGGAATAGGTTTTCAATGAAATCAGGCTTCTGTCAATTGTACACCCAAATCTAGTTAGACTATTAGGTTGTTGCCTTCAAAACAATGAACCCATTCTTGTCTATAAATTTATGCCCAATGACACACTATATCATCATTTACATAAGGAAATAGGAAAAGGCCTTTCATGGAGGGCAAGAGTATCAGTGGTCATAGAAATTGCTTGCGTTCTTGCTTATTTGGTGGATGTTGGGCAAGATCGCATAAAAGAACTGGTAAATAGGTGCCTACTGGAGTGTGTGGAATATATTGTTGATGATGACTATCATACTGTGGAGTATTTAAAGATTCATGAAGCTCTCTGTGACATGGCGATTTACATAGGCAGCCAGGAGAAATGCTTTTTTAGCAGGTCAAAAGTTTCAGAACTTTCCCCGTGAAAGAGATACAAGGGATTGCAGCCCGATATCAGTTGGCCATAATGCTATTAAGGATCTTCTACCTTATTTGAAATGTTCAAAGTTTGAGAGCTTGGTATTGGCCTCTAATGCTAATTTGGAAGAGATTTCAAAAGGATTTTTCTCAGACATCAAGTCTCTGAAGGTTTTGGATTTATCATGCACATCCATAGGAACATAGCCAGTCACAGTTCAATAACTTCAGCAGCTTAAGTTTCTTAACTCGGCCAGGTGCACCAAACTTGTTGATTTGCCGGAGATTCTTTGCACTCTATCTAGCCTTCTAGTTTTGAATCTTAGTTCTTGTTTGGCATAGCGTTCATTTCCCAGTCAAATGGGAAAGCTCAAGAATCTAAAGCAACTGAAATTGGATGCATGCTATAGTCTAAATGAGCACCCAAAAAATATTTCTCAAGTCACTTCATTAAACACTCTCATCTTGCCATTAATGGAGTCTATTTGTGCAATGAGTGTGGAGGATCTTTCAAAGCTCTCCAATCTTACGTAGTTGACCACAAAAGTGGTAAAATCAGAAAATAAAGTGGATACAGAGTTAACTTGGTTGGAGATGAGAAATTCAATATTAGAATATGATCATGATGCAGATGTAGATAGAGGTTGTGTAGCACCTGAGCATGTTATCCTTCTCTATTGTTGTTACGAAAGGTATCGTGGTGCATTGAAGACAAGGAGAAGCCACAAACGGTTGATGTCTATCCAGGGAGGTCCACTAAATATTCCAGTCTACACCTACACACAAATGGAAATAGCCACAAAAATCTTCTCCAGTGAATTGAGATTGGGTACAGGAGGTTTCGGCACAATCTATGCAAGAAATCTTCAGGGAAAACATAATGTTGCAGTGAAGAAGATAAGGCATAAAGATACTCAGTGAATGGAATAGGTCCTCAATGAAATCAGGCTTCTATCCATTGTATATCACCCAAATCTGGTTAGAATATTAGGTTGTTGCCTTCAAAACAATGAACCCATTCTTGTCTATAAATTTATGCCCAATGGCACACTCTATCAGCGTTTACATAAGGAAATAGGAAAAGGCCTTTCATGGAGGGAAAAAGTATCAGTGGCCGCAGAAACTACTTGCGCTCTTTCTTACCTTCATTGAGGCCTAAATCCTCCAATTTATCATAGGGACATGAAATCAAGTAACATTATGCTTGATTATGGTTTCAATGCCAAGGTTGTAGATTTTGGGATGTGCGAGATTGTTCAAACAGAAGCCTCACACATTTCTAGTGCACCTCAGGGTACTTTCGGTTATCTAGATCCCTTGTATAATGAGAATTACCACATCACTGATAAGAGTGATGTTTACAGCTTCGGGGTGGTGTTAAGATGGAGTTTTAATAATCTATCTGATCCCCACCCAAAAATTTGTTTTCTAAATTGTGCATAACTTCTTGGAGATAAATAAATTCTTGCGGAGATGTTGGTGCAAATGTGGGGCACTGGAGAGTTTTTCAACGGGGCAAGGATGCCTTATTTGGTATTTCCTTCAAAAGGAGAGAGACAAACATTGACACAGAGCTTTATCAACCTTTATGATGGATTTTTAATAATTTGTCTGATCCCCACCCAGAGAAATGTTTTCTATATTGTGCAGAATTTCTTGGAGATAAATAAATTCTTATGCAGACGTTGGTCCAAATGTGGGACACTGAAGAGTTTCTCAACGGGGCATGGATGCCTTATTTAGTGGATGTCGAGTGACATCACATAAAAGAACTGGAAAGTAGGTGCTTGTTGGAGTGTGTGGAATATATTGTTGATGATGACTATCAACTGTGGAGTATTTAAAGATTCATGAAGCTCTCTGTGGCATGGCGATTTACATAGGCAACTAGGAGAAATGTTTTTTTTAGTAGGTCAAAAGTTGCAGAACTTTCCCGGTGAAAGAGATATAAGGGATTACAACTAGATATCAGTTGGCCATAATGCTATTAAGGGTCTTCTAACTTATTTGAAATGTTTGAAGTTTGAGAGCTTGGTGTTGGCCTCTAATACTAATTTGGAAGAGATTTCAAAAGGATTTTTCTCAAACATCAAGTCTCTAAAGGTTTTGGATTTATCATGCACATCCATAGGAACACAGCCAGTCAGAGTGCAACAACTTCAGCAACTTAAGTTTCTTAACTCGACTAGGTGCACCAAACTTGTTGATTTGCCAAAGATTCTTTGCACTCTATCTAGCCTTAAAGTTTTGAATCTTAGTTCTTGTTTGGCATAGCGTTCATTTCCCAGTCAAATGGGAAAGCTCAAGAATCTAAAGCAACTGAAATTGGATGCATGCTACAGTATAAATGAGCTTCCAAAAAATATTTCTCAAGTCACTTCATTAAACACTCTCATCTTGCCATTAATGGAGTCTATTTGTGCAATGAGTGTGGATGATCTTTCAAAGCTCTCCAAACTTACATACTTGACAAGAAAAGTGGAAAAATCAGAAAATAAAGTGGATACAGAGGTCACTTGCCTAGGGATGAGAAATTCAATATTAGAATATGATCATGATGCAGACGCAGATAGAGGTTTTGTAGTTCCTGAGCATGTTATCCTTCTCTATTGTTGTTACTAAAGGTATCGTGGTGGATTGAAGACAAGGAGAAGCCTCAAACGGTTCATGTTTGTCCAGGGAGGTCCACAAAATATTCCAATCTACACATACAAACAAATGGAAATAGCCACAAAAATCTTCTTCAGTGAATTGAGATTGGGTACATGAGGCTTTGGCATAGTCTATGCAGGAAAGCTTAAGGGAAAACAGAAGATAAGGCATAAAGATACTTAGTGAATGGAATAGGTCTTCAACGAAGTCAGGCTTCTGTCAACTGTACATCACCTAAATTTGGTTAGACTCTTAAGCTGTTTCCTTCAAAACAATGAACCCATTCTTGTCTATAAATTTATACCCAATGGCACACTCTATCAACGTTTACATAAGGAAATAAGAAAAGGCCTTTCATGGAGGGCAAGAGTATGAGTGGCCACAGAAACTGCTCATGCTTTTGCTTACCTTCATTCAAGCCTAAATCCTCCAATTAATCACAGGGACGTGAAATCAAGCAACATTATGCTTCATTATGGTTTCAATGCTAAGGTTGCAGATTTTGGGTTGTGCAGGATTGTTCAAACAGAAGCCTCACACATTTCTAGTGCACCTCAGGGCACTTTCAGTTATCTATATCCCTTGTATCATGAGAATTACCACCTCACTGATAAGAGTGATGTTTACAACTTCGGGGTGGTGTTGGTAGAGATCATAACTGCACTGAAAGTAGTGGATTTCTTCTCTAAGGAGAATGAGATCAACCTCCTTGCAATAACAAAAATTGGTAAATTGGTGTGTATTACATTTAACATTAGGATTTCTTTCAAATTTGGCAATAGTTAGATCACCTAACATATCTCATTTTTTTTCATCTATGCTCTTCTTCCATATACAATACCGACTTACAGCTTTTCTTTGCAGCATCTGGTGCAAATGCTAGTCTAATTCATTTTGATATTTTAAAGGAGTAGAAGTCCGCATTTCTTTATTTTATGTATTCATTTTAGATATTTTATTTATTTGGTTATCAATGTCTTTTATTGCTTTTTTTTTGTTATTAATTTAATTAATTTTGATATTTTAAAAGAGTAGAAGTCTGCATTTCTTTATTTTATGTATTCATGTTAGATATTTTTTAATCTGGTTATCAAATCGGTATTCCAAGTTACTAGTTTGGGTATTTTACTCTATATTAGAATACACACTTTATATATATGGTGAATGAGTAATTTATTGGAGTAATTTGAAAATTTATTGGAATAATAAAGTGAAAGAACTAAAAATATCTTACTGAAATTTGAAACCAGGTAAAAGAGATAACATCCATTGTCCCATCGGCCCACAAAAACTGCTCTACAGAAAGCGAGACCAAAAAGACACCACCAGGAGGTCCACATTGACAAATCACACGACATTTAAGTCGAATAAATTTCCATCCATCCATGTCGGCCTTAGCAAACAAATACTTCCATTAATGGTGTTCATTAAAACTATATAAACCCATCTCCATATTGTAGAAATACCTGCACAACACAAAGTTACCGTGGCAAACAAATACTTCCATTAATGGTGTTCATTAAAAATAGAAACTCATCTCCATATTGTAGAAAGACCTGTACACGACAAAGTTACCTGAGACATGCTAGTAATGGAGGAGCATGATGTGTATGGCGGGGAAATTCCAGAGTATGAACCAGAAGACACCGAAATTCCAGAGTATGAACCAGAAGACACTGAAATGGGCATTAGTGAGAAAGAGTTTGGTGTGACGAGGAAAAGGCTACGGGAAATTGAGGAAGAGGCAGCCGCCCTCAGGGAAATGCAGGCCAAGGTCGCTCAAGAAATGCAGATCCCCACCGCGCTAGACCCTGCTACTTCAGCTGTTGTGGATCAAGCGAGCAGAGAAGAAGTGGATTCGCGCTCTATTTTTGTTGGAAATGTTGATTACTCCTGCAGTCCAGAGGAAGTGCAGCATCATTTTCAGTCATGCGGGACAGTTAACAGGGTTACTATTAAAACTGACAAGTTTGGTCAGCCAAAAGGGTTTGCTTATGTTGAATTTCGAAGGTTCAATCCCTATGCTCGGCCTTATTATCACGCTCCCCCTCCACTTTATGGGTATGGGTATGGGAAGATGCCAAGATACAGGCGCCCCATACGCTATCGGCCTTATTATTAATGGAAGTCATCAAAGCAGTTTTGATTGATTTTGCTTGCGTTTTGATTGATTTTGCTTGCATTTTGATTGGCCTCTGAGGACATAATTTGGTTTGCATTGTTGTACGAGATTTAGTCTCTTTTGGATCCTCTGATAAGAGATTTAGGGATTGCATTCTCTTTTGATTTCATTTCTCCCAGTTAAAATTGGAAATTTGATTTGTATGCAGTAAATAGTGTTACTGTAATAATGTTTGTTTGAGGAGACAGGAGATTCAAATATGTTACCTTTTTAAAATCAAAATTCTAATTTATATGTAATTTTTTTTGAAGGGGTAGATTAAATGTTTTGCAGAAGTGTTCACAGTATGTGAACAATGAGGTAGTGTTGTATATGTAATTCTTTGAATAGGTATATGTGAACAATGAAGAAATGATGAAGATTTGATTATGGTTGATGTGTTGTACATGTAATTTTTTACATTTGGTAGATATTATCATAGTTGATGTTTTATAGAAAAGTATTTAAAAAATCTTGTGAATCTGAAGGTAGTAAGGGTTTTTTAAATGTGTAATAGTAAGGTTGTTTTGTGTAATTAATGTTTTGAATAGTTAAATTTTAGTATGTGAAATAAGGTAATTATAAGGTTATTTTGTATATGTAATTTTTTGAATGGATAGATTGAGTTTGATAGATGTTTTAAGGAAGTATTTATAGGATTTAAATTATAAAGTAGTAAGCAGTAAGCTTGTTTATTTAATTTTTTTAACTTGGTAAAATTGAATATGGTTGATGTCTAACATCAGTATTTATGGGATTTAAACCATAAAGTAGTAAGGTTGTTTTTTATATGTATTATTTTGAATTTCTAGTTTGAGTATGGTTGATCACAAAAGTATTTATTAGTTTTGAACTAATATCTTTAAATGTGGATTAAACTTTGATTTGAATTATGAATTTGATTTATTAATTGAAAGTTATACATGAAATGGTGATGTTTCTAAGTATGGTCACCCAAATGCCCTAGGGGAGTGAAATTGAGGTGATTTTAGTTGCCCCATGATGTGTGGGGTTTGAATCATTTATGTAGCCAAAAAACATCATGTTTTTCTTACCCAAGTGCTTGATTGTAGAAAAGTAGGGGGGAAGAGAGGAGGGTGGGGGGTTGTCTGGGAAGAGCAATGGAGACCACTAGCAAGATAAACAAGATAAATGGGATAGATACATATAATCTATTTTGTAGATGTAAGAGGCGTTCCCATGCTCATGAACATTTAAATTCAAGTTATAGGGATAGTTGGATCTTGCAAGGGCTTGATATGAACATCACTTTCCACATTAAAAAAGAGAGCGAGTTTCAATTACTAATAAAAAGATATTACAAGAAAGACCTATGATGGAATAATGGTGCATAGGGGGAAAGTACACAATCATGTCGGGCTAGAACATGTATGGATTCACTTGAGAGGTAGCTCACCCATGAAGGAGAATAACTTTAAACATCCTCACACTTCATTAAATAACATGAAAACCCTATTTACTTCAGAAATACTAACCAACTTGGAAAGTCATTAATTTGGAGGATAATATTCAAAAGGAAATTGAGAATTTTTATAGGGGGTTGAATGAGAAGTTGTTAAATAGTCTAGCTCAAGGAATACTAGAATAACAACATAGGGGTCGACAACACATTGAGCCACACCAGGATTGCTTCTCCCTTGAATGTATTACTAATGATATGATGAAAATTAGGGTGGGGGTTTTATATTTAGATCCAAAATGATGTAAATGGTGGGAATGACAAACATATATTTAGGCTACATTTCCTAAAGTTAGTTTGTTAAAATTGTTATGTAGACTTCAACAAAGAGACTCATTCTTTAGGGAAACTTATCAGTTTACACCATATTCGCTCAATAATCAACTTTAGAGCATCCTTTGAGAAATAACCATCCATACAAAGAACTTAACACTGATTCCTTCTATAAATAATGTTTCATTAGTGGCGTCAAGGAGGAGATTCAATAATAAGTTAATTTGTAATGTCTTGTTATATGGTTAGGAGCAATTGTGAGGGTCCTAGATGCGGAGATGGTGATTAATGCTAAAAAAACTAGAATTCATTCACCACACCCATTCTCCCAACGGTAATTCACCAAGTAGTTGTCCCTTAAAAATACAAAGGTTGTCTCCAACATAATTGAAAAATATAAAAAAGACATGAGCTTTGCTATAATTGTGATGAAAAATATGCTCCAAGTCATAGGTGTAAAGAACATAAATTCTTTCAAATTGGTAAGACAAATCAACCCTCAATAGAAGACATAAATAACAAAGAAAAATTGGCATTACAAGATGAAAACACTAACACTCATCCTCAAACATTTCAACTCCACAAACCTTGAAACTCATGAGTTACATCAAACACCGAAAAGTTAGTCCTAGTTAATAGTGGTAGTACTTACAATTTCATTCATAAGAGAGTGGTAAAAGAAATCCATTATTTTATACACCCAAAGTATAACTTTCAAATCATGATATCTAATAGAGGTAGATGTCAAAATGTCAAACTCTAGATGGGAGATTGTTAACTCAAAACCAATCTACATGCCACTGACATGGGCGGTTGTGATATAATGGTTAAGAACATGTGTTTCCTCCTAAGAGGTTACAGGTTCAAAACCAGAGGGGGGTAGAGTAAGTATGCCTTCGTAGACTTAGCAGTGAAGTCGATGCACAGAGGTGGGTCCCTTGTCCAACAAACAAGGGGGTCTCATACATGAATTTGGTGTCTGGCTTGGTCGTGACCTTAAAAATGGATCATAATAATAATAATAATAATAATAATTTGGGGAAAATGGCTATGCATGTTGGGATAAGTCATGGATTAAAAAAAACTCTACATTAGTCTCATTAAAGAGGGGCATGTGCACACCATTCAAGGGATTTGGGCATGCTCCTTTGAAATATTGGATTCCCATGATATGGAGATTTTTTTTTTTTAATTAGAAAAAAGTTTTTGTATTATATAATTATGTGTTTGGTTTGAAACAATATCATAAAAAAAATTCCAATTGTTTGCTCCTTGCTAATAGAAATACATAATTTTATTGAGGAGAATATATTTGAGAAATAAAAGAGGGGCCTTGTAGGTGAATAGCTTACAATATTGCCCCATCAAAACACAAATTTACAACACACAACACTACCAAGGAATTTTTGAAATAGACTTAATCTTCCATTAGGGAATTATATCAGGCTTGATTTGGCCACTAATCTTTAATTCAACTATCTTTGATTTATACCCCTCATTAGAATACTTGTTTACTTCTCTGTTGAATTCTATAGAGACATGGAAATATGCTTTGGATGGGATATATTCCACAATTTTCTTGATTCCTTTCATGATGTTTTTCATATATTTCTCCTTTACGAGGGAGCCTTTGATGAGATGATGTAGGATTAGGAGAGAATCTCCCATAACAATAAGTGTGTTGACTTTATGTTATTTGGCTAACAAGTCCCTGCTAGAGACCATATATCTCTACTTGATTATTTGTCCTATGACCAAGACCCCTTGAGTACTTGAACATTGCAACAAAAGTTTTTCGTTACCCCTATATTTTGTATACATGGTTGTGTACTACTAATGTAAGAGTCATGACTAGCTAAAGCGGCTAGACTCTAAACTCAAGAATTAAGTGCAAACTTAAATGGATGGATTGAGAAGAGGACACCAAAAATCCATAGTTTTGAGGGAATATGGAGATTGCTTGTTTGAAAATCCATGAAATTTCTTGGAGTTATTATTGGAGTTGTTATGACCTAATTGAGCCACCACCACTTGAAAATAATTATGAGATTTGACATAGAGGTGAGGGGAATGGGACGATGCCCATCGCCCCTTGATGATTGAGGAATGGATGAGTAGAGGATGAATCTTAAAGAAAGAAAAGAAGCGCTGAATATGGTGGCATAAATAGTGGAGGGGAACATAGTCTGCTTCAAGAGCAGAAAGTAGATTCAGAAACCAAGAGAGAAAATTAAGGGATGAAGATGAAAGTATATTTGCACATATTAGAGTATTTCGTGAGGTTATTCTTGATTGAGTTCTTATTCTACATCTTGGTTGGTTTGGTTGTTGTTTTTTAGAGTGTTTGAGACTAGCACGAATAATTTGGAACTATGGAGCATGAGATAAGGAAGCAAAGGAAGTCATGGACAAAATTGTTGAGCCATGCTCTTTGTGAAATTCATGTGAAATTTTGGGTGTTGTTTCCTATGTTTTGTGTTTGAGTCCACTAGATTGTGTGTCTATGCTTGTGTGGTCAGTGGGAAGCTTAGTGGATTCCTATCTATCATTATGGTGCTTGTTGTATAGCTAATAAACCACCTGTATAGGGAAATCTAAGTCACTAAGGAGAACTCCACGCCCATTCTCCCCAAGGAAATTCACCAAGTAGAACTCTTACTCATCTCTTAAAAGTACAAAGGTTGTCTCAAACATAAATGGAAAAATACCAAAGACATGAAATTTTCTATAATTGTGATGAAAAATATGTTTTAGGTCATTTGTGTAAAGAACATAAATTGTTCCAAATTGATAAGACCAATCAAAACTTGATTTAATACATAACTAGTGAAGAAACATTGGCATTGCAAGATAAGGACACTAACACTCATCCTTAGTCATTTCAACTCCATAAACCTTGAAACTCATGAGCTACATAAAGCATAGAAAGTTATAGTCCTAGTTAATAGTGGTAGCACTCACAATTTCATTCGCAAGAGAGTGGTAGAACAAATTCACTATTTTGTACACCTGGTGTAGAACTTTCAAATCATGACCATTAATAGAGATATGAAAAAATGTGGCAGTAGATGTTAAAAGTGCCAAACTCTAGATGGGAGACTATTAAAAACCCATCTACATGCCATTGACATGGGTGGTTGTGATATAATATTGGCAGAAAAATGGCTATGTGTCATGTCCCTTGTCAAACACATTAATAATAGGGTGCTACTACATAGTTTTGCACATTTTTTACTAAGGAAGAGGGCCCCACACTTTTGACTTAGGGACTTAGGGGCCAAATTGACTTTATTTAGCTGCTATTGGAATGTGGGGGGCGCCCACATAGGAATTTGAATTAGCCATTCAATATGCTTGGAGGGAAAATCAAATGGGTGGATGGAGGGGCCCAAATGAGGTTAAGGGGGCCCAAGGAGTTATAAAGAGAGATCAACTCTCATTTGTTTTCATTCTGAATATTTGAAAAACAAACTCACTCTTGTACACTTTGCTGCTTAGCGAGTCTACCCACTGTTTAGTCACGAGTCTTCCGCAGGGAAGATTCAACCTATACTTTGGGGGGCCATATGTGCTCGTCCTAGGGAGGTTGTTCCACAGAGATTGCAAGAGTTTCCAATAGTGATTCACAGCTTAGCCAACCACGCAGAGGAAGGGATTGCGTGTTTTCTGGGTAGCCAGAAATACGCAAAGGTTGATTTATCTAGCCAAGAGGGCCTTCACTTGCTGGGAGTTTTCGGGAGCAAGGAAGGTGGAGGACTGACAGTATTTTATCAGTGTTTTGTAGCTAGCGAGCTAGTACACACAGCAGTATACATTTCTGGGCAGAGAGACTGCGCAATGGCCTCCAACAACAAATTTGTGGGGCTTGATTGAGCAGCCATTAGGGCCAAGAATCATCTGGGAAGCCAGGGATCAAATAGTGTATGGGAAAGCAACATTTGAGGGGTGTTTCCATGTGGATTTGCAAGCTGTTTCCTGCAAATGGAATTTGGCAGCAGTAGCTAGAGAGTAGCTCCCAAGAGGCTGAAAATCCAAAGTCCAAATTAGAGAAATTCCCTTCTGGGTTTTGTCTAAGGAGTCTAAGGCTAAAAATGCAGTATTTTCTGGGCAGTTTTTGGGCACTTTCCAACAGGCCGAAGTCAGCAAATCAATGGTTTATTGGGACAATGCAGAGCATAGTAGAGCAAATGTTGAACAACCATCTTTCCAGCTATTCTACCACCTAGGTTTGGTCCAGCTTGTCCTTTAGACAAGTTCAAGTGCACTACTCCATTTATATATTGTACTCATGCTCTCATATTTCATAATATATGGCTAAGCAATTCTAGTATTACAATGTTTCATGGGTGTTTGCTAAATGTTTTTAATTTTCCATTATTGCACTATTTGTTTAATTGGTTTATCACTTAAATTCCTATTTAGGAACATTACAGTGGTATTAGAGCATGATCTTGGCCTAGCTATGGGTAACCAATAAGATCATGGAAGATTTGGGCATGTATGTGGTGAGCCCCATAAATGGGTAATTATATGGGCTCATTTTGCCTCTTAACTCCACTTAATCCACCATTTTCATTAGTTTATTGCATGTTTTCGATTATATTTATGCTAATAGAGTGAATTGGGTTAGTCATTATGCCATGAAGCCTAATGTGTGCCTTATGCAGATTTTTGGTCAATTTTGGGATAAAGTCAAAAGATTAATGAGCATTTGGCAACCGATATTCGAGGAAAACAAGGGAGAGGATTTGTAGGAGGGTGTCCCCCTCATTTATGACTCCCTACCTCGAATCCTCCTTCAAAAAACTCGGAGCACAAGCAGCCACATTGATGCATCAAAGGGGCAACCGAGCAAGTGAAGAAGAACTGTTGTCTATCTCTAGTCTTGGGAGACGAGCCTCCTTGATTTTAGGAGAGCTATTGGAGGTTCCAGTTGTATAAATAGGAGGGCTTAGGTGCTCAGTAGTTTAGTTGGATGTTAGTCAGAATTCTCACACTTTTGTTGCAGTTCTTGCTCAACTCATTTTTGAGCTTACTCTTGTGAACAGTATATGTAATGTGACTTTTATTTTGATAACGGAGATGAAACATTTTCTGAGCCAGCACTGATTTCTTTCAAAGGGTTGAAGCTCTTGGGTTAGGGCCCAACCCAAGCTACCTAGCACCTCTTGAATTTTACTTATATGTTTTTGCTTCAGTTCATGAATTAATTTATGTTAGATAGATTCATCTTTCCTTAGTAGAATAGGTTGCTTTTGGTGGTTTACATAGCTGTTTCCATTTCAATTACTAAAGTAGGTTAAATAGTGGTAAGATAAAGATACAAAAAGCCCATCAACAGAGCCTGACCTCCTTTCCTCCTTTGGGGACCATGAATTGAGGTCAAGATTTGCTTGCTACCATAAAAACACAGTTTTGCTTCCCCCATGCAATTTCTAGTGTTATAGTGATTTAGAGGTTAATGTTTTGCTTCAGATCCATTTGTCCATGCACATTTTTGTTTCTGCAATAAATCTCTTTCCATGCTTTCCTGCTCATATAGCACTGTTCAACATTTTATTTTTCTAGGTCAGAATTTAGGTTAACATGAGATATAGTTCTGTTCTTTTGGTACAACTAGCTCTTTTCTTGCTCAGTTTCAGTATTTTGATGTGCAGCTCTCTCACAACACACCTCTGCTCATAATAAATCAATAAAGCAACCATCATCATCTCTTTTCTTACAGTTTTCACAAGTCATTCATAGCCCTTCACGAATCTGCCCTAATTTCTGCATTTTCCTCATAAGCTTTCTTCTCGTCCTTTGAACAAATCCAACCATCATTTTCTTCCCTAATCCTCCTTGATGAACTTTAGACACCTTGACGCCTCCCTCTAATCTTCAGCTACCCTTTCCCACCATTTTTCCACCTTTAAAACCTCTAGAAACAGCTCTTGGCATCCTCCTGTAGATCCCTTGCAGCATCCTGTAGAATTTCCTGAAAGTGACTTTTTGAAGTCCGATTGCAGAGAAAGTCTCCAGAAGGTTACCAAAGGCTTCTTAGGACTCCCCCACACCCTCCTACACCTCTGAAAATCCCAAAGTCATCCTCCATCACCACCTAATCGCTGTCACATCCACAAATAGATAAATTACATGCATAACAATTTCACATAAAATACACAAAAATCCAAAAGAGATGTTTTTTTCTTATTTCCTGCTAGAAACAACTTGAATAGATGAAATTTACTTTCTTAGTAGTCAATGGCACTCATTTCATCAGTTTTCACCTCTTTTTCTGCAAAAGTAGGGTTAATTGGAAAAATTAGGGTTTGCTAGGGTTTGTTTTACACTCCAATCTTCTTTCTCTTTTTGCAAGTAGAATAGTCTCTGTAGAGTTAGCCTTCTTTCATCACAGTTAAAAGCTTCTTCTGGAAATTCATAGAAGTTGGCTTGAGCTCCTAGTGATCTTGTGCCAGCTGACCAAGTGACAGCCTGCAGTAAGAGCTAGTACTTGTACATACGGCACCATCGCTTCCAAGTTTTTTACGGACTACCGGGTTGATAAAAGTAAAGTAGGAAGCCCCAGGAGTTGCAACATTGTTGCTGCAATACTGGTGCTCACTACTTTTTGGCGTCGTTGCTGGGGAAGAGTCAGAGTATTTTGTGATTACTGCTTTTCTTCTATTTTCTACTGCAACATTCTGCTAAGTAGTTCATTTAAGAAAAATTAGAGTAGTTGTTTCTCTCGATTTCTGCATTTCCTTGCTTTCATTTCAATTCTTCAATTTCCATTTCAGCAAAAGTAGATTAGTCCTTTCAATTATGCAATTTCCATTTCAAAAAAAGTAGATTAGTCCTTTCAATTCTGCAATTTCCATTTCAGCAAAGGTAGATTAGTCATTTCCTTCCTTTCATTTCAATTCTGAAATTTCCTTTCAACAAGTTCATTTCAGTAGTTGTAATTTGTTTGTTCAATCAATTTCAATTTTGCAGGTACAAGCAGTAAAAATACAAAAATACAAAAATCACCCAAAAAAAGAGATTCCCTTTCATGCCTCGTAGGAACAGAGATAATTCAGGGAAATTCCTACTCAACACCCCCACCACATCACAAAGCCACCTTTATCTCTTCTTCAGTGGCAGTGATCGAGAAGATCCTTTAGGAGAACAACCTGAGATATTTGAAGAACCTATAGGAGAAGAAGAGGAAGACACCATCCCTAGGAATGAATGTCCATTGAACTCTATAGAGGTTTGTTCAGTTTGTGAAGAATATCATTCTACAGATAAGTGCCCTTCCTTGCCTAGACTTAAAATTGTATACCAAGGGGCCGAAGGAGCCACTGAACCACTCCATTTCATAAACCAAAGGAGGCCGCATGGACCTAGACCTTACCAGTAGGGAATGCAAGGGACATCCCAGACATACTACAACCCCAATCAAGCCACTTCCATGCCTTCTTGGGCCTCCCTGCTCATCCTTCTTTGTCCACACCTCCTCCTTGGTCATATTCATCTCAATATCATGCTCAACCAGCTGCTCATTCATTTCACTCCTATGCTCAACCACAACCTCAGTGGAATGCACATCATCAGGCGTGGAGGTCCCAATACAACTCTCCTCCCGCTCTTTTGCCTCCACCACCTTCTCAACCACAACCATTTCCTCCTGCTCCACCAAGGCAACCCCAAATGCCTGCTCAACCAAACCCGAACCTGAATAACAGACAAGCTCAGCAAGTATATAGTGGGGAACTATCATGCCCAACCTATGTTGTGGAGATTCAGGAGATTAACCTATGATATGGGAAGGTTCTCCTAGATAGCCAGCCTCCCCCTAAGGAGGATGAGGAAGATAAAGAGGAAAGTGAACCGAAAGCAATTCCACCCTTTCCTGAGAGATTATTCGGAACAACACAGCCTACCCCAGAAGAAACTGAACTTCTGGGAGAATTGAAACAATTATGTGTAAAGATACCACTTCTCCAAGCCATAAAGGATGTGCCTATATACAACAAAATGATCAAAGAGAAGTGCTTTAGGCATCTAGGATAACATAAGAGAGATGCACCAACCATCAATGTCATAGGACAACTGTTCGACCTAATGTTGGGGCAAGTAATTTGTTCGAAGTATCTAGATCCTGGAAGCCCAGTAGTCGATGTCCACATCAATGGCACCATGATCCCCCATACTATGATTGATCTAGGGGCTGAAATTAATGTAATGACAAAGGACACTATGCTCAAGCTCAACTTCCAGGGCTCCCTGAGAAAGACCACAACAGTACTGCAGTTAACAGACCACTCCACCATGACCCCTGAAGGGATTGTGGAAGATGTAATGGTCTCCCTTGATTCTTGGGAATACCTTGCTGATTTCTTAGTTCTCCAGCCGAAGGCGAAGCTCACTGGGTATCCTCTCATCCTCGGAAGACCCTGGTTGGCTACTGCAAATGCCTACATCAGCTGTCGAGCTGGGAACATGACAATCAAGAACGAGCATATGTCCAAGCAGCTAGTCCTATACCCTCCTGCCCAACCCTTGCTAGAACATGATCTACCTCTCTGGTTGGAGGAGGAGGATGAGGATGAAATCTATTCTGCACCACTGTGTGCAGTAGAAACTGCCATGAGGGGGAAACTGCAAACTGAGGATGATATCATTGAAAACTTAATTCAGAATCCACCTTCCAATAGTTTTCCATTGGAAGAGCTAGTGAAAGAAACCTCAGACAATCCCTTAGATAATTTCTGTGTGGCCGACCTGACCTCCTCCGAGTTAAGAACATAGAGTTCGGCCCAGAAAGAACCTTGAAATCAACTCATCCCTATCCACCTCCCAGGAGAAGGAGCTGTGTAGCTTATTGAGAAACCATTTAGATGCCTTTGCTTGGAGCTATAAGGAGATGAAGGGAGTGCACCCTTCAGTCTATACTCATCACATTTACATTAAGGAAGATTGCAAACCAGTTAGGTAGCCTCAAAGGAGGATGAATTCAACCCTTAAAGACATTGTTAAGGAAGAATTGCAAAAGTTACAAGATGCAGGATTCATCTACCCCATCTCTGACAGTGAATGGGTCTCTCCTTTGGTGCTAGTGCCAAAGAAAAATGGTAAGTGGAGAATCTGTGTCGATTATCGGGAATTGAACAAGGCCACCAAAAAGGACCATTTCCCTTTGCCCTTCATAGATCAGGTGTTAGATGGTCTGGCGGGGAAAAAGTTTTTCTCCTTCCTAGATGGGTTTAGTGGGTACAATCAGATCCAAATCAGCCCGGAAGACCAAGATAAGACCACTTTCACTTGTCCTTGGGGTACCTTTGCATATCGGGTCCTTCCTTTTGGTTTGTGCAATGCTCCTGCCACTTTCCAGAGAGCAGTATTGAGTATATTTTCTGAACTGGTTCATGATGCATTGGAAATATATATGGATGATTTTACTCCTTATGGTTCTAACTTTCAGGAAGATTTATCTAACCTGGGAAAATTTTTGGACAAGTGTATTGAAATGAACCTATCCCTCAGTCCGGAAAAATGTGAATTCTTGATGACTAAAGGGACCGTGCTAGGTCATGCAATCTCTCAGCAAGGATTACAGGTGGACCCCAACATAATTGCCATCATCCAAAGGGTCCCACCTCCTCAAAAGGTGAGAGATGTTAGAAGTTTCCTAGGCTTAGAAGGATATTACAGAAGATTCATTAAAGATTTCAGTAAGTTAGCCTCTCCATTGTTTGGTCTTTTGGGAAAAGATGTGGAGTTCATATGGACTGACAACTGTCAAGAAGCCCTAGATACCTTGAAAAGTAAACTTGTGATTGCCCCAATTTTGAGAGGCCCAAACTAGGCCCTACCTTTCCACATTCATACAGATGCCTCAAACAAAGTGATAGGAGCAGCCTTAGTGCAAGTTGATGAGAAGTTACCTTATGCCATATACTTTAT
Organism: Pinus tabuliformis; assembly: GCA_031772625.1. Classification (NCBI taxonomy): domain Eukaryota; kingdom Viridiplantae; phylum Streptophyta; class Pinopsida; order Pinales; family Pinaceae; genus Pinus; species Pinus tabuliformis. The sequence goes on from CM062820.1 coordinate 458,238,015, forward strand.
AAGTAAACACTTGTCAAAGGCATAGTTAAACTACACTGTAACTGAGAAGGAACTCCTAGTTGTAGTCTATTCCTTAAATAAATTCAGACATTACATCACAGACTATCAGACCTTCATACACACTGATCATGCTGCAATTAGGTATTTAATGAACAAACCATATGTAAATGCTTGCATTATTAGGTGGTTGCTTTTATTGCAGCAATTTGATTTAACCATTATTGATAAGCCTAGTAAAGAAAATGTTGTTGCTAACTTTTTGTCCAGAGTGAATCTGCCTGCAGGTGAGGAAGGAATGGTGGATGATCAAATGCCCAATGAACACCTATTTTCTATCTCAGTACTCTCTCCATGGTTTGCTGATATAGAAAATTACTTGGTTTCAACACAGTTCACACCACACCTGTCCTCAAAGGAGAAGAGAAAGATCGTGAGGAAAAGTGCTCCTTTCACTTGGGTTGGGGGCAATCTCTTCAAATTTGGCCCAGGTTAGATTTTGAGATGATGTGTTAGAGAGGAAGAAGTTTTTGACATTCTCCTGACCTGTCATGATGGGCCTTGTGGAGGTCGTTTTGCAGCAAAGAGGACTTCCTTCAAAATTCTGCAAGCAGGATACTATTGGCCCACTTTTCATCAAGATGTGAGGAGATATATCAGCCAATGTGATCGGTGCCAAAGGATGGGGAAACCTACTCCAAAGGATGAGATGTCCCTGCAATCTCAAGTGACTTTTGAGCCATTTGAGAAGTGGGGCATGGACTTTGTGGGTCCTATCAACCCTCCTTCAAACCAGAAACAATACATCATTGTGTGCACCGATTATCTGACAAAATGGGTAGAGACAAAGGCAATCAAGGCAGCAATAGAAGAAAAAGTAGCTGAGTTTTTAAGAGAGAACATATTCTATAAGTTTGGGTATCCAAGAGAACTGGTTATAGATCAAGGTAGTCAGTTCACCTCCAATTTGATTGAAGACCTGCTCATACATCATAAAATCAAGCACAGGACTTCCACCCCTTACCATCCACAAGCCAATGGATAGGTGGAAGTCACCAATAGAGCTTTAGAGGGAATTTTGACTAAGGTAGTGAGCAGCAGCAGGAAATATTGGGCAGATCGATTGGTTGAGGCCACTTGGGCCTACAACACCACATGGAAGACCACCTCTAGATTTACACCCTATGAACTGGTCTATGGGAAGAAGGCTTTGCTGTCAATAGAGTTTGAATATAATACACTAAGGATGGTAGCACAATTGGACCTAGATCTCAGCCATGCACAAAGGGAAAGGCTACTCCAACTTAATGGATTGGATGAACAGAGATTGCAGGCCCTTCTCCACACAAAAGTAATCCAGCTTCAAAGGAAGATATAGCATGACAAAAACATCAAGGAGAAGAATTTCCAAGAAGGAGATTGGGCACTGCTGTATGACTCAAGGTATAAATATTTCAAGGGCAAGCTGAGGACAAGATGGTTGGGACCCTACATGGTAGAAAAGTGCAATGACAATGGCTCAGTTTTGATCAGGACCATTGATGAGGAAGCCATCCCCATGCTTGTCAATGGGCATGGGTTGAAAATCTACAAAAAGCCCCTCTCCAAACAAGAATTTATTGAAGATTTGAGTAAAACAGTGTTGGTAGTGGATCAAATCTCTGCCTCCACTCCACCCATTCAATAAAAAGAAAAATAATAAGGACTCTAGTGAAAACCTCTATGAGGCGCTTGAGTCCCATCATTAGGCTGAAAACCTCTTTTGAGGCGGCCCAGTGATGACAAAAACAAAAAAACGAAGAGAATAAATATCCCTGGGTGAAAACCTCCCTTGGAGGTGCCCAGGGCAAGCAGGTAGGGTGAAAACCTCCTGGAGGCACCCTAGTTGTCTTTCAAAAAAAAAAAAGAAAAAAAAAAAGAGAAAAAGAAAAAAAAGAAAGAGAAAATTGACTTTTTGAGTGCATTGCAGGTCACAGATGGACCCTAGGAAGCAAGGGGACATGCCACCAAGCCTATTACATATCCTCTAGACTCTTCTCCATCGTTTCTGATTCTTTTTTTCCATCTCTTGGTGTTTTTTCTGAAGACTGTGCATCCTACAAGAAGCCCTGTGTGTTCTATAGGAGGCTCCTATAGAAATCACAGAGAGCTCGAAATGAAGCTAAAAAAATGATTGAAGAGCTGGGAATTTTCACAGAAAGCCTGTAGACCATCCTATAGCCATCCACCATCCTAACCCTCCATCCCACACCTGCACCACCTCATTTCCAATTATTTCTTTCCTTCCTGCAAATAAAACACAGAAACCTGTTTTTCAAAAAAAACCGAGGAAATAAAAAAACAACACCCCTACAACTCACCTACAGCCTACCAGATACTTCTCCATTGCCATCAGATTCTTCAAGTAGCCTCCTCACAACCCCCTGCATAAGCCTCAGCTAAAAATTTTAGAGGGAGAAGTAGCTATAGGAGCTCCTATAGGACTCCTGTAGCAGCTGATCCCCTTAAAAATCAAGCTCCAACAACAGAATAGGTGTAGCCACAGGTATGTAGAAAATGTTTGAAGCAAGATCTAGGGAAAGAACACCTGTATAAAGCAATTGAGCCACATATCAAGAAGCCACAAGCATATGGCAATAGGAATATAAGTATGCAACACCAGAGTCTGAGCATGCAGCAGCAACAAAGCCTCGCAACACTGTAGCGCGAAAATTTCGACTTGCAGGTAAGTGTCTAAACCCATTCCTCTATTGCATCTATATAATTTGAAACTACATAAACGAATGGAATGGTTGGGATTAAACCAAAAAGGTGGTCAGTTAACTGGCCACCCTTGTCTAATTCGATCGCGCTCATCCGGATATCACACTGTACATGCATCTAGTCAACTCACGAAAAATATAAAAAGACAGGCAGTGGTGGATGTTTTGAACTCCAGCGCCAATGATGGGAAGTGATTGTAGGAAAAAAGCATAAAGTCTCATGATGACACTGCAGTGGGGACCAACGGTCTAAATAATGGTAACATACCCTTTCCGCCACCTCACCTCGTCGCTGGAAACCTCTCCCGTAAGCATAAGTATGCTCTCTCGAGCTTATTCACCACCTTTGTTTCCATTTTTATCGTCGTTCCCTCAACTGCAGCGAGCTCCCTACCACCTCCAAAGCCTCGAAACCATCGCTCTCTATCATTTTCAGAACTCCTCTGCTTATCGGGTTCTACAGGAACATTATCAGGTTCTACAGGAGTAGTAACAGGTCCTACAGGAGCCTTTTCTACAGGAGGGCCAGTGAGCAATCTTGCAGAAGAAAAAATAGGATTTTCATTCAAATTCAGGCTCGAAGAGGTAGGCTCAGTGCAAACCCACTTTGCATATTCGTATATACAAGGGGTGATGTGATTTTAAGAAAGAATTGAGCCTGAAAAGGAAGAGGAATTGCATTCAAAAGTTCTGCCTGCTTCTTAAGAAAAAACACAGTTTTTATCTGTTCTCTGTTTCTGAAGTATTGTCTCCTTCTCCATCCTGGTACTCACATATACGAGGAGTGATGAAATTTTAGGAAGAATTAAGCCTGAAATAAAGAGAAATTGCATTAAAAAATCTGCCTGTTTCTAAAAGAAAAACATATTTTTTTCCTCTGTTTCCTGGTTTTTGAAAATTGCTGTCTCCTTCTCCACCTGAGGTATTCCAAAGATTCTAAACATAATGATAGGGGGATTTATGTGGAAGGGACCTCTAAACTCAGCGAGGCTACATGAACACCCCGAGGTAGTAGCCCTTTTTACGAGAGCCAATTCGATTCCATTCTTTGAAAAACTTCGCGGGTATGATGAAGAAGTAATGCAAGAGTTTGCCCTATCCTTGATACTTCACTCAAAAACCCATGCCATTGTTAGTTTCAAGGATCTCACCATGGAAATCACCCCAGAGTTCATCAGTAGGGTTACCAGTCGCCCACTTGGACTACCCTGGAGCAAGGAGGAAAAACCACTGGGTCAAGTTGCCAAGAAAACCTTCTTCCAACCAGATGAGCATCCTGTAGAGGACAAAAATGGCATTAGGAGAACAAGCATACCTTACCCTTGGGATGAGGTCAGTTATCAGATTATCAAATACATCTCCTATGAAGGAAGGTACAACATAGTGTATGGGTACCATTTCAGACTTTTGCATGAGTTAAGATATGGCATGGATCTTCCCGCACCCCAAAAATTCAGTATTCCCTATTTTCTCCTCTAGTCCCTAATAGATTCTAGCATCAAATTGAAGGCAAGAGGTCTAGACCAATTGGCTCACCATGGGCTAATTAAACTGGTGGTGGAAGAGGCCCTCTACACCTTCACAATACCGATAGCCAGGGAGATTTTTAGAAATATGACAAGGGAAGATGATGTAAAATCCCTCACATATGACCTCAGTCCATCTGAAAGTGAGGGAGAAGAACAAAAAGGGGAAGATGAGGAGGAAACCAAAAAAGAGGAAGTGAAAACACAAACATAGAAATAGGAACCTGACACAGGGAAGGAAGAAACCCAAACAGAAAGAAAAACATGAAACAGAGAAGTATAAGACCAAAGCAGAGAAGAAGAAGGAACCTAGGGTAGAAGGAAAAAGAACTAAAACAGAAAGGAAAAAGACTAAATCAGTGAAGACAAAGACTATAGTAGAGAGGTCAGAAACTAAACAAGAAGAAGATGAAATTAAAATAGGGATAGAAGAAACAAAGCTAGCAGAGGCAGAAAAGACAAAAGAAGAAGAAATAGAAGCAAAGAAGGTAGAGGTGTCTCCTAAAACACTAGAAAGGGAGGCAGCAGTTGTTCTTGCTGCACTCAACACCCTAGTTAAGCCTAAACAAAAGAGAAAAAGGCAATCATCCATGTATTTTAGGGCTCGAAAAAGCACCATGATAAAAATAGGGAAGCCACAGCCACCCTCAAAAGAGCCTATCACCATTGAAGATTCTCCTACTGCCAAAAAGGAAGAATCTCCATCCAAAACCCCCATTACCTATGAAAGAGGAAGCCCTAGCTTCCATTTGGAAGGAGAGGATAAAACTATAGGACTCTAAAACAATCCTACAGGAGGCGCAGACCACTCTGCAGGAGACCTTGACAAAGCTACAGGAGACTGAGAAACTTGAGAAAAAGGCAGAAGAGCAGATGCAGAAGAAGGATGAGGCAATAAAGATACCATAACGTGACCCCTAGCCTAGTTTAGGCTCTTATTAAGGGGGGGAAATTATTCCATAGAAGTTTGCAGTCCCACTTTTCTTTGAACTGGAAAAAGAGAGGGTAAGGAGCCATAGACGGATGCAGATTTCCAAGTCCAAAGGGGTGGAAGACATTGGGCACATGGAAAATAAGTTGAGAGAAATGGGTAAGGAATTGAGCACTGTAAGACATGCAGAAGCCATTAAAAGATCTCACTTGGAAGCAGAGAATGAAATGTTAAGAAAACAGATGCAAAAAAGGGAAACCCCGTTATAGAATGAAATGTTAAGAAAATAGCTGCAAGAAAGGGAAGCCTAGTTAGCATGCATGGCCAGCTGGGCTATGGAAGCACTATAGTGTAGACAGCCAGCCAAATCATGTGGGGTATACCTCAAAGATCAGTGGCTGCAGTTCTAGATCAAGACTCTGGCCCAGAGAGGCACCATATTTTTCCATGATTATAGACAGTTCATAGATTTATGTGATCACAGTTCAATAGAGGACAAGGTGAAGTTGGCAAAGTTTTATTTACATAACATGGCCCTTACTGATATGAACCTATGGGACCCCAACGCTAGGCTAGGAGACTTGTAGCTGATGGCCATGGCATCATGGATGAGTCATGAGGAGAAAAGAGTGACAAAAATCAAGAAGTTGATGGAAAAAGAACAAAATGAACCCCTGATGATTAGAGCAGAGCCATCAGACCCTATGGCTCTCATTAGCACACACCAACAACTTGCATCTGATCCTCAAAGTTCCCCTAAGTACATCAATGATCAGGCCTAGGCTATTGCACATTTTGAGGACATGGAGAGATTGCTTGGAGACGATTGCATTCATGCCTGCATGAGAAGGTGGAATACACTGCCACACAACCTACAAATCAGGGAGTATCACTCCCCAAATAGAATTAAATAAGCATTGAGGAGAGTTCCACTGTTCAAGCACTCTATGCAAAGTTTGAAGGCCCATTGGATTGGCCTAAAGCTGAGTCCCCCACCACTGCTAGGATTGCTAGAGGGCACAAAGGAGGAAGAAGAAAGATAGTAGTGGGAAGAGGTGGATAGAAAGGATGGATTCCATGATAGGGAAGAGGATCTCACATCAAAGACATGGGATGTCAGGGAGACCATCAGGGCCATCAAGGATGAGGAGATCGACTAGTTGCTTAGAGGATGAGTAACACATTCAGTAGGGGGTGATGATGAGCCCCGTAAATGGGTAATTATATGGGCTCATTTTGCCTCTTAACTCCACTTAATCCACCATTCTCATTAGTTTATTTCATGTTTTCGATTATATTTATTCTAATAGAGTGAATTGGGTTAGTCATTATGCCATGAAGTCTAATGTGTGCCTTATGCAGATTTTTGATCAATTTTGAGACAAAGTCAAAGGATTAATGAGCATTTGGCAGCCGATATTTCAGGAAAAAAAGGGAGAGGATTTGTAGGAGGGTGTCCCCCTCATTTATGACTCCTTACCTCGAACCCTCCTTCAGAAAACTTGGAGCACAAACAGCCACATTGATGCATCAAAGGGGCAGCCGAGCAAGTGAAGAAGAATTGTTGTCTATCTCTAGTCTTAGGAGCCGAGCCTCCTTGATTTTAGGAGAGCTGTTGGAGGCTCCATTTGTATATATAGGAGGGCTTAGGTGCTTAGTAGTTTAGTTGGATGTTAGTCAGAATTCTCGCACTTTTGTTGCAGTTCTTGCTCAGCTCATTTTCGAGCTTACTCTTGTGAACAGTTTATGTAATGTGACTTTTATTTTGATAATGGAGATGAAACATTTTCTGAGCCAACACTAATTTCTTTTAGAGGGCTAAAGCTCTTGGGTTAGGGCCCAACCCAAGCTACCCAACACCTCTTGCTTTGTACTTATATGTTTTTTCTTCAGTTCATGAATTAATTTCTGTTAGATAGATTCATTTTTCCTTAGTAGAATAGGTTGCTTTTGGTGGTTTACATAGTTGTTTCCATTTTAGTTGTTGAAGTAGGTTAAATAGTGGTAAGATAAAGAGAAAAAAATTCCATCAACAGAACCTAACCTCCTTTCCTCCTTTGGGGACCATGAATTGAGGTCAAGATCTGCTTGCTGCCATAAAAACACAGTTTTGCTTCCCCCATGCAATTTCTAGTGTTATAGTGATTCAAAGGTTAATGTTTTGCTTCAGATCCATTTTTCCATGCTCATTTCTATTTCTGCAATAAATCTCTTTCCATGCTTTCCTGTTCATATAGCACTGTTCAACGTTTTATTTTTGTAGGTCAGAGTTTAGGTTAACATGAGATATAGTTCTGTTCTTTTGGTACAATTAGCTCTTTTCTTGCTCAGTTTCAGTATTTTGATGTGCAGCTCTCTCACAACGCACCTCTACTCATAATACATCAATAAAGCAGCCATCATCATCTCTTTTCTTACAGGTTTCACAAGTCATTCATAGCCCTTCACGAATCTGCCCTAATTTCTGCATTTTCCTCATAAGCTTTCTTCTCGTCCTTTGAACAAATCCAACCATCATGTTCTTCCCTAATCCTCCTTGATGAGCTTCAGACACCTTGACACCTCCCTCTAATCTTCAGCTACCATTTCCCACCATTTTTCCATCTTTAAAACCTCTAGAAACAGCTCTCGGCATCCTCTTGTAGATCCTCCTGTAGATCCCCTGTAGCCTCCTGTAGAATTTCCTGAAAGTGACTTTTTAAAATCCGATTGTAGAGAAAGTGTCCAAAAGGTTACTAGAGGCTTTTTAGGAATCCCCCACACCCTCCTACACGTTTGCAAATCCCAAAGTCGTCCTCCATCACCGCCTAATCGCTGCCACATCCACCAACAAATAAATTACATGCATAACAATTTCACATAAAATACACAAAAATCCAAAAAAGATGTTTCTTTCTTATTTCCTTCTAGAAACAGCTTGAATAGATGCAATTTACTTTCTCAGTAGTCAATGGCACTCATTTCATTAGTTTTCACCTCTTTTTCTGCAAAAGTAGGGTTAGTTGGAAAAATTAGGGTTTGTTTTACACTCCAGTCTTCTTTCTCTTTTTGCAAGTAGAATAGTCTCTGTAGAGTTAGCTTTCTTTCATCAAAGTTAAAAGCTTCTTCTAGAAATTCATAGAAGTTGGCTTAAGCTCCTAGTGATCTTGTGCCAGCTGACTAAGTGATAGCCTGCAGTAAGAGCTAGTACTTGTGCATACAACACCGTCGCTTCCAAGTTTGTTACGGACTAACGGGTTGATAAAAGTAAAGTAGTAAGCCCTAGGAGTTGCTGCATTGTTGCTGCATTACTGGTTCTCACCAGTATACATAGTGACGAGTTACACCGTACACTACCCATGGCTCAAGGGAGATTCAATATGCAGGGATTTTGGGGTGGAATCCACTTGAGTGCTGAGAGGTTGGCTCAGTTGAGGAAGGTGTTAGCCCAAATCCATCCTTGTCCTTACAATATAAACACTAGAGGTGCATAAGCCATGGGAGTACAGCCATCTACACTATGTGGGGAAAGTTGACAGAATCAAGGCACCAGATCTCCTAGAAAGGAGTAGGAGGGCAAGAGACAATTAGAGGATGAGTCAAGGAGACAATTTTGCGGGTGGAGATCTAGTCTCAAACATTAGGGTCTTGAGGAGGAGATTGAACATGAGGTAGAGGACACGCGGGAGTATGAGGATCACATTGGTATACCTGGTGTGGCACAAGAGTCACCATTGTTGGAGGCTATTTGATAGAACCAGTTAACACCTTGGGGGAGAAAGTAGAGCATACACCCATAGGACCATCCATTCATGAGGTGTCAGGAATTATCCCCACTGTTGATGAGGAGCCGATAGATACATAGGCTTCCAGATCTATGACACAATTATTGGATGACAGTCACATACAACTGACTGATGAGCATGTCTTTCATGTTGGGTTGTATAGGGAGTAGTAGTTGAAGGCTCATGTGGAGCCCATGATGGAGGAGGATGTGCAACCATCCTTTGTGCTAGCCAATGATGAGGGGAAACATAGAGACTGCACTTGTGAGCTCCAGTATTGCAACAATAATGCTGCAACTCCTGGGACTCCCTACTTTACTTTATCAACCTAGTAGTTTGTAACAAACTTGGAAGTGACGGTGCTGTATGCACAAGTACTAGCTCTTACTGCAGGCTGTCACTTGATCAGCTAGCACAAGTTTGTTAGGAGCTTAAGCCCACTTCTATGAGTTCTTAGAAGCTTTTAGCTGTGATGGAAGAAAGCTAACTCAAAGGAGTCTATTCTACTGATAGAAAGAAGATGCAAACTAAAAGGAAATGCAAACCTTAGCAAACCCTAGTTTTACCCACTAACCCTACTTTTGCAAGAAAAAGAAAGGAAACTACTGAAATGGATGCCATTAAATACCAAAAAGGTAACTGCATGTACTTAAGCTAATTCTAAAGGAAAATGTGGAAAAATCATTTTTTTGTACTTTTGAGCAATTTTATGCAGATTTATTATGCTTGCGTTTTAACTATTTGAGACTGTGCAGCGGTTTGGTGGCGAAGGGAGATGGAGTTGGCTATTGAAAATGATGAGGAAGGTTTGGAGAGGACCTAAGGAGTCCCTAGCATCCTTTTGGAGATTTCCATTGCGATTAGACTTCAAAAAATCGCTCGCATGAACTTCTACAGGAAGTCTGCAGGGGATCTACAGGAAATTCTACAGGAAGTTCTACAGAAGCAGGCCAAAAGTGATTTTTGAAGGGTTGGAGGAGGAAAAATTGTGGGAAAAAGGACTGAAGGTTGGATAAGGTTTTTAGAGGGTCTATTACTCTGTCAATTAAGATCAAAGGTGAAGGAGATGGGGGGAGTTGTTCAAAAGATAAGAAAGTTATTTTTGCACAAAAACGTAGAAATTAGGGTTGTTTGGGAAAGTGTGGCGAATGAGTGGAGAAAACCTTGAGAGATGGATTGGAGAAGGTTGGGTGATGAAAGGATGATAAGCTGGAATGGTATTCGAGTGATCTACACACCTGCTTCTAAAAACTTATTCAAGGAGAATTAAAAAACAGAGCTTTACCTAATTTAACCTAATTCTGCCCTAAAAACCAGAAAAGTACTGAACAAAACTTTATTGACAGGAAATGATGCAAGAAAACCATAGAAATTGAACAAGAATAGATCTAATCATGTAACTACAACTAATATTTATTTCTCCAACTCGAAATCTCTCACTAGCAATTGCATTGGTAAGAAAAAATAATTTTTTGGTGGCAGCAAGAGTGCCTTGGTCTCAATTCATGGTCCCACAAAGGGAGAAAGGAGATCAAGGCCTGCTTGGTGGCCTTCTTATGAATCTTATTTTATTGCTGCAACAAACTATCTAATCAATCCTGAAATTACAACAACTAATCTAATCATCAAAAACAACCTAAGTAATAAAGCAACATTTAATCTAAACAACATAAATTATTTCATGAATGCAAGAAAAACACATATAAATACAAGAAGGAGGTACTGGGAGCTTGGGTTGGGCCCAACCCCAAGAGCTACAACCCCCTTAGAAAGGTTAGTGCTGGTTCAAAGCTGGATTCATCTTCATTGCTCAAAAAATAATAGTCATATCACAAATTGTCTACAGAAAGAGCTCAAAAATGAGCTAAATGCAGAGCTGCACTAAAGTGAGAAAATAAACTGTTTAATAGCTAACCTACTGAGGCCTGAGGCCTTCTTATTTATACAAGTTTAGGACCCCAAAATTCCTCCTAAAATTTAGGAACTCAGTTGCCAAAACTTGCAGTTAATAGCAACTTCACTAGCCCTGCTCGGCTGCCCTTGTGATCATCGATGTGGTGGCCCTTGAACTCTGAGTTGCTGGTGGAGAACTCAAGGAAGGGGTCATAAATGCAGGAAACACCCTTCCTATAAGTCCTCAGCTTGGTTTCTTCGAGTTTTGGCTGTCAATCTGCTCATAAATGCCTGGTCTTGGTCCAAAAATGTCCAAAAATATGCAATAAACACTCATTAGACTTTGTGGTAAAGTGACTATCCCCATTCACTCAATTAACATAAATATATTAAAAAACATGCACAAAACTATGGAGAATGGTGGATTAAATGGAAACAATAGGCAAAATGAGCCCATATAGTTACCCATTTCTGGTGCTCATCATCACCCCCTTGTTGAATGGGTTGTTCATCCTCTGAGCAACTAATCCAGCTCTTCATATTTGATAGCCTGAACAGCTTCCCTGACATCCCAAGCTTCTGAGGTGATGTCCTCTTCCCTGTCATGAAAACCTGCCTTTCTGTCCACTTCCTCCCATTTCCTATGTTCTTCTTCTTCCTTAACCCCTTCCAATAGTCCTAAGAGTAGTGGAGGACTGAACTTAAGGCCAATCCAGTTGGCTTTCAAGTTCTGCATGGATTGTTTGTACAGAGGCACTCTCACCAAAGCCTCCCTCATTGTGGTGGGGGAGTGAAACTCCCTTATCTTTAGGCTATGGGACAATGTATTCCATCTTCTTGTGCAAGCATGAAGGCAATCATTGCCAAATAATCTTTCCATATCTTCAAAATGGGTGATAGCTTGCGCTTGCCTTTCGACATAATCTAGGAGAACTTGAGGGTTGTTAGCAAGGTGTTGATGAGCATATATGAGAGCTGAGGGATCTTCTGGTTCTGCCCTGATTAGCAGGGGCTCATTCAGTTCTTTGGCCATGATCTGTTGAACTTCCACTGCTCTTTTTTCCTCATGGCTCATCCAGGAAGCCATAGCCATGAGCTGCACATCTCGCAATGCAGCATTGGGGTCTTGTTGTGCTCTACAACAACCCCCCATTTCATGCAATTTTTATTTTTCAAAACTATAATATGAAATGGGTCCCTTTTCATTTAAATTGGTATCAACTTATCATTATTCAAAAGGTCCGAAAAGAAATAAGGCATTATAAACCTTTTTGATAAATCACTTAATCGGTCTTATAATAAAGAATGAATAATCTTTTATTATTGTGATAAAGCGATCGCAAGATCGCATATCACAATAACAAAGGATGCATGACTTAAAGACCCATTGATTTTTCCCGATGCGACAATGCACAAATGGCTATCGGATATCGGGAAGGCAAGCGACCATAACAAAATGCCCCTCTTCGCTTCGATGCGATATCGCTATCGGCGATTGGAGATGTACCATGCATGCATCTAAAGCCCTCGTTTAAATCTCCCGATGCGAATTGGCAATATCGCTATCAGCAATCGGGGATTCTGAAAGGACACCAATATAACAACTTAAGCATTCCCCCGATCGCCGATTGCGATAAAGCTAAGCGCAGATTTCAAAAAAGATTGATAAAGCCGGGATATATTATGGTTATTTAGTATTAAAGGCCTTTCTCTTCCCGATAGTGATTCACTTACGCTCAACCGCCAAAACATCAAAGCCACGCTTAAATGAATCATTCGGCCAATAAACGATATGATGAGCATTTAAAGGATTGACAGGTTTAAACGGCCATTTAATGAAACAGTAAGGCTAAAATCTCTTCAGAGATTGTATCCGCGGCCACCTTAAGTTAAATCCTCCATTATTCATTGATTAATATATCTCGTTCATCTTTGGTTTGCACCACCAATTCTCCGCATTATGTTCATTTTCTCTCCTGTGCAGAGCTCTTCCGAAGCAGCAAATTCAAGCCAAATGGGGAAGAAATCTAAGAGAACTGGAACAGCTTCCGCTTTGGCAGTTACAGGAAAACATATTTCTGATTCAAGAACACCCAAAAAGGGACTGATATTGGACACCACATGTCTAGGACTCGGTAAAACTACTTGGCTGAGCATCTACAATCTGATCGAGGCCGAAGATCCTGAGGTAACAATAGTGCAAGCCACAGCAGACTCGACTTAGAAGTCAGATGCTACTCTAAAGGATTTAGCTGACTCTTACCTTCATCGGATAGCATCACGAGAAAAAATTCTCCCATATACAGATGTGGTGAGATGGGAAATTGAAGAAATCCCAATCACAAACAGGACATTTTGCACCATGGACGGGAGAGTCTTCGACTCGTTTCAGCCTGATGATTTGAGGCAAATGTACCATTTGCCTGCACCGGAGAAGAAGTACAAAAAAGCATTCCTGGAGAAATTCAGAAATGAAAACGACATTGAATCAGAACCCATATGGGATTGGAGGCAAAACCCAGCAAAACACAAGCATGAGTCTTCGGGTAAGTAATCTGTCGATTCCTTGTGTTCTCCTTATTGTTATGCCAGAGTAATGATGTGTAGGTTGTGGGGGTTACATGATTCCGCAAACTTCACTATAGAGATGATGCCTTTAATGGAGGCAACATGCAATAGTGAAATAATGGATTGGGGAAATATACTGTCTGATAAGTTAGCAACCGCAGTTCTTGAATTCAGAAACAAATCCCGCATTACTGAAAGGTTCATTCCCCCATTTTACTATAGTGCCTACATCTTGGACACCCTGTATTTTAATTCCGAATTTCCTATGTTGGGGTGGAGATGGACTCCACAAGACCCTATGCCCATTCATATATGCCACCAGAAGTTATGGAAAGCCCACTATAAACACCATTTATATCAAGTTTGCAATGGTTTTATGTTACCCATTCACTATGCCATTTTTGACAAACCTGCTCCCAAGATTTCCTCATAGGCGGAGATTGACTTGACAGCCATAGGGAGATGGTTCAGAGAAGAAAAATTCACCTATGTAAGAGTTTTCGGCAGCCATGCCAAGCCTCATGTCCTCCCTTTGTATATCCCCGACAAACTGTTAGCCCGAGAGGTAGCCTATCAGATTACATCCGAAGGAGTTACACAGACTCTAAGGAATAAAAAGAAGCAGGTTTGGCCTTCTTTTCCTCTAAGATGTGGTGTCTACACTCTCCATGAATTTAAACATTCAGAGAAAGAAGTAGATAAGATTAAGGCACTGAATCTCGCCACTCTTCCTAATAGGCGATTTGATCCAAACAAAGTCGCCTACAATGCACTTGAACAGGCAAAACTCACTAAATTTGACCATAAAGATGATGATTTTGATGACTTGTTCTCCTCAGCCGAGTCATTATTCCAGGTTCAATCACTAGCCAGAATGAAATATCATGATGACGGGTTAGTTGAATTTAACAGACTTAGAGAACAGAGGTTGCAAACTCTGCCTCTAGATTTGTTAGCAACGACCCCGATGACACAATCAAGCGAGCCTGAGCAACGACTTACCAATGAACCTCCTGCTACATCAGAAATCGCTGGATAAATCCAAACAAAAGAGAAGGAGGAAGTGCAGAGAAAAGAGCAGGAGGAAGTGCAGAGAAAAGAGCAGGAGGAAGTGCAAAGAAAAGAGCAAGAGGAAATGCAGAGGAAAGAGTAGGAGCAGAGCAGAACGGACATGAATGTAGATGCCCAAATTGACCCGAAATTGCTCCAGGAATGGCAGCAATTCGACTCAATCATAAACAATCTTGAGAGCTCAAAGGAAGCCGATACATCAAAAGCGGTTGACACATAGGATACAACATCTAAAGAGGTTCCAAGTGGAACCAGCGGCCTACCCCTTTCTACAGGAATAGAGATAATTCCCAAGGATCCTTTGGATCATATCGTTTTGCAAGTGGAGGAGATACCTCCATTGGATGTCTTTTACAACCCTAAGCACAAGGTTGTAGTAAAACGACAGTGGAAAAGGAGAAGGACTGATCAACCTTCCCTATTCCCTGAACAAACAGTGACAGCCAATATGGTATGGAAAGAGGAGTTTGATCCTTCTGATGAACTTACTAAATTGTCCCAATATGCTGGAGCCTATTCGGCGGCCACCATGGACAAGGCATCAGAAGTGACTAATCTGTTAAGAGAAAAGGACCAAGCAATTGCCTCGCTACAAGTACAGTTATCGGAGGCACAACAGAAAGCAGAGCAACTTGAACAGCAGTTGTCTACACAACAACAAATAAACAATCAATTGAATAAACAATTGCAGGAAGAGAAACAAAGAATTGATTCAAGTGCCATTCAAAAGCAGAAAGAGCTGTCGGAAGCGCTGGCAAAATTAAAAGCAATGCATGAACAGATGGGGAAATCCAAAGATGAGCAAATTTCTCAATTATCAGCCCAAATAGAAAAGTCCAAGAATCTTCCACAGCCTGCTGAGTTCAGAGCCGAAGCATTATAGAATAATAAAGCATTGGTAACACAGATAAGGCTGTTATGTCAACAAATCGCTCAAGCAGAACCCTTATGTGACATAACGACATCAATAATTGATAAATCGGTTGATGCTAGTACAGACTTGGAGCAGGTCGATGAGACCTTGACCAATTTTCTTGAGTGGCAAGACACTGATGAGGGATAGGCAACTAATTTGCCAAAAGTCTTAAAATCACATAAAGAGATCCTATTTATGGAATGGCAGTCCCAGTTAATGAAGGCAGTGAGAGCAGTTTCCAGATGCAAGTTAACCACAAGTAATTTGGTTGAATTGATTAATGATACTCTCTACTTATCTAACATGATCTCTCAATGTACCCCAGGTAAATTACTATCGGTTAAAACATTGGAGAAGTCATGTTATCAAGAGCTGGAGAAGAATGGGAGATTGATCACAGGTATTAACAGTTTGACTTGGGACACCTATTGGTTGTTCCTAGTCAAACCATACAGCCAGATAGCCGTCCTCAAGTGCCTGACAGATGCAATCGGGTGTATCATTCCTGATATACGAGATGCCACATATGCTGCCCAACTCAATTCTCGTCTCAACCGACCTCCAGAAGTGGAACCAATGCTTGCAATATGCCAACTCAGGTCGAAAGGCAAACAACCTAAGTGATGAATCATGCTGCCGACTGCCAGATTGCTATGAGGAAGATACTCCAAATCAAGTTGTACCAATTAAGTAGGATTTTAATTTCATAGTTAGTTAGTTTTAATCAAGTATTTATAGACCCTTTCAATGCATTGGAAAGGGTCGTAAGTTTTTGTATATGACTTAAACCTGAAGTTGCACTACTGTACTTCAGGCATATTTTTTACAAAGACTGGGCCAATTATTCCAATTTTTATAATGAAGCTTTTATGTGGATGTGCACTATTGCCTTTATTTAAAAGTATTTCTGTGTCGGAAGAAGGAATTCAAATAGCGATTGATGTTGGGAATGATTTGCAACTCATATGGTACTACTATCTATGTCTGAGTTCATTCTTTTTATGTGAATTGTTGTTTGATCGCTCTTGCTATTATCGGATATATGTGTGTGTTTTCAACAACATTCTTTACAATTTCCACATTTGGATGTTTACAACATGCTTTTATTTTATCATACATGTAACGGTAATATAAAAGGATAAGTGTAACATTGTTTTGTTAATCACTTTGTTCAACTATTTGAACAAAGCAATCATTAAGTGAATGAATGTCTATGTTTATTGTGTAGAGTCATCTATATGCCTATCAATGAACAGTAATCATTAAGCGTTGCACTTAAAAGAATAGAAGCCTCCCGAGATAGAATAGTCATTTATGTTTTTGTTGTTAGATTAAGTCATCCATTCATTATCATTTATTAGAAACCAATCACTCATCCATCCCCTTTTTATTCATTATTGGGAAACTGGTCCCATTATATCCAGTCGGAACCACCATCCCAAACGGAAAAGGAGCTGTATTAAGGTCCGGACCAGGTGGTTATCCCCCAATGTTGATACAATGATTTTCGGGGCATCAACATTTTTGGTGCTAGAAGGAGGGCCTAACTATGAATGGTGAGCAAATCCAAATCTACAGACCATTCTGAGAGTAAATCTCCCTCCGCATCACCTCGTACTTCCAAATTGCATGCTGGTTCTCCAGTATCCAAGCAAGAAGAAGAGGAATCAACTACCATTGCTCAAATCCATAACACTCCAGAATGATTAAGTCCTGAGTCCTCTGAAGTTCAGTTACTCATCCATAAACTTCAAGGCTTCTCGATATCACCACAAAAATCTGAAGTATCTCAAAGCAGTGAGATTTCGCAATTCAATCTACCTCATCCTCTCACTAGACTTCAGAGTGGAAAGCTCGGTATTGAACCCACTGAGCTGCCCTTACCTAAAAGGAAAAGGGCAAAGAAGAACACTGAAGGATTTGATAGTGAAGAATTTTCATCCACATCCTCCATCTCATCTTCCCCTGTGCGAAGTCAACCATCCACTCCCTCATTACACATTGTTGTTCATAAGGGATTAGGAACTTCAACATCCCAACCTGCTCAATCCTCAACATCAAGTCCTTCCCAAACATCTGCAATTTCATCAGCCATCTCATCCCCTACTGGTGTTTCAATGGAAAATCCATGGAATAGACCTGGTGCGGTCAACATGCCTGCACCATTACATGCCTTACCTGATGCTCCTAAAAAATGGCTACCCAAGTTTAACCCAGATGATGGAATACAAGCTGAGGAACATATTAATAACTTCATGTTATCAGTTAATTTGAAAGGAGTAACAGAGGAAGATGTTGTCGTTAGGCTTTTCCCTTATACTTTGCAAGGATCAGCAGGATCCTGGTATTTTTCCTTGCCTTCTGGATCCATTACCAGTTGGACCACTTGCCAAGAACAGTTTCTCACTAAGTATGGTGATGATAGATCTTTAGCCACATTAATAAATGATCTCTCCAATCTTAGGATAGAGCATAGGGAACTGATTAAAGAATTCAATGCGCGATTCAATAAACTCTTGAATAAAATCCCAACGGCCTCCAAACCAAGTGAGCAAATCAGAAGCGAATGGTATATAACTGCCCTACCTGCAAATATAGCTATCTTGTAGACAGGTCCAGAAAACCAACTTTAGTTGAAAACATGAAACTTGCTGTGGAGAAACGTATTAATGCTCTAGAAAAGAAAGCTGCTCTTGAAGATAGAAAATCCAAAAAAGTTTCTTTTAAAGATGATTCAAAGAAGAAAACCCTTAAAGATCCATATGATATGGAGGGTCTACAAAAGGTCCTCAAGACTATGTCAAATGAAATGGTTGAAATAAAAAAACAAGTAGCTAAAACCTCAACAAAAAGGCCATTTAAGAATTACAAGAAAACTGAATCAAAACCACCAAATGTTATATCTAATTCAGATTCAGATCTTGAAGAAGAAGAAGAGGAAAAAATTTCACCAACTGATGAAGAAGAGGAAGTTGTTGAATGCCATGGAATGTGGGACTTCATATTGCCTAACTCCGATACAGAGAATGAACAAGAAGCTTTTCCTGTCACTACTAGGAGTAAAAGCACCCTTGAACCTATCCAGGAAACTTCAAAGAAAAGGAGTGCAGGTGATACTACTACAAAGGAAAAGGTACCCACAAGAAAGCCGACTCCAGTAGTACCTCAAAACCAACCATCATCCTAAAATATACCTTCAACATCTAAAACGTTGGTAGTATCAGATTCAATGGATTACAATATTGTTGATGACATGAAAAAGACTAAGGCAAACATCACCATGTTTGAACTTAGCAAATTAAAACATCAGCAGAAATTGCTTCTCAAAGAATTGAATGTTGTTCCTTCTTCACCTCTTCCTAGTGCTAAAGTTGCAAATGATTCAGGTCAACCACCTTCTAATATGGTTGAAGCTACTGATGCAGTTTTAATTGGGGATAGATCAAATTCTCATACTCCACCTTTCCTCTTAACCTATGAGATCTACAATAGAAACCTACACAACTATTTGATTGACTCAGGGGCATCCTCTAATATAATTCCAGCTTCGATTTGTTCCAAACTGAACATTGAACCCCAAAAGTCCGCAATTCACATTGTGCAGTTAGATAGAACCAAAGTCCAGGTTTTAGGGGAAATTAACTCTATAACTATCAGGTTATCGGCTGATCCTAGAGTAGTTCAAAGAATCGATATTTTGATCGCCGATATACCTGAATTTTATGGGTTGATTTTAAGTAGAGATTGGTCCGAAAAACTCCACGGTTATATTTCCACCGATTGGTCCCATATGTGGTTACCTTATAAAGGAAAACCGAATCAGATAAAAATCAATCGGGAAAAACACATGACCCATACTGTTACAGAATTTGAACAGGAAAATCAACCAATAGCATTTAATAACAACATTTTGGGGAATTATTCATCTGAGTCATTCTTTGGCAACTTCACTGCCCAACCATCTCCTTTCTCAGTAAACAATTTTACATCTCAGATTGAAAATTATTCACGAACAGATAAATCAAGATGTTTTAATGTTACTAAGGAAATTGTAAATAAAATTGTTGATAATTCTTTATTTTGGTCACTATATTTTGATGGGTCTAAGTCTAGCGAAGGCTCGGGAGCAAGATGTATCTTGGTTAGCCCTCAGGGAGAAAAAACAATGTTGTCCTGTAGGTTAGAGTTTGAATGCACAAACAATACCGCTGAGTATGAAGCTTTAGTCCAAGGACTATACAAAGTGATTGGCCTCAAGGTTCAATATTTGAAAGTGTTTGGCGATTCAGAAATTATTATTAAACAGGTCAGAAATACGATTCATTGTCTTTCTAGCCACCTCAAACATTATCAGTCGTTGGTACAAGAACTCACCTCTCACTTTTCAGCATTCAATATTTCTTCCATCCCTAGGTCTCAAAATTCAGCAGTCGACTTGCTAGCCAATGTTGCTTCCAAACTCCTACCTTCCGAAGATTATAGCCCAGATAGATTTTCAGTAGAGTTGCTTTTTAGACCATCAATTCCTGACAATGTCACTAATTGGAGAGTATTTAATCATGATGAAGAAATCTTACAATTCTTGACTTCCGAAAAGTCCTACGATGATCAGATCATAGAGGAAAGCAAACATGATCTTCAGATGAGAGAAAAGCACGAGGAAAACTCAATACCGAGCCTGTGGTGAAGCTTGAGGATCTTTACGATATTAAAGACAGGTTTAAACCTGTGACCAATACAAAGCTCCAAAGTTCCACCTTAAGGTTTGAATTGATAAATCTTAGCACTGAGCAAAATCTTCAAAACATTAATTTAGGATTAGGACTTTCGGTGGAAGAAAAGACAACATTCATTAGATTGTTAAGGAAAAATAAACATGTCTTTGCTTGGAAATATGACGATTTAAAGACATATGATGCATCTATCATCCAGCATACCATTCCAATGCTTGCTGAACAAAAACCAGTTCAACAAAAGCTCAGGAAAATACATCCAAACTTAGAGAGTCAAATAAAATTAGAACTCAATAAACTCTTGAAAGCTAAGATTATTTTTCCCGTTTGGCATTCAAACTGGGTCTCTAATATGTTGCCTGTAAGGAAGAAAAATGGTGATATCAGGATTTGTATAGATTTCAGAAATCTGAATAAGGCAAGCCTAAAAGATAATTTCCCATTACCTACTATGGAGCAGATACTCCATTCAGTAGCAGGCTCTGAGTTGATGTCCTTTTTAGATGGTTTTTCAGGATATAACCAAGTTTTGGTCCATCCTGATGACAGACTCAAAACTACCTTCAAAACAAAATGGGGAACTTATGCTTATCAGAAAATGCCTTTTGGACTTATTAATGCAGGAGCCACGTTCCAAAGAGCGATGGATATAGCTTTCAAAGGATTGATCAATAAAACAGTAGATGTCTACTTAGATGATATTACTGTATTTTCTAAGAAAATATCCAATCATTTACATGATTTAAATCAAATCTTTGAACGCTGCAGAAGGTACGGTATTTCACTCAATCCCAAAAAATCCTTCTTCGCTCTTAATCAAGGAAAACTCTTGGGCTTTATTGTTTCCAAAGATGGCATTTATATTGATCCGGACAGGATTAAAGAAATCTCTGAAATCCCTTTTCCTCATAATAAAAAATCCATGCAGTCATTTTTAGGCCAAATCAATTTTGTCAAAAGATTTGTTCCAGACTTTTCTCACATCATTTTACCACTACAAACTATGATTAAGAAAAATTCAGTGTTTAGATGGGGATCAGTAGAAAATGAAGCATTTGATTCCATTAAACAATCAATAATCAATGCCCCCACTTTGAACACTCCTAATTTTTCTAATCATTTCACATTGTATACTATCGCATCCGATTCATCTTATGCAGTAGTACTCACTCAGATTAATGATCACAACTTGGAAGCACCGATTTCATTTTATAGTTCAAACCTGCAGGGTGCTGAACTGAATTATTCCGAAGTAGAAAAACAAGCCTTTGCTGTGTATAAAGCTGTCAAACATTACAGACCATTCCTTTTAAAAACCCATACAAAAGTTATAGTTCCTTTTCCTGCAGTAAGGCAACTCTTAATTCAAATGGAATTAGGTGAAAAAAGGGCAAACTAGGTTACAACACTTCAAGAATATGACTTGGAAATCAAGCCAGCAAAGATTGTTAGAGGCCAAGGTTTTTGCAGGTTATTGGCAGGAGCATCCAACATTCAACAACCAGGTGATACAGAACATATCGAAGAAATCAACCAGATAAGTATTACTGATTCTGAATCACAATATGTAGACTTGATCTTTTATTTGAAAAATGGATATGCACCTCCTAACCTGTCTTATAAAAACAAAAGGGCCATTAGATTAAAAGCAAGAAACTTCACAATCATTGATGATGTACTTTTTAGGCAAAATTATGATTCAATTTTATTAAGATGCCTAGAAAAACCTGAAGCACAAAAGGTTTTGCAGGAATTACATGATGGACCAGCACGAGGACATTTTGGAGCTGACACAATAGCCCACAAAATCATTCATGTTGGATACTATTGGCCCACCCTGTTCAAAGATGCTCATGAATATGTAAGGAAATGTCGAAGTTTTCAAACCTCTAGTGGAAGACAAAGAAATCCAGCTTTCCCTTTGCAACCAGTCAACATTGAACAACCATTTGAGCAATAGGGATTGGAAATCATTGGAGAAATCACTCCACATTCTTCCAAACAACATAAGTATATCCTTACTGCCACTGATTATTTTACTAAGTGGTTTGAAGCGATTCCTTTAAAGACAACAAATTCTGAGGCAATTATGGAATTCATAGATCAATTCATCATTACCAGGTTTGGTGTCCCAAATTCTCTTGTTTTTGATAATGCATCTTATTTCTCTGGAAATGCTATGTTTGATTTTGCTATTAAAAGAGGGTTTAAATTGAAATATTCTGCCAATTACTATCCCCAGGGTAATGGTTTAGCAGAATCTACCAATAAAAATCTAGTTAAAATTATTAAGCGAACTATCGAACAAAATCATAAAAACTGGCACAAATCTTTAATATTCACACTATGGGCTGATAGGATAACACAGAAGGCTTCCATAGGCTCTTCTCAATTCAATCTTGTATATGGGAAAGAAGCAGTGCTACCAACAAATCTTGTCCTTCCTTCTCTAGCCCTAGTTCAGTTTATTGAAGAAAGCCCTTCTTCTTCTATTCAACTTAGACATGATCAAATCTTAAAATTAGAAGAGGAAGGAGAAAGGGCCAAAATTACTCATGCAAAACATCAGCAAATTATCAAGTCATCCTTTGATTCAACTTCATCCAATTCAAAACAGTTGCAAGTCGGTGATCTAGTTCTGAAATCGGACAAAGCCCATGAGTATAAAGGAAAACACACCAAGTTCCAGAAAATGTGGCTTGGACCGTTTCAGATTTGAGAGAAGATAGGCCATTCGACATTCATATTACAAGATTTATCAGGTAAGAGAGATTCTCTTCCTGTTAATGGCCTCATCTTAAAGAAATTTTCAATTGAGGAGGTAACCCCTTCTCCCTTTTTTTAGTTTAGTAGAATTTGTAGTTTGGAGGACCATTAGGAAATAAAGTTGTAAGGTATCTTCCATTGACCTTCGCTGTATTTAAAAGTTGCTCAAAGAAGTAGTGTTGATATTTACTTTTAAATGATAGAAGCCTTAAACAAAAGGGATAATTTCTAGGAAACTAGGTATATTCGCTTTCTGAAACCACATTTCAATTTTTGTGAACTCTTCTCAAGGTTTAGAAGTATTGTAAATCATTTTATGTTTTCAAATTGGTCACATAAAAGGTTATCAATATCAAAACAGAAACTAATCCAACTTCAGCATCTTCAACTCTTACCCTGTCATCCATACGCTCTTAAGGAGAAAATTGTCCATCCCATTCATCAAAGTTTGTGATTACTCAGAGTGTAATTCTAAAATATTTGATATAAAAGATAAGGGGTCTTATTACAAGCCTGCTTACCATGATCATAGGGAAATAATTTAATCGACATTACCAACACTGCATACCAAAACAGGGTAATGGCTTAGAATCATAAGACAAGGGGTCTCATCACGAGCTAGCTTGTTCGGTTAGATTACTACCAGTGAATGGCATTGTCAAAAAACTGGCCACCAAACCAGGACAATGGCTTTTTATCTTACAAAATAATAGAAAAGAAAAAAGAGATACAAAATATGAAAGCATGTTTTGAATTCATTATTTTAATCATACTCTGAAATGGATGGGATAATGGACAATAACATGGTTAAAAGGTATCCTTGTCGAAACTATGAATGTTTGCTGGCAACAGAGGCTCTACCTATGACAAAGGAGTCAATTAAAAAGGCTGATTTGGAAAGGTTTTCTGTTTTATCATTATCAACCAATAGAGGCCAATTTAAAACTTAGAATGTATCTAATTTTAACAAGAGAAGAAATTAGCAAAGATAGTTTTTATTTTATTCGGAATGCATATATACCTAGTTATATTAGAAATTTCCTCTTTGATAAGATTCCTATTTAATGAAAGTGTAAGTATTTCAGTACTTCTCAGAGATAACTGTTTCTCCCAGCGAATCGCCAATTGTTGTGCTCTACAACAACCCCCCATTTCATACAATTTTTATTTTTCAAAACTATAATATGAAATGGGTCCCTTTTCATTTAAATTGGTATCAACTTATCATTATTCAAAAGGTCCGAAAAGAAATAAGGCATTATAAACCTTTTTGATAAATCACTTAATCGGCCTTATAATAAAGAATGAACAATCTTTTATTATTGCGATAAAGTGATCGCAAGATCGCATATCACAATAACAAAGGATGCATGACTTAAAGACCCATTGATTTTCACTGATGCGACAATGCACAAATGGCTATCGGATATCGGGAAGGCAAGCAACCATAACAAAAGGCCCCTCTTCGCTCCGATGCGATATCGCTATCGGTGATCGAAGATGTACCATGCATGCATCTAAAGCCCTCGTTTAAATCTCCCGATGCGAATTGGCGATATCGCTATCGGCGATCGGGGATTCCGAAAGGACACCAATATAACAACTTAAGCATTCCCCTGATCACCAATTGCGATAAAGCTAAGCGCAAATTTCAAAAAAGATGGATAAAGCCGGGATATATTATGGTTATTTAGTATTAAAGGCCTTTCTCTTCCTGATAGTGATTCACTTACGCTCAACTGCCAAAACATCAAAGCCACGCTTAAATGAATCATTCGGCCAATAAACGATATGATGAGCATTTAAAGGATTGACAGGTTTAAAAGGCCATTTAATGAAACAGTAAGGCTAAAATCTCTTCAGATATTGTATCCGCGGCCACCTTAAGTTAAATCCTCCATTATTCATTGATTCATATATCTCGTTCATCTTTGGTTTGCGCCACCAATTCTCCGCATTACGTTCATTTTCTCTCCTGTGCAGAGCTCTTCTGAAGCAGCAAATTCAAGCCAAATGGGGAAGAAATCTAAGAGAACTGGGACAACTTCTACTTCGGCAGCTACAGGACAACATATTACCGATTCAGGACCACCCAAAAAGGGACTGATATCGGACACCACATGTCTAGGACTCGGTAAAAATACTTGGCTGAGCATCTACAATTTGATCGAGGCCGAAGAGCCTGAGGTAACAACAGTGCAAGCCACAGCAGACCCGACTCGGAAGTCTGATGCTACTCTAAAGGATTTAGCCGACTCTTACCTTCATCGGATAGTAGCCCGAGAACAAATTCTCCCATATACAGATGTGGTGAGATGGGCAATTGAAGAAATCCCAATCACAAACAGGACATTTTGCACCATGGACGGGAGAGTCTTCGGCTTGTTTCAACCTGATGATTTGAGGCAAATGTACCATTTGCCTGCACCGGAGAAGAAGTACAAAAAAGCATTCCTGGAGAAATTCAGAAATGAAAACGACATTGAATCAGAACCCATACGGGATTGGAGGCAAAACCCAGCAAAACACAAGCATGAGTCTTCAGGTAAGTACTCTGTCGATTCCTTGTGTTCTCCTTATTGTTATGCTGGAGTAATGATGTGTAGGTTGTGGGGGTTACATGATTCCGCAAACTTCACTATAGAGATGGTGCCTTTAATGGAGGCAGCATGCAATAGTGAAATAATGGATTGGGGAAATATACTGTTCGATAAGTTAGCAACCGCGGTTCTTGAATTCAGAAACAAATCCCGCATTACTGAAAGGTTCATTCCCCCATTTTACTATAGTGCCTACATCTTGGACACCCTATGTTTTAATTCCAAATTTCCTGTGTTGGGGTGGAGATGGACTCCACAAGACCCTATGCCCATTCATATATACCACCAGAAGTTATGGAAAGCCCACTATAAACACCATTTATATCAAGTTTGCAATGGTTTTATGTTACCCATTCACTATGCCATTTTTGACAAACCTGCTCCCAAGATTTCCTCACAGGCGAAGATTGACTTGACAGCCATAGGGAGATGGTTTGGAGAAGAAAAATTCACCTATGTAAGAGTTTTCGATAGCCATGCTAAGCCTCATGTCCTCCCTTTGTATATCCCCGACAAACTGTTAGCCCGAGAGGTAGCCTATCAGATTACATCTGAAGGAGTTGCACAGACTCTAAGGAATAAAAAGAAGCAGGTTTGGCCTTCTTTTCCTCTAAGATGTGGTGTCTACACTCTGCATGACTTTAAACATGCAGAGAAAGAAGTAGATAAGATTAAGGCACTGAATCTCGCCACTCTTCCTAATAGGCGATTTGATCCAAACAAAGTCGCCTACAATGCACTTGAACAGGCAAAACTCACTAAATTTGACCATAAAGATGATGATTTTGATGACCCATTCTCCTCAGCCGAGTCGCTATTTCAGGTTCAATCACTAGCCAGAATGAAATATCATGATGATGGGTTAGTTGAATTTAACAGACTTAGAGAACAGAGGTTGCAAACTCTGCCTCTAGATTTGTTAGCAACGACCCCGATGACACAATCAAGCGAACCTGAGCAGTGACTTACCAATGAACCTCCTGCTACATCAGAAATCGCTGGAGAAATCCAAACAAAAGAGCAGGAGGAAGTGCAGAGAAAAGAGCAGGAGGAAGTACAGAGAAAAGAGCAGGAAGAAGTGCAGAGAAAAGAGCAAGAGGAAATGCAGAGGAAAGAGCAGGAGCAGAGCAGCACGGATGTGAATGTAGATGCCCAAATTGACCCAAAATTGCTCTAGGAATGGCAGCAATTCGACTCAATCATAAGCAATCTTGAGAGCTCAAAGGAAGCTGATACATCAAAAGCGGCTGACACACATGATACAACATCTAAAGAGGTTCCAAGTGGAACCAGCGGCCTACCCCTTTCTACAGGAATAGAGATAATTCCCAAGGATCCTTCGGATCAGATCATTTTGGAAGTGGAGGAGATACCTCCATTGGATGTCTTTTACAGCCCTAAGCACATGGTTGTAGTAAAACGACAGCGGAAAAGGAGAAGGACTGATCAACCTTCCCTATTCCCTGAACAAACAGTGACAGCCAATGTGGTCTGGAAAGAGGAGTTTGATCCTTCTGATGAACTTACTAAATTGTCCCAATATGCTGGAGCCTATTCGGCAGCCACCATGGACAAGGCATCAGAAGTGACTAATCTGTTAAGAGAAAAGGACCAAGCAATTGCCTCGCTACAAGTACAGTTATCGGAGGCACAGCAGAAAGCAGAGCAACTTGAACAGCAGTTGTCTACACAACAACAAATAAACAATCAATTGAATAAACAATTGCAGGAAGAGAAACAAAGAATTGATTCAAGTGCCATTCAAAAGCAGAAAGAGCTGTCGGAAGCGCTGGCAAAATTAAAAGCAATGCATGAACAGATGGGGAAATCTAAAGATGAGCAAATTGCTCAATTATCAGCCCAAATAGAAAAGTCCAAGAATCTTCCACAGCCTGCTGAGTTCAGAGCCGAAGCATTACAGATTAACAAAGCATTGGTAACACAGATAAGGCTGTTATGTCAACAAATCGCTCAAGCAGAACCCTTATGTGACATAACAACATCAATAATTGATAAATCGGTTGATGCTAGAACAGACTTGGAGGAAGCCGATGAGACCTTGACAAATTTTCTTGAGTGGCAAGACACTGATGAGGGACAAGCAGCTAATTTGCCAAAAATCTTAGAATCCCATAAAGAGATCCTATTTATGGAATGGAAATCCCAGTTAATGAAGACAGAGAGAGCAGTTTCCAGATGCAAGTTAACCACAAGTAATTTGGTTGAATTGATTAATGATACTCTCTACTTATCTAACATGATCTCTTAATGTACCCAGGTAAATTACTATCAGTTAAAACATTCGAGCAGTCATGTTATCAAGAGCTAGAGAATAATGGGAGATTGATCGCAGGTATTAACAGTTTGACTTGGGACACCTATTGGTTGTTCCTAGTCAAACCATACATCCAGAGAGCCGCCCTCAAGTGCCTGACAGATGCAATCGGGTGTATCATTCTCGATATACAAGATGCCACATATGCTGCCCAACTCAATTCTCGTCTCAACCGACCTCCAGAAGTGGAACCAATGCTTGCAATATGCCAACTCAGGTCGAAAGGCAAACAACCTAAGTGATGAATCATGCTGCCGACTGCCAGATTGCTATGAGGAAGATACTCCAAATCAAGTTGTACCAATTAAGTAGGATTTTAATTTCATAGTTAGTTAGTTTTAATCAAGTATTTATAGACCCTTTCAATGCATTGGAAAGGGTTGTAAGTTTTTGTATATGAATTAAACCTGAAGTTGCACTACTGTACTTCAGGCATATTTTTTATAAAGACTGGGCCAATTATTCCAATTTTGATAACGAAGCTTTTATGTGGATGTGCACTATTGCCTTTATTTAAAAGTATTTCTGCGTCGGAAGAAGGAATTCAAATAGCGATTGATGTTGGGAATGATTTGCAGCTCATATGGTACTACTATCTATGTCTGAGTTCATTCTTTTTATGTGAATTGTTGTTTGATCGCTCTTGCTATTATCGGATAGATGTGTGTGTTTTCAACAACATTCTTTACAATTTCCACTATTGGATGTTTACAACATGCTTTTCTTTTATCATACATGTATCGGTAATATAAAAGGATAAGTGTAACAATGTTTTGTTAATCACTTTGTTCAACTATTTGAACAAAGCAATCATTAAGTGAATGAATGTTTATGTTTATTGTGTAGAGTCATCTATATGCCTATCAATGAACAAAGATCATCAAGCGTTGCACTTAAAAGAATAGAAGCCTCCTGGGATAGAATAGTCATTTTTGTTTTTGCTGTTAGATTAAGTCATCCATTCATTATCATTTATTAGAAACCAATCACTCATCCATCCTCATTTTATTCATTATTGGGAAACTGGTCCCATTATATCCATTCGGAGCCACCATCCCAAACGGAAAAGGAGCTGTATTAAGGTCCGGACCGGGTGGTTATCCCCCAATGTTGATACAACGATTTTCGGGGCATCAACAATTCCCAAAAGTTCATATCATGGAGTGCCATATTATGTAAGTAAAACTCTTCTAATTTGTCCTTATCCTCAGCTGAACTAGTATCACACAGATGCATGAACTGACCATAATTTTGGAAAGGGATTATGCCCCTTTGGGCCAATGTTTTGATTTGGAACTGGAGCCATTGGTCTTTAAGGTACAATGCATAAAATCTGGTCGGTTGTCTACATTGCAAGGCTTCCATTTCCCAGCTAGCCATGTAGGCCATCTAGGCTTCTCTTTCCTACAACTACTGTTTCAGCATCAGTATTTCAGCTGCTGCTTGAGACTCCCTCTCTTGCTACTGCTTTATCATCATTTCCACGTCATGCTGTGGCTCTCCCCCTTGCTGTGTTTCTGTTGTTTCCTTGTCTGTTAGGGGACCTTTCTGTAGTTGCTACTCTTCAGAAATATGTGTTATTTCTGCCCCTGGAGTTTCCTGTTGTTGCAACTGCTTGTTCAGCAGTGCATTTTCCTCCTGTAGCGGGGCTCTTTTACTACTCTCAGTGTGTCTCACCATTGTCAACTCTCTTCTTAATTATTTCAGCTGTTCTTCCATGTGGCCTATGTCTGCAACTCCCTTGAATTTAGCAATTTTCATCCAAGTGTGGGTTCTAACCCTTTCCTGTCCCAATGCAAAGAAAAGTGGTACAAGGAATTTTTGTGGGATGATCTTCCCACCTTCTAGCAAGTTGTAATATGAGCCCAAATTAGGCTAAGGGCTTGGCTCTAGTATCTCCTCGGTCTTGTATTCTTCTTGTGACTATTTCACTGCCTCCTCTTCCAATTTTTCAGTCTCCTTGAACTTGGATAACGTTTCCTGTAGAGAGGTCTTAGCTTCTTGTAGAACTGTTTTGGTGTCCATCAGTCTGATTTTCTCCTTCCAGGTGGAAGTTTTGGGACTTCCTCTCTCATAAGTGATGGATATTTTGGAGGGGATTCCTCCTTCTTCTCAGTAGGTGCATCCGTGATTATTATAGGTTCCTTTGGTGGAGGCTGGGGCTTGCCCACCTTTATCCTGGTGCTCCTTCTGGCTTTAAAATACATTGATGTTTCTCTTTTTCTTTTTCCTTTTTGTTTTGTTGGAGTGCTTAATGCAGCCAGCACAGTTACTAGTTCTTTTGCCAACATCTCAGCGGATGTTTCTTCCTGTTGCTATTCCCCTTCATCTTCTGTTGTCTTCTCCGTGCCTACTGTTTCTGTTATTTTTGGCAATGGCTTCTTTGCTTCTTGTTGGGTTCCTGCCTTGCTTGTGGCAATCCTCTTTTGGGCCTTCTTAGGATTTTTCTTCTCACTTTCTGTTCTATTCCTTTTCTTTTTCTTTGGGGTAGTCTTCTTTCATGTAGTAGGTTTTTCGAGTTTCTCTTATGCTTCCTGTTCTTCCTCTGTTTCCTGCTCTTCCCCTATTAGAATATGTGGTGTCTCCTCATGCACTTCTTCCTCAATTTCCTCTTCTCTCCCTCCTCCTCACTGCCAGAGGGGCTGATATCCTCAGTCAAAGTCTTGATGTCATCATTTCTAGACATATTTCTGAAAATTTCCCAAGCTATGGGAATGTTATATGTATGTAAGGCATCTTATAATAACAGTTTGATGAGCCCATGGTGGGCCAACTGGTCTGGGATTCCTACATTTATCTTGGTACTACATTCTATTAAAGACTGGAGGAGGAAATATGCAAGGCTCAGTTTCCTAACTAGAGGTAGATCCATCCCATACCTCAATTCATGTAGTAACTTGAAGTGATAACCATAAATGATGTTGAACCTTCCTTCACAAGTGATATATTTTATTATTTGGTAACTAACTTCATTCCATGGAGGAGGCAAGCTTGTCCTCCTGACCCCATTTTTATCCTCTATATGATCCTCCCCAAGTTGAAAAAATGTCTTCTTGGCCACCTGCCAAAGCTTTTTCCTCCTTGCTCCAAGGGAGCTTAGGTGGAAGGCTTGTAATTTGACTGATAAAATCAGGGGTGAGTTCTAAGGACAGACCCCTAACACTGACTGTGGCATGTGTCCTCGAATGGGGTTTTAAGGCCATCAGGAATTCTTCAGTTACCTCATCATCATATCCATGTATTCTTTCGAAGAAGATCATCCAATTTGCCTTGGTGAAAAGGGCCACCACCTCAAGGTGCTCATGTAATTGGTTGGAGTTCAAGGGCTCCTTCCTCATAAACCCTCCTGGCATGGTGTTGATTGGTACTTGAAGTGCTTAGGTGAGGAATTTCCTTTTTCTCTCTAAACTGTAGGAGGAATTTCCATGTGCTCCTTATCACAACATCAAATTGCAATATTGCCCTTGTTTCAGATTGCTATTATCCTAAATTTGATTTTCTGCCGTTGGAAAGAAAATATATTTTTTTGGCAGAACAGAGGATAAATAACATGGGGTTTTGCTCAGAGAATAGATAGATATGCAAATTCTATTTTTTTACACAGGCTGGTTTCTACGATTGTAAGTGTTTTCTTTACAGTGGAAGATGAGAAAGAAGAAGACAACCCTGAATATAGAGAAGAAATCAGAGAACTGTGTATAACTCAGGGAAAATATGCAGGCAGACTTTTAAACTTCATTCTCCTTTATTTCAACCCAATTCTGTGTTTTTAATCCACCACCTTATACAAATAGGTCCTATGCAGGGAGGTTTCCCGAGCCTACCTTGTTTGAAGCTCAAATTCTGATAAAAATCTCGAGTTTTCCTTCTGCTGGCTGTTCTCTGCCTTTCCTATAGAAGCTTTCTTGTAGAGACTCTCCGGCTCCTGTAGAATGTGGCAGGGCTCCTGTAGAGCCCGATAGGCAATAGGGTTTAGAAAAAAATTGGCAGAGAGCTGGTGGAGGACGAATGATTTGCTGCTCTGAAGGTGGTAAATGAACACTGCAATCGAGAGCTTCGTAACATGCAAATGAACCAAAAGGGTGGTGGAGGCTTGGAGTGCATTGTACTTAACTGTTGGCGTAATCCGCGGTGAGGAGATGAGGTGGCCAGATGGGTACGTTATCCCCATCCAGACTGTTGGTTTGATGCCAGTGTCATTATGGTTCCTCATGCCGCCTGACCGCCATCACCTCCCTTACTCCTGTTATCCGCCGCCACCACTACCAGTTTCAAATGCCTTCTTCCCGAGTTGACATGCCACATGTGCTGACTGCGTATCTAATCAACAGTTTGAATTTGGACGTGGCTCAACTGAATTCCACGAAGGTGTGTGAACTGAATGAGGGTGGCCAGTTAGCTGGCCACCGATTCCACGTAATTGACCATTCCCATAGTTCATGCAGTTTTGAAATATTATTCATGCAATCGAGGAATAGGTTTAGGCACTTACCTGCGTAATCACGGTCATGTTATGCATATTTCGGACTTTGGCACTTCATTTCCTCGTTGTTGTTTCTACTTGCGCTCTACATGCTCGGCCTTGGGTTTTTCCAATGATCTCCCGTTCAGACATTGCTCTTCATACGTCCTGCTATGTTGACCCTGCCTCTGGAGTATGTTTTTCAAAGGGATCAACGGCTACAGGAATCCTATAGGATCTCTTGTAGCTACTTCTCCTCTTGAAATTCAAGATAATAATGTGTGGGGATAAAACTGTTGGAGAAGGTCTCGATTGAGAAGAAGTCACAGTTTGAGGGTATCAGGCCCGGGATGAGTAAAACTGCTGCTGTCTCTATTTGTCATTTTTTCTCTTTGCTGTGTGTTTGCAGGATGACAGGAACAGAATATTTGTATGTGGTTGTGCAGGGAAAAAAACGAGTGGAGATGTAGGTGTACAGGGATGGAATGGCGAAATGGGAAGGTGGATGGTGGTAAAGAGGTTCATAGGGGTGCTAGACGAATTTCCAACCCTCGGGTTCGATTTTAGAATGGATTTTGGCCTTCCTATAATTTGTATAGGATCCTCCTATAGAGAACACAAAGTTTCTTGTAGGATGCGAAATTTCAGAACAAATGAGGCCAAAAACTTGGGAAAGGATAACAGTGATGGGGTGATGGATTGTGAAGGGTGCATGCAGCCTGTCATGTCTTTTCCTCTTGTGCAACCCTCCTGCAATGACCTTCCTGCAACCTGCACTTTATTCAAAAGAAGTTAGGTTTTTTTCTTTCTTTCCTTTTTTCTCTTTCTTTGTTCTTTCTTTGAGATAGCTGGGGCGCCTCTAGGAGGTTTTCACCCTCACTTTCTGCTCTAGGCGCCTCCAAGAGGTTTTCACCCAGGGATCTTTTATTCCATTTTCTCTGTTTTTTCTATTTTTTCTATTTTTTTTTGGTTCAGGGTGTGGGTGGAGTGGAGACAGGAACGTGCTCCACTACCAGCACTGATTTACCCAGAGTTTCAATGAACTCTTGCTTGAAAAGGGGCTTCTTGTAGATCTTCAATCGATGCCCATTGATGAGCATGAGGATGGCTTCTTCATCAATGGTCCGGATAAGGACTGAACTGTTGTCATTGCATTTTTCTACTGTATATGGTCCCAGCCATCTAGTTCTCAGCTTTCCCTTGAAATCTTTATACCTTGAATCATACAGCAGCGCCCAATCTTGATGAAATTGTTTCTCTTTGAGGTGTCGATCATGCCATATTTTTCTTTGAAGTTGGACTACCTCTGAGTGGAGAAGGGCCTACATTCTCTGTTCATCTAATCCATTTAGCTGAAGCAATCTTTATTTTTGTGCATGGTTGAGGTCTAGGTCTAGCTGAGCTGCTAGCCTTAATGTGTTATATTCAAATTCTATGGACATCAAAGCTTTCTTCCCATAGACCAGCTCATAGGGTGTGAAACCTATGGTAGTTTTCCAAGTAGTGTTATAGGCCCCGGTGGCCTCAACCAATCGTTCTGCCCAATGTTTTTTGTTGCTGCTCACTACCTTAGTCAAAATCTCCTCCAAAGTTCTGTTAGTGACTTCCACCTGTCCATTTTCTTGTGGGTGATAAGGGGTGGAGGTTCGGTGCTTAATCTTGTGGTGTGTGAGCAAGTCTTCAACTAATTTGGAGGTAAGCTGACTCCCTTGATCTGTAACTAACTCTCTTGGGTAGCCAAACTTGTAGAAGATATTTTCCCTTAAGAACTCAACTACTTTTTCTTTGGTTGCTGCTTTTATCACCTTTGTTTCTACCCACTTTGTTAGGTAGTTTGTGCACACAATGATGTAAGACTTCTGTTTTGAAGGAGGGTTGATAGGACCCACAAAGTCTATGCCCCACTTCTCAAATGGCTCGAAAGTCACGTGAGGTTGCAGGGGCATCTCATTCCTTGGAGTCGGTTTCCCCATCCTTTGACATCGGTCACATTGGCTGATGTATCTCTTAACATCTTGATGAAGAGTGGGCCAATAGTAACCAGCCCGCAAGATCTTGAAAGCAGTCCTCTTCGCTGCAAAGTGGCCCCCACAAGGTCCATCATGACAGGTTAAGAGGATGTCAAAGACCTCCTCTTCCATGACACATCACCTCAAAATCTGATCTGGGCCATGTTTGAACAAGTTGCCCCCAATCCAAGTGAATGGGGCGCTTTTCCTCATGATCTTGCTCTTCTATTTTGAGGACAGGTGTGGTGGAAACTGTGCTAAAACAAAGTAATGTGCTATTTCAGCAAACCATGGAGAGAGTACTGAAATAACAAACAGGTGTTCATCTAACATTTGATCATACACCATTCCTTCTTCACCTGCAGGCAGATCTAGTCTAGACAGAAAATTAGTAACAACATTTTCCTTACCTGGCTTATCAACAATAGTCAAATCAAATTGCTACAACAAAAGTAACCATCTAATGATATGAGCGTTTACATCTGGTTTATTCATCAAATACTTAATTGCAACATGATCAATATATATGAATGTTTGATAACCAGTGATGTAGTGTCTGAACTTGTTTAGGGAATGGACTATAGCTAGGAGATCTTTTTCGGTTACAGTGTAGTTTAATTCTGCCTTGGACAGGTTTTTACTGACAAAATATATGGCATATGGTAGCTTCTCTTCAACTTGTCCTAGGGCTTCTCCTATAGCTTTGTTCGAGGCATCTTTGTGAATGTGAAAAGGTAGGGCCCAATTTGGGCCTCTCAAGATTGGGGCAGTTACCAGCTTACCTTTCAAAGCATCTAGAGCCTCTTGATAGTTGTTAGTCCATATGAACTCAACATCTTTTCCTGAAAGGCCAAACAATGGAGAGGATATCTTGCTAAAATCCTTAATGAATCTTCTATAATACCCTGCTAAGCCTAGAAAACTCTGAACATCTTTTACCTTTTGAGGAGGTGGAACCCTTTGGATGATAGCAATCTTGTTGGGATCCACCTGTAATCCTTGCTAAGAAATTGTATGACCTAGCACGGTCCCTTCAGTCATTAGGAATTCACATTTATCAGGACTGAGGGATAGGTTCATTTCAATACACTTGGCTAAAACTTTCCTCAGGTTAGTCAATGCTTCTTGGAAGTTAGACCCATAAGGGGTAATGTCATCCATATAGATTTCCACTGGATCATGAACCAGCTCTGCAAATATGCTCAGTACTACTCTCTAGAAGGTGGCAAGAGCATTGCACAACCCAAAGGGAAGGACCCGATAGGCAAAAGTACCCCATGGACAAGTGAAGGTGGTCTTATCCTAGTCTTCTGGGCTGATTTGGATCTGGTTGTACCCGCTAAACCCATCTAGGAAGAAAAAGAACTTCTTCCCTGCCAGGCCATCTAACACTTGATCTATGAAAGGCAAAGGGAAATGGTCCTTCTTGGTGGCCTTGTTAAGCTCTTGATAATCTACACAGATCCTCCACTTCCCATTTTTCTTTGGCACTAGCACCAAAGGAGAAACCCATTCACTGTCAAAGATGGGGTAGATGAATCCTGCATCCGGTAGCTTTTGCAGTTCTTCTTTGACAATGTCCTTGAGGGCTGGATTCATCCTCTGTTGAGGCTACCTGACTGGTTTACAATCCTCTTTAATGTAAATGTGATGAGTACAAACTGAAGGGTGGACTCCCTTCATTTCCTTATAGTTCCAAGCAAAAGCATCCAAATCACTGCTCAATAAGCTACACAGCTCTTTCTCCTGAGAGGTGGATAGGGTTGAGTTAATCCTCAAGGTTCTTTCTAGCCCAAATTCGACATTCTTAACTCAGAGAGAGGTCGGATCAGCCACACAGAGATCAATGGAAGCATTAGCTTGGGTTTCTTCCACCAGCTCTAGTAATGGAAAATCACCGGGGGGCGAATTTTGAATCAAATCCTCAATAAGCTCATCCTCGGTTTGAGGACCCCCCTTGGTAGCTTCCACTGTGCACAATGGTGTGGAGTAGACTTCATCCTCATCTTCCTCCTCCAACCAGAGAGGTAAGTCATGTTCTAGTAGAGGTTGGGCAGGAGGATAGAGGACTAGCTGCTTGGACATCTGCCCATTCTTGATGGTCATGCTCCCAGCTCGACAACTGATGTAAGCATCTGCAGTGGCTAACCAAGGCCTTCCTAGGATGAGAGGATACCCAGTGAGCTTTGCCTTTGGCTGAAGAACCAAGAAGTCAGCAGGGTACTCCCAGGAATCAATGGAGACCATGACATCTTCCACAATCCCCTTAGGGGTCACGGTGGAGCGATCTGTCAACTGCAGTACTGCTGAGGTCTTTCTCAGGGAACCTTGAAGGTTGAGTTTGAGCATAGTGTCCCTAGTCATTACGTTGATGTTAGCCCCTACATCAATCAAGGTGTGGGGGATTATGGTGCCATTGATGTGGGCATCGACTAAAGGACTCCCAGGGTCCAGATATTTTGGACAAATCACCTATCCCAACATCAGGTCGGACAGTTGTCCGATGACATTGATAGTTGGGGCATCTCTCTTGTGCCTGCTTCGGTGCCTGAAACACTTCTTTTTTATCAACTTGTTGTAGATTGGTACATCTTTTATGGCCTGGAAAAGTGGTATTTTTACACATAACTGTTTTAGTTCTCCCAGAAGTTTAGTTTCTTCTGGGGTTGGTTGTGTGGTTCCAGTTAGTCTCTCAGGAAAGGGTGGAATGACTTTTGGTTCAATTTCCTGTTTCTCTTCTTCATCCTCCTTAGGAGGAGGTTGGCTATCTGGGAGGACCTTCCCAGATCATAGGTTGATCTCCTGAATCTCCACAACATAGGTAGGGAATGTTGTTTCTCCAGTATATAACTGTTGGGCCTGCTTGTTATTGGGGTTCGGGTTCGGTTGAGCAGGTATTTGGGGTTGTCTTAGAGGAGCAGGAGGTAATGGTTGTGGTTGAGTAGGTGGTGGAGGGAAAAGAGCGGGAGGAGAGTTGTATTGGGGCATCCACCCTTGATGAGGTGCATTCCACTGAGGTTGTGGCTGAGCATGAGAATGAAACGAATGAGCAGCAGGTTGAGTATGGTATTGGGATGGATACGACCAAGGAGGGGGTATGGCCCAAGAAGGATGAGTAGGGGGACCCCAAGAAGGTATGTGAGTGGACTGATTGGGGTTGTAATAAGTCTAGGATGTCCCTTGCATTCCTTGCTAGTAAGGTCTGAGTCCATGTGGCCTCCTTTGGTTCATGAAGTAGAGTGGTTCATTGGCCCCTTCAGCCCCTTGGTACATAGCTTTAAATTCGGGTAAGGATGGGCACTAATTCGTAGGATGGTCTTCTTCACAGACAAAACACACCTCTACAGAGTGTAATGGACACTCGTTCCTAGGATTCTTTCTAGTGCATCTGGGACAAAAGATGGCTAAATCCCTGTCAGCTTCCTCTTGCTTCTTTTGGATTCACAAGGTATCCATTTGCATGGCAATGGTCTGTCTCATCTTGCTTTTGAATTCTTCCATCTGATTTGAAAATTCATTTTTGGATAAGGGGGCACTGGCTAAAAGTTGACTTCCCCTACCTCTTTTTCTGGTTGCCCTAGAATGGTTTCTAAACATAGTCTTTATGTCATCATAAGGTTGCTGGTAGATGTCTCCCCCAGCCAGCAAATGGAGGGTATCTAGAAGGTCTTCAGGGACCCCTCGGAGCAGAACCAACTTCAGAGATTCAGGGTCAAGTGTGCACCTGGCCCTTTTATAACTAAGTTGAAACCTCTCTTCATAGTCTTCTAAAGATTCATCACTTCCCATGGTCATCCAAAAGATTTCTTCCTTTGTTTCCTTCAACCTACAGTAATCCCAGTATTTGTTGTTAAAGGCTTGCTACATTTGAGCCCAAGTTGTGATACTGTTTCCAGGTAACCCCATGAACCAGTGTAGTGATGCATCCTTGAGGGTAGAGGGAAAGAGTTTCAACTTTTGCTCATTTTCTGCATAGTCATAGGTTCGACAAAGGACAACAAACTCAAAAAAGAAGGTATCAGGGTCTTCAGTAGTCAATCCATGGAAGTGAAAGGTGCCTTCTATTCTCTCCCCATTGGTCTCTCGGATGGGAAAGGTTCCTTCTATTCTCTCCCCATTTCCTCTACCGTTTTTGTTTTCAGCCATGGTCTCAGGAGGAATGTTTTCTTGCTCTTCTTCTATTATAGGATCTTCGTATATCTCTGGAGGTTCACCTATAGGTTCTTCTGGATCACTGCCACCAAAGAAGAGAGAAGGGTGACTTAGTGATGTGGTGGGGGTGTTGGGTAGGAATTTTCCTAAATTGTCTCTGTTCCTATGAGGCATGAAAGGAAATCTCTTTTTTTTGGGTAGAATTTTTTGTTTCTTTTTCTGCTTGTACCTGCAAAACTAGAATGGATTAAACAACAAATTGCAACTAACTAAAGTCTATCTTGCTAAAATGAAAATGCAGAATTGAAATGAAAGCAGGGAAGGACTAATCTATTTTGCTGAAATGGAAATTGCAGAATTGAAATGAAAGCAGGAAATGTCTAATTTACGCTTGGTGAAATGAAATTGCAGAATTGAAATGAAAGTAGGAAATGTCTAATTTACGCTTGCTGAAATGAAATTGCGGAATTGAAATGAAAGCAGGAAATGTCTAATCTACTTTTACAGAAAGGAAATTGCGGAATTAATGAAAGAAGGAAATAACTAATCTACTTTTGCATAAATGAAATTGCATAATTGAAATGAAACAACTACTCTACTCTTGTTGAAATAAACTACTTAGCAGAGGATTGCAGTAGAAAATAGAAGAAAAGCAATAATTACAAAATACTCTGACGCTTCCTCGGCAACGGCGCCAAAAATATGGTGAGTTCCAGTATTGTAGTAATGATGCTGCAACTCCTGGGACTCCCTACTTTACTTTTATCAACTCGGTAGTTCATAACAAACTTGGAAGTGATGGTGCTGTATGCACAAGTACTCAAAGGAGGCTATTCTACTTATAGAAAGAAGATGCAAACTAAAAGGAAATGCAAACCCTAGCTAACCCTAGTTTTACCCACTAACCCTACTTTTGCAAGAAAAAGAAATGAAACTACTGAAATGGATGCCATTAACTACTGAAAAGGTAACTACATGTACTTAAGCTACTTCTGAAGGAAAATGTGGAAAAATCATCTTTTTGTACTTTTGAGCAATTTTATGCAGATTTATTATGCTTGCGATTTAACTATTTGCGACTGTGCAACGGTTTGGTGGCGAAGGGAGATGGAGTTGGCTGTTGCAGATGATGAGGAAGGTGTGGAGAGGACCTAAGGAGTCCCTAGCATCCTTTTGGAGATTTCCATTACGATTGGACTTCGAAAAATCCCTCGCATGAACTTCTACAGGAAGTCTGTAGGGGATCTACAGGAAGTTCTACAGGAGCAGGCCGAAAGTGATTTTTGAAGGGTTGGAGGAGGAAAAATGGTGGGAAAAAGGAAATGAAGGTTGGATGAGGGTGTTAGAGGGTCTAGGACTCTGTTAATGAAGATCAAAGTTGAAGGATATGGTGGGAGTTGTTCAAAAGATAAGAAAGCTATTTTGCACAAAAACATAGAAATTAGGGTTGTTTGGGAAAGTGTAGCGAATGAGTGGAGAAAACCTTGAGAGATGGACTAGAGCAGGTTGGGTGATGAAAGGATGACAAGCTGGAATTGTATTCGAGTGATCTGCACACCTGCTTCTAAAAACTGATTCAAGGAGAATTAAAAAACAGAGTTTTACCTAATTTAACCTAATTCTGCCCTAAAAACCAAAAAAGTGTTGAACATAACTTTATGGACAGGAAATGATGCAAGAAAACCATAGAAACTGAACAAGAATAGATCTAATCATGTAACTACAACTAACATTTATTTCTCCAACTCGAAATCTCTCACTAGCAATTGCATTGGTAAGCAAAAACAGTGCTTTGGTGGCAGCAAGAGTGCCTTGGTCTCAATTCATGGTCCCACAAAGGGAGAAAGGAGATCAAGGCTTGCTTGGTGACCTTCTTGTGAATCTTCTTTTATTACTGTAGCAAACTATCTAATCAATCCTGAAATTAGAACAACTACTCTAATCATCAAAAACAACCTAAGTAACAAAGAAAGATTTAATCTAAACAATAGAAATTATTTCATGAATGCAAGAAAAACACATATAAATACAAGAAGGAGGTACTGGGCACTTGGTTTGGGCCCAAACCTAAGAGCTACATCCGCCTTAGAAAGATCAGTGCTGGTTCAAAGCTGGATTCATCTTCATTGCTTAAAAAATAATAGTAATATCACAAATTGTCTACAAAAAGAGCTCAAAAATGAGCTGAATGTAGAGCTGCACTAAAGTGTGAAAATAATCTGCTCAATAGCTAACCTACTGAGGCCTGAGGCCTTATATTTATACAAGTTGAGGACCCTAATAGTCCTCCTAAACTTTAGGAACTCATCTGCCAAAACTTGCAGTTAACAGCAACTTCACTAGCCCTGCTCGGCTACCCTTGTGATCATCGATGTGGTGGCCCTTGAACTCCGAGCTGCTAGTGGAGAACTCGAGGAAGGGGTCATAAATTCTGGAAACACCCTTCCTATAAGTCCTCAGATTGGTTTCTTCAAGTTTTGGCTGTCAATCTACTCATAAATGCTTGGTCTTGGTCCAAAAATGTCCAAAAATCTGCAATAAACACTCATTAGACTTTGTGGTAAAGTGACTATCCCCATTCACTCAATTAACATAAATATATTAAAAAATATTCCCAAAACTATGGAGAATGGTGGATTAAATGGAAAAAATAGGCAAAATGAGCCCATATACTGGGGCTCATCACGCACGTTGGGATTTGAACACAGTTCGCTTCAGAGACACACTGACAGGGTCTAAAGCGTTATCAGCCCATCCTTACACATTGGATTGAGAGAGATGGAGTTGTCTAGACATACCAAAGGGGATGAACAGGTTAGCAGAAATGTTGGGTATGCTTTGCCCATTGGAGAGAGAGATAGAGCTACCTAGTCAGATCTCATGTGTTGACCTAGGTAGTGGGATGAGATGATCATAGTTGCACGGGATGAAACATCCGCGTGTCAAGCTTGTTCTATGTGGTAGTGTTTGTGTATTAGATCCCTCTCTTGGGGTTGGATGGTGAGAGATTCTGAGTTGGTACCTAGTGGAGTGGGCTAGACTCATGGAGATCATCGTAGTTCGGAGTAAATCTCAGTGGGAGCTCTCAGACATTGAGGGTGTTGGAGGCCCAAGTTGGCATTGGGATCTAGACAGGGCTTCCTATCCGATATGAGACATGCGGGATGGCTATGGCTTTGATGAGGTAGTCAACCCCATGCCTGAGTGCATGCATTCCTTAGGGGAGCTCCAATTGACGCTAGTGGCCACGTGGTTTGTGAGCATAATCCATTGGTTGCTTTGGCATGTTGGTTGCGCATGGGGGCACAGGATGATTAACATTCTATCGTAGGAATTGGTTCGAGGAGGTGGCATGGATTGGCCACCAGACCAGATATTGTATGGAGACGTTGTTCTCCCATTGAGGTTTAGGACTCAGGGGTCACAAACCATCGGCACAGTAGAGATATCTCCCCTAGTAGGAGTGGAGTTAGGGTGCTCAGGTCTACCAAGATGGACGAGGCGACATGATGTGTGTCATGGTGGGGTCACTATTAGAGTGGCAGACACTTTGGCACATGTTGGATATCATATGTTACAAGGTGGTATGATAGTAGGTAGTGGTACACAAGACTACACAGAGTCAGGTTGTAGCGTACAGTGTTATATAGAGGGATGTGGCCTGATGCATACAGACCCAATTATAGGCCATAGCACCTAGTGGTGTGCAGGGTTATGTAGCGAGGAGCAGTGGTCGACAGAGGAGCATGGAGATACATGGTGGTATACCATAGCATGTCGATTTAAACTGTGGGGTAGGAGGAGTGATTCGCATCGCATTGAGGACATGTGGGGAGTGACAGGTGTAGTGACACAGGCATGACACAGGAGGGCACATGACAGTATAGCCGTAGTCAGCGGTATCCAGTGGTGTATAGGGATAGGTTGCAGCATACAATGGCATTTCATGGAGTGTGGAGGTACTTGGTGGTATGCAGTGACACATGATGGAGTGCAACGGGCCCTTGGAGCTTTGCCTCTAGGGAGACTTATGGACAGGGATAATAGGTGTACCATTGGATGCAACTCACCTAGGAATGATGAGGACATTATAGAGCATTTTGGGATACCATGTTTAGTGGAGGAAGGGCCTTGAGGGAGTTATCAGCAGTTCTGAGGCAGAGAGGGGGTCGTCCATAGGATTACTCTTGAGCATTCTTGCAGACTCTTGATCATACTCTTTGGGACATACCCACCCATCATCCTCCAGTGTTTCTTACAATCGCAGAGAGTTTGGTTGTTTCACTTTGACACTCTCCATTCAGGCAACAGGGCATGGGGGACTCACCTTAGGCACTTGGATGAGACATCACGAGTTATGGGTCGGGATGAGACTCTCTAGTTGAGACACTTGGTAGGTGCATGAGTCAATGGTTATAGACTTAGGGGTGGCATGGTTGATTGTCGAGGTAGCATATATTCCACCCCTAGGTTCACACTTGGGGAGGTGATCGAGAGGGAGTTACATGGTGCTTTTTTAGTTGGACAGCTTGAGGCCTTAGGGGAGCATGAGGTGTGAAGGACAGTAGTCCTTATTGGCAGGATGATGCTTAGGCTTCTGGAAGTACTTGAGCACATCATCAAGAGCTAGGATAACAGATCTCGTTGTGTGATTTGGTAGGCACAGAACAACTCGATATTTGCTACACAGGTTCTTGATGCTTAGTGCCTACCTATTGGATACCTACAGGAGGCAAAGATTGGGCACAAAGGGGTACCGACATCTAGCAACATATCACATCAACAAACAAAGAGTATTGGGGCTTGTGGATCTCCAGTATGGTTATGGGATCTAGGGATCCAATGGATTGGTGGGATACTCCACTCCTCAGTGAGCATGGTCAAGATAACAAGCGGACTGATTCGTTCACATGCGGACACATGGGCGATCACCGAAGTCCTCACTATAGGACAAGGCAGATTGTTGCTCAAGATTTGGGCTAGCCATGGAGTGATAGGCGCTGGCACTATTGAGTCACTTTGGCAAGATTGGCCTAGCCTCGATCATCGCATAGATTATGGCCGAGAGTTATGGGAGAGGAGGTTCTGGTATGGGCATGCTACGCTGTAATTCATGATCAGAGTGTCACAATGTGAGCATGATAGGTTCCTTCTACGATGGGTAGGGGATTCTGGCATAACAGGGTTGAGCAGTTCAACTACCGTAGAGGTGAGTTGGTTTCTACAGGGGAGGGCCATGGAGATCTTCCATTTGGTTTTAATGATTCATTGATGGTGTGGGGAACTTCACCATGTGGCAGGGTGATTGTTTGGAGGAGATTAGGGGAAGCCCGGGTAGACGAGGGTTGAATTTCACTAGGATTGGATTGCATCTTCAGGAGTTTACTCTTGTAGTGCATGAGATGGACTATTTAGTAAGCAGTTTCATGAGGATTTGGGAAGAGTTTTACATTGTCAAGATGCTCTACTTATTGGTGATAGACATAGGGGTTCTAATGCCCATATCTCGTAGGATAGTGAGTGGAGCAAGGGGGGCTTCACGTTGATTAGGTTGGCTTGGGAACTTGGTATCGACAGAATCCTTCACTATCAGGGACAATCCAATAGGATAGTACAACGATCAGGGACAATCCAATGGCACATTTGGGAGCCTGGTGAAGTTTGCATTGATAGTGGGGGTCCACAATCAGAGAGGGTGTTTGTTCATGCATTTCTTGAGGAAAAGCGATTTTTGGTGCATTGGAAGAACTTGCCAGATGAGGATGCCACCTGGGAGGGTGAGCATATTTTGGAGCACCCAAATTTGAGGTTGTTTGAGGACAAGCAACATTTGGGAGGGGAGAACTGTCATGTCCCTTCTTAAACACATTAATAGGGTGCTGCTACAAAAGTTTGCACATTTTTTACTAAGGAAGAGGGCCCCACACTTTCAACTTAGGGACTTAGGGGCCAAATCGACTTTATTTAGCTGCTAGTGGA
Source organism: Pinus tabuliformis (assembly GCA_031772625.1). NCBI lineage: Eukaryota > Viridiplantae > Streptophyta > Pinopsida > Pinales > Pinaceae > Pinus > Pinus tabuliformis. The sequence goes on from CM062820.1 coordinate 458,282,479, forward strand.
ATGTGGGGGCCACCCACATAGGAGTTAGAATTAGCCATTCAATATGCATGGAGGGAAAATTGAATGGGTGGATGGAGGGGCCCACGTGAGGTTAAGAGGTCCCAAGGAGTTATAAAGAGAGATCAACTCTCATTTTGTTTTCATTCTGAATATTTGATAAACAAACTCACTCTTGTATGCTTTGTTACTTAGCAAGTCTACTAGCTGTTTAGCCGCGAGTCTTCTGCAGGGAAGATTCAACCTCTACTTTGGGTACCATCCATGCCTGCCCTAGGGAGTATGTTCCACAGAGATTGCAAGAGTTTCTAGCAGTGATTCATAGCCCAGCCAACCACGCAGAGGAAGGGACCACGTGTTTTCTAGGCAGCCAGAAAAACACAGAGGTTGATTTAGCTAGCCAAGAGGGCCCTCACTTGCTGGGAGTTTTCAAGAGCAAGGAAGGTGGAGGACTGAGGGTATTTTATCACTTGCAGCTAGCCATCTAGTACACGTAGCAGTATACATTTCTGGGCAAAGAGACTACACAGTGGCCTCCAATAGCAAATTCTTGGGGCTTGATTGATCAATCATCAGGGCCAAGGACCATCAGGGAAGAAAGGGATTAGATAATACAAGAGAAATCAGTATTTGAGGTGTGTTTCTAGGTGGATTTACAGGATGTTTCATACAATTCGAATTTGGCATCAGTAGTTGGAGAGCAACTCCCAAGAGGCTGAAAATCCAAAGTCAAAATCAGAGAAATTCCCTTTTGGGGTTTTTTGGGTTTTGTCCAAGGAGTCTAAGGCTAAAAGGGCAGAATTTTCTGGGTAGATTTTAGGCATTTTCCAGCAGGGCGAAACTTAGTAAATGTAGTTGGAGAGCAATGCCCAAGAGGCTGAAAATCCAAAGTCAAAATCGGGGAAATTCCCTTCTGCCTTTTTATGGGTTTTGTCCAAGGAATCTAAGGCTAAAAGGGTGAATTTTTCTAGGTAGTTTTTGGGCACTTTCAAGCATGCTGAAAGTTAGTAGATGTAGCCGGAGAGCAACTCCCAAGAGGCCGAAAATCCAAAATCAAAATCAGAGAAATTCCCTTCTAGGTTTTTCTGGGTTTTGTCCAAGGAGTCTAAGGCTAAAAAGGAAGAATTTTCTAGGTAGGTTTTGGGCACTTTCCAACAGGCCGAAGTCAGTAGATCAACAGTTTACTAGGACAACGCAGAGCATAGTAGAGCAGCAACTGAACAACCATCTTTCCAACTATTCTACCACCTGGGTTTGGTCTAGATTGTCCTTGAGACAAGCCCAGGTGCACTACTCCATTTATATATTGTACTCATGCTCTCATCATTCATAATATATGGCTCAATAGTTCTAGTATTATAGTGTTTCATGGGTGTTTGCTAAATGTTTTTAATTTTCCACAGTTGCACAATTTGTTTAATTGCTTTATCACTTAAATTCATGTTTAGGAAGATTACATTATGCAAGTTGGGATCATTCATAATGGATTTTAAAAAAATCTACACGAATTTCATTAAAGAGGGATGTGTACACATCCTTAAGGGATTTTGGCATGCTCCTTTGAAATATTTAATTCTCATTGTATGGAGAAGTTATTGCCCACCATGAAATTATTGCCCAATTTATCACCACACATCTTATGAGCTATATGATACAAGAAATCTACCCAGATTTGTAGCTATTATTTAAAAAACATCATCAAGTATTTGAGTTACCAAAGAGTTTACCTCCTTCTCAAAGAGTGCATGACAATATCATTCCCTTAAGAAGTCAACCACCTAATGTAGGTCCTTATTGACACCCTTTTGCAGAAAATAATGAAATTGGAAAATGTCATTGGGGAATTATTGGAGGAAGGGGTCATATGTTCCGGTACAATCCCTTACTCATCACCAATAATCATGGTGTTAAAAAAGGAAGGCACTTGGCACATGTATCATGATTATAGGAACCTAAATAAGTTGAAAATCAAGGTCAAATTTCCTATCCTAGTTATTTATGATCTCTTGGATGAACTACATGAAGATAAGCATTTCCTAAGCTTGACCTACATTTAGGATACCACCAAATGAGAATGAAAGAGAAAAACATCCCTACGATTACTTACATAACACACACAGATCATTATCATTTCTAATTATGCATTTTGATCTTTGTCTTACACCATCCATATTCAAGGGTCTAATGAGTATAATTTTCAAACCCTTCTTACACACGTTTGTGTTATTATTCTTTGATGATGTTTTGATCTATAGTAAATCATTGGAATCACACATAGAGCATGTTGATAAGTCCTTGCAACTGTTGAGAGACAAAATTATTTGTGAAGGAATCCAAACTTTTGAGGTCTTGAGGTTTGGTATTTGGGTCACATTGTAAGTTAGGAAATAGTAAGAGTTGATTCCAATAAGATGAAGGATATGAAAGATTGATCCCATCACAAAAAAATGAAGATATTGAGGGGATTCTTAAGAATTATATGCTATTACATTAAATTAGTGAAAAATTATTGCAAAATTGCAACTTCCTAACTTCACTCCTCAAGAAGAATTCCTTTATTTGGTGTGAGGAATCCGCATGGGCATTCACTACTTTAAAGGATGTCATATGCACTGCTCTAGTATTAAAAGTTCCTTACTTTAGTAATGCTTTTGTCTCAGAATGTGATGCCTTAGGAATAGATCCAAGATTAATATAGATACCAGAAGTATTACCCTTGGCATTCATCAATTATTAATTATGTGATTTCTATTTGGGAAAATCCACATGTGAGAAGGAAATGATGACTATTATTCATTTAGTGGAGACTTGGTGACAATGTCTCACAAGAATGAATTTTTAGATCAAGATAAATCATCATAGTCTGAAGCACTTCCTTGAATAATATTTTTCTTCACTAGAGCAACAAAAATGGGTCACTAAGATATTGGGGTATGATTAGGAGATCATAGATAAGAAGGGTAAAGAGAATATTGTGGTTGATTTCTTACTAAGAAGGATGCCTCGCTTCTTGCCTTATCATTACCAACTCTGGGATCACATGAGGGAGCCCATAGGGAACAATACTATAAGGAAACTCATTGAACAAATTCATAAAGATTCCAACCCTCCTAAAAATTAAACATGGAATCAAGATACATTGTAGTATAAAGAGAACATTGTTTTGGAAAAAGAATGGACTATAAAATAATAATTAATAGATTAGATACACTCATTAGTAAACACATGTCACTCTGGATTTGATAAAACCTATGAAAGAACTAATTGTTCATTCTTTTGGGAAGACATGAAAAGAGATATCCAATATTACATTAACAATAACAGGTCACTTTAGTTTTGATAAAACCTTTGAAAGAATTAGTGTTCATTCTTTTGGGAAGGATTGAAAAGAAATATCCAAGATTTTGTAGCACCTTGTGATTCTTGCTAAAGAAACAAGGGAGAGATAGTAGAAATACTAAGGATGTTACAACCTCTACCAATCCCAAAGCATATTTGGAAAAACTTTCATTAGATTTCATTACGGGACTCCCAAAAACAAGCAGCAAATCAATCATCATGATTGTGGTAGATAGTCTCTGAAAAGCTACTCATTTTTGTGCCATAACTTATCCTTTCGAACCTTCTTTAGTTGTCTAGGTCTTCATGGATAAAATCTTCAAGCTACATGATATGACACTTCCATTTGTTTTTAGATTGTGACCCCACATTCACCAATATATTTTGGCAAAATATATTTAAAATTAAAGGTACAAAATTGAATATGATCACTACATATTATCGTCAAATTGATGTTCAAACAAAGCAGTCAAAAATTCATTGGAGACCTATTTTATATGGTTTAATTATGAAAATCCTCACTAGTGGGCACAATGTCTTCCCCTAACAACATTATGGTATAATACTACTTATCATGGAGCTACCAAAATGACACCATGTGAAGTAGTTTATGGCCAAAAACCCTAGTTTGTGGCACCCTATGTACCAAGCACATACAAGTTTCACAGAATAGATATAATGCTTCACACTAGAGAAATTTTTATCCTTATATTTAAGGAAACCTTGGTTATTGTACGAAATTGGATGAAACAACAAGTTGATTAACATAGATATGAATGTTTTTCTTTTTCTGAAGGGGATCAAGTGTTCCTTCATTGGTAGCTTTATAAACAAACATGAATTGAAGATAAAGTTTCCTAGAAGCTAGCTCATAAGTTCTATGGGCCCCATCATAATAAAATGCATTGGCCAGATTTCCTACAAACTGACTCTTCCACCCCCTCTAAGGTTCATCCAATCTCTCATGTGTCTTGTTTAAAAAAGTTCATGGGATCAATTTAAAAGTGGAGACCAATCTACCAAAACTTGATGAAGAAGGTTCCACTGGGCTCCATCCAAAACTATTACTGGATACCAATGAGCACCAACTGCATGAATGAACTATTAAGGAAGTGTTGATCGATTGGAAAGATATCAAACCAAAATATGCCACATGGAAACTGACATTGATTCTCAACAATTTCCTCACCTTTATCCTTAAGGACAACTCTGCTTTCAAAGGGGGAGGGCATGCTCAAATTCTACCCTAACCCCTTTACATACACAATTTATTAATTTACATGGCTAGCTTCCTTCAATAAGTCTCATCAATCAATTAATTCATTTTTGTTTCTTGTAAAAATTATTCATTTTACTACTAAGGAAAAAATTAGTTCATTAGGCCGCATTATATGGGGCCCATATGTATTTAAGATTCTCTATGGACGGGCATATATAGAGTAGAATGTTATGCAATGATTTGTCAGGAATTTTTATTGCATATGGAGCATTGCGCTTTAACGTTGCCCCTTGAAGAGGAAAGTGAACATAGATCTCTATTTTCTACTATCCAAGAGATATTTCTTAGGGTTTAGCTTTCCTTTTTCTTGTGTCATTGGGTTTTGTGCTATATTTCATGTGAATTACACTATATTTTGATATAATAAATAAGTTCCACTGCATGGAAGTGTTCAAGAAAACAAATCCAACCAAACAACATAAAATCAAAGCTTGTGAGTGTTGAATTTCCATGACCTTGGGTCTAGGATAGAATCTTAAAATCTATGATGCTACCAAACCAAGAATATCAACAAAGCTACTTCACACAATGGAATATAAATAGAAATAAATCACACGTGCACAAGTATAGACAACTTTTTATAAAATTTTCAACCCAACTTTGTTATATTAAACAACATATACTATAACTGTCTAGGGAACCCATGCGAGGGATAGTGGCCCTCAATTATCCACAAGTACAAGAATACAAGATATAATGACAATCTCACTACTCTAGTGCACAATCACAACCTCTATGTCGTATCTCTTCCTACGGTCCTTCTCTTCTGTTCTACTCTCTAGTTGCCCCTTAGTCCATCAAAGGACAACACATAGAGACTCCAAGAGGGTTGCCACCTATCACTGCCACAAGTTTCTTATGCCATAATGAACACAAGTTGATCCAACCTTCTCTTCTATGTTGGCCAATACCTGAGCTCCAATCTGCCAATCTAGAAGTCCACTATTCCATCAATGTATTGCACATTAGGCTCCAACAACTTCACCTAACCTTTAGTTGTCAAGCTCTCTTTATGACTGCTTGTCAAGGTCTACTTTGGGCTATCAACACACTTCCCTCCACTAGTCCAATGGAATCCAATGCAATCACTGTAGGATCTGATCCTAGATAGGGTTCCTTCTCACCCAAGACAACCCTACCACATGGCTCCCATAGGCTGCAAATAAATCTTACCCTCCAAGCAAAAAACTCAACACAAAATCATCCACATACATGTATTTGAGAGTTAATGCACTGTTGTAGTCCTGTAGTATGGTTAGGGAATCAAAGCAGACCCTAACAACCACTTCTGATCACTGCAACATTCCTCAATAATAATGCAGCTTCCCTCATTTGTAAGGATTCTATCCTACGCTGCCCGTACCATTGGTCTGTTTGTAGGAATATGGCCTTACAGGACTCTAAAACTAATCCAAACAACCTTGTGTTACTTTTGTAGTTACCACAGAGCCTGCAACTTACAAAATCATGAGGTAACCCACTCTAATCTGCACCAAAACAAACCAAAAAAAATTCAGTGTTACCTTTGTTGTACCTCAACCTTCTCCAATCCACAAAACATACTTTAAGAATTGTCCTTAGCTAATCAACCTTCTCCTTCTTGGACAACAGCTACGACAAATGATGATTCTATATGAAATCTTTCACTTGGATGTCTCAAATGAACCTCATTCACCTCTTTTTTATATCAATCAAGAGGGCTCCACAAATTTTTGAAGAGACATGTCTTTTGGACAATTTTGTCTTAAGCCTACATGACTTGATTGTCCAAAAACCCATCACGATCTTCAAAAATTCATATCTCATTAAGGACAACTCAAATTTTGACAATTCTCAAAGCAATGGATTCTCCTTCCCATCCTCTATCATTTTCATCCATCACATGTCCAAAATTATCCATGGTTTTGGCCCAATCTATGGGTGCAAAACCCCAACCTTGAGTTCCAAGCCCACAATGACCTATTGTGGTGCTCCATACTCCAAACCCTGAACCTTAGGGCTTGGAGTACCTCCCAAGCTACTCAAAGATCAACTCTCCCTCTTAGTGAGGGAGGTACTTCCAAGACTAAGAAGTAGCATGTCATCTATTGGAAATAATACTGAAAGGGAGGGTGAATCTGTATTAGAAAGTCAATAATATTTCATTTCCATAATCAGATTCATATACGCTACTTCAGTTAATGGAACTTGCGTGTATATACAACTGTATTTAAGGCAACTAGCATATATCCGGCAAACTTATGATTTAGTTAATTTATCATATGTTGATCTTTAATCAGTGCATCAGAACCATATAAACAGTAACTAGGAGCAGTAAAACAGAACAGAAAATCACACACACATGAACACAAGATATAAGGTGGAAACCCAATGTGGGTGAAAACCACCTGCTATAATCGTCTCTATCTTATTTTTAATAAGAAACTTCTTTTTACAATTTTTGTACTAGTGCAGTCTTATACCAATACGCAGGCTTCTACCTGTAGAAGGCTACAACCTTCTCTCATTCTCCAACTTCTCCTGGAGGGGGGCTACAACCCCCTAGCTCTTCTACTAGCTGATATGTTTACTAGTACATAGGTGCTGGCCTACAGAAGGCTACAACCTTCTCTTTTCTTCCAAGGACCATGTTTCATAAATTTTCAGTTTGGATCCATTAATAACATCATTCAAACATCAAATACATCTGCATCAATCAATCTTCTTTTCACCAACAAAAACTAAATCAATCAATCACTTTTCAGAATGCTGTAACTAGAAAATAGTAACCAGAACCCAGAACACTGTAACAACAACCAGAAGTAGCAAAAGAATATTTTATGAGGTATATGCTACTTCAATGTGTCGAACCTGTGTGCATACGCACTTTTCTCAAGGCGAACCTGCATACAGATCTGCAAAACAAATTTAAGATGTATACGTTGTTTTGATATGTAGAACCAACATGTATGCACGCCTTTGCTAAGGTGAACCTGCGTACAGATCTGTAAATGATGATTTAAACTTTACAACAATTCCAGACATCAGTGATACGTAGATCATCATATTTACAGATTACAACATGCGCGAGTTATTCAGATAAAAGATCAAAACCACACAAAGATAGTTCTCTTCAAGCCTTAAGATCTTGACCCATCATTAGAACTTATCCTTCATCAAGAGCTCAGGTTCATCCTTGATTCAAATCTAGCTGTGCACCATAACCCAATAACCTGAATTCTAGATCTTGCTCTTCATTAGATATTCAATACTTGAGTGTCCTTTCCTAATGATCTTCTCCTCCTTTTATAGTCTTAGGCCTTACTCAATACCATGGACCAAAACCACTTAGAACCAATACCTTGGACCAAAGACCTGGGGTCAACACTTCGGACAAGATGCCTTGGACCAATACCATGGACCAAAACTAAGTTTTCCAACATGTACGCGCCTTTCCTTCCGTGAAAGTGTGTGTGTACGCTATACATGCCTTTTGGTTTGTGAACCCGCGTGTACACGTGGCTTGGTCAATGGGGAACCTGCGTATACCTCTCTTTCTTCATTCTATGAGTTTGAACTGTGATCTGTCATCTGAGTGAGTTGCCATCAAGGACAACACTTGTGTCATAATGCCAAATCTATATCATAACGCCAACAATCTCCCCCTTTGGACTTGATGGCAACCCCAAGTCACTCTCCCCCTTTGTCATCAAGGGCAAAGGGTTATGCTCCCCCTAAGTACATGTTGAATTCTTTGATATGCTGAAGTGTGTTGATTGAGCTCCATGCTCGAGTCCATGCTCCCCATGAATATAAGCAAGGTCTACAAAAAGATGACTCTATACATACATCATAAATGACCTTCCTATCACTAATGACTCATACATACATCCATCTCCCAACCAAGTGGGGATATACCAAGTTTGACTCATCTACCCAACCAAGTGGGTATATACCAAAAGTTTATACATGTCAAAGCAAGAACATTACATCATCCATCCCATGCATAATGGGGAAACAAAATAGGTCTTTTCATGACCTTGAATTAAAAAAAAATACATGACATAGAGACCAAATATTTGAAACAAGACTATGATAGTTATCAGCAACTATCATCAGCCACAACTGTTAATCACCATCCAGACCAGCAACCATGATCTCCCCCTGAACCTATTCCACCTGAATAAAAAACAACTGTGAATTTGTACGAATATCTTCTAAGATAATGCCAACAATGCATTATTAGAAGTATATGATCCCCCTGAACTTGTGCCAGATGATCACTGTCATACTCCTTTCATCCTGAGTCTGGTCCACTGCTTTTCTTCAAAACAACATATATGCAATTGTATCCATAGAAACTGGTGTATGTACGCAGATACGCTTCATGAAACTCGCGTATAACCACTTTTCTTTGAAACAGATAAGTTTTAACAGCAAGATGATGCATCAACTACTCCCATCCTTTGTCTAAGATATTCAAATGTCTCTCTGGGTAGTGGTTTGGTGAATATATCAGCAACTTGTTCTTTGGAGGGAACATACTCCAATTTGACCTTTTGTTCAAGCACTTGTTCACGTAGAAAATGATATTTGATGGGTATGTGCTTGGTCTTGGAATGCATGATTGGATTCTTTGAAATATTGATGGCACTTGTATTATCACATAGAATGGAGATGGGTGGAGTACATGTGATTTGAATGTCTTGCAATGTTTGCATCATCCAAAGGAGTTGTGTGCAGCAAGATGCAGTAGCCACATATTCTGCTTCAGCTGTAGATAATGCAATTGAACTTTGTTTCTTGCTGAACCAAGACACTAATCTGGAACCCATATAGAATGCACCACCACTAGTGCTTTTTTTGTCATCAACGCTTCCTGCCCAATTTGCATCTATAGAAGCATGAAGTGTAAGATTTGTATCTTTAGGATACCATAAACCAAAATTTTGTGTTCCTTGAAGATATTTGAAAATCCTTTTGACTACCTGAAGGTGTGATTCCTTTGGATTTGCTTGGAATCTTCCAACTATTCCCACTGCATGCATGATGTCTGGTCGGGTACCTATTAGATAAAGCAGATTACCAATCATGGATCTATAGGTTGGTTGATGTACTGCTGCTGATTCATCATTTGAGCTAAGACTGCATCCTGTTACCATAGGGGTACATACTGGTTTAGAATCTTCCATGCCATATTTTTTCAAGATCTGCTTGAGATACTTGGTTTGTGTCAAAAAAATACCATCTTTATTTTGTTGAACTTGTAGACCAAGAAAATATGTAAGCTCACCAAGCAGGAACATTTCAAATTCTTGCTGCATTACCGAAGCAAAATTCCGACTCATGGCTTCTTCATTGCCACCAAAAATGATATCATCAACATACACAACAAGTATTAGCAATTTATTGTTGTCAATCTTTGTATATAGATTGCTATCAGCTGATCCTTTTGAAAAACCTTGTTGATGGAGGTATTTGTCAAGACGGTAATACCAGGCCCTTGGAGCTTGTTTTAGACCATAGAGAGCCTTTCTGAGTCTGCAAACAAGTTTTGCATCATTTCCAAGGATGAATCTGTCTGGTTGCTCAATATATACTTCTTATTCTAATTCTCCATTAAGAAAGGCAGATTTTACATCCATTTGGTATACTTTGAATTTCTAAAAACTAGAAAGAGCAAGGAACATTCTTATGGCTTCAAGTCTAGCAACAAGTGCAAAAGTTTCTTCAAAGTCTATACCTTCTTGTTGAGAATACCCTTTACAAACAAGTCTGGCCTTGTTTCTAATATCTTCTCCATTTTCATTCAGCTTGTTTTTGAATATCCATTTGGTTCCTATGATATTCTTATCATAAGGTATAGGAACTAATTCCCAAGTATTATTATTTTCAATTTGCTCAAGTTCTTCATTCATGGCCTTGACCCAACATTCATCTTTGCATGCTTCATTTACATTTTGAGGTTCGATGGAGGAAAGTAATGCTAGATAGCTTGAAGCTTATGTAATAGTTCTTCTTGTCTGCACACCTGCCTCTTTCGGTCCCAAAATTTGAGTCTCTGGATGATTTTTCTGAACATACTTGGATGGAATATTTTCTTCTACCATTATCTATTCTTCTGGTGCTTCATTGGTTTCTTCTTCAGAATTTGTTTGATTTGATGTGGAAGGATAATCCTCATCTTCTCCACAATCTTCAGTTTTTACCTGCTTTGGATTTTTGCATGCTTCATCAACCACAACATCAATACTTTCAATAATTTTCCCAAGTCTTTTATTATAACACTTATATCCTTTACTTTGGGAAGAGTAACCAAGGAGAATGCCTTCATCTGGTCTGGGTTCAAACTTGCCAAGTTTGTCATCAGTCCTTTTGATGTAACATTTGCTTCCAAAAACTTTGAATTATTTTACGGTAGGAGTCTTACCATACCAAAGTTCATGTGGAGTTTGAGTGCTGTTTACCCAAACATTTTCTTTGTTGAGAATAGTGACGGCAATGAATGCAGCTTCACCCCAGAAGGTTGCAGGAGTTCCAGACTCATCTAGCATAGCACGAACCATTTGTTGAACAGTTCTATTCATCCTTTCTACCATTCCATTTTGCTGAGGAGTCCTTGTAGTGGAGAATTGCCTTTTTATTCCATGTTCTTCACAAAAGTCAAAGAATTCATCTGAGGTAAATTCCCCTCCTCGATCAGATCTGAGACATTTGATTTTGCAATCTGATTCATTTTCAACCAGGGATTTGAAGGCTTTGAATTTTTCAAATGCTTCATGTTTATGCTTTAAAACCCCTATCCAACACATTCTGGAAAAATCATCAATGAACAATATAAAGTATTCCTCTCCATGAGGTGACTTTTTCCTTGATGGACCACATAAATCAGTATGAACAAGTTCAAGAAGCTTACTAGCTGATCCTTCCTTTTCAGGGAATTGTGACCTGGTTTGCTTACTAGATTGACATGATTTTCATATTGTATTTTTTGGAATGCTGATATCAGGAAGATCATGAACAACCTGGAATTTGCTTGCTTTTCTTATTTGAGAGAAGCTTAGATGCCCCAATCTTCTATGCCATAGCTAGTGTTCATCATTTTTTCTTAGATAGCACAGTTGTTGTCCTCCCTTGAGTATATATAAGTTTTTTGGAGTTCTTATACCTTTGATCACAGTTTCTCCTGTATCAAGCTCATGAACAACACATCCATTTGATCAAAATACTACTTCATTTCCTTGATCACACATTTGAATGACACTCAACAGGTTATGCTTTATACCATCAACATACACAACATTCCCATCTTTAACTTTTTCTTTTAAAAGAATAGAAACTTTACCTTTTATGACAGCAGGAGTTTCATTTCCAAATGAGACCTTCTTTTCCTTTTCTAAGGCATTATATGACCAAAGTTTTTCTTTATCACCTGTCATGTGTTTCGAGCATCCACTGTCGATGTACCACTGATTTTCTTGTCCTTCTGCATATAGGGCTATACCACATCTTTTTGTTTGTGGTTCTTTCTTTCTCCATATTTTGGGATTTAATAAATTTTTCTCCTCTTGAGATGTCTGCCAAAATTTACTCCTGCATTCAAATTCTTCGTGACTAAAGTTGTTGCAGGTATGGCATTCTATTTCATTTTCAAGAAGAGAAAAGTTATTGTAGGTCTGTTTCATGATCCCCATCACATTCCTTTGATTTCGTGCTTCTCTAGTCATGATGGTTTTGTAAGCAACACGTTGAGCAGCTTTATGTCCAAAGTTATGACATGAAAAACATTGGCCATTAAAGAAGTTCTTGTAATTATCGAATCTATTGACTTGGTGATTGTAGTTTCTATTGATATTCATTCTTGAAGTAGATTGAGTATGATTTACCTGAGATTTGTAGCTTCTGTTCATCCTTGAAGTAAATTGAGCCTGATTTACCTGGTGATCTGCTTTATGCCTTTTCTGTCGATTGTCAAATTGTTCATTGCTCTTTGTTGCATCAAGATAGCTTTTAGTGGAGGTTGACGACTTCTGTGCTTGGGATGCTTCTTCAATATATCCAAGACCTGTCTTTATTAGAGGAGAATGCTGCACTTTGATAATTTCATTTAAGGTTTCTGATCCTTTAGTAAATCTAATATTGAGAGCTTTTGTTTTCTCAATATCCTTTCTTAGACCCACAATTTCACATTCTAGTTTTTCATTGTGTTTTTCTCTTTCAGCAAGTTGGAATGTTAGAGTATCTATAATCATATTCTTTTCTTCTAAACAGATTTTGAGTTTAGAGATTTCTTCATAAAGGTCATCTTCATCTAAAGCATCCAAGAAATCATCATCTTCAAAAGCCATTAGAAGTCTATAGTCATTACTATTTTCATCTTCATCACTATTTGATAAACCATCACTATCTTCACGAGTATAGTAGCTCTTATTACTTACACTTTGTTTTCTATTCCATTTTGCTGATTCCTGACCTTTATCAAGCTTATCTTTATGAGGACATTTGGCAGCATAATGACTGACTCTTCCACAAGCAAAACATTTAAAAGGTAGTTTACCTCTGAATCTCCCAGAAACCCGTTGAAGGTTCTTGACAAAGTTTGCTTCTTCCTCTCCTTCTGAAATATGTCTTGATTCATTGAGTTCTTCTCTTCCTGAAGCTTTGAACGCAGCTTCTCTCATATCTGATGGACCTCCTTTTCTCATTTCGAAAGCAGTTAAGATTCCGTGTAGCTGTGTCATAGTAATAGTCTGAAGATCCTACTTTTCTTCTATGGCAGACACTTTTGATTCAAACTTAGTAGACAAGGATATTAAAGCCTTTTCAACTAAAGTAACTTTTTTTATTTCTTCACCCAAGTTCTTCATGCAATTAACAATCTCATCTATACGTAAGAAATAACTAGCGATACTTTCATCATTGTGCATTTTGAGAGTTTCATATTGGATTCTGAGAGATTGCAGTTTTGCACGTTTTACCTGATTGTCTCCTTCATAGCTTAGAATGATCTTGTCCCATATTTCTTCGGTGGTTTTGAGTTGCATAACTTTGACAAATTCTGATTGTGACAGACTCCCCAATAATGTATTGACAGCCTTGGCATTGCTTTCATATTGCTTTTTACCTGCCGTATCTATAGGAATTGCTGATGGAAATGTATATCCTTCTTCCACAATTTCCCAAAAATCTGTTCCAAGAGATTGAAGATAGGTTGTGGTTCTTACCTTCCAATGAACGAAGTTGCTCCCATCAAAGATTGGTGGTCTAATGGATCTCTCTCTTTCGTAGTTACTCATTATGATAGATCTTCCTTCAAGCGATCAAGCTTCTTCTGGAGGACCTGCTTTGATACCAATTGTTGGAAATAATACTGAGAGGTGGGGTGAATCAATATTAGCAAGTCAATAATATTTCATTTCCATAATCAGATTCATATATGCTACTTTAGTTAATGGAACTTGCGTGTATACACAACTGTATTTAAGGCAACTAACATATATCCTGCAAACTTATGATTCAGTTAATTTATCATATGTTGATATTTAATCAGTGCATCAGAACCATATAAACAGTAACCAGGTGCAGTAAAATAGAACAGACAATCACACACACATGAACACAAGATATAAGGTGGAAACCCAATGTGGGTGAAAACCACCTGCTGCAATCGTCTCTATCTTCTTTTTAATAAGAAACTTCTTTTTATAATTTTTGTACTGGTGCAGTCTTATACCAGTACGTAGGCTTCTACCTGTAGAAGGCTACAACCTTCTCTCGTTCTCCAGCTTCTCCTGGAAGGGAGCTACAACCCCCTAGCTCTTGTACTAGCTGATATGTTTACTAGTACGTAGGTGCCACCTACAGAAGGCTACAACCTTCGCTTTTCTTCCAGGGACCACATTTCATAAATTTTCAGACAGGACCCATCAATAACATCATTCAAACATCAAATACATCTGCATCAATCAATCTCCTTTGCACCAACCACAACTGAATCAATCAATCACTTTTCAAAATGCTGTAACCAGAATACAGTAACCAAAAAACAGTAACCAGAACCTAGAACACTGTAACAACAACCAGAAGTAGCTAAAGCATATTTTATGAGGTATACACTACTTCAATGTGTCGAACCTACGTGCATATGCACTTTTCTCAAGGCGAACCTGCGTACAGATCTATAAATCAAATTTAAGATGTATACACTGTTTTGATATGCAGAACCAGCGTGCATACGCGCCTTTGCTAAGGTGAACCTGTGTACAGATTTGTAAATGATGGTTTAAACTTTATAACAATTCCAAACATTAGTTATACCCAGATCATCATATTTACAGATTACAACATGTGCAAGTTATTCAGATAAAAGATCAAAACCACACAAAGATACATCTCTTCAAGCCTTAAGATCTTGAACCATCAATAGA
Source organism: Pinus tabuliformis (assembly GCA_031772625.1). NCBI lineage: Eukaryota > Viridiplantae > Streptophyta > Pinopsida > Pinales > Pinaceae > Pinus > Pinus tabuliformis. The sequence goes on from CM062820.1 coordinate 458,297,500, forward strand.
ACTTATCCTTCATCAAGAGCTCAAGTTCATCCTTGATTCAGATCCAGCTGTGCACCATAACCCAATAACTTGAATTCTAGATCTTGATCTTCATTAGATATTCAATCCTTGAGTGTCCTTGCCTAATGATCTTCTACTCCTTTTATAGTCTTAGTCCTTACTCAATACCATGGACCAAAACCACTTAGAACCAATACCTTGGACCAAATACCTGGGGTCAACACTTCGGACAAGATACCTTGGACCAATACCATGGATCAAAATACCATGGACTAAAACTAAGTTTTCCAACATGTACACACCTTTCCTTCCGTGAAAGTGCGTGTGTATGCTATACTTGCTTTTTGGTCTGTGAACCTGCATGTACACGCGGCTTGGTCAATGGGGAACCTACATATACCTCTCTTTCTTCATTATGTGAGTCTGAACTGTGATCTGTCATCTAAGTGAGTTTCCATCAAGGACAACACCTGTGTCATAGTGCCAAATCTGTATCATAATGCCAACATCATCATCATCACTACCCACAACACTCGCCTAACTCCTAGAGCTCACAACTACAACAATCCCTGTAGCGTGAACTACACCTCTCTCAGAAGTGTCACTGTCACTAGAAGCATCATGCTTGTTCTTATTCTGCTGAGATGTCTTCCACTCTCTCCATGATTCCTTCTTGGTAGCTGTAGGAGCACCCTCAAAAGCCTACACTTTCACCTACTTCTCTGGAACCTGCACCTGGTCCTCTTTCTTCTTCTTCCCATGATCTATAGGCTTACCCGTCAGCATGTATAGACCATGCTCTCTAACTCCAAGACTAATACTTGTGGGCCTAAGTCTTGCCTTACCATCTTGGAATAAGACTTCAAACCCCTTCTTCTCGATCATCGAGACAAATACTACACTATATCTGAGTCCTAGCACAGACAATACATCTTGGAACCATATTGAATGGCACAACTCCTGATCCTCGGATCTCCTTATGACTCTTGTTTCCCAACACCATGTTCACTTTGAGTCCCATTCAACTAGAGTCTCGAAAATATCCTATGACCCTGTCATATGTTTCAACGCACTAATGCCCATGTACCATCCATCCCCATTGATAGTACCCTACGAGAAATGAGAGATCACATAAAAGTCCTCTTCCTCCAACTTCTTAGTGAGAGAATCTATCTTAGTAGAGTTGGCAACACTGACAACCTAGTTTCCTTTCTTATTCTTGTCATCTCCTGTCTTCCTCTTCATCAGACATCTTAAAAAAAATGACCAATTTCGCCACATTTAAAATACTTGACTTTACTCAAGTCCTTCTTTCTCTTACCCTTCATTCGTGTTGCAAGTGCCACATCATCATTTAAATCCCTCTTCTTCAAATTAATATCCTCGTTTCACAACTCTTTCTGAATTAAGTCGTCCTACAGCCTATTAGAGTCTTACAACTTATCTCTGGCAACGATCCCCTTGATGAAGGGATTCCATTCCTCAGTGAACCCTTTTAAAACAATCCTCATGATATGAGAATCTAAAATAGTCACACCGATGGTAGCAAGCTCATATTTAACTTGAGACAATCTCGTTAGATATGAACTCACTCCTCCACCAAGTATCATCTTGGTGGAATTAAACTTATCCTCCAATACCAGTACCTGGTTCTCATTTTTATTCTGGAACAAATTATGAAGAGCCATCTACATCTCATGGGCAATGTTATTCCCGAACAAATGAGGTATTAGGGGATCCTTCACACCATCTAGGATGATCAATCTCACCCTCGTATCTAAATCCTGTTGGGTGTGGAGCCTGATTATCTTATGTATTCAAAGCTTTCAGCTGGATGTATAGCCTAGGAAGACTGTACACCCCTCCACGCAGGGGGGTGCGGGGGGGACTTGTCCCCCTTGCGGGGGTCCGGGGGGGCCAATGCCCCCCGGCTAGGGGGTCTGGGGGCTAGCGGTTCCTCGGCGGGGGCTCAGGGGCAACACCCCCAAAGCTAAAAATAGATGTAAAATTGCCTTGTAAAAGTCTAGTAATTTCTAGTCAATCTGGGTCGTTCATTAGGCGGATGATCTGACGGTGGAAGTTATGTTTAGTTTAGGGTTTTTTTCCCTAGAAGGAAACCCCTCACTATATATTAGGGAATTGTATTGCGTTTATGTAGATATGTATTCTGAGTGAGGAAGAGAGAGGAGATTGAGAGCAAAGAGGGAGTTACAACGGATCTGCTGTAGGTTGTATCTCTTTAGTTTGCTGGATAATATAATAAAAGAAGGACTGGCTGTTTCTCCATGGACGTAGCCCAAACTGGGTGGACCACATATATCTATGTCTCTCTTGTTTTATGCGTTTTCTGTGTTTATATTTCTGCAATATTTTTATGTGTTCCATTTCTCTGTAATATATAATTTTCTAACAACTGGTATTAGAGCTAAAGGTCTATTTGGCTGATAAACTCGCAGCAGAGAAGGGTTCCTAGTTCGAGTGGGAGCAATGGCGGAAGATGGTAGGTATAGGGTCGAAAAATTCAACGGCCAAAACTACTAGCTGTGGAAGATGAAGATGGAAGATTATCTGTATCAGAGAGATCTGTACCTACCATTGAGCAGAAAGACAAAGAGGCTGATGAGTATGACAGACACAGAATGGGATATTCTGGACAGAAAGGCAATTGGAACAATACGGTTGTGCCTAGTGGCGTCGGTAGTGTTTAATATTTCAAAGGAAATGACAACAGAGGGTTTAATGTCGGCATTGGCCAAACTATATGAATTACCCTCTGCCTCAGATAAGGTATTTCTTATGAAGCGTTTATTTAATATGAAGATGTCAGAAGGTGGATCTGTTGCAGATCATTTAAATGATTTTAATACAGTTACAATTCAGTTAAGTTTTGTAGGGGTAAATTTTGATGATGAAGTTAGGGCTCTGTTATTTCTGTGCTCATTGCCAGAAAGTTGGAATGGTTTAGTTATGGCCGTTAGTAACTCTGTCTCTGGATCTAGTACTTTAAAGTTTGATGATGTTGTTGGTGCAATCCTTAGCGAGGAAATGTGATGGAAAAGCTCCAATGAGACATTAGGTAATGCTTTGACTGCAGAGACTAGGGGAAGAAAAATGGAAAGAGGAAAGAGCTCAGGATATCGTAGTAAGTCAAGAAAAGGCAGATCCAAGTCCAAATCGGGGATAGTGTGCTGGAAATGTGGGAAGAAATGACACTTGAAGAAAGACTACAAGTCTCGGAAGGGAAAAGAAGGAGACGCGCAACAAGAAAACAATCATGAAGTGAATGTAACAGGTGATGTGTTGCAAGATGATTTGATTATTTCATTAGAAAATATTATTGATGCCTGGGTGGTAGATTCAGGGGCCTCATTCCATGCCACACCTAATAGGAAACATTTTCATGATTATGTTCAAGGAGATTTTGGACAGGTTTGATTAGGTGATGATAAACCCTGTAAAATCATTGGAATGGGTACAGTTTTCATAAAACAACAAAATGGAAATCAGTGGCTATTGAAGAAGGTAAGGCATGTTCTAGATCTAAAGAAAAATCTGATTTCAACAGGGCAGTTGGGAGGTGAAGGTTGCGTAACTACTTTCATAGATAAAACTTGGAAGGTCACTAAAGGATCCCTGGTAATAGCGAAAGGAGAGAAGGTTGGTACATTGTATTTATGCAATGGTATTTCCAATTCTGTTAATGCTTTAACCTATACAAGTGAAGATACGACATTGTGGCATCATAGGCTCGGGCACATGAGTGAGAAGGGGATGTAGATTCTTCACTCAAGAAATTTGTTACCAGGTTTGAAGCATGTCGATTTAAAATTCTGTGAGAATTGTGTTTATAGAAAACAGAAGAGAGTCAGATTCCTTAGAGTTGGGAAAGAAAAGAAGAGCAAAAAATTAGAGCTTGTGCATACAGATGTATGGGGACCTTCTCAGGTATCATCTCTTGGTGGCTCTCGTTATTATGTTACTTTTATTGATGATGCAACCAAAAAACTTGGATTTATTGTATTCGAAATAAATCTGATGTATTTGATACTTTAAAGAAATGGAAAGCTTTGGTTGAAAATGAGACAGGAAAAAGGTTGAAGTGTCTCAGATCAGATAATGGAGGTGAATATTGCAGCAAAGAATTTGATAGGTACTGTTCAGAGAATGGAATTCGTAGAGAGAAGAGAGTTCCAGGAACACCACAAGAAAATGGCGTGTCATAAAGGATGAATAGGACTGTTACATAGTAATTTGTCACCATTGGTCACCGTCCCTGTTACCCCTTTCCCGTACTTTGGAGGACTCATTCCGGGACTTGTGAGCAGTGACATAACCTAAAAACACTTGCATTATGTTCCCTTAAGTATGTACTTCATGTTCTCTGAAGACACCTCCTGCAAAACATCCCTGAAAAGTGCCCTTTTTCCATTAGCGCGGGTCCACAATGTCCTACCCACGCCAATCAATGAGATCCTCAAAAGAGGGTGCGACCATTGGCGCTCTGTCTTAGAACAACACCCGTGCCAACCAAGTTTGGTAAAGATTTTTGACAAACGCGTGCCTAGATGTTTTTTCCCTTCAAGTCATGAAGTCTTTTGAGGATAAAGCTCATCTTCTAGATGTCGAGAGTCATCATCTATCCTTGACATCTATCCACAGCGGCTTTTTGGAGATAATGCCAATCCATAATGGGTGTCCTGGTGCATTGTATCTTCCTCCCCTCTTCCATCTATAAAAGTCTGTCCTCATGCATTAGACAAGCTATTTTTTGAGTAATGCTAGTTGTGATAACGCTTGTCTTGAGTGATAGTAAGAGTCTTGAAGCATAGGGAGGTTATGCTGCCGGAAGTCTGAGAGAGAGAAGGTCTATTGCAAGACATGTATAGCTGCTCGCCCAGCCAGAGGAGAGGTTCAACGTCAGAACTTTGGTTGTATCTTTCTCTGTTGATTATTCATTAATAAACGACTACTATTATGGTTCCGATCTTATTGTTCATCATGATAATGTTTGATCTATTTCCTTTCTGACTGAAATATAGTTGTATTTAGTGGATTTTATGCTTGTATTCGCTTTGTTCTTTGCATGTGCAGGTATCCATTCGCGGGGATCGCAAGGATTGTGACCTGCCGGAGCAAGGGAACGGGAGTATCAACTCGTCTTCGACATTAGCGTTGGACTCCAGGTTGGTCCTCATAATCCACTTTCGATTTGCAACTAGGAACTTGCATGGTAGCATGAATTGATTGTTGCTAGATCCATTTTGATCTAGTGGGATCGCCTCTGTCCGCAGAGGGGATTTACCTCTCCAACAATTTGGCGACTCCACTGGGGAGGAGCTATTTGTTGTTTGATTCATAAACCTTGGACGGAGTTTGAAGCACGGCCAGGCAGCCTTTGAAATGCTATTGCTTTGCATTAGCAGAGTAGATCAACGCCACTTCAGTCAATCTCTGATTTGGTTTATGAACCGAACAGCTTGGAGTTTGTCTTGCATGTTAGTTTTCTCTTGCTTGCTTGCGTAAATGAGCTTTCTGGGACAGTTTTAAAGTTGTTTCTTGCTGTTGGATCTGTCTGAGTATTATTGATCAGACCCTGGGCTGCTTTATTTATTTTTTGGGCCAGCAAACTGTGTTGGCGCGTTTTTCTGCCTGACAGTCGCGCCAGTTGGCGCATGTTGCACAACAGCAACTCACGCCAATTCCTTAATAGCGCAAGTTGCAGGCTGACAGTCGCGCCAGTCCTGTGAATTTTGCCAGTGTGTTTGTTGGAAGCTCTTTAAACTCAGATTTTTGTCTTTTTACATCCTTTGCAGCTTCTGGAAGTGTGTTGGAACTCTGTTTGACTGGTTTTTAACCTTTATCCTTCGGTTGTTTGCCTATTTCTATCGATTTTATATCCCAGCCCTAGAGCATCTAGTGGCTTTGTATATCGAGCCTTCTGTGGGAGTTTTGGTTCTGTGATTGTCCAGTCAACTTTTTGGTTGTTTTCCACACCGGTCTAGTGGTTGTTAAAGCTTATTATTCTGTGCTTCAGGCAATTCACCTCTAGCTCATTTGGATTTTGCTTGACTTCATTTGAGCTTAGATCACATGGTTCATTGAAGGTCTTTGCGATTTTCCTTGTTTTGACAGTTCATCTTGGTGTTTCAGACTTGGTTCTATTTGCATTGAGTGAATTTTGTCTGTTTATGCTTGTTAATATCTCTCGAGATTTGTTTAAATGCATTATGCCATTTTAAAAGAAAAAACAAATGATCTTTTTGCATTATATTAGTTAGCATTTATTGTTATTGGCAATTAGTCGCTTTTAAAAAGAAAAAGAAAAAGTTTCATTTCTTGTTATTAGCTGCATTAGGATCTTTTTTGATTGTTTGGTGTTCATTTTGTTTGTCTGAAAATCTCAACTCTCCTGTAGTTAGCATTCATTGAACGAAATGATATAATTTTGGCATATAGTTTGCATTTAGGAAGTTTTGAGAGATCACATACGGTAGGACCTAAAAACTGAAACTTAATTGAAGATCAACTGTAAAATAAATCGAATGAATCTAACAACGCATTGGAACCTAACGCAAATATTCTAGAGGTCTAGGCTAGAGACGTGTTCCGGCGTCGTTAAACCTAGTCACTATTGTTTCACATTACGGTTGGGTGATTCCTCCTCTTGTGACTCGATAGTGGTCTAGCACGGACTGAGCTCCCACATACCGTCGCGTATATAAGGGAGACCCCACTAGGTTATCATCCTTTATCCACAGGAAGCTATGTCTGCCGCCTTACAAGCCGTAATGCACTGAACACAGCATTCGGGAAGATTGACTACCGTACGGGAAGTCCTTGGTTTTAATCTGATTGCCAAGGTGTATAAGCAGTTTTACGGATTGTTTGGTAAACCCTTTGCCTAGAGTCTCCAGAGTAGTCACTTTTGATCCTTTTCAGACTCCTTAAAAGAAAAGGTGCCAGTGAGCGTCTTGTCACTTCGTGCTCATTAAACATTCGAAGGAGACTAGAGTCATCTTTTGTCCTTTTCTCGACTCTTAAAACATGAAAAGGTCAAGTTGTGTCTTTGCGTCTTAAAATTTATTCGGCCACGATAACATTTACCCGGTTAGATATTGTTTGCGTTAGCTTGAGTAGGGTTCTTTCTCATTTTCAATGGCAACCTTCCCCGAGTCTACCGGCCAAGGTGTTCCCCCGGATGGAAACCCTAGTCCATTTCCTTCTTTTGGAAATGTCGGTGCTCCGTATATGGAAACTTTGTCTTTGCCTGGGTTAACCATCGGTTTGCCCGTATGGGTGTTTTCAACCCCGGTGGTCTAGAGTGTGATGACTCCTGTTCCACCGTTTCCTCCACCCGAACAACATCATGTTGATTCCAAGATGGGCCTCTCTCCTTCTTCACCTGTTTCTGTGTCCTCATCTTCTACTTCGCCTGGCGAAAGTCTGGATTCAAGTAACCAGGTGGCTAAGAAGAAGAAGAAGAAGAAGACGAAGAAGAAGAAGACTCCTAAGCGAGAGGTTAAAAGTACAACTCAAGTCGAGCCACCTTCTGCTCCTCTGCGGAAGGTCAAATTTCCTTGTAGGTTGTGCAAGGAGGACCATCTTCTTCGCGATTGTCCTGGCATTCCCAAGGTCCTAGAAGTATGGTCTCGCGATCCGGTCCGCCCCTCATCGTCCTCTGAAGCTCACGGCGATGCTACACTATCAGCTGGAAATATTAAGGGAAAAGGGAAGATTCGAATCCCCTGTAGACTTTGTGAAGACAATCATCCCCTTCACCTTTGTCCGCTCATGGATAAAGCCTCTGTTGTCTTGGAAAGTCGTACAGCTCTCTCACCCCAACTTCTCGTTGGTTATCAACGTCTCTCTGCAGCCGCAGATCGTTGCCCTGCTGACAAAGAGATCGACCAAGATTCCTCTCTTGTCCAGCCTCCTCTTCCTGAACCTGGCTCTGCCAAGCCTGTTCCAGACCAACCATTGGTCGGAAAGAGTGTCGATTCGAGTTCACCACTCGATCACTCTGTTTCGAAAGAGCATAATTCCCATGTTCTTCTCGTCTCCTCAGATTCTCTTGAGTCCGGAAATGACTCTCCTATCCCAGCTACTCCCGAGAGTCCTGCTTCGGTCCCTTTGGAGCAGGGGGGCAATCATACGATTCCCCCACCAAGTAGTTCAGTCGTTTCCTTCGACTGGAGTCGTTTGACCACCTCCCGCCTTCCATCCCATGTGCCTTTCTGGGTTACGGTACACGCCTATAATAAGGTGATACCTGGCACTGTTTTGGATGAGGGTGCATCTGTTAGTCTTATGCCTGCCACTACTTGGCAAGCGTTGGGTTCCCCACAGCTTGTGCCAGTCGCACCGAATTTGATGGCTTTTGACGGAGGAACTAGCCAACCATTAGGGATCCTTCCAAAGTTCCCTATTACTTTGGGAGGCAAGACCGTCTATATAGACGTATTGGTTACCCAAGGTGCTTTAGATTTCAATCTTCTCCTTGGTCGTGACTATGTATATGCCATGGGGGCCCTTGTCTCTTCACTTTTTCGTGTGGTTTGCTTTCCACACGATGGAAGAATTGTGACTATCGATCAATTATCGTTCGTTCGTCCACGAGTCCCTCCTGCGCAGTCATCATCCCCTCCTGGTTTTCATCCACCAGTTGCATCTGCCCCAGCACAGATCAACTACGTGGCCACCTATCCCGTGCCTGTATCCAGTGATGCCGCCGTTGTGCATAGTGTCCTGGGGGCATTGGGTCCTGACTTCCGAGATGTTATCCTTCCACCAGGAGTGGCACTCTTGGAAGACCCGACTTCCTGTTCATTATGATGAAGTTTGGGCCGAGGATAGTTTCGATCTTGTGGCGACCTCGTTAAAAAACGAAACAAGATGTTGGAGCATAGTTCCTTTCCAGTGTCAAGCTCCTTAAAAAATGAAACTGGGTCTGGGGCGGAGCATAGTTCCTTGTCTTGTGTCAAGCTCATTAAAAAATGAAACAAGGGTTATGAGGATAGTTCTTTTACTGTGTCAACCTCATTAAAAAATGAAACAACTCCCTTTCCAAATCGAGTCTTTTGATTAAGATCTCGTAAAATACAAGTCGAGTCTTTCACAGATCTTGAGAGTGAACCTTCATTCCATCCACCTCGTTGAATGCAATGAAGCTTGGGGGGCATGTACCTCGATTTGCGTTATCATGCTGGGGGCATGCGAACTTATAACAAGCATAGTTTTTTGTTTCAAGCTTGTGTAACCATGAAACCGAATCCAAGTAGAGTTCTTCATGGTTCAAGCTTGTGTAAAAATGAACCCATATTTGATTTACATCTCGTTATTACTGTTTATCCGCTAAATTCTGCTAGATGAGCCTTGGTTGTTTCTTTCCATCGCCACCATCTCTTTGGCTGATCATATGCTTTCACTTGATTATTTTTCCTTTCTTGAGGAACCGCAGCGATGAGTGGTTTTATTAGCCAGCCTCTTGACCATTACATGTTTTGAGCAGTTCCACCATTACCGGAACCAGTTGCTACCATTTATACCACTCGTTCCTTTAGGAAAAGTCTCCTTTAAGCTCTTTTCTGACTCGTGAAATATGAAAATATTGCCGAGTATTTTTTCCTTTTTTCACTCGTTAAAGAGAATAAAAATGGAGGTCTACTTTCAGCTCTTTTTTGACCGTTTAAAGAAGAAAAGATTGCCGATTTTTTCCCTCTTGACTCGTTAAACGTAAATAAGAGGCGGTCGTCTTTAAAATCTTTTCCGACCGTGTAAAAACGAAAAGATCGTCGGACCCTTGTCGTTTCAGGTTCGTCAATGGTTACGAAACGACGTGGTTTTGATCACTTTTTTACTTTTTCAGGTCGAAATCACTATTTATGAAAAGTACTCCTCGATCGTAATGGTCGAGCGGTTCTTTCGAGCATTGTTTTATACTTTTTCGGGCTCGAGAGACACAACTTTACGAAAAAGGACACCCTTGGAGTTTTCTTTTCCGCAGTCTTTTCAAATTCTCTAAACATGAAAAGACGCCGAGTTCTTCCTTTGTCAGACTCGTTAAAACTTGATGACATTGGAGTCCATCGAGATGACGTTACAAGCATATGTTATCCCCATCAAGCTTGTTAAAAATTGGGGTACTCGCCAGAAATGGCGAGGGAAAAAGGAACCATAATTATTGTCGTGTCGGCAGTATGTCGCTCTTGAACATGGCACTTCTCTGCTTTCGTGTCTGGGTGGGGATATCTCATCTCGTTTTTTCACTTGCCTCCGTGGATTTGGGTAATCCTGTTTGACCTCTCATCTGCTCATTGCCTCGTCACCATGACCTCTGATCCATTGATGTCAAATACTGCCAACTCCACTATCGTGCCGCCAATATGTTCAAGAGAAGTTGACTTTTGCAAAGAAACAACCTCCCCCTGACAGCTCACATAATCTTGATTCACAACATTATCTCTCTGTCTCGTGTTGATGATGTGGGAAACATTATGGCCCACCTTCGATCAAGGTCACTTCCTGTCGACTTCAGATCATTATCCAGGAAGCTGATCTAGAGACTCCCTTCAGGTGCCTTGGAGCCTGCATGCCTCAATGGCAGGTTCTTCGTGTTCGACGTGAGGTTTTCATCATTGGCCTCCGATCGAATGATTCTACGGGTGTTTGATGCCAGATCACTAATTCGCATGCCGTAGATTGTACCTATAGTACCTTGAGGGCCATTGTCATTATTGGTGGTACCTCTCGCGTCTGTTAACAGTTTTCATTATTGACTGGTAATCAGACGATGTTCATGCATGTTCGACTTCAGCTCATATATTCGCATGCTTGAACTTGTACTTTTGTTCGGGTCGAGATGGAGCGCAAGACCCTGGATTTTGTCTGTTGTAATCCAGGCGTGATTCTTGATACATGACTCATTCACTGGATGGCTGCGACCATACCTGAGTCGATTCATTGATCCTAACCAGATGGCTGCGTCCATACTATGGATCTAGATTATTATGTACTCTCTTATGGATGGCTGCGACCATACCACTTATATCATGTACTTGAGCTATCAGTTGTATCTCTCAATGCAGATTCTCGGCGGCAACTACATGTGTTCTTGTAAAGCATTTCACCCCTCTCTCTCTCTCGGGCCTCATGCTTTAGGGGGCATCTGTTACACAGTAATTTGTCACCATTGGTCACCGTCCCTGTTACCCCTTTCCCGTACTTTGGAGGACTCATTCCGAGACTTGTGAGCAGTGACATAACCTAAAAACACTTGCATTATGTTCCCTTAAGTATGTACTTCATGTTCTCTGAAGACACCTCCTGCAAAATATCCCTGAAAAGTGCCCTTTTTCCATTAGCGCGGGTCCACAATGTCCTACCCGCGCCAATCAATGAGATCCTCAAAAGAGGGTGCGACCATTGGCGCTCTGTCCTAGAACAACACCCGCGCCAACCAAGTTTGGTAAAGATTTTTGACAAACGCATGCCTAGATGTTTTTTCCCTTCAAGTCATGAAGTCTTTTGAGGATGAAGCTCATCTTCTGGATGTCGAGAGTCATCATCTATCCTTGACATCTATCCACAGCGGCTTTTTGGAGATAATGCCAATCCATAATGGGTGTCCTGGTGCATTGTATCTTCCTCCCCTCTTCCATCTATAAAAGTCTGTCCTCATGCATTAGACAAGCTAGTTTTTGAGTAATGCTAGTTGTGATAACGCTTGTCTTGAGTGATAGTAAGAGTCTTGAAGCATAGGGAGGTTATGCTGCCGGAAGTCTGAGAGAGAGAAGGTCTATTGCAAGACATGTATAGTTGCTCGCCCAGCCAGAGGAGAGGTTCAACATCAGAACCTTGGTTGTATCTTTCTCTATTGATTATTCATTAATAAACGACTACTATTATGGTTCCGATCTTATTGTTCATCATGATAATGTTTGATCTATTTCCTTTCTGACTGAAATATAATTGTATTTAGTGGATTTTATGCTTGAATTCGCTTTGTTCTTTGCATGTGTAGGTATCCATTCGCGGGGATCGCAAGGATTGTGACCTGCCGGAGCAAGGGAACGGGAGTATCAACTTGTCTTCGACATTAGCGTTGGACTCCAGGTTGGTCCTCATAATCCACTTTCGATTTGCAACTAGGAATTTGCATGGTAGCGTGAATTGATTGTTGCTAGATCCATTTTGATCTAGTGGGATCGCCTCTGTCCGCAGAGGGGATTTACCTCTCCAACAAGGACAATCATGGAGCATGCAAGGTGCATTAGATTTCATGCAGGATTGACTTTACAATTTTGGGCAAATGTTGTAGACACTGCTGTTTATCTAATAAACAGAGGGCCTTCAAGTTCCCTGGATGGTGGTATTCCAGAGGAGGCATGGACAGGTAAAAAGGTAAACTACTCATTTTTAAAGACTTTTGGTTGTGAAGCTTGTGTCCACATTAACAAAGAAAATAGAACAAAGCTTGAGGCAAAGTCAAAGAAATGTACCTTTATTGGATATGGTGTTAATGTTTTTGGTTATCACTTATATGATTATGAAAATCACAAAATCATTAGGAGCACAGATGTAATATTCAAGGAAAAGGTCTTGTATAAGAATCAGTTGCAAGAAAAGAAACAGGAAAAAGAAAACAGAGAATACACAGTGCTTGATGATATCACAGGAAAAGTGATGGTGCTTGAAAATCATAATGATCAACAGCAAAAAAAACAACCACAACAGCAACAAGCACTTCAAACACCTGAAAGTGGTGTTAGAAGATATACCAGGATAAGTAGACCCCCTGAACGATACTCTCCTTCATTATATTATGTATTGTTGACTGATTCTGGTGAACCAGAAAGTTATGAAGAAGCAGTGCAGGTAGAAACCAGGAAGAAGTGGGAGCAAGCCATGAAAGAAGGGATGGATTCCTTAGCACATAACCAGACTTGGGACTTAGTTAGGTTGCCTGCAGGTAAAACATCATTGCATAATAAATGAGTTTACAAGTTGAAGGAAAAAGATGGAGGTAGAAAAAGGTATAAAGCTAGACTTGTGGTGAAAGTTTTTGCACAGAAAAAGGGTATAGAATTTGATGAGATATTTTCTCTTGTTGTGAAAATGACTTCAATCAGAATTATTTTAAGTCTAGTAGCAGTTGAAGATTTGCATCTTGAGCAGTTAGATGTAAAGACAACCTTTCTCCATGGGGATTTGGAGGAAGAGATATATATGCAGCAGCCACAAGGATATGAGGTAAAAGGGAAGGAGAAACTAGTGTGCAGGTTGAAGAAGAGCTTGTATGGCTTAAAATAGGCTCCAAGGTAGTGGTATCTAAAATTTGACAGGTTTATGTCTGAACAAGGTTATACTAGGTGTCACTCTGGTCATTGTGTTTATCTCAAAAGGCAAAATGATGACAGCTATATTATATTGTTATTGTATGTAGATGACATGCTCGTTGCAGGTTCTAACATGCAGGAAATAAATGTGCTCAAAAGGAAATTGGAAAACTCATTTGCAATGAAGTATTTGGGTGCTGCAAAACAAATCCTTGGTATGAGAATAACTAGAGACAGGAAGAATCGAAAATTAACATTGTCTCAAAGTGAGTACATAGAAAAGGTGTTGAAAAGGTTTAATATGCAGAATGCAAAACCAGTTAGTATACCTTTGGCTAGCCATTTAAAATTAAGTAAGAAGGCGTGTCCCAAGACTCAGGAAGAAATGGCTCATATGTCTAAAGTTCCATATGCATCAGCAGTTAGAAGCTTAATGTATGTATTGGTCTGCACAAGGCCTGATATTGCACATGCAGTGGGAGTTGTAAGCAGGTACATGAACAATCCAGGAAAAGAACATTGGATGGCAGTGAAGTGGATTATCAGGTATTTTAGAGGTACCACAAATCAAGCATTATGCTTTGGTGGTTCAAACATTGCTTTACAGGGATATGTTGATGCAGATATGGAAGGTGACAGATATAACAGGAGGAGCAGTATAGGATATGTATTTACTGTAGGTGGAACAACTATCAGTTGGGTTTCAAAAATCCAAAGTGTTGTTGTGCTTTCAACAACAGAAGCAGAGTATGTTGCTGCTATAGAGGCTAGTAAAGAAATATTTGGTTATAAAGGTTTCTGGATGAATTGGGTAAGAAGTAGGAGTTGGGCAGGTTATACAGTGACAGCCAGAGTGCCATACATCTTGCAAAGAACTCTGCATTTCATTCCAATACTAAGCATATACAGCTCAAGTACCATTTCATACGGTCAGCATTGAAAGATGGACAGTTGAAGCTAGAAAAGATACACACTAGCCAGAATCCTGCAGATATGTTAACAAAAGTTGTAACCAGGGAGAAACTGAGAATCTGCTCAGTTTCAATTGGTCTTCAAGTATGATGAAGAAGATGAGAAATAGCCAGGTCCAAAGTGGAGCCATTGTCTAATAAATGAAGCAGTGGTGGAGTTGCTATAATCAGTCTCCAAGTTGGAGATTGTTGGGTGTGGAGCCTGATTATCTTATGTATTCAAAGCTTTCAGCCGAATGTATACCCCAGGAAGACTGTACACCCCTCCATGCAGGGGGGTGCGGGGGGGACTTGTACCCCTTGCGGGGGTCTGGTGGGGCTGATCCCCCCTAGTTGGGGGGTCCAGGGCTAGCGGTTCCCCGACGGGGGCTTGGGGGCAACGCCCCTGAAGCTAAAAATAGATGTAAAATTGCCTTGTAAAAGTCTAGTAATTTCTAGTCAATCTGGGCCGTTCATTAGGCGGATGATCTGACGGTGGAAGTTATGTTTAGTTTAGGAGTTTTTGCCCTAGAAGGCAACCCCTCACTATATATGAGGGAATTGTATTGCGTCTATGTAGATTTGTATTCTGAGTGAGGAAGAGAGAGGAGATTGAGAGCAAAGAGGGAGTTACATCAGATCTGCTGTAGGTTGTATCTCTTTAGTTTGTTGGATAATATAATAGAAGAAGGACTGGATGTTTCTCCGTGGATGTAGCCCAAACTAGGTGAACCACGTATATCTATGTCTCTCTTGTTTTATGTGTTTTCTGTGTTTATATTTCTACAATATTTTTATGTGTTCCATTGCTTTGTAATATATAATTTTCTAAAAAATCCTCGTACACTTCCATCTCCTTTGGGTCAGTTGGCTTCTTGATGGATTTCTCGGCAAACTCCCAGATCCTATTGACCTGCAAGATGAACTTGATCCTTTCCTTCCATGGACTAAAGTTGGACAACCCCTCCAACTTGTCCTCATATCGAAGACTATCCTACAACTTTGACATTGTAGTGAGCCCTTCACCTACAATGTGACCAACTCCCTCTTAAGTTGTACTTCATTGTGCACACACTAATACACTGTCTCCCAAAGTAGCTTAGACACACTCTGATACCATGTTGAATTTCCACGACCTTGGGACTAGGATAGAATATTAAAATCTTTGACGCTACCAAACCAAGAATATCAACAAAGCTACTTTACACAACATAATATAAATAACAGTAAATCACACATGCACAAGTATAAATTGATAAAGATCAGCCTTTATCAATTTAATTCACTTTGATATTTTAAAGCACTAATATTGGACATTTCCTCATTCTATGTATTTATTTTAGAGTGCGGGCATTAGCCCTTGCCTAAGAATAACATATATATATAGATAAACTTTCCATTAATATATTTACCTTTTAATAATGAAAAATACAAAAAAAAAATATAAATTTTATAATTTAGTACTAACATATATTTAAGACCACCATAAATGTAATGATGTGGACGATTTTTATGTTATGTTTATTTTTATCTTGTTAAATAATTATGACATTAATATATTTTCACTGTTGGATCATTTTCATTGACTCCCCTAAACTTTAACTTAGGTATATGATCTTTTAAGGTTGTTGGATCATTTTCATTGATTCCCCTAACCCTTAACTTAGGTGTGTGAATTTTTAGGGATGTCTATCACTTTGTAAATGTCCTTTATTTCCTTTTGCCTTTGGTTATTAATTTAGTTCACTTTGATATTTTAAAGCACTAGAACTAGGCATTTTCTCACTTTATGCATATGTTTTAGATATTTTTTATTTGGTCATCAAATTGGAATTTCAAGTCACTCATTTTGGGCATTTGATCTATTTTAGAGTGCAATATCTTTGTGTGTGTGTGTATATATATATATATATATATAGATATACCATGGTGAATGCGTAATTATTGAGAGTAATTTGGGAATTAACAAGAATCTACTAGGGCGGGGGAGCCTACTCCTTGAGCCTTATCACAAGAAGCCAAAGGTATCTTCATGGAATTTTGAAACTGAGTAAATGAGATAACATCCATTAGAAAATGAACTAATTAGTTACATAGTTACTTCATTATGGGAGACTTCGTAGAGATTTCCTGAAAGGGCCGCTCAAAGGAGATCCAGACCAACAAACACCACCCCAAGGTCCATAATCACAAGGTACATGACCTTTCAACTTGCTTAACAACATTTAGTCTAATGAATTTCCATCCATCCACGTTGGCCTTGGAAAACATATACTTCCATCAATGATGTTCATCAAAAATATATATACCCATTTCCATATGGTAGAAATACTTAAACACCATAATGTTACCAAATGGTAGGAGACAAGCTAATAATGGAGGAGGAGCATGAAGTGTATGGCAGGGAAATTCCAGAGTATGAATCATAAGACATCAAAATGGACATTAGTGAGAGATTTGGATGTGATGAAGAAAAGGCTACAAGAAATTGGAGAAGAGGAAGTCACCCTTAGAGAAATGCATGCCAAGGTCACTCAATAAATGCAGATCCCCACCATGCTAGACCTTGCTACTTCAACTACTAATTTTTTTAAATGTTATACTTAGGTTATTTATAGTATTTCCTTGGCTTCCAAGTATTGCAAACCAAGAAAGGAATTTATCTTCATCCATATAAGTATGCATGTGACCTTCTTCATCATTTTCATGCAGAAGATTGTAAACCAATCACTTATTCCTTTAGCATATCTAAACCTATACATAATAACAATCCATTTGACTAAGTTATTCACAATGGAAAATCCTAAAACAAATATTGAGAAGAATATGTAGAGCCAAAATTTGAATCCATGAGGTGTAAATTAGTTGGTTTTTATGGGGTTTAGTCCCTATCATGTCTCATGTTCTTATCTTGTGGGTAGGGGTTGAGGGTGGGAGCTAATTGTGGGGGGTTACATTACCCAAAGAGGTATCCAGTCTCAATTAAGTCTCACATATTCCTAGTGACAACATCCCGTTATTGGGAAAAATGTTCTTCCATCCAACATGTTGGTTAGCCCCAACTTTGGCACAATTTATTATTGAAAAAATTATGTAGAACCTAACTTTTTGAAACATAAATATACTATGATAATGAAGAAGACATAAATTGGAATTTGGTTCTTCTATCCAGCATGTGGGTTGGCCCCAACCTAGGCACAATCTAATGTTGAAAAAAAATATAGAACCATAATTTTCTAAAATATAGATATATTGTAATAATGAAGAATACTTAGATTGAGATTTGGTTCTTCCATCCAACATGTGGGTTGGCCCCTAGGAAACATCTAACATTGTAAAAAACGATAATATAGAACCACACTTTTCTAAAATATCACTATACTATAATAATGAAGAATGTATAATAGATACATATAATGAATAATATAATTGTACTGTAATAATGAAGAATACATAGATCAGAATTTGAAAGAATGAAGAATACATATAGAATTTCAATCTTTGTATTCTTCATGAACACAATATAATTATATCATTTATTATGTATATTCTTCTATGTGTTCTTCATCATTATAACGTAATTTATATTTGGAAAAAAATGGTTCTATTTTTTTTTTCAACACTAGGTTGTGCCTAGGTTGGGGCCAACCTAGATGTTGGATGTAAGAATGATTTTCACAATAATGGGATGTTACGAAGATTGTGTGAGACTCGATCGAGCCTTGATGCCCTTAGGTCAATGTAATACCCACAACTGGGTCCCACCCTTAGCTTCTCCCCATGAGATATGAACTCAAGACTTGATAGGGAGTAAAGATGTTTCATTCTAAAAACAAACCATTCTTCCATCCAACATGTGAATTAGCCCTTGCCTAAGCATAATGTCACACACACACATATATAACCAAACTTTCCATAAATATAATTACCTTTCGTAATAAAAATACATAAATTAAAATTTAATATAAATTTAATAATTTAATATTAACATATATCTAACCACCATAAATGTAATGATGTGGTCAATTTTCATGTTATCTTTATTTTTAACTTGTTGAATAATTATGACATTAATATCTTTTTGTTGGATCATTTTCAGTGACTCCCCTAACACTTAACTTAGGTGTATGATATTTTGGGGATGTCTATCACTTGAATCATCATTTATTGCCTTTTGATTTTGATTATCACTTCCTCAATGTTCGATTTTAATAATCAATTTAGTTCACTTTGATATTTTAAAGCACTAGTACGAGACATTTCCTTAGTGGATGGATCCATTTTAGAGTGGAAACATTAGCCCCTGCCTAAACATAGCATTAAAAAACCTATAAAACCATTTTTTCAAGAAATATAGTCCTCTTTAATAATATAATTCCATGTCTAAAAAACAAAATATAAATTTTATTGCATCAAGAGGTGCTCTCAGTATAGAGTAGATGTGTAGGCTTTAGATGTAGATATTTTTTAAATTTATTTTTTATATTGTAATTTTATTTTTATTAATAAAATTAGGAACACTTTTTTAGACAAAAGAAAATCATAATATACATATCACATTAAAATATAACATATAAATAATAGTTATAAATTAACATTCATTTTACCATAGAAATTAAAATAATAATTCCAAAACCATATTCAAATTTAATTAATAAGCCCATAAAATTTTAATATTTACGATATAACCATGACTATTAAGGCTTTCTTGCATTACCATGAGCCAATACCATGGCTTATCAATACCACATACGGAAAAACCATAACTCATTTCAAAATCAACAAATTTTAGAAATATTTTATTTTAATTTAATTTTATAACATTTTTATGTTGAAAGACATTGTTAAGTAACATTTAAGATTTTGACCAGTAAAAAGACCTAAAAATAAAAATTAATTGTTGAATTTTATAACATTTTTATGCTGAAAGACATTGTTAAGTAACATTTAAGATTTTGACCAGTAAAAAGACCTAAAAATAAAAATTAATTGTTGAATTGAGACTTCTGTGATCCATAATAGTTATAAGAAGAGCTTCGGCGTAAATCACATATAGAAAGACCTTTGTCGACGCGTTTCGAGCCAGCAAGTGTGGCTCATCGTCAGGACAAGTTGAAGAAACAGATCCAGCCTTGCGTGTTAAATAGTCTGAGCAGGGCCTCAACAGCTATCTAGATTAACGGCTAGCTTTGACTTAGGGACAGTCAAAAAGTCAAATTGATTATTCCAAGGAATAATTAGTTAAAATGATAATTTAATAATTAAAATTTTTTATTAAATGGGAATTAGTTAAATTGAAGACCTAACTTATTTATAAATAAGGTAAATGTAACTAAATAAAATAAATAATAATATATATTCGCTAAAATAAAATAATAATAATAATAATAATAATAATATATATAAATTAGTTATGAAAGAAATAATAAAGTACATAACAATAAGAAAATAACAATGATAATAATACTGATATATATCCGTTACTAAATAGATAAATTACCAATACTAACAATATATAAAAATTAGTTAAAATAATAATAATAATATATATTCCTTAATAGATAAATAAAATTAGTATATAATAAAATAATAATAATATATAAAAAATTAGTTACGCAAAACTAATAAATAAATAAATAAATAATAATAATAAAAACATAAGTATATAAATATTTGTTATAACAATAATAATTAGGGAAAAAGGGACAACTCAACAATAAAAATAAGCAAAATAATAATAATAATACTATATATTCGTTAATAGATAAATAATTAATTAAAATATATATATATATATATATATATATATATATATATATATATATATAAAATAAAATAAAATAAAATAATAATAATAATAATACCAATAATAATAAGTAAATAAATATAAGCTATGATAATAGAAACCAATATCAATCAGGGAAAAAGGAGCGACACAAAATAAACAGGAGAAGGCCTGAAAAAGAGTCCAGAGCCAAAAAGGATAAACCCTAGGAGATAGGAAGGCTCCAGGAGAACGACAAAAGTGACAAAGATGAAAGAGGGCGGGGGGAGACTAAGATGAAAGGGCAGGGATCCAACATCTAAAATTAAACTAAATAAAAATAATTAATATAATAAATGTAAACATATACCCAAAAACCATAACTCATTTCATTATCAATACCATATACCCAAAAACCATAACTCATTTCAAAATCAACAAATTTTATAAATATTTTATTTTAATTCAATTTATAACATTTTTAAAATTAGAACTTAATACTTATAATAAACATACAATATAACAAGATTCTCAACAATGGATATTATTAACTTGTAAATAGGGTTTATTACAATACCATGGGCCAATATAATGTTTTATTGTTTTAATTTTATTTTATTTTATGACATTTTAAAAATAAATTCTAAAAGTAAAAAGCAAGGGGAGATGTTGTCGTGTAAATGTTTGTAAACATTTACATGTGGGCTTAATTAAAAAATAATAAAATGTTAAAAACAATATCCTAGAGGGGCTCTCTCCAACCCAGTACGTAGAGATGTTATGATGCTCTGTAAACATTTTGTCTCCATCAAACTAAATTAAAATAAAGAAATTAATAATGATAATTATCAATAAAACATTTTAACATGGTCAAATTACATAAAAATAAAATATAAAATACAAAATTAATAGTTATAATTATAATTAATAATAAAACCAACCTACATCCATTTAACTACTTATTTTCTAAGCTCCTAAAGAGACTAAATCTCTTGAGGTGCAAACCTTTTCTTAGAGCGAAAAGAAATTTGATCCTTCTGAAACTTGGTAATCTAGTCTGAATCTGAACTAATAATTTAGTATTAACATAGATCTAACTATCATAAATATAAAAATGTAATTAATTTTTATGTTATGTTTAGTTTTAACTTGTTGAAAAACTAAATTATTTTCATGGAATCCCCTCAACCTAACTTATGTGTGTGATCTTTTAAGCATATTTATCACTCCATCAAGGTCTTTTATTGCCCTTTGACATTATCAATTTAGTACTTTAATATTTTAAAGCATTAGTACCCAGCATTCCTCACTCTATGGATATGTTTTAGAGTTGCATTGTTAGCCCCCTAAGCATGAGGTAGCATATTATATATATATATATATATGATCTTAGGTATGTCATCTTTTAAGGTTGTTGGATTATTTTCATTGAGTCACTTAATCTTTAATTTAATTTAGGTGTGTGATTATTTTTAGGTTTATAACTTTGTAAATGTCTTTTATTGCTTTTTTATTTTGGTTATTAATTTAATTCATTTTGATATTTTAAAGGAGTAGAAGTCTGCATTTCTTTATATGCATTCATTTTAGATATCTTTTTCATTTGGTTATCAATGTCTTTTATTGATTTTTTATTTTGGTTATTAATGAATGACTTACTTAACGCAGTTGAATCCCAAAAAATGATATCTAATATCATTTTGATATTTTAAAGAAGTAAAAGTCAACATTTCTTTATTTTATGTATTCATGTTAGATATTTTTTTAATTTAGTTATCAAATTGGTATTCCAAGTTCTAGTTTTAGTTATATATATATATGTGTGTGTGTGTGTGTGTGTGTGGTGAATGGGTAATTTATTGGAGTAATTTGAGAATTTATTGGAGTAATGCTGTGAAATAACTAAAAATATCTTACTGGAATTTGAAACCAGGTAAAAGAGATGACATCCATTGTACTATTGGCCCATAAAAACTAAGACACCACCCCGAAGTCCACATTGACAAACCTTATAGTTTGCTTAAAAACATTTAAGTCGAATAAATTTCCATCCATCCATGTCGGCCGTGGCAAACAAATACTTCCATTAATGGTGTTCACTAAAACTATATAAACCCATCTCGATATTATAGAAATACCTGCACAACACAAAGTTACCGTGGCAAACAAATACTTCCATTAATGGTGTTCATTAAAACTATATAAACTCATCTCCATATTGTAGAAAGACCTGCACACGACAAAGTTACCTGAGACATGCTAGTAATGGAGGAGCATGAAGTGTATGGTGGGGAAATTCCAGAGTATGAACCAGAAGACACTGAAGTTCCAGAGTATAAACCAGAAGACACTGAAATGGGAATTAGTGAGAAAGAGTTGAATGTGATGAGGAAAAGGCTACAGGAAATTGAAGAAGAGACAGTCGCCCTTAGAGAAATGTAGGCCAAGGTCGCTCAAGAAATGTAGATTCCCGTCATGCCAGAGCCTGCTACTTCAGCTGTTGCGGATCAAGCAAGCAGAGAAGAAGCAGATTCACACTCTATTTTTGTTGGAAATGTTGATTACTCCTACACTCCAGAGGAAGTGCAACATCATTTTCAGTCATGCGGGACACTATGGATTCACTTGAGAGGTAGCTCACCCATGAAGGAGAATAACTATAAACATCCTCATACTTCATCGAATAACATGAAAACCCTATTTACTTAATAAATACTAACCAACTTGGAAAATCATTAATTTGGAGGATAATATTCAAAAGGAAATTGAGAATTTTTATAGGGGGTTGAATGAGAAGTTGTCAAATAGTCTAGCTCAAGGCATACTAGAATAACAACATAGGGGTCAACAACACATTGAGCCACACCAGTAAGAAACTTCTAATTGAAGCATATATAACCACCCACAACCATCTTCAAGTATGTACATTAATATATTAATGGATAATAACATATAGCACCATTCTCCCATGGTGGACTTGAATAAGTTTGATGGTTTTGACCCATTAAAATGGATGACAAAAATGGAACATTGCTTCTCCCTTGAATGTATTACTAACAATATGATGAAAATTAGGGTGGGGGTCTTATATTTAGATCCAAATGATGTAAATGGTGGGAATGACAAACACATATTTAGGCTACATTTCCTAAAGTTAGTTTGCTAAAATTGTTATGTAGACTTCAATAAAGAGACTCATTATTTAGGGAAACTTATCAGTTTACACCATATTCGCTCAATAATCAACTTTAGAGCATCCTTTGAGAAATAACCATCCATACAAAGAACTTAACATTGAGTCCTTCTATAAAGAATGTTTCATTAGTGGCCTCAAGGAGGAGATTCAAGAATTAAGTCAATTTGTAATGTCATGTTATATTGTTAGGAGCAATTGAGAGGGTCCTAGATGCAGAGATGGTGATTAATGCTAAAAAAATACTATAAGTCATTCACCACGCCCATTCTCCCCAAGGTAATTCACCAATTAGTTGTCCCTTAAAAATAAAAAGGTTATCTCCAACATAAATGGAAAAATCAAAGACATGGCCTTTGCTATAATTGTGATGAAAAATATGCTATAGGTTATAGGTGTAAAGATCATAAATTATTCCAAATTGGTAAGGTAAATCAACCCTTGATAGAAGACATAAATAACAAAGAAACATTAGCATTACAAGATGGAAACACTAACACTCATCCTCAAACATTTCAACTCCACAAACCTTGAAACTCATGAGTTACTTCAAGCACTGAAAAGTTAGTCCTAGTTAATAGTGGTAGTACTTACAATTTCATTCATAAGAAAGTGGTAAAAGAAATCCATTATTTTATACACCCAAACTAGAACTTTCAAATCATGATGGGTAATAAAGGTAGATGTCAAAATGTCAAACTATAGATGGGAGATTGTTAACTCAAAACCAATCTACATGCCATCGACATGGGTGGTTGTGATATAATATTTGGGGGATAATGAATATGCATGTTGGGATAACTCATAATGGATTTAAAAAATCTACATGAGTCTCATTAAAGAGGGGCATGTCCACACCATTCAAGGGATTTGGGCATGCTCCCTTGAAATATTGGATTCTCATCATATGGAGATTTTTTTTTAATTAGAAAAAAGTATTTGTATTATATAATTATGTGTTTGGCTTGCAACAAATTCATAAAAAAAATTCCAATTTTTTGTTGCTTTCTAATAGAAATACATAATTTTCTTGAGGAGAATATATTTGAGCAATAAAAGAGGGGCCTTGTAGGTGAATAGCTTACAATACTCCTCCAAATATTTGGGAGTTCCTCAAATAGACCCCCCCCCCCCCCCTGAGAACCAACCTCATGAACAAGACAGGCAGATTCTGCTATAGTTGGGCCTTCAGGGGCTCTTCCCCCAGGGAATAACCAAGAATGTAAGTCATATATCAGCTGATAAGGATCTCTGGCAACCCCCCCCCCCTTGGTTTTATGAAGTGCAATATAGACGGGGCCTCAAAAGGAAACCCTAGCATTGCTGGGTATGGAGGAGTAATAAGAGATGACAAGGGTTTAATAAAAGCCATCTTTCACAGTCATCTGGGTAAAGCCACTAATAATATGGCAGAGCTCATGGCCCTGGAGCAATGCCTAGAAATCCTAAAGGACTCAAACTTACATAATACCATAATTGAAGTTGATTCTGAACTGATAATCAACTCAGTCAAGAAAATTTGCAATGGCACAGTGCTAGACAAAGTTTTGAAACACTGGAGATTACTGCAAGTCTATCAACTTATTCAATCCCACCTGCGCACCATGAGAACCCTTAGTTTCACTCATGTGCGAAGAACAACCAACATGTTAGCGGATATTATGGCTAATGAAGGCATTCTATGTGCCAAAAGAAATAAAATATATGAATGGTCAGAGACTCCTCAAGGTCGATTGAGGGATGAGTGCCACAAATAGGCAACATTAGACAGGGAGATCTGCCAGAACAGAGGAAATAAGCAGGATGATGTATAAGCAGAGTGTTCTTCATGTACAGAGGACTTTTAGTCGACATGAGGAAAAAGTATGAGCAGGAGGTCAAGAGCGAAACTAGGGGTTTACTCTGGTTATCGGGCGGGAATTGGACACGGAAATCTATAGTTATAAGTTTCTCGGTGGGAAACTTATTATAGAACAAGTCTTAAGGAAAACATTAATGGTAGCCTTCTATTGTTTGGCGCCGAGAACCTCATTAAAGAGTGGGCAGGTCAGTGTAATCACGGAAATACAATGCATTTCGCGTGGCAAACTGCTCGTTGGTTAACCTTCCAATCGGACCCGAAATGCGATTAAGAATTGTCTCTATAAGGGCTTCGGGTCTACAACTGGTGTTAATTTCTGTGCTAATCGCGAGCTTCGTTAGGATTTTCTCGCATCTCGTGGATTTCAGGCGGATAAAAATCTCGTGAGTTATCTCCCCAGGCGGACCCGATATGGCTTTAGAGACAGTTTTGAAATCTTATCGGGTCTGTTTAGTTTGTTAAAGGGTGTGCTAGATGAGCTCCCGAAATTACCCCTCGACCGTTAGATCTTTGGAAACAGATCGCACAGTCGATGGTGGTTGGTAAAGTTTTGTGGGCCCTTGGCCCGGTTTGCGAGACTATGGCTCGATTTCTTAGGTTTGGTGGGGCCGATTTTCTTGTGGGCCACAGTGCCGTGGGTTGTAATATATTTTTGTAACTTTTTTATTCAGTGAAATAGAAGGAAATACTCTTGCTTAAGAAAAAAAAATAGCTTATAATACTACCCCATCAAAACACAAATTTACAATACACAACACTACCAAGGAATTTTTGAAATAGACTTAATCTTCCATTAGGGAATTATATCAGGCTTGATTTGGCCACTAATATTTAATTCACCTATCTTTAATTTATGCCCCTCATTAGAATACTTGTTCACTTCTCTGTTGAATTCTATAGAGACATGGAAATATGCTTTGGATGGGATATATTCCACAATTTTCTTGATTCCTTTCATGATGTTTTTCATATATTTCTCCGTTACAAAGGAGCCATTTACGAGATGATGTAGGATTAGGAGAGAATTTCCCATAACAATAAGTGTGTTGACTTTATGTTATTTGGATAACAAGTCCCTGCTAGAGACCATATATCTTACTATACTATTTGTCCTATGACCAAGACCCCTCGAGTACTTGAACATTGCAACAAATTTTTTTATTTACCCTATATTTTGTATACATAGTTGTGTACTAATGTAAGAGTCATGACTGGCTAAAGTGGCTAGACTATAAACTCAAGAATTAAGTGCAACTTAAATGGATGGATTGAGGAGAGGACACCAAAAATCCATAGTTTTGAGGGAATATGGAGCTTGCTTGTTTGAAAATCCATGAAATTTCCTGGAGTTATTATTGGAGTTGTTCTGACCTAATTGAGCCACCACCACTTGACAATAATTATGAGATTTGACATAGAGGTGAGGGACATGGGACGATGCCCATCTCCCCTTGATGATCGAGGAATGGATGAGTAGAGAATGAATCTTAAAGAAAGAAAAGAAGTGTTGAAGATGGTGGCATAAATGGTGGAGGGGAACATAGTTTGCTTCAAGAGCAGAAAGCAAATTGAGAAACCAAGAGAGATTGCACCTTTCTTGAAAATGAAGGGATGAAGATGAGAGTATATTTACACATATTAGAGTATTCCGTGAGGTTATTCTTGATTGAGTTCTTATTCTACATCTTGGTTGGTTTGGTTGTTGTTTTTTAGAGTGTGTGAGACTAGCACGAATAATGTGGAACTATGGAGCATGAGATAAAGAAGCAAAGGAAGTCATGGAGAAAACTGTTGAGCCATGCTCTCTGTGAAATTCATGTGAAATTTTGGGTGTTGTTCCCTATGTTTTGTGTTTAAATCCACTAGATTGTGTATCTATGCCTATGTGGTCAGTGGGAAGCTTAGTGGATGCCTATCTATCATTATGGTGCTTGTTGTATAGCTAATAAACCACCTGTATAGGGAAATCTAAGTCACTAAGGAGAACTCCACACCCATTCTCCCCAAGGAAATTCACCAAGTAGAACTCTTAGTCATCTCTTAAAAGTACAAGGGTTGTCTCAAACATAAATGGAAAAATACCAAAGACATGAAATTTTCTATAATTGTGATGAAAAATATGTTTTAGGTCATGTGTGTAAAGAGCATAAATTGTTCCAAATTGATAAGACCAATCAAAACTTTATTTAATACGTGTGAAGAAACATTGGCATTGCAGGATAAGGACACTAATGCTCATCCTTAGTCATTTCAACTTCATGAACCTCGAAACTCATGAGCTACATAAAGCATAGAAAGTTATAGTCCTAGTTAATAGTGGTAGCACTCACAATTTCATTCGCAAGAGAGTGGTTGAACAAATTCACTATTTTGTACACCTGATGTAGAACCTTCAAATCATGATCATTAATAGAGATATGACAAAATGTGGCAGTAGATGTTAAAGTGCCAAACTCTAGATGGGATACTATTAAAAACCCATCTACATGCCATCAACATGGGTGGTTGTGATATAATATTGGCAGAAAAATGGCTATGTGTCATGTCCCTTCTCAAACACATTAGTAACAAGGTGCTGCTACACAATTTTGCACATTTTTACTAAGGAAAAGGGCCCCACACTTTCGACTTAGGGACTTAGGGGCCAAATCGACTTTATTTAGCTGCTAGTGGAATGTGAGAGCCACCCACATAGGAGTTCGAATTAGCCATTCAATATGCTTGAAGATAAAATTGAATGTGTGGATGGAGGGGCCCACATGAGGTTAAGGGGGCCCAAGGAGTTATAAAGAGAGATCAACTCTCATTTTGTTTTCATTCTGAATATTTGACAAACAAACTCACTCTTGTACAGTCTGCTGCTTAGTGAGTCTACCCATTGTTTAGTCACGAGTCTTCCATAGGGAAGATTCAATGTGTACTTTGGGGGGCCATCTATGCCCGCCCTAGGGAGGTTGTTCCACAGAGATTGCAGGAGTTTCCAACAGTGATTCACAACTCGGCCAAGCATGCAAAGGAAGGGATTTTATGTTTTCTGGGTAGCTAGAAATATGCAGAGTTTGATTTAGCCAGCCAAGAGGGCCCTCACTTGCTGGGAGTTTTCAGGAGCAAGGAAGGTGGAGGACTGAGAGTATTTCATCATTGTTTTATAGCCAACCAGCTAGTACACGCAGCAGTATACCTTTCTGGGTAGAGAGACTACACAGTGGCCTCCAACAACAAATTCATGGGGCTTGATTGAGCAGCCATCAGGGCCAAGGATCATCTGGGAAGAAAGGGATCAAATAATATAGGGGAGAGCAGTATTTGAGGGGTGTTTCTAGGTGGATTTGCATGCTCTTTCCTACAAATTTAATTTAGCAGTAGTAGTCAGAGAGCAGCTCCCAAGAGGCCGAAAATCCAAAGTCAAAATTAGAGAAATTCCCTTCTCGGTTTTGTCCAAGGAGTCTAAGGCTAAAAAGGCAGTATTTTCTGGGTAGTTTTGGGGCACTTTCCAGTAGGCCGAAGTCAGCATATCAACGGTTTACTGGGACAACGCAGAGCATAGTAGAGCAACTATTGAACAACCATCTTTCTAGCTATTCTAACAACCGGGTTTGGTCCAGCTTGTCTTTGAGACAAGTTCAAGTGCACTAATCCATTTATATATTGTACTCATGCTCTCATATTTCATAATATATAGCTCAACAGTTCTAGTATTACAATGTTTCATGGGTGTTTGCTAAATGTATTTAATTTTCCATTGTTGCACTGTTTGTTTAATTGGTATATCACTTAAATTCCTATTTAGGAACATTACAGTGGTATCAGAGCATGATCTTGGCCTAGTTGTGGGTAACCAATAAGATCATGTAAGATTTGGGCATGTATGCACAATGACGAGTTACACCATACACTACCCATGGCTCAAGGGAGATTCAATATGTAGGGATTTTGGTGTGGAATCCACTGGAGTGATGAGAGGTTGGCTCAGTTGAGGAAGGTGTTAGCCCAGATCAATCCTTGTCCTTACAACATAGACACTAGAGGTGCATAAGTCGTGGGAGTACAACCATCTACACTATGTGGGGAAAGCCGATAGAATCAGGGCACCAGATCTCCTGGAAAGGAGCAGGCAGGCCAGAGACAATTAGAGGATGTGTCAAGGAGACTATTTTTCTAGCAAAGATCTAGTCTCAGACATCAGGGGCCTGAGGAGGAGATTGAACATGAGGTAGAGGACAAACTTGGGGGAGAAAGTAAAGCATACACACATAGGACCATCCATTCATGAGGTGTCAGGAAACATCCCCATTGTTGATGAGGAGACAATATATACAGAGGCATCCAGATCTATGACACAGCTGCCGGATGACAGTCACCTACAAATGACTAATGAGCATGTCTTCCATGTTGGGTTGTTTAGGGAGGAGCAGTTGGAGGCTCATGTGGAGCCCATGATGGAGGAGGATGTGCAACCATCCTTTGGGCTAGCCAATGATGAGGGGCAACATAGAGACCGCACGTTGGGATTTGAGCATAGTTCGCTTCAGAGGCACACTGACATGATCTAAAGTGTTATCAGCCCATCCTTACGCATTGTATTGAGAGAGGCGGAGTTGTCTAGACATACCAAAGGGGATGACCAGGTTAGTAGAACTATTGGGTCTCCTTTTCCCATTGGAGAGAGAGACAAAGCTATTGGGCTGCTAGTTTGTCATTATTATTATCACTCTTTAACGCCTATTTCATCCATTTCTACCATTATTTATCACGTCATTTATCATAATTTATCATAATTTATCATATAATTCCATTTTATAATTATTTATGCTCTTATGGATAAATATTATTTCTTCTCTTTTATTTTTAATAAATTTATGATTATCATGCATGATTTTACCAATGATGGTTTATTAATAAATTTGTTGTAACATCACTCACCATTTTAGCCTCCAAGATATTTTCCAGATTGTAGATTTGATCTCCAGCTCATCATTAAATATTCCAACTCAGAAATTCGTTGGAATAAGAAGTGACAATTTTTCATTGGATGTTTTGGGCAAATGGAGAAGAATCTGGAAAATCCGAAACATGGGTTTTGTCCAGAACGGACCGAATTAGTTTTGTGATGTGCAGTTTTCCCAAATTCGGTCCGTATTAAGAGAAATAGAAGGTTCTCTGAAGACATTTTTATTAGATTCATTGTGTGGCTGGTTTCCAAATTATCTCAATTGCAATGCCAAATTCGACCTGTTCCTGTTGAATGATTGATGGAAATATATTTCAGACTGATCAATTTGTTGTGAACAATCTAATTTTGTAATGGGAATCATATTGTAATCATGTCAATTGTAACTTCTCTTTTATCTCTGTGTATTTAAATGAGAACAAAGATCAAAGAGGGGGACAGATTATTAGAGATAGATAATATAGGATAGGATAGGAGGAGAGGGGCTAATGGAGAGATTTAGCTTTTTGCTTGGGACCTCAATTGTAATTTCAATTTACAGAATGTGATTTTTAAGGAGACCGTATTGTAATGAGGATTGAATTCAATGGTTAATACATAATTTACGTTGCGGTTCATTCGTATTCTCTGAAGTAGCTCAGCAGTATTCGCTGGTGGCTAAGGGTCTAGCCTCTGGTGGATTAAACTGCTTCCTTGTGTTATATATTTCTGATTCTCGCAAGTTTGATTGATTTGATAATTTTCCTGTTTTTTGTGAGTTTATCTTATTCACTATTTACAACTTTCCTGTATTGAAGTAGTACATTTCCTTTACATGTTTTACAACACTGTCATTTGATTCGATTTACGCTTATTCCGGATTCAATTATTTAGATAGCGAATCATATTGATTTAATCAACTGAAAGAGTTTGGTTATTTCTATTGAACTCTCAGATTGATATCATTTCCATTTGGGTTGCTTTGTAGAGCTTGAGTATGATTTAGATTGAATAAGCTAAGAAGAGATGAGTTATTGCTACTATGCTCACAGCTGTTGCTATTGTTAATTGAATTGCTTGTGTGAGATTTAATTACGATTTCAGCAGAGGATTGAGTCTTGAAGGCTAGATGTCATATTTTCTTTAATGATTGTAATTTTAGTTTATTAGATGCATTTGTACTCTTGTATCAAAGGTCTATACTTCATTTTAAGAAACATTACTCTCTGGATTTATAGCTTGCACATATTGTGTACACTCTTGAAACAAAAAGACTTACCCAGGTTGATAATTAATGTGAGGCAATTAGGAGTTTTAAAAGACACCTTTTAGCACCCAACATTTTGGCACTGTTTTCGGGGAGAGTGATGTATGTTTGATATTTTCCGCTGGGAAAGAATTGGGTATTAAAAACAGAAGGTAAGAACCTACGTAACGAGCAAGTAAAGTGCTTGCTCCTCCGCCCGCTTTTCAACACAATTGCATAGAAATTGAAGTAGGTGTTTGATGTTTGTTTGCTGTGAAATAATTGGGTATTAAAAATGGAAGGTAAGAACCTCCATAACGAGCAAGTAAAGTGCTTTCTCCTTCGCCCGCTTTTCAGCAGAATTGCGTAGGAATTGAAGTAGGAATTTTGGAGGTAGAATTTTTGATAAAATCTCATAATTCCACTTGAGTGGTGATGTAAGCACCACCCATTTCACTAACTAATTGACAGGAACATTTGAAGGAGGAGCCTCAAAGAAACACATGAAGAACATCTTATATTATGGTAAGAAATGACTCACATTTATACTTTTGAATTCCCTATAAAAAATCTAGGAGGAGTGACACAAATGCACATAATTCCCCCATCTTCTCTACCAAATTTTCATGGTTTGACAAATGAAGATCTAGATACATTCTTATTTGAGTTTTAAATACTTTGTAGAGGATATGATTATTGTACTAATGATCAAAGGTTGAAAGTTTTTCCTCTTACTCTAAAAGGAGCAGCTCTCCGATGGTTCATGAGCCTAGGTGGGAACTGCATCCAAACATGGGAGGACATGAAGAACATATTCTTGAAGAAGTACCAAGACTACTGCAAATCCAATGAAGATATTTTTGATATGATACAAGGGGAAGATGAAAGCTTGGAGGACTATGTGGAGCGATTTCGATACAACCTTCAAAAATCAAAGCATAAGTATTTGGAAAAATAGATCTTAAAAACACTTCTACTCAAAGGAATCAAAGATAATTTTTTAGAACTCTTAAATCTGATAGGAAAAGGTGATGTTTTTCAGTTGTCATATGATGATGTTTGTGAATTGTGCATAAGGTATTCAAGAGGAATCTCCAAGGCTAGTAAGAATTCTAGAGAATTTTTTTTCTTTCTTTCCAATCTGCTACAAGAACATGAGACACAAGAACTGAAATGAATGTTTTATTTGAAAATTTTAAAGTTGATTTTATTAGCTCTCTAAATTCACAATTGGATGTTTTGCAGGTTCAAAAAAATCAAGAAATTGAAAAAGTGTTTTTCCCTCATTACCGAAAGGAGCATCCCATAGATAGTTGTTCTTCCTTATCTAGGATGGAAGTAGCATATCAAAGAGATAAGAAAGCTGCAACAAGGTCAAAACCATGGAAATCATGGCCTACAGGTATGGCTCAAAACACTTCCTCTCCATCTTATTACTTGCATAATCTATTATGGAATACTCATGTGTTAGGGTAGCCATGTCAATCTCAATATAACCCCCACAAATCTTGTTTACAAGTTTGGCATGGTTCATCTTATGATTGCATGACTACTCTCCTTCATCATGTAGCACAAGCACATCCTCCATATTCTTCACCAGATCTTCCACAACATCTTGCATGCCTATCAAAATCATCCACTCAACCCAATCAACTACATCATCAAAATGCTCCATTCCCTACATCATTTCCTGCTCAACTCATTCCACACCCTCACCACAATAAACTGGTAAAACATGCTTACAGTGTTGAATTGCAAAATTTACCCACCCTTCCCACCCATTCTATCTCACACGCGCCATTGGAGAAAACTTATACTGAGATTCAGAATGTTTCAAATTCAAAAATTGTAGAAGTTATGGAAGAAAATGAGGTTTCTTTTAGTCTGCATCAACAATCCATTTTAAAATCTCAAGAACTTCATGATATGATGGCTAAGAGAAATCAAGAAAGTAAAGGATTTATTGAAGATTCGTTTCACTCCATCATTTTTTCACAGCATCACTCCATACTTCAACAATTTTTGACACTATCTTTTCAAGGGAAGTTGGCTTCTCATACCCTAATATTCATTAACATGCATTTTTCAAATTTGGGTATACACACACTTGAGGCCTTATTTCGAAAATGGTTCCACTGGAAGTACTCCTATACGTAATCATATTCATTTTTCAAATCAGAATAGGTTAGTGTAGAAAATAAAATAAATAAGGAAATAAAATAAACACATTTTTTTAATGTAAAAATAGTTGTTTTTGTTACAACACGCTGTGGAAATCAACATCAGTGATAAATATTTTAATTTATTTGTGTATGTAGATGAATTATAATGGAAATAACAGTTCTACAAACACTCATATTCATTTTTATCACCAATTTGGAAAAAATGCTTGAATATCATATTTTTTGGCTTGTGGGCTTGATAAAATTTCTTAGAACACAATTGGGACAGTCGTGTTTTGAGGGACCAAAAGAAAATATTTTTAAAATCTATTTCTATCTTAATTATCCCTTGATGTCTACTTTCCAACCCAATTTGAATCACTCAATTTGGATTTGAAACGAAAACGTTATAACCAAAACATTGACAGGGTGTCTAGTAGGCAGCTCAGGAACAGAGTTGGGACAATCAGTTTTTGGAGGCCTAAATGACTATATTTTAAAAAAAATATATCTATCCTAAGTATCCCTTGATGTCTAATTTCCAACCCAATTTTAATCACTCAATTTGGCTTTGAAACGAAAAAGTTATAACCAAAACATTGACAAGGTGTCTAGCGAGCAGCTCAGGAATAGAGTTGGGACAGTAAGTTTTTGGAGGCCTAAATGACTATATTTTGAAAACCTGTTTCTACTGTATATTCCCCTATGAATCTAGTTTACAAGAAAATTTTAATCACTGATTTTTGATATCGTATGAGAAAGTTATGACCAAAATACTGACTGTCTATCGTAAATCAATACTCTTAAAACTCTGTTTTTCCGAGTGTTAATTAGAGTATTTTACCTATCAATTCTTATTTTATTCAAAAAATGTTTCTGTTGGAGATAAATAAATGAATATAATTTCATTTCCAATTTGAATCATTCGAATCCATTATCAAACAAAAAATCTATGCTTAAAATATCAACTGTTGTTCTATGCGGGGAAATCGAAAATGACTTTGTTATGCAGGTTGTTCTAAGTAAAATTGACATATCATATCATGGAATTTTCAAAACTTGTTTCTATTGGTGATATAACTTTGAATTAGCTCTAATTTGGCTTGTGAATCACTCGAATCAGACCAAAAACAAAGAAGTTATGATTAAAACACTGTAGGTTAGCATGATTGGCCACTGCTCTCCTGTAGGTAATAAATTAATTTTACTTTGTTATTTTTTTCCATGGATTTGTTTTACAGAGTAACTATTTGTTAGTTTTTTTGCATAATTCTTAGATTAGGGGAGCCCGATCACCTCTCTTTCTCCATGATTTAATGTTTTATTGCAGGTAGACACTCGTTTTTGTAGGTCTTAGGAGAATAAAGAAGGTCAATTTATGGACGAGCGATTCTTGAAAGAAATTTTAATGAAACAAGGGAATTTCATCCAATTCATTACCTAACGGATTCATAACAGAATAAATGAAGAATTGATTTCCATTTGAAGATTCATATCATTGTTGCCACAACATTTTTCCAAGAGATCATTTTTTTCCATTGGCAGATTGATATTCCCTTAGGAAATAACATCATAGCTGTTATAACTTTATTTATTTATTTATATACTAGTTTTAAATAAAGTGTTGTTTCTTTTCTGATTTCTCTTATTTTTTTTTTGTTTCAGGTGTTGCTTCCTTCAAATTGTAGTTTTCGCTCCATTGACGATTGAACAATGAGGACCCCACCATGCAAGTTTCAGTTGCAGAAGGCAACTCTTCGGCGGTACCATTTCTGTAAAAAGTTATTTTTGAAACCTATACATACAATTGTTTTTTTTGTTTTCTTTCTATTTGATTGTATTTGCTTAGAACAGTAGAGATGATTGTTTGTCAGTTTTTTTTCCTATTTTCCTTTGCTTTTCCCTATAGGGAACAACACTTTTTCGTGGGCATTTTTTTGTTGTTCCCTGTAGGGAACAACACTTTTTTGTGTGCATTTTTTGTTGTTCCCTACAGGGAACATTTGTTGTTCCCTATAGGGAACAACATTTTTTCGTGTGCATTTTTTGTTATTCCCTACAGGGAATAGCTATTGTTCCCTACAGGAAACAACACTTTTTTGTGTGCATTTTTTGTTGTTCCCTACAAGGGACAATGTTTTTTCGTGTGCATTTTTTTGCTGTTCCCTACAGGGAACAACTATTGTTCCCTATAGGGAACAACACTTTTTCATGCACATTTTTTGCTATTGTTCCCTATAGGGAACAACACTTTTCGTGAGCATTTTTCTTTGTTGTTCCGTACAGGGAACAACTGCTGTTCCCTCTAGGGAACAACACTTTTTGGCATGCATTTTCTTTGTTGTTCCCTATAGGGAACATCATTTTTGTGTGTGTTTTTATTTTGATGTTCCTTAAGGGAACAGCTATTGTTCTCTATAGGGAATACCACTTTTGTGTGCGTTTTTCTTTTGCTGTTCCTTATAGGAAACAACATTTTTTCGAGTGTTTTTGTTATTCCCTCAAGGGAACAACACTTTGGGAGTATTTTCGAGAACAACCCTTCTTTCCTCTTGTGGGATTATTCCTAATTCATCTCAACCACATTTTACTAATTCCCTTTCATGGCATGAAGTATTTTACTTTTATGAGGACAAGAATTATGGATTCTATTGAAGCGAGTTAATATCATTCACGTTATGATCTTTAACTTGACAACTCCTTGATGATAGATTCTTTTCAAAAGGGACATAGTTATTTATATACTACTTTACTGCATTGTTTTCTATTGTATATGATATTGATTGATCATCTTAATACCATGTTGGTTCCACCCTTCCTGGCTATAATCTTCTCTGTTTGTAATAAATGAGATTATGGGTATTTTTTTCTATTGACATGTTCAACTTCTTCCACCATCCATACTCTTAAGGAGGACTGAGCCTCCCTCTTTTTATCATAAAAATGTGTAATAACAACAAAATTTTGTTTGTAGATGGAGGATAAGGGGTCTCATTACGAGCCAGCCTACCATGTTCATAAAGTTGTAACGAAGTGACATTCCCATTATGGCCAACACACTAGGGTTATGATCTATTGGATAGCCAAACTATCCTTGGAACATGAGGTCTCATCACGAACCGACCTAATCACTTTTACTACATCCTAGTGAATGGCAGTGTGATTATCTGGTTACCATGCCAGCACATTGATCTCTTCTGTAGAACAAAATTGGAATTTTCCATTTATAAATTGAGGATCCTGACTGATACGGGTTAAAAAGCAACCTTGCTGAGGCTATGGACGCCTTCTGGTAGCAGAGGCTCTGCTTATGGTATTGAAGTTATATCTTATCGTCAATTATTACTATAATACCTTTTTCTTATTCTTTATTTTATTAATCGGAGAAGTTATTTCCTTCATTTTTCCCTGTTTTGAACCTTTACGCATGAGAAATTGTTTTCCGATCAATCACATCATTTTCGGCTAAAATACCATCAGCAAAGCATCTTTTTGACATATTTCTGTCCTTTTCTTTTTTTGCATAACTTATCATCAATCCAAAGCATCCTATCTCTTATTCATAACTACCTTTACACACTCTGCTCTCATTATAACCATACCTTTTTTCATCCTATCATTGATATGTGTCCTCTACTTCATTTACTGCCATATTGTTCATTCCCTTGCCTTGCCGTCAGCACAACACTTTTCATATGCTTTATAGTCATGGAATCCCTTTTCCAATTGGTGGGGGAATGTATGCATTATGGGATAGAATGCGATATAATTACTGAACTCTACCATAACTTGATGAGTTGACAAAATATTAGTATTGCATTTATACAAAAGTTTTTCTGATTGAAATTTTTGCATGCATCTTATCTGTTGCTATTCAAAACTAACACTGTAGATTCAAGAAAATTACATGCAAAATAGTGAATTGTTTACAAGAGAACAACAAGTATGGGGGGAATTCTATTCGCAACAAGGACACACTATTGCACCTAACAGCAGAGGCTCGAGCAACTCGTGAACACGCACAATTGTTCAAACTTGATGTGCTTGCATGGCTTCCACGTTTTGCATCACTTTCAGTATTCGCTCAACCTACATCAGCTTCAACAAATGCCAATTCATACATGTCATTCCACATTTTTCTTTTCGGAGGTAACACTTAGGTAAAATAGCATAATTTTCTGATTTATTATGAATTTAGAAGAATTTTATGAAAATCCATTGAGCATTATTTATCATCATTCATTCCACATCTTTACTACTTCCCATTTTTCAGAGACAGAATTTTTCAGTTTGGGGGAGTGTTCCTTTTATTTATTTATTTATTTATTTATTATGACCATGCCATTAATATTCTTTTCCATTGATCTTCTTATTCTTTTTCCGAGGAAAATAGAGTTCGTAATTTCTATTAAAAAGAAATAATAGAGATTACATGCTGTTGATGCCAAGGCATATGCAGTAGTGTGGTTTTACCACTGTTCAAAAAAAAAGTAATACAGTAATCTTCCTGTAAGTCCCACTGAGGATACGGTGGATCTGTATCCGTCAAAAAATATAACATAACAGTGTCTCACAAATAACCATAAATAGACAGAGTTTTGAGGTATGTGAGCCCTCATGCAGTGAAATAAAGTATAGAGCCGATCAGTACTGTGCTGTTATATACAAAAATGAGAACATGTAGATCAAAATTTAGATGGGGAGATTGTCCCCCTGTTGCAGACCGTCAATATATGGACGATGATAGAATCTGTGCATCCCCTCTGGATTGTATTCTTCAATCAGCCAGTCTCCTAGAGGGCGATCCGCCGCTTCTTTCGAGAGCCGGTCAGCAATTGCATTTCTTTCCCTGTAGATGTGAGAAACAGTGATCTGGTCAAAATGTGTTTTTAAAAAAACAATTTTTTCCAAGATGTGTTTCAAAGAATATGCATGACAGATAGATTTATTATTTGCCCAATCAATTACAATCTTTGAGTCCCCAAATATTCGTATTTGTCGACAATTTTTGGATAGAGCAAAGTAGAGAAGATGTCTCAGTGTAATAAGCTCAGCATGGTTATTGGTGCCCGGGCCGAGTCCCAATCTCAGGTGGAAATAATGAGCTTCTGATAGATGAAGTACAATACCCCCCCCACATCCTTGCAATGGTGCTGCCCCATCGAAATACACCCAAGGCATATCCCTGTTGATGATTTCAGGCAAGATGTTCCTGGGTGTGTTTATTTTATTTTCAAAAGAGATTTCCATGTATGCCACGCAGATAGTTGGCGGAAGAAGTTGCCAGTTGACCCTGTAATCCTCAAAAATTATGGCATTTCGCTTGTTCCAAATGAACCATGACACCACAGGCGGTAGGTTCCTGGCCTTTTCAGAAGACACCGCAGTCCACCACTGTTCCCGGGCTGTAGGTATATCATCACCGTGCCAGACAGTGGTTATGTTGAGGGCCTGTGTGACCTGTTGCCATATATCCTTTGTAACTTCGCAGGTAAGGAATAGGTGGGGCGTTGACTCCTCCTCTTTTCTGCAGAGTACACACCAAGTTGGTCCAGCGAAAGCCCGTTTCTTGAGGAAGGTGCCTGTAGGTAGCTTGTCTGCTATAATGTTCCACATTAGAAGTCTGGCTCGAGGCTGTGCTTGTAGTTGCCAGATATCTTTCCACCAACTTTTTTGTATGTCAGGTTTCTTATCTTCGATGAGCTTTAGGTAGCCAAGCTTTGGTGCATAAATACCCGATTTAGCAGGTGCCCAAATTAGTTCATCATCCTCCTCATGTAGCTTGATGTGTGATTCGGTAAGAGCCTGAATGTATCCTTGCCAATATTCAGTCCATTCATCTGGTAGTTGCCACTGATGATCCGTGATCCATGCTTGTGTGAAGATAGTTGATCGTTGAGGATCACCGATCTGTGCCAGGTATTTTATGCCCCCAATGTTGAGATGTCGGATCAGTGCTTCCGGCAGAAGGTGTGCGTTCCCTGAACCAGGCCAAGGGTCTAATCCTATGCGGACCTGTGCACCATTCCCAATTTTCCATAGAAGGTTATCTCGGATGAGAGGCATAGCTTTTAGTGTGGCCCGCCAGATCGCGGATATACCCTGGTGGCTCCAAGTAGGTCTGCGAAGCCATTCAATGATGTTGGAGGGCCAAATATATTTTTGGTATATTACTTCCGCCCATAAGCTATCCATCTTGAGGAGTGACCAGCCCTGTTTCGCTGTTAAAGCTTGTGCAAATTCTGAGAGAGATTTTAGACCCCATCCTCCCCATCTCTTTGGCATGGAAACGAGGGACCATCTTGTCCAAGCAAATATCTTTCCCTTTTTATTGCCATTCCACAGGAACCTGTTACAGATTTGTTGAATTTTTTGAAGGATGCCTTTTGGAATCCATGTGAGGGACATCCAGTAGACTGGGGTAGCCTCAAGTACAGATTTGATCAACAGTAGTCTACCAGCTTTTGACAGTAGTCGATGTTGCCAGCAGATGATCCTTTTTTCAATTTTATTTATGAGCCATGACCAGTGTTCAGATTTATATCCATCCGGCCTTAATCTGAACCCAAGGTATTTGATGCCTTCCATCATGCTACTTTCCAAGAAGGGGAAGGTGCTGGGTCGCCAGCTGAGTTACCTGTTGTGTGCATCTCATCATAGATCTGGTGGATTTGTCCTTATTGATTTCCATGCCCGTGGCTTTACAGAAGAGTAGTAGAATATCATTTAATGCGATGATGTCTCGGACACTTCCATTAAGAAAGATTAATATATCGTCAACAAACAGTAGATGGGTAAGAGAGTACTGTTCAGTGATTTTGAGCCCGCTGAAGTCACCATTCCTTTTTGCAGCCGCAATGAGCCTACTCAGTCCCTCCATAACAATAAGAAAGAGTAGTGGGGAAAGAGGGCAGCCTTGCCTGATACCCCTGTTGATATAAAAGCGGGCAGAGGCTGCACCATTTATAAGGATGGCAAAGGATACAGAAGAAACACAGCCCATAATCCAGTTTATGAGCGAAAGGGGGAAGCCCAAATGGGTAAGAATCATCTTGAGGTAGAGCCAATTTACCTTATCAAAAGCCTTTGCAAGATCAATCTTTAGTGAGATACCTTTGAGGTTCTTTAGCTTTATGGAGTGTAAAGCTTCCTGGGCAGTGCCTATGGCCTCTTGGATGTGGCGGTTTTGAAGAAAAGCAAATTGTTCAGCAGAGATATGTGTGGACAGAATAGGTTTAATGCGGTTGGCAATGATTTTGGCAATGATTTTGTAGAGGCAATTACAGAGGGAGATAGGGCGAAAATCATTAAAGGATGTGGGGTCATCAGATTTGGGAATCAAGGCAATGAAGGTCTAGTTCATAGGCGGATGAATGTGCCCAATGATCCTGCTCTCCTCAACAACTTCCAATAAGTTCTCTCCCAGCAAATCATAAAAAGCCAGATAGAACTCCACTGGCTAGCCATCTGGCCCCGGACTCTTATCTTTCTTGAACCATTTGAGGGTACTTTCCAGCTCTTGTATAGTGACCGGTTGACTGAGGTCTTCAATGTCTTCCTGGCCAACAAACCGAGGAAACTTTCCTGCAAGACTGATAATGTCTGGAAGATTGACCACATTCGGTGCCGTGAAGAGTCGCTTGAAATGTGTTACCCCCAAGCTAGCAAGTTGCTGGTGTGTGGTAGCCCATCCATCTGGTTCCCTTGGTAGCTTCCAAATGGTATTTGATGCCTTTCTACCATTGGCGAGGTTGTGAAAGTATTTTGTATTGCTGTCCCCAGCTTTGAGCCAAATGGCTCTGCTTTTAAGTCTCCATAGTTCCTCCTTTTCCTTTAATATCTTCGATTTTTGCTCAAGCAACTGGTTTAGAAGTGTTTTGGAATCGTCGGATAGATAGCCAGCCCCTCTCTCATCAGTCAATAGAGCTATCTGTTCTTCAGTATCCTTCAGTATCTGCTCATCTCTGTTCCGCTTTGATCTTGCCCAGGTCTCGGTCAATACCTTGAGCATCTTTAGTCTTTCACAAAAATCCATCGCTTTCCTCTGATCCCTCAGCGGGGGTTGTGATGCCCAAAAATCCGTGACCAGCTTGATGTATTCCGGCTCTTGGAGAAAACCAGCAAAGAATTTAAAGGGAGAGCGCGGCTTTGATTTTTTGTCGCTGATCTGTAATAGAATCGGGTGGTGATCTGATAAACCCCTAGTGCTGACCCATTGTCTGTATAGGGGGAACAATTGTATCAATTCCTCATGCATCATATATCTGTCTAAACGCCGCCCCAGAGCAGCCTCTCCTGTACGCTGATTGTGCCAAGTGGGAAGCTTCTTGTTCATGGGGATATCCACTAGATGATGTGCATCTAATAACATGTTCATTTGATCCGCAATAGGATCACACTGTGCATGATGACCCCAGGATTCTCCAACCCCCAATGAGAAATTGAAATCGCCCCCAATCACTGTATTCTGAGTGATATGATTACCATTTAGAAAGTTTTGCCAAAATGTTTGTCTATTCTGATTAGGCCCATAAATATTAATAATTCTGATTGGGATGCCCAAGTCACCCATGATTATGTCCATCCCAAGGAAGCCACAACCCCCCCAAGCAGAGAGAGGCCTGCTATTTCTGGGGTTTATTCCAATGAGCAGTCCGCCAGATCTACCACAGGCATCCAATCCATGTAAAACCCATCCAGGGAGCATGGCTTGAAGACATCGCACCGCCACCTCGGAAGTGCAGAGTGTTTCCTGAAGGAATATGATATCACATCTAGATTCTTGCAAGAGTCTTTTCAGAGCCAGTCGTTTTTTGGGGTTGGCTAGTCCCCTGCAGTTGTAGGAGAGCCAGATCATGGGGAACCGCAGGTCAGGGGCTCAATAGCTCTAAGTGCCCGTTCAATAGTAGTCTGTCGCCCCATGGCAACATCCGCAACAGCAATTAGCTTTGCAGATGAGATATTGGATGGTCTGCCTCTCTTTTGCTTGCGGTGCCGGCCAGGGGATGATCCCAGGCCCAGAAATTTAGAGCGAGCTCGGGATCTCAGATGATAATGATGAGAACCGGATCCGACCGGAGAGGAGAGGGAGTCAGGACAGCCCAAAACCAGGTTGTGGGAGGGAGGAGTGGTAGAGAAAGTGGGCAGAGGAGGGGCTATGGTGCAAAGGATGGAGGGGAGGGAGACAATTTCTGAGAGGGAGGTCCGCAAGGAAGAGTGCACAAATGATTGCATATCATCAGAAAAAAGAGGAGTACAGGTAGGTGTTGAAGCATTACCCGGATGAGTAGGAGCAGCCTCCGCCGGCTTGGGTGCAGCCTCAGCAGTCTTTGAGCGAGTACGCGGCGGCTCTGGTGTAGATGATGCCTTCCTCCGAGCGTTCTTTTTAGCGCTATCACCAGTCTTCTTGGATGGAGTCTCCTGTTGAGCCTGTTCGCCTTCAGTTGGTATGTTAACTACAGCATTTTGTTCCACAGTGGTCTGCTGTCTAGGTCCTTTAGTATCCTCTGAAGTCACCCCCGAATTCAATGGACAATCCTTATAAAGATGGCCAATTTTATGGCATCTTCGACAGCGGAAAGGAACGCCTTCGTAGTCTAGTAACTGTTTGCGGGTGA
Source organism: Pinus tabuliformis (assembly GCA_031772625.1). Classification (NCBI taxonomy): domain Eukaryota; kingdom Viridiplantae; phylum Streptophyta; class Pinopsida; order Pinales; family Pinaceae; genus Pinus; species Pinus tabuliformis. Next base: position 458,340,557 of record CM062820.1, read on the forward strand.
CATGGCTATGGTGCAGGTTGATTTTTTCCTCTAACCCAAGTCTGGTATCCAAGTGGACGAGTATTCGAGCCATTGTCCTGATGCTCGTTTTCTCGTAAGATCTGTCGTGCTCCAGGTAAGTACCTAGTGTGTCCCCAATTCTCTTAAAGGCATACGGGGTCCAAAATTGCCATGGCAGACCAGGTAGACGAACCCAAATGGGTCCAGCCCCCAATTGTTCTCGTTCCGGGTCAAAGAGGGGATCCCACCGCTTGAGCATGACTGGAGCAAGCTCGATGTGCCAATACTGAGAGAGGATCCACTGGGTATATTCAGGTCGATGGAAATGTAAGGCGAACCAGCCCCTCGTGAGAACCATAATCTCTGGTAGTTCTTTAAGCAATGAGCCCCATATCTCTTCCACCCAGAGCTTGAGACGTTCCACAGTGTAGGTGCGTCCACGAACCCTACTGACCAGGACCTTGCGAGCAGCATCCATCACGTCCGGCAGCGGTGCTTTAGGCCCAAAATTGACATTGAATTCCGAATTAATTGCACGAAGGCATCTGCCTTTTGTCACCTTCTCTGAGCGCTTGCCCAAGGGGATCTCCTTTAGAAGTTTACGGCAAGGGTCAGAAGAGCTATGCTGTGCGGAGCCAGCGGATCGAACCGGTAGCGGCGGGGTAGTGAAGCAGCCCGAGCGAATCGGAGAGCGGGGAGCCGAGTTGCTAGTGCCAGGGAGGAGCGGAGAGGGAGCTGTTGGGCCTGCGGCATAAAGGAAACTGAAGGTGAATGCGAGCTTGATGGAGGCGGAGGCGGAGGGGGCGGAGGTAAAGCAGGTCGAATGTGAAACTGAAGCGGAGCATCGAGAGAAGGCGAGTTCTGGAAGCATGAGCCCAATAACTGAATTGTCGCGGGGGAAAGAGGCGGGCATTCAAGAGGCGAGGCATCCGCCAGGGTGAAGTCAGGAGATTTGTTCTTCCCTGTGTGCGGCAGATGCGACTGCTGAGACGAAGCACCTGTCTCATAGCCCAGTGCAACACTCCGCGGTATCATATGAGGCCTCTTTGGATGAGCCCAGATGTCTTGGTGAGGCGTGGGGTCCGCCTCATAGTCAACCAAGTCTTCCTCTCCCATGCTGACAGTCGGTGCAGAGTGAGCCAAAAACAGGAATCGATCCGGGGGCCGACCACGGGAAGGTAGGAGGGGTCAGTGCGCCAGTGAAAACCGGGAGGGGACCGCAGAATAAAAAAAAGGGCTCCGTGAAACCCGAAGCCGCTGTCAATGTTCAGGCCGTCAGAGCACCCAAGCCCCAAGGTCCCCAAGTGCTAGTCGCCATGAGTGTAAAACCCTGTAACAAACCCTAGGTTAGGGTTCCGCCATTGTAGTCGCCTTCGAGAGCCTCTCCCATATTCTCGGTCTTCTTTCAAGCATCCTTTTTTTCATTTTCTCAAGTTACATTATTACTACCATCCCATTGATCTTCTTATTCATTCTCAACACCTCCCTTATTCCATGTTGTTTTACACCAAGCATAGATTTCAACAGATTGTAGCAACCACCTCTATTTATTTTCTACCATTGCATGAGGGCATGCTAATTCTTCAGTTTGAGGGAAGCATTGCTACACATGATGGATGTTTTCTACTTTCTTTCTCATTTAGGCATACACTTTCATTTTTATCCAGCGTAGAAATTGATTTGCATATATTTTTAAAATTATGAACTGAATTCTTGTGATTTCTGGCTAACAAAGAGGTATCATTAAAATACACAAACCCAGATAATTTCAAGTTAAATTAGTTCATAAAATTTCAGAAATCATGCACTATCACCTACAGCCATTTTGTTTATATCTCATGATCCGTGCATCAAAACGATCTGATTTTTGGATCATAGAAGAATTAATATAGTAGAAATCTACTTGCAAAATTTCAATAAAATTTGGTTTGTCGTTTTTGAGAAAATGGTTAATGACGTTTGTTGTTACTTATATCATATTTTGCTGCAAATTCATATACATATAGTTGAACGTCAATGTAAAAATTGTTATGCCTTCATCAAGATTGCTAAAATTAAATATTCATTATTTGAGGAAGAATTAATTTGTTCCATCCATTTCATGAGTTGGGATGAATAATTTTTTTATTATTGCTTGGTTAATACAGAGGCTTTGGATTGCATGAGGATATGCAATATATTCAGTTTGAGGGTATGTTGGGCCGCTCGTTTGTCATTATTATTATTATCTCTCTTTAACGCTTATTTCATCCATTTCTACCATTCTTTATCACGACATTTATCATACTTTATCATATTATTCCATTTCATAATTATTTATGCTCTTATGGATAAATATTATTTTTTCTCCTTTATTTTTAATAAATTGATGATTATCATGCATGATTTTACCAATGATGGTTTATTAATAAATTTTTTATAACATCACTCACCATTTTAGCCTCCAAGATATTTTCCAAATTGCAGATTTAATCTCCAGCTCATCATTAAATATTTCAACTCAGAAATTCGTTGGAATAAGAAGTGACAATTTTGCATTGGACCTTTTGGGCAAATGGAGAAGAATCTGGAAAATCCGAAACATGGGTTTTGTCTAGAACGGACTGAATTAGTTTAATTGTAAGTAGTTTCCCAAATTCTGTTAGTATTAAGAGAAACAAAAGGTTCTCTGAAGATGTTTTTATTAGATTCGCTGTGTGGCCGGTTTCCAAATTATCTCAGTTGCAATGCCAAATTCGACCTGTTCCTGTTGAATGATAGATGGAAAGATATTTCAGACTGATCCATTTGTTGTGAACAATCTAATTTTGTAATGGGAATCATATTGTAATCATTTCGGTTGTAACTTCTTTTCTCTCTCTGTGTATTTAAATGAGAACATAGATCAAATGAGAACATAGATCAAAGAGGGGGACAGATTATTAGAGATAGATAGGATAGGATAGGATAGGAGGAGAGAGGCTAATGGGGAGATTTAGCTTTTTTCTTGCGACTTCAATTTTAATTTCAATATACAAAATGTGATTATGAAGGAGACCATATTGTAATGAGGATTGAATTCAATGGTTAATACATAATTTACATTACGGTTCATTCGTATTCTCTGAAGTAGCTCAACAGTATTCGCTGGTGGCTAAGGGCCTGACCTCTGGTGGATTAAACTGCTTCCTTGTGTTATATATTTATGATTCTCACAAGTTTGATTGATTTGATAATTTTCCTGTTTTCTGTGAGTATCTTATTCACTATTTACAACTTTCATGTATTGAAGTAGTACATTTCCTTTACATGTTTTACATCACTGTCATTTGATTCGATTTACGCTTATTCCAAATTCAATTATTTAGATAGAGAATCGTATTGATTTAATCAGCTGAAAGAGTTTGGTTATTGCTATTGAACTCTCAAATTGATATCATTTTCATTTGGGTTGCTTTGTAGAGATTGAGTATGATTTAGATTGAATCAGCTAAAAAGAGATGAGTTATTACTATTGTGCTCTTGGCTGATGCTATTGTTAATTGAATTGGTTGTGTGAGATTTAATTATGATTTCAATAGAGGATTGAGTTTTGAAGCCTAGATGTCATATTTCCTTTAATGATTGCAATTTGAGTTTATTAGATGCATCCGTACTCTTGTATCAAAGGTCTATACTTCATTTTCAGAAACATTACTCTCTAGATTTATAGCTTGCACATATTGTGTACACTCTTGAAACAAAAAAAATTAACCAGGTTGATAAATAATGTGAGGCAATTATGAGTTTTAAAAGACACCTTTTAGCACCCAACTAGAGCTACCTAGTCAGATCTCATGTGTTGACCTGGGTAGTGGGATGAGATGGTTAGAGTTGCACAAGATGCAACATATGCATGTCAGGCTTGTTTTATGTGCTAGAGTTTGTGCATTCGATCCCTCTCTTGGGGTTGGATGGCGAGAGATTCTGAGTTGGTACCTGGTGGAGTGGTCTAGACCCATGGAGATGGTCGTAGTTTGGAGTAAATCTCAGTGGGATCTCTCATACACTGAGGGTGTTGGAGGCCCAAGTTGGCATTGGGATCTAGGCAGGGCTTCCTATCCGATATCAGATATGTGGGATGGCTATGGCATTGATGAGGTAGTCAACCCCATGCCTGAGCGCATGCATTCCTTAGGGAGCTCCAGTTGACGCTTGTTGAAATATGGAAACAAGAATATTATAATTTAATTTGTCCTTGAATTAAATTGTGAATTAAAATCAAATTTAGTCTTAACAACTACTTGGAACTAATTAATTAATTAATTTTAAATTAATTAGTTGGAGAAATTCAAGTTAGAAGTCTTTCTGAAGTCTTGCAAGAGTTATCCCTTAAATTAAGGATATAAGATTGAGTTATATTTGAGTTGTAATTAGTTAACTCATTTCACTGAGTTAAGTCCAGTTAAATTAGTTTCAAAATGTTTGAGGAACTAATAGTGAGTTAACAATCAGTTGATGCATTATTGCACTCAACTAGTGCTACCCCAGTTAACTGAAGATTCCCTCATCAGAAACTCATGCATGTCTATTATGAGAAAGACCCAGTTGAGATTAATGTTCAAGGACAGTGTACTATCAGTTGCATGTGTTTTCTCATGGAGAAAAATAATGCATGTAGTCAAGGATTCATACTTAAGGATTGCATAGTTTTGAAGGCTTGATTTTCCACTTGGTAATAGGCTAATCATCCAAAAGGAACATCACAAGGAAATGGGAGCTTGGAGGGCAGAGAGGAAGGCTAGAGAGAAGCCAAGATTGCCTGTGAGCATTTGGGATGATTTTACTGATAGCTGGCTAGTTGTGAGAGCTAAGGCTTTGTATAATTCCTATATATTTCCACCATGTATGATAATACAATATTGTGGGGTTTTTAACTGATTCTTTCCCCAAAGTATTATCGTGTGTATTGTGCCATTGATTCTTCTTCTTTTGGTTATATTGTTCAACTCGATCTTTAAGATTCCGCAAATTGATGGTAGAAGTAGGTTATAGTATTATGCTTTGATTTATATTGCATTATCGGGTTAACATATCACAGATTTTCTACATGGTATCAGAGCTATGAATAATATACTGAGAAGAGAATTCAAATTTTGAAGTTCGGGGTTGTAGGTGAAAATCGAATTCATATCATACTTCAAGGTTGGCCGATGGCATTCTATGGCTTGAGACTCGAGTATGCCTTGGAAGGTAGCTTGAATTACATAGCATGGAAAGATAGAATGGAGGTTGTGTTAGAAGACAATGGCTTGAAGGAATTCATTGATCAAGAAATCCCAAAGTCAGCTTCAACTAATGCACAAGAGTTGGTTGGGTGGAAGAAGTGTGTGGCGAAGGCAAGATAGATCATCCTTGAGGGAGTTCGAGACCATATTGTCTCAAGTCTCCATGGGAAGGATACCCTATTTTCAATGTGGAAGACATTGAAGGACCTCTACCAGAACAATAGTGACCAGAGGAAATTGGTGCTCAAGGATAAGCTTCAAAGAATCAAGATGAAGAAGGGCGATACTATTCCACATATCTGAACAAGCTCACCACCTGCAGAGATGAGCTTGGCAGTGTGGGAATAACTACTGCTAATGATGATATGGTGAGCCTCACTCTCCTTGGCCTTCCAAAGAGTTGGAATAGCTACCAGGACTCTGTGAATGGAAGGGAGAAATTGTCGGATTGGGAACGACTATGGTCGGATCTTATGCAGGTGGAGATCAAGAGGAGCACACGAGATGGTTCTTCATCCAAGAATGATGATGAAGAAAATATGGCCTTAGAAAGTAAGGCAAGGAAAGGGAAGGGGAAGGCATCCCATTTCAAATTGAATTTTTCTCATGGAGGGAAAAAGAGTGACATGTCTAAAGTAAGATGTTTTAACTGTCACAAGATGGGACATTATGCGACTAATTTCCCATCGAAGAAGTCCATGAAGGGATCCTCGGAAGGATCAGAAGGTGAGGCATTAGCCTCTTAGTTTGAAATGGACTTTACCCTCATCGCATGCATGGTGTCATCGATGATGGGTTGTGTCTAGTATCTTGATAGTGGAGCCTCATTCCACATGACCAGTGATAAAAATTTATTCAGTGCTTTGGACGAGAACGACCTCAAGATGCACATAGAGATGGGTGACGATGGAAGGTATAGTGTTTCAGGGGTGGGCATAGTTGCTTTTCATAGGGAGCATGGAGCTCCTCTCACCTTGACATATGTGATGTATGTGCCTGAACTGAAGAAGAACTTGGTATCAGTCGTGATGTTGGAGGACAAAGGCTACGATGTTGTCTTAAGTAAAGGAAAGGTGTTCCTAAGACACATAGCCACGGGTCAGACCAAGAGGATATGGATTTGGGTGAATAGTCTCTATAAACTAGAGGTAAATGATTGTGCAGCATTGAGTACGAAAGCAGAATTGGTGCAAAGCCAAGACATTGGTGAGTTGTGGCACAAGAGGTTGGGCCATTTACATCATGGGGCTTTGAAGATAATGCAACAAATATCTACAAGACTTCCCAAAGTTAAACTTGAGCAAGTTGACACATGCAAAGGTTGTATCTTGGGAAATTATGCCAAGTCTTCCTTTCATGATCGAGACAGTCGAGCAGAGGCTATCTTAGAGCGAGTTCATACTGATTTGTGTGGACCATTCTCGATGGCATCCAAAGCGAAGAAAAGGTATTATGTGATTTTCATTGATGACTATTCTCGTAAATGCTGGATTTATTTCATGTAGAAGAAGGACCAAACTTTCACAAAGTTTTGTGAGTTCAAATCTTTGGTCGAGAAAGAGTGAAAGGAGAAGATCAAGGCCTTGAGAAGTGACAATGGTGGAGAATATGTCTCTCAAGAGTTTAAGGACTTTTGTGTAGCGAAAGGAATTAAATGAGAGTTGACGGTACCTCATAACCCACAACAAAATGGGGTGGCTGAGAGGAAGAACAAAACTATTGTAGGGGAAGCACGGGTAATGGTGCAAGACCAAGGCCTAACACTTCACTTTTGGGCTGAGGCATGCAACACAACGGTCTATTTGTAGAATAGAAGCCCGCATCACATACTTGGGATGAAGACACTAGAGGAAGCTTTCTTTGGTAAGAGACCAGATGTGGGTCACTTTAGAATTTTTGGCCCATTGGTATATTGCCATGTGAAAAAGGTGTTGAAAAGTGTGCAAAAAGAAATGCTTGTTGAGAATGCAACAAGATGATGGAGCTTAGTGAAAAGAGTCGCCTTCACTAAGTGGGCCCGCAGGCAAATTATGGCGCAAGTTCTATTTTTTATCATAGTGTGGATGATCACAGTGTGGGTGATCACAGTATGAGTGATCACAGTGTGGGTGACCACAGTGTGAGTGATCACAGTGTGAGTAATCACAATGTGAGTGATCAAAGTCTATTTTTAGACTGGCTGTCAAAAATAGAAAAGTCAAATATTATTGTCTCATAATAATATTTGGACTATAAACTTGATCTTATTCTCTTGGATCACTTCAGTTTGAGCTACAGAGGTGGCACATGAAGCTGTCAGAAAGAAATACGCTTTTCTTATGAGTCAGTTGAGTTGTTGCATGCATGACTTCAGTTAGAACTCAAGTGAGTTGAGTTTAGTGGACTGGAGGTACAGTTGATGGAGTTGTGTTCAGTTTAGCTTTGTTAAACTAGTTGTATTTAGTTTAACTGATCAATAGACTAGAGATGAGTTGGGTGAATTAGTTATTAATTAATTCACAAGTTATTAACTCATAATGCAACTATAGAATACATCAGTTAACTCAGTTGCATGTCAGTGCATGTTCAGTTCAACAGGGACAGGTGGTAGAGAATCAGATTGCTATCAGTTGTGACTATAGTTGTGCACCAGATCTTGCACAATCAAGGGATTGAGGATGCCAATGAGTTTGCTCACGTATTTGCCCAGTATTGTAGCCTTTGCTCACATCCAACAAAGTGTGAGTGATTATTTTGAGGTGAAATATGAGTTTGGGAAGCCATTCTCATCAGTTCTTGAGCAGGTATTGAGCAGTGGAGGCAGGCAAGCAGTGGAATAGATTTGGAGATCAGATCTGAGCTGTATTGTGTGTAATAGGTGGAGCTGGTACTGGATTGCTTGTGATAAGCATTGTACTTTGTAATGTTACATGATTCAATCAATATAATATACAGATAGTTGGGGTTTTTAGCGAGATGCTTTCCCCGGGATACATACTGTGTTTATGAGTTTGATTGATGCTTCTATGTGTGCCTGTGAATGTTTCTGCTTCTGTAAATTGATGATCAACGTAGAGGAGATTATGTATTATACATGTTCCGCTTATAATTGTATGATCAGGATAATCTTTGTGAATATGTGTTAAATTATTCAAAATTTCTACATGGTATCAGAGCAGCTTGATTTGTAGAAGAGATTTTTACAGGATATCAAGCGAGGATTGATCATCGGATCTATTATTCAGAAAGTGTTTACATTTTATTTCTTCAGGCAGAGTCTGTTATCGGGCCAGGTAGCCTCTGGATTCATCCTTCTTTTGGAAGGTGAGATATCCAGTGAATGCCCATACAGTCGATCTCTGTACAAGAAATACTTTGTTCTCACGAATTTTAGATCGGAAGTGGTTGAGTTTTTGAGCTGGTGGAATTCGAATTTAATTCCAAAGCAAGAGATAAAACTCAGAAACATTCAGTGTGAGAATGGAGACAGTATGCCCCAGTATCTCACGAAGTTCACCCAATGTCGGGTTGAGCTGGGAAGTGTGGGGGTGACTGTCGGATGAGGATGGTGAGTCTAGCACTCCTTGACCTTCCTAAGAGTTGGCATAGCTACCAAGACTCGGTGAGTGGAAGGGAGAAACTGCAAGGATGGGAGAGACTTTGGTCGGATCTTGTGCAGGAGGAGATTAGACGGAGCACCAGAGACAGTTCTTCATCCATGCAGGATGAGGAGAACTGTGCCTTAGCGAGTAAGGCAAAGAAGGGGAAGGAGAAGGTTTCTCTTTCCGAATCCAGTTCTTCCAATGATGGGAAGAAGGTTGACAAGCCGAAGATGAGATGCTTTCGTTGTCATGAGATTGGTTCACGGGTCAGGAACCTGTATGCTCTTGAGGTTTAAGATGCATGCAAAGCCTTGACCAACGAGGCAACTGATGGAGACTTGGTGGTTGAGAGGGAGCATATATTACCTCTCAACATGCAGAGCCAGAAGAAGTCTCAGACGATTGTGGAGGAGCCATGATTGGTGCAGCAGCTTCAGGAGGTTGTGGAGGAGCCACAACAGGGGAAGCTGAGAGGAGATAGAGTAGAGACATCTAATCATCCAGAGACCTCCAGTAGGGGGAAACTTCGAGCCAGATGGGCTGAAGGATCGCATGCAGGCATACCTCCAGGTAGGAGGTGGGGTGATGTGGATTGATTGTCCCAAGGAGGAGGGGCAGGATCCTTGAGGTACCCAACCTCTTGGATGAGACCTTGCTACGGGAGCCCAGATGTGTAGTAGCAGGAACTGACTGATTGGGTAGAGACAGATGTAGATGGAGCGGCAGAGAGAGCGACAGTGCAGGGAATCCCAGGACAGCGCATAGCTAGCAGGCTGCAGCAATGTGAGAGACACAAGTGTTTTGCACAGTGCTAGGTGGCACAGAGAGGTGTGAAATGGTGCGAGATGCATGGAGATGTTGCAGTAGCGCAGATGTCAGAGAGGGAGCACTTGTCAGCAGCAAGTAGAGCTTCAGCATCAGAGGGTGTTTCTATCCCAACAGGGAGGTCAGTTGGGAGGTGCAGTGCGGATGCAATGCTGGGAGATAGAACTAGCAGCAGCACAGATGCAGTGAGAGATCAAAGTGACAGAGGCTAGAGCAGTCACATACTGAAGAGCACAGAGATGCATAGTTTCAGTCGACAGAGGCAATAGCAGTCAGAGACTTTGATGACAGAGCAAGTGGACCAGCCAGATGTGTTGCATGGAGAACATTCCAGAGTTTCAAGATCGGGTTTGAGAGGAAGCCTTTCTTGTTGAGAGGGAGTGTTGAAAAGTGTGCAGCAAGAAATGCTTGTTGAGAATGCAACAAGATGATGGGGCTTAGTGAAAAGAGTCGCCTTCACTAAGTGGGTCCGCAGGCAAATTATGGCACAAGTTCTATTTTTTATCATAGTGTGGATGATCACAGTGTGGGTGATCACAGTATGAGTGATCACAGTGTGGGTGACCACAGTGTGAGTGATCACAGTGTGAGTGATCAAAGTCTATTTTTATACTGGCTGTCAAAAATAGAAAAGTCAAATATTATTGTCTCATAATAATAATATTTGGACTATAAACTTGATCTTATTCTCTTGGAGCACTTCAGTTTGAGCTACAGAGGTGGCACATGAAGCTGTCAGAAGGAAATACGCTTTTCTTATGAGTCAGTTGAGTTGTTGCATGCATGACTTCAGTTAGAACTCAAGTGAGTTAAGTTTAGTGGACTGGAGGTACAGTTGATGGAGTTGTGTTCAGTTTAACTTTGTTAAACTAGTTGTATTTAGTCTAACTGATCAATAGACTAGAGATGAGTTGGGTGAATTAGTTATTAATTAATTCACAAGTTATTAACTCATAATGCAACTATAGAATACATCAGTTAACTCAGTTGCATGTCAGTGCATGTTCAGTTCAACAGGGACAGGTGGTAGAGAATCAGATTGCTATCAGTTGTGACTATAGTTGTGCACCAGATCTTGCACAATCAAGGGATTGAGGATGCCAATGAGTTTGCTCACGTATTTTCCCAGTATTGTAGCCTTTGCTCACATCCAACAAAGTGTGAGTGATTATTTTGAGGTGAAATACGAGTTTGGGAAGCCATTCTCATCAGTTCTTGAGCAGGTATTGAGCAGTGGAGGCAGGCAAGCAGTGGAATAGATTTGGAGATCAGATCTGAGCTGTATTATGTGTAACAGGTGGAGCTGGTACTGGATTGCTTGTGATAAGCATTGTACTTTGTAATGTTACATGATTCAATCAATATAATATACAGATAGTTGGGGTTTTTAGCGAGATGCTTTCCCTGGGATACATACTGTGTTTATGAGTTTGATTGATGCTTCTATGTGTGCCTATGAATGTTTCTGCTTCTGTAAATTGATGATCAACATAGAGGAGATTATGTATTATACATGTTCCGCTTATAATTGTATGATCAGGATAATCTCTGTGAATATGTGTTAAGTTATTCAAAATTTCTACAAAAGGATGCACGGAAGAAGCTTGAGCCAACAGTAGAGTTGGGGATATTTGTGGGGTACACTGATACACCTCACAACTATCAGTTGTACTTGCCTACCAGTCAGAGAACAGTGGTTCGCAGATATCTCAAGTTTGATGAGCAGAAGGCCATGCAAGTTTCCCTTGAGAGTGAGATCCAAATACAAGCTGTGGAGGAACTATTGGTTCCTAAGGAGGAGGAGCCTCAAACTGAAGCGGAGTAGCTGCATGCAAAGGTTCTAGGAGTGGAGACATCTACTCAAGTAGAGTCTTCCAGAGATGGATGGAAGCACACAAGAGAAGCTGACAGATTGTTGGAGGATGCGAGAGAAAACGTGGGAGCACCATCTTCTCAGCACAGATAGAGGAGGTCACCTAAGAGGTACACTAGATACATGGCCCTTGCTAGGGAATGCGTTGAGACCAATCCATCTTCCTTTGAGGAAGCAGTGCAACAGCCGATTTGGGTTGATGCTATGATGGAGGAGTATGATTCCATAGTTCGTAACAGTGTTTGGGACGTGGTTCTGAGATCGGAGAACAAGTTAGTTACAAGTTCCCATTGGCTTTACAAGGTAAAGAAAGCTACTGATGGTAGTGTGGAGAAGAATAAGGCAAGATTTGTTGCTCATGGCTTTTCACAGGTCAAGAGGATTATGTTGTTGTAGTATATTTCGACAATGGAACAAGATGCTGACATTTTGACAAAGGCATTGTCAAAGTGTAAATTCGAGTTCCATAGAGACATGATCAGGGTGGAAGTTAATCCCTTTCTTGTTGAAAGGGAGTGTTGACATATGGCAACAAGAATATTCCAATTTAATTTGTCCTTGAATTAATTATGAATTAAAATCAAATTTAGTCTTAACAACTACTTGGAAATAATTAATTAATTTATTTTAAATTAATTAGTTGGAGAAATTCAAGTTAGAAATCTTTCTGAAGTCTTGCAAGAGTTATCCCTTAAATTAAGGAGATAAGATTGAGTTATATTTGAGTTGTAATTAGTTAACTCGGTTTACTGAGTTAAGTCTAGTTAAATTAGTTCCAAACTGTTTGAGGAACTAATAGTGAGTTAATAGTCAGTTGATGCATTAATGCACTCAACTAGTGCTACTCCAGTTAACTGAAGATTCCCTCATCAGAAACGCATGTCTATTATGAGAAAGACCTAGTTGAGATTAATGTTCAAGGACAGTGTACTATCAGTTGCATGTGTTTTCTCATGGAGAAAACTCATGCATGCAGTCAAGGATTCGTCCTTGAGGATTGCACAGTTTTGAAGGCTTGAGTTTCCACTTGGTAATAGGCTAATCATCCACAAGGAACAACACAAGGAAATAGGAGCTTGGAGGGTAGAGAGGAAGGCTGGAGAGAAGCCAAGATTGCTTGTGAGCATATGTGAGCATTGTACTAAGAGCTAGTTAGATGTCAGAGCTGAGGTTTTGTATAATTCCTATGTATTTCTACCATGTATGATAATACAATATTGTGGGGTTTTTAGTCGAGGCTTTCCCCAAAGTATTTTCATGTGTATTGTGCCATTGATTCTTCTTCTTCTAGTTATATTGTTCAGCTCGATCTTTAAGCTTCCACAAATTGATAGTAGAAGTAGGTTATAATATTCTTCTTTGATTTATATTGCATTATCGGGTTAACCTATCACAAATTTTCTACAACGCTAGTGGCCAGGTGGTTTGTGAGCAGAATCCATTGGTTGTTTTGGCATGTTGGTTGTGCATAGGGGCACATGATGATTAACATTCTTTGGCAAGAGCTAGTTCGAGGAGGTGGCATGGGTCGGCCACCAGACCAGATATTGTATGGAGACGATGTTATCCCATTGAGGTTTAGGACTCAGGGGTCACACACGATCGGCACAACAGAGATATCACCCCTAGTAGGAGTGGAGTTAGGGTTGTCAGGTTTGCCAAGATGGATGAGGTGACATGACACGTGTCATGGTGGGGTCATTATCAGAATGGCAGACACTTTGGCACATGTTGGATACCATATGTTACATGGTGGTATGATAGTAGGTAATGGTACACATGACTACAAAAAGTCAGGTCGTAGTGTACAATGTTATATAGAGGGATGTGGCTTGATGCATACATACCCAATTCTAGGCCATAACACCCAGTGGTGTGCATAGCTATGCAGCGAGGATAGTGGTCTGCAGAGGAACATGGAGATACATGGTGGTATACCATAGCATGCCAGTTTACATTGTGGGGTAGGAGGAGTGATTCGCATCGCATTGAGGACACGCGGGGAGTGACAGGTGCAGTGACACAGGTAGTACACAGGAGGGCACATGATGGTATAGCCGTAGTCGGGGGTATCCAGTGGTGTACAGGGATAAGTTGCGGCATACAATGGAATTTCATGGAGTGTGGAGGTACTTGGTGGTATGCAATGACACATGATGTAGTGCAACGGGCTCTTGGAGCTTTGCCTCCAGGGAGATTTAAGGACAGGGATAATAAGTGTACCATTGGATGCAACTCACCTAGGAATGATGAGGACACCATGTTTAGTGGAGGCAGGGCCTCGAGGGAGTTATCAGCAGTTCCGAGGTGAAGAGAAGGTCATTTGTAGGATTACTCTTGAGCATTCTGGCATAATCTTGATTATACTCTTTGGGACATACCCACCCATCATCCTCTAGTGTTGCTTACAATCGCAAAGAGTTTGGTTGTTTCACTTTGACACTCTCCATTCAGGCAGCAGGGCATGGGGGACTCACCCTAGGCACTTGGATGAGGCATCACAAGTCATGGTCTGAGATGAGACTCTCTAGTTGAGACACTTGGTAGGTGTACGAGTCGACGGTTACAGACTTAGGGATGGCATGGTTGATTTTCGAGGTAGCATATGTTCCACCCCTAGGTTCACACTTGGGGAGGTGATCGAGAGGGAGTTACATGGTGCTTTTTCAGTTGGACAACTTGAGGCGTTAGGGGAGCATGAGGTGCAGAGGATAGTAGTCCTTGTTGGAAGGATGATGCCTAGGCTTCTGGAAGTACTTGAGCACATCATCAAGAGTTGGGATAACAAATCTCGCTATGTGATTTGGCAGGCACAAAACAACTGGATATTTGTGGCACAGGTTCTTGATGCTTAGTGCCTACCTATTGGATACCTATAGGAGGCAGAGACTGGGCACAAAGGGGTCCCAACAACTAGCAGCATATCACAACGATAGACAAAGAGGATTGGGGTTTGTGGACCTCCAGTATGGTTATGGGATCCAGGGATCCAATGGATTGGTGGGATACTCCACTCCTCAGTGAGCATGGTCAGGATAACAAGCGGATTGATTCGTTCACATGTGGACACATGGGAGATCACTGAAGTCCTCACTATTGGACAAGGCAGATTGTTGCTCAAGATTTCGGCTAGCCATGGAGTGATAGGCACTGGCACTATTGAGTCACTTTGGAAAGATTGGCCTAGCCTCGTTCATCACATAGATTATGGCCAAGAGTTATGGGAGAGGAGGTTCTGGTATGAGCATGCTAGGCAGTCATTCATAACCAGAGTGTCACGATGCTAGCACAGTAGGTTCCTTCTGCGATGGGCAGGGGATTCTGGCATAATAGGATTGAGTAGTTCAACTATAGTAGAGGTGAGCTGGTTTCTACAGGGGAGGGCCATGCAGATCTTCCATTTGGTTTTAGTGATTCATTGATGGTGTGGGGAACTTCACCGTGTGGCAGGGTGATTGAAAGCAGGAGATCAGGTGAGGCCCGGGTAGACGAGGGTTCAATTTCACTAGGATTGGATTGTATCTTTAGGAGTTTACTCTTGTAGTGCATGAGATCAACGCAGCTTCACAAGGATTTGGGCAGAGTTTTACATCGTCAAGATGCTCTACTTATTTGTGATAGACATAGGGGTTCTAATGCCCATATCTAGCAAGATAGTGAGTGGAGCAAGGGGGGCTTCATGTTGATCAAGTTGGCTTGGGATCCTGGTATTGAGGGACTCCTTCACTATAGGATAGTACAATGATCAGGGATGATCCAATGGCACATTTGGGACCCTGGTGAAGTTTGCATTGATAGTGGGGGTCCACAATTAGAGAGGGTGTTTTTTTAGGCATTGCTTGAGGAAAAGTGATGTTTGGTGCATTGGAAGAACTTGCCAGATGAGGATGCCACCTGGGAGGGTGAGCATATTTTGGAGCACCTAGCTTTGAGGTTGCTTGAGGGCAAGCAACATTTGGGAGGGGAGAGCTGTAATGTCCCTTCTAAAAAACATTAGTAACAGGGTGCTGCTAGAAAATTTTGCACATTTTTTACTAAGGAAGAGGGTCCCACACTTTCAACTTAGGGACTTAGGGGCCAAATCGAGTTTATTTAGATGCTAGTGGAAAGTGGGGGCCACCCACATAGGAGTTAGAATTAGCCATTAAATATGCATGGAGGAAAAATTGAATGGGTGGTTGGAGGGGCCGACATGAGGTTGAGGGGTTCCAAGGAGTTATAAAGAGAGATCAACCCTCATTTTGTTTTCATTCTGAATATTTGACAAACAAACTCACTCTTGTACGCTCTGCTCCTTAGCGAGTCTACTAACTATTTAGCCACGAGTCTTCCGAAGGGAAGATTCAACCTCTACTTTGGGGGACCATCCGTGCCCACCCTAGGGAGGCTATTCCACAGAGAATTCAAGAGTTTCTAGCAGTGATTCACAACTCAGCCAGCCACGCACAGGAAGGGACTACGTGTTTTCTGGGCAGCCAGAAATATGCAGAGGTTGATTTAGCCAGCCAAGAGGCTCCTCACTTGCTGGAATTTTTTGGGAGCAAGGAAGGTGGAGGACTAAGGGTATTTTATCATTTGCAGCCATCCAGCTAGTACACGCAGTAGTATACATTTTTGGGCAGAGAGACTACGCAGTTGCCTCTAGCAGCAAATTCGTGGGACTTGATTGAACAACCATCAGGGTCAAGGACCATCCAGGAAGAAAGGGATAAGATAATACAGGAGAAATCAACATTTAAGGGGTGTTTCCAGTTGGATTTACATGATGTTTCCAGCAAATCGAATTTGGCAGCAGTAGTCGGAGAGCAGCTCCCAAGAGGCCAAAAATCCAAAGTCAAAATCAGAGAAACCCTTCTAGGATTTTTTGGGTTTTTTCCAAGGATTCTAAGGCTAAAAGAACAGAATTTTATGGGCAGAGTTTGGGCATTTTCTGGCAAGTGCGAAAGTTAGTAGATTTAGCTGGAGATCAATACCCAAGAGGCCGAAAATGCGAAGTCAAAATCAGAGAAATTCCCTTCTACCTTTTTATGGGTTTTGTCCAAGGAATCTAAGGCTAAAAGGGCAAAATTTTCTGGGTATTTTTTGGGCACTTTCCAGTAGGCCGAAAGTCAACACATGTAGCAGGAGAGCAACTCCCAAGAGGCTAAAAATACAAAGTCAAAATAAGAGAAATTCCCTTTTGGGTTTTTTTGGGATTTGTCCAAGGAGTCTAAGTCTAATAAGGAAGAATTTTCTAGGCAGGTTTTGGGCACTTTCCAACAGGCCGAAGTTAGCAGATCAGTAGTTTACTAGGACATCATAGAGCATAGTAGAGCAACAAATGAACAACCATATTTCCAGCTATACTACCACCTCGGTTTGGTCTAGCTTGTCCTTGAGACAAGCCCAAGTTCACTACTCCATTTATATATTTTACTCATGCCCTCATCATTCATAATATATAGCTCAACAGTTCTAGTATTATAGTGTTTCATGGGTGTTTGCTAAATGTTTTTAATTTTCCACTGTTGCACTGTTTGTTTAATTGGCTTATCACTTAAATTCGTGTTTAGGGACATTACATTATGCAAGTTGGGATCATTCATAATGGATTAAAAAAAATCTACGTGAGTTTCATTAAAGAGGGATGTGTACACACCCTTAAGGGATTTTGGCATGCTCCTTTGAAATATTCATTTCTCATTGTATGGAGAAGTTATTTCCCACCATGAAATTATTGCCCAATTTATCACCACACATCTTATGAACTATATGATACAAGAAATCTACCCAGATTTGTAGCTATTCTTTAAAAAACATCATCAAGTATTTGAGTTACCAAAGAGTTTACCTCCTTCTCAAAGAGTGCATGACAATATCATTCCCCCAAGAATTCAACCACCTAATGTAGGTCCTTATTGACACCCTTTTGCATAAAATAATGAAATTGGAAAATATCATTGGGGAATTGTTGGAGGAAGGGGTCATATGTCCCAGTACAATCCCTTACTCATCACCAATAATCATGGTGTTAAAAAAGGAAGGCACTTGGCACATGTATCCTAATTTTAGGGACCTAAATAAGTTGAAAATCAAGGTAAAATTTCCTATCCTAGTTATTTATGATCTCTTGGATGAACTACATGAAGATAAGCATTTCCTAAGCTTGACCTACATTTAGGATACCAACAAATTAGAATGAAAGAGACAAACATCCCTAAGATTACTTACATAACACACACAGATCATTATCATTTCTAATTATGCATTTTGATCTTTGTCTTACACCATACACATTCAAGAGTCTCATGAATATGATTTTCAAACCCTTCTTACACAAGTTTGTGTTATTATTCTTTGATGATGTCTTGATCTATAGTAAAGCATTGGAATCACAAATAGAGCATGTTGATAAGTCCTTGCAACTGTTGAGAGACAAAATTATTTGTGAAGGAATCTGAACTTTTGAGGTCTTGAGGTTTGGAATTTGGGTCACATTGTACGTTAGGAAATAGTAGGAGTTGATCCCAATAAGATGAAAGATATGCAAGATTGATCCCATCACAAAAAAATGAAGATATTGAGGGGATTCTTAAGACTTATATGCTATTGCATTAAATTGGTGAAAAATTATTGCAAAATTTCAACTTTCTAACTTCACTCCTTAAGAAGAATTCCTTTATTTGGTGTGAGGAATCCACATGGGCATTCACTACTTTAAAGGATGTCATATGAACTTCTCTAGTATTAAAAGTTCCTTACTTTAGTAATGCTTTTGTCTCAGAATGTGATGCCTCAGGAATAGATCCAACATTAATATAGATACAAGAAGTATGACCCTTGGCATTGATCAATTATTAATTATGTGATTTCTATTTGGGAAAATCCACATTTGAGAAGGAAATGATGACTATTATTCATTTAGTGGAGACTTGGTGACAATGTCTCACAAGAATGAATTTTTAGATCAAGATAAATCATCATAGTCTGAAGCACTTCCTTAAATAATATTTTTCTTCACTAGAGCAACAAAAATGGGTCATTAAGATATTGGGGTATGATTACGAGATCATAGATAAGTAGGGTAAAGAGAATATTGTGGTTGATTTCTTACTGAGAAGGATGCCTCACTTCTTGCCTTATCATTACCAACTCTAGGATGGCATGAGGGAGCCCATAAGGAATAGATAGAAAAAAATACTATAAGGAAACTCATTGAACAAATTCATAAATATCCCAATCCTCCTAAAAGTTAAACATGGAATCAAGATACATTGTAGTATAAAGAGAAAATTATTTTGGAAAAAGGATCTACTCTAAAATAATAAGTAATAGATTAGATACACTCATTAGTAATATCATGTCACTCTGGATTTGATAAAACCGATGAAAGAACTAATTGCTCATTCTTTTGGGAAGGCATGAAAAGAGATATCCAATATTACATTAGCAATAACAGGTCACTTTAGTTTTGATAAAACCTTTAAAATAATTAAGTGTTCATTCTTTTGGGAAGGATTGAAAAGAGATATCCAAGATTTTGCAGCATCTTGTGATGCTTGCTAAAGAAACAAGGGAGAGATAGTAGAAATACTAAGGATATTACAACCTCTACCAATCTCAAAGAATATTTGGAAAAACTTTCATTAGATTTCATTATGGGACTCCCAAAAATAAGCAACAAATCAATCATCATGATTGTGGTAGATCATCTCTCAAAAGATACTCATTTTTGTGCCATAACTTATCCTTTCAAATCTTCTTTAGTTGTCTAGATCTTCATGGATCAAATCTTGAAGCTACACGATATGACACTTCCATTTGTTTTTAGATTGTGACCCCACATTCACCAATGTATTTCGGCAAAATCTATTTAAAACTCAAGGTACAAAATTGAATATGAGCACTGCATATTATCATCAAATTGATGTTCAAAAAAAGCAGTCAAAAAGTCATTGGAGACCTATTTTATATGGTTTAATTATGAAAATCCTCACTAGTGGGCACAATGGCTTCCCCTAACCACATTATGGTATAATACTACTTATCATGGAGCTACCAAAACGACACCATGTGAAGTAGTTTATGGCCAAAACCCTATTTTGTGGCACCCTATGTACCAAGCACATCCAAGTTTCACAGAATAGACATAATGCTTCATACTAGAGAAATTGTTATCCTTATATTTAAGGAAAACTTGGTTATTGAATTGGATGAAACACTAAGTTGATTAAGATAGATATGAATGTTTGTTTGTTTGTTTGTTTGTTTGTTCTGAAGGGGATCAAGTGTTCCTTCATTGGTAGCTTTATAAACAAACATGAATTGAAGATAAAGTTTCCTAGAAGATAGCTCCTAAGTTCTATGGGCCCCATCATAATAAAATGCATTGGCTAGGTTGCCTACAAACTAACTCTTCCACCCACTCTAAGGTTCATCCAATCTCTCATGTGTCTTGTTGAAAAAAGTTAATGGGATCAATTTAAAAGTGGAGACCAACCTACCAAAACTTGATGAAGAAGGTTCCATCCAAAACTAGTATTGGATACTAATGAGCACCAACTGCATGAATGAACTATTAAGGAAGTATTGATCAATTGAAAATATATGCAACCAAAAGATGCCACATGGAAACCGACATTGATTCACCAACAATTCCCTCACGTTTATCCTTGGGGACAACTCTGCTTTCAAAGGAGGAGGGCATGCTCGAATTCTACGCTAACCCCTTTACATACACACTTTATTAATTTGCAAGGATAACTTCCTTCAATAAGTACCATTAATCAATTAGTTAATTTTTGTTGCTTGTAAAAATTATTCATTTTACTAATAAGGAAAAAATTAGTTCATTAGGCCGCATTATATGGTGTCCATATGTATTTAAGGTTCTCTATGGACGGGTATATATAGAGTAGAATGTTATGCAATGATTTGTCAAGAATTTTTATTGCATACGGAGCATTGTGCTTTAATGTTGCCCCTTGAAGAGGAAAGTGAACATAGCTCTCTATTTTCTACTATCCAAGAGATATTTATTAGGGTTTAGCTTTCCTTTTTCTTTTGTCATTGGGTTTTGTGTTATATTTCATGTGAATTACATTACATTTTGATATAATAAATAAGTTCCACTATGTGGAAGTGCTAAAGAAAACAAATCCAACCAAAAAACATAAAATCAAAGCTTGTGAGTGTTGAATTTCCATGACCTTGGGTCTAGGATAGAATCTTAAAATCTATGACGCTACCAAACCAAGAATACCAACAAAGCTACTTCACACAATGGAATATAAATAGAAATAAATCACACACATGCACAAGTATAGACAACTTTTTATAAAATTTTCAACCCAACTTTGTTATATTAAACAACATATACTATAACTGTCCAAGGCTCCCATACGAGGGATAATGACCCTCAATTATCCACAAGTACAAGAATACAAGATATAATGACAATCTCACTACTCTAGTGCACAATCACAACCTCTATGTCATATCTCATCTTGTGGCCCTTATCTTCCATTCTAATCTCTATTTGCCCCTTAGTCCATCAAAGGACAACACCTAGAGACTCCAAGAGGGTTTCCACCTATCACTGCCGCAAGTTTCTTATGCTACAATGAACACAGGTTGATCCAACCTTCTCTTCTATGCTGGCCAATACCTGAGCTCCAATTTGCCAATCTAGCAGTCCACTAATTAATAATGTATTACACATTAGGCTCCAACAACTTCACCTAACCTTCAGTTGCGAAGCTCTCTTTATGACTGCTTGTCAAGGTCTACTTTGGGCTATCAACACACTTCCCTCCACTAGTCCAATGACACCCAATGAAATCACTGTAAGATCTACTCCTCGATAGGGTTCCTTCTCACCCAAGACAACCCTACCACATGGCTCCCATAAGCTGTAAATAAATCTTATCCTCCAAGCAAAAAGCTCAACACAAAATCACCCACATACATGTACTTGAGAGTTAATGCAATGTTTTAGTCCTGTAGTATGGTTAGGGAATCAACACAGACCCTAAAAACCACCTCTAATCACTGCAACATTCCTTAATAATAATGCTACTTCCCTCATTTGTAAGGCTTCTATCCCACGCTACTTGTACCATGGGTCTGTTTGTAGTAATATGGCCTTACGGGCCTTTAAAACTAATCCAAACAACCTTGTGTTACTTCTGTAGTTACCACAGAGCCTACAACCTACAAAATCGTGAGGTAACCCACCTTAGTTTGCACCAAAACAACAAAAAACAATCTAATGTTACCTCTGCTGTACCTCAACCTTCTCCAATCCACAAAACATACTTTAAGAATTGTCCTTAGCTACTCAACCTTCTCCTTCTTAGACAATGACCACCACAAATGATGATTCTATATGAATTTTTCACTTGGATGTCTCAAATGAACCTCATTCACCTCTTTTATATATCAATCAAGAGGTCTCCATGAATTTTTGAATAGCCATGTCTTTTGGACAATTTTGTCTCAAGCCTACATGACTTGATTGTCCAAAAACCCATCACGATCTTCAAAAAT
The DNA here is from genome assembly GCA_031772625.1 of Pinus tabuliformis. NCBI lineage: Eukaryota > Viridiplantae > Streptophyta > Pinopsida > Pinales > Pinaceae > Pinus > Pinus tabuliformis. The sequence goes on from CM062820.1 coordinate 458,362,609, forward strand.
TCATATCTCATTAAGGACAACTCAAATTTTGACAATTCTCAAAGTGATGGATTCTCCTTCCCATCCTCTATCATCTGCATCCATCACATGTCCAAAATTCTGCATGGTTTTGGCCCAATCTATGGGTGCAAAACCCTAACCTCGAGTTCCAAGCCCACAATGACCTATTGTGGTGCTTCATCCTCCAAACCCTGAACCCTAGGGCTTGGAGTACCTCCCAAGCGACTCAAAAATCAACACTCCCTCTTAGCGAGGGTGGTACTTCCAAGACTAGGAAGTAGCATATCATCATCATCACTGCTCGCAACACTTGCTCAAATCCTGGCGTTCACAACTACAATAATCCCTGTAGCATGAACTACACCTCTCTCAGAATTGTCACTGTCACTCGAAGCATCCTGCTTGTTCTTATTCTCCTAAAATGTCTTCCACTCTCTCCATGATTCCTTCTTGGTAGTTGCAGGAGCACCCTCTAAAGCCTACACTTGCACCTACTTCTCTGGAACCTGCACCTAGTCCTCCTGCTTCTTCTTCCCATGATCTATAGGATTGCTCGTGATCATGTATAGAACATGCTCTCTAACTCCAAGACAAATAACTATGGGCCTAAGTCTTGCCTTACCATCTTGGAATAAGACTTCAAACCCCTTCTTCTTGATCATCGAGACAAAAATTACATTATATCTGAGTCCTAGTACAAACAATACATCTTGGACCTGCATCACCCGTTCTGTTTCCATCTTGAAAAGCACAACTCATGATCCTCGGATCTCCTTCTGACTCTTGTTTCCCAACACCATGCTCACTTTGAGTCCCATTCAACTAGAGTATTGAAAATATCCTGTGACCCAGTCATATGTTTCGGCGCACCAATGTCCATGTATTATGCATCCCCATTGATGGTGCCCTGCAAGAAATGAGAGATCACATAAAATTCCTCCTCCTCCAACTTCCTTGCGAGAGAATCTATCTTAGTAGAGGTGGAAACACTGACAACCTGGTTTCTTTTCTTATTCTCGTCATCTCTTGTCTTCCTCTTTATCAGACATCTTGACGAAAAATGACCAATCTCACCACAACTAAAATACTTGACTTTACTCAAGTCCTTCATTTTCTTACCCTTTATTCATGTTGCAAGTGCCACATCATCATCTGAAGCCCTCTTCTTCAAATGAAGATCCTCATTTCACAACTCTTTCTGAATGAAGTCATCCCGCGGCCTATTAGAGTCTTACAACTTATCTCTGGCAACGATCCCCTTGATGAGGGGCTTCCATTCCACAGTGAACCCTTTCAAAGCAATCCTCACGATATGAGAATGTAAAATAGTCACACCGATGGCAGCAAGCTCATATTTAACTTGAGACAATCTCATTAGATATGAAGTCACTCCTCCACCATGTATCATCTTGGTGAACTTCAACTCATCCTCCAATACTAGTACCTCGTTATCATTCTTATTCTGGAACAAATTATGAAGAGCCATCCACATCTCATGGGCAATGTTCTTCCTGGACAAATGAGGTATTAGGGGATCCTTCACACCATTTAGGATGATCAATCTCATCCTCGTATCTAAATCCTCGTACACTTCCATCTCCTTTGGGTTAGTTGGCTTCTTTATGGATTTCTTAGCGAATTCCCAGATCCTGTTGACCTGCAAAACGAACTTGATCCTTGCCTTCCATGGACTAAAGTTGGAGAACCCCTCCAGCTTGTCCTCATACCGGAGACTAGCCTACAACTTTGATATTGTAGTGAGCCCTTCATGTACAATATGACCAACTCCCTCTTAAGTTGTACTTCATTGTGCAAACTCTAATTCACTGTCTCCCAAAGTAGCTTAGACGCACTCTGATACATGTTGAATTTCCACGACCTTGAGACTAGGAAAGAATATTAAAATCTTTGACGCTACCAAACCAAGAATCTCAACAAAACTACTTTGCACAACATAATATAAATAGCAGTAAATCACACATGCACAAGTATAAATTGATAAAGATCATACTTTATCATTTTAGTTCACTTTGATATTTTAAAGCACTAGTATTGGACATTTCCTCATTCTATGTATTTATTTTAGAGTGCGAGCATTAGCCCTTGCATAAGAATAGCATAACATTATATATATATATATATATATATCTATATATATATATATATATATATATATATATAAGGTTTGCATAAATATATTTACCTTTTAATAATGAAAAATACAAAATATATATATATATATATATATATATATATATATATATATATATATATATATATATATATATATATATATATATATATATATATATATATATATATATATATATATATATATAAATTTTATAATTTAGTACTAACATATATTTAAGACCACCATAAACGTAATGATGTGGCCAATTTTTATGTTATGTTTATTTTTATCTTGTTAAATAATTATGACATTAATATATTTTCATTGTTGGATCATTTTCATTGACTCCCCTAAACCTTAACTTAGGTATATGATCTTTTAAGGTTGTTGGATCATTTTCATTGATTCTCCTAACCCTTTACTTAGGTGTGTGATATTTTAGGGATGTCTATCACTTTGTAAATGTCCTTTATTTCCTTTTGAGTTTGGTTATTAATTTAGTTCACTTTGATATTTTAAAGCACTAAAACTAGGCATTTCCTCACTTTATGCATATGTTTTAGATTTTTTATATTTTGTCATCAAATTGGTATTTCAAGTCACTCATTTTGGGCATTTGATCTATTTTAGAGTGCAATATCTTAGTGTGTGTGTATATATATACCTACCACGGTGAATGTGTAATTATTGAGAGTAATTTGGGAATTAACAAGAATCCACTAGGGCGGGGGAGCCTACTCCTTGAGCCTTATCACAAGAAGCCAAAGGTATCTTCATGGAATTTTGAAACCGAGTAAACGAGATAACATCCATTGTACCATCCATTAGAAAATGCACTAATTAGTTACATAGTTACTTCATTATGGGAGACTTCCTGAGAAATTTCCCGCTATCTACCCTAGCGATTTCCTGAAAGGGCCGCTCAAAGGAGATCCAGACCAACAAACACCACCCCAAGGTCCATAATCACAAGGTACACAACCTTTCAACTTGCTTAACAACATTTATGTCTAATGATTTTCCATCCATCCATGTTGGCCTTGGAAAACAGAGAATTCCATCAATGATGTTCATAAAAAATATATATACTCGTTTCCATATGGTAGAAATACTTAAACACAATAATGTTACCAAATGGTAGGAGACAAGCTAATAATGGAGGAGAAGCATGAAGTGTATGACAGGGAAATTCCAGAGTATGAATCATAAGACATCAAAATGGACATTAGTGAGATATTTGGATGTGATGACGAAAAGGCTACAAGAAATTGGAGAAGAGGAAGTCACCCTTAAAAACACCCTTTAAAAATTACAAATTTTTAAAGGGTGACTTCCTCTTCTCCAAATTACAAATTTCAAAACACTTTTTATTTGATCAAAGAGAAATGCTCGAAGAATAGATTGATTGTTGCTTACAATTGTTGAATTTTGTTATTGGTTTAAATTTTTGATTGATTGTTCTACAATTGTTGAATTTTGTTATGCTCTTCATGTGAAAATTAACTGCATATATTATTACCTTTATCTGAAAAAACAAGTGGTCAGTTAATGTGCGTTTATTTTCTTTAATTTTTATGGGAGTTGTCTTTAGTGCGAATTTTTGGAACCTTTTCGTGTGGGTTGTTCCGGTCTAATTTCTCTAAAATCCTACAGGAATTTATTGAAATCACAAGTTTGATGGGTAACCCCTGTACAATCCAAGTGCCCTAGGGGTTTTGAGGGTCATGAATCCATATATAGAGTCAAAAAACAAGTTTAAATAACACAAATCAAAATTTCACCTCAAATTTTTATGCCAGATTTCGGCACCCCGAAAGTCCAAAAAGTAGACAACTCCATTTTTATGTACATACTATGTTCTTAAGATTTTCTTTTAAATGAATTTTAGTCAAAATTTAGTTATCTTTCTTTTCCATTTGATAGCAAATTTGACCAAGTTTATTCCCCAAAAAATATAAATAAAAATAAATTAGTCACTAAATAGAAAATAAAAATATAAAATATTTAGATTTTATCCCTTTAGTTTTTTTTTAAGAAATTTTTTAGGCAACATTATTTTTGCATCAATCCACAAATTAGAGTAGCTATTATATGGCATCAATTATAATAAGCATAGAAGCATTGAAATATCAAAGTATTAAAATATAATTAGAGAAGCCATATAAATTATACTTTTCAAGTTGCTAAAATTAAAGAAAACTATTATAACTTATTTAAAATAACCATAGATATTAAATCTTGGTTTATTATGCAAATTATTAATCTAGATTTGTGAATTATCTATATATATATATATATATATATATCTATATATATATATATATAAAATTGGAACCAATAATATAATAACTTAACACAAGCACATTAATAAATGTGGTTAATATACTAATAAGTTTATATCATTGTTATTGTTAATTATATTTTTTATTATAATAAAAATGTTAAATTAAATTAATAATAAAATATTTAAAATTAACATATATTAAAGTTCTTGGTAAGTGGCTCAAAAAAATACTTTCAATATAAACATTTTTCAGTCAACATAATATTTAAGAAATTACAATATTTAATATATTAAATATAATTAATCTATTTTTAGAATAAGTTATATCATTATTTTAATAATAAATATTACTCTATTATATTATTTGTTGATAGTCACATTATTGCTTTATTTTATTAGATTAAATTAATAATAAATTAAAAATTATAACAAAATTACATTAATAATTATATTAATTAAACAAAAAATATTTGAAATTAATGGTTATTTGTAAAAAGACATCTTAATCACAATCATAGACTTATTTTTCAATAAGAATCGATAATCAATTTATATAATAATTACACCTTAAGGCATTCCCCTCTTAAATCAATTTCCCAAATTGCCACCGTGTCCCTGTCTAGTGCCTAGAGCATACGATAAGATGTTAAATGATTAAAATTGTTTGGGCCCTTAGATTAATAGTTAGGAAATGAAAATAGTTACTTGACACAGTTAGGGAAAAAATGCATACACCCTCCCGAACAATAGTCTTTATTGCGCGGCAGGGGTAGGACCCCAAACAATAGTCTTTATTGCACGACAGGTGCAGGACCGATTCCCTTATGCCAAATGCAAAGAACTTTCAGATGAGCGCTACCAAATTTCACTCGATTATGGTGGCTCAAAAATTCCATTCTGTCTTAGTGGGCTTCGCCCATAAATTCAAGTATAAACACATGCTAGTGTTGCATACCATTTTGCATTGATTGACAGAAACCAGAAAACCCATGTGAAGGAAATGACAAAACGGTTTTTCGAATTCATGCATAAACAAGAGTGGTTTCATGCCTACAAGGCTAGGAAATATTTGTTGGACTGGATTCAGAATGTGATTGGTATTTCAACTCCTTTGGATGTGAGGAGTGTTCCTTACCACTACTCTCCTGATTGCACCTTTCTTGAACTAGAGATCAGTGGAGGGGGCATTGAATGTCCCACTCTTTCAATTGGATACGTGGGATCATCACCAAGTTATTCTAAAGGTACTCTTGTTAGAGGTTGTATGTTTGCAGGCTCCACTATCCACATACCAGTCGACATCAAGCATGATGTCAGATGACAGGCATGAGACCATTGAGAAGTGTATCTCAGGATTGGATGAAATTTCATCCACTTGAGCTGATGCTTTTGCACTCCTTGCAAGTTGCTTCTAGCATTGTTTCTTGTCCTTCCAATTCTTTTGATGACATTGGAAGCAAAGTGCCCAAACTTTTGACATGTGAAGCACTTGATGTGGCTCAAGTCCTTCTTTCCCTGGTTACAAGAACCTGACTTCTCTTTCTTCCCTTTTTAACCCTTATTAGTTCCTCTTTTCTTGTTATTCTGATAATTCATTGAATAACATACTTCCATTTGAATTTAAGACAATCCAAAAATCCTCATATAGAGGGTTTATATTAATTTTATAATATCATTATAGGTAAACGTTAATACTCATCCTCATATACTTTAATCTACAAGATTCTTCTGTAAATTTCGCTCCATTGAATTCTAGACAATCTAGTAATTTTTAGGTAGATGTTTAGAGGGTTGTATAACATGTTTTTTTTTATCATATTTGTTTAGAATTTGGGTGTTTTGAAGAGACATTATGCTTCTCCTCAATACATGCAATAGTCTCCAGTAATGTCTTCTTCTACTTGAAGTCATTCCATAGCCTGCTAAAAATGGGAAGTATTTTTTGGTACAGATGTCATAGCCAAAAAGTTTCCGAAAAGAACATGACCTATTTAATGCAATGGGTAATAGCTCTTTACCCTTCACCTCCTCTCAATTTCTTGTCGTTGTATGTGTGATTGACTATACCCATATTGCTGCATTGGAATATCGCCTAAATAAAAGTTAAAATAGATCAGCAGCCTAACAAAGAACCCGACAACCTAATCACAACTTCATTGTGATTTTCTCAAGCATGGATCACAACATCTGACCCCTGTAGCCTCCTGACAACTCCCTTTCATAGGTAGCAGTCCTACTATTTATTCAAGGATTTTTATAAGGTTTCAGCAAACCTCTCTTGATACCATTATGAATTTGTCTAACATATTGTAAACAAACTCTTCTTCTAATGGAAACTAACACTGTCTAAATTTAAAGGCTAATCAAAACTGCAATTTGAATCTCACTATAATCTATAAACACAATTGGAATACATACATTGGAACACATAGATCAATGTCAAAAGCCCTTGTTACTACTATTCCAATACTGCTGAATAAAAATATGCTAGAAAATTTACTAGAAAGTATTTTGTGTAAGAACTGAAACTAACCCTATTACAGATCCATACTCTCACTCTCTCTTATAAGTGACACCTAGGGTTCATAAAAATAGATATATTGCATAGATATTTGGATCTTCACTCTATCTAACTGATAAAAAATGAATCCAGAAAGATTGCGAAAAATAAAACAGAACTGCCTCATTGAACTTTAGCACTTTATCTTTAACTTGAAATCTAATGATAAAATTATCCTATTCTATTTATGGTCGGTGCATACATGCATGCATGTTCCCTTATTGCTAGAATATTTGTGATGTGCCCTTACTGTCTATTTATTGTTGTTTGGAATTTAATGCTGCATGGATTTGTGTAATGCTATTGTAATAGAAGGTGCCCAGATCTGCCATGTGTTCCCCAACCTAGTAGAAAATGATCTGGGGTACACTATCTAACAACAATGAGTCACCAAACACTTGTATTTTTTAAATGCCACTGTGGGCTGCTAGTTTTAAGAGTATTGTTAGGGAAATAAGCCTTGTGTAGTTATTTGATCCTCACCTAAATCTATTTTAAATCTGATACAGTTAGAGTTATTGAGAATTTGAGATAGAGAACACCTCTGGCTCCCCTTTTATGGGGTCACCTTAACTACATCCATCAAAGTAATCCACATGTTCCATATTTGTCCATAGGAGCACGAATAAACTTTTTCTGTGTAGGGGTTGATGAAAAAGATTTGAAGTTTGAGAAGATTGACTAACCTTGGAAGGCACATTGAAAAGGATTTATATATATGTTTTCAAAGATTTCAACATTTCTATCTTTAAAGATTCCCCATAATACTATTAGAGGAAGGCCTTTGAGGTCTTTGAGATCTGAGTTTTGTTACCACTTTTAAAATAACTCTTCAACATAACCTCTCCACAGTCCTTTATCCTTGTCAAATCATCCATTTCATTCCAGGCTTCCCTTTATTAAGGACATAATATCAGTAAGTGGCCTATGTTCTTTTCAAAAACGGAAGAAAAGAAGACCATGCCCCCTTGTGAACAACTTCCTATGCTACCTATGCTCGATTTTTACTATACTCTCAAGGATATTGTATTTGATGCTACAAAGAATAAATAAGGATTAAATTGGTCCATTCACCCTCCGACACACATATTTGGCTTCTCTCCTTAGAGCTTGATGAATGTTTTAGACACATTGTGTGTTTACACTGTCATCTGCAAACATGAGAGGTTGTCTTTCAAGTACCCAGGGAACAATATTTCATGGGAATAATTTATGGATGCATCTTGATCAAAATTGATTGCAGAACAGGAAATTTGGGCTGCCACATATCCTTATCAAAATAATTAGGCCTTTGATTATGCTAATGGAGACGTGTATAAATGGAAACGTCGTTGGAGAATAATTGCACAAAAAATTGATCTGGAACCATTACCATATGAGGGTGAAGGGTTCAGTCTGGATGAGGCAATGGAAGACAAAGGTCCAGTCTGGATGCAATTTTTAATGAAAGTAAGCTCTTGGATTGAGCACTTGGGAAGGAAGTCGCGCATGCCTCTGCTTTGAGTAGATTGTTTGATTGTATTACATTTAATATTAAGATTTCTTTTTTCTTTCAAATTTGGCTATAATTATATCACCTAACATATCACATTTTTTTCATCTATGCTCTTCTTCCATATGCGTTACCGACTTAGGACATTTGATTTGCAACATCTGGAGCAAATGCTAGCTATAAGGTTATTTTGTATATGTAATTTTGTGAATGGATAGAATGAGTTTGATAAATTGTTCAAAGAAGTATTTATAGGATTTAAATTATAAATTAGTAAGCAGAAAGCTTGTTTATGTAATTTTTTAACTTGGTAAAATTGAATATGGTTGATATCTAACATCAGTATTTATGGGATTTAAACCATAAAGTACTAAGGTTGTTTTTTATATTATTTTGAATTTCTAGTTTGAGTCTGGTTGATCACAAAAGTATTTACTAGATTTGAGCTAGTACCTTTAAATGTGGATTAAACTTTGATTTGAATTATGAATTTGATTTATTAATTGAAATTTATACATGAAATGGTGATGTTTCTAAGTATGGTCACTTAAATGCCCTAGGGGAGTGAAATTGAGGTGATTTTGTTGGAAATAATACTGGGGGGGGGGGGGGGTGAATCAGTATTATCAAGTCAATTATTTCCTTTTTTAAATCCATATCATATACGCTACTTTAGTTAGTGAAAACCACGTATATACGCAACTACGTATAAGGAAACCCACGTATACCATGCAAACTTATAATTTACTTTATCTTATAGATGTTGATCATTAATCTGTGTATCAGAATCAAATAAACAATAGCCAGAAACAATGAAACAGAGCAGAAGACAATCACACACAAGAACACAAGATATAAGGTGGAAACCCAATGTGGGTGAAAACCACCTACTGCAATTCGTCTCTATCTTATTTTTAATTAGAAACTTCTTTTTACAATGATTCTGTACTGGTGCAGTCCTTTACCAGTGCGCAGGCTACAACCTGCAGAGAGCTACAACTCTCTCTCGTTCTCCAGCTTCTCCTGGAAGGGAGTGACAACCCCCTTAGCTCTTGCACTAGCCAAGATACTAGTACGTAGGTGTTGGCCTACAGAAGGCTACAACCTTCTCTTTCTTCCAGGGACCACGTTTCATAAATTTTCAGACTGGATCCATGAACATCAATCAATCATCAAGAATTTCTACATCAAGCAGTCTCCTTTTCACCAATTAGAACTGAATCAAGTAGACACTTCTCTGACAGTTGTACCCAGAACACAGTAACAGTAACCACACACCAAATTCTGAACCCAGAACACTGCAACAACAAACAGAAGCAACTAGAACACAACTCAACAGATGTACGCTACTTCAATACCCAGAAACCTGCGTGCATATGCTTCTGTGTTTGGACCAACCTGCGTATACACTGTTTTTACTCACAGAACCAGTGTGTATATGCGTCTTCGCTTCACTGAACCTGCGTACAGATCTATAAAGGATAATTCACTCTTTCAAATATTCAGACATTAATTAACCCAGATTACCAGATTTATAGATCAAGCATGCACCACATATAACGGATCGAAATCATACAAAGATACTATTATTCAAGCCTTAAGATTATGACCCATCAATAGAACTTATCCTTCTCTTTGCGCTTAGGTTCCTCCTTCATTCAGATCCAGATCTGCACCATAACCCAATCACCAATATTTCAGATCTATCACTTTATCAGATATTCAATAATTCAGATCATACTTTGCCAAATGATCTCCTTCCTCTTTTATAGTCTTAGGCCTTTCACAATACCACGGTCCAAAACCATAAAAAAACAATACCATGGACCCAATACTTGGGATCAACACTTTTGACAAGATACCATGGCCCAAAACCATAGGTTCAATTACCAAGGACTAAATACCACAGACCAAAAGTAAGTTCTCCAACATGTACGTGCTTTTCCTTGCGTGAAAGTGCGTGTATACGCATACGCTCCTTTGAAACGTCTAACCCATGTATATACGTGTCTTCATTTAGGTGAACCTGCGTATATATCTTTTCTTTCATTCTGAGAGCTTGAACTGAGATCTGTCACCAGAGTGAGTTGCCATCAAGGACAACACCTGTTCCATAATGCCAACAATCTCCCCCTTTGGACTTGATGGAAACCCCAAGATCCTCAAAGTCATTCTCCCCCTTTGTCATCAAGGGCAAAGGGATGTGCTCCCCCTGAGTACATGCTGAAATCTCTGCTCTGTTGTGATGACCATGCTCCCCCTGACTGTAGGAAAGATCTGCAAAAATATGTTCTTCAAGAAGAACCATGACTTATACATCATAAAAGACCTTCCTATCACCAAAAGACTCTATACATACATCCATCACCCAACCAAGTGGGGATACATCAGAAATTTACATATGAAAACCAAGTACATTACACCATTCATCCCAGGCATAGTGGGGAAACCAAAGTAGGCCGTTACAGGAACTTGATACCATAAAAGAGATACATGACATAGAGACAAAATATTTAGAGAAAGACTTATGAAAGACATCAATAACTGATATCAATAGCATTTGTGAATCACTATTCAGATCAGCAACCATGTTTTCCTTCTGTTCTCCCTCTGCATTTGTTCCACCTGAGATCAATAGCTGTGAACCTGAACGAGCTTCTAATGTAATGCCAACAATGCATTATCAGAAGTTTATCTGCTCTCCCTGAACTTGTGCGAGATGGTCTTTGTTAGACCCATATCAGACTTTCTTCAACCAGAGTTTGTCCCCACTGATTTCTTTCAAACTACCATATATGCGACTGTCTCTGCATAAACCGGCGTATGTACACGGATCCTCCTCAGGCAACTCGCATACACCCATTTTTCTCTGAAACAGACAAGTTTCAACAGCAAGATGATGCATCAACTACTCCCAGCTTCTGTCTGAGGTATTCAAAAGTTTCCCTGGGCAGTGGTTTGGTGAGAATATCAGCAACTTGTTCCTTAGAGGGAACATACTCCAATTTGACCTTTTGTTCCAACACTTGTTCCCGGAGAAAATGATACTTGATCGGTATGTGCTTAGTCTTAGAATGCATGAAAGGATTCTTTGAGATAAGGATAGCACTTGTATTATCACATAAGATGGAGATAGGTGGAGTACAAGTGATTTGAAAATCCTGCAAAGTTTGCATCATCCAAAGGAGTTGTGTGCAACAAGATGCGGTAGCCACATATTCTGATTCAGCTATAGATAGAGCAATCGAACTCTGTTTCTTGCTGAATCAAGATACTAATTTGGAACCCATAAAGAATGCACCACCACTTGTGCTTTTTCTGTCATCCACGCTTCCAGCCCAATCTGCATCTGTATAAGCATGAAGAGTGAGATCTGTATCTCTCGGATACCACAGGCCATAGTTTTGAGTTCCTTGAAGATACTTGAAAATTCTCTTTACTGCCTGAAGATGGGTTTCCTTAGGATTTGCTTGAAATCTTCCAACCATTCCCACTGCATGCATGATGTTTGGTCGGGTACCTGTTAAATAGAGCAGACTTCCAATCATGGATCTATAAGTTGGTTGATGCACTGCTGCTGATTCATCATTTGCACTGAGGCTGCATCCTGTAACCATAGGGGTACATACTGGTTTCAAATCTTCCATGCCATACTTCTTCAAAATCTTCTTGAGGTACTCCAAGCAAGGACATTTTGAATTCTTTCTGCATCACCAAGGCAAAGTTTTGACTCATAGCTTCTTCATTGCTGCCAAAGATGATATCATCAATATACACAACAAGTATTAGCAATTTGTTATTTTCAATTTTTATATAAATATTGCTATCTGCTGATCCTTTCGAGAAACCTTGTTGATGAAGATATTTGTCCAAACGATAATACCAAGCCCTTGGAGCTTGTTTAAGACCATAAAGAGCCTTCTTAAGTCTGCATACAAGTTTTGGATCATTTCCAAGGATGAATCCATCTGGTTGTTCAATATACACTTCTTCTTCTAAGTCTCCATTTAGAAAAGCTGATTTCACATCCATTTGAAACACTTTGAATTTCTGAAAGCTTGAGAGAGAAAGCAACATTCGGATGGCCTCAAGTCTAGCAACGGGAGCAAAAGTTTCCTATAGAATACACAGAACCTCCTGCAGGATACATAGTCTTCAGAAAAAAACATAGTGAGGTGGAAAAAAGGGTCAAAAATGATGGAGAAGAGGATAGAGGATGAGTAATAGGCTTTGTGGCATTTCCTCTTGCTTCCTGTGGTCCACCTGTAACCTGCAATGCATTTTAAAAGTCAATTTTCTCTTCCTTTTTTCTCTTTTTTTTTTTTTAAAAAGACAACTAGGGCACCTCCAGGAGGTTTTCACCCTACTTGCTCGCCCTGGGTGCCTCCAAGTGAGGTTTTCACCCAGGGAAATTATTCTATCTCTCTTTTGTTTGTTTTTGTCATCACTGGGCTGCCTCAAAAGAGGTTTTCAACCCAATGATGGGACTCAAGCGCCTCATAGAGGTTTTCACTTGAGTCATTATTTTTTCTTTTTTCTCAGTGAGTGGGTGAAGTGGAGACTGAGACCTGCTCCACTACCAGCACTGTCTTATTCAGATCTTCAATGAACTCTCGCTTAGAGAGGGGCTTCTTATAAATTTTCAACCTATGTCCATTGACAAGCATGGGGATGGCTTCCTCATCAATGGTTCTGATCAGAACTAAACCATTGTCATTGCATATTTCTATAATGTAGGGTCCCAACCATCTTGTCCTCAGCTTGCCTTTGAAATGTTTATACCTTGAGTCATAGAGCAGCACCCATTCTCCTTCTTGGAATTACCTCTCCTTGATATTTTTGTCGTGCCATATCTTCCTTTGAAGCTGGACTACCTCTATGTGGAGAAGGGCCTGCAATCTTTGTTCATCCAATCCATTGAGCTGGAGTAACCTTTCCCTTTGTGCATGGCTGAGGTCTAGGTCCAGCTGAGCTACCATCCTTAGTGTATTGTATTCAAATTCTATTGACAGCAAAGCCTTCTTCCCATAGACCAGTTCATAGGGTGTGAACCCAGTGGTGGTCTTCCATGTGGTGTTGTAGGCCCAGGTGGCCTCAACTAATCTATCTACCCAATATTTTCTGTTGTTGCTCACTACCTTGGTCAGAATTCCTTCCAAAGCTCTGTTAGTGACTTCCACCTGCCCATTGGCTTGTGGATAGTAAGGGGTGGAAGTCCTGTGCTTGATTTGATGATGTGTGAGTAGGTCTTCAATCAAATTGGAAGTGAATTGACTACCTTGATCTGTAACCAGTTCTCTTGGATGCCCAAACTTATAGAAGATTTTCTCTCTTAAAAACTCAGTTACTTTTTCCTCTGTTGCTGCCTTGATTGCTTTTGTCTCTGCCCATTTTGTCAGGTAATAAGTGCACACAATGATGTATTTCCTTTGTTTTGAAGGAGGGTTGATAGGACCCACAAAGTCCATGCCCCACTTCTCAAATGGCTCAAAAGTCACTTGAGGTTGCATGGGCATCTCATCCTTTGGGGTAGGTTTCCCCATCCTTTGGCACCGATCACAATCTTCACATCTTGATGAAGAGTGGGCCAATAGTAACCTTCTTGCAGAATTTTGAAGGCAGTCCTCTTTGCTGCAAAATGGCCTCCACAAAGCCCATCATGACAGGTCAGGAGAATGTCAAAAACTTCCTCCTCCCTGACACATCTTCTCAAGATCTGATCTGGGCCAAGTTTGAAGAGATTTCCCCCAATCCAGGTGAAAGGGGTGCTTTTCCTCACGATCTTGCTCTTCTCTTTCGAGGACAGGTGTGGTGGGAACTATGCTGAAACCAAGTAATTTTCTATATCAGAAAACCATGGAGAGAGTACTGAGATAGAAAATAGGTGTTCATCTGGCATTTCATCATCCACCATTCCTTCCTCACCTGCAGGCAGATTTACTCGAGACAAAAAGTTAGCAACAACATTTTCCTTACTAGGCTTATCAACAATGGTTAAATCAAACTGCTACAGTAAAAGAAACCATCTAATAATGCGAGCATTTACATCTTTTTTGTTCATTAAATACCTAATTTCAGCATGATCAATGTGTACAAAGGTTTGATAGCTTGTGATGTAATGTCTGAATTTATTTAAGGAATATACTACAGCTAGGAGTTCCTTCTTGGTTACCATGTAGTTTAAATCTACCTTTGACAAATTTTTACTTATAAAGTATATGGCATAAGGTAACTTTTCATCAACTTGTCCTAAGGCTACTCCTATTGCTTCATTCAAGGCATCTATGTGAATGTGGAAAGGTAGGGCCCAATTTGGGCCTCTCAAAATTGGGGCAGTCACAAGTTTACTTTTTAGGGTATCTAGGGCTTCTTGATAGTTGTCAGTCCATATGAACTCGACATCTTTTCCCAAAATACCAAACAACGAAGAGGCTAACTCACAAAAATCTTTAATGAATCTTCTATAATATCCCACAAAACCTAGGAAATTTTGGACATCTTTCACCTTTTGAGGAGGTGGGACCCTTTGGATGATGGCAATTTTGTTGGGGTCCACTTGCAATCCTTGTTGAGATATTGCATGACCTAGCATGGTCCCTTCTGTCATTAAGAATTCACATTTTTCTGGACTGAGGGACAAGTTCATTTCAATACACTTGTCCAAAACTTTTCCTAGGTTAGATAAAGCTTCCTAGAAGTTATAACCATAAGGAGTAAAATCATCCATATATATTTCCACTGCATCATGAACTAGTTCAGAAAATATACTCAATACTGCTCTCTAGAAAGTGGCAGGAGCATTGCACAAACCAAAAGGAAGGACCCGATATGCAAAGGTACCCCAAGGACAAGTGAAAGTGGTCTTATCTTGGTCTTCTGAGCTTATTTGGATCTGATTGTACTTGTTGAACCCATCTAGGAAGGAGAAAAACTTTTTCCCCGCCAGACCATCTAACACTTGATCTATGAAAGGCAAAGGAAAATGGTCCTTTTTAGTGGCCTTGTTCAGTTCCCGATAATTGACACAAATCCTCCACTTACCATTTTTCTTTGGTACTAGCACCAAAGGAGAGACCCATTCACTGTCAGAGATGGGGTAGATGAATCCTGCATCCAGTAACTTTTGCAATTATTCCTTGACAATGTCTTTGAGGGTTGGATTCATCCTCCTTTGAGGCTTCATGTCTGGTTTGCAATATTCCTTAATGTATATGTGATGAGTACAAACTAAAGTGTGCACTCCCTTCATCCCCTTATAACTCCAGGTGAAGGCATCTAAATGGTTTCTCAATAAGCTGCATAGTTCCTTCTCCTGAGAGGTGGATAGGGATGAGTTGATTTTCAAGGTTCTTTCTAGGCCAAACTCTATATTCGTAACATGGAGAGAGGTCAAGTTAGCCCCACAGATATTAGTTAAGGGATTGTCTTGGGTTTCTTTCACTAGATCTTCTAATGGAAAAATACTGGGGGTGGTTTCTGAATTAAATTTTCAATGATATCATCCTCATTTTGTTGTTCCCCCCCATAGCAGTTTCTACTGCACATAGTGGTGCAGAATAGACTTCATCCTCATCCTCCTCCTCCAACTAGAGAGGTAGATCATGTTCTAGCAAGGGTTGGGCAGGAGGGTATAGGATTAGCTGCTTGGACATATGCCCATTCTTGATAGTCATGTTCCCAGCTCGACAACTGATGTAGGCATCGGTAGTGGCCAACCAAGGTCTTCTCGGGATGAGAGGATACCCAGTGAGCTTTGCTTTCAGCTGGAGAACCAAGAAATTAGCAGGGTACTACCAAGAATCAATGGAGACCATCACATCCTCCACAATCCCCTTAGGGGTCACAGTGGAGCGGTCTGCTCGTTGCAGTACTGTCATGGTTTTTCTCAAGGAGCCCTGGAGTTTGAACTTGAGCATGGTGTCATTTGTCATCACATTAATGGAAGCTCCCAGATCAATCAGGGTATGTGGGATCATGGTTCCATTGATGTGGACATCAACTACTGGGCTTCCAGGGTCTAGATACTTCAGACAGATTACCTGTCCCAACATCAGGTTGTACATTTGTCCTATGACATTGATGGTTGGGGCATCTCTCTTGCACCTACTTGGATGCCTGAAGCACTTCTCTTTGATCATATTATTGTATATAGGCATATCCTTTATGGCTTGGAGAAGTGGTATCTTTACACATAACTGTTTCAATTCTCCCAGAAGTTCAGTTTCTTCTGGGGTGGGGTGTGTTGTCCCAGATAGTCTCTCAGGAAAGGGCAGATTTTCTTTTCGTTCACTTTCATCTTTATCTTCCTCAACCTCCTGAGGGGGAGGCTAGCTATCTAGGAGGACCTTCCTAGATCGTAGGTTAATCTCCTAGATCTCCACAACATAGGTTGGGCATGATGGTTCCCCACTGTATACTTGCTGAGCCTGTCTATTGTTCAGGTTTAGGTTCGTTTGAGCAGGAATTTAGGGTTGCCTTAGTGGAGCAGGAGGAAATGGTTGCAGTTGAGCAGGTGGTGGAGGCAAAAGAGTGGGAGGAGAGTTGTATTGGGGCCTCCATCCCTGATGAGATGCATTCCACTGAGGTTGTGGCTGAGTATAGGAGTGGAATGAATGAGCGGCTAGTTGGGCATGATATTGAGATGGATAGGACCAAGGAGGAGGTGTGGACTAGGAAGGATGAGCAGGGGGACCCCAAGAAGGTATGGAAGTGGCTTGATTGGGGTTGTAGTATGCCTGAGATGTCCCTTGCATTCCCTGCTGGTATGGTCTAGGTCCATGCGGTCTCCTTTGGTTCATGAAATAGAGTGGTTCAGTGGCTCCTTCGGCCCCTTGGTATATAGCTTTAAGTCCAGGCAAGGAAGGGCACTTATCTGTAGAATGATCTTCTTCACAGACTGAACAAACCTCTATAGAGTTCAATGGACATTCGTTCCTAGGATGCCTTCTAGTGCACCTAGGACAAAAAATGGCCAAAGCCCTCTCTACTTCCTCTTGTTTCCTTTTGATATGCAAGGTATCCATTTGCATGGCAAGAGTCTATAGCGTCTCACTCTTGAAGTCTTCCAACATGTTTCCAAGTTCACCCTTAAGGGATGAACTATATGAGGAGGTACTGGCTGTGGGTTGGCTCCCCCTACCTCTCTTTCTGGCTACCCTAGAATGGTTTCTAAAAACAATCTTTATGTCTTCATAAGGTAGTTGGTAGATGTCTCCCTCAGCCAGTAAATGGAGGGTGTCTAGAAGGTCTTCTAGAATTCCTCTGAGTAGGACCAACTTCAAAGATTCGGGGTCAAGTGTGCACCTAGCCCTTTTATAACTAAGCTAGAACCTTTCTTCATAATCTTCCAAGGATTCATCACTTCCCATGGTCATTCAGAAGATTTCTTCCTTGGTATCTTTTGACCTACAGTAGTCTCGATATTTGTTATTAAAGGCTTACTGCATCTGAGCCCAAGTTGTGATGCTATTGCCAGTTAACCCCATGAACCAGTGCAATGCTGCATTCTTGAGGGTAGAAGGAAATAGTTTCAACTTCTGCTCATCTTCTGCATAGTCATAGGTTCGATAAATAACAACAAACTCAAACAGGAAGGTGTCAGGATATTCTGTAGTCAATCCATGGAAGTGAGGTAGGGCTAAAGGGCTTATGTTCTTCATTTTAGTGTCCCCATTGGTCTCTCAGATGGGAAAGGTACCATCCACTCTTTCTTTATCCCCCCTAACATTTCTATTTTCAGCCATTGTCTCAAGAGGGATGTTTTCTTCCTCTTATTCTCCTATAGGTTCTTCAAATATCTCTAGTTGTTCCCCTAAAGGTTCTTTTGGATCACTGCCACCAAAGAAGAGAGAAGGGTGGCTTTTTGATGTGGTGGGGGTGTTGGATAAGAATTTCCCTGAATTATATCTGTTCTTATGAGGCATGAAAGAAAATCTATTTTTGGGTGATTTTTGTTTTTTCTTGCTTGTACCTGCAGAACTGAAATTGATTGAACAAACAAATTGCAACTACTGAAATGAACTTGCTGAAAGGAAATTGCAGAATTGAAATGAAAGCAAGGAAATGACTAATCTACCTTTGCTGAAATGGAAATTGCAGAATTGAAAGGACTAATCTACTTTTGCTGAAATGGAAATTGCAGAATTGAAAGGACTAATCTACTTTTGCTGAAATGGAAATTGCAGAATTGAAATGAAAGCAAGGAAATGCAGAAATTGAAAGAAACAACTACTCTACTTTTGTTGAAATGAACTACTTAGCAGAATGTTGTAGTAGAAAATAGAAGAAAAGAAATAATCACAAAATACTATGATGCTTCCCCAGCAACGGCGCCAAAAAGTGGTGAGAACAGTATTGCAGCAATAATTCTGCAACTCCTGGGGCTTCCTACTTTACTTTTATCAACCCGGTAGTTCGTAACAAACTTGGAAGCGACGGTGCTGTATGCACAAGTACTAGTTCTTACTGTAGGTTGTCACTTGGTCAGCTAGCACAAGATCACTAGGAGCTCAAGCCAACTTCTATGATTTCCAGAAGAAGCTTTATGTGTGATGAAAGAAAGGAAAGCTCACTCTACAGAGGCTACTCTATTTGCAGAAAGGAAAAGAAGACTGAAATGTAAAGTAACCCTAGCAAACCCTAATTAACCAACTAACCCTACTTTTGTAGAAAGAGAGATGAAAAACCATAAAATGAATGCCATTACCTACTTAGGAATTAAACAACATATATTCAAGCTATTTCTAGGAGGAAATGAGAAAAAACATCTTTTTTGGATTGTCATGTATTTTATGTGAAATTGTTATGCATGTAACTTATGATGTGGCAAAGATTAGGTGGCGATGGAGGGCGACTTTGGGATTTGCAGAGGTGTAGGAAGGTGTGGAGGGGTCCTAGGAGGCCTCTAGAAACCTTCTAGAGGCTTTCCCTGCAATCGGACTTCAAAAAGTCACCTATAGGAAATTCTACAGGAGGCTGCAGGGGATCTACAGGAGGATGTTGAGGGTTGTTTTAGAGGTTTTAAAGGTGAAAAAATGGCAGGAAAGGGTAGCCAAAGACTAGAGGGATGTGTTAAGGTGTCCAAGGTTCATTAAGAAGGATTAGGAAAGAGAATGATGGTTGTATTTGTTCAAGGGACGAGAGGAAAGTTTATGAGAAAAACATAGCAAATTAGGGTAGATTTATGAGGGATTGTGAATGACTTATGGAGCATGTAGCAAAAGAGATGGTGATGTCTAATTTATTGACTTATTATGAGTAGAGATATACTACAAAAGAGCTTCAAATCAAACAATGAAACTGAGCAAGAAAATAAACTAGTTGCACCAAAAAACAGAACTGTACCTCATATTAACCTAAATTCTAATCTAGGAAAATAAAATTTTGAACAATGCTACATGAAAAGGAAAGCATGAATGGAGATTTATTGCCGAAACATAAATGAGTATGGAAAAATGGATCTGAAGAAAAGCATTAACCTCTGAATCAAACTATAACACTAGAAATTGCATGGAGAAGGAAAAACTGTGTTGTTGGTGGTAGCAAAAAGGTCTTGACCTCAGCTCATGGTCCCAAAGGGAATAAAGGAGGTCAAGGTTCTATTGATGTCCATTTTTTATATTTCTCTTACCACTATATAACCTACTTCAGCAAACTGAAATGGAAACAACTAAGTAAATCACCAAAAACCAACCTATTTTACGAAGGAAGAAATCTATCTAACAACAACTAATTCATGAACTGCAACAAGACATATAAATACAAAACAAGAGGTGTTGGGTATCTTGGGTTGGGCCCTAACCCAAGAGCTTCATCCCTCTAGAAGAACTCAGTGTTGGCTCAGAAAATATTTCAACTTCATTATCAAAATAATAGTCACATAACATAAAACTATCCACAAAAGTAAGCTCGAAATGACCTGAGAAACCGCTGCAACAAAAGTGCGAAAATTTGACTAACATCCAAAAACCTACTGAAGCCCTAGGCCTCTATATTTATACAACTGGAGCTCCCAACATCTCTCCTAAAATCATGAAGGCTTGGCTCCCAAGACTTGAGATAGACAGTAGTTAACATTCACTTGCTCGGCTGCCCCTTTGATGCATTGATGTGGCTGCTTGTGCTCCAAGCCTTCTGAAGGAAGATTCAAAGTAGGGAGTCATAAATGAGGGGTCCACCCCCCTACAAATCCTCTCCCTTGTTTTCCTCAAATATTGGCTACCAAATGCTCATTAAACCTTTGACTTTGTCTCAAAATTGACCAAAAACATGCATAAAGCACACATTAGACTTCATGGCATAATGACTAACCCAAATCACTCTATTAGCATAAATATAATCAAAATCATGCAATAAACTAATGATAATGGTGGATTAAGCTAAGTTAGGAGGCCAAATGAGCCCATATAATTACCCATTTACGGGGCTCATCACAAGGCCAAGACTCAGGCCACTCCCCAGAACTTCATGAAACTTCTAGAAAAGAAAAGTAATATTGAAACAATGATACTAATGTAAATACTTGCACAAATAATTGATTAAACCCATCATAG
Source organism: Pinus tabuliformis (assembly GCA_031772625.1). NCBI lineage: Eukaryota > Viridiplantae > Streptophyta > Pinopsida > Pinales > Pinaceae > Pinus > Pinus tabuliformis. The sequence goes on from CM062820.1 coordinate 458,383,630, forward strand.
ACATGACAGGCATTTCTTCAAACATGTCACAAATATGCATTCTACAGGTCATAACAACATATCTGAGCATATTGGTCTCATACTTATCTGAGAATCGTTAAGGAGCATTGATGCCTTATCACATTAGTTGAATTATCATCTATTAGTTATATATTCATTGTTCATTCATGTATAAATCAAAAAATGATGAGATCCATACATCACCACTGTCATAAAACATACTCATAACCAACATATAAACAACAGAAATAATAAGGATACAATAGCCATAAAAACCACATATAAACCAATACATTTACGCATGAATTACAAAGGAGAAAGAACTTTTATTAATGAATGTGTATGCCAACTAGGTATGGGACTTCTGCAAATCACCCGACCATAGATTGGTTGAACCAAATATTTCTTTCAGCCAATCATCCATCTGCCATATTCCAAGCATGAATGTGGGACTCAACCAAAATCAACCAGGGATTCCCAAGGCTACACCACCTCACCCTCATCAATAGAACTAGGCTTTACCAGAATCCCCACCGATCACTAGGCCCTAAAAAAGCATGGATTCCATCGGATTTCTCTACCTACACCATGAGGAATTTTCTTGTCTCCTAGTCTCTAGGTTTTGCCACAATCCCCACTAGATCACTGGGCCCTAATCATGACTGCACCCTCCAGGATTTACCTTACATCCTACCATTCACCAACCAAATATTCCTAGGATTTATTTAGGAGACCCAACTCTAGGCTTTACCGTATATCCCTCCATTCACCAATCGAGGATTCCTAAGCCCATCGAGGTAACACAAAATCCAACTTTACTACAACCCACAACCTGGTTCGGGGGTTACTAGGCCAAGGCTTTACCGCAATCCACAGTCTGATTCAAGGATCACTAGGCCATGTGTTCTTTCTTTCGGAGACCACCTCACTCAGTTTTGAATCCATCCAGCAATCTAGCTCAACCAAAACATGAGAACTCCATCACACTATGGCTATCTGGAAATGGAAAGGAAAGACTTAAGAACACTGTCACACCTTGAAAAACCTATGTCAATGAAAATAAGAGAACTAAGAACACACATGCATAACCATGCATGCCAAAACTAGCAAGGAAATCACACATGAAAATCGATACCCGCCAATAATACCACTATAATAACTACTAGATGTTATTCGTACTTGCTTGATCTTTGCTTCCTCTTACCTTCCTTTCTTTTCTTGATCCAATGTTGAAGTGCTCCAAGAAAACTCTAAGTTTCCAAGAGTGTGAGAGAGAGAGAGAGAATAAAGAGAGAGCTCCAAAAAGAAACTAACAAAAGGTACCAACTAATCCTCATAAGCCTTTTTATTAATCAGGCCTCTATTTTCTTCATTTTCCATTATTTTCCTTCATTTTCCTCCTCACATGCAACCTGTGACCTTTCACCTTCCTTTTCTCCTAATTTCCATTATTTTCATAAATAAATTTCCAAAAAATGCCATTTTGCCTTTCCAAAGCCTTTTCCATTGCCTTTTCCAATTTCCTTAGCCATAATAAACCAAATGAACACCCACACTAGGATGTTTTTCCCAACATTCAGATTAGAATAAGTGTCCTATGACCTTGGTTATTAATTTGCCTTTATTAACTTTTATTACATGGAAATTTCACCAGGGTTGTTAAATGTTATTAGTTTAAAAATACTTTCTAATCGATAAATGAATCTTTCCATTTCACATGTATATTTATTAGAGTATGTTGTCATTCTTATTTTAAAGTTTCATGTCATTTATCTTGTTTGTAGTAGTGTTTTTTTTTCACATTATTTGTAAAGTATCTCACAAAGCTATAGTAACTTGTGTTAAACAAAATTTGTATTGTTTTCTTACAATTTTCTCATTTCACCAAAGAATATCATAAAGAGAATGAGATGGAAGTGGGCCAATATACCTAATGGAAATCCTATTCCAAACAATGTAGGGTTTAGCTGGGACTTTACCCATGGGAGATCCCCTTATTATTAGTGTAACATTTGGGCCCATCAACAGATACTTAATTACTATATACAAATTCATGAGGACATGCAACCACCCACCGTTACATATTTCTAATTGTCCATAGTTGTAAATTCCCATTAAATGTTGATCGCATGATGTAAACATGGTAGCAGGGGTAATCATGGGATCACTCAATTCTGGGAGTTGTGATCCTATGAGGCAATGTTGGAGCATGTTATTTTTAGGGATATGTGTATTTTTCTCCCATTCCATATCCAATATTACCTAATCTAAATTTAATCCTTCATTAGCCAAACAATATTCTCATTTGTTACATTTTCTTATATGAATAGGAATTAGGATTAGTAATTCTAGTAGGATTGATTTGATTGTGCCGAGGTTAGCCTTTCTACTTTCAAACTCTTAGAAATTTTTGAAGGGGAAACACTATGCTGTAATTTTTTGAGGCTTTTGATTATGATTTGGGAGTCTCCCTCCACTTAGAGGATTCTTAAATTATTGCATATTTATATTGATACTCCATGTTTTAAGGAAACAAGTTCTACAAAATTGTTCCTTTCAGTTCCCAATATCCTAACATGTATATGGATTATTTCTCCTCTGTGATTTTTAAACATGCCTTCAAAGTTTCTAGGAATTTGGTTACCCTTAGTAGTTCCTTAAAAGTTGAGCTTTACGTATTGGGGAGGAGGGGGAGACCAAGATTTAGGAGATGAGGCCTTGGGGATGTAGGTTTTAACCTTGTACAGAAATTACCTGCACACGAGTTCTAAAACACAGAAAATAAACAATGCGAGAGCATAACACTTAAAACACATATACACAGAGATTTTCCCCTGGATCCCAAACCGGGACTACCAGTTGATTTTTCATTATATTCCTTTCAATGTTATAATACATATTTATACATGCCTAAGCATCCAATACCATGGACCGAAAAACCATCTCATCCAATACCATGGACCGAAAACCATCACGTCCAAAACATGTGCGAAAATCATGCACAAAACCATAGGTGGGTCCGCCCAACCTAACATAGGTTCCAAAACCAAAATTTTTCGAGGCACTTCCCTAGACCCCATAGAGTGGGGTTATCTACACCCCTCAAAACCCCTGTGACTCCCCCCACTATGAAACCAGTGCAACGAAGGGGGGGCTCCACCCCCCCTCTAAGCCCCCGGTTAACTACATGGGCTAGTCATGGAAAGAATATAACACAACCCAACATTCTCCCACTTGTTGTTTTCTTTCCATAGGGGCCCACAAGAGAGCTTAGTCATTTATCCAGCCCTGCAATGCCCATTGTTTCTTTACACCAAGAGAATATTCTTAGAGCTCACAGATTTTGGCAATGCATCTGCAGTATTCTTCAAAGTGTCCACCTTTACCAGCAACACCTTTTTTTCTTCTATCATATCCCTCACAAAGTGATACTGAACATCAATGTGCTTTGTCTTTGAATGATATTCAGGGTTATTCGCCAAGAAAATTGCACTTTGGCTTTCACAATCTATCCTTATAGCTCCATGTACTAACCCCATACTTGAACACAATCTCTGCAACCAAACTACTTCCTTGCTTGCATGAATGGCTGCCATGTATTCTCCCTCTGTAGTTGATATTGCCACTACAGATTGTTCTTACTCATCCAACTGACTGCACCTCCAAATAGGTTAAACACATACCCACTTGTAGATTTTCTTTGATCCAAATATCTAGCCCAGTCTGCATAAACAAAGCCATGAATATCCAACACTCTATCCAATCCTGGTCTTCCTTGGTAGCACAAACCATAATCACTAGTGCCATGCAAATACCTGAAAACCCGCTTCACTGATGTCCAATGATCCTTTCCTGGTTTTGACATAAACCTGCTCAATACTCCCACTGCATGTGCAATGTCTAGTCTAGTACAGACCATTGCATACATCAGGCTACCAACTACACTTGCATATGGAACATGAGACATGTCCTCTTCCTATTCTTGTGCCTTGGGACACTGTTCAGCAGATAACTTTACACCTGCAAGAATAGGAACCTTCATTGGTTTACTATCCTGCATATTAAATCTCTACAATATTGTCTCAACATACTTCCTCTAGTTTAACCAGAGCTTCCTCTTTGCCTAATCTCTTTTAATTTCCATGCCCAAAATATAGTTTGCAGCACCAATATCTTTCATGTTGAATTTGGAGGACAATTGTGTCTTCAAATCCTGGATAATTTCTTTGTCATTTCCAACTAGCAACATATCATCCACATACAAGACCAAATAAATAACACGGTCACCAATTAATTTAAAATACACACAGTGATCTGCTTTGCTTCTGGTGAAGACAAGTCCCCATATAAATGTATCAAATTTTTGATACCACATCCTTGGTGACTGTTTTAACCCATACAGAGACTTCTTTAACTTGCATACCAGTTCTTTCTTACCGTTCATCGCAAAGCCTTCAGGTTTCTTCATGTGGATTTCCTCTTCCAGATCCCCATGAAGAAATGTTTTCTTCACATCCATCTGTTCTACCTCAAAATCAAAAGCAACAGCAATAGATAAAAGTAATTTAATAGAGGTTACCTTGGCAACAGGTGAAAAAATATCACCAAAATCAATTCCTGGCACCTGGGAATAACCTTTTGCTACCAACCGAGCTTTGTATTTCTCCACCTTTCCTTCTGCATTTGTCTTCTTCTTGAACACCCATTTGCTGCTAGTGGGTTTCCTTCCAGCTGGCAACTCCACCAGATCCCAAGCCTCATTTTTTTGCAAATATGCCATTTCCTCAACCATGGCCTCTTTCCAGAGTTTTTCAACCTCTAAATATACTGCTTCCTTCATAGTTCTGGGATCATCATTAGTAATAGATAAAGAAAAATTTGAATAGAAAGCAAATGGACTATACCTTTCGGGCTGCCTTCTTTCTCGAACTGATCTTCTCACACCTGGATTTGTGGCTCTTCATCTTCTGATTCCTCCTCTGTTGTAGAGTCTGATTCTTCCTTCTTTAGCTAAAACTCTATCTTCTCAGGTTCCTTTGGTTGGACTTCATGTTTAATAACATCTTTTACCTCTCTGAATACCACATCTTGGTTGTACACAACCTTCCTTGTTATTGGGTTCCAAAGCTTATAACCCTTTAAACCATCCTTATACCCAATAAAGATGCACTTTTTAGATTTAGAATCCAACTTGGTTCGTTTCTCCTTTGGAACATGTACATATGCATCACATCCAAATATCCTCAGATGTGAAAGAGAGGGTTTCTTACCATTCCATCCCTCTTGTGGAGTTTTATCCTCCAACACTAATGAAGGTGATATGTTGACCAGGTAACATGTTGTCTCCACTGCCTCTACCCAAAATTCTTGTCCTAACCCGGCACCACTGAGCATGCCTCTTGCCCTTTCCATCAACATCTTGTTCATTTTTTTGCAACTCCATTTTTCTGAGGTGTATATGGAGTAGTCTTCTTCCGTGCTATACCACACTTCTTACAGAATTCTTCAAATTCCTTACTGCAAAACTCTCCACCGTTATCTCTCCTCAGCACCTTTATCTTCTTCTCTGTCTGGTTTTCCACCAGAGCCTTGAATTCTTTAAACCTATCAAAGATTTTAGATTTCTTCTTGAGGAAATATATCCATGTATTCCTTAAGAAGTAATTTATAAATGATACATAGTACACAGACTTACCCATTGATGGAACCTTCAAAGGTCCAAACACATCACTATGCACAAGTTGTAATATATGTTTCTACCTCTTACCACCAAAGGGGAAACTCGCCCGATTCTGCTTCCCATATACACAATTTTCACAGAAATCAAAATCTAGAGAGCTATTACTCAAATATTCTACCATACCTTTATCATGAAGGATTCGAAGGCATTTCTCTCCAATATGTCCAAGCCTTTGATGCCACAGCATGGTCTTCTCTCTAGAGACCACTAGATTTTCCGCTCCACTTTCAGGAACCACAGAATTGTTGCACCCATCCACAACCGTGCTACCTTGCAGCTTGTACAGAGTTCCAATCTGAACTCCCTGCATCAATACCAGTTCTCCTCGAACCATCTTGTAGGTATCCTTCTCGAACACTATTTTTGCACCTGCATCATCCAACTTGCTTATAGAAATCATATTTCTAGCCAATGCAGGAATATGCAGAACACCTGGAAGTGTTCTAACCCTTTCACCTTGCAACTTCAACTTTACTTTTCCACGACCAATGATTCTAGCCTTCCTATCATCTCCTAAGAAGACATCACCACCATCGTATTTCTCATACTCACAGAACCACTCTCTATGGGGAGTGAAGTGAAAGGATGCACCTGAGTCAATCAACCATGCCTCATGATCTGCATGTGTACTTGAAGAAGCCAAGTACACATCCCCACCTTCATTTGAGGTGGTTTTCGCCTCTACAGAAAGAGCATCATCAGATCCCTTTCCTTTATCAGGAGCTTTAGATTTACAGTCCCTTTTGTAGTGCCCTTCCTTTCCACATTTCCATCACACCACCTTTACAGGTTTTCCTGGATATTTAGATCTCCCTCTAGATTTAAATCTCCCACTCGATGACTTATTTATGTTTCTGTTCTGGGACCGTCCTCGTATAGATAAGGCATCACCATTCTGGTTCTCCATATTTTTCCATCTCATCTCCTCCGTTAGCAAGGATGAGACTATTTCATAAAACTGCAAGGTGGTTGCATTGCTACCTATTGCAATAACCAAACTATCCCACGAATCTGATAGAGAAGACAACAAACTGATGCACTTATCTTCATCTAAAATTTTAATATCAATAGATGCTAACTGACTTACACAATATTAAATGCATTCATATACTCTATCACCGAGTCTCCATCTTTCATCCTCAGGTTATACAACTTTTTCCGTAGGAACAATTTATTCACCAGAGACTTAGATTGGTACAAAGTCCCTAACTTGTCCCACAAAGCCTTTGTCGTAGCTTCCCCTGATACATTCAGCAATACTGAATCTGAGACACACAATCGTATTGTGCTCTTTTCCTTCCGATCCAACTTCTTCCATTCTTCATTGGACACTCCCGTTGGTTTAGTACCTAGATCTACCGTGATCCATTGATCTTTATCCACCAATAGATCCTCCATCTTGAGTTTCCACAACTCAAAACTCTGACCATTAAATTTCTAGATCTCTATCTTTCCACTACTTGCCATCTTCTTTCACCACCAAAATCGATCTCATAGATCTCCCACTAAACAGGGTCTACCATAGGCTCGAGCGAAACCCCTCGGCAACAAAGGCATCCCCTTGAAGCCAAAACAGCTCTGATACCAAATGTAGGTTTTCACCCCGTACAGAAATTACCTGCATACGAATTCTAAAACACATAAAATAAACAATACGAGAGCATAACACATAAAACACATATACATAGAGATTTTCCCCTGGATCCCAAAACCGGGACTACCAGCTTGATTTTTAATTATATTCGTTTCAATGTCATAATACATATTTATACATGGTGAAGCATCCAATACCATGGACCAAAAACCATCACATCTAAAAACATGTGCGAAAATCATGCACAAAACCATAGGTGGGTTTTCCCAACCTAACATAGGTTCCAAAACCAAAATTTTTCGGGGTGCTGCCCCAGACCCCATAGAGTGGGGTTGCTTGCACCCCTCAAACCCCCTGTGACTCCTCCCACTACGCAATCGGTGTAACGAAGGGGGGCGGGGCCTCTAACCCCCTGGTTAACTATGTGGGCTAGTCGTGGAAATAATATAACACAACCCAACAAGGGAAGCACTCGGGGGGGGTTGATAAGGTGGGAAATATGTCAAGTGAGTGAAGAATTGAGATGTCCAGATCATTACCTTTGAAATCCTGATTGGACACGAGATATATAAGAATAGTTTCCTTAATGCACTTTATTATTTTGTTTCATGTAATTGGTTCCTTGCATGTTAGCCCTTTGAAAAATATTATGTATGTCTATTTTTGTATCTCCCACAATAAAAATCCTAGGAGGAGTTGACATGTCATATTTACTATTGGTTGGATGAATTACATGAGCCTCAAAAGTTCTAGAGTAGCTATGAAGCTTTATCTTTTTCAATCTATTTTCCTAAAACCAATGGCATCTGTATCCTAAATTGTGGATGAAAATGGACATGAATTGAACAGGTGCTCCATGTTTTCTTTGTGTTGTTGATAGAGGTAGCATATTGGTGGTCCTTGAAATCCTCGATTCTACAATTTATCCCAAGTTAAATTTTTTCTATGGCTAAGCATCCATGAGAAGATTGATACCTTTGACCAGTGTTTCAAACTCTAGAGTTTTCTTCAAAGTGGTGAGGATGGTTTATTGGGGATATTTTTGCTAGGAAGTAAGATTTTTTCAAGTTATATTGTGCTTCAAGCCTATATCCCAATAAGAGGATATCTCCATCATTTTGATTTTTGATATGTATGTCACATATTTCTATCTAGAATTGTTGTCAATTAAGTCCTCCCTTCAGTGTTTCACCTTCATTGGTTTTTCTCTAAGATCTCCAATTACGATGATCTTGTTTTTTTTCCAATACTAATTGAGTTTTTTTCCTTATATTTCTAGTAAATATTTTTAAGGATGGAGGTCCTCTCTAGTTACAACTTTGGCCTTTACTGCCAGGAGTCCTCCTAGAATATTACACTCCACCCATTTTTTATTTCTCAAACATAGTGGCCTTGGATGATATTCTTGTTTAGCTAAGACATATTCCATATTTGTGATCCAGTAATAGGTCCTCCAACTCTTACCAAGTCCCTTTTGATAATGTTTTTAGCATACTTTATCTTCCACAACTTGCAGTTTGCATTTACCTTCACTAGATTTTGAGTTAATGTTTTTGGGTCTCACAAGCCCAGTATCCCATGTTTTTTTGGAATGCGAACCTTATCTTAGGTGACAAGTTCCCATTTCTTCTCTTTCTTTTTCTCCCCCCATAGGAAGACACAATGCAAGTTACAATTTTTTTTTAAGAATGGATTTGGGGGTTGCGAGGGATTAAAAAAAGGTAGAAATGCATGGCTTGGGTGCTAATTTAAGAATGATTAAGGAACCTACTAGATTGATGGAGTGGAAAGTACAACTCTCTAATTTTTCTTCCATTGTTTGAAGGAGATGTTTGTAGGAGGTTTTTCTTAAATAATTTTCCACTATAGGATCACCTATATATTTGGATGGAAGGGAATTCCTCTAGAAGCTCAAAATTCTCATTATATTGACTTCATAAGGAGGTGAGTGTTATTAAAAAAAAATTGATATTTTCCAATACTTATGCTAGTACCTATAGTGGAAACAAAGTTATCTAGGATGTTCATGAAATAATTTACCTATTTTGATAAGGGGAATCCCATTACAACCATGTCATCCACACATTATTGGTGGGTTACTGGAGTGTTATCCCCATGTAAAATGAGTTTTTTTTTTTCATTCGCATAACTAATTTTATGGCTTTGCTAAGGCATTCAACCACAAGAATAAAGATAAATGGGGAGAGAGGGTCTTCCTATCTTATTCCTTAGGATGATGCAAAAGTGTGAGAAGGAGATCCATTTATAAGAATTTAGAATAATGTATAGGAGGTTAAGGATATGACCCAAGAGATCCATTTAGTTATAAATCCAAATGCCTTAAAAATATAATAGAAGTACTCCTATCTTATCTTATCAAACTACTTGGATATGTCCAATTTTATTAGCGTACCTATGGTTTTAGTATATTTGAGGGAATGGATGGTTTAATGGACTAAAAGGATGTTGTCATGTATATTCATTCCTTCCATGTACCTATATTTCTCTAATGAAATGATCAATGGGAGAAGATGCTCTAGTCTGTTGGCTATGATTTGGTTATGATTTTAAAGATAACATTACATAAGGTCATGGGTTTATAGATTTGTGGCTCTTTAACCTTGTGTTCCTTATGAACCAGCATGATAAAAGTGGAGTTGAGAGTTGGAAGAATTGAGGAGGTGCACCTAGACTTATTGACTAGTTCTAGTATTTCTTCTTTTAATATAGAATAACAAACTTGAAAAAACTAGTTGTAAATCCACCTTTTCTAGGGGACTTACCTTTTGGAATCTCCTTTATAAGTTGTTCCAATTCCAACATGGTGATCTCCTTTAGCAACATTGCATTTTGTTGTGGCTTGATAAAGAGGGGATGTACCAAGTAAGGTTGTAGATGGCTTCTCTTCTGTCCTTGATGAGTTCATTAGAGTTTTGTAGAATTTTACTAACTCTTATTTGATGTCCCTATGCTCTTCTAGTGTTCCCCCATAAGGTTTTTTAATTGTCCTAATTTTGTTATGTTGCCTATGTTGTATCATAGACATGTGAAATAAGTTCATAATTTGTATTCCATCCATATTTGCATACCATTCATCCTGTGTTGCCCATTTTGGCCTCCATTCATATTGTTCTCATCCCCTCTGGAGTTGACTCAAACGCAGCCAGATCAACCATGCACTTTATGCTCTGACAAGGGAAGTCGTATGTTTGTCCCACAGTCCCACTTTAGTCATTATTCCTGGTGTCAGTCCATCAGTCACATTAATATTTTCCCTCTTGCTTTAGTTGAGGATCCTCATTGCCTCATCTATCGTGGGCCCTATTTTGTCGACATCAACTCATTCATTCCAAAAAAACATCCTAGAGGGTGTGTATCTCGGTTCCAACTTCCATTCTTGTCCGAAGCCTTGGATCGAGCAAAGGGTCTCATGATTGCCCTTTAACTTGGTCGTTTCATGATCATGATCCATACACTTGATGGTCCAGTGATGCAGTAGATTGTACCAGTGATTCACGGCTGTGTGTGAGATGTTTCAGACCTCATGAGGGGGTGGCCCTTCAGGTAGCCCCTCACATGCTCGAATGAATTCCTATTATGCTACAACCTCAGACGTAGTTTCACAGAGTTGATGGGTTCGGTTCCTATTGATCACAGTGTTCACAGCATGCACATCTCCTCCAGATGATCTGTTTAGTTTTGCATAGCCCTTCCCTATTCAGCCAGGGTTCTCTAATTGTTCTACCCTCCCTCCCACCCATTTTCGAGGGAAGGGCCTTTGGATCTGATGTACTTATATATTATTGTATTCAGTCATGACTCATTTTTTTCCAGGTGCATTATGTATATGGGACACATTGTAGTATATTCTGGCTCTATTATGCTAGCATGTACTTCATTTCTCAGGTTTATATTTCTAGGTGAACCATTATTTTTTTACTAAGTTATCTCAGTGGGTATGGGTATGCCTCCTCCACCTCATTAAGGTCTGGTACCACAAGATAAAATGAGACTTACATTAGTCTCGCCCCCTCTATCCCTATCCTCTTTCAATTAAGCTTTATTGGTTTCTCTCTGACTCCCCTATGTTGTATAGTGATTGTGTCTTTACAATGTACTTTGATAATACATTTTGCTCCTAACACTCGTACGTTTGGGGGGAATCTATTATCACCAAAAAATGGATCATCTAGCCTAATTTACTAGATGGATCAAAGTACACCATGTAAAGCCAATTTTACCATAGTAAAATTGCTTTCACTATGAGAAATTACTTAATAAACCACCTTTGTTAAGTAATGTATAGTTAAACCCATGAAGAATAATTAAATAAATCATTATTTATTTGATTTTATTCTAGGAATAATTAATTAAACCATTGTTCAATTACTATTCATTGACATATTTGACCCAATCATGAAAAATAAACATATAAATCATTAATTATCTTATTTTTCTCTAAGAATAATTAATTAATCACTAATTAATTATTATTCTTTGTCAAATCTGACTAAATCCATTAGGAATAGTTAAATAAATCATTATTTGTTTATTATTCCTTAACTAATTCCTTGAGATGATAACTAAATCATTTATTTATTTATTATTTCTAAATAGAAGTTTAAATACTTTTTCCTTTCTAAACAAATATAATAAAATATTCCATGTGGTTACTCCAAGAATGGGATCAATAATATTTTATTATTGCTCATTATTCGAGGATAACTCAATATTTTGTTATAAATAGAAGGGTTTTCCATTCATTATTCACTTTTGATTATTTTCATTGCTACACTCACTATTGTAACTGATTATTTTCGTTGTCGCATACCATATTTTTGTTGGATTTACAAATTATAGAGGAGAGAGACTCGACACAAGCTAAAGACGTTTGAGGATAGCCAAGAACCCATCCCATAGAGGGGGACTGGTAACATCTATTTGTTCCCTTCACGGGTGTTATAATAAAAACTATTCTTTGTACATCTGGTTTCCATTGGATGATTGGAGTTAATACTCTTTCTTTTTGTTGTTTAACTATGATTGTGGCATAGATCCAGACTTTGGCAGGTTTTGTTTCTATCAACTGCTATAGATCTACAATGTTTAGCAACCATTTATATTGTTGAGATTGTTTGTCATCCACAATCTTAAGTGGGTTCTTTTCGTACATCTTTGAGAAGAAAACACTACAACAATATGATCCATCTCTTCCTTATTCTTGTGACACATCTTATAACTTAGTTTGAAATGGATAGCCAAAGGTCTACTAACTAGTTTTGTATTTTGCATATTAAACATTTCCAACACCTTTTATATGTACTCACTTTGGTACAATGTTAATTTGTGATTTTTCCTATATCTAGTTGTTGGACAGGTAAATCCCCTCTGCGGACAGAGGCGATCCCACTAGTCTAAAGCAGAACTAGCCACAATCAAACCACGCTGCCACGCAAGTTCCTAGTTATGCATCAAAGGTGGATTAAAAAGACCAACCTGGAGTCCAACGCTATGTTTGAGGTAGAGCTGATATTCCCGCTCCCTCGCTCCAGCAGATTATAAACGAACACCTGCACATGCAAAGGGAGAGACAGATACCAACATAAAATCTACCAAAGCACAACTATATTTCAGTCAGAAAGGAAATAAATCAACACCATAATAGACAATGAGATTGGAACTATAATAGCAGTCGCTCATTAATTAATAATAAACAGGAAAAGTTACAACCATGGTTCTGACGTTGAACCTCTCCTGGCTGGGCGAGTAACTATATGTGTCTTGCACTGCATCTCCTCTCCGGCAGCATAACCTCTCTAGCTCTCATTAGCATTCCTCCAAGAACTCAAGAACTCAACATCTAGCACTCCATAACTCTGACTCTTAGCACTAGCGACTAGCTTGTCAAATGCATAAGGACAAGCTTATATAGATGAAGAAGGGAGGAGGATACGACGAACCGGGACACCTTTTGTGGATTAACATCTTTTCCCCGAAAGCCACTAAAGATGGAGATAGGATAGAGCTCGGCATAAGACTGATTTTTTATCTTCAAAAAGCTCCATGTAATGAAGGAAACAACAGTCGGACGTGCATTAAGGCAAAAAGCATGACCAAACTTGGTTGGCGCGACTGCTGCTCTAAGACAGAGCGCCAATGGTCGCGCCCTCTTTTGAGGATCTCCATGATTGGCGCGGGTAAGATACTGTGGACTTGCGCCAATGGAAAAGGAGCACTTTTCAGGGGTAATCTGTAGGAGGTGTCTTCAGGGAACATGAAGTACATACTCAAGGGAACATAATGCAAGTGTTCTTAGACTTTGTCACTTCTTATAACTCCCGGGATGAGTCCTCCAAAGTACGACAAGAGGAGTAACAGGGATGGTGACAAATTACTGTGTAACAGATGCCCCCTAAAGCATGAAGTCCGAGAGGTGGAGAGGGGTGAAATGCTTTACAAGAACACACATAAGAACACATATAGTTACCGCCGCCGAGGATCTGTATTAAGAGACATGACTGATAGTTCAATTACATGATGTACGTGGTATGGTCGCAGCCATCCATAAAAGAGTACATAAATAATCTAGATCCATAGCATGGACGTAGCCATCTGGTTAGGATCAATGAATTGACTCAGGTATGGTCACAGCCATCCAGTGAATAAGTCAAGTATCAAGAATCACGCCTGGATTACAATAGACATAATCCAGGGTCTTGCGCTCCATCTCGACCCGAACAAGAGTACAAGTTCAAGCATGTGAATATATGAGCTGATGTCGAACATGCATGAACATCGTCTGATTACCAGTCAATAGTGGAAACTGTTAACAGACACGAGAGGTACCACCAATAATGACGATGGCCCTCAAGGTACTATAGGTACAATCTACGGCGTGTGAATAAATGATCTGAAGTCGAACACCCGCAGAGTCATTCGATCAGAGGCCAATGATGAAAACCTCACGTCGAACACGAAGAACCTGCCATTGAGGCATGCAGGCTCCAAGGCACCGGAAAGGAGTCTCTAGATCAACTTCCTGGGTAATGAGTTGAAGTCGACAGGAAGTGACCTTGATCGAAGGTGGGCCATGATGTTTCCCACATCATCGACACGAGACAGAGAGACAATATTGTGAATCAAGATTGTACAAACTATCAGAGGGATGTTGTTCCTTTGCAGAGGTCAACTTCTCTTGAACATATCGGCGGCACATTAACGGAATTGGCAGTATTTGACATCAATGTATCAAAGGTCATGATGACGAGGCAATGAGTGAATGAGAGGTCAAATCAGGTACCCAAGTCCATGGAAGCAAGTGAAAGATGTGAGATGAGATATCCCCACCCTGGACACGAAAACAGAACAGTGCCATGTTCAAGAGCGACATACTGCCTTCATGGTAATAATGATGGGTCAAAAATTTTCTTTTCCCCCCGCCATTTCTGGCGAGTACCCCAGTTATTTTTAACAAGCTTGATGGGGATAGCATGTGCTTGTGGTGTGACAAAATCCGATGTCATCAAGTTTTAACGAGTCTGACAAAGGAAGAACTCGGCGTCTTTTCATGTTTAGAGAGTTTGAAAAGACAGCAGAAAAGAAAACTCCAGGGGTGTCCTTTTTCGTAAAGTTGTGTCTCTCGGGCCCGAAAAAGTATAAAATAATACCCGAAAGAACCGCCTGATCATTACGATCGAGGAGTACTTTTCATAATTAGTGATTTCGACCTGAAAAAGTAAAAAAGCAGTCAAAGCCACGTCGTTTCGGAACCATTAACGAGTTTGAAACGACAAAAACCCGGTAATCTTTTTATGTTTTAACAGTCGACAAAAAGAAACTTAAAACGACTGCCCCTTATTAACATTTAACGAGTCAAGAGGGACGACTCGGCAATCTTTTCTTCTTTAAATGGTCAGAAAAGAGCTGAAAGCGGACCTCCATTTTTATTTTCTTTAACGAGTCAAAAAGGAAAAATACTCGGCAATCTTTTCATATTTTACGAGTCGGAAAAGAGCGTAAAGGCGACTCGTCCTGAAGGAACGAGTGGTATAAAGGGTAGCAACTGGTTCCGGTAATGGTGGAACTTGCTCGAAACATGTAATGGTCAAGAGGCTGGCTAATAAAACCACTCATCGCTGCGGTTCCTCAGGAAAGGATAAACAACCAAGTGAAAGCATATGATCGGCCAAAGAGATGGTGGCGATGGAATGAAACAACCAAGGCTCATCTAGCAGAAATTAGTAGATAAAAGGCAATCACGGGATGTAAATCAGGTATGGGTTCATTTTTACACAAGCTTGAACCATGGAGAACTTTGCTTGGATTCAATTTCATTTTTACATAAGCTTGAAACGAAAAACTATGCTTATTAAATTTTTGCATGCCCCCAGCATGATAATGCAAATCGAGGTATATGCCCCCCAAGCTTTATGGCATTCACGGAGTGGGTGGAATGAAGGTTCACTTGGAAAGACTTGATTTGGAAGGAGGATGCATGCCCCCCGGGCTTCAGTCACGTTCCCGGGTCAACTGCCGTCATCAGAATGACGGAGTGGGCGTTGAGGCATTTCCTGTGGAAATAAGACCGTTTAGAAAGGGTAAATGACTATATGTGAAGTGTGAACCAGGGAATGAAAGTTGGTCTACAATCCTGATCGTCCTTCCTTCGTGCGGAAAACACATCACTCTGAAGAGTGAGGACACAATCGCACGTATACGATAAATATAGTCTCGTCCAAGGAGTAAATTGTAATCTAGCGGACCTTGGACGACCATGAGACCCATTTGAACATTCTTCCCTTCTAAGGTGATAGGCACATTGGGAAGAACTCCTAAAGGTCGAGTAGTTTCTCGATGGAAACCTGTAAGGTTTCGCATCTCAGGCAGAAGCAGTGGCGAACCAAGTGCTTCCCAAGCTGTTGAAGAAAGGATACTCACAGGAGATCCCTCATCAATAATTGTACCAGCCATAACCATTCGGTAGACTTGGACTATAATTCGAAATGGTATGGTGGCTGGTAACCGAGGATTGACTAGTTGATCCCAATTAAAGGAAACAACTAGGTTGCTTGGAGGTGGGACCGGATAAACGGCCGGATAAGATTCTGGTGGACTTTCTTCCTGTTGCGAAGGAATAAGAGGGATGCTCACTTGATCATTAGAGTCTATGTTGATAAATAGAATTTGGACGGTGGGGTCTTCATCGTTTGTAGTGAGAATATTATCTGAGGAAGTAACTTCTGAAGGCAAAACCGGGTCACTTGTAAGCTGGACCTTTTGACTTGTGTCTGGTTTGGATTCAGGTGTAAGATCATCTAAGGACAAAACTTCTATAGGCAGCATCGGGTCACTTGTAATCTGGACCTTTTGACTGTTGTCTAGTTCGGATTCAGATGTAGGATCATCTAAGGATGGAACCTCGGTAGGCAAAACCGGGTCACTTGTAAGCTGGACCTTTTGAAAGACCGGGTCACTTGTGAGCTGGACCTTTGGACTTTCGTTTGGTTTAGACTCGGGTGGTTCATCTTTGATGATAAAGTGGCGCAGAGATGATGAAGGTAAATCAACATTCGTTCCGACCAGGGACTGGTCTGGAATCGAGGGAGCACAGGTAGGTTCAGGAAGAGAAGGTCGGACCAGAAGGGAATTATGCTTGAGCACTTGGTTAGCAGAGCGACTTGCCAAAAGGCGCTGATATCGAGCGGGTAGTTGGGGTAAGGGAAGTGACAGACTTTCCAAAAGACGGGAGGCTTCATCCATAAGTGGACAAAGGTGAAGGAGATGATTACCTTCACAAAGTCGACAAGGGAAACGAACCTTCCCTTTTCTCCTACCAACTAATGAGGTATCGTCAATTGGCGACGACAAGGGACGAGGCGGATCACGGGACCATACATCTAGGATCCTGGGGATACCAGGACAATCAGAAAGAAAATGGTCCGCCTTGCATAACCGACAAGGAGAGCTGGCCTTCCGCGGAAGAGCAGAAGGTGGTTCTACTTCAGATATTCTTGCGGTCGATGTGACCTTTCCCTTAGGGGACTTCTTCTTTTTGGTCTTCTTCTTCTTCTTCTTAGCCACCTGGTTACTGAAACCCGAGGTTTCACCAGGCGAAGTAGAAGATGAGGACGCAGTAGTGGGTGAAGAAGGGGAGGGCTCCACCTTAGAATCATCATGGTGTTGTTCGGGTGGAGGAGGTGGTGGCGGAACAGAAGTTATAACACTCGAAACCACCGAGTTCGAAAACAACCATACGGGTAAACCAATGGTCAACCCAGGCAAAGACAATGTTGCGATATACTGAACACCGACATTTCCAACAGGAGGAAAGGGACGAGGGTTCCCATCAGGAGGAATACCTTGGCCGGTGGGCGCCGGGAAGGCTGCCATCGAACGAGAAATAATCCTACTCAGTCTAACGCAATCACAATCTAATTGGGTAGATGTTATCGTGGCCAATAAATTTTAAGACACTGAACTTAACCTTTTCATTTTTTAAGAGTCGAGAAAAGGATAAAAGATGACTCTAGTCTCCTTCGAATGTTTAATGAGCACGAAGTGACAAGACGCTCACAGGCACCTTTTCGTTTAGGGAGTCCGAAAAGGATCAAAAGTGACTGCTCTGGAATTCTAGGTAAAGGGTGTGCCAAACTTTTCGCAAAACCACAGAATACTTTTTAGGGTACGGGTGGTCGATCTTCGTGAATGCTGTGTTCACTGCATTGCGAATCGTAGGGCGGCAGACTTGGCTTCCTATGGATAAAGGATAATAGCCTAGTGGGGTCTCCCGTATATACGCGACGGTACGTGGGAGCTCAGTCCGTATTGGCACTTATCGTTTCACCGTGGAGGAATCACCCAACCACTCGACGATAAACTACCAGGTTTAAAGACGCCGGAACACGTCTTCTAACCTAGACCTCTAGAGTATTTGCGTTATGTTCCAATGCGTTGTTATGTTCATTGAGTTTATTTTAAAGTTTATCTTCAATTATGTTTCAGTTTTTTGGTCCTACCGTATGTGGTCTCTCCAAACTTCCTAAATGCAATCTATATGCCAAAAGTATATCGTTTCATTCGATGAATTCTACCTACAGAAGAGTAGAGATATATTTTTTCACATGAACAAAATGATCATTAAGCAAGTAACAAAGATCCTAGTGCAGCTAATAACAAGAAATAACAGCTTTTTCCTTTTCTTTTTAAAAGCGACAAATAACAATAAATGCTAACTAGTATAATGCAAAAAGCTCTTTTGTTTTTTGATTTTTAAGATAGCATAATGCATGTAAACAAACCTGAAGAGATATCCACAAGTACAAACACAATCACTCAAAGGACATAGAACCAATTCAGAAACATGAAGATGAACTGTCAAAGCAAAGGAAAACGCAAAGACGTTCAATGAACCAAATGAAGTCAAGCAAGAACCAAGCAAGCTAGAAGTGAATCACTAGATGAGTGCGGAAAACAATCAAGAAGCTGACTGGCTGATCAAACCACTACGTCCCACAGAAGGCTCGACATGCACAGCCACTAGGTACTCTAGGGCTGGAATACAAAATCGATAGAAATAAGCAAACAACTGAAGGATGAAAGTAACAACCAGTCACACAGAGGTCCAACACACTTCCAGAAGCAGGCAAAAGATATGGAAAACAAAAAATCTGAGTTTAAGGAGCTTTGAGCTATCAAACTGGCAAAATTCAGAGAGATGGCGCGACTGTAAAACTGCAACTCGCGCTAACAATGAATTGGCGCGGGTGCCTATGGAGCAACATGCGCCAACTGGCGCGACTGTAAGAAGAAAAAACGCGCCAGCCGCGTTTACTAACTCAAAAAGAAAATATAACTTCCCAGGGTCTGACTGACAGTGCCCAGAAGAACCAAACAGCAGATAGCAATTTCAGAACTGACTCAGAAAGTTCATTAACTCAGGCAAGCGAGAGAAAAACAATCATGCAAGACAAACTCAATAGCTTATCCCCAGCGGAGTCGCCAAATTGTTGGACAGGTAAATCCCCTCTGCGGACAGAGGCGATCCCACTAGTCTAAAGCAGAACTAGCCACAATCAAACCACGCTGCCACGCAAGTTCCTAGTTATGCATCAAAGGTGGATTAAAAAGACCAACCTGGAGTCCAACGCTATGTTTGAGGTAGAGCTGATATTCCCGCTCCCTCGCTCCAGCAGATTATAAACGAACACCTGCACATGCAAAGGGAGAGACAGATACCAACATAAAATCTACCAAAGCACAACTATATTTCAGTCAGAAAGGAAATAAATCAACACCATAATAGACAATGAGATTGGAACTATAATAGTAGTCGCTCATTAATTAATAATAAACAGGAAAAGTTACAACCATGGTTCTGACGTTGAACCTCTCCTGGCTGGGCGAGTAACTATATGTGTCTTGCACTGCATCTCCTCTCCGGCAGCATAACCTCTCTAGCTCTCATTAGCATTCCTCCAAGAACTCAAGAACTCAACATCTAGCACTTCATAACTCTGACTCTTAGCACTAGCGACTAGCTTGTCAAATGCATAAGTACAAGCTTATATAGATGAAGAAGGGAGGAGGATACGACGAACCGAGACACCTTTTGTGGATTAACATCTTTTCTCCGAAAGCCACTAAAGATGGAGATAGGGTAGAGCTCGGCATAAGACTGATTTTTTATCTTCAAAAAGCTCCATGTAATGAAGGAAACAACAGTTGGACGTGCATTAAGGCAAAAAGCATGACCAAACTTGGTTGGCGCGACTGCTGCTCTAAGACAGAGCGCCAATGGTCGCGCCCTCTTTTGAGGATCTCCATGATTGGCGCGGGTAAGATACTGTGGACTTGCGCCAATGGAAAAGGAGCACTTTTCAGGGGTAATATATAGGAGGTGTCTTCAGGGAACATGAAGTACATACTCGAGGGAACATAATGCAAGTGTTCTTAGACTTTGTCACTTCTTATAACTCCCGAGATGAGTCCTCCAAAGTACGACAAGAGGAGTAACAGGGATGGTGACAAATTACTGTGTAACACTAGTTATTCTCATGCTAAGGATTTTCTTTGCAGCACTAAAATCCTTCATTTCAAATGAATTAGCTAGTTTTCCTTTAAGCACATTTATTTCTTGCACGTTAGACCCTACAACAATCATGTCATCTACATACAATAACAATAGAATATAGTTGTCATCATTTTATTTCTTAAGATAAACACAATGGTCATAATGACATCTAATATAACCTTTTTCAGACATAAACATGTCAAATTTTAGATACCACTACCTTAGAGCTTGTTTTAAGCCATAAAATTTCTTCTTCAACTTGCACACTAACTTCGCCTTCCCTTTAACCTAATACCCTTATGGTTATTGCATGTAGATCTCTTCCTCCAAATCCCCATGGAGAAAGGTTGTCTTTACATCTAAATATTCAAGATGAAATTATTGTGTTTCCATTAGACTTAAAATAGTTCTGATTGAAGTTATTTTAACAACAGGGGTAAATATTTCATCAAAGTCTATACCTTTCTTTTGTGCAAACCTCTTCACAAATATTCTAGCGTTATACCTCTTTTTTCCTTCATCTTCTTCCTTTAAGTTGTAAAACCATTTATTCTGAAGTGTTGTTTTACCTATAGGCAACCTTACTAAGTCCTAATTATGGTTATGTGCCAAGGAGTCCATCTCTTCCGATTCATGGCTTACTACTACTTCTTCCTAGTTTCTACCTGCATTGCTTCTTCATATCCTTCTGTTTCACTAGAACCAGTCAACAATACATAATATAATGAAGGACAATATCGTTCAGGAGTTCTACTTAACCCGGTAGATCTTCTAACAACACTAGTAGGAGTTTGATGTTCCTACTATTGTTGTTTCTACTATTGTTCTTTCTAACATTGATCATTATGATTTCTTGGGACCTTTGAATTTATTTTTTCTATGATCTCATGAAGCACAGTGTATTTTGTGTTTTATTTTTCTTGTTTCTTTATATTCAACTGATATTTGTACAAGACCCTTTCATTGAATACCACATGGTGAGCACTAGTATTGCAGCAATAATGCTGCAACTCCTGGGCTTCCTACTTTATTTTTATCAACCCGGTAGTTCGTAACAAACTTGGAAGTGACGATCTTGCATGCACAAGTACTGGTTCTTACTGCAGGCTGTCACTTGGTCAGCTGGCACAAGATCACTAGGAGCTCAAACCAACTTCTATGGAGTCCAAATGAAGCTCTATATGTGATGAAAGAAAGGAAACTTACTCTACAGAGGCCACTCTACTTGCAAAAAGGAAAAGAAGACTAAAATGTAAAGTAAACCTAGCAAACCCTACTTAACCAACTAATCCTACTTTTGCATAAATAGAGATGAAAAACCATGAAATGAATGCCATTACCTA
Source organism: Pinus tabuliformis (assembly GCA_031772625.1). Lineage (NCBI taxonomy): Eukaryota > Viridiplantae > Streptophyta > Pinopsida > Pinales > Pinaceae > Pinus > Pinus tabuliformis. The sequence continues at coordinate 458,405,376 of CM062820.1, forward strand.
CTCAGGAAGTAAACAACATCTACTCAAGATATTTCTAGAAGTAAATCAGCAAAAAAACATCTTTTTGGGTTTTTATGTATTTTTATGTGAAATTGTCATACATGTAATTTATTTGATTGTGAATGTGACAGCGATTAGGTGGTGATGGAGGGTGGTTTTGGGACTTGAGAAGATGTAGGATGGTGTGGATGGGTCCTAGGAGGTCTCAGGTGGCCTTCTAGAGGCTTTTCCCGCAATCGGACTTCAAAAGGAAGCCTACAAGAAAATCTACAGGAGGCTGCAGGGGATCTACAGGAGGTCTACGGGAGGATGCCGAGAGTGGTTTTTAAGGTTTTGAAGGTGTGAGAGTGGGTGGAAAGGATATTTGAAGGTTGGGATGATGTGTTAAGGTGCCTAGGGGTCACCAAGGATTGCTAGGAGAGGAAAATATGGTCAGGAGAGAGGAAGAAATCCTATGGAAAAACGCAGAAAACTAAGGAAGATTTGAGGTGAACTTTGGGCGACCTGTAGGGCATAGATCAAGGAGAGAATGTGATGGATGGTAGGCTAACTTGCTGTGAGAAGAGATTTTCTGCAAAAGGACCTGAAAATCAAACAAGGAGATCAAGCAAGCAAGGAAACTAAGTACATCAAAAAACAGAATTTTGCATCAAGCTAATCTAGATTATGAGCTATGAAAAGAAATGCTAAAAAATGCTATAATGAGAGAAAGAATGGAAGGAAACTTATTGCAAGACAGAAATGAGCATGGTGAAAGAGATCTAAAGAAAAGCATTAACCTTCTAACAAACTACAACACTAGAAATCCTATGGAGAAGGAAAATTTGTGTTTTTTGTGGCAGCAAGAGGGTCTTGGCCTCAGTTCATGGTCCCAAAGGGAGGAAAGGAGGCCAAGGCTCTGTTGATGGCCTTTTTGTATCTTCTTTCTATCACTGTTCAACCTGCTATAGAAAACTCAAATGGAAACAACCTTCTAAATTACCAAAAGCAACCTATTCTTAACCAAGAAAGAAATTTATCTAACAACAACTAATCCATAAACTGAAACAAAGCATATAAATACAAACAAGAGGAGCTTGGCTACTTGGATTGGGCCCTAACCCAAGAGCTTCAGCCCTCTGAGGTAACTCAATGCTAGCTCAAAAAGGATCTCATCTTTATTATCAAAATAATAATAGGATTACATGAAACTGTCAACAAAAGTAAGCTCAAAGTTGAGCAAAGCAATGCTGCAACAAAAAGTCAAAAATTTGACTAACTTCATTATGAGGCCCTAGACCTTTCTATTTATACAACTGAAGCTCCCAACAACTTCCTTAAAATCAGGGAGGCTTGGTTCCCAAAACTTGAGATAAACATAAGTTATCCTCCACTTGCTCGGTTGCCTTCTAGTGCATTGATTTGGATGTTTGTGCTCCGAGCTGCATGAAGGAGAATTCGAAGTGGGGGAGTAATAAATGAGGGGGATTCCCTCCTATAAATCCTCTCCTTTGTCCACTTCGAATTATTGCAGCCAATTTTCCATTAAATCTTTGACTTTATCTTCAAAATTCAACAAAAATATGCATTAAACACATATTAGACTCCATGGCATCATAACCAACCCAACTCACTCCAAAAGAATAAATATAATCAAAAAACATGCAATAAGCTAAGAGAATTATTGATTAAACTATGTTAGGAGGAAAAATGAGCCCATATAATTACCCATTTATGGGGCTCATCATCACCCCCCTACTGAAGGTGTTTCTCATCCTCTGAGCAACCTAGTCCATCTCCTCATCTTTGATGGCCCTGATGGCCTCCATGACATCCCATGCTTTTGATGTGAGCTCCTCTTCTCTGTCATGGAATCCTGCCTTTCTGTCCACCTCTTCCCACTGCTATTTCTCTTCTTCCTCTTTTCTGCCTTCTAGCATGCCTAGCAATAGTGGGGGACTCAATTTGAGGCCAATCCAATTGACCTTCAAATTCTACATAGAGCTCTTATATAGTGGCACTCTCCTTAATGCTTCTTTCATCCTTGTTGGGGAGTGATACTCCCTGATCTGCAAATTGTGTGGCAGGGTGTTCCATCTCCTCATACAAGCATGAATACAGTCATCCCCAAGTAATCTTTCCATATCCTCAAAATGTGCAATCGCTTGAGCCTGGTCATTAATATACTTAGGGGCAATTTGGGGATTATTTGCAAGCAGCTGGTGTGTGCTAATGAGAACCATGGGATCTGATGGCTCAGCTCTAATCATTAAGGGCTCATTCTGCTCCTTTATCATCAACTTTCTTATTTTTGTTGCCCTGAACTCCTCATGATTCATCCATGATGCCATGGCCATCAGTTGCAGGTCCCCTAGCCTAGCATTGGGGTCCCACACATTCATGTTTGTGAGGGCCATGTTATGCAAATAGAATTCTGCTATTTTTTGCCTTATCATCTGATGAACTTTGGTCACATAGGTCCATAAATTGTCTGTAATCTTGGAAAGGAATTGTGCTTCTCTGTGCCAAAGTCTTTATCTGAAACTGCAGCCACTGGTCCTTGAGGTATAATCCATATGATTTTACTGGTGTTCTGCATTGCAGTGCCTCCATGGACCAACTGGCCATGCATGCCAATTGTGTCTCTTTTTCTTGAAGCTATCTTTTTAGAAATTCATTTTCTATTTGAAGGTTAGTTCTTGTTATTGCTTCTCTATGCCTGACAGCACTTAGTTCTCTACCCATTTCTCTGAGTTGATTCTCCATATGGCCAATATCCTCAACTCCCTTGGATTTGGTGATTTTCATCCACCTATGGCTTCTTATTCTTTCTTTCTCCAACTCAAAGAAAAGTGGGATTGCAAATTTTTGTGGAATGATTCTTCCCCCCCTCAAGAATATTGTAGTAAGAGCCCAAACTAGGCTGGGGGTCAGGTTCTTGAGCCTCTGTTGCTTCCTCCTTCCCCTGTGACTGTCCTTCTAGTCTTTTTTCAAGTTTTTCGGTCTCCTGTAGTCTTGACAGGGTCTCCTGTAGAATAGTCTGTGCCTCTTGTAGGACTATTTTTGAGTCCTGTAGTTCTACTTTTTCCTTCCATGTGGGAGATCTAGGAGTCCCCCTTTCATAAGTGATAGGTGCCTTGGAAGGGGATTCCTTCCCTTGGGCAGAGGGTGAATCTTCAATAACAATGGGCACTTTAGAAGAAGGCTGGGGTTTCCCTTGTTTGATCCTTGTGCTCTTCCTAGCCCTGAAATACATTGAGGTCTACCTCTTCCTCTTTTGTTTTGGTTTAATTGGGGTGCTGAGGGCAGTGAGAGTAGTTGCTGCCTCTCTTTCTAGGGTCTCAGGAGACACCTCGGTCTTTTCTGCCCCTTTTTCTCCTCCTTCTGTCTTTTTCTCTGTCTCTGTTGGTTTTGTTTCCTCCTGTTCTGTTTTGGTTTCTTCCTCCTCTGTTTTGGTTTCTTCCTTCTCCCCTTCTTGTTCCTCAGTTTCTTCCCCTTCTCCCCCTTGCTGCTTCTCCTCCCCACTATCAGAAGGACTGATATCATATGTGAGGGCCTTTATGTCATCTTCTGCTATCATGTTTCAGAAAATCTCCCATGCTATGGGGATTGTGAAGGTATGGAGGGCTTCTTCCACTAACATTTTAATTAACCCATGGTGAGCCAGCTAATCTGGACCTCCTGCCTTCAACTTAATGCTGGAGTCTATGAGGGACTGCAGGAGAAAATAGGGGATGCTGAGTTTCTGGGGTGTTGGAGTTTCCATGCCATATCTCAGCTCATGGAGAAGTCTAAAATGGTATCCATAGCCTATGATGTACCTCCCTTCACGGGAAATATATTTGATGATTTGATAACTGGCCTCATCCCAAGGGTAGGGTATGCTTGACCTTGTAATGCCATTTTTGTCTTCTATAGGATGTTCATTGTTTTCGAAGAAATTGTTCTTGGCAGACTGTCCAATTGGCTTTTCATATTTGCTCCGAGGTAATCCAAGAGGAAGGGTGGTAACCCTACTGATAAATTCTGGGGTGATTTCCATGGAGAAACCTCTAAAAGTAACAGTGACATGGGTCCTTGAGTGAGGGACTAAAGAAAGGGCAAATTCCTAAGCAAATTCTTCATCAAACCCTCGGAATTTCTCAAAAAATGGCATCCAATTTTCTCTAGTGAATATGGCTACTACCTAGGGATGTTCATGGAGCCTGGTTGAATTAGTGGGCTCCTTCCTCATGAATCCCCCTGCCATTTTTCTTATACCCCTTTTGAACACCAAATGTTGGAGACAAAATTTTTGTAGAACACAGGAAAACAGAGAAAAACTGTGTTTTTTTTAAGAAAACAGGCTGAAAATTTTTATGTATTCCTCTTCTTCTATGGACTCAATTCCTCCTTAAAATTATATGATTCCTTGCACATATTGATAATCAAGGTGGGTATGCATAGAACCTACCTCCTCAAGCCAGAAATCAAGAAAAAACCCCATGTTTTCTCCTTAAAAACAACTTACTACCCCTCCTGTAGAACTGCCTGTAGGTGCTCCTGTAGAATGCCAATAGCAGGAGGATGGATGAAAGCAATGGAGAACGATGGTTTCAAAGCTATGGGGGTGACAAAGATTTTTTTGCAGCTAAGTGGATGAGGATGAAATGAAAGAAAAGGTGGTGAAGGAGCTTCGAGGAGGAGTACTTATTTCTTCTTTTAGATATTTCCGGTGAGGGGGTGAGCTGGAAAAAAATATATGTTGCCATATTTGGACCATTGGTCCCCACTCGCTTTGTCATCATGCTTTCTTCCCGTAATCACCTCCCATCATCGCATCGGAGTTTTCAAACCCTCCACTACCCATCCTTGGGATTTTTCTCTGAGTTTGACTACATGCACGTGTGGTGGCAACTCTGGATGAGCGCAGTCAACTAGATGAGGGTGGCCAATTAACTAGCCACCTTTCCTCATTCAACCCTAACCATTGTGGAGCTATAAAAAGGGTCTCTTTCACCTCTAATTACCTCACATTAGTTGTCAATCCAGGAACGTTTTGTCATTTCAAAGAGTGTCTCAGTCTGAGGCTATCATTTGCCAGAGTAATGCTAGTAGTACAGTGTTCAGAAATACAAGAGTAAAAGGATGTTTGTTTACAGCAAACTACTTCAAAAGATTAAACTAGACATTCAGAAAACTAAGCAAGTTATCAGTCAAGGGTTCAGTAGCAGTAACTCATCCCTTTGTAAAATGATGGAACTAAGGTAAATCAGAGAACAGATCGTGGATTTGGGAGCCAGGCAGTAAATGTCAGTGCTCACTACAGCCCTGGATCGTTCTTCAAACAAAGGACAGGAAATGGAACGGAAGATAAGAAATGGAACAGCGAAATAAGAAATAGAACAACAAATCTGAAATAGAACAACAAACAAGTCTAGCAAGCAGTAACTCCTTAGTCTACAAGATCAAATGCACAAATCGTGATCTACAGGAATCAAATGGCAATCCTTCACTCTTAAGGACGAATTGAACAACACACCAAAATATAACAACTCTGATTAATGATGAATTATAGAACAACACTTCAAAACCATATATGCACACAGCACACCTTAATAGTAACCCGATCTTGGTAAACCAATTATCGCTCTCAACTATAAAAGATTACGACTGCATTTCAGAATGGAACAGGAATGCCTATAGATCCAACAATCGCAAAGAACATAATCGCTAAGATGAATTCCGTAATAAGTGCACAGCATAGAGGCTCTGTAATTGAACAGCAACAATATTCCGTAAATATTGATAGTATTATATCAACACTTAGAAGAACAGTGATACATTGCAGAGTCAATGTAATAGTTCTGTCTCAGTAAAGTAAACATAATAGAGCATGTGATGTAAACTAACAAAACACATCAGATTACCAAATAACGCTGATAAGCAAACCACACATAAACCAAACGTAATAGTACAGGAGCAAGTGTCATCCAGGGTCGAGCCCTTAGCCTCCAGGGGTACACCGCTTGAAGTTATTCCAGACGCAAGGATGAAATAGCAACCGAGTTTGTATTAATGCATAAAATGGAATTACAGTAGATTAGTTCTCAACAAGACTCGATGATCAAAGTTTCACTCTTTATAGAAATTACATAAAACATAAGGATTCGACCCCCTCGAGCTAACAGTGCTACCCCTTTTATAATGATGAAGGCGGAGATGTCTAGGTGCAAAAATAGTTAAAGCAGTGATCCCTCAGGATCAAAGGATCCTGAGGGATTCGCTGAACCGTTAGTTCTCAGTTATCTCTTTTCCTTCTTGCGCCGAGCCGACATCTCCACTTCCTTTCCAGGGCTGATTCGCTTTGATCTGTTTTTCCTTGTTTGCATACGGTTCCCCGTCAAAGGGACAACGGTTAACCCAGCCTTGTTCTTTCCTTCAGCACGGCAGTCTTTTGTTTTCCCTTCTTTCTGCATAAGAAAATGACAATTGTCAGTGTTTCCGCTTTGCACATTAATCTCACAGGTTTCATTACAATTCCTTATCATTTTCCTAGTTCATGATGCAAAAGGTTTGTAAGTTCTAATGAAAAGATGCTGAAATAATTACCAAAAACATACCTTCTTTAGTACTCCACACACCCCCCTGCTTACCCTTTTTCATGCCCTCATGAAAACATTGTAGTTGACATGTAAGGCAGTGAGAGAGTAGGCTGGAGATGGAATCTCATGTGGAGGTCTACAGCCATGATGCATAACTAGGTGTTCAAAGAAATGGCCTGTCTGACCCTCAGGCATCTCATACAGGGCTTGGTACCCAGGTGCAGGGTGCCAAATAATTGGACTCCGGAACCTATATCCTAACCAGGATGGCCCTGCCCTCAAAATGACTTCGCCATAGAGGTGCAAGTGGTCGGCGGCTAACTTAAAATTTTCATACTTAAATGGCTCCCTGAGTTGGATATTCGGATTAGAGATCTAATATCGAAATTTAGCCACATCAATGGCAAGGTCTTTAATAGTGAAAAAGTATTATATTCCTTGCTGATTGATTTCTGTGTGAATGGGTCCTAATGCTTCAATTACACCTGGAGTCTTCATGAGGTTCCTATGTTCTCTCCACAACTGTACTGGATTCCTAGGCTCAGCTCTTACCCACAAATCTAATCCATTTTCTTGCCTTTGGAAAGCATTATAGGCTTTAAGCCATTTAATTTGATTAACCCCAAATGAAATAAATGCTTGCAATTGGATATCCCCAACAAAAGGCCCAAGGTTCAGCTCGGTCTCCTGGTCTAATACAAGGTTATGTAAATAAAACTCACACAGTAGTCTTTGAAATTTTACCCCGTAGTGCTTACAGCAGTTTATAAAATCATCGAGGGTATTAATTTGTATGGGAGCACCTGCTTTAACAGCCTTTATTTTCAATTGCAAATATCGTTCCATTAAAAACAAGGCATAATTCTTAGCAGGGGCTCTACATGTTAGGACGTCATTGTACAAAGAACATAAGGTATCCATCTGCTTGATAACTATATCTAACCTACGAGTTACCTTCGCGACTTTTTCTTCTTCCCTTCGCCACCCTTCAAAGGCCTGGCTTTCGGATAGATTGATGTTCCTAAGCTGTTGCTGTAGCTCTTCATACCTTTCCCGAGGAACCGTTTGCTCTATGAGCTTTTCTGTTGCTTGCTGAGCTTGCGTCAAACCCTCCCATAGGGTTTTCGTTCTCAGATCTCTTTCCCATGCGGCAGTGGAGACCGGGAGTTTTACCTAAATTTTCCTATTGCGCTGTTTTGCATTCATGACCCTTATCACTCCCGAGGGTGGTGCCACTGTCTGAATTTCCTTATCGCAGGTCAATCTATCATCCATTTCTATCTTAACGTGGATATCAATCAAATGTTGTTCCTTTTTAATTTGAACAACAGGCTGCTTCTCAACAACATTTGGAACAGCATCCCGTTTTTCGATAGGGTTTTGAATAGCAGGGTGGACTCTGGTCCTCCGATCCTTTGTCTTGAGGGGTTTTGTTGGATCGATTGCATGTTTCCTCCCCGAAGTCCTTTTTACCCTTTTCCTTGCTTTCAAAATCCTGATTTGCTGTCGAAGCTGAACTATTACATTCAGTAGTCGTTGTTGTTCTTTTCGTAATTTCTTAATTTCCTCAATTTCCTTAGAAGGAACAACAGACTGTTCACTGCAGCCTGGACTATGATCAATTCCCTAATTTTGTTCCTAGGGTGCTTCTTTGTTGCTCTGCTCTGGCTGCTCCGGGGCAAGAACCCTAGCTGGTTCTGTTATTTCTTGGGTGACTTCCTTTTCTGCCCCCCCTGCCTCCAGAGTTTCTTCTGGTGTCATCTGGCTAGGAACGGATTGTTCCTGTTCTGCATCTCCTGTCATGTTTTCATCATGAACGGGCTGACTCTCCTCTTCTACTTCCTCTGCATGTGATTCTTTAGGTGCATTTCCCTCTTGAGCAGAGTGTTCTTTTGGTTCTTCTTCAGCATGGAGGTCTGATGGGCTGGAAAATTGGCCATATTTACCCATATTGGCCAAAACTTTGGCCAATTCATCTTCTCTCAATGGATCCTGCACTGGGCTGCCTTCCTGCTGTCCCGTTTCCTCCTCCTGCTCAGATTGCTCAGTTTCTCCCTCATTTTCTCCTTCCTCGTTTTCCTGCATTACTTTCTCATTGTCTTCTCCTTCTAATCGTGGGGGTTGCTCATCCCCTGTATCTTCTATTTCTACCAGTTGGCTAGTATTTCCTTGGGGCTTCTCTAGCCTCCCTCGTAGCCTTGCTAGTCGGGCTGATTTCCTTCATTTTTTTGGACGCTCAGGTGTAGTGGTGGCATGTTTACGTTTCGGGGATGGTGTTGTAAATCTTCCATCTATTATGGCAATTAGCTCTTCCCAGCTGCTCTGCTGCTGGGTAAGGCTATGGCTGACTATTAACCATATCAACCCATGATGACTAACAACTGATTCTACATGCTGTGCCTTTTTCATGCTCCGTGCAACATCATGCAATAATGAAAATTGGTCATTGTCAACTGCTTTGTCATGATTGGTGATAATAGATTTACATGCGTTGTATGGTTCGGAAAATAATATGCATTCATCTTATGTGATTGATTACTAAGGTATAAGAAACAGAAGGGTGCTAATAACTACCTATTGGTGTAAATAATGTGACTTCAATACCATTAACAGTGCTCTGCTACCGACAGGTGTCCATAACCTTGGTAGAGTTGTTTATTTCACCCATGGAACCATGATCCTTTGTGTATGCTTAGGAAGTGTTGTGTGATGTCAAAATGTAGGCCATTATGCTAGCTTGGTGACCAGTTAGCCATAATGCCATTCATGAGGAAGGAGCGAAAGGTGGGCAGGTCGGCTCATGATGAGACCTCTTGTTCCAAGGGTTCTTTATTTGATATACCTTTTGGACCATATCCCTGGTGTGGTGGCCATAGTGGGAATGCCACTTCACTTTCTTCCTCATGATCATGGTAGGCTGGCTCTTGGTGAGACCCCCTATCCTGCATTTGACAACTTTATATAAACAAGTCAGTTTTCTATTTTTTCTCTTCTTTTTTTCTTTTTCATAAAGTACTAACCCATTTATACACAAAGAGTGGTTCAACACTCCTTAAGAGTGGGAATGGTGGAAGAATTCTTAACATCTCAATAGGAAGATATAAACCCTTTTCTCTTATTCCTGAATAATAATCAAAGAGGATTTAAAAGGAACCAACATGATAAAGATAACCAATCAGAGCAGAGTTAGTGAAGCAATGACAACAAAAGATAATGGGTAAGTGTATCCTTCCCTCTGTCCTTTTACCAATTTAGAGCAATTTCTTATAAAAATAACGATTTTATAATTCACCCGATTTCAGTATGTTGTGATTTTGTATCCATTGCATAAGTGCATAGCTGTATTCCAAAAGACTTGAAAGAACAGGAACAGTAAGCATCCTTAATTTAAAACATCAAGGGAACAAGCATAAGTAAAAGGAATACGAGGATGTTGCTGCTTCAAAGAGGAAGAGCAAAAGAATACAAGTGGTGTTCCTTTTAGAGAAAGGAACAACAAAGATCAGAAACACTGTTCCTTTAGAAAAGGAACAGCAAGACACGCAAGTGCCGTTCCTTTGGAAAAGGAATAGCAAAAATCAAAAATGTTGTTCCTTTGGAAAGGGAACAGCAAGACACACAAATGTCGTTCCTTCGGAAAAGGAACAACAAAAATCGAAAATGTTTTTTCTTTGGAAAAGGAACAACAAGACATCCAAGTGCCGTTCCTTTGGAAAAGGAACAACAAAAATCGAAAATGTTGTTCCTTTGGAAAAGGAACAGCAAGGCACACAAATGTCGTTCCTTTGTAAAAGGAACAACAAGGCACACAATTGTCGTTCCTTTGGAAAATGAACAGCGAAAAGCAAAAGTGTTGTTCCTTTGGAAAAGAAACAGCAAAAATCGAAAATGATGTTCCTTTGGAAAAGGAATAGCAGAAAGCAAAAATAAAGAAAAAGAACAAAATTAAAGCAGAATGACGGCCGATCCAACAGGTGTTGTTCTTTTGAAAAAGGAACAGCAGAACGAAAAATGTTGTCCCTTTGAGAAAAGGAACAACAAAAATAATAACATTGCTGCTGGTTTGAAAAGTAACGGAAAAGCATTTGATTCAAAAATATGTACAAAAACAAAAGAAATTATGTACAAACTATGAAAAGAGATAAATTACTTAATGAATCACAGGTGAGGAAGACTTCTCTCCCTCCCCAAAATTTCTATATCAGAGTCTTGGCGTAGCTGCTGGCAGAAAGACTCCCGAGTGAGTGGTTTGTGATAAAGGTGAACTCGGTGGCCATTTGCCTTGAAGGCATATCCAGAACCGTCAATAGTGATTAGAGTAAGAGTACCATTGTCATGTACCTTCTGGATTTCGTATGGTCCCAACCAATGAGTCTGGAGTTTCCCGGGAAAGTCCTAAAACCTGGAATCGTACAAAAGTGCCCAGTCTCCTTCGTGGAAGACTTTATTTTTAATGAGAGCATCATGCCATTTAGCTCGCTGCTGTTGGATAAGTGCAGTATTTTGGAGTGCAGAGAGCCTGATTTCATCGAGCTCATTGATCTGCTACAATCGATTAATCTGTGCCTCCGTTAAATCTAAACCAACTTCCTGTGTTGTTCGCAGTGTTTGGATTTCGAATTCTATGGGAAAAATGGGTTGCTTGCCAAACACTAATTGATAAGGTGAGTAACCAGTGGTACTTCTCCATGTTGTTTTGTAAGCCCACAGTGCCTCTGGTAGTCTGGCAGCCCAATCACATCTATGTGACGCGATTTTTTTTGTTAGGATTGCTTCTATTATTTTATTGCTACTTTCTACCTGACCATTTGCCTGTGGGTGGTATGGAGTAGTGATTTTGTGTTGGACATGATAGTTTTTGAGTGTTGCAGCTATTTTGTTCCCAGCAAACTGTGGTCCACCATCTGTAATTATATCTCTTGGAAGGCCATAACGCACAAATATATGGAACAAGAATTGTATGACAGAATCTTCTGTAGCTCTCGGCAACGCCTCTGCCTCAACCCATTTGGTGACATATTCTGTTGCCACCAAAATATATGTTTTCTGGTTTGAGGGTGGGTTAATTGGTCCGATGAAATCAAGGGCCCATCGTTCAAATGGTTCAATGACTAACTGTGGATTCAAGGGCATCTCATTAGACTGACCAGGGCGTCTTGCTCTCTGGCAACTATCACAAGCTTGGACGAATTTCTTTGCATCTTTGAAAATTGTAGGCCAATAATACCCTGTTTGCAGGACCTTATGTCTAGTTCTGCGATCGGCGAAATGTCCGCCACATGGTCCGTCATGGCAGGCTTTTAAAATGTCAAAGATTTCATCCTCTCAAACGCATCTTCTGATATGCATGTTTGCCCCTGTGTGGAACAGGTAGCCTCCAACCCACGAGAATCGAGCACTCTTCTGAACAATCTATTTCCACTCATTAGGGGTTAGATGTTTCGGTAGTTTACCTACTGCTAGATAATTGGAAACATCAGCATACCAAGGTGTTTTAACAGCAACAGCAAACAGATGCTCATCCAGAAATTGATCTTCAACTGTTGCTGCATCGATTGGCTTGGGCATTCTTGAGAGAAAATCGGCTATAGGGTTTTCTTTTCCAGGTCGATCCTTGATTGTAATATCAAATTCCTGCAATAAAATCAGCCATCTAGTTATTCTGCCATTTGTGATAGGCTTGTTTGCTAAATATTTGATGGCAGAATGATCTGTATACAAGATAACAGGGTATCCAGTAATGTAATGTCTAAATTTATTAACAACATGTATTAGAGCTAAAAATTCTTTCTCAGTAACAGTGTAGTTTAATTCAGCAGGGGATAAATTTTTGCTAATATAATAAATTTCATATGGTTTTTTATCCTCTTCCTGCCCAAGGACTGCTCCAATGGTTGTATCTGAGGCATCAAATGATATCTGAAATGGCAAATCCGAATTTGGTCCTCGAAGGACTTGGACTGTGGACATAAGCTTCTTTAGATCCTGGAAAACACATTCACATTTCTTTGTCCAAAGAAAATCAATGTTACCAGTTAGTGCATACAGAGGTGCAACAATATGCGAAAAATGTTCTATAAACCTCCTATAATAACCAGAAAATCCAAGAAAACTGCGTACCTCCGTTTGAGTGGTAGGAGGGGGAATAAGAAAAATTATTTGGATTTTGGCTGGGTCTACCTGAATGCCAGCTGCCGAAATATAGTATCCGAGAATAAGTCCTTCAGTCATCATCATGTAGCATTTTTCATGGCTTAAACAAAGCCTGGTAGCAATGCAGCGTTGTAGGAATTTTTCCAGTGTATCCAATGCTCGATTGAAATTGTCTCCATACGGTGTAAAGTCATCCATGTATACTTCAATTCCTTAATTTATTAAGTCTGCAAAAATGCTGAGGATAGCCCTTTGGAATGTGGCAGGAGCATTGCATAAGCCAAAAGGTAGAACTCTGTAGGCAAATGTTCCCCAAGGACAAGTAAAAGTGGTTTTGTCTTGGTCTTCAGGGGCAATCTGGATCTGATTGTATCCACTGAAGCCATCCAGGAAGGAAAAGAATTTATTTCCTACCAAAGTGTCTAATACTTGGTCGATGAATGGGAGAGGGAAGTGGTCTTTTTGTGTTGCTTTATTTAGTTCTCTGTAGTCCACACAAATTCTCCATTTACCATTCTTTTTTGGTACCACCACAAGCGGAGAGACCCATTTACTATCGGAGATAGGATAGATGAAGTTAACATCTAAAAGTTTTTGAAGTTCAGCTTTTACCACATCTTTTAGATGAGGATTAAGTCTCCTATGAGGCTGGCGAATAGGTCTCGCATCTTTTTCTATGTAAATGTGGTGGGTACATAATTGAGGGTCAATTCCTTTCATATCAGGATAGTCCCATGCAAATGCTTCTTTATATTTCCTCAATAGATGGATGAGCTTCATTTCTTGTTCGGAGGTGAGGTTGGCATTAATGTTTAAGGTTTTTCCTGGTTCGATTTCCACAATTTTACTATTTGCAACAGAGCTAACAGGTATCGTTTGATCATGTGTATCTTTAAGAGGATGTTCTTCTAATTCGTTATCGAATGCTGCCTCTATCATGTGATACTATGTGTGGGATCTGGATTCAGTTTGATCTTTAAAATCAAGTGCCTCTTGTATAGTTAATGGAGATCTAATGTTGTCAGTAAGGTATGATACAGGGTGCTTATTAGTTTTGATCATTGTGACACTTGGCTGTGCTGGAGGATATAAGGCTAAGTTCTTGATATTCGCTCCCCTCATTATGGTCATATTGCCTTGTCGGCAGCCAATATAGGCATCGGCAGTTGCAAGCCAAGGTCTTCCTAAAATCAATGGGTGTCCATCGAGTCAGCTTTTGGGATTTATTACTAGAAAATCAGTCGGATATTCCCAGGAGTCAACAGATACCATGACATCATGTAGCGTGCCCTCTGGCCTAACCACAGATCGGTCAGCTAGCTCTAACAAGGTAGAGGTGGGTTCTACAGATGTAATGCCTAGCTTTTGGCAAGTAGTAGTTGTTAAGATGTTGATTGCAGCTCCTAGATCAACTAAGGAATTAGGGAAGGTTTGACCATAAATTTGTACGGTGACTATTGGATTTCCTGGGTCTTCGTATTTAATGGGCGTTTCTTTTCCTGATAATAAGTCAGATAGAGTGCCAACTACTTGGACTCTTGGATTGTTTGCTGCATTCCTCCTTGGTTTCTTTATACATAATTATTTGATAGTCTTTGCATATATCGGAATGTCTTGAATGGCTTGGAGGAATGGAATTTTAATGTACAAATTTTGTAATTCTCCCAGAATGTCAAAATCGGGATATTGTTTAGGTCGAGGTATGATTAATCATTCTGGGAACAGGGGAGAGGATGTGGTTGTTTGGTTATGAGTTTGTTGTTTGTTCACATCCTCTTCTTGTGACAGATATTCTCTGGGTAACTGATTTTCAACACGGGCTGTCTTTTCTCCCTCAGTTTCAATAATACGCCCAGATCTTAACTGAAGATCATTACACTCCCTTAGATCAGCTCCTATTTCTGATGTTTCTATTATTTGGACAGATTGGACCAATCTGTTATTTGGATTGGGGTTGGGTTGGGCTGGGAGTTGCAGTCTCAGATTAGACTGGGGATTTTGTTGTAAGGCTGGCAGTGTAGGTTGAGGGAGCGGCATGGTTCCTACTGGTTGATGCATCGGTCTTTGCCAATTTTTCTGCCAGGCTGAACTTTGTGAAGTAGGCGAAGTCCATTGTGGTGGGTATGCATTACTTTGCCAATATGGTGGAGTATAGGGAAAATTCGGCCAACCAGATGGGCTTGCCTGATTCAGCCACGGGGTTGATGAAGGAAACGACTGAGGTGACCAGTTTGGGGGCGAGGGTTGGGATTGACTTTGCCACATATTATATTGCTAAGCATTATACTGCGAAGACTGAAAAGAAGAGGTCGGGTCCGAAAACATACCAGATTGTCGCGGCTGCCACTGACGGCGTTGGTTGAGCAAATATACCGATTCTGGCTCTTCTTCTGCTTCCTTATATACTGCTTTTAATCCGGGAAGTGAGGGACAACTTTCCGTAAAGTGATCTTTGTGCAGATGGCGCATGTTTGGACTACATCTAGTGGACACTCCTTATGGCTATGTTTCTTCCTACATCGGGGACAGAAGATTGCCAAATTTTGTTCTGCCTCCATTTGCCTCTGCTTGGCCTGCATAACGTCAAGTTGTGTAGTTAGCGTCCCTAGTATATCAGTTTTAAAATTTTCCAATAGATTTCCAATTTCTGTGCGCGTTACTCCTTCTGTCGAAATTTTATTATCTCTTACAAACCGATCATGTTCTGCCGGTTTCAATCTTGTGCTGCCTCTCGAACTCCTGATACATAAGTCAATAATGTCAGCAAAATTTTCCTGATAAATATCTCCTTTTCCCATAATATTTAATGTTTCAATCCATTGTTCCTTCATGCCCCTAATTAATGTTGTTTTTAACACATTATCAGGTAAAGGTAGTGATGCATAAGGAGATCTTTGAAGATTATATTGAAAACGTTCCACATACTCCTCTAATGTTTCATTTGGTCTAGCTACCATCTGGAATATTTCATCCTTCAGTTCTCTAGACCTGCAATAGTCCTGATATTTCTTTAGAAAAGATTCTTTCATTTGATCCCAGTTATTTATAACCCCACCACCTAATCCCATAAACCATCTTAAGGCAACCCCTTTTAACGTAGAGGGAAATAATTTTAGTTTCTGGGGGTCGGTGGTGTAATTATATCCCTACACAACACATCAAACTCAAATAGAAATGCATCCGGATCTTCTGATGTAAGACTGTGGAATGTAGGGATATGTTGAAGAGGGATTGCTTTCATGGGCGCATTTGCTGCAGTATCCACTATGGGGTATTGCAATGTAGAGGTTTGGGTGTTTGGCTGATTTTGAGCCATTTAGTCGAATATATGCCAATAACCTTCTGGGATATCTAGGAGGGTATTCCTAGGTTGAGAAGGAATGGCTTTGACATGAATGGTTTTAATAACACTTCCTCTATCTGGGATAATGAGAGTGCCTAATGTCTGAGAAGATTGAGTTTCTTCAACAATGATTTTTGTAGCACTTCCCTTGTCTGGGCTGTTTAATGGCTGAGTTGTCCCAAGAGGAGACCTTGGTTCCTCAGTTTCCCATGTTTCTCCTCCTTCACAAAGATTGCTGAAATTCCCTTCTTGCAATAGTTTTGGAGTAGAATTTTCAATTTCTTGAAAGTCCTGCTCTTCAGTTTGACTATGCACCTCAACAAAGGCTACAGATGGTGATCCTGTGGCCTGAAGGGAACTAGTAGGCTATCTAGAAATAACTTTTCTGGGTCCTACTGAAGGCTGAGATTCTGCTTTCTTGAAGATTTCATCTATGAAGGTTGATCGGCCAAGGGTCACCGGCCCCTTAGCTTTTTCTAGCTTGGGTAGAGGTTTGGAATTCTTTTCTGGATTTTTCTACTTAGTCATGCACACAAATCAACTGCTAGATTCTACCCAAACAAAACAACAGCAAATCTGTAGGAAAGTGGGCAGGGGAGCAGGGCTGTTACATGCTCCACACGTAGGTTCTTACCTTCCGTTTTTAAAACCCAATTCTTCCCTAACAGGTTCTTACACTACTCTGGAAAAAACAAATGGCTACACTCTTTCCCCGGCAACGGCGCCAAAATGTGGAGCTATAAAAAGGGTCTCTTTCACCTCTAATTACCTCACATTAGTTGTCAATCCAGGAATGTTTTTTTATTTCAAAGAGTGTCTCAATCTGAGGCTGTCATTTGCCAAAGTAATGCTAGTAGTACAGTGTTCAGAAATACAAGAGTAAACGGATTCTTATTTACAGCAAACTACTTCAAAAGATTAAACTACACATTCATAAAACTAAGCAAGTTATCAGTCAAGGGTTTAGTAGTAGTAACTCATCCCTTTGTAAACTGATGGAAACAAGGTAAATCAGAGAACAAATCGTGGATCTGGGAGCCAGGCAGTAAATGTCAGTGCTCACTACAGCCCTGGATCGTTCTTCAAACAAAGGACAGGAAATGGAACGACAGATAAGAAATGGAACAGCGAAATAAGAAATAGAACATCAAATCTGAAATAGAACAGTAAACAAGTCTAGCAAGCAGTAACTCCTTAGTCTACAAGATCAAATGCACGAATTGTGATCTACAGGAATCAAATGGCAATCCTTCACTCTTAAGGATGAATTGAACAACACACCAAAATGGAATAGCTCTGATTAATGATGAATTATAGAATAGCACTTCAAAACCATATATGCACACGGCACACCCTAATAGTAACCCGATCTTGGTAAACCAATTATCACTCTCAGCTATAAAAGATTACGACTGCATTTCAGAATGGAACAGCAATGCCTATAGATCCAATAATCGCAAAGAACATAATCGCTAAGATGAATTCCGTAATAAGTGCACAACACAGAGGTTCTGTAATTGAACAACAACAATATTCCGTAAAGACTGATAGTATTATATCAACACTTAGAAGAACAGTGATATGTTGCAGAGTCAATGCAATAGTTTTGTCTCAGTAAAGTGAACAAAACAGAGCATGTGATGTAAAATAAGAAAACACATCAGATTACCAAATAATGCTGATAAGCAAACCATGCATAAACCAAACGTAATAGTACAGGAGCAAGTGTCCTCCAAGGCCGGGCCCTTAGCCTCCAGGGGTACACTGCTTGAAGTTATTCCAGACTCAGGGATGAAATAGCAACCGAGTTTGTATTAATGCATAAAATGGAATTACAGTAGATCAGTTCTCAATGAGACTCGATGATCAAAGTTTCAATCTTCAGAGAAATTACATAAAACATAAGGATTCGACCCCCTCGAGCTAACAGTGCTGCCCCTTTTATAATGATGAAGGCAGAGATGTCTAGGTGCAAAAATAGTTAAAGCAGCGATCCCTCAGGATCAAAGGATCCTGAGGGATTTTCCGAACTGTTAGTTCTCAGTTATCTCTTTTCCTTCTTGCGTCGAGCCAACATCTCCACTTCCTTTCCAGGGTTGATCCACTTTGATCTGTTTTGCCTTGTTTGCATACGGTTCCCCGTCAAAGGGACAGCGGTTAACCCGGCCTTGTTCTTTCCTTCAGCACAACAGTCTTTTGTTTTCCCTTCTTTCTGCATAAGAAATTGACAATTATCAGTGTTTCTGCTTTGCACATTAATCTCACAGGTTTCATTACAATTCCTTATCATTTTCCTAGTTCATGATGCAAAAGCTTTGTAAGTTCTAATGAAAAGACGCTGAAATAATTACCAAAAACATACCTTCTTTAGTACTCCACAACCATCACATTCGCTTATGCATATTTTTCAATTACACCAATGCAACAGAGGAGCAGATTAGTCACTTACTTGTGAGTCGAATGTATGTGCTGTGAGGCATTTTGGCTCCTTTTGCTTCTACATGCTTGTATTTCCTTTGTTGCATGCCTGTATTTCTTTTGATGCATGCTTTCTGCTTCTTGATGTGTGGATGGTTGTTTTGTGCAGGTATCCTTTCGCTAGATCTAGCTTCAGATGTCTCCTTCAATCCCATGGTTGCACTTCTTTTGCTGATGTGGCTTGATTTTAATGGGATCAGCTGCTATAGGAATTCCTACAAGAGCTCTTGTAGCTGCTTCTCCCTTTAAAATTTTAGCTGATTTTTGTGTTGGGAGCGGTCAAGATGATGCTAGAGATGCTGATGGAGATGGAGAGGTACTTGGCAAACTGCAGGTGACATTTGAGGTGCTACTCCCTTCATTTTTTCTTTTCAAAAAACTAGTTTCTGTGTTTCCTTGTGACAGGAAGGGAAAAAATGATGATGATGATGTGATGTAGGTGTGGGATGGATGGCAAGGAGGGTGGATAGCTGTAGGAGGGTTTACATGCTCTTCATGAAGCTTCCCATCCCCTCAGTACTACTTTTGGAACCATTTCTGGCTCTCAGTGATTTCTACAGGAGCCTCTTGTAGAAAACATAGGGCCTCCTGTAGAACACAAAGTTTCCGAAAAAGAACACAATGGGGTGGAAGAAAGGTCAGAAATGTTAGAGAAGAGCGTGGAGGAGATAAAATAGGCTTTGTGCCATCTTCTCTCGCTCCCTATGGTCCTCCTGCAACCTGCAATGCACATTAAAATTCAATTTTATTTTTCTTCTTTTCTCTGTTTTTTTTTTTTTTTTTTGAAAGACAACTAGGGCGCCTCAAGGAGGTTTTCACCCTGATTGCCTGCCCTAGGCACCTCCAAGGGAGGTTTTCACCCAGGGATCTTATTCTCTTTTTCTTTTATCTCTTCTTTTTTAGCATCACTAGGTTGCCTCAGAAGAGGTTTTCAACCCAATGATGGAACTCAAGTGCCTCGTGGAGGTTTTCACTTGAGTCCTTATTATTATTATTTTTATTTTTTTTCTATTTCTTCAGTGTGTGGACGCTGAGACATGCCCCACTACCATCACTGTTTTATTTAGATCTTCAATGAAATCTCGCTTGGAGAGGGGCTTATTGTAAATTTTCAACCTATGTCCATTGACAAGCATGGGGATGACTTACTCATCAATGGTTCTGATCAGAACTAAACCATTGTCATTGCATTTTTCCATAGTGTAGGGTCCTAGCCATCTTGTCCTCAGCTTGCCCTTGAAGTATTTATACCTTGAATGATAGAGCAGATCCCAATCTCCCTCTTGGAACTTCTTCTCCTTGATATTTTTAGCATGCCATATCTTCCTCTAAAGTTGAACTACCTCTGTTTGGAGGAGGGTCTGCAATCTTTGTTCATCCAATCCATTGAGCTAGAGTATTCTTTCCTTTTGTGCATGGCTGAGATCTAGGTCCAGCTGAGCTGCCATCCTTAGTGTATTGTATTCAAATTCTATTGACAGCAAATCCTTCTTCCCATAGACCAATTCATAGGGTGTGAACTCTGTGGTGGTCTTCCATGTTGTGTTGTAGGCCCAGGTGGCCTCAACTAATCAATCTGCCCAATCCTTTTTGTTGCTACTAACTACCTTGGTCAGAATTCCTTCCAATGCTCTATTAGTGACTTCCACCTACCCATTGGCTTGTGGATGGTAAGGGGTGGAAGTCCTATGCTTGATTTTATGATGTGTGAGTAGGTCTTCAATCAAATTGGAAGTGAACTGACTACCTTGATCTGTGACCAATTCTCTTGGATACCCAAACTTGTAGAATATGTTTCCTCTTAAAAAATCAACTAATTTTTCCTCTGCTTTTGCTTTGATTGCTTTTCTTTCTACCCACTTTGTCAAGTAATCGGTGCACACAATGATGTACTGCTTCTGTTTTGAAGGAGGGTTGATATGACCCACAAATTCCATGCCCCACTTCTCAAATGACTCAAAGGTCACTTGAGGTTGCATGGGCATCTCATCCTTTGGAGTATGTTTCCCCATCCTTTTACACCGATCACATGGGCTGGTGTATCTCCTCACATCTTGATGAAGAGTGAGCCAATAGTAGCCTAGCAATATTTTGAAGGTAGTCCTCTTTGCTACAAAATGGCTTCCACACGGCCCATCATGAGAGGTCAGGAGAATGTCAAAGACTTCCTCCTCCCTGACACATCTTCTCAAGATCTAATCTGGGCCAAGTTTGAAGAGATTTCCCCCAATCCAGGTGAACAGGGCGCTTTTCCTCACGATCTTGCTCTTCTCCTTTGAGGACAGGTGTGGTGGAAACTATGCTAAAACCAAGTAGTTTGCTATATCAGAAAACCATGGAGAGAGTACTAAGATAGCAAACAGGTGTTCATCTAGCATGTGATCATCCACCATTCCTCCTTCATCTGCAGGAAAATTTACTCTAGACAAAAAGTCAGCAACAACATTTTCTTTAGCAGGCTTATCAACAAAGGTCAAATCAAAATGTTGTAGTAAAAGCAACCATCTAATAATGTGAGCATTTACATCCAATTTGTTCATTAAATATCTAATTGCAGCATGATTAGTGTGCACAAAGGTTTGATAGTCTATGATATAATGTCTAAATTTGTTTAAGGAATCCACCATAGCTAGAAGTTCCTTCTCGGTCATCGTGTGGTTTAACTCTGCTTTTGACAAATTTTTTCTTATCAAGTATATGGCATAAGGTAACTTTTCTTCAATTTGTCCTAAGGCTGCTCCTATTGCTTTGTTCAAGGCATCTGTGTGAGTATGGAAAGGTAGGGCCCAGTTTGGGCCTCTCAAAATTGGGGCAATCACAAGTTTGTTTTTCAAGGTATCTAGGGCTTCTTGACAGTTTTTAGACCATAGGAACTCGACATCTTTTCCTAAAAGACCAAACAACAGAGAGGCTAACTTACTGAAATCTTTAATGAAACTTCTGTAATATCTAGCTAAGCCTAGGAAACTTCTGACATCTCTCACCTTTTGAGGAGGTGGGACCCTTTGGATGATGGCAACTTTTTTGGGGTCCACCTGTAGTCCTTGTTTATTGCATGACCTAGCATGGTCCCTTCAGTCATCAAAAATTCACATTTTTCCAAACTGAGGGACAAGTTCATTTCAATACACTTGTCCATGATCCGGATTTAAACATGAACACAATAAATTACAGAGATAACCATAAACATAGAGATGCAACGGAAACAATACTTCATTTCATTAATGTAAAATACTGAAATATGCTTACAAACAACAATGGAAATAAACCAGCTAGGGCGATCGTAGCTTATCTATGAGAAGAGATGTGGAGGCTACATGCCTTTGAACTGTGTTACAATGAGGCTCGAAAGCCTATTTATTGTTTAGAAACATGGGAAAACCCTAAACATCCAAAAACCTAACCCTAGAAGATGAAATACCAAACTATGGGCCTCGTTTGGGTAAATTGGTACATCAACTTCCCGGGGTCGTAACTTTGGCATACGATCTCCATTTGACGCATACAATATCTCCTTAGAAAGATCTATCCAAGAAATACAACTTTGGGAAGAGAAACATCAGTCCATGGACCCATGTTGCTCCTATTTTTCCCAAAAAACGTCATTTAGGGCCTCAAAACGGCTTTGGAAGTTCAGGACCTGAAAAACTGCTAAAAATAGTAAATTGAGCTACAATTAAGGAAAATGAAAAGTTGATAGAAACAATGGTGGGGGTCCAAGTGGACTTGGTGCGTGGCAACCAATATCCACCTAGATTATTCCTCCCCCCTTAGGAAGCAATGGTCCCCATTGCGTTGAGTTACTCCATGAGATGAGGAAACTTCTGCTGAACTTGGTCCCTGGTGAACCACTTGCCCTGGTGAAGGAGTTGGCCTACTTTGACAACTTTATATAGTTGGATATTCTACTTGTGAGTGTGCTTGATCTATGTTTCCATGATCCGATCAGTTGTAGCTTGTTCCATGCAATCTGGATTTAACTCTGTGGGTGTGAGTTGTTCTGCAATGTCGGATGTGTCTAGTAATGGTAGAAAGTATGGCCGAAGGCGGTCCACATTGAACACTAGGTGCAGGCTAAGGAATGTGGGAATGCTGAGCCTAAATGCATTGTCTCCCACAGCCTTGGGAATGGTGTAAGGACCATATCGGAGTGGTCTAAGTTTCCAATAGGCTCCAGTAAGGCGTTCCTTTTGCAAATGCAACCAGATTTTGTCGCCCACCTGAAACTTGTGTGGCACCCAATGTTGATCATGGCGTTGCCTGTACCTAGCATTTGATTTCTCCAGAATGTCATGGACCTGCTGGCGAATATGTTGGATGTGCTCAATGAAGCTGTTTTCCTTATCTGTTTCGGATAGGACATGAGTCGAATCTACGTGAGTAGCTGCAAATGGCATGGCCACATCAATGGGAAAGAGTGGCTAGAATCCCAAGCCCACCTGAAAAGGGTTGTGGCCAGTCGAGCTGTGGAGAGCCCGATTGTAGCTATGTTGAACATAGGGGAGGATCTCGTCCCATGTGCATGGATGCTTTGAGTTGTACATGCATAGAATGTGTACAATCATCCTGTTGACAACCTTTGTTTGGCCATCAGTTTGAGGATGGAAGGTTGTGGACTTAGTGAGTTTGGTGTCTAGCATCGACCAGAGACTAGACCAAAATGTACTAAGGAACCTGCTATCCCGATCTGAGATGATAGACTGTGGGATCCCAAAGTGTACCCACACTCGTTCAAAGAAGAGTTTAGCAATGGCTTCTGCGATGATATTCTTCTTGCAGGCCTCCATAATGGCCATCTTCGAGAACCTGTCAATGACCACAAAAAAACAGTCGTTTCCATGTTTAGTGGAAGGAAGGCCTGACATGTAATCCATGGAGATGGATTCCCAAGGTCGATTAGGGGTAGGCAGCGGGGTATAGAGGCCTTACTTCTTGACGGCCAGTTTGGCAATGGCACAGGCAGTGCATGATCTGATGTACTTCCCGACATCCTGTCAAAGATTTGACCAATAGAAATACTTCTGCAGTACTGCCACTGTTTTCTTGACCATGAAATGCCCAACAACCTAACTATAGTGTGCTTCCCAAATCATCTTTGCACTCTCACTTGAAGGAACACAAAGGTGACCCAGGTGGCATAACAGGGCATCTTGGACGTGAAAATCTGGAACATGCCAACCCTCCAAGAGTATCTGGTATGTATGGTTGAATTCTGGGTTGCTTTTATAGAGAAGTGGCCAATCATAAGTCTCGTGCCCACAAGAGTTGAGCACAGTGGTTAATTCCATGATAGGCAGTCGACTGAGGCAATCTGCAACAATATTGGTGCTGCCCTTCTTATACTTGATATTCAAATGGAATTGTTGTAGGTATGTGGACCACTTCTGATGGTGATCATTCTATAATTTCCCTTGGGTCTGTATGAACTGGAGGGGTCGGTGGTCTATGTGGATGACCGTTTCCTTCCCCAAAATGTAATGTTTCCATTTTCGACAGTCCTGCACAATGGAATACATCTCTTTGTCATAAGTGGGATACTTTCGCACTGTGTCTGAAAGTGTCTCATTATGATATGCCACTGGATGCCCGTGTTGAGTAAGGACTGCCCCAATAGCATAGTCAGAGGCATCTGTCTCGACCTAAAATGGTTTTTGCAAGTTTGGTAATGTGAGCACTGGTGCCGAGTAGAGGCGATCTTTCAACTCTATGAATGCCTTCTGTTGAGATTCAGACCAAAAGAATTTTTCTTTCAATCCTCCCTTGGTGACTTGACTCAAGGGCCAAGTGATATGAGAAAATCCCAACATGAACCTACGGTAAAAGTTGGCAAGACCTAGAAAGTTGTGAAGCTCTGTTAAAGTGGTTGGAGAGGGCCAATCTCGAATGACTTAGATCTTGGTTGGATCCACTTGAACCCCCTGTTCATCAATAATGTATCCCAGATACTAAACCTGGGTCATGCCAAAAGTGCATTTCTCCAAATTGGCACATAAATTGTGTTGCCACAGTGTTTGGAGAACCTGTCAGATGTGGTGGAGGTGCTCTTCCCAGCTCTGGCTGAAGATCGGGATGTCATCCAAGTATACCACTACAAATGAGTTGGTGAATGGTCACAAGATGTCATCCATTAGCCTCATGAAGGTTACAGGAGCATTCGTCAATCCGAAGGGCATAACCAACCATTCGAAAAGGCCCTCCTTGGCTTTGAAGGCAGGCTTCCACACATCGGAGGGTTCAATTGGTACCTGGTGATATCCTGATTTCAAATCGATCTTGCTGAAATATTTTTCCCCCTTCAATTGGTCCAGGAGGTCATCAATCCATGGGATCAGGTACCTCAGTGATCTTGTTCAGCACCCGATAGTCAATACAGAGTCTCCAAGTCCCATCCTTCTTCTGTCCCAACACAATCGGGCTTCCACAGGGTGATGAACTCAGATGAATGTGACATTTCTGCAACAACTCCTGAATCTGCCTCTTGATTTCATCATTCTCTAGAACGGAGTGCCGATAGATTGGTCCACTGGGAAATGATGCACCTGGGGTCAGATCGATGGAGTGCTTGACCTAACAGTGCAGAGGAACCCCTACGGGGGAGGTGAAGATGTCCTCATACTCCTCCACGACCTTGTCCATATGTAGTTGTCATGCAGAGGGGCATTGTCTGGAGGTTGTGGCTACCGTCTTCTTCTTTTCTTAAGGGCGTATCCTCAGGAAAACAAATTTCACGGTTTTGGAAATGAGCTTACTGCATTGTTTTGCAGTAACCAAGGAGATGGCAGTAGGTGGTGCTACCTTCGATATCATATACAACTTATTTCCCAAAGTAATAATAATAACACGGGGCCTTGATTCATACACAACATGACGCTTCCACAAGTATGGTTGTCCTAATTAGTACATCACAAACTTGAAGAGGAGCAATGTCACACAATACCTCATCCATGAAGGGCTTGATGTTGTATGGAAGGCAAAACTACTGGCTCACGCGAAGATCCTGTCCTTGGTGAAGCCACCTAATGGTGTACGATTGTGTATGTGCTATGGTCGGTAAGCCCAGTCGCTTCACGACCTCTGCTGAAATGAGGTGTGTTTGGCTCCCGCTATCGACAATGAACTGTAGCGGGGATCCCTTTACCCATATCTGGGAGTGGAAGAGATGCTCCTCCTCCTCGGGATCTTCGGGTTCCTCCTTCTGTATCTTTGTGGTTGCAACAGTGGCATTGGGCTCCACATCAATAATCTGCTTCCCTTTGTCATTCCCCTTGTCGAGTTCTAACTCAAAGTCGAAACATGCATCTGATTCTGAAACCTTTAGCTTAACCACTAGTGACTGCTTGGCCCGACACTCACTTGTGTTGTGAGTGGAGCTCTTATGGAACTCACACCATTTTCCCATGTCCTTTTTCAGCTTCACAACACTGTTCTTGGCTTGCAGCTTTGGCAGGTTGTCTTGGGCCGCCCCACCTTGGCTTTGTCCTTTGTTTTGTGGTTTGGGGGTGCCTTTTGCTTGCTTCGGATTCACAGATCCAAAGTCCCGCTTCTTCTATTTAAACTTTTGCTCGACCTTAACGACATATCAGTATGTCACGCTGAGCAAGGAGATGTTCAGGAATTCTATTTCTTCCTGGATTTACTTGTGCAGGTAGCCGCGGTATTTGAGTATCAAATGCTGCTCTGAATCCTTGATACCCAACTTTGTACGAAGGGTATGGAAAATATTGTTAAACTCCAACACGTCTTGGTCCCTTCCCTGCCACAACGTGGTCCACTTTATGTATTGATCCTCATAGCCTCCGACAGGGTAGTACTGCTCCTTGATGGCATCCTGGAATGAATTCCAAGTGGGTGTGACTGAAAATAGTGAGCCGATATTTTCATCCTTCTGCTCGTAGTAGGTTTCCCACCAATCCTTGACATGGGGGGCTGCTTTAAGAAGAGCGAAAACAATCTTTTCCTGACTTGAAAGTTCATGAACAGAAAAATAACCCTCTAGCAGATTTAACCATTTATCTATGACATCTGTGTCTATCTAACCTTCAAATATGGGGATTTCAAAATTAACTTGTACCTTAAAGGGCGTGGCGTTTCCAGAGTAGCTGCTGGAAGCTGATGCATCGCCTCTGGGTAGTCGCTGAAGGATCTAGGCAAAGTTGTCCATCATCGCGTTCCTTTGTCGCTCAAGGGCTTCTTCAAGAAAGATTTTGATAGGATCTCCTGCCTCCTCGTCTTTCTTCTCATCCACCATGGGAGGTCGTCGGGATTTGCGAGACTGGTCTTGCAAGGTTCGACTAATTCAATCCCTAACTCCTTATCTCCCGACCTTGTTGGGGACATGCAAAGAAAAACAAAGAAAAAATAGACCACTCTGATACCACTGATCTGGATTTAAACAAGAACACAATAAATTACAGAGATAACCATAAACATAGAGAAGCAGTGGAAATAATACTTCATTTCATTAATGTAAAATACTGAAATATGCTTACAAACAACAAAGGAAATAAACCAGCTAGGGCGATGATAGCTTATCTCTGAGAAGAGATGTAGCGGCTACATGCCTTTGAACTGTGTTACAATGAGGCTCGAAGGCCTATTTATTGTTGAAAAACATGGGAAAACCCTAAACATCCAAAAACCTAACCCTAGAAGATGAAATGCCAAATTGTGGGCCCCATTTGGGTAAATTGGTACATCAACTTCCTGCGCTCGTAACTTTGGCATACGATCTCCGTTTGACGCGTACAATATCTTGTTAGAAAGATCTATCCAAGAAATACAACTTTGGGAAGAGCAACATCGGTCCATGGACCCATGTTGTTCCCAGTTTTCCCAAAAAATGTCGTCTAGGCCCTCAAAACGGATCCGGAAGTTCAGGACCCGAAAAACTGTTAAAAATAGTAAATTGTGTTACAATTAAGGAAACTGAAAAGATGAAAGAAACAATGGTGGGGGTCCAAGTGGACTTGGTGGGTGGCCACCAATATCCACCTGGATCAGTCCAAGACTTTTCCTAGGTTAGATAAAGCTTCCTGAAAGTTAGAACCATAAGAAGTGAAATCATCCATATATATTTCCACTGCATCATGAACCAGTTTAGAAAATATACTCAATATTGCTCTCTAGAAAGTGGCTAGAGCATTGCACAAACCAAAGGGAAGGACTCGATATGCAAAGGTACCCCAAGGACAAGTGAAAGTGGTCTTATCTTGGTCTTCCGGGCTAATTTGGATTTGATTGTATCCGCTAAACCCATCTAAGAAGGAGAAAAACTTTTTCCCCGCCAAACCATCTAACACTTGATCTATGAAAGGCAAAGGAAAATGGTCCTTTTTAGTGGCTTTGTTCAATTCCCAATAATCAACACAGATTCTCCACTTACTGTTTTTCTTTGGCACTAGCACCAAAGGAGAGACCCATTCACTGTCAGAGATGGGGTAAATGAATCCTGCATCAAGTAATTTTTGCAATTCTTCCTTAGCAATGTCTTTAAAGGCTGGATTCATCTTCCTTTGAAGCTGCCTGACTGATTTGCAATCTTCCTTAATGTATATATGATGAGTACATACTAAAGGGTGCACTCCCTTCATCTGCTTATAACTCCAGGTGAAGGCATCTAAATGTTTTCTCAATAAGCTGCACAACTCCTTCTCCTAGGAAGTGGATAGGGATGGTTTGATTTTCAAGGTTCTTTATGGGCCAAGCTCTATATTCTTAACATGGAGAGAGGTCGGGTCAACCACATAGAGATCAGGTAAGTGATTGTTTTGGGTTTCTTTCACCATGTCCTCTAATGGCAAGGTGCTGGGGGGTGGATTCTGAATTAAATTTTCAATGATATCATCCTCATCTTGCGGGTTCCCCCCCCCATGGCAGTTTCTAATGCACAAAGTGGTGCAAAATATACTTCATCCTAATCCTCCTCCTCCAACCAGAGAGGTAGATAATGTTCTAGCAAGGGTTGGGAACGAGGGTATAGGACTAACTGTTTGGACATATGCCCATTCTTGATGGTCATGTTCCTAGCCTGATAGCTGATATAGGCATCGGCAGTAGCCAACCAGGGTCTTCCCAGGATGAGAGGATACCCAGTGAGCTTTGCCTTCAGCTGGAGAACCAAGAAATCAGTAGGGTACTCCCAAGAATTAATAGAGACCATCACATCTTCCACAATCCCTTTAGGGGTCCCGGTGGAGCAGTCTGCTAACTGCAGCACTGTCGTGGTCTTCCTCAGGGAGCCCTGGAGGTTAAGTTTGAGCATGGTGTCCTTTGTCATCACATTAATGGCAGCTCCCAGATCAATCAAGGTATGTGGGATCATGGTGCCATTGATGTGGACATCAACTACTGGGCTTCCAGGGTCTAGATATTTCGAACAGATTACCTGCCCCAACATCAGGTTAGACAATTGTCCTATGACATTGATGGTTGGGGCATCTCTCTTGTGCTTGCCTGGATGCCTAAAGCACTTCTCTTTGATCAATCGATTGTATATAGGCACATATTTTATGGCTTGGAGAAGTGGTATCTTCACACATAATTGTTTCAATTCTCCCAGAAGTTCAGTCTCTTCCGTGGTGGGCTGTGTTGTCCCGGATAGTCTCTCAGGAAAGGGTGGAATTGATTTAGGTTCAATTTCCTCTTTATCTTCCTCAACGTCCCCAGTGGGAGGCTGGCTATCTGGGAGAACCTTCCCATATCATAGGTTAATCTCCTGAATCTCCACAACATAAGTTGGGCATGATGGTTCCCCACTATATACTTGTTGAGCCTGCTTATTGTTCGGTTTGGGTTTGGTTGGGCAGGCATTTGGGGTTGCCTTGGTGGAGCAGGAGGCAATGGTTGTGGTTGAGTAGGTGGTGGAGGAAAGGAGCAGGAGGAGAGTTTTACTGGGGCCTTCACCCCTGATGAGATGCATTCCACTGAGGTTGTGGCTGAGCATAGGATTGGAATGAATGCACAGCTGGTTGGGCATGGTATTGAGATGGAAAGGACCAAGGAGGAGGCATGGACTAGGAAGGATGAGTAGGGGGTCCCTAAGAAGGTATGGAAGTGACATGGTTGGGGTTGTAATATGCCTGAGATGTCCCTTGCATCCCCTGCTGGTATGGTCTAGGTCCATGCAGTCTCCTTTGGTTAATGAAATAAAGTGGTTCAGCGGCTCCTTCGGCCCCTTGGTATACAGCTTTAAGTTCGAGCAAGGAAGGGAACTCATCTGTAGAATGATATTCTTCACAGACTGAACAAACCTCTATAGAGTTCAATGGGAATTCATCCTTGCGATGCCTCCTGGTGCACCTAGGACAAAAAATGGCCAAAGCCCTCTCTGCTTCCTCTTGTTTCCTTTTGATATGCAAGGTATCCATTGGCATGGCAAGATTCTACAGCATCTCACTCTTGAAATCTTCCAGGATGTTTCCAAGTTCACCTTTGATGGATGAATTGGATGAGGAGGTACTAGCTATAGGTTGACTCCCCCTACCTCTCTTTCTGGCTACTCTAGAATGGTTTCTAAAGACAGTCTTTATGTCCTCATAAGGTAGTTGGTAGATGTATCCCCTGGCCAGTAAATGGAGGGTGTCTAGAAGGTCTTCTAGAATTCCCTTGAGCAGGACCAACTTCAGAGATTCAGGGTCAAGTGTGCACCTGGTCCTTTTGTAACTGAGTTGGAACCTCTCTTCATAATCTTCCAAGGATTCATCACTTCCCATGGTCATTCAGAAGATCTCTTCCTAAGTATCTTTTGACCTATAGTAGTCTCGATACTTGTTATTAAAGGCCTGCTGCATCTGAGCTCAAGTTGTGATGCTATTGCTAGGTAACCCCATGAACCAGTGCAATGCTGCATCCTTGGGAGTAGAAGGAAATAGTTTCAACTTTTGCTCATCTTCTACATAGTCATAGGTTCAATAGATGACAAAAAACTCAAACAAGAAGGTGTTAGGATCTTCTGTGGTCAAACCATGGAAGTGAGGTAGGGTTGAGGGACTTATATTCTTCATTTTGGTGTCCCCATTGGTCTCCCAGATGGGAAAGGTACCCTCTATTATTTCTCCATTCCCTCTAGCATTTCTGTTTTCAGCCATTGTCTCAGGAGGGATGTTTTCTTCTTCTTCTTCCCCTATAGATTCTTCAAATATCGTTGGCTGTTCAACTAAAGGTTCTTCTTGATCACTGCCACTGAAAAAGAGAGAAGGTTGGCTATGTGATGCAGTGGGGGTGTTGGGCAAGAATTTTCCTGAATTATCTATGTTCCTACGAGGAATGAAATGAAATATTTTTGGTTGGTTTTTGTTTTTCTCACTGCTTGTACCTGCAAAACTGAAATTGATTGAACAAACAAATTGCAACTAACTGAAATGAAATTGCTGAAATGAAATTGAAAAACTGTAAAGGAAAGCAAATGAAATGCAGAATTGAAAGCAAGGAAATGACTAATCTACTTTTGCTGAAATGGAAATTGCAAAATTGAAAATGAAAGCAGGGAAATTGCTGAAGTGGAAATTGCATAATTGAAAAGGAAAGCAAGGAAATGTAGAAACTGAAAGAAACAACTACTCTACTTTTGCTAAAATAAACTACTTAGCAGAATGGTGCGATAGAAAATAGAAGAAAGAAGTAACCACAAAATATTTTGATGCTTCCCCAACAAAGGTGCCAAAAAGTGTTGAGCACTAGTATTGCAGCAATAATGTTGCAACTCCTGGGCTTCCTACTTTACTTTTATCAACCTGGTAGTTCGTAACGGTACTGTATGCACAAGTACTAGTTCTTACTGCAGGCTGTCACTTGGTTAGCTGGCGCAAGATCACTAGGAGCTCAAACCAACTTCTATGGATTCCAAAAGAAGCTCTATATGTGATGAAAGAAAGGAAAGCTTACTCTACAAAGGCTACTCTACTTGTAGAAAAGAAAAGAAGATTGAAATGTAAAGTAAACCTAGCAAACCCTACTTAACCAACTAATCCTACTTTTGCAGAAAGAGAGATGAAAAACCATGAAATGAATGCCATTACCTACTCAGAAGTAAACAACATCTACTCAAGCTATTTCTAGAAGTAAATGAGCAAAAACAGCTTTTTGGGTTTTTATGTATTTTTATGTGAAATTGTCATGCATGTAATTTATTTGATTGCGAATGTGACAGCGAATAAGTGGTGATGGAAGGCGGTTTTGAGACTTGAGAAGATGTAGGATGGTGTGGATGGGTCCTAGGAGGTCTCAGGTGGCCTTCTGGAGGCTTTTCCTGCAATCGGACTTCAAAAAGAAGCCTACAGGAAAATCTATAGGAGGCTGCAGGGGATCTACAGGAGGTCTATAGGAGGATGCCGAGAGTATTTTTGAAGGTTTTGAAGGTGTTAGAGTGGGTGGAAAGGGTAGCTAAAGGCTAGGATGATGTGTTAAGGCACCTAGGGGTCACCAAGGATTGATAGGAGAGGAAAAGATGGTCGGGAGAGAGGAAGAAATCCTATGGAAAAACAAAGAAAACTAAGGCAGATTTGAGGTGAACTTTGGGCGACCTGTAGGGAATAGATCAGGGAGAGAATGTGATGGCTAGTAGTATGACTTGCTGTGAGAAGAGATTTGCTGCAAAAGGAACTGAAAATCAAACAAGGAGTTCAAGCAAGCAAGGAAACTAATAACATCAAAAAACAAAATTTTGCATCAAGCTAATCTAGATTATGAGCTATGGAAAGAAATGCTAAAAAATGCTATAATGAGAGAAAGCATGGAAGGAAACTTATTGCAAGACTGAAATGAGCATGGTGAAAGAGATCTAAAGCAAATCATTAACCTTCTAACAAACTGCAACACTAGAAATCCTATGGAGAAGGCAAATCTGTGTTTTTTGTGGCAACAAAAGGGTCTTGGATTCAGTTCATGGTCCCAAAGGGAGGAAAAGAGGCCAAGGCTCTATTGATGGCCTTTTTGTATCTTCTTTCTATCATTGTTCAACCTTCTATAAAAAACTCAAATGGAAACAACCTTCTAAATTACCAAAAGCAACATATTCTTAACCAAGAAATAAATTTATCTAACAACAACTAATCCATAAACTGAAACAAAGCATATAAATAAAAACAAGAGGAGCTTGGCTTGCTTGGATTGGGCACTAATCCAAGAGCTTCAGCCCTCTGAGGTAACTCATTGCTAGTTCAAAAAGGATCTCATCTTTATTATCAAAATAATAATAGGATTACATGAAACTGTCAACAAAAGTAAGCTCGAAGTTGAGCAGAGCAATGTTGCAACAAAAAGTCGAAAATTTGACTATGTTCTTAATGAGGCCCTAGGCCTTTCTACTTATACAACTAAAGCTCCCAACAACTTCCTTAAAATTAGGGAGGCTTGGCTCCCAAAACTCAAGATAAACATAAGTTATCCTCCACTTGCTCGGCTGCCTCCTAGTGCATTGATTTGGTTGTTTATGCTCCGAGCTACATGAAAGAGAATTGGAAGTTGGGGAGTAAAAAATGAGGGGGATTCCCTCCTATAAATCCTCTCCTTTGTCCACTTCAAATTATTGCTGCCAATTGTCCATTAAATCTTTGACTTTGTCTTCAAAATTCAAAAAAAAACTGCATTAAACACATATTAGACTCCATGGCATCATAACCAACCCGACTCACTCCATTAGCATAAATATAATCAAAAAACATGCAATAAGCTAAGAGAATGGTTGATTAAACTATTTTAGGAGGCAAAATGAGCCCATATAATTACCCATTTATGGGGCTCATCACCACATCTTTACTCCTGATGATTTTATGGTTTTGATAATCATATAAGCAATAACCAAAATCATTAACACCATATTCATTAAGGGTACACTTTTTTTTATTTTGGCACAAGCTTTGTTTTATTTTCTTTATTAATGTGGACAAATCCTTCACAACCTAAAGACTTTAGAAATGAGTAGTTTACCTTCTTATCTATCCATGCCTCCCCTGGAATACCACCATCCAAGGAACTTGAAGGCCCTCTATTTATCAAATAAACAACAATATCTATAACATCTTCCCAAAATTGTAAGGGTAACCCTGCATCCAATCTCATATACCTTGCATGCTCCATGATTTTTTTGTTCATCCTTTCTGACACACCATTTTATTATGGTGTTCCTAGAATTGTCTTCCCTCTGTGAATTCCATGGTCTTAACAGTAATTATCAAACTCCTTGCTGCAATATTCACCTCCATTACTTGATATGAGAGACTTCAAATTCATTCCTATATCATTCTCAACCAACACTTTCCATTTCTTAAAAGTATGAAAGACATCATATTTATTTCAAACGCAATAAACCAATGTTTTCCTAGTTGCATAATCAATAAAAGTAGCATTATAGCAAGAGCCATCAGAGATTGTACCAGAGAAGGTCCACATACATCGGTATGCACAAGCTCTATTTTTTCACTCTTCTTTTCTTTACCTACTCTGAGAAATATGATTCTCTTTTATTTTCCATAAACAAAATTCTCACAAAAATTCAAATGAACAAGGCTTCAAACCTGGTAACAAATTTCATGAGTGAAGAATCTACATCCCCTTCTCACTTGTGCCCAAGCCTATGATGCCACAATGTCATATCTTCTCTTGTCGAGGTTAAAGAAATAGAAAAATTAGAAATACCATTGCACTATTCCAATCTACCAACCTTTTCTTCTTTTGTTATTACTAGGGCTCCTTTAGTGACCTTCCAGGTTTTGTCTGTAAATGTAGTCACACAACCTTCACCTCCTAATTTCCATATTGATATTATATTTTTCTTTAGATTTGGAACATGCTTTACCTCCTTTAATAGCCATTGGTTTACATTTTGTATCTTTATAAGTACCTTATCCATTCTAATGATTTTATAGGGTTTATCATCACCTAGACGAACCTGTCCAAAATCTCCTTGAACATAGTCATGAAAAAGTTTCCTATCAGGTGTGGCATGGAATGAAGCCCTTGAATCTATCTCCCAAGCATCAATAATATCTTTTAATGAAAGAATCAAGGTATCTTGTGACACAACACCTATTACATTCGCTTCTTGATTTTTCTCTTTATATCTATCTCCTTATTTTCCCGTCTGAGATTTATAGTCTTTCTTCAAGTGTCCTTTCTTTCCACATTTCTAGCACATTATCCCCGATCTAGATTTGGATATTCCTTTCCTTGAATTCTCAATAGAGAAATTTTGAGGTAAAAATGGGCCTCAAAACAAAAATGTACAACGAAAATCAACTTTATAAGAAACAATAGGATTCAATATGATGATGTCATCCATGGGGGATGATTCACCATTTTTGGAGTAAAAATCTAAGAATATATATATATATATATATACTTTTTCAACTCGTATTTTCAACTTATCTCCCTATGATTTTACTCAAATTTCAAGTGGGAGCACTCGTTGGATGCAAAATTTAATTTTGCATCCAAGGAGTACCCATGTTGTATACTTTTGATGGACCCTACTACATGAAAAATTTGAAATACATGAAAAAAAATGTGATTGCAATCATGTTTTTCTTGTATTTCACATTTTTCATATAGTATGGTCCATCGAAATTATGCAACGTGGGTACTCCTTCAGTAAAACATAGGGAGATAAGTTGAAAAAATAGTTTTTTCTTTTCTTACCTTCAAAACTTGATGAGGTAATCTAATCTTATTTTATTATTTCCACTATTCTTTTATAATATTCCTTAGGAGGCCCATTTTAGACCTCAAAATTTCTCTAATGTGTGATGTCTTGGGATGTTTCCACTCTCTAGTTTTCTTCCCCTAATATTTGCAGTCAAAGAATTACTTGTTGTCTCACTTGAGCTTTTCCATCACATTTTCTCATTGAGTATAACACCAAAAACATCATCAAACGTTAAAATACTAGATCCATAGATATAATTACTGATTGCCATGACTAAGCCATTCCAACTTTCTAGAAATGAGCACCTAAACAATAGATCTCTAACTTCATCATAAAAACTTATCCATACATAACTTAACTAACTAGTAATTGTGTTAAACTCATTTAAATGATCAACAATAGATCCACCTTCTTACATCTTTATATTAAATAAATGCTTCATAAGAAATACCTTGTTTGAGGCACACATTTTTTCATATAGTTTGGTCAATGCCTTCATTATATCATTTGTTGTTGTTTCCTTTGAAATGTTTAAGGCCACTGATGTTCAAGGCACAACTGTATTGTTCCTAATGCCTTTCTATCGAGAATCCCACATGCTTCACATGTCATACTTGTTGTCTTCTTTTCTTTTTCACTCACTTGCAAGTAAAGATATTTTTGATACAAATAATCCTCCATTTGCATCTTCCATAGCTAGTAATTTTTTCCATTGAATTTCTCAACCCTAAACCTACCATCTTCCACCATTTCTCCCACTTAAACCAGGAATCCTTGTTTCTTGCGAGTTTATCAGCGAAATAGACCTTCGGCTCTGATACTAGTTGTTTGAAATTAAATAATAGAGAAATGGAACACATAAAATATTGAGGAAACACAAAGACAAAAAAAAGATACATATATATGTGGTTCACCTAATTTGGGCTACCTCCATGGAGAAACAACCAATCCTTCCTTTTATATTATCTAAATTGAAGGGATACAACCTACAACAAATCTGATGTAACTTCCTCTTCACTCTCACACAATATCCTCTCTTTTTATCACATATATAATAATACAAAGTTGCAATATAATTCCCTCATATAAACTGAGGGTTGCCTTCTAGGGCAAAAAATCCTAAATTAATATAAATTCTACCACCAAATATTCTGCCTAATGAATGACCCAAATTGACCATGAAATTACAATATTTTACAAGGCAATTTTTATCTAAATTTTTCTTTGACCCCCTTAGAGGTACTAGTGGGGGGGGAACCTCTCCACACCCCCCTCCCCACTCCCAATTAGGGACTAGGTTCCAAACACAGCTAAAAAAAAAACCTCTGAATCAGGAAGATAATCCAGTTCCACACCCAACAAGTATTACATAACATGGAATGCTATTCCTTTTTGTTATTAGTAATGATAGTCATTTTTTCTCTAAACAACTTCATAATATTTCATGCATTCCATACAATCTTAATTAACTTAAACTTTATCTATTAATCAAGAATTGAACAAATGTGGGAAATTTAGAACAATCCATAACTACTTATTTTAATGCATGACCAACTTTGTAATTAATATATATGTAGGTGCCATCAACGAAATACCTAACCTTTACAAAATTCAACATTCAGTTTTAGAATTTCCATGATTCCTACATTGTTCTCAATTGGTGCTTCATGTGATATTAGGTCCTATTTCCTAATTAGTCAATGAAAGTATGGCCACATTTAGGCTTCTATTGGAATAAAGCCAAGAATCATAACACCTATTGTTCGATGAATGCATCAAAACAATAATGTGCTTCAAGTATTATTTGATGCACCCTTAATCTTGCTTTATAGTTTTTTAAATTATTGATCCAAAATTTAATGGTTCAAATGTTGGCCAACTCATTAGAGGAATCCTAAAGTTTCAAATGAGCCTCCTAAGAAAATAACAAAATAATAACTAAAATAATAAAATGAGCATTATGATTTTTTAAAGGAAAAGAAAAAAACTATTTTTTTAATTGTATTTTGGCTTGTCCCTTTACAAGTTTACTCAATTGTCAAGCGTAGGCACCCATTGGATGCATAATTAAATCAATTATAAAGGAAGTGTGTGTGTGTGTGTGTGTGTGTGTGTGTGTGTGTGTGTGTGTGTGTGTGTGTGTATGTGTGTGTGATAGGTTCACTTAGATGTCAAGTGCAGGCACATGTTGGATACATAATTTAATTAGACATCCAATAATTACCTATACTTGATATTTGCATTGAAAATGTAGTAAGGAATGGCTTCTTTGACTCGTGCCTTAGTTAAAGATTCCAATTAGAATCCAGTCTCGTATTTACTTGAGTTAGCTATCAGTTGACATGTGTGATGTGGCCTATCACTGAGTTTAATTAGATGGCT
Source organism: Pinus tabuliformis (assembly GCA_031772625.1). Taxonomy (NCBI): domain Eukaryota; kingdom Viridiplantae; phylum Streptophyta; class Pinopsida; order Pinales; family Pinaceae; genus Pinus; species Pinus tabuliformis. Next base: position 458,442,934 of record CM062820.1, read on the forward strand.
TTCAGTGAGTTGTGGACTAGTTGATGGCTAAAATTATCTATCTAGTGGAGTTAACTCTAGTTTCTAATAGTTAAAGGATCTCTAGTTATAGAGTAGAGATACACTTGAGTTTAGTTGAGTAGTTTAATTTCTGTTAACTCAACTTACTCTCAGTTAACAGCAAAAACTACTATTTTTAGCCCTAGTAGGTCATGCAATTTGAATTTCCTATTGAGATTGGATGAAGCCACAATTGTATTTATTCATTGTACACAAGTTCTTGTGTGCAAGGATTAAGGATTGAGAAAAGATAATTTTCTTGGGAATTGCGCAAGGAAATAGGATAATTTCCTATTTTTTAGGGACAGACTAGCGCTATGAAATAGGAGCTTCCTAGTAGACCTTATTTTCCTAAGTGTTGGGAAAGCCTTGAGAGAGAGTTGATCAGTATTGCAGGGAGCCTCAGGATTAAATCAAATTCTATGTAATAGATCAGATTTCTCAGTTGATTCAATACAAGAAAGCATGGGTTTTTCCCAATTGGGTTCCCTAGATAAATTTTGTGTTCTATGTGTGATTGTGTTTCTATTCATTGTTTTCTTTCTACAATTTTTTTTGTCTTGAAATCTTGTGCCTTTTATGTTCAGTTTCTTTGATCCAGGTGGATGTTGGTGGCCACCCACCTATCCCACTCGGACCACCACCACTGCCTCTTTCATTTTTTTAGTTTCCTTAATTATAGCACAATTTACTATTTTTGGTAGTTTTTCGGGTCCTGAATTTTCGGAGTCATTTTGAGGCCCTAAATGATGTTTTTTGGGAAAATTGGGGCCATCATAGGCCATTGACCAATGTTGGCCATTCAAAAGTTGTATTCCTCAGATAGATATTTCTAACGAGGTATTGTGTATGTCAAACAAAGATCGCATGCCAAATTTATGACCCCGGGAAGTGGAAGTGCCAATTTACCCAAATGGGGCCCATAGTTTTGGTGCTTCATCTCCTAGGGTTAGGGTTTTGGATGTTTATGGTTTCTCATATTTTCTCAATAATAAATAGGCCTTCGAGCCTCATTGTAACACAGTTTAGAGGCATGTAGCGACCACATCTCTTCTCATAGATAAGCTACCATTGCCCGCGCTAGTCTTATTTCCATTATTTTTGTAAGCATATTTTAGTATTTCATATTAATGAAATGAAGTGTTATTTCTGCTGCATCTCTATATTTATGGTTATATCTATAATTTTGTGCATTCCTGTTTAAATCTAGATCATTGTTGTCATTAGCAGTTGCAAGGTTTCAAGGATTTTCTACATGGTATCAGAGATTAAAACAAGATAGAAACTAAGTTCCTTGATCAGATTCAAAGAGCACTGAAGAGAATAACAGTTAGTGCAGGAATTCTACAAGTGCAGGAATCATTTCGTTCTATGGTTTGAGGACATAGCATGCCCTAGAAGGGACATTAAATTTCTGTGCATTGAAGGAAGTAATGGAGGTTGTGTTAGAAGATAATGGGGTTTTGGAATACATCAAGATTGATATTCCTAAACCTCCTGCATCAAATGCACAACAGTTGACTCAATGGAGGAAGGACACTGCCAAAGTTAGGAGGATGATCCTAGAAGGAGTTAGAGACCATATTGTTCCAAATTTGCATGGGAAGGAGACAACATTCTAGATGTGGAAGGCCTTTATTGATATTTTCAAAAGTAGTAGTGATTCCAAAAAACTTGCTTTGAAGGAAAAATTGAGGAACATTTGAATGGGAAATAATAAGCCCATTGTTACATATCTATCCAGGTTTTCTCAAGTGAGGGATGAAATTGGGGGTGTTGGAGAGACATTTCCACTATCAGATCTTATGAGCCTTTCTCTTCTTGGGCTTCACAAATCCTGGCATATTTTCCAGGATGCATTGAATGGAAGAGATAAGCTCCCTTAATTGGGAGAGACTGTGGTCAGATCTTGTGTAGGAAGAGATAAGGAGGAACACAAGGGATGAAGTCTCATTTGGGATAGAAGATGAGGAGAAATTTGATTTAGCTGGAAAAGGGAAGAAATATAAAGGCAAGCAGGCCCAAGGAAAAAATGAGTCTAGTCAGAATGGAAGCAAGGAAAATAAGGATCTTAGCAAGATTAATTGTTTTCATTGTCATGAGTTCGGAAATTATGCTTCAAAATTTCCAAACAAGAAATCCAGCAAGGTTGATGCAACAACAAGAGAAGAAGCACTCTCTTCTTAGTTCAAATTGGATTTCTCTTTGATATCTTGCATGGCAAGCTGTGTGGTACATTGGCTCAGGGGATTCATTCCACATGATAGGGGATAAAGGATTCTTCAGCAGTTTGGAGGACAAATACATGCAATTCCATATAGAGATTGGAGATGATGGTAGATACATGACTAAAGGAGTTGGCACAATGAGCTTTAATAGTCCATCCATTTCCCTTCTCTGTCTCAAGAATGTGATGTATGTCTTAATATTGAAGAAAAACATTGTCTCAGTAGCAGTCATTGAAGACAAAGGGTGTTTTTTAGTATTCAACAAAAGGAAGGCCTACCTCAAGCATTCTGCTTCAGGACAAGTCAAGTAGATTGGTGTCAAGATCGAGAACCTCTACAAATTGGAGGTTGATGCATGTGCAACCTTGAGCAGCAAGGAAAAGAGTTCTCAGAGTAGAGATGTGGTGGTTGAGCGAGAGCAAGATAGAGCTCTCAAGATGGAGCCTCAGCTAGTATCTCAGTTTCAGTCTAAGCTAGTTGGTAGTTGGGTTGACCAACAAGATGATGATGAGGACCATAGCCCAGGGTGAGTGGAGGAAGCCACTCAATTAGAGAATTCCAATATATGGAAATTTCGAGCCAAGTTGGTAGAGGATTTTGTCCAGGGATATCAGAAGAGATTTGATTCTTCCATCTTCAAGAAGTAGACACCCAGGTACACATGGTACATGGCACTTATGACTAAAGTAGTGGACTCGTAGAGCATGGTGGGAAAGTACAAGTCTTCAAAGAAGATTTTGCAAAAGGAAGCATAGAATTATTCTATTTCAAAGGGAGCAGTTATAGCAATAGAGAAATTGGTAGAGTTGAATAAAGATCTAGGTGGACAAGGTTCTTCCAAGAATTCCTTCCTTGCTAAGAGGGAGTGTTGAAAATGTAGCAACGGATGGCTTCTTTGATTGGTGCCTTAGTCAAAGGTGCGAATTCAAATTCAATATCATAGTTACTTGGGTTAGCTATTAGTTTACATGTGTAATGTAGCCTATCATTGAGTTATTGTCAATTAATTCAAGTTAGATGTCTTTCAGTGAGTTGTGGACTAGTTGATGGCTAAACTTAGATATCTAGTGGAGTTAACTTTGGTGTTTGTCAGTTAACTGATCTCTAGCTCTAGAATAGAGATAGACTTGAGTTTAGTTGAGTAGTTGACTTTATGCTAACTCAACTTACTCTCAGTTAACAACAACAATTGTTATTGTTAGCCCTAGTAGGTCATGCAATTCGATTTTCCTATTGAGATTGGATGAAGGAATAATTATATTTATTTATTGTACATAGGTTTTTGTGTCCAAGGTTTGAGGATTGAGCAGAGCTAATCTCTTGGGAATTTCACAATTCAATAGGATAAATTCCTATATTTAGGGGCATATTTGTGCTATAAAATAGGAGCTTCCTAGCAGGCCTTACTTGCTTAAGTGTTGGGTAAGCCTTGAGAGAGAGTTTATTATTATTGTAGGGAGCTTTAGACTTGAAGCAGATTCTATATAATAGATCAGATTTCTCAATTGATTCAATATAAGCAAGCAGGGGTTTTTCCCAGTTGGGTTCCCCAAATAAATTTTGTGTTCTATGTGTGATTGTGTTTCTATTCATTGTTTTCTTTCCACAAATTTTTGGTAGAGAAATATTGTGTCTTTTATGATCAGTTTTCTCTCATTAGCAGTTGCAAGGTTTCAAGGATTTTCTACAATTTGAGTAAATTTATAAAGAGATAAGCCGAAAATACCATATATATATATATGGTATTTTTGGCTTATCTCTTTATAAATTTACTCAAATTTCAAATATAGGCAATTGTTGGATTCATAATTAAATTGTGTATCTAACATGTGCCTACACTTGACAGATGAGTGAACCTATAAGGAGATAAGCCAAAAGTATAATTTGAAAAGTAGTTTTCTTTTTTTCCCTCCAAAAATATTTAACCTTGGGGATGACATCATCACTTTATATCTTATGGGTTATTTTAAAGTTAATTTTGTTCGTACAATTTTTTTTGTTTTGAGGCTCATTTTTAATCTTAAAATTTTCATAAAGCTTAACAATAATTCCATATATAATTTTCTTTACTAATTAAAATTAAATTAGTAAAAAAACAATGACAAATTTTCTATATTTATTAATTTACCCTTTGTATTCTCATGGTTAATACATATATTTGCATAATATCTTAAGTGAAAGGCCATAACCAAATCATTTCCATTTCCTTGATATACTAAGTGATATCTTCACTTTGAATAACAAAACTAAAAGTTGGTAAGACACCATAAGTTAATTATTTCACTTAAATAATGTTGATATTCCCACTTGAAATCCAAGTTTTTGGAAAATACATTTTCTTGTGATTCGAAATTTATCACATGGACCAACAAAATATTTTGATGTCTAAGTTAATTTATAAATCAAGTTCAATAACATATGTCCTATCTTAATGATATTATGACCTATTTTGTATTGAATTATATTATCAATATGTTTGAGTTATTGTGTATTGAATTAGAATATCTATATGTTTGAGGTTCACTTTGTAGTTGTTGTTAAGAAATTTTATCATTTCACTCTCCTTTTTTAAGAAATTAACTAGTTGCTCATAATGATTAATCACTATAGCACTTGTAAATTCATATTACCATAAATTCACAAGAAATAACTCATATTACCATAAATTCATAGGAAATAACTAATGTTAGGATCTTATTCTAGTTCAATTACTTAGATACATAATTTCAATTAATGTATGTGGTCAATTAAAAATATAGTTAATAGTTAGTCATTATAAAAATGGTATTATGTGTTTAGAAAACCTTAATCAGTAAGTAGGTTCTCATTATAAGTGGGCACATGTGTAGTTAATATTCTTCATGGACAAATATATATTGAGTAGAAGGTTATGTAATGTTTTCTTTAAAAAAATGATTTTAATATAGCATTGCTCTTGGAGGTTTCCCCCTTGAAGAGGGAAGCAAACACAACTCTCTACTTTCTATTGTCAAAGAGGTCTTTATTTGGGGTTATCTCCTTTTTTTTTGTAGAAATTCTACTCTCTACACATCTTGTAGAGAAACTATAGATTAAACTGATTATGCAATGTACTAAAGCAAAATACTCAATCTACTTCTACTATCAAACTTGCAGAAGCTTAATCAATTTTGAGCAAGATCAAATAGAACACATAAAATAGAGAAGAAGATTCAATCACACATGAAACACATAAGAATACTTGTTGGGTAGCGAAGGTCCCCCGTAATAGTTTTGGGGCTTAGAGCCTATAAATTAGGATGAAAATATTGTAAAAACTCTGAAATATGCGGAGCGCGAAATGTAATAGATCGAGTCAAAGGGTTGTCCACCCAAGAAATAATATAGAATAATAGGAAGTAAGTCAGCTTGCCAATGTATAAATAGAGCGAGGCTCTAAGGGTAGAAGGTAGCTTTTTGTATGTAATGGAATGTAATGGGTTTTTGAGGAATGTAGTCTTGAAGCGTTTATAAGTCTGAGTCAAGGGTGTTGGTAGGTAGATAGAGGCTCTGCAGCTGTGTGTGCAGAGGCCTAGTAGAGTTTGCAGCTATGTGCGCAGACCCCTGTAGCTAAGTGCGCAGGGAAGATATGGATGTATTGGTGGAAGAATTTAATAAAGATAAGTTGATTCTAAAATTCCGTGTTAAATCTGAATTATTGTGGATCTGGCTAATTTATGATTGATACAACTGTTGATCTATGCGTGTATGCTTATGTTATGAGTTTATGCAAATCTATATCTTTTATAGGTGCATGAACTGGTTATTTCTATTAAATGTTTGCTTAAAGACCATAAAAAGTAGATCTAATCTATAACAACACATTAATAAGTATTAAGGATTTTCCTGGGTCCGGATCTACGCGAAGCAGAGTGGCGCGAAGCCACAGAACAGTGTGTGAACCTTCCAGACCACATCAAGACATCCCAAGGGTGTGGAAACCTAGTTCTAGCACCCTCCCCTGCTACCTCGGGTGAGACCTCAGTCCATGCTCCGCTAGTTGTTGCCGAAAGGGCCAGTAGCTATGGGATTTGTTTGGCTAAATAACTCTTCCGAACCTGGGTCAGGCCCCTATAAGCCAACAATACTCAGGGGAAAGCCTTAGCTAAAAACCCCTCTATCTGTATTATCATACAAGTGGAAATATCTCAAGATTACACAAAGATTTAGCTCTCAAGCTATCCAGCTCTCAGTAAAATCCCTCACTACTGCTCATAGACAAAATAGACAACACATGTGCCTTCCTTGCACAATTTCTTCTAGAACTTTCCTCCTTATTTCCTTGCGCAGTTTCTCTTGGGTCCTCCAGCTGCAACTTGTGTGATTTTCACCTCACACACAACAGTGACCTATAAAATAACTGCGCAATCCTGAAGGAGTTGATTCCTTCTGCATGCAAGAGTTTCCTTTATAGGAAAATTCCTCCAACTGATAGCATAATGTCCCTGTCTTTAATATCAACTGGGTCTTTCTCTGAACTGACATGCATGATTTATTTATGAGAGAATATTCAGTTATCTGGAGAACACTAGTTTCACGCATGCATGCATTAACTTACTGAACTCACAATTAGTTCCACAAATTGTTTGGAACTAATTTAACTGGACTTAACTCAATTAACTTAGCTAACTAATTACAGCTCATCCTTATCTCCTTAATTAAGGGATAACTTCCTCAATCAAAGGGATAACTGTTGCATGTCTTCACAAAGACTTCATGTTTGATTTTCACCAACTAATTAACTCAAGATGAATTAATTAATTATTTTTCAAACAGCTAGTGAGACTAAATTCGAATTTTTATTCTCAATTTTAATTCAGGGACTAAGTAAAATTGGAATCTATCCTGAAATGTTATATATAGCAATGTTATTTTTAGCACTTTTATTATTTTTCATTCCTTATTGCTATTTTCAACACTAGTACCTGAAATGCTATTTATAGCATTTCTATTTTTAGTATTTCTTGTTGCGATTTTCAACACTCCCTCTCAACAAGAAACACATTCAACTCGAATCCGATCCTGAACCTTTGGAATGTTCTGCATGCAACATTTCTCTCAAGTGTTGTTGCTCCAGCAACTCTAGAAACAAAAATTATACAACCTGAATCAGTATTATGCATCTGTCATCATAGTCTCTAGCTGCTATTACCTCTGTCGACTGAAAACTCTGCACTTATGTGCTCTTCAGTATTTGATTGCTCTAGCCTCTGTCACTTTGATCTCTGACTGCATCAATCCTACTGATTTCTCCCACTTCATCCGTGCTGCTGCTGGTTCTATCTCCCAGCACTGCTGTTATGAAACCAGCTCAAGAAAAGATAGAAAAGATAGATCAACGCCTTAGAATTCAGCCTCTTCGAGGGGGCAACCTCCTTTACATTACATAAATGAACAATTCTTGGATGATAAAAATGACAAAACCTCCTTTCTATATATAGGAGTCTAAGGAGTCACAATATAATCCAGCCGACCTAACAATAATAATATAAAGCCACAAAAATAACAATAGAGGGATTCTATGGGGCACAGAAATAACAATATGGGGGTAATAGGGGCACAACAATATAAATAAGGGGTATAACTACAATAGTAATGGGGTAATCACTAGTATTATAGGGACCCAACATGCCCCTCTCCTTCAAAAAAGTGTTGTCCTCAACGCTTGAGTAGTTCTGGATACTTCTGCATAAAATTCTCATCCTCCCATGTGGAATCTTCAGCGGATAAGTTCTTCCACTTGATAAGATACTCTGAAATTGATCGATTTCGTAGCTGTCGAGTTCTTGTTTCTGTGACTGCTTCCGGTTCCAATATAATTTTTCCTTCCTCGTCAAGTTCTGGCAATATTGTTTGAATTGGGAGCTTGTCACCTATAACCTTCTTTAAACATGAAACATGGAAAACTGGGTGCAATCGAGAAGCTGCAGGAAGCTCCAATTTGTATGCCATAGTACCAATCTTTTGCAACACCTTGTACGGACCATAATACTTTGGTGATAATTTATTATCCTTCTTAGCTTGCTTTAGGGACATTTGCTTATATGGTTGTAGCCGTAGGAATACCCAATCACCTACATCAAAACTTCTTTCACTGCGATGTTGATCTGCCTGTTGTTTCATTCTATTTTGTGCCAACACGAGGTTATCCTTTAAGAGTTGGAGGACTTGTTGTTGATGTTCGATGTGATGTTCCACTGCCTGAACCTTAGAATTTTCTCTTAAATATGATGTGATGGATGGTGGTTGATACCCATAAAGTGCCATAAATGGGGTCATTTTTGTTGCTGTATGGAAGGAAGTGTTATACCACCATTCAGCCAGAGGCAACCATTTGACCCATTGTGTCTGTTTATCAGATACAAAGCAACGAAGATATCCTTCCAAACATTTGTTTACTATCTCAGTTTGCCCATCAGATTGAGGATGATAAGATGAGCTATGAGCTAACTGAGTACCAAGACAAGAAAATAATTCTGTCCAAAAATTTCCAGTGAAAATGGGATCTCTGTCACTTACAATAATCTTTGGGTTTCCATGTAGCTTTTGAACTGTTTCCATAAATGCAGTAGAAACTGTACTGGCTTTAAATGGATGTGATAATGCACAAAAGTGTGCATACTTGGTAAGTCTGTCAACTACCACCATGATGACACTCTTTCCCTCAGACTTGGGTAAACCTGTGATAAAATCCATTGAAACCTCCTCCCAACGTTGGCTTGGAATGGATAAAGGTTGTAATAGACCCGGTGTCTTAATTGTTTCAACTTTATTTTGCTGGCAAACCAAACATTCCGCCACAAACTTTTGAATATCTGATTTAAGGCCATCCCAAAAAAATTCCTTCTTAACCCTGTGGTAAGTTTTTAAAAATCCTGAGTGCCCTCCTAAGGGAGAAGTGTGCAATTCCATAAGAATCTTTTGTTTTAGCTGGGAATTCTTACAGAGGTATAAGCGATCTTTGTACCATAACGAATCATTTTTCCAGCTAAATGTATCAGAAGTACTGGAATCTTGTTGTAGCTTTCGAATAAGTGCCCACACTTCTTCGTCATTCTTCCATTCCTCCCTTGCTTCGTTTATCCAATCTGGTTGGATAATAGAAATGGCACACAACAATGCTTCCACATCCTCATCCTTTCTTGAGAGTGCATCTGCCACCACATTTTGCTTCCCTTTTTTGTAGATGATTTCAAAGTCATAACCCAACATCTTTGTGACCCACTTTTGTTGCTCTTCAGAGGATAATCTTTGTTCTAAAAAGTATTTAAGGCTATCATGATCCGTTTTTACCTTGAAGTGTCTTCCCATTAGGTAGGGTCGCCATTTCTTAAGTGCATGGAGTATTGCCAACATTTCCTTCTCATAAATAGCTTTGCTTAAAAACTTTCCCTTGATTGGACGACTTTCAAAAGCAATGGGTCTTTCATCTTGCATTAGAACAGCACCAATTCCATTTCCTGAAGCATCACATTCCACAATAAAGGTTTTTGTGAAGTCCGGTGTAGCTAAGACCGGTGCTTGGCACATTGCCTCTTTAAGATGTTCAAAGGCCTTTGTTGCTTCCGGAGTCCATGAAAATGAATCTTTCTTCAATAATGTTGTTAGAGGTGCTGCTATTCTCCCATAATTCTTAACAAACTTGCGATAATACCCTGTCAACCCAAGAAATCCTCGCAGATGCTTTATGGATGTGGGGATTTTCCATTCCTTAATGGCTTTAATTTTGCTAGGGTCTACCTTAACTCCTTCATGAGATACAATATGACCCAAATATTCCACCTCCTGGACTCCAAAGAAACATTTGGATCTTTTTGCATATAATTGTTTCTCCTCCAATAGTTGTAGCACCCTGTCAACATGTTCAACATGATCCTTCCAAGACTTGCTGTAGATTAGTATATCATCAAAAAATACTAACACAAATTTTCTAAGGAATGGTTTGAAAATTGAATTCATCAAACCTTGAAATGTTGAAGGTGCATTGGTAAGGCCAAAAGGCATGACCAAAAATTCATAATGACCCTCATGAGTTCTAAATGCCGTTTTTGGAATGTCTTCAATCTTCATTCTGATTTGATGATATCCCGAACGAAGATCCAACTTGGTGAAGTAAATTGATCCATGCAATTCATCCAGTAATTCATCAATAACAGGAATGGGGAACTTATCTTTAATAGTGAGCTTGTTGAGCTCCCTATAATCTGGACACATGCGCCATGATCCATCCTTCTTGTGCACCAATACTACTGGAGCTGAGAAAGAACTTTGACTCGGTTGAATTATACCAGCCTCTAGCATTTCTGCAACCATACGTTCAATTTCACTTTTTTGGACATAGGGATATCTGTACGGCCTGATGTTTGGAGGAACACTTCCTGGAATCAGATGAATAGCATGATCATGATCACGCATAGGTGGGAGACCTTTGGGAGTCTCAAATACCTTGGAATGATTGTCCAAGACTTTTTGGAGATCTGGAGAAATAGATGATTCCAATGTGGAAACATCTAGCGAACATAATTGTGCAATTACACCTCTTTGCTCCTTTTTTAGAAGCTTTGTCATACCATTAGAGCTGATTATCTTTCCTGGTTTCCCTGCAATACCCCTTAATTCAACTTCCTTTCCTTCCGCAGAAAATTTGATGAAAAGTTCTTGAAAATTAAAAGCTATTGTACCCAAGGATTGTAGCCATTGGACTCCTAGTACAACATCAGCACCTCCCATTGGAATGGAAAGCATTGGGCTAGTCAATACATATTCTCCCATGGATAGCTTGATATTATGGCACTTTCCAGAGCAATTTATTGTTCCTCCATTTGCAATCATCACTTGACACTCTGGTGCTGGATATAGGAAGCAATTCAATTCTTTTGCTACCCTACAATGAATAAAATTGTGGGTGCTTCCTGAATCAATCAACACTATTACCTTTTTCTTCTTGATTTGTCCTTCTATCTTGATGGTTTGAGGAGTGGTAATTCCCGCCAATGCATTACAAGATATGGTCGGATTTATTTGTTCTTCATCTAGGCTTTGTTCCTGGAGTATATCTTCTCTTTTGACCTTTCTTGCTCCTTTTCTTCTTCCTCTTCACAATCTATGTAGAATAATTTCTTCTCAGCACACTTATGACCTTTAGTGTATTTGCTATCACAACTGTAACAAAGCCCTTTTGCTCTTTTTTCTTCCAATTGTTGTGGTGTCAACCTTATAGGTTGTGGAAGACTAGGGGCAACAACACTTCCGTCTTTATAGTTGTGAGTGGTATGCTTCCTGGTTGCCATAATTTTGCTTTCCATTTTTCTTGCTAACCTGAATGCCTTCTCTAATGAATCAGGTTCCCAAAGGCGAACATCATGTTGGATATTATCCTTTAAAGACCCTATGAACACATCAATCCTATGCTCCTCTGGAATATCTTTTACCCTTATGTTCAATTTTTGGAACTCCTCAATGTGCTCCATTACTGAACCCTTTTGTTTGAGACTTATCAATTGGCTAAAAAAAGTGTTGCTTTTTGTATCTTCATAATGTGCTATCAATTCTTCCGTAAAAATTGCCCAAGTGATAAATTGTTTACGAGAGCAAAGCCATTGATACCATACAAACTGATTTGGTTCCAAATATACAGTTGCCATACGTACCTTTTGTGCGTTTTGCACATTATTGAGATCGAAGAATTGCTCCATCTGTAATATCCATGTGGCGGGATCCTTGCCATCAAACTTCCTCATATCGATTTTTGGAATATGGTGATTCTTCGATCCAACATTAGCATCTATGGAATCATGATTAACATTTCTTTTGTTCTCATCATGAGTTTCCTTTACTACCTTTTCACCATTAGTGACCCTTTCTTGTAGCAACTTCTTCAATTCTTCCATGTCTGTCTTCATATCTATCTTCAAATCTGCCATGTCTCTCTTCAAGTCTGTCTTCGAATCATCCATCTTAGCTTCCATGCCCTTTATCTTAGATTCCACGCCACTTATCTTAGCTTCTGTTAGCTTTTGTGAGCGTGACATTTGTTGCACTTGTTCTTGTAATTTTGATATATCATGTAGCATTTCTTCCTCTTCTTCATGAGTCATGCTAGAGCTTTCAGGTTCCTTACTAGGTGTTTGCATTTTCTTTCCTCGGGGCATCAGTTACCGATAATAATGCTTTACTATGCCCTTTGAATTCCGTTAAACCAAGCTTACACAAAAAATTAAAAAAAAACTACACACCTTTTTTCACTTTATAGAAGCCTGATATTGAATCTGATGTATCTCTGTAATTTCGGATCATCCAGTTCTGAAATTGCTATCTGTAGTAGCCTTCTGCGTCCTCTTTCCAATGCCACAAGTCTGAGCCAAATTGGATTCTCCAAGGAAGAGTTATGTGAAATCTCCCACAGTGACTTGCTTTTAGACTGGTTCAGTAGAGCGAACTTGTACGACGTGCCACGAGTCACTGTTTCAACCTTTGAATCTAAAACACACACACAAGAAACTACAATCCGTCCTCTTTCTGTACCATTTTACAAAATTTCAATCCGATCCTCAGAGAGAGATTTATGACGATTTTTCCCAGATCACCTGTTTTGAATGTAATTCAGGAGTCTGCAAAAATGTCAACTTCCTCATATCATATCTCCGAAAATATCGTGCGAAAAACTCTGAAATTCGGATCCAAGGTTCAGTGCCAATTCTTCTCAAATGGGTTTTTTTTGCGACTTCTGAAACGTCACAGAAAAAAAGTTATAGCGAAAATGCCACGATGACCTGTTTGGAGCAGCGAAACCCTAGAATCCAAAGCTCTGATACCAAATGTTATGAAACCAGCTCAAGAAAAGATAGAAAAGATAGATCAAAGCCTTAGAATTCAGCCTCTTCGAGGGGGCAACCTCCTTTACATTACATAAATGAACAATTCTTGGATGATAAAAATGACAAAACCTCCTTTCTATATATAGGAGTCTAAGGAGTCACAATATAATCCAGCCGACCTAACAATAATAATATAAAGCCACAAAAATAACAATAGAGGGATTCTATAGGGCACAGAAATAACAATATGGGGGTAATAGGGGCACAACAATATAAATAAGGGGTATAAATACAATAGTAATGGGGTAATCACTAGTATTATAGGGACCCAACAACTGCATCCGCACTGCACCTCCTCTCATCATGTTGCATCATGTTGCCCAATGCTACACTGCAACTCAGTTACTGAGAAGTAAGTAACTGATCTCCCAACTGACCTCCCACTTGGGCTAGAAACACCCTCTGATGCTGAAGCTCCCTCTGCCGCTCCATCCGCATCTGTCTCTACCCACTCAGTCAGTCCTGCTAATCCTCGTCGAGGCTCCCATAGTAAGGTCTAATCAAAGAGGTTGGGTACCTCAACAATCCTGCCCCTATTTCAGCCTTCTTGGGACTATCACTTCACATCGCTGCACCTCACTCCTAGAGGTATGGCTACATGTGATCCCTCTGCCCACTTGGTTCGAAATTTCCCCCTACTGGAGGTCTCTGCATGAGTGGATGCCTCCACTTGGTCTCCTCTCAGCTTCTCCAAATGTGACTGCTCCACAACCTCCTGAAGCTGCTTCACCAATTGTGGCTCCTCCACAATTGTTTGAGACTTCTTTTGGCACTACATGTTGATAGGTAATGTACTCTCCCTCTCAACCACCAAGTCTCTAACAGTTGCCTTGCTCCTCAAGGCTTTGCATGCACATTGAACCTCAAGAGCATACAGGTTCTTGACTCGTGAACCGATCTTCTTCACCTGTCTCGTGGTGATGTGTCTAAGGAAAACCTTTCCCTTACTGAAGACAACATCGTAGCCTTTGTCCTCCAACATCGTGATCAATACCAAGTTCTTCTTCAGTCCAGGAACATAATTCACATCTATCAAGGTAATTAGAGCTCCATGCTCCCACTGAAAAGAAACTGTGCCTACTCCCGAAACACTATACTTTTCATTATTACTCATCTCTATGCACATCTGGAGGTCTTTCTCCTCCAAGGTACTAAACAAACTCTTATCACAGGTCATGTGGAATGAGGCTCCACTGTCAATATACCAAACAAAACCCATCATTGGTGACACCATGCATGCCAAGAGGGTAAAGTCCATTTCGAACTGAGAGGCTAATGCCTCACCTTTTGATCCTTTCAAGGATCCCTTCTTGGACTTATTCAATGGGCAATTAGTTGCATAATGTCCCATCTTGTGAATTTTGTTTGCACCTGCAACCCCGAACTTCAAACTTCGAATTCGTCTCAGTAAACTGTTCATATCTATGATAACCTTTGCTTCGATACCATGTAGAACATTTTCTACAAAATCTCACTCTGATACCATGTAGAAATTCTGCTCTCTACACATCTTGTAGAGAAACTGTAGATTAAACTGATTATGCAATGTACTAAAGCAAAATACTCAATCTACTTCCACTATCAAACTTGCGAAAGCTTAATCAATTTTGAGCAAGATCAAACATAACACATATAACAGAGAAGAAGATTCAATCACACATGAAACACAAAAGAATACTTGGGGGAAAGCCTCAGCTAAAATCCCCTCTATCTATATTATCATATAAGTGGAAATATCTCAGGATTACACAAAGCTTTAGCTCTCAAGCTATCCAGTTCTCAGTACAATCCCTCACTGCTACTTACAGACAGAATAGACAACACATGTGCCTTATTTCAGTCCTCCAAACCTCCTATTTCCTTGTGCATTTTCTCCTGGGTCCTCCAGCTGCAACCTGTGTGATTTTCCCCTCACACACAACACTAACCTCTGAAATAACTGCATAATCCTAAAGGAGTTGATTCCTTCTGCATGCAAGAGTTTCCATTATAGGAAAATTCCTCCAACTGATAATACAATGTCCCTATCTTTAATCTCAACTGGGTCTTTCTCTGAACTGACATGCATGAGTTATTTATGAGAGAATATTCAGTTATCTGGAGAACACTAGTTGCATGCATGCATGCATTAACTAACTGAACTCACAATTAGTTCCACAAACTGTTTGGAACTAATTTAACTGGACTTAACTCACTTAAATGAGCTAACTAATTACAGCTCAATTACAACTCATCCTTCTCTCCTTAATTAAGGGATAACTGTTGCATGTCTTCACAAAGACTTCATGTTTGATTTTCACCAACTAATTAACTCAAGATGAATTAATTAATTATTTTTCAAATAGCTAGTGAGACTAAATTCGAATTTTAATTCTCAATTTTAATTCAGGGACTAATTAAAATTGGAATCTATCCTGAAATGCTATCTATAGCAATGCTATTTTTAGCATTTTTATTTTTTTGCATTCCTTGTTGCTATTTTCAACATTGCTACCTGAAATGTTATCTATAGAAATGTTATTTATAGCATTTCTATTTTTAGCATTTCTTGTTGCTATTTTCAACATTTTTTTCCATGTATTCTTGGGTTTTGCACTATATTTCATGTGGATTAAACTACAAGTGGCATACCAGCTATTTCTTTGGCACAAAGTAGGAAAATTTTAGGGCACAAATATTTTTTTCTTTTTTTTCTAATTTGTGATGTAAAAATGGAGGATGAAAATATTTAGGTCAATTCTAAGACTTTCAATGCAAATAAATGGAAATTTTAGTTGAAATTTCCAAGAACCTAATCTAAGGACTAAATTCCTCTTGAAAAAGATACCCAATTTTAAAAAACAAATTGTCCAAAAAAGAGTCTAGGAAGTGAAGTTATCTATGATTTAGAATTAACAATTTTTCTAGGTTTTTTCCAGAAAGGTTTTGAATTTCAAATGTTTAATATTCTTTGATAGAAAAAGCATTGGCTTTAGTCAAATTAGTTCCATTAAATCCAAAAATCCTATGACATTTCATAATTGGGGACATAATTTCCAACTCAAGAACCGTAGTAGAAGTTATGATTATTTTATTTTTTTATCTTCAAACCTACCTTGCACAAGTTATTATTTGGTGATTTTAAGATCTTTGTTTGGGGGTTATCAAGCTGTTTTTTATTTTTATTTTTTTAGTATATGGTTCAAACTCCTTAGTTGGTTCCCTAATATATTGGGCTAAGTACTATTGTTGGACCTTGCATGTATATCATAAATTTATATCACCTAACACTCCCTTGACCTCATTATCTAATAACTTTTTCTAGTGATCTCTCCCATGAAGGATAATACCGATAAACATCCCCATACTTCATTAGGAAACATGAGAACATTATTTTCTACAAATAAGTTGGAATTGGAAGGTCATAATATTCAATTTTAGGACAACATAAATGAGTTGGAAGACAACTTCAATGATAACCTAGATGAGAGGTTTGACAATTTTCAAAAAAACTTAACCCAATAGTTTTCAAGTATGTTAGCTCAAAACACACCAACAAAAAACATGACTGCAAAATAAGAAGAAACTTTTAACTTTGATCAATTTAACCACCCACAATACTCATCAAGTCTACACAATAATATAGCAATGGGTAATAACATTTGACATTGTCCTCCTAAGGTGAAACTGAACAAGTGTGAGGATTTTGACCTGTTAGGATTGGTCATTCCGATGGAACATTACTTCACCTTGGTGTTACTGATTACATGATGAAACTTATGGTGGAGGTCTTATATTTAGATAAATAATGATGGTAATGGTGGGTATGGCATAAAAAAAAACTATTCATCCTACATTGCCTAGAGTCAATATGTTAGAATTGTCTATACATGTTTCAAGATGGACACTCATTATTTGGGGTGATATACCAAGATACACCAACTTAGATAAATAACTAACTTTATATCTTTTGAGAAATTATCCATTCATATAGAAAACTTAACATATTCAATTTATAAAGAATCTATCATTAATGGTCTTAAGGAGGAGATTCAAGCACAATTCACAATGCAATGTCCTATTGCATGGTTAGAAGAAATTGAGAGGGTTCTAGAAGTTGAAATGGTAATTATTGTGAAAATAAAAAAAACCAACATTCATGCATCACACTCACCCTCTCCAAGGTAATTCACCAAGTACAACCCCTGCTTATGCCTTAAAGGTAGAATGTTTATCTCCATTAGAAATGGAAGATCGTTAAAGATGTGGACTCAACAACAATTATGATGAAAAATATGTTCCATTTCATAGGTGTAAAGAGAAAAAAATGTTCCAAAATATTATGACTATTGAAGCCTTAACATAAGACATAACTATTGAAGAGATGTCGACATTACAATTTGACAACACAAACACTTAAAATCAAGTAGATATTGAACCATCATTTCTTGTTGAAGAAACCCTAATGTCCTACCATATATTATCGGGCATTTCAGCTCCACAAACATTGAAACTCATGGGATACATCAAGCACTAGAAATGTATAGTCCCAATTGATAGTGGTAGTACTCACAATTTCATTCACATGAGAGTTGCAAAATAAACCCACTGTTTTGTACATCCCATGCACAACATTTAAATCATGATCGCCAATGAAGGTATGATGAAATGTGGGGGAAATGTGAAAATATCAAACTCCAAATGGAAGACAATAAATCGAAAACCCATCTCCATCAACATGGATGGTTATGATATAGTATTGGGGGTAGAATTCTACACATGTTAGTCACAATGGATTTCAAAGACATTTGTATGAGTTTGACTAAAGAGAAACATGCACACACCCTTCAAGAGCTTAATGCAAGATCCCCTAAAATAGTCAAATATCATTGTATGGAGAAGTTATTAAATAAATTCCACTCTAGGATTATTTCCTAATTTAATGTCATATAGGTTAAGGATAATATGATTGTTGGCTTTGTGGGCCCTGACCTAGGTTCATCGTTAGTCAACCAAACAAATCCCTACACTACTAGCCCTTTCGGCATCAGCCTGCGGAGCGCAGACTGAAGTCTCACCTGAAGCAGTATGGGTGGATGTTGGAACCAAGTTTCCGCACCCTAAGATGGTCGTGATGTTGGTTTATACCCCCTGCCCCTGCTTTCGTGCAGGTCGCTAAGTCTTAGGGCTCTATCAATCTACCCTTTATTCCACCCTTCAGTACCTCCGTGAAGGTGTACGATTGGACTTCACACAGCACTAACCTACGGTTTAGGTACTTTCGTGCAGCTATGACAATGTATCGTATAGGTTCCCAAGTTATCTCAAGTGTTTTACTTATCTTACCAATCAATTACAATTAGCATCACGTAAACTGATATCTTTACTTGCATTCAATTAACAGATATAATCACATACATTAACGCATCAACTAAACATTGTAAAATAAACCCAGAATGCAATATAATCAGATGCATTAAGAAAGACTAAATACAAAATAATTGCATAATACTTCTCTTTATTGATATCTTCCAGTTCAATACAGAATTTATCCACCCTGCGCACACAGCTGCAGGGGTTCGTGCACTCAGCTATGGACTTCCACTCTAGGCCTCTGCGCACTCAGCTATAGAGCCTCTACCTATGCTAAGACCCAAAACACTTAGACTTCTCTACAAAAACTTCCAAAGCTTAATTGTTCTCTAACTTCCTAGAACTTACTTACTTAGCTCCTTTTTCTACAATCCCATGGTCTGCGGACCATTGGTATTTCTTTTACAGCTGACTTGACACTTTAAAAAATAAGGGTGGACAACCCTTTATGACTCTTGACACCTTTGCGCTCCGCAACCACAAAATGTGGAGACTTTACAATTTTATTACAAAATTGTCCCAAAACATGGGATTTTAGCCCCAAAACTACTCTTGGGGTAACCCGTTCCCAACAGACCCCCAACACAAGCATGGTGACTCGCCCTCAAGTCACTCTGCAGGCATGTATATCTTGGCACGAAGACCCCCTAGCTCGACCTGTATGATGGTAACCTCAGTGGTGCACTACACAGTTGCCTACTTCACTTCTTCACCCAACTGCTCTGTTGCTAGTCCTGAACTGTCAGCGTGAAGCTTCTGCTGAGTCGCTTGCAGACTAGAAAGCGCACCTTCAACACTACCTCTTTGTGTTGCGCTGCATCTCCCTGTTCCTTCAATTTTTTGGCCTCCTACAGCGTCGCCAATCTCTGTGTGAGAATGGCGTTACACTTTGTTCCTCTTACCTCCTCATAGCGTTGTTGCAGTTCTCGCGCCTATGTATCCATCCGTTGTACATTAGGATCCTCCTGCAGATTGGTCAGGACCTCGAACGACTATTCAAACAGTTGTGTGCAGTCTGCTACTGCACTATCTACTACCGCGATTGCCTCTGTGACAGTAGTTGCACACTGCTCCTTTACTTTTGGCAAAGTTGAAGGTTGAGCCTTCAATTGCAAATCTGCAATATGTAGGTTCATCTCCAGCTGAACCTTAGCCAACTCTGTGCGAGCGTTGCACACCCCTTAGCAAGTTTGTAGACATGTTCATCTGCCTGTGCATCATTAGGAATGGCCAATTCAGGGACCATTCGGCAGGCTTCCTTCACAGCGTTAATCATGCATTGATTTGTGTTAGTAAGTTCCACCATGGAAGTGAGGGTGGTGTCTCATTGCAAGGCCATTTGCACATTATTGTTCTTCTGCTCACTGATTACTTGCAAAGCACGCTGTTCACGGGCCCTCAGCTCTGTGATCACTCCATCTCGTAGTAGGTGGAGCATCTCACCAGGAAGCATTGCCAAGTTCAGCCCTACTCCCTTTAGGGCGCTAACAGCGGGCCTATCAGCTTCATTTTCTATGTTCAATGCTCCATCCAGTAGCACTATTGCTCAGGAGTCCTTCGCACGTAGCATCCTGGTGGCTTTTGAAGTATCGATGGGGAAGCTAGTGGACACTGCACCAGCCTGTGATGCGTGGATCTGCAGCTCATGCAAACTCATCTGGATGGCCCCTAATAGTTGTGGCTACTGCTGCTCGAACTCTTATAGTACCTCTGCAATGACATCCCACACCGTATCTCCAATGTCATTCAAATCTCCCTCTGTTAGGGTGATTGGGTCCAATGACATCTTACTGGCCTTCGATTTCTTTCACAGCCCAAATTTTCCCTATCCCTTTGGACGCTTGATACAGTACGACGGTGTTTGTGGGTTCGCTCCGTGTTGCTCTATCTGATCGTCTTTTTCTTCCTCTGTTTTGGGCAAGGGTTACCTTGCACCTTTGTCAGAGTCGCGCTCTATTCTACCTGTCTACTTTTCCACTTATTGCGTGGCATTGTGCTCTGCCTAGGCCTTGTCAGTGGCCTCCTTCTTCCTCTTCTCAGCCAACTGTGCCATCTTGAGCTTGGCCTCCTGCTTTTTACATTGCGCGGTGGACTTGCTCGACCCCACCATCGTGTCTAAGGTAGTTTGCCACTCTGCTAGCCAGTAATCAAGAACTGCATCCATCGCGTCATCAGTTTCCAAGAAAGGCAAGTCATGCCACTTCTACTCAGGGTCCTTCCGTGCCCTGATCGATATGCACTGAAAATCTTCCTTGAACTCCACATACTCCTGCAGTTTGGCAAACACAGTAGGCGACAAATGTGACTTCTGATTGATAGCCATGTGTATATTCATTTCCATCAAGATCCAGAAGATCTTGCTATCCTTGATGCGTTGAGCATCCTTGGTCACCCATAGTGAAGCATATTGCGCTTCTTCTGGCAAGTTTGGCACGACTGAGGGGAATTAACTGTCTTCAGGTAGCTTCCAGGCTACCAGCACAATGGATAGCAAGATCCACGCATAGTGGAAGGTCTTGCTAAGCTCCTATACCTCGTGACAGTTCGCAAGAAACTCACTACAGAGATAGCGCGCCTAATTAAACTGGACTCTTTCGGCGCATTAGGCCACTAGAGTGACGACAGGTGCCAGCACTTCATCTGCGTGACACTTCCTCATAACTTTTCCTGCCAAAATCTGCGTGGCCACCTTGACCACAGGATCGCAGATACTCGAGATGGTATAGCCTCGTGGCTTCTTCACGAGCTTGAATTTCTCCTTCATGGCCTCCACGAGGGCTTGCTCGCCACCTTTTCCGCCAAACATCATGGCCAGATTTTCCCTTGTATAGGGCAGCCGTGTGATCCTATGGATCAACCTATCGATGATGGGTATCGGCTCCTCCAGCCACAGACACCCATTATGCACCAAGCATAGTAGCTGCTTGATGACCAATACTGTAATGGGTGTGTGATTATAGTGTGGCACCCATAGCAAGTTGAGAAGACCTGCCTTGTCTACACCCCTGAGCCACTTCCGCGGTTCCAACATAGTCATCCCAGTGGTTGTGTGAACAACGCGGTACATTAGTTGTTCTATCGCCAAGTGAGGGAACTTCTCAATGTTAGCTAAGTCCCAATATTCCAGTTTCAACAGTGAAACCCACCCCAAGCGTGGTCCTTCAAAGACAATCTCGTCTAGCAGCAGAGGTATGTGCAAGGTGACCTTGCTTTCATCAATGTCCTTTGGCACCTTGGTCTTTCCCTTGCACGGAGGGATGTATTCGGGCAACTTAGTGATAGGGTCAAAACCCTCGACTTCAACGTCCTCCACTTCCACCCCCAAATCCTCATCATCCATTGGGATGTCCTCAATCTCTTCCTCCTCTGGCTCCAAGTTAATAGTTTTTCCCTTTTCCTGTGCGGTGGGCTTGTCCTTCTGTGGGTTTCTTCTAGGTGACGCGCACACTAGTATCGCAACCTGCTTTCCCTTCTTATCCTTTGCACTCTCCTTGGTCGAGGTAGGCTTTGGTCTCAACATTTGTGGGGACTTGGGGAAGTCAGCTAGTACCTCTGCAACATCAGGAGAAGCTCCCTCTCCCTCCATAACAACCTCCGGCACAACCCCTCGGCTATCATTGCTTCAGCGTCCATAGCTTTGGATCTTGGGATAAAATCACGGATGAAATTGTATTCAGACTTTGGAAATCGATCAAACACTGGGTAGTCAAGAAATTCTTCGAAGAATGTGCGGATCATGCACGTCTGAAGACTCACCAACTCAATGCTCAAATTACCAAGTGTTTTTCGTTGGGTAGCCTTTATAGGTCATTTTTTAATTCAAATCTGACCATTTCCCCCAAATTCGATTCATTAATGCCATGTTGGCAACATATTTTCAAGGATCTTACCCATAAATTTCGTCTTAAATGTCAGCCTCCCACTCCATTTGGCCACATTCTCATCGTCAAATCATGAACAGTGACTTTAACGGTCACTTTCTAGCTGACCTGCACGATTTCTCCTCGGGTAGTGCAGCTCTCTCCACGTTGTTGTGAACCCCGTGACATCTTCGCATTCCACACAATCCTCCAATCGCGCAATTCCCCAACCCAAGCAGTGTAGTTTATAGTCCCGCGCCTCATTTCAGCTGCCTGGATCGCTAAGACTATGCTACCTTCAAATAGTCACCTAGTCGGATCACTGGTGTATGGCTTCAATCGACTGCCATTCACCTTTCCTGGGAAGGGATCCCCATTCAATTAACCAACTGAATTGCTCCACCATTGGTAATTTCCTTAATGACATAGGGCCCTAGCCAGTGAATCTTGAATTTCCCTGGAAATTTATCAAACTTGTTGTCTATAACAAAACTAGATCATTTACCTTAAAGGTGCGCAATTTAATGTGACGATCATGCCATGACTTTTCACACTGCTTTTGGACTTGTTGGTGAAATCCAACTAGAAACCTTTCTTCCTCAAGCTTAGTAAGTTACGCGAGCCTCCCTTCTAGGGCCCTGCGATCCGTCATACCCATGAGTGCCGCTATGCGCAAACTAAGCACAATGTATTCCATGGGCATCACTGCTTCAACACCATATACAAGCCTAAAGGGTGTCTGTCCAGTCAACTTTTTGCATGTCGTTTGATAGGCTGATAGTATTGTGGGTATGCGCAGGTCCCAATCACTTCGATGGGCATTGCAAACCTTGGTCGGCGCATTCTCTAGAACCTTATTGAATGCTTCCACTGCCCCATTATCCTGTGGGTGATAAGGCATGCTTTCTGGTGATATACGTGAAATTCCTCCGTCAGCGCACTGATCATTTCGTTTAAAAAGTGTGTACCATGATCACTCATCAAAATCTTTGGACACCCAAATCGTGTCAGTACATACTCAAAGAGAAACTTTGCAGCAGTCATGCTTATGCAGTCCTTCACAGGTTGTGCCTCCACCCATCAAGTCAAATACTCAGTCGCAGTGATAATGTACCACACTCCCATTTTCTTTCCTTGGGGCTGAATGGGTCCCACAAAATCTATTGCCCATTTCTCGAAAGGTTGTAACACCATATGTGGGTTCATAGGCAGCTCATCTCTCTGCGATGGCCTGCCAGTCCTTTGACACACGTCACACGCCTTGTAGTAAGATTTTGAATGTTGATGGAGGGTTGGCCACCACAACCCTACGCATATGATCTTCTGCATGGTCATCCTTCCTGCATAATGCCCTCCCACAGCGCCCCCATGAGTGTCTGTGAGGATACTACTCCTTTCAAACTCTAGTACATGTCATCATAATACTTCATCAAACCCCATTTTGTATAGATGTCCAACAACGATAGAAAAGTCTGTCGCGCACACCACTAACTCCTTTTTCTACTGGGTGGCATAGCCTTCCGAGGTAGATCCTGTCATTAGGAAGTGTATGATGTCTTCAAAGTGACCATCTGTGACGTGCACTGCAAAGAGTTGCACGTCAGGCAATCCCTCCTCCAAATTAGTGGGCTCTTCCCCCATTTCAATGTGCGACAAATTGTCTGGTCCCACGTTCAGTCGTCCAGGCTTCACAATAACTTCAAAATAATACTCCTCAAACAATAACAACCACCTACAGATTATCCCCCCCAACACAATCTTATTGACCAGGTATTTCAACGTAGAATGATCTGAATACATCTTAAAATTTCCACCCATCAAATAGTGTCTAAACTTCTGGAGTGCGTATACCATGGCTAATCCTTCGCGCTTAGTGGTGGAATAGTTCTTCTTAGTCGTGGATAACCTCCTACTTGTGAACACTATAGGATGGTCTAATTCTCCTCCGTCAACCTATGTCAGTACTACTCCCAATGCTATAAATGACTCATCTGCATGTACACAAAACTCCTTCTTCCAATCCGGGAAGACTAAAATCGGTGCGGTGACCATTTTTTCCTTCAGCACATCCAAGCTTTTCTAACAATCCTCGTTCCAACAGAACGTGACATCCTTTTTCAACAACTTCTCCATATGCGCGGTGATCTAGGCATAGCCCTTGATAAACTTCCTATAGCATCCAGTATGTCCCAAGGTTGCAAGCAGCTGTCTCACACTCCTCAGTGCCTCCAAGTTAATTATCACTATGATCTTCACGGGATCTACCATCAATCCCTATCTGCATACCACATGACCCAGCAAAGTCCCAAAAGGGACACAAAACAAACATTTCTTCAGATTGAGCGCAATATGGTACCTTCGACAAGTATCTAGCATTAAGTGAAAACTTGCCACATGTCATTTTACCAACCCAAACACAATCCAATCATCAAAGTACACCTCCAGAAACTTATGAATGAAGTCTTTGAATGTAGCAATGACTACACATGAAAAAATTGTAGGCGCATTCTTTAATCCAAAAGGAATCACGGTGTACTGAAAACATCCGCATTTAGACATGAAGGTCGTCTTGCTTCTACATTTAGGCGCGATTTTGATCTGATGGTACCTAGAAAACCCATCAGTGAAGGAGTACGCTTCTTGGCCACCTACATTATCCAATACCTCATCAATGAACGGAGTCAGGAAAGGATCATGCATGCAAGCATCATTCAACTTCCTGAGATCTACGCATATCCTTATTTCATCCTTCTGCTTCTTTTCCTGTACCACCATTGGGCTTACCTAATCAAATTCTTCTACGGGCTCAATGATGCCTGCCACAAGCATCTTATCTAACTCTAAGTGGACCTTCTCCTTATACTTTGGATTGAGACGGTAAGGTCTTTGCTTAACCAGCTTCGCGTCAGGTTTTAACGTGATCTTCATAATGCCCAGGTCTCCTATTATCCCCTTTAACTCTATAAACTTGGTAGGGAACAAATCCTGGTATTCGCGGAGCAATTTGGTGACCTTATCTACTGTCACATCATCCCAGTAATCTCCAATCTTCGCGAATTTGGGCTCCACCTCTGTACCAATATTTATATGTTTAGTCTTCAGTGGCGCGGTTATATCAGGATTCTTGATCGGTGGTCCCTCAACCTCGTGGTGACCCTCGGTTTCAGGAATATTAATCTTTCATGGGTCCTCATATTCTTCTTCTACAGTCACATTATAGCATTCCAGTGCATGGCTCAACTGAGTAGTCCAATCGGGTTGAATCAGATCCAAAGGATCCTGCAGTATCCTAAAGATAATTGCATTAACCTCTTGTAGTGCTTCATCAATATAGTCAAACCTGTCTTCAAAGTTGAACGTCATTATCAACCCTTTGCATAAATATCCCATTCACATGTACCATGGTAGAGCTCTATCTCCAAGTACCAGTTCATCGGGATGACATCCAAGGTGTGACAGAACAGGTGCACCCATTCAGGTTCGAGTTTCGCTCCTTAGGCCTTATCCCATTTGTCCATGTGTGCACATGGATCATCCTTCCCATCATACTTGTCTGTCACTCGTACCTTCAACTTCCCAAATCTTGTTCTCATCATCCTCCTACACTCATGCCAATCATCAAAACTACCCTTGTGTGTATCCCACCATCTCGTGGACATAGCACGCAATGCCCAATCCAAAGCCTAGAAGCACTGCTTCTCTAGTACTTCCCTCTCAAATGCATCCAAAAACACATCCACATCATTCAAGCCATCATAAGTGGGCAGATTTCTTACCTCTGATGACACACAGCATAGTGACCGGGTCATCATGTTATAGCTCAGCATGGTTACTTCATGTAGTTGATTCTGCTGATGCTCTAATTCTTCGTCTGAGTCTAAGTTGCAAGAACTCTCGCGATCCGATGTAATTCATCCATCTTCTGTCGGATTCACACAATCTTGGTCTCATACTGTTATCTTATATATGCAGTCCAAATTATCATTGCTTTTGTAATCGCTGATTGGTTCAGTATAGTGCAATCCTTCAACAAGATCTAGGGGTACTATTATGCGAAGCAATTTCTTTTCAAATATCATCTTTCACTTCTTTAGGTTGATTACCCCATTCATGTTAGTAGCCCAATCAATGCCAAGGAGCGTAGGGTAGGGGTTGTTGTCATCCACAATTTCTATTACTTCAAAATCAGCTAATGTGCTCACGCCTTCAATATCTATAGTTACTCCTTGCAGTCGTCCCATGGAGATGTTCTTCTTATGATTTTCCATCATTAACTAAGTCGGAGACCACTGCAGTGCAGGTCTCCCCATCCGTTCCCAAGTCTTCTTTGGCAAAACATTCGCGTTTGACCCCAGATCCAGATTAACTTGATCCATTTCATATTCTCTTATCTACGTGGTGAGTCTCATCTCACGTCTTGTTCTTACTTTATGCTTGCCAATCTTCCGAACCATGCGCGGTGCACTTGGAGTGTTTCCGGTGCATCTATTTATAAGTTCATGTAACCCCTTCACAGCCTTGCGATAGCGCAGAAACTTCATGCAAGTCTCTAGAAAGGTCGTAAGAATAGAAGGGTCCATTTCCTGGACAGGTTTATCCCAGCTCCCTGAGGTAGAGGCCTCAACAAATCTCTTCTTTGCTTCCATGAAAATTTCGTGTGCGTGCTCCAAATCAAATTCAACCTTCTTCTTTGCAGCTTTGCGAACCCATGCATTGTCTTCAGGTTGTTTCCCCTTATTGTCACCCATTTCAATTCCACTTCGAAGCACTATATTCACATTCGGATCCTCTTCACAAGGCTCAACCCTCATCATATACAGGTTCTGAGTTGACTGCAGTGGTAGCACCCCTTTGTCCCATATCCTTGCTATCAGTGTAGGACATTCCTCAGTCTCATGATCAAACTGAGTACAATATTTTCATGACGAACACGTTGGGTTAGTGCATTCACAGCCATAGTGTCCTGGTCCTCCACAATTATAATAGATCAGCTATCCCCAACCTCTGCCAGGTCCTCCTCTGCCTTGGCCTCATCCAGGCCATCCCAGTGCTCTGGTCAAGAGGCCATGTTTCTACCTGAACTCGATAGGTGGGTGTTCTATCCATCATCATTTCATAACTTTGGTAGTTGCACTCATCTTGCCATACTGACCTGCAGAAGTTGCAGAACATTTGTTGCAGTGTTTGTACAAACTTTTGCAGAAAATGAAAATTATCAGTCATATGTTTCCCTACTACCTGACATATAGTGCACCACAACATAGGCCCCATGCTGAGTCCTGCTTGGGCTTCCGACCTCAAAGGCATCAATCCTCCTCCTGCAATATAGTTCGCAAATACCAGGCAGTGGTCTTTAACATGCCCCTAACCTTTACATTTTAGGCACCATATCTCTTCATGCGCCTCTGGTCGAACTGTTCTGTCCTGCTTCAAACTTTGCATTTCGAGGCAAAGATTTTACAATTGTGCATGGATCTACTAAACCCCTAGATTTAGATCTTGCATCGAAGTTTCATGTAGTCTTATTTCAATATCCAAGGCCTCTACCCGAGTCGTAATCTTTTGTTGTGACAGTGCAACCCTTAAGTGAGACAGGAGCGAAGCCACGAACCACTCGTGGTGTTGTCCATATGTTAAGTTCATATTAGCTTCATGGATTTTACACTTCAATCTTTGATCCCATTCCCAAGGTATCTCACCTGGTTTCATTGCGATTTCCTTAAACCCCACAATCGACTGCACCTCGGATTTAGGCCTACTGAAATGTTTATTCAGCGCGGTTTAGATCTTTTCCAACCCAACATTTGGGTTATCGTTAGAGTACTTGATGTACCAAGTTAGCGTGCGATCCTGCAAAGCACTAACCAATGTTTCCTTCTTCATGTGATTGTTTGTGATGCCCTGAGCTTCCCATACAACTTTTACGATGAACTAGAACTGGTCCGGGTCCTCATTTCCCAAGCCCTTAAATAATGGCAGCTTCATTGAATTTTCCATGTTGAACTGGGGTGGAGGTGGTGGTGGTGTGGGAAAAGTCGTAGGTGACGGTGGTGAAGGTGGAGGTGGTGTGGGTGGAGGTGGTAGTTGCGGGAACCCTTGTTTTATCAACTGAACTGCACTTCGCGGAGAAGCCTGCGCTACTCCCTCTTTGTCACTCAAAGGAGGTGAAATCAGTGGGCTATATTCAAGACCCTTTCTTCCTTCGTTCCTGTAAGTCTTTCCACTTCGTGTAGTTCCAAATATCAAGATAGCTTCATAACCCATTTTTCGCACAATAAAATCTTAATACAAGTATTTAAAGACTTCAAGTACTTACCTCACGAACCTTTGAAAAAACGTCACTCCACCCATTGTAACTAACTGAGGTATCCACCGCGAATTCTGTCACAAACCCTCCTATGATACAATCGAGCCAATGATCGATAGTGCGAGCAATCTTATCCTCAGAGGCTTCCAGTCTCTGTACTAACTCTGAAGTCCAGACAATAGGACCGTCGAGCCTCCACCTTCCTTGGCTATCCGCTAGCTTCGCGATCCACTCATATAACTCAACTATAAAGGAACAGAAAAAGATCTCGTGGATTTATATATATAGGTATCTGTCTAGCCACTGTTCCTTTGTCAACCACAGATTTCTGTTCTCCTGTGCTACAAATTCATGGATATTCCTATCCAACCAGTCCCTAATCTCTTTCTTAGTTGGATTCCAGTGATACGACATCACACATCTCTCATGAAGATTCCGAGTTCCAGCAACTAAACCATTTGTTGGCTTTATGGGCCCTGACCCAGGTTCAACATTAGTTAGCGAAACAAATCCCTACACTACTGGCCCTTTCGGCATAAGCCCGTGGAGCACAGACCGAAGTCTCACCTAAAGCAGTATGGGGGGATGCTGGAACCAAGTTTCTGCACCTTGAGATGGTCGTGATGTCAGTTTATACCCCCTGCCCCTGCTTTCGTGCAAGTCGCTAAGTCTTAGGGCTCTATCAATCTACCCTTTATTCCACCCTTCAGTACCTCCGTGAAGGTGTACGATTGGACTTCACACAGAACTAACCTACGGTTCAGGTACTTTCGTGCAACTATGACAATGTATCGTATAGGTTCCCAAGTTATCTCAAGTGTTTTACTTATCTTACCAATCAATTACAGTTAGCATCACGTAAACTGATATATTTACTTGCATTCAATTAACAGATGTAATCACATACATTAACACATCAACTAAACATTGTAAAATAAACCCAGAATGCAATATAATCAGATGCATTAAGAAAGACTAAATACACAATAATTGTAGAATACTTCTCTTTATTGATATCTTCCAGTTTAATACAAACTCTATCCACCCTGTGCACATAGTTGTAGGGGTCCGCGCACTCAACTACGGACTTCCACCCTAGGCCTCTGCGCACTCAGCTACAGATCCTCTACCTATGCTAAGACCCGAAACACTTAGACTTCTCTACCAAAACTTCCAAAGCTTAATTGTTCTCTAACTACCTAGAGCTTACTTACTTAGCTCCTTTTTATACAATCCCATGGTTCGCAGACCATGGCTAGATCTTTTACAGCCGACTTGACACTTTAAAAAATAGGGTAGACAACCCTTTATGACTCTTGACACCTTCGCGCTCCGCGACCACAAAATGCAGAGACTTTACAATTTTATTACAAAATTGTCCCAAAACATGGGCTTTTAGCCCCAAAATTGCTCTTGGGGGAACTCGTTCCCAACAATGACATAAAAAATCCTTGCATATTTGTAGTTGGTCCTTGACAAACATCATTATGTTTTTGAGACACCAATGGGATTACCTACTTCTTAAGGACAAAATGAACATGGAGTTTCCTTAATTTTACGAAGTCAACCACCAAATGTATCTCCTTATTAGTACCTTTTTGCACAAAAGAATGAAATAGAAAAGATAAGTAAAGAACTATTGAAGGTAGGTGTCATACATCCTAATACAATACCTTACTCATAACTAGTAGTCATGGTGTTAAATAAGGGCCTTGGCAGTGTCCTAATTTTGTGTCTCTCAATAAATTTAAAATCAAGGACAAATTTCCTATCCCACTTATTGATAATATTATGGATGAACTTCATGGAGAATTTTTTTTCATTATGCTTGATCTATGTTCAAGATACTACCAAATCAAGATGAAATAGGTAGACATCCCAAACACATATTTTATAACACATTAAGGTCATTGTGAGTTTCTAGTGATGCCTTTCAGTCTTTGCAGTGCTTTGTCCACTTTCTAGATCCTCATGAGAAATTTTTTCAAACCATTCCTACACAAGTTTGTGTTGGTCTTCTTTGATGATATGTTGATCTGTAATAATGCATGGAATCACATAGAAAGAATTTTGATAAGTAAATTCTTTCAAATCTTGAGAAAGACAATTATTCATGAAATTATCCTAATGTTATTTTATGGATCTTGAAGTTGAATATTTGGGTCACATTATAAGTCATGACGGAGTATGAGTTAATCCCAAGAAAGCAAATGCTACACAATATTGGCCAAGTGCCAAAACACTAAAGAGATTGAGGGGATTATGAGGATGTACATGATATTATAGGAAATTTGTGAAAAATTATTGCAAAATTGTAGCTCCCCTAACTTAACTCCTTAAAAAGAATGTCTTGTCCTAGAGTGAGAAAGCAACATAAGAATTCACTACTTTAAATAATACCATGTTAACTACTTCAATATTACCAATGTCTAGTTTTAATCAGAGTTTTTTCTTGGAATGTGATTCCTTATGAAGAGGTCGAGTAGTAGTATTGATACAATAAGGATTCCCATTAACATTCACCAACGAACAATTGTATTATAGAAATTTTGGAAAATCCACATATGAGAAAGAATTGATGGTTATCCCACATTCATTGGATACTTGGCATCCATATATCATATGGAGGAAAATCAAAATTGACTATCACACCCTAAAGTACTTCCTTGAACAAAAAATGTCTTCATTATAACAACATAAATGGATCACCAAGATATTGGGATATGATTATGAGATCATATATAAGAAGGGTAAAGAAAGTGTTTTGTTTGATGCCTCATTCTAAAAATTTTAATAGGATGCATCACTCCTTGCCTTATCATTACCAATTCCAAGATGGGTTTAGGAAGCATGTAGGGTATGGATAGCTAAAAATAATTTTAGGAAAATCATCAAACAATTTTAGACAAATCCAAAAACTAAATTATACATGGAAACAAGGTACATTATGGTATAAAGGGAACATTGTTTTTGCAAAATATTCAACCCTTAAACAATGGGTTTTAGAGTTGCTACACTCATCATTAACAAAAATTCACTTGATATTTCATAAAACCTATGAAAGAAGTGAGTGTTCGCTCTTCTAGGAAGGCATGAAAACATATATCCAAGCTTACGTAGCATCTTATGATGTGTTCCAAAGAAAAAATGGAGAGAAAGTAAAGTTACCAAGGGAATTGCAACCTATACCAATCCCAAAACAAATTTGGATAGGAATTTCAATAGATTTTATCGTGGGACTTCCAAAAACGGGTAAGAAAATAGTGGTTATGGGTGTGGTATATCATATTTCAAAATATGCTCATTTATGTGCCCTAGCTTATCATTTCACTCCATCCTTAATCACCCAAGCCTTAATGAAGCAGATATTCAAGCTACATGGTATGCCCACTTCCATTGTTTTGAACCAAGACCCACATTCACCGAACATTTTTGGTAGTAGCTATTTAAAATTCAAGGTACACAACTAAATATGATGTCTACATATCATCCTCAAATGGATAGTCAAATAGAAGTCGTCAATAAGTGCTAAGAAACATATTTCATATGCTTTTATTTTGAAAAGTTGCACTAGTGGGCATAATTCCTTCCCCTTGTTGAATGGTGGTAAATGGCCACTTATAATGGAGCTAAAAAAATGACACCACATGAAGTATTTTATGGCCAAAAACCCATGTTTGTGGCATCATATGTTCACGTCCAAGGTTCATGTAGTAGATAGAACACTTCACACTAGAGAAGTAGTTATCCATATCCTCAAGGACACTTGGATATGGCACAAAATTGAATGAAACAAGAAGATAATTAGTTGAAAATGGTTAAGTGTTCCTTCTCTTGCATCCTCATAAACAAACAACACTCAAAGATAAATTTCCATAGAAGCTAGCTCCTACTATGGGCCCTATCAAATCATACAATGCATTGCTTGGGTTTCCTACAAATTAGGTCTTCTGGCCAACTCTAAGATTTATCCAGTCTTTCATGGGTCTTGTTTGGAGAATTTTGTGGGATCAAATTGAAAATATCATACCAACCTATCAAAACTTGATGAAGAAGGCTCTATTTGGCTCCATCCAGAATTAATATTGGATACTATAGCATGTTAGTTGCACAAACTCGTTATCAAGGAAGCATTGATTCAATGGATTGAGATGCAACCAAAATATGCCACATGGGAACCAACAATGATTCTCCAAAAAAGTCCTCATATTCATCCTTTAGGAAAATTCTACTCTCTATGAATGAGGGCATATTACAATCCTACCCTAGGCCCCTTACTTAGATATATTATTAATGTATGTGGCTCATTAAATAGTTAGTTAATAGTAACTCATTGTAAAAAGGGCCCTCTTTGTTAATAAAACCCAAATTAGTTAGTAGGCTCTCACTATAAGTGGTTATGTAAGTAGGTATTCTATATGGATATATATTGAGAAGAAGTTTATGTAATGCTTTGTCAGGAGTTATGATTGTATTTAGAGCATTGCTCTTGGAGGTTTCCCCCTTGAAGAGGCAAATGAATATAGCTCTTTATTTTCTATTATAAAAGAGATCATTCTTTGGGTTTATCTCTTTTTTTTCTTGTGTTCTTAGGATTTTCACTATATTTCATGCGAATTACAATACAACTAATATATAGATTGACACAAAATAAATTGATAGGAGAACCAACAATGTAACAATGGGACACTAGGATTATAGTGGTAAAAACCCCTAGATAAGGTAGAACCACTACTCTCAAAGATCCATATTTATATTTATATATGCTCCAATTAATTCTATTGAATATATAATGAAATATACCATAGACAAGAATGAGATAAACACATAATAACACAATATAATATAATGAAATAATTGAAGTGTATATCACAATGGGATTCACCAATCCTATATAGAGTTTGAGAGATATAATGCATGATACTTGTTTAAAACCTTAAAAGCTATAAGAACCTAAAATATTATCTTTTATATTAACTCATTAAGTTGATTTTATTACAAAAGAAAACATTATAATTTAACATCCTTTATCAAGACATGTAATACTAAGTACAAAACTCGCTATGAGCAAACACATTTTGACTATAAATTTTTTTATTGAAAATTTAAAACAAAATAACTAAACATTATTGTGTGTTATAGCATATTTTTTCACTCTATATATTGGGATGCTCTATATGGCCTATATCACATTCCCTTCCCTTTTGAAAAACTTGATGTCCCAAAAATTCATGTGTTTTTTGGTGGGGTTTATGGGTTATACTAGAAATCCGCCTTCTGTAGCTCGTGTACCAACCACATAACTAAATTTTGGTGGTATAAAGTCATGCCTTGGGTAAGCCCAAAAAAGGAAAGGTGCATTTGAGAGTATCCTCACTTTGGCCAGATTGTGTGAGATCCAAGTTTGTCTTCCTTTCTTTTAATCATCCTCCCGCTATGGAAACTCTTGTTTCAATATTCATTAAATATCTCCATTCCCTTGGTGCCATCACCCTTATGTTGGAGATGAATATTGTTGGAGTTGATCTTTAGTGGTTTGGGATAGAGGAATATAGAAGGTGATTCTACTTGGTGCCTATGTTACAAGATCAAGTTGTAACCATATCTTGTTGTTTATTCACTTAATATATAAGAAGCTCTTTCCTATTCCAATTTTGATGCTTATGAATGATTTTTTATTTATGTATTGATTTGGATCATATGTACATGTATATCTCTTTCTTTCCTATTGTTTGTCTTTGTTATTGAATTGCATAATCAAGGAGCAAGAGAGGAGCAAAGACAAAGAAGGGAATTGGGTTTTCATTAGAGTTTGATGTCCCAAGTACGCATTTTAACTGCTAGACTTAGATCTCTTTGAATGTATGTTATTTGGGATTTATTTTAGAGTTTCTTATCCCTTACTCTATTGCGGTTCAAACCCTAAACCTTAGGGGAAAATTCCCTCAAACATTGAGACACTTCTTTAAAAATGGTGCCTAAATACTATTATAGGAAACTATTCTAATTTGAAAATTCATAGATATAGTGTGTGGGTGAATATTCAATAAAAAAACATGTAATTTACTATTAAAATTGGTAATTTTTTGGTGAATAACATCCATTAATCATATATATGTAAAAAATGGGTAAATTTTCAACCAGATGAGCGAATATTCGTTTTTGTAAAATGTCCAAAAAATAGCTAATTAGCAAAATTTCGCCCCTAAAATTTTCCTTAGTAAGTGTCTTTGAAGGTGCTTCATATTCCTATGAATTTTATAGTCTCCTAGGTATAATCCAAGTTCATAACATTATTGGACATCATTTTATTGATTTGTAGCGTCATAAAGGTATGATACCAAACTTATAGGTTCCATATCTTCCCTGAAGTATTGTATAACAAACCCCACTTGCATGTCTTATAATGACAATGAGGCATAATTTATCTAATCTATAAACATCCTAGACTATTGAAAAATTATCTCTCATCCATTGCATCACTTCTCAACTTCAAAATTTAGGCCTCTTAAAATGTGAATAATATCAATGCTTCTGTGAGGTCATCATCGTTGTCAATATCTAGTGGCTTTTCGATAATGGCTACATTAGATAATTATTTAAGCCTTATATGAGGAGGCCACTAACATGAATTTTCAGAATTAATTTTTCCATAGCAATAACACTCAATCTCATTCTTACTTGACATTATCTTTCCCATCTTTTTCTTTGAGTAAATATTTGCTTCTCATCAAGAATATCCTTTCAAATCTCCTCCATTTACTCTATTTTCTTCATTGACAAGAGTTGTCATGTATTCTATAGTTTGTGAAGGCATATGATTGAGAGTAAAAAATGACATTGTTGTCTCGACATCCTATTCATCTATCGTGGCATTGAATTCTGCTAGTTGTTTGATGAGAGATCTCAAATTGATTATGTGGCTAGACATAGTGACTAAAAAACATTTTGAATATAAATGAATGAAGTTTTAAATATGAACATGTAGTTGTTTCCTTTTCTCCAAACATTTTTCTTGGATGGATTTTCTTTATCTATATGATACAATTTAGAGTTTGAGAAGTATTGAGAATATTTTTTAGATTCATAATTTTTATTTAACCATTCCAATATTTATTTATTTTTCCTATTCCACAATGGAATTGAGATTAGAGTATTTTTCTAATAGGAAAAATAGGAGAAAGAAAAAGAAAAAGTGTAAACCATATTAAACTTTGCTTGATTTTCTAAAAACAGTGATACAAGACCACTAAAGTAAACTAAAATCTCACTGAGATAAATATAAAATTTGATTAAGAAAATCAAGGGAAATCATATAATGAATCCCACATACAATTTATAAATTTAAGAAGGAAAGAGACTTATAATATCTTCACATAGTGTATTTCTCATTCTAATTAGTGTAAGAAATTATGGACATAGGATGAATAAGGGAAATTGGTCTTATAAATCAAACTTTGTATGACTGGTTATTCTAGACTTATTGTAGATATATTGCCTCAAGATATTTTCCTTTCACTATCTACTCATATTACAAAGAATAAATGTGTGTGGCCAAACTTAACACCTAGCTCACAATATGTGATCCAAAATGGATTCAGTTTTGCCTCGAGATCAAAGTCTTCAAATGCAGATGAAAGTTGGATCACGTCGAATTTATCATCGATACGATTCCAACGGTGTGAACGGCGCGTAAATCTGAGTCCGAATGGAGAAGTTAGAGCCAGTCAAAGTTTGTGGAAAACTAGGGCAAAAAAGTCAAAAGTCAAAAGTCAAGGATCAACTAGGTCAACAGTCAATGCCTATGTCAGCAGGACATGTGTCAACCTGGGAATGAGCCATGGGTCCTAGATGATGTCAACAGAGAAGGTGATGTGGCAATTTGTGATTGGTTCACACAGGCCAATCCGATGCTGACAAGTGGCAGCCCGAATTTGCCCAATGTTGGCATGAAATCCAAAAATTTTGGGGTCAGGGAGGATCAAACCCCTCACCTTCCGAAGTGGCAATGACTTCACCAGAATTAGCTCACTGGTTGGGCTACCGTCGGACTTGGTAACGGATATGATGAACTTGTTTTTATGTTGTATCAGGATCTCCACTGGAAAAAGGCCAAATAGTCGGGGTCAACCCCACGACCGCTGGTCCTTTGATTTTATGTTATCGCATTATCCCACATTCACCGCAGATTGCAACTACATATGGTATATCAATACCATATCACTGAAACATAACCAATGAAATAGCAGAGTTAACACAAATCGTATCGCATATCCAATGTATAACGACAGAATGGTCGACGGGGGTTTCAAACCCTCGACCTTCCAAAACCTTATATACAAACGACTTCACATAACTCCACTAACCAACATGCCAAAGGGTGGGACTTGGTTAACCAAGCCACCAATTTTTTAATAAACCATTGCAGGTGCCGAACCCACCCTACCACCAGCGTGCAATCCAAGGTGGTTTTATGTAGGCTGAGGCAGTTTTTGCCAAAAAGAGGGTGGTTTTGCAGGGACAGAGGTGGTTTTGGACCATTCCAGGGGGTCTGGAGGTCACAGTGGCCAAATACTCGAAATTTCGAGTTGAACGCAGTGGTGATGTCTATTTTCTTATTTGAGACTCTGTTTTCAAGCTCATACATGTAACAACATTTTGACGACAAAATAAAGAGGTCCGCACTAGAAGCAAAAGGACCAGGAGATGTACCTAGAAAATCTAGTGAACTCATTTATTAAATTTGGCTGTGTTGATGTGTTTTAAGGTGTTTTCAAATTGTTTATGTGTTTATGTTATTCGCAATCTTTTCGATCCATTGCACTAAGTAACATAAGCAAATTCACACATAGTTTATAATACATTTTTCTTTAACATATCAAGTCTATGCATGCATATGTGACCTTGGAATTGTTTCCATGTAGATCTGCCTCATCAAGACATCAATTATCTAATCTTCCGCAACAATTTCATCTTCCTCATAAAACTGCCTAGCTTGTTGATCTATATAGTGGTTGTACAACTAGATGTGACTTCTTGTCTATACACCACCACCCCATCAACCTCTTTGGATTATTATCTATATGCCACTACCTTGTCCATCTATTCCACAATGACTCTCCTCAAATCATTCCAATGAAAAATCCAAGGAAAACCTCCATCATTTGATACATTTAAGTAAGACACAAATTCTTACTAAATAATTATAAATAACATACTAAATCGTACAAAATCATGACTTATGGGGCAACCATACAATAAGAAAGTGCTATTTCTAACACTCCCCATAAAGGGTATTTGTGGATCTATCATCTCATACATCTCTAGTTAGGATATCATGACATATTTGTCTTGTACCTATTAAGGATTACTACCCTAGGAGAAGTATACATTACAGCGATGGTTACTTGAATAACTCACTTGAGCACATTCAGAACACATTTAACCAAATATGCATTTTACACATACATACACATCCCCACCAACATGCCTACATTAGTAATTAATTAACAGAGCAATGAAATACACAAAATATTGCATAAACACAAATACAAAAACGCATAAAACAAGAGAGACACATATATACCTGGTTCACCCAATTTGGGCCACATCCACAATGAAATAGTCAGTGCTTCCTTTTATATTATCTAGAAAAATGAAGTGATACAACCTACAACAAATTTGTTTTAATTTACTCTTTTCTCTCACACAACCTCCTCTCTTTCTCTCTCTCTCTCTCTCTCAGAATAATCATACACAATTGCAATACAATTCCCTCATATAAACTGAGGGTTGCCTTCTAGGAAAAAAAAAACCCTAAATTAACATAACCTCTACTATGAGATCATCCACCTAATGAACTTTCCAGATTGACTATGAAATTACAATATTTTACAAAGAAATTTTTCATCTATTTTTAGCTTCGGGGGCACTTCCCTTCAACACCCACCACAGGGGGGGCTCATAAAAGTCATTGTCTCCCCCCCCCCCGTAACCCCCTTATAGTGATTAAATGATTGGTGTTTCCGCCTCATTGGGAAAATGGATCCAACGTGACTGAAACAAAAAAATTTGAACAATCGAGAAGATAATCAGGTTTCACACCCAACAATCTCCCTCTTGGAGACTACATTGATTATAGAAACTCCACCACTGCTTCACTTGATGGAAAATGCTTCCACTTTGGACTTGGTTGTATCTCATCTTCATCATCAAACTTGAAGACCAATTGAAACTGGGCATAATCTTAGTTTCTCCCTCGTTACAACTTTTGTTAACATATCTATAGGATTCTTTCTAATGTGTATCTTTTCCAAGTTCAACTGTCCATCTTCCAACATTGAATATATGAAATGGTACTTGATTTATATATGTTTAGTCTTAGAATTGAATGTTGATTTCTTTGCAAGACGAATGGCACTCTGGATGTCATTATATAACCTTCCCATCATTTGCTTCTTTCCCAACTCATCCATAAACCTTTGTAACCAAATAATTTCTTTACTAGCCTCTGTAGCAGCAACATACTCTGCTTCCATTGTTGAAAGTGCAACAATGTTTTGCAATTTTGAAACCCAACTAACATTTGTTCCACCTACAGTAAACACATACCTTATGGTGCTCCTTCTGTTATCTCTATCACTTGTCATGTATGCATCAACATATCCTTGTAGAGCAATGTTTGAACCACCAAAACATAATGCTTGATTTGTGCTACCTCTCAAATACCTGAGAATCCACTTCACTGCCATCCAATTCTTTTTTCCTAGATTCTTCATATACTTTCTTACAACTTCCACTACATGTGCCATACCAGGAATTGTATAGACCATTGCATACATTAAGCTTCCAATTGTTGATGCATATGGAACTTTACACATATAATCCATCTCGTCCTGGGACTTGGAACACATCTCCTTACTTAGTATAAAATGGCTAGCCAAAGGTGTACTAACCAGTTTTGCATTCTGCATATTAAATCTTTCCAACACCTTTTCTATGTACTCACTCTAAGACAATGTTAATTTGTGATTTTTCCTACCCCTAGTTATTCTCATACCAAGGATTTGTTTTGCAGCGCCCAAATCCTTCATTGCAAATGAATTTACAAATTTTCTTTTGAGCACATTTATTTCCTGCATGTTATACCCTACAATAAGCATGCCATCTACATATAATAGCAATATAATATAGCTGCCATCATTTTGTTTTTTAAGATAAACACAATGTCCAGAGTGACATCTAGTATAGCCTTGTTCAAACATAAACCTGTCAAATTTTAGATATCATTGCCTTGGATCCTGTTTTAAGCCATACATGCTCTTCTTCAATTTACACACTAATTTCCCCTTTCCTTTTACCTCATACCCTCATGGATGTTGAATATATATTTTTTACTCCAAATCCCCATGGAGAAAGTTTGTCTTTACATCTAACTTCTCAAGATGAAAATCTTTTGTTGCCACTAGACTTAAAACAAATATGATTGAATTCATTTTAACAATAGGAGAAAAGATATCATTAAAGTCGATACCTTTATTTTTTACAAACCCCTTCACCACAATTCTAGACTTATACCTCTATTTACCTCCATCTTCTTCCTTCAACTAGTAAATCCATTTATTCTGCAATTTTGTTTTACCTACAAACAACTTGACTAAGTCCCAAGTTTGGTTATGCATCAACAATTCCATATCTTCTTCCATGGGTTTCTCCCACTTCTTCCTAGTTTCTACTTGCATTGCTTCATATCTTTCCAGTTCACCAGAATCAGCTAACAATACATAATAAAATGAAGGATAGTATCGCTGGGGGGTCTACTTATTCTAGTAGATCTTCTACCACCATTTTCAAGCGTTTGAGGTTCCTTTTGCTATTATGGTTGTTGTTGTTGTCATGAGTACTGATCATTATGATTTTTAGGCACCTTTACTTTTTCTATGATCTCATCAAGCACTATGCATTCTTTTTTTTTTCTTTTTTTCCTATTTCTTTCCCTGCATTTGAATCTTACACAAGACCTTTTCATTGAATATGACATCTCTACTCCTAATGATTTTGTGATTTTTATAATCATATAAGTGGTAACCAATCATTTACACCATATCCAATAAAGATACATTTCTTTTACTTTTCCTCAATCTTAAATCTATTTTATTTATTTATATGGACAAAGAATTGTTAGGCATGGAATCCGCCCCAAAACATGTTTTGGAGCTCAAAGCCCATGTTTTGACCAAATAATGTTGTAAATCCCTACAAATTGTGGGCGTGGAAGTATGTTAGATTCATAGGGTTGTCCGCTTGTTGATGCCTCGAAAATCGCTGCAACAACATTGGGGGATAACCACCTGGTCTGGAGCTTAAAGCAGCTCCTTTTCCGTTTGGAGTAGTGGCTCCGACTGGTTTAACCAGGTCCAGTTACCTTCTCTTAATCTTCGATGACTTAAAATATGACTTTCATTCATCAATGGAGAAGAGACATCAGATCATCCCTCTTGTTGATTAGGCAAGAAAGTGATCCTTAATCTGATTTGGGGCTCAGCTAAGCCACGACTAAGTTATGACTTACAATTAGCGTAATTATTCTAACCTAACTGTCTTTACAGTATTAAGTTAATATTAATTGTTAATCCTAAATGACACTATGATAATGCTATACTATTGTTAAAGTCTTTATGTTAAGTATTAAAATACTCCTATTTATCTCATATGTCAAATCTAAACTAATATATCCTATGTTATTATGCTAATTAACTAACTATACTATGTAAATAACTATACCTTATACTATAATATATTCCTAAATATTACTAATATAGTTCTAATAATAATTCTAAATATTTAATCTAGTTTATTATGAGATTATAATATATCTAAGCTAAACTATAAAATGAATGTTAATAATGTTATTATTATTCTAAGAAAAATAATTAATAAAATTTTAGTTTACTTATACTACCATATTAAAGTTAAAACTATTCTAATTACCTTAAGTTGCTATTATTTATTGAAAGTTCATGTTAGAAAACTAATTAGTATTTAGTATGCTAAAGTTAACTTTTAAAAAAGATAAGAAAAGTAATTACAAATGTTAAGTTTTATTGATTAAAAATAAATTAATTAATATACAATATTTTTTAGTGTTTTGAATAAAGATTAAAATCAGTTAAGAAGTTTGATTGATATAAAGGCTCAATCATGCCACTAAGGACTAGGATGTTTGCCTCTAAAGAAAGAGGACTTTATGTAGAATTAATTTACAAATACAAAACTAATTTAAGACGAAAATCCTATCTCAAACTAAGATGGTATAGCCCTCTCTTAATCCGAGAGCAAATGAAATAAAAATAGGGGGAGACTAGTTTATGATTGAATTCACTATGTGATTTCCATTAACCAAAAGAAATAGTTCATATTAATTAATGAAATAAAAAGCAAATTACATTTGCGATTAAATAATAAATAGTTATCATTTATCTCATATATACTTCAATGAATTCATTATAGATCCGATCTCATTCTGCCTTCTGGAGATAGCTCTCATTAAAGCTTCAACAACATATCAAAATTAAACCAACAATAGCGTTAGATATCAACAAGAAATATCATTTAGAATAAAAAATGAAACCAATTTGATACCTATGTTCTTACTGCGTGCAATAGTGCTAAGCAATAAAACAGAGCCAAAAACCCTTTTTCAATCTCCACAACTCTCTTTGTGCAAAACAGAAGTGCGTAAGCACAAATTGAATCATAGTAGAAATTCCCCTCTCATGAATCATGAATCTCAATCCTTAGTGTAGTGTAAAAATTCTTATGTCTCTGGATCCCTTTACTGTTTTACCCATGCTACTTATATAACCATATAAATTTGTTTCCTTCTCCTTGAGCTAAGGCTTCAAATCCTCCCTTCCACATTGAAATGGTTATTCGAGAGTGGAATGTTCTACTCCATCGTTTCTTTTCATTTTCCAATGCACACAACAATTCACCAACTTCATCATCTGCTAAGGCGCTCAAAACCCCGCCTGTTGTGGACTGTGAAATATTTAACTCGAGTTGCTGACTTGGAAAATCAAATGCGTAGCTCATTGGCTAACATCTTAGTAGTAATTCTCTTCGGTTGGAATAACAAGGGTATCGTATAGAAGAAGATTGCTAAGGGAGTTGCATGAAATAGATTGTCGAATATTTGTTACTCCTTGCCTTGCGAACACTGAAACCGTTACCTTCAATAACCAATAGCCAATTGCAAGTGGTTGCGAGCTATTCATTCTGAGAAAAGAATGGAGAGGATCCATGCCTGATCACGTTATACAGTAATGCAATGTTCACGCCAGACAGAATGCCAACAGAAGCGAGCGAATAATGGAAACAATACGAGTTCAATTTTTCTGTTGTGAAGTTATCGTGCCTCATTCCTGCAACACAAATAATTAAATCGTTATTATTCGGCCAAAAGAATTCTCAACAACATATCGCTCTTCATAATTA
Source organism: Pinus tabuliformis (assembly GCA_031772625.1). NCBI lineage: Eukaryota > Viridiplantae > Streptophyta > Pinopsida > Pinales > Pinaceae > Pinus > Pinus tabuliformis. The sequence goes on from CM062820.1 coordinate 458,486,111, forward strand.
GATCATGGCATGATGAGAAACCACATAACCAAAATTCATTTACTCTTTTCAACAAAACTAGAAAGGTATAATGTTTGTATTTTAGATATTGTCCACGTTTTAATAAAAGGGCCATGGCCATTTAGATGGATATGATATATAGTTATGTTAATAACTTTTTACACATATATGCATGTTTCTTATTTTGTTTTATTGTATACATTTTAAATTTTTACAAAATATGTTAATTATACATATATACAATATGTGTTACATACAAAAGAGTGATTTTGTATTATTAAATATATTTACAATATGATACATATGTATTTTGTGATGCGTTGTAATATGAGTGTTTTAATTTTGTTTTTTGAAAATTTTGGGTGAATTTGTTTATTATTTACCATGTATTTACAATGCATATCAAAATTTATTTACAATATGGTTAAAGAAAAATTAATTAATGATCCATTTTTTTTCCTATGCAGGTGTCAAATGAAGTATAAAAGATAAACAACTCATAAGACTCAATATGAAATGCAAGGGAATGTGGCAAACAAAGGCGCCACATTGCTTTCTTGTGACTAGTAAGAGAATGTTGTCATGTTCGTAAAATCTAATCACCAATCACACAAGGAGCCTATTGCAACAACCCATGCAAAAGCCACAAAGTCAAGCAATTAGAACACATCCAATCTTCAAAAAATCAATATTCACAACCATCTAATTCAAATGAGCTCAAACATATTTAGCTAATCAGATAAAGACACGTTGAAGTCACTTATGTCATCTACATTCTACAAATCCAATAATAATATTACCAAACGATCAGTTAAAAGGGTCCCCATGTGAAATTTGAAAGTGGAAAATCGGGCGGTTGTGTTTTACCACAACACCGCCCTAGTTTGTAATGTAATGTCAGCCTACCCATGGTCCGTAGACCATGGAATTGTATAAATAGAGCGAGGCTCTAAGTTGTAAAGACATCTAATAGAGAATAGGCATGAAAAGTCTTAGAGATTAAGTCAAAGTGCGAAGTGTGTCTTGGGTCGTAGAGTAGGAAAAGGCTCTGCAGCTGAGTGCACAGAGGCCTAGTAGAGTCTGCAGCTGAGTGCGCGGACCCCTACAGCTGAGTGTGCAGGGTGGAGTCGAGTCTGTAATCGGAGAAGAGATTAATAAAGAAAGGTTTTGTTACCAATTCTGTGTATCTGTTCTGAGTTATTACATGTTTGATATCATTTGTGAATATACTATTTCTTTACTGCGTGCACTTGTATGAATTGTGAATATTGTTAAGTATAATTGAAAGCATACAAATAAGCTAAGTTAATCAACTAATATCGGATTGCTAGTAAGGACTTGGGTAATAACAGCGTTCGACCCCCGAGTAGGACTGTACAAAAGGTAGCATCTCAGGATCCGAGGGACAGGTAAGTGTGCATAGAGACGTGCACATAGGGTCGAACCGTGGACCACTTGAACTCATCAGACATCTCTAGGGTACGGAAACCTGATTCTAGCACCCTCCCATACTACTTTGGGTGAGACCTCAGTCCGCGCTCCATGGACTATTGCTGAAAGGGCCAGTAGTATCGGGATTTGTTTGGCTAAATCACCTCTAAGCCTGGGTCAAGCCCTAACAAGCCAACAAATGGTTCCGTTGTCGGGATTGGGATCTGCATAAGGGATGTCTGATGTCATGTCATTGGAATCCGACAAAGAAAGAAATTGAAGAATGGCTGGACAGAAAAATTCACAAGTTCACAACGCAGGACAATAGGAATCCATGAGTATCAAAGGAATAGTGGTTAGAACAATACTTATATACGGAAATCCACGAAAATTTCTTTGCATCCTTCCCCTCTGAGTTGTACAAGTGGATCGCGAAGCTAGCAGACAATCAAGGAAGGTGTAGGCTCGACAAACCGATTGTGTGGACACCTGAGTTGGTGTGTAGAAGCATCAGAAGATAAGATTACGCACGCTGTGGACCATTGGCTTGATCGAATTATAGGAGGGTTTATCACCGAGTTCAAGGTAGATACTTCAATTAGCTACAGCAAGGCGGAATAACGCTTCCTCAAAGGACTACGAGATAAGTACATTAAATCTTTGAACACTTGGAAAAAATGTTATTGTGTGAAAAGCGGGTTATGCAAATAAATTGATGTTTGGGGCTATGCAGAGTGAGAGGATTTATAGAAACGGAGGTAGCACAGAAATAAAGAATAGCCCCTTGATTTTGCCTGGGCGAGAAAACGAGGAAGAGTTCACAAAAGTTTCACCAAGAAGTGTGATCAGTCTGATAAGGCAACGAATTCCGCACACACCACCTCCACCTACACCACCAGCAATCTCACCAGCTTCACCCCCATCTTCACCCACACCATGTCTGCCACCACCACAATTCAATATGGCAAGTGCAATAAAATTGACAGTGCTCAAAGCAGTAGGGAACGAAGATCTGGAACAATTTTGGTTCATGGTAAAAGCTGTATGGGAAGCACAAGGAGTCGTGGATGACAATATAAAGAAGGCAACGCTGGTAAGCGCATTGTAGGATCACGCACTAACATGGGACATTAAGCATTCCAATGAAAATCCAAATGCAGGAGTCGCGGATATCCAAGTTGCACTGAACAGGGAATTTAGCAAGCCAAAATCGAAGACACAATCGATTATCGGGTTTAAGGAAATAGCGATGCTTCCAGGCAAGACCCCCTGGGAACTGGATCAAAGATTGAAGGGCATGATTCGCGAAGCCAACATGACCTTGACAGATGGGCAGCGCCACGCATGGTTTGTAGCGTCACTAACTTCACATCTAAGGATGGCATTGTCACAGCAGAAGTTATCCACCCAGGCTGAAGCTTTGGAGATTGCAATGAGGCTGCACGAAACCCCAATACAAGATCCTAGCCTGGGAGTCCAACAAATCCATGCGCAATTGAAAAATTTTTGTCTGGAAATGCAAAGTTTGAAATAGGATAGGACAACTCAGCTAGAGGCACGCGAGGAGGTATGGTCCATAGAATGCAAAGGCCATGGGCATGACTAGGACCATTGTCCAGTCTTCGCGAACTACTTGGCGGGAGGAGGGTCGATGCCATTAATACCGAGGCACAAGCAGGACCAAGCACAGTGCCTGCATTATGGTGTGCAATTTGTCATATAGGAAGGAAGCACACTACAGATAACTATCACCTATTACAAAAGTATACGCAGACGTCCCAGCAGTTGTTCTGTAATTTCTGCAGGTTAGTGGGCCATGACGAATGCACCTGTAGAAGTTATGAACTGATGATGGATCAGATTCTTGCCTACATAGTTCAGACCGAAACATGAACCCTCGATCAAAATACAGGGATGGCGCGCACTAGATTTCAGGGGTGTGGACAAGGTCGAGGTGGAATGGGACCAGGAAGGGGTCACAGACAGCTAATTTGTTACAATTATGGAGGGCTAGGGCATTGTGCCCGCAATTGTAGAAATCCGACAAGGGCATCATGTTTATATTGTACCCAGTTTAATCATGAGACAGAGGACTGCCCTACACTGATAGTGAGGTTGCGTGAAAAAGGAATACTCCAGCCTCCACCAACTCAGAACCTACAAATGATGAGGTTTGAGCCACGCGAAGAGGACCCGAATGTAAACATCGTGCTCCGAAGCAGTATCACAATAGGGGATGACAAAGGTAAGCAATCGGAAGAGAGAGCGTGGGTTCGCAAGGCTCCAACAAAGGAACCAGAGTTTGATTTGGAGCATGCGAAGGAGACAATCATGGAAGCTAAGAAGAGCTTCACAGAGGCCTCCACTTCAGGTAGTAAGGATCAACTAGAACCAAAGATGGATCCTTCAATGCTCACTACCTTTCTGGAGACATGCATGAAGTTGTTACGTGACAGCAAAGCAGTGAAGGGACTGCAAGAACTCATCACTAGATGTACTGGATCAAGGGAACTGCACGTAGTTTGGAAGCTCAGAAAGCACACAACGCGAACAAGAAGGGAGATGAGATTGACTACGCAAATCAGGGAATATGAAATGGATCAAGTGATTCTAGATTTAGGATCAGACGCGAACGTACTACCAAAGAAGACATGGGAGCGCAAGAGTAGGCTTGTGTTGCAATAGTCCCCTATTCAATTGCGAATGGTGAACCAGTAGAAGATCCTACCTATGGGAAGGTTGCAGGTAATAATGGTAGACATCAAAGGTGTAAGCACACTTGCAGATTTAGAAGTGATAGAGATTGTCGATGACAACAATCCCTATCCCACACTACTAGGAATTTATTAGGCCACTGATATGAATGGAGTGATAAACCTAAAAAAGAAGAAAATGATTTTCGAGAAAAATTCACTGCGTGTAGTGGTACCTTTAGACCCTGCAGAAGGATCGCACTACACAAAGCCAATGCATGACGATGAAAGCAAAAACGATCTAGAATGTATCTACAAGATGATGAAAGTGAAAATGATCTAGACTGTATCTACAAGATAACCACTTGGGAACAGGATTGGGTAAATCCTATAGTGGATGGAAGGATTTCATGGGAGTGTGAAAGCTCCTGCACATCAGATTCGGATGAGGAAATAGAATGATGGCAGAACCAATTACACGAGGTAACCATGCTCAATTGCAACATGATGGTAAGATCATTGCACTGCGTGACAACAGAGGTAAGGGATCTGCCTATGTATGACAGGTTGACAGCGGTGGATGAATTCCTGAACAAATTTGAAAGAGAAGTGCCAGAACAGTAGTGTTTTGACGCTCTGAAATGGGCACTACGTGCTACGCCTGCAAGATGGTGGGGTACGCATCAAAGAAGTTTTGAGAACTGGCGCGAATGCAGAACAATGATGCTTATATGGTTTGGAAAGCCTCAGCTGCAGATGGAAGCTAGGTATGATGGATGAAACAACCTACGTGCCCACCTCTCCAGATGGGTATAGGCATATGGTACGCAACCTACACGAACGCACATCGTCCTCATGATAGGAAATAGGAACAACAAGTAGGAGCGAGCACAACAAAGGCACGAATGACGAAGTATGATACGATCAAGCGCATCAAAGATTATACGCGGGGAAGCCTTTGACAAGGTGTGTGAAGTGATGAACACAGTCCACCATGTGAGACGCACTGACTAGGACCTATGCGTACCAACAGTTCTATGGGCTTATAGGACCATGTGCAAAACCCTGACCGCACAAGCACTTCCGAAGCTGAAGTATGAAGCAGGGGTTGTGATCCCTATGGAGCATGCAAAGCCTAGTCCGTGCATAGCAGCACCTGTAGATACAACGATCCGCAAATCCCGGAACAAAGGAATCATAGAGCCATGAGAAACATAACACATAAGACTTGAGGAAGAAATCTGACAGGGAAACATTAGACTTCGCGGACTTGAAAAAGACCGGGTACGGCTAAGGGAGAAAAGCGCTTTGATGGACACAGAGGTCAAGAAGCTGGAAGATGAAATAAAGGAAGCATTTCTTGTCGAAAAACCGAGGGTGGTAAGGCAAGGTGCATACGATCATACTGACAAGTTGGAGAACTATCGTCGTGAACTAGTTAGTCTGTTGCCTTGGCTTGGACCACATATTGCCAAACGTAGTGACCAGGGTAGCGCGTTGCAAGTAGTAAAGTGCGCAAGGCCGACCACAACTATGGAAGGTGGGGATTCTTCGCAAACCATGTTGGAGGATAGGATGGAGCCCCACATGGGTGGTGCGACCACCTGACTAGCCATAGGAAGGATAGTCTTAGCGCTCCAGGCAGTTGAAAGGAAGCGCGGGACTATAAACTATTATGCCCGAAAGCTACACAATATTGGGGATGCGCGCAGAAGTAAAGCGTCACAGGGTCCGCGACCGCACACGGAGGGCTGTGCTACCACACGGATTGGCTAGAAAGTGACTGTTGGAGTCACTATTCACAATGGGATGCTCGATTTGAGGCCAAATGGAGTGGACGGTGGACATTTAAGACACGATTTATGAGCAAGGTTTGGGAAAATATGTTGCCAAGAAAGCATTAATGGCCCAAAATTGGGGGGAACGGTCAAATTCAAATTCAAAAGGCATTATAAAACACAAAGGGCTGGCCAACAAACAACACTTGGTCATTTGAGAATTGAGCACTTGAGCGGAGCACTAAGCATTGAGAGTCGAGTGATAATTGAGCCCCTAAGTTTGCAAGCGATAAAATATAGCCTAGATATGATGACAGCAACTAAGGATGGTTTGGGAATCAAAGAGGTAACCACCGGTGAGGCCGCGTAGGCCCCAATGGTGGAGGATGTTCCAGGAGGTGCCGGGGTCGTGGCAGAAATCCCCAAATCACCACGAATTCCAAGGCCCAAGAAAGATAAACAAGAAATGGCCCTCGTAAGTGTGTCCCCGAGGAACCCACTACGCAGCAAGATATCAATGGCAGAAAAAGGGAAAGCTATCGTGATCGACACAGATGAGGAAGACAAAGATCTGCAGGCCCTGGGCAACACAGCAAAAGATGACGAAGATATGGCAGAGGACATTCAACCTATACGCTCTGCAACAAAACTGCCTGCATATGTCCCCTTGCGGAAAGGGAAGACCAAAGTGCTGAAGGACCTAGACAAAACCAAGAGTTCACTCCAGACTCCTCTCCTCCCAGACGGCATAGTTTTTGGGGAGCAGATCCCCACGTAATGGTTTTGGGTCTTAAAGCCCACAATGTTGGGGTAATGGTATTGTAAAGGCTCCGCGAAGTGCGCGGAGCATGAATTGTAATAAGTCAAGTCAAAGGGTTATCCACCCAAAAATAATGTAAGGTAATGGAAAGTGAGTCAGCCTACCCATGGTCTACAGACCATGGGAATGTATAAATAGAGAGAGGCTCTAAGTGTAGAAGTTAGTTCTTGGTTAAGATCAGATCTTAAGTGATATGGGTTTTTGAATGCGACCTTTGCTCTGAGTATGTAAGTCCAATTCTTGGGTCGTGGTAGTAGATAAAGGCTCCACAACTATGTGCGTGAACCCCTGCAACTGTGTGCGCAGGGCAGGAAGTGGATTGTAACTGGAAAAGGCATTAATAAAGATAAGTTGGTTTTGGAACATTGCATCTCTATCTCTAAGTTTTCTGTTTAAGCATCTGTTTACAATTTATGATTACGCGCATGTCTGTTTATGTTGAATGGTAAATGAAAGTGCTGGGTCCACTTAATTTAATTCAAGATCTATAATACTAATAAGTGTAGTAAAGGGTAAAGAATATTCACGATCTTCACTAAGCCATGCAAAGGAAGTTGCACTAGACGGACAGCTGCGTGGAACTAGCATAGCACGTAGAGTAGGATCGTGAGCCTTCTAATACACATCAAGACATCCCAAGGGTGTGGAAACCTGGTTCCAACACCCTCCCATACTACCTTGGGTGAGACTTCAATCCGCGCCCCGCGGACTGTTGCCGAAAGGGCTAGTAGTTTCGGGATTTGTTTGGCTAAAACACTTCTGAACCTGGGTCAGGCCCCAACAAGCCAACAAATGGTTCCATTGCCGGGACCAGGATCTGCCTAAGGGATGTCTAATGTCAGAACACTAGAACCCTACGAAGAAGGAAATTGAAGATTGGTTGGATCAGAAGCTTCATGAGTTCATAACACAGGAGAACAGGACTCCACAGATATCTGAGAAGAGGTGGCTGGATCGCTACATATATATGGAAATCCACGAGATCTTCTTCGTGACCTTCTCTTCAGAGCTGTACAATTGGATCGCGAGGTTAGTCGACAGCCAGGGAAGGTGTAAGCTCGATCAACCGATAGTGTGGACTCTGAAGTTAGTGCACAGGCTAGAGGCATCAAAAGATAAGATCGCGCAGGCCGTGGACCATTGGCTCGACCAGATAATAGGAGGGTTTATCACTAAGTTCGCGATAGACACAACTGTGAGCTATAGTGAAGCAGAATGCCAGTTCCTCAAGGGACCGCGAGGTAGGTACATCAAATCCCTGAATACCTGGATTAAGATGTTGTTATGTGAAGAGTGGGTTATGCGAATACATTAATGAGTGGAAAACTGCAGAGTGAAAAGATCTAAAAAGGGATCGAAGGGTTAGGGAACAGTCCTTTAATTTTTCCATCGCGGGAGAGCGAGGAAGAGTGTACTCGGGTTTCTCCAAGAAGTGCGGTCAGTTTGATAAGGCAACATATTCCACAGTTATCACCTCCACTTATGCCATCACCCAGCTCACCTACTTCACCTCCGTCTTCAACCACTCCACCTCCACCAAACCCATAGTTCAACATGGCGAGTGCGATCAAGCTACTCGTATTCAGAGGAGTAGGGAACGAGGACCTGTGTTATGCTTCTTAACCTGCAAAGCGAGACCCAAACACAGAAATAGCGAAGAAAAGATACCGAGACATAAAATATGCGAAGAAAATATACCCAGAGCACAGAATAGCAAAGATTTTATTATCCAGAGAGAAATGTTCACAGGCCTCTTCGAGGGGGCAACCTCCAATAGAGCAGAGCTCGATTACAAAACAAGACACCTTCTCCTCGCAGGGAGTCTCTATCCTTTATATATGCAATATCTATCTAATACTACCGCCCATTTGCAACTAACTGTGGTCCCGTCATTAACTGCGGGTTAACCACTTACAATTATTAATATGGGCTTTATTGACTCTAACTAATACTACCGCCCATTTGCAACTAACTGTGGTCCCGACATTAACTGCGAGTTAACCACTTACAATTATTAATATGGGCTTTATTGACTCTTGACTATGACGTGATCCCATGACATAAATAAGGGGGTTAGGGTGGGACCCTAACATGCCCTCCCCCTTAAGACTAGCCTTGTCCTCAAGGCTGAAGCTGCGGAAACTGCTGAAGAATAGCAGCTGGTTCCCAAGTTGCATCTTCCGGCGAGGTGTCTTTCCATTTGACGAGGACTTCCTTAATCACGCGGCCACGCAGGTGCTTGTCTCGTGTGTCTAGAACCTGTTCAGGTTGAAGCCATATTGATCCTTCTTCATCCAATTCCGGTAGACTGGTTTGAATACGGCAATTGTTCCCAATCACTTTCTTGAGGCACGATACATGGAAAACTGGATGGATTTTTGCTGTAGGTGGCAAAGCCAGCTTGTACGCCACTTCTCCAATGCGCTGAAGTACTTGATATGGTCCGTAGAATTTTGGAGAGAGCTTTTGACAGCCCTTGTCTTTGAGTGAGGTCTGCTTATATGGTTGCAGCTTCAAGAAGACCTGATCCCCTTCTTGAAATTGGCGCTCTGAGCGATGTTGGTCAGCCTGTTGCTTCATATGGTTCTGAGCTTGATGAAGATTCTCGCGCAAGTGTGCCAACATGGTTGCACGGTGTTGTAAGAGTTGATCCACTGCTTGTACTTTGGAGCACCTCGTTAGGTAAGAAGTAGGGGACGGCGGAAGTTGTCCATAGACTGCTTCATAGGGAGTCATTTTGGTGGTGGCATGATAGTTGGTGTTGTACCACCATTCCGCTAGAGGTAGCCACTGTGCCCAAAGGTGTTGTTTTTCTGAAGTGAAACACCTAAGGTAGGTTTCTAGACATTTGTTGACTGCTTCGGTTTGACCATCTGTTTGTGGATGATATGAGGTACTGAGTTTGAGTTGCGTGCCTTGTATTCTGAAGAGCTCCTGCCAAAAATTACTAGTGAAGATTGGGTCACGGTCGGACACAATCGAAGTGGGCATGCCGTGCAATTTGAAGATTTGATCCATGAAGGTTTGAGCAACCAAAGTAGGTGTGAATGCTTGGGGTAGAGCGCAAAAATGAGCATACTTCGATAGTCGGTCTACGACCACCATGATGACTGATTTGTTCCCCGACTTTGGAAGACCTGTAATGAAATCCATGGAGACCTCCATCCAAATTGATGCCGGAATGGGCAATGGTTGTAATGTGCCTGGTGTGTTGACTGTTTCTCCCTTGTGGCGTTGACAGACGTCACATTCTGCTACAAAAGTAAGGATGTCCTGTTTCATACCCGTCCAAAAAAATGATCGTCTGGTGCGAGCGTATGTCTTCTGAAAGCCCGAATGTCCTGCAATGGGGGAGGAGTGCAATTCTGCCAAAATGCGACTTTTGAGGGTGGAGGTTGGTGATATGACGACTCTGTCCTTGTAGCGAAGAATATCATTCTGCCACGAGCAGCCTTTGCTGGAATTAGGATCTGCCTGTAATTGAGAAATGAGTTGGGAGAGCTCAGGATGCGAAAACCATTCCCCGCGAGCCTCTTCAATCCAATCTGGAATGGGGAGGGATATTGCGAGCAGAGTACTTTCCTCCTCAAATTGGCATGACAATGCATCTGCTACCTTGTTGTCTTTCCCTTTCTTGTAAATGATCTCATAATCATAACCCAGCATTTTGGCTAACCATTTATTTTGTTGGGGGGAAGATAGGCGTTGCTCCAAAAAATATTTGAGACTGTGATGATCTGTGCGGATTTGGAAACGTCGCCCCAACAAGTAAGGTCGCCAGGTCTCCACTGCATGTAAGATGGCCATCATTTCCTTCTCATAGGTAGATTGGCCCAAGTTCTTCCCACTTAGTTGTTGGCTGGTGAAGGCCAATGGTCGCCCTTCCTGCATTAATACTGCTCCAATACCTGTTCCCGAAGCATCAGATTCGATGACAAATGTTTTGGTGAAGTCCGGTAGTGCTAAGACCGGAGTGGAACACATAGCGGTTTTGAGAGCGGTAAATGCCTGTTGTGCCTCGTCGTTCCAGAAGAATGAATTTTTCTTGAGAAGTTGCGTCAGGGGCTTTGCTATGCGGCCATAGTTGCGGACAAATTTACGATAATAGCCTGTGAGACCCAAAAATCCTCTCAAGCTTTTCAAGGTCTTAGGTTGAGGCCATTCTTGCATTGCCTGAATCTTTTTGGGATCAACCTTGACACCTTCACGGCCCACAATGTGGCCTAAATACTCAACTTCTTCCTTGCCAAACGCACACTTAGACATTTTGACAAATAATGTATGCTTTCAGAGCAGTTGCAAGAGGATATCCACATGCTTAAGATGTGCCGCCCAAGTGCCACTATAGATGAGGATGTCATCGAAGAAGACCAGGACAAATTTTCTGAGATATGGTTTGAGGAGGTGATTCATAAGGCTCTGAAAAGTGGAGGGGGCATTACAGAGACCAAATGGCATGACCAAGAACTCATAATGGCCTTCATGAGTTCTGAAAGCTGTCTTGGGAATGTCCACTTCCTTCATGCGGATTTGGTGGTAGCCTGAGCGAAGATCCAATTTAGTGAAGAATTGAGCCCCATTGAGTTCGTCCAGCAAATCGTCAACCACTGGGATGGGAAATTTATCTTTGACTGTTAACTTATTGAGGGCCCTGAAGTCTGGACACATCCGCCACTCCCCATCTTTCTTGAGGACCATGACGACTGGAGATGAGTAAGGACTAATACTGGGACGAATGACACCTGCTTCCAACAATTCCTTGATGATTTTTTCTATTTCATTCTTTTGGGTGAACGGATGTCTGTATGGCCGCACATTTGGGGGTTGGGCCCCTGGGACCAATGTGATGCTATGATCATGTTCCTCTCACGAAGGTGGAAGTTCATGAGGTTTGTCAAAGACCGTCCGATGTTTATTCAAAATTTGTTGCATCTCAGGATGAATTGGCGCAGACATGGTATCTACTACCTGGATGGCATTAAATTGAGCTACTACTCCATGATGGCCCTTTTTTAACAATTTTTCCATACGATGCGAGCTTATGATAGAAGGGGCTCCTGCTTGTAGCCCACGGAGGGTATGTGTGTAGTCGTTCTGCTTAAAACTCATATATAACTCCTGGAAATCCATTGTGATTGGCCCAAGAGTGCGGAGCCATTCCGCCCCTAGGACAATGTCGCAACCCCCCATGTGTATTGCAAACATGTGGGTTTTCAATTGATAATCCCCCATTTGAATTTTGACATTTTCACAGCGACCTTCACATTTCATTGTGCCTCCATCTGCAATCTGGACTTGGAAGTTAGAAACTGCTCGTACATAACAATGCGCTGCTTCAGCGATCTTTTGGTGGATGAAATTATGGGTACTTCCACTATCAATCAAAACTATTACTGGCCTATGTTTAATAAAACCCCTGATTTTAAGAGTTTGAGGGGAAGAGATTCCAGCCAATGCATGCAGCGAAATCATTGGTTCATCAGATACCATCTCCTATTGGTTATCTTCTTCGGTTGCCTCTGGTTCCTCAAGTGGTGGATCGTCCTCTGCGGAGCTGTATTCAGTGGCATCGATTTGAAAAAACTTGTGCTCTTTGCATTTATGACCCGGGGAGTATTTTTCATCATAGTAGTAACATAGTCCTTGCCTCCTTCTTTCGGCCATTTCTGCAGGTGACACCTTTTGAATCTTGAGTGTTTGGGTCATATTGGGAGCCTGTGAGGGACGACCTTTAGCGGCAAAGTTGAGGCGGCTGGATTGAGCTGCTAATGCCCGTTCCACCTTACGGGCTATCTGGCAAGCCTCGTTCCATGTGGGGGGGTGGTGGAGTATAACCTGAGCTTTGATGGCTTCTTTAAGACCGCTGATAAAGCATTCCATGTAGAATTCATCTGTGAGAGCCTTAGTGCGGAATGCTAAGGCTTCAAAAGCGGTAATATATTCATCCACTGTACCCGTCTGTCGGAGCTTAGTCAGACGCCCCAAGAAAGAGTCTTCCTGTTCAAAGCGATTTCGTAGAGCTTTGGTAAATTGGCCCCAACTCCGAAATTGTCCATTGCATCGCTGATACCATTCCTTCCATTCCCATCGTTCACTGTCCAAGTACATGGTGCCCACCATAAGCTTAGACCCCTCATCTACGATATGATTCAATTGAAAATACTGCTCCATTTGTGCTAGCCATGCTGACGTGTGAGACCCGTCAAATTTATGCATATCCAACTTGGGAGGTCTCTGATTGGGTGGTGGGTGGGTGTGCCATATGTGAGGAGAGTGGCTAGATTCCCCCTCAGGGTATTCAGGGCCCTTATACTCCTCCTCGTGGGCTGGCATCTTGCCCTTGTCTGTTAAGAGGCCCTCTAATCCTTTGAGAAGAGTTTGCATCTGTGCCATCGTAGAGTTGATGAGGTGCACCTCTTCTTCTAGTTTGTCCATCCTTTCAGCGGCCATTGCTTGAGCGCGAGTTTCTACCATACACTCGGCTGACGAAAATTTGGGACCGCCGAAAAATTTTTACTAAGAATTGAATGGTACCACCTTGCTCAGCTCGTCGTCCTGATTCTGATGGGCTAGGTCACCAATAAACACCCCGGCAGATCCCAGACTCTTTTTTTTTTTTTTTTTTTTTTTGGAAAACTCCTAACGGAGTTTTACTCCTTTCTGATCAATACTGCGGTCACCAAATCCTCAAAATGTCAATGCCACCAAAAGTCCTGCGAAAATCATATGCAGGTACAGGAACCCTTCGCAACTACTCCGATCTGATGGATCTGAGATATCTGAATGGTGGAACACTGCTGCTGCTGATCTGAAATATCCGATCTGGTGGATCTAAGAGATCTGAATGGTTGAACAACTGCCTCTCCTGACTGGAATAGATGATGTGTGATCCCCCAATAGAAAAGGGAACTATGGTCTTGGGGAGTGTCAGGTGCTACAGATCGCAATATACATAAGGGTCTGACAGTAGTACTCGGCCCAATGTTTCAGGGCTCTAACTAAGGAGGATCGACCGTACCCTTAGCCGTACAACCCGACTACCCTATCGTACGAGCGAGTAATCTCTCCGAGTGCTGTTCTCGGTGTACTGTAGCAACAAGACGGCCGAAGTTTTATCTATGGCGAGGTTTCAAGGGAGCTAGGGGGCTTCCTATATACCCAGAGGGTACGTGGAAGACAGTCCGTGCGCGGTTCTGTCTAATGCGCTACTACTCGAAGGGGTACCCACAGGGGTTACAAGGGAGTCCAACAGACATGACCACCTCTTGTATTTCCTGCGTGCATGCCTCCCCAAATCCGCAGGTTTATGCGCTTAACGACAGATCCCGTGGTTTAAAGACGCCGGAACACGTCTCTAGCCTAAAAAAATTTTGCTAAAATTTGGAGATCCCACCGAGCCCTGGAAAGTGCTCTGATACCACTTGTTATGCTTCTTAACCTGCAAAGCGAGACCCAGACACAGAAATAGCGAAGAAAAGATACCGAGACATAAAATATGCGAAGAAAATATACCTAGAGCACAGAATAGCAAAGATTTTATTATCCAGAGAGAAATGTTCACAGGCCTCTTCGAGGGGGCAACCTCCAATAGAGCAGAGCTCGATTACAAAACAAGACACCTTCTCCTCGCAGGGAGTCTCTATCCTTTATATATGCAATATCTATCTAATACTACCGCCCATTTGCAACTAACTGTGGTCCCGTCATTAACTGCGGGTTAACCACTTACAATTATTAATATGGGCTTTATTGACTCTAACTAATACTACCGCCCATTTGCAACTAACTGTGGTCCCGACATTAACTGCGAGTTAACCACTTACAATTATTAATATGGGCTTTATTGACTCTTGACTATGACGTGATCCCATGACATAAATAAGGGGGTTAGGGTGGGACCCTAACAACCTGGATCAGTTCTGCTTCATGGTAAGAGCAGCGTGGGAAGCACATGGGGTCATGGATGAAAACATTAAGAAGGCCACACTGGTAAGTGCACTGCAGGATCGCGCGCTGACATGGTACATTAAGCACTCAAATGATCATCCAAATGCAGGAATAGCGGAGATCCAAAACGCGCTGAACAGAGAATTTAGCCAGCCGAAATCAGAAACACAGTCGATCATTGGATTTAAAGAGATTGCGATGCTTCCAGGAGAGACCCCCTGGGATCTGGATCAGAGGCTGAAGAGTACGATCACGAGGCTAATATGACACTAATAGATGCATAGCACCACGCATGGTTTGTGGCGTCTTTGACACCACACCTGAGGACAGCGCTGTCACAATAGAAGCTCTCAGCCCAAGTAGAAGCGTTGGAAATGGCGATGAGGTTGCATGAAACACCAATACAAGATCTGGGGTTGGGAGTCCAACAAATCCACGCGCATCTACAGAACATATGCTTGAAGATGCAGAGCTTAAAGCAGGATAGGGCACCCCGTCCAGAAGTGCACGAAGAAGTATGGAGCATAAAATGTAAAGGCCAAGGCCACGATAAGGATCACTGTCCTGTATTTGCAAACTATTTGGCAGGAGGGGGACCAATGTCGTTGAGACCAGAAGCACAGGTAGGGCCAAGTGCGGCACCCACGCTCTGGTGCGCAATTTGTCAGGTGGGAGGAAATCACACAACGGACAACTGTCACTTATTGCAGAAGTATACACGGAATCCGCGGCAGCTGTTTTGCAATTTTTGTAGATCGGTGGGCCACGATGAGTGAAACTGTCAAAGTTATGAATTGTTGATGGATTTAACACCGGCCTACAGGATGTAGACCGAGGCACAAGGTTAGGACCCGACTGCAGTGATAGCGCGCGGTGGATTCCAAGGACACAGACGTGGATGAGGAGGAATGGGACTCGGACGAGGATGCAGACAGTTAATCTACTATAATTGCAAAGGACCTGGGCACTATGCGTGTGACTGTACGAATCCTACTAGAACATTTTGTCTGTATTGTTATCAGTTTGATCATGAAGCAGTAGATTGTCCAATGTTGATCACACAGATGCGCGAAAAAGGGGTACTACAGCCTACTCCAACTCAGAATATCCAAATGATGAGGTTTGAACCGCACAAAGAAGACCCCAACATAATCATGATGCTCAGAAGCAGCGTGACCATAGGGGAAGATAAGGGAAAGCAACTTGAGGATGATACATGGGTCCATAAGGCTCTACAAAGGAACTTAAGTTTGACCTAGAATGCACAAGGGAGATGTTTATGGAAGCTAAGAAGAGCTTCACGGAGGCCTCTACTTTAGGTAGTAAGGATCTACCAGAGCTCGGAATGGATCATTCTATGCTTACTACCTTTTTAGAGGGATGCATAAAGCTGTTGCGCGACAATAAAGTAGTTAAGGAACCACCAGAGTTGATCGCTAGGTGCGCAGGGTCAGGTGAACCGCGCGTAGTCCAGAAATTGGGAAAGCATGCATTGCGCACCGAGAGGGAAATGCGATTGACAGTGCAGATTGGTGAATATGAGATGTATCAGGTAATCTTAGACTTGGGATCGGACGTGAATGTGTTACCGAAGCAGACATGGGAACGCAAGGGCAGGCCCACGTTATAGTGGTCTCCTATTCAATTATGGATGGCGAACCAACAAAAGATCTTGCCTATGGGAAGATTGCAAGGGGTAACCGTGGATATTGAAGGTGCGAGCACTTACATACAGAATTTGAGGTAATAGAGATTGTGGATGACAGCAACTCTTATCCCATGTTACTCGGAATAGACTGGGCCATGGATATGAATGGAGTCATCAACCTGAAGAATCGGAAGATGATTTTCGAGAAAAAGTCCCTACGCATAGTAGTGCCACTAGATCTAGCAGAAGGAGCATGCCACACTAAACCTGTGAACGAGGATGACAGCAACAATGAGTTGGATTGCATTTACTAGATAACGATGCAAGACCAGGATCGGACTAACCCAATTGAAGATGGGAGAATCTCATGGGAGCGCGACAGTTCCTCTACCTCGGATTCAAATGAAGAAATAGAACGATAGCAGAATCGGTTGCACGAAGTGATGACGCTAAATTGCAACATGATGATTAGATCACTCCTGTGCATGACGACCAAAGCAAGGGAACTTCCAACAGATGATGGGGAGAAAGGCGTGGAAGAATTCTTAGACAAATTCAAAAGGGCAATGCCAGAACAACAGTGGTACGGTGCGATGGAATGGGCTTTGCACGCAACTCCCGCACAATGGTGTAACACACACCAGAAGAATAGTGGGAGCTGGCGCGAATGTAGAAAACAAATGCACTTACGATTTGGAAGTCCCCAGCATCGAATGCAAGCCAGGTAGCTAGGGCGAAGCAGTTTGCGCGCCCACCTGTGTCTATGGGTGTAGACGTGTGTTGTGCAAGAACATCTCAGGCTAAGGATCAAGAATCAGAACCCGTCGTGGCAGCATGAAAAGCGACGCACACCACAAGTACCCCATGACATAGCATTCTCAAAGCTACGCAGAATCATGAATAAATTTTACCAGGTAGGACAAATGGATTTGGACCTGCGTGTACCAACAGTTCGATGGGCCTATAGGACCATAAGAAAAAGTCGGAGCATCGAAATGACCCCAAAAATGACAAGAAGAGAGGAAACTAGGAGGACAGAGAAGAATCCCTAGACCACAGCTCCCACAGTTGGGACAGGACGCGAGGACCCGGGTAAAAGAATTAGGCAGTTGCAAGAAGACATTCGGCGAGGGAGCCTGAAACTCCCCAAACTCGATGATGAGTGGGCCCGGCTAAGGAAGAGAAATGCAATATTGGAGGAAGAAATCAACGAACTGGAAACCAAAGTAGTGCAAGCAAGCCACGAGAAACTAAACATGATGGGAACAAGTCTAGCTAGCCTTACTACTGCACTAGAAAAAGTTGCGGCCCTGCTATCATGGCTCTGACCACACCTTACTAAACAAAGGAGCGCGCCATACAAAGAAGAACGTGATGCACTACTGGACACAAGGGTATTTGAAGGGTGCCCACAACCCAAGCTAGTAGGAAAATGGAAGCTTCACACCAGGGGTGCGACCACCTGACTATCTGTAGGAAGCACAGTCTCAGCTCCCCAAGCAACTGAAAGAAGGTGCGGGACTATAAACGAGTTTGCAGGAGAGCTGGGTGGAAAGGAGGTTCCATGCAAAGCCAGTATGTCACAGGTATCATGGTCGCACATAAGGGGCTGCGCTGCTGCGCGGGTAGGCTAGGAGATGATCGTTGATGTCACTATTCATGAAAATAGGTCTAACTTAAGGCAAAAAGGAGCAGGCAGCAGGCCATTAAGATAGGAATTAAGAGTTAGATTTGGGATGATCTGCCACCAAGAAGGTATTAATGACTCAGAAGTGGAGGGAAGGGGCGAATTCAAATTCAAACGTTACTATAAAATCCCTTGGCAAAGCCTCGAAGAAACACTTGGTTGTTTGAGATTTGAGCTGATACAAAGCATTGAGCACCAAGGTACCCTGCCACCCATAAGTATGTGACTGAACAAATCTAGTGTAGAAACAATGACAGCTGCAAGAACTAGAGGGCGATTCGCAGAAGTAACCCCAGAACCCTGAGTAACCCAGGAGGAGCCTGGAGAAGCGGCAGTTACCAGAGGTTCCAAAGTCCCCATGCACACCGCGACCACAGAAAGACAAGTAGATAATGGGGCTAGTCCGAGTATCACCACGGAACCCACAATTCAGTAAATTGTCAATGGCAGAGAAGGGCAAAGCTGTCACCGTTGAAACCGAGGAGGAGGAGGAAGATTTGCAAGCCTTGATCACTCAAATTGAAGCACAGGATGATGAGGTGGAAAATGTTTCCCAAGTACCTTCAGCGATAAATTTACCCCCCTACATGGCCCCGTGGAAAGGGACAACCAAGATATCGAAGGACCTAGAGGCCATGAAGAGTGCGCTCCAGACCCCACTTCTTCTAGATGAAATAAGGTCTAACGATCCGCCACTGGGACGGGTGCCTAATATAAAGTTTGAAGATTGGGACCTCACGGATAGCGAGAAGTTCCCATAGCTAGCTGAGGAGCAACTATTGCAGCAAAAATGGTTACGCGGTGTGGAGAAGGCTGGGTTACTACATCTACGGTGGATACCCCACTACCACCGCACGCCCATCACAATTTTTGTCATCCGATAGCTACTGTGTCTAGTACATGATGGGTATCTCTAGCTGGAGGAGCCGATTCCCATCACAGCCGACTTAATTCACCGAATTTCTCAGTTGCCCATCAAAGGAAACAATCTTGCAGTCGTAGCAAGAAAGAGCAGTGACTTGGGCCTCGCAGATACTATGAAAGCTAAATATAAGCAGGAGAAGAGGATGTGAGAGTATGTCATAGCAAGCATCAAGGACCATGGGGTGCATGTCACCACCTAGCTACTGGCCGGCAAGCTCATGAGGAAGTGTCGCACAGACAAGGTACCAGCATCTGTAATCGCGTTGGCGGAGCAATGTGCAGAGGGGGTCCAGTTCAATTGGGCGCAGTTTCTTTGCAACAAGTTTCTGACAAATTGTAGGGAGGCCCAGGAGCAGGGTAAGACCTTCCACTACACGTGGTTGGTCTTATCCATCCTGTTGGTTAGAGGGGAGCTACTGGAGGACAACCAATTCCCCACCATTGAGAATAACCTACCTGAAGCCGCGAGGTACACTTCGCTCTGGTCAACGAAAGACACGATGATGGTTCGTGAGATTAAGGTGTTTTGGGTGTTCATAGAGGCGCACATCTGAACATGGATCAATCATAGGCCACGATTGTCCCCAACAATATAAAACAGTTTGCAAAGCACAAATGAATTCAAGGTGGATATGCATAATCTGTATATCTAGGCGTGAAAGGATCCAAGCCGTACATGGATGAGGCTTCCGTTCATTGCAATGGATGATGCAATATTTGATGTAATGGCGACATGGTCTCTAGAGTGGCACACTCTGGACTTGGCAGAATTAGAAAAAAATTCAGCACAGCAGCAGAAGAAGGAAGCCAAGCTGCACATCACGAAGTTGGTGGAAAGGAAGCACCAGGAACAGGAAGTGGCCACGCAGCAGAATGAGGCTAAGGCAGTAGTGACTACCACAACCATGCCCACCGAAGAGACCAAGGAAGGTCAGGAAATGTCCATGGAGCAGGACATACACGGGGAGGTTGAGGTAGAAGAATGCACAACACCATCGACCCAACTCAAGACGCTACGCATCCAGGAGAAGCCAACTGCACGGAAGAAGACAAAGACTACGAAGACTTCTGAGGGAGTCCTTCTTGACAGTAGCGAACTAGTTCACGATGTCACTAAGGATGCTCTAGAGGAGTTGATGACGGAGCAGACAACTATGTTGGGGGCGCTTAGAGTGCAGTTGCAGGCATTACAGGTGCGACCCCCAGGAGGGATGACACTGCACCTTGCGGAAGGTGTAGCTGAAGCTGAACAGATGTGGTGCGCATGCACAACAAACACTTTAGTGTTACCGGAAGGTGCTGTCTTAGCAGAGGCCAAAGGTGACATAAGGGGCTGGGGGTTGAATTTGGCCACCCTTCCCAGAGAAACCCTGTACCAGCAGCAGGATGGGGTAACTGTTGAGTCCAACTAGCAGTTAGAGTCCATAGGACCCAGGAGGAGACCACAAAGGTTCACTTGGAACTGAACTTGCAGATTGCAGAGCTACGGCTAAAGATGCAATCCTCTACACCCCCGAAAATCAGAGAGCAGTGCCACCGCACCATTCAATCCGGGTTTAAAGAGATAGATCACGTTGTACAAGACTGCATGGAATTGTTGGACCCGTCCCTCATCACACTCACCTCACTACAGGAGGACCCAACGCTGCAACAGTTAGAGACTGAAGCACGAGAATTACAACAGGCCTATGATAATGTCTGAGGGACCGTGCATATGATTTCCCTAACTCATCGATTGGCCAAGATGAGAGAGGCCCAAGATTTGAAAGAATAGGTGGATGTCATACGCTAGAAGGAAGCAGGGCTTAAAGCACGCATCCAGCCTTGGCTTGAGGAAGTGTTCATGGTCACCACCACGATTGAGGGGAAGTTGGCCCAGATGCAGGACACATATGTGCAAAGGTAAGAGGGTGCCTCTGACAACGATGCATCAGAGAGTCGAGCACAATTGATTCAGCAGACAGCAGAGGAATGTGTGGCAGACGTCCACGAAGCGCAGAAGTTGTTGGATGGACTCCAAGCAAAGATCGCCACACCAGCGTGGTGACTCAAGGGCGAGTCACGATGTTTGTGTTGGGGGCCTGTTGGGCAGCGGATCCCCGCGTAATGGTTTTGGGGCTTAAAGCCCACAATTTTGGGGTAATGGTATTGTAAAGGCTCCGTGAAGTGCGCGGAGCGCGAATTGTAATAAGTCAAGTCAAAGGGTTATCTACCCAAAAATAATGTAAGGTAATGGAAAGTGAGTCGGCCTACCCATGGTCTGCGGACCATGGGAATGTATAAATAGAGCAAGGCTCTAAGTGTAGAAGTCAGTTCTTGGTTAAGATTAGATCTTAAGTGATATGGGTTTTTGAATGTGATCTTCGCTCTAAGTCTGTAAGTCCGAGTCTTGGGTCATGGTAGTAGATAGAGGCTCCGCAGCTGTGTGAGAAAAGGCCTAGTAGAGTCCACAACTGTGTGCGTGGACCCTTGCAGTTATGCACGCAGGGTAGGAAGTGGATTGTAACTGGAAAAGGAATTAATAAAGATAAGCTGGTTTTGGAATATTGCATCTCTATCTCTAAGTTTTCTGTTTAATCATCTGTTTACAGTCTATGATTGCGTGCATGTCTGTTTATGTTGAATGGCAAATGAAAGTATTGGGCCCACTTAATTTAATTCAAGATCTATAATACTAATAAGCGCAGTAAAGGGTAAAGAATATTTACGATCTTCACTAAGCCACGCAAAGGCAGTTGCACTAGATGGACAATTGTGTGGAAGTAGCACAGCACTTAGAGTAGGATCACGAGCCTTCCAATACGCATCAAGACATCCCAAGGGTGCAGAAACCTGGTTCCAGCACCCTCCCATACTACCTTGGGTGAGACCTCAGTCCGTGCTCTGCGGACTATTACCGAAAGGGCCAGTAGTTTCGGGATTTGTTTGGCTAAAACACTTCTGAACCTGGGTCAGGCCCCAACAAGCCAACAATAGTGTTTGAAGGCATGCACCTGGGCCGCGTGCCAACTATGAAGTTTGAAGATTGGGACCTCGCTAACCACGAGAATTTCCCTCACTTAAAGACCAAGAACCTAATGAAGTAGAACAATGAGGGTGTGGTGACAAAGTTAGAGCCACGGAAATGGCTGCATGGCGTGGAAAAAGCTAGGTTGTTGCACTTACTATGATACCGCATTTCCACCGCGTGCCCATCACCATTTTCGTCATCAGGCAGCTGCTCTATCTGGTGCATGATGGGTATCTATGGCTGGAGGAGCCTATCCCCATCACGACAAACCTCATTTCTCGGCTCCCTTGAAAAGGAAAGGACCCCGCAACCATAGCCGAAGGAAAGGGCAGTGATTTGGCCCTTGCAGAAGCCATGAAGACAAAATACAGGCTAGAGAAGAAGAAAAGGGGCTACGCCATCTCCATCATCAAGGACAAAGGGGTATACGTAGCAACCCAACTCCTGGCCAGAAAATTTATGAGGAAGTACCGTGCTGATGAGGTACCGGTGTCAGTGGTCACACTGGCCGAGCAGTGCGTAGAAGGGGTCCAATTCAATTGGCCCAAATTCCTCTGCAAGGAATTTTTGAAGAACTGTCGCGAAGCCTAGGAGCAGGGTAAAACCTTCCACTATGCGTGGTTGTTGTTATCCATAATGCTCGTAGCAGGGGAACTGCTAGAGGATAGTAAATTCCCCAGCATTGACAGAGAATTACCATAGACTGCGAAGTATGCTTCACTCTAGGCCACAAAGGACATGAAATGGATACGTGAAACCAAAATATTTTGGGTACTCATGGAGATGAGCATCCGGATGTGGATCAATTGGACGTCATGCCTGTCGCCCACGGTGTACAACAGTCTGCAAAGTTTTACAGAATTCAAAGTCAACATGCATAATATATACATCAGGGCATGCAAGGATACAACGAAACAGTGGACGAAGCTCCCTTTTATAGCCACTGACGATGCCATCTTCACTGTCTTGGAGACATGGCCTCCGGAATGGCGCGCCCCAAATCTGGCAGAACTTGAGAAGGCGACAACATAGAAGAAGAAGGATGATGTCAAGCTGCGCATCACACAATTGGCTGAGAAAAGGCGGAAGGAAACCACAGCAGCTAAGGAAAGGGCAATGTGGGAAGTGACATAGAAATCCGAGGAATAGAAAAAGGCTGCAGATACAGCAGCAGTAGCAGCACAAGTGGCAGAAGAAGCAATAACGAAGGCAGATAAGGACCAAGCAACGTCCTCACAAGGGCAGGAAGCAGAAGAAACAGAAATAGTAGAAGGGAGCGCAGACCCAGGGGCCACGTCCACATAGTTAAAGCACCCATGCATCGCAGAGAGAGCAGGACCAAGGAAGAAGGTCAAGGCCTCGAAGTTGGCCATTGACCTGATCACCTTAACCGAAGGTGATCTCCATGACATCAGCAAGATGGTCTGCGATGTCACCAATGAAGCACTTCAGGATTTTATGCAGGAGCACCAGACTGTGTTGGGGGCCCTCAGGGTGTAGTTGTAGGAGTTACAGGTGCATCCCCCTCAGGTGGGTACCCTTTCTACCCACCTCGCAGCAGGATCCTCGGCAACAGAGTAGATGTTGTGCGCACAGATGGAAAACACAGTAGTGTTTCCAGAAGGGGCCCTAGTCGTAGTGAATGTGACCGATAGATTTTCGGTTAACATGTTGAAAGGCCTTGGCCTTAATTTGGCTGCCCTTCCATGAGAGACATTGTATCTGCTACATGATGGGATAACGGCAGAGCTGCGTGATCCAAGTTCTTAGTGAACAGAAGATAAACATGGAACAAATCACCTTGTAGTGCGACGAATTGGTGTCACAAAATCAACGCTTGGAGCAGATGGTAGATGACGCTTGTCGACGCGTCCCGGAGCTGGCCATCCCAGCAGATCTACCGGTAGAGGTGCAGATCCATAGATTGGCAACCGGAGTCCACAAAGCCAGGGAAGAAACGACAAAGGTTCAACTGGAGTTGAATCTTCAAATCGCTGAGCTGTGGTTGAAGGCATAGCCTTCCACTCCCCCGGAAGTCAGAGAACAACACGCTAGTGCTATTGCAGCAGGGTTGGAAGAAATTGGGGGTGCAATGCGAGACTATAGCGGCATGTTGGAACAAGCACTTGAGGTCCTCGTGACTTTGCAGGAGGACCCCAACGTCCAACGCCTAGAGATAGAAGCGCGAGAACTCTAGCAGCAATATGACAATGCCCGAGGAACTGCGCAGATAATAGTCCTCACTCCACGGCTTGCGAGGATGCAACAAACTAAGGCACTGAAGGAGCAAGTGGATGCGGCGCGACATAAGGAAGCAGTTCTCAAAGCAAGTGTTCAACCCTGGATTGACGAGGCCTACATAGTCACGGTGAAAGGAAAGCTCATGCACATACAGGGGATGCACACACAGATGCAGGGAAGCACGCCGGACACAGAGGTCTCAGAAGAACGGATGGAGCAGGTTCAGCAAGCAGCAACTCAGTGTGCTACGGACATCAGCACAGCTCAAGGACAGTTGGAGGAACTCGGTGCCAAGATCGTCGAGACGGCAAAGTGACTCGAGGGCGAGTCACGATGTTTGTGTTGGGGGCTTGTTGGGCATGGAATCCCCCCCGAACCATGTTTTTGGGCTCAAAGCCCATGTTTTGACCGAATAATGTTGTAAAGCCCCACGAATTGCGGGCATGGAAATATGTTAGAGTGATAGGGTTGTCCGCCCTAGTTTGTAATGTATTGTCGGCCTACCCATGGTCCGCAGACCATGGAATTGTGTAAATAGAGCGAAGCTCTAAGTTGTAAAGACATCTAATAGAGAATAGGCATGAAAGGTCTTAGATATTAAGTCAAAGTGCGAAGTGTGTCTTGGGTCATAGAGTAGGAAAAGGCTCTACCGCTGAGTGCACAGAGGCATAATAGAGTCTGCAACTGAGCGCGCAAACCCCTGCAACTAAGTGCATAGGGTGGAGTCGAGTCTGTAATCGGAGAAGAGATTAATAAAGAAAGGTTTTGTTACCAATTTTGTATATCTGTTCTGAGTTATTACGTGTTTGATATCATTTGCGAATATATTGTTTCTTTACTACGCGCACTTGTATGAATTGTGAATATTATTAAGTATAACTGAAAGCATACAAACAAGCTAATTTAATCAACTAATATCAGATTAATAGTAAGGACCTGGGTAATAACAGCGTTCGGCCCCCGAGTAGGACTGTGCAAAGGCAGCATCTCAGGCTGCGAGGGATAGGTAAGTGCGCGTAGCGACGTGCGCGCAGGGTTGAATCGTGGAACACTTGAACTCATCAGACATCTCCAGGGTGCAGAAACCTGGTTCTAGAACCCTCCCATACTACTTCGGGTGAGAACTCAGTCCATGTTCCATGGATTATTGCCGAAAGGGCCAATAGTACCAAGATTTGTTTGGCTAAATCACCTCTGAACCTAGGCTAGGCCCCAACAAGCCAACAAGAATTCACAACCAAAAGTCTTTGAAAATTATTAGTTTATCGTTTTACCTATCCATGCCTCCTCTAGAATACCACCATCCAAGGAACTTGAAGGCCCTTTGTTTATTAGATAAACAACAGTTTCTACATCATCTACCCAAAATTGTACTACATGCAATCTCATGCACCTTGCACGTTCCATGATTGTCCTGTTTATCCTTTCTGACATGCCATTTTCCTATGGTGTTCCTCGAACTCTCTTCTCTCTCTGAATTCCATGCTCTGAATAGTAGTTATCAAACTCTTTTTTTCAATGTTCACCTTCATTGTCTGATCTGAGACACTTCAAATTTTTTCATGTCTCATTCTCAACCAAAGCTTTCCATTTCTTGAAAGTATCAAATACATCATATTTATCTCGAATACAATAAATCCAGGTTTTCCTAGTTGCATAATAAATAGAAGTAACATAATATTGAGATACACCGAGAGATTATACTTAAGATTGACCCCATATATATGTATGCACAAGCTCTAATTTTCACTCTTCTTTTCCTTCCCAACTCTGATAAATTTGACTCTCTTCTATTTTCCATAAACACAATTTTCATAGAAATCCAATTCAACATGCTTCAAACCTGGAAACAAATTTCTTGAGTGAAGAATTTGCATCCCCTTCTCACGCATGTGTCTGAGCCTATGATTCCAGAGTGTTGTATCTACTCCAGTGGAGGTTAAATAATTAATAGAATTAGGAATAATATTGCATAAATACAATGTACCAACATTTTCTCCTTTTTATATTCCAAGGTCTCCTTTAGTGACCTTCGAAGTTTGTTTGTGAATGTAGTTATGTAGTCTTCACCACCTAACAGCCTTGTTGAAATTAGATTTTTATTCAAATCTGTAACATGTCTTACCTCCTTCAATAGCCATTTTTTTTCCATTTTGTTTCTTTATGAAAGCCTTACCCATTCCAACAATGTTATAGCGTATATCATCACCCAAACAAAAATGACCAAAATCTCCTTGAACGTAGTTATGAAAATGTTTCCTATCAAGTGTGGCATGAATGAGGCCCCTAAATCTACCACACAGGTATCAATAACATTATCTAATGAAATAGTTAAAGCATCTTGCAACACATCACCAATCACATTCGCTTCATGATTGTTCTCTAGTTGTCCATCTCTTTCTTTTCCTTTCCAAGATTTGCAGTATTTCTTTAGGTGTCCTTTCTTCCTGCATTTCCAGCACACTATCCCTAATCTATATTTGGATATGCATTCTCTTGACTTACTGTGATTCCTAGGCTCCTTCCTCTTTCCATTTTTCTTCCCCTAGTCTCTGCAATCAAAGCATTACTTGATGTCTCACCTAAATTTTTCCATTGCATTTCCTCACTAAGGATAGAACCAACAATATCATCAAACTTTAAAGTACTAGATCTAGAGATAGAGTTATTGATAACCATAACTAAGCCATTTCAACTTTATAGAAATGAGCACAAAAACAACAAATCCCTAACTTCATCATCAAAATTTACCCCTATAGAAATTAACTGACTGGTAACTGTGTTAAATTCATTTAAATGATCAACAACAAATCCACCTTCTGTTATCTTCATAATAAATAGACACTTCATAAGAAATACCTTATTTGAAGCTGAGGGTTTTTCATATAGTTTGACCAATTCCATCATTAAACCTTCTATTGTCATTTACTTTGAAATGTTGAATGCCACCAACGCTACCAGACACAACCCTATTGTTCCTAGTGCATTTCTGTCGAGAATCTCCCATTTTTGCATTTGTCATACTCATCGACTTCTTTGATTTTCCGCTCAGTGGTAAGTACGTATATTTTTGATACAGATAATCTTCCATCTGCATCTTCCACAACTAGTAGTTTTAATCATTAAATTTCTTGACCCTAAACCTACCACCTTCCACCATTTCTCCCACTCAAACTAGGAACCCTTCTCTCCTGTGAGTTTATTAGCCAAATAGACCTTCGACTCTGATACTATTTGTTAGTAATTAATTAACAGATCAATGAAATGCACAAAATATTGTAGAAACACAAATATAGAAATGCATAAAACAATATATACACAAATATATGTGGTTCATCCAATTTGGGCTACGTCCACTAAGAAACAGCCAGTTCTTCCTTTTATATTATCCAGAAAAATGAAGAGATAAAACCTACAACAGATTTGTTGTAATTTCCTCTTTTCTCTCACACAGACTTCTCTCTCTCTCTCACACACATAATAATCATACATAGTGGCAACATAATTCCCTCATATAAACTGAGGGTTTCCTCCTAGCAAAAAAACCCTAAATTAACATAATTTCTACCATCAGATCATATGCCTAATGAACGACCTGGATTGATTATTAAATTACAATATTTTACATGGAAAAATTTCATCTATTTTTATCTTTAGGGGCTCATAAAAGTCGTCGTCGGGCCCCCTTAGACCCCCTGACGGTGATTAAATGGGCAACATTGCTGCCCCGTTAGGAACAAGGATCCAACGCATCTGAAACAAAAAAATCAGAATAATCAAGAAGATAATCAGGCTCCACACTCAATAGCCTACATGTTCTCAACAATTGTATACTTTTGTGTCCCATTGGACTTACAAAACAACACACAAGACCAACAATTCAAGGGTTATGCATGCCAAACTAAGTTCTATATCCATATGCCCTTCACATCATGTAATAACACTTCATAGTTTCTTCAAAAGTTAAATGTGACAATGATACTAGAAAATGTCATTACAACTTTCAATACTTTTCATTCCCCTTGGGACTAGCTCCATGCAAACCAATTTATGCAACATGAAGCATCTAACAAATTAATGAAATTACACACTTGCATGTGTGTAATATGTTCCTGACAATATCTTTCTCCACCTAGTTCATAAGGATTTCTACTCAATAAACATGAGGTGTACATATTCAAAAACATTTTTGTTACTTTTAGATATGAAAATGATGTAATCAACTTATCATAATCTTCAATAAACAAGATCTATTCAATAAGAAAAATCACAACACTCACTATAGGAATCACTTCCAACATGCATTTCCACAAGCTATATTTCATTTTCCCAGCCTTATTCTCCACTTCATGTTGTCCTTTCGACTTGAAAACATGGTCCATGCACCATTTTATAACCCTATCTACAATAACTCACAAACTGCATCTCAACAACAACTCACTTACAATGCATGCAACTTTGAGATTGTCATACAAGTACATTTCCCACCAACAAGGAAAAATGACTCAAAGTAGTAGACAATTGATTGAATACCTTTGGAGAGAGTTTCCTCATTTTTGGATGATATGATGTAGGTAATTAATTGAAAAAATGGATAGGCTTTATCTATATTTGAATAAATATTTGCAATAAAATGTTGACTTAATAGCTAGGATAGCATTGACTTGCGACAACCCTTTTGCTAACCCTCTTATAAATGTCACTATGAATTTTAATTCATGCAAATAATATGTAAAATGAAAAATGTGGCTGAGTTGGAGGAGTGGGCACAAATTTAGAGACCGAGGAGGAGGAGTTGCTTGTTCTAAGTGAAAACCTAGGCCACTTCATTTATTGCCCACCTATCTCCCTAGAAAATTAAATGGTCTACTGGTGCAGACATTGAGTATGTATGGGAAGCCTACATCAAGGATAAGCCCATGTTTTCCTTGTTCTCATGGGACGTGTTGAGGAAGTTAACATGTAAGAAAGGGAAAAGAAAAAGGTATGTGAAGAATCAGGGAGAAAGAAAGTGGAAGAGGAAGAGAGTCTCTTGCATAGCAAAAACGTGGGAAGCATAATGATTTTGGGAAAGGAGCGATTGGGAAAAGGAGTGCCCATGATTATCAGTTTCTCTGCATGATGTAAGTGGAATAATTTGGTTTGTTTCATGAGAAATTAGGGTGGTGAAAGGGAAGAATATGCACAAAAGTAGGAGCGCTTAGGAGAAGAGGCACTACAAAAAACCTTGTGGGGATGTTGGGACATCGTTCCCTACATTCTGGTGATACCCAGCCTGTGTATTGATGTTAATTTGACCAAGAGAGATTAGGGAAATACTGATTCACTTGGTGCATGCCTTAGGGCTAAGAAAATTCCCTTTTAAGTGAGATCAATTTCCTGGACAGAGAGAACCTTCCCTAAATATTCGTTGAGTTCCTATGAATTTTTTCTTAGAGATATAGTGTGTCACTGTGGTGTTTACTTACTAGGAGCAGTTGATAAACCACCTGAATAGTGGACTCCTCCCCTTGAAAACCTATCTGAATAATTAATAGTGTGAATACACTTGAGAACTTAAATCCTCATACTTTGAATCCAACTCAAGGGTGGTTAGCTGCAAGAAAGATTATAGTGCATTTGGCCTATGGTTGGGTGGAGAGTTCAAGTCCCTCCCTCAGTTTATAGTTACTCAAGATAATTAGATAAGTATATTTATGTGTACACATTTGGCACAATGAATGATGAATGATGTGTTTTGAGATGTGACAATGAATGTATCAACATTTTGAATGGACAAATATGATATTCCTGATTATTTATAATTAAACATTAATATGATTGTTTGTATGGTTGAAGGGCTTGTAAATCCTGTGTTTGTTGATATGTTCTTGGTTGCAGGGTCATTCATATGTTTATGTCTGATTGTTTGACATGATCAATAGATTGTCACTATGAGATATTTCTCATCGTTGGTTATGTTATGTGTACCATGGATTTTAGTGCTTACAGATCGTCAGTTGTCTATCCTGGTGAGTGACTACAAATGATGTAATGTATGATATATTAGTGGATTTAATAGTGTTTCTTGGGACCTATTTTGTGGGTTAATATGATGTTATTTTGCTTGAAATTTCATAGCAGTGTTATCCATGTCTAGGATTTCTCTTAAGCTTGTTACAAGGCATGTTGATATCCTTATTGCTCATGCTATGACTATGTAATTTGTTTTGATTGTTAGTGGTGGAATGAAGATTTATTTTCTGAGGAAGTCAATGTTTTGAGAAATACTTCACCTTAGGGAAGGCCTAGGAAAAATACCTAGAAGTTCCTTAGAAATTCCAAGTTGAATGTTATAGGATTGAGCTTGTATCCAGGCCCGGATTAGTCCTTAACAAGGTTTGTATCTGGGTTGGATGCATTTATTTCCAATGGATGTATCTGGTAATTTGGACATCTAGGCCAACTTTTGTTAGGTCCCTCTACTACTAGTGTAACCCCTTATTGTTATTAGTGCAACCCCCTTATTGTATTATCGCGCCCATAGAGTCCCCATGTTGTTATTATTATGCCCCATAGAAGCCCACTATTATTATTTTTGTGCCTCTACAATATTATTGTTATGTAGGCTCTGATTGTATTGGGACCCCTTAGAATCCTATATATAGAAACGAGGTCTTGTCATTTGTATCATCCAAGATTTGTTCATTTATGTAATGTAAAGGAGGTTTCCCCTCGAAGAGGCTGGTTTTTATGTCGTTAATCTATATTTTCTATCCTTTTGTGAGTTGGTTTCATAACATTTGGTATCAAAGCTTTGGATTCTAGGGTTTCACTGCTCCAAATAGGTCATCGTGGCATTTTCGCTATAAATTTTTCTCCATGAAGTTTCAGAAGCTAAAAAAAACCCATTTGCACTGAAATTGTTCTGAACCTCAAGTCTGAATTTCAGATCTTGTCTCGCTATATTTTCGAAGATATGATTTGAGGAAGTTAGCTCCAGAATTCCATCGCAAACAGGTCATTGTGGAATTTTCGCTATAATTATTTTTCTACGAAGGTTGAGACTCTGAAATTAAAACCCATTTGAGCCAAAATCCTAATGAAGCTTAGGCCTAAATTTAAGATCTTGTTTCAATATATTTTTGGAGATATGGTTCAAGACATTTAGGGTTTTTGCAGGCTCCCGAATTACATCCCAAACAGGTGACTTGGGGAAAATCGTCATAACTTTCTCTCTGAGCATCAGATTGAAATTTTGTAAAACGTTACAGAATGAGAATGGGTTGTAGTTTTTGTTGTATTGGTTTCAGGTCCTAAGGTTGAAAAAGTGACACATGGCACTTCGTACAAGTTCTCTCTACTGAACCAATCTATAATTAGGTCATCGTCGGCGATTTGGCATAACTCTTTCTTGGAGATTCCAATCATGATCAAACTTATGGGATTGGAAAGAGGACTCAAAGAGCTACTGCAGATGCAATTTCAAACCTTGGATATCCAAAATTACAGAGATACAATAGATTCAATATCGAGCTCCTACAAAGTGAAAAAAAAGGTGTGTAGTTTTTTTAAAGTTTTTCATAAATTTGGTTGAAAAATTAGTTTGAAGGAATTCAAAGGGCGTGGAAGCTAAGATGGATGGTATAGAAGAAAAACTTAAAGGAAACATCGAAGCATTGAAGATAGAATTTCTAAGTTGCTAATAGAAATGCATTAGGGGACTTTTGAGGTATAAAATGGATCTCCTAAGAAAAATGTACAACCAAAATAAACTTTATAAGGACCAATAGGATTCAAGATGATGATGTCAACCATGGGGGATGATTCACCATTTTGGAGTGAAAATATTAAAAAATAACAAAATAACAAAATAATAAAACTACTTTTCAACTCGTATTTTCAACTTATCTCCCTAAGATTTTACTCAAATTTTGAGTGGGAGTACTCGTTGGATGTAAAATTTAATTCCTTATCTAAAGAGTACCCATGTTGCATACTTTAGATGGACCCTACTACACGAAAAATGATAAATACGTGAAAAAATGTGATTCCAATCACATTTTTCATGTATTTCTTAGTTTTTGTGTAGTAGGGTCCATCTAAAGTATGCAACATGGGTACTCCTTGGATGAGGAATCAAATTATGCATCTAACAATTGTTTCTACTCGAAATTTGAGTAAACCCATAGGGAGATAAGTTGAAAATACAAGTTGAAAAAAAAATACTTTGTTTCTTTTTTTCCTCTAAAATTTGATGTTATCATCTAAACTTATTTTATTATTTCCACTATTATTTTATAACTTCCTTAGGAGGCCCATTTTAGACCTCAAAAGTCCCCTAATTCTTATTAATGGCAAAAGAGTAGTAAAGGAAACTCATGATGAGAACAAAAGAAATGTTAATCATGATTTCATAGACTCTAATGTTGGATTGAAGACCCACCATGTTCCAAAGATCGATATGAGGAAGTTTGATGGCAAGGATCCCGTAACATGGATACTACATATGGAGAAATATTTTGATCTCCATAATGTGAAAAACACACAAAAGGTATGAATTGCAACTTTATATTTGGAACCAAATCAGTTTATATGGTATTAATGGATTTTCTCTCGTAAACAATTTGTCACTAGGTAAAATTTTATGGAATAAATGATAGCACATTATGAGGATACAAAAAGAAACACATTTTTAGCGAATTGATAAATCTCAAACAAAAGGGTTCAATGATGGAGCACATTGAGGACTTCCAAAAATTGAATATAAGGGTAACAAATATTCCAGAGGAGCATAGGATTGATGTGTTGTAGGGACTTTTAAGGATAACATCCAACATGAGTTTTGCCTTTGGGAACCTTATTCATTGGAGAAGGCATATAGGTTGGCAAGAAAAATGGAAAGAAAAATTATGGCAACAAGAAAACCTACCACTCACAACTATAAATATGGAAGTGTTGTTTCTCCTAGCCTTTCACCACCTACAAGGTTGACACCACAACAATTGGGAAAAAAAAAGGAGCAAAAGGGATTTGCTACAATTGTGATAGAAAATACACTAAAGGTCATAAGTGTGTTGAGAATAAATTAATTTACATAGATGGGGAAGAGGAGAAAGAAAAGGAACAAGAAGAGAATATACACTAGGAACCAATCCTAGAGAAAGAAGAAATGAATCTGACCATATATTTTAATGAATTGACAGGAATTACCACTCCTCAAACTCGCAAGAAAGAAGGGCATATCAAGAAGAAAATGGTAATAGTGTTGATTGATTTAGGTATACCCATAATTTTATTCATTGTAAGATAGCCAAGGAATTGAATTGCTTCCTATGTCCAACACCATAGTTTCAAGTAATAGTTGCAAATGGAGGAACCATAAATTTCTCTGGAAAGTGCCATAATATCAAGTTATACATGGGAGGATATGTCTTGAATAGTCAAATGCTTTCCATTCCAATGGATGGTGCAGATGTTGTACTAGGAATCCAATGGCTACAATCTTTGGGTATGATAGATTTTAATTTTCAAGAACATTTCTTGAATTTTTTTGGGAAGGAAAGGAAGTTGAATTAAGGGGTATCGAAGGGAAAATGGGAAAGATAATCAGCTCTAACAACATGACAAAGTTTCTAAATAAATATCAACGAGGCATAATTGCACATTTATGTTCATTAGAGGTTCCCACATCGAAATCATATATATCTCCATATCTCCAAAATGTTTTGGATAATCATTCCAAGGTATTTGAGACTCCCAAAGGCCTACCACATATTTGTGATCATGACCATGCTATTCATTTGATTCCAGGAAGTTTTCTCCCAAACATCAGGCCTTACGGATATCCATATGCCCAAAAGAGTGAAATTGAACGTATGGTTGCCGAAATGCTAGAGGTTGGTATAATTCAACCTAGTTAAAGTTCTTTCTCTGCTCCAGTTGTATTGGTACATAAGAAGGATGGATGATGGCACGTGTGTCTGGATTACAGGGAGATCAACACGCTTACTATTAAAGATAAATTTCCCATTCTTGTCATTGATGAACTATTGGATGAATTACATAGAGAAATTTACTTCACCAAGTTGGATCTTCATTCAAGATATCATCAAATCCAAATGAAGAATGAAGACATTCCAAAAATAACATTTAGAACTCATGAGGGTCATTATGAATTTTTGGTCATGCCTTTTGGCCTTACCAATGTACCTTCTACATTTCAAGGTTTGATGAATTCCATTTTCAAACCCTTCCTTAGAAAATTTGTGTTAGTATTTTTTATGATATATTAATCTACAACAAGTCTTGGAAGGATCATGTTCAACATGTTGACAGGGTGCTCAAGCTATTGGAGGAAAAACAATTATATGCAAAAATATCCAAATTTTTCTTTGGAGTACAAGAGGTGGAATATTTAGGTACTCAGTTAGCTCATAGCTCATCTTATCATCCTCAATCTGATGGGAAAACTGAGATAGTGAACAAATGTTTGGAAGGATATCTTCATTGCTTTGTATCTGATAAACAGACACAATGGGTCAAGTGGTTTCCTATAGCTGAATGGTGGTATAACACTTCCTTCCATATTGCAGAAAAAATGACCCCATTTATGGCACTTTATGGATATCATCCACCGTCCATCACATCATCTTTAAAAGAAAATTCTAAGGTTCAAGCAGTGGAAGATCACATCGAGCATCAACAACAAGTTCTCAAACTCTTAAAGGATAACCTCAATTTGGTGCAAAATAGAATGAAACAACAGGCATATCAACATCGCAGTGAAATAAGTTTTGATGTAGGTGACTGGGTATTTCTACGACTACAACCATACAAAAAAATTCCCCTCAAGCAAGCTAAGAAGGATAATAAATTATCACCAAAGTATTATGGTTCGTACAAGGTGTTACGAAAGATTGGTAGTATGGAATACAAATTGGAGCTTCTTGCATCTTCCCGAGTGCACCCAGTTTTCCATGTTTCATGCTTAAAGAAGGTTATAGGTGAGAAGCTCCCAGTTCAAACAATATTGCCAAAAGTTTGTTAGAAAATTATATATTACAGAGCAATGGAACACATAAAATATATTGCAGAAATATAAACACAGAAAAACACATAAAACAAGAGAGACACAGATATACGTGGTTCACCCAATTTGGGCTACGTCCACAGAGAAATAGCCAGTCCTTCCTTTTATATTATCCAACAAACTAAATAAATACAACCTACAGCAGATTCAATGTAATTCCCTCTTCGCTCTCACACGATCTCCTCTCTCTTTCTCACTCAGAATATAGATCTACATAGGCACAATACAATTCCTTCATATATAGCGAGGGGTTGTCCTCTAGGGAAAAAACCCTAAATTAAACATAACTTCTATCGTCATATCTCTGCCTAATGAATGACCCAGATTGACTACGAAATTGCAACATTTTACAAGTCAATTTTACATCTATTTTTAGCAACACTCCCCCCACCCTGGAACCCCCTTGTAGTGCAAATATTATGGGCGGCATTGCCGCCACATTATAGACTGGGGTCCAATGCAGTGATACCTCTGAATAAAGACGATAATTAGGCTCCACACCCAACAATCTCCCACTTGGAGACTGATTATAGCAACTCCACCGCTTCATTTTCTAGACAATGACTCCACTTTGGACCTGGTTGTTTCTCATCTTCTTCATCTTACTTGAAGACTAATTGAAACTAAGCAGAATCTCAGTTTCTCCCTAGTTACAACTTTTGTTAACATATCTGCAGGATTTTGGCTAGTGTGTATCTTTTCCAGCTTCAACTGTCCATCTTCCAACACTGACCGTATGAAATGGTACTTGAGTTGTGAATGTTCAGTCTTGGAATGAAATCAGAGTTCTTTGCAAGATGTATGGCACTCTGGTTGTCACTGTATAACCTGTCCAACTCCTGATTCTTACCCAATTCATCCAAAAACCTTTGTAACCAAATCATTTCTTTACTAGCCTCTGTAGCAGCAACATACTCTGCTTCCGTTGTTAAGAGTGCAACAACACTTTGTAGTTTTGAAACTCAACTGGTAGTTGTTCCACCTATAGTAAACACATACCCTGTTGTGCTCCTCATGTTATCTCTATCACCTGCCATATCTGCATCAACATATCCATGTAGAGCAATGTTTGAACCACCAAAGCATAATGCTTGATTTGTGGTACCTCTCAAATACTTGAGAATCCACTTCACCACCATCTAATGTTATTTTCCTGGATTGTTCATGTACCTTCTTACAACTCCCACTGCATGTGCAATATCAGGCCTTGTGCAGACCATTGCATACATTAAGCTTCCAAATGCTGATGCATATGGAAATTTAGACATAGAAGCCATTTCTTCTTGATTCTTGGGACACACCTCCTTACTTAGTTTGAAATGGCTAGCCAAAGGTATACTAACTGGTTTTGCATTTTGCATATTAAATCTTTTCAACACCTTTTCTATGTACTCACTCTGAGACAATGTTAATTTTCGATTCTTCCTATCTCTAGTTGTTCTCATACCAAGGATTTTTTTTGCAGCACTCAAATCCTTCATTGCAAATGAGTTCGCCAATTTTCTCTTGAGCACATTTATTTCCTGCATGTTAGAACCTACAACAAGCATGTCATCTACATATAATAACAATATAATATAGTTGCCATCATTTTTCCTTTTGAGATAAACACAATGATCAGAGTGATATCTAGTATAACCTCGTTTAGACATAAAACTGTCAAATTTTAGATACCACTGCCTTGGAGCCTATTTTAACCCATACAAGCTCTTCTTCAACCCGCACACTAGTTTCTCTTTCCCTTTTACCTCATATCCTTGTGGTTGTTGCATATATATCTCTTCCTCCAGATCCCCATGGAGAAAGGTTGTCTTTACATCTAACTGCTCAATATGTGAATCTCCAGCTTCTACTAGACTTAAAATAGTTTTGATTGAAGTCATTTTAACAATAGGAGAAAATATATCATCAAAGTCTATACCCTTTTCCTGTGCAAAGCCCTTCACCACAAGCCTAGCTTTATACCTTCATCTTCTTCCTTCAACCTGTAAACCCATTTATTCTGCAATGTTGTTTTACCTACAAGCAACCTAACTAAGTCCCAAGTCTGGTTATGTGCTAAGGAGTCCATCTCTTCTTTCATGGCTTGCTCCCACTTCTTCCTAGTTTCTACCTGCACTGCTTCTTCATAACATTCTGGTTCACCAGAATCAGTCAACAATACATAATATAATGAAGGAGAGTATTGTTCAGGGGCTATACTTATCCAGGTAGATCTTCTAACACCACTTTCAGGTGTTTGAGGTGCTTGTTGTTGTTGTGGTTGTTGTTGTTGTTCTGGATGTTGATCATTATGATTTTCAAGAATCTTCACTTTTTCTGTGATCTCATCAAGCACTATGTATTCTCTGTTTTCTTTTTCCCATTTTGTTTCCTGCAGTTGATCCTTATACAAAACCTTTTCATTGAATATGACATCTCTACTCCTAATGATTTTTTGTTTTTCATAATCATAAAAGCGATAACGAAAATCATTAACACCATATCCAATAAAGGTACATTTCTTTATTAATGTGGACAAAGGCTTCACAACCAAAAGTCTTTAAAAATGAGTAGTTTACCTTTTTACTTGTTCATGCCTCCTCTGGAATACCGCCATACAAGGAATTTGAAGGCCCTTTGTTTATTAGATAAACAGCAGTATATACAGTGTCTGCCCAAAATTGTAAAGGCAATCCTGCATGCAATCTCATGCACCTTGCACACTCCATGATTGTCCAGTTCATCCTTTCTAACACACCATTTTCTTGTGGTGTTCCTGGAACTGTCTTCTCTCTGCAAATTCCATTCTCTGAATAGTACCTATCAAACTCTTTGCTGCAATATTCACCTCCATTTTCTGATATGAGACACTTCAACCTTTTTCTTGTCTCATTTTCAACCAAAGCTTTCCATTTCTTAAAAGTATCAAATACATCATATTTATTTCAAATACAATAAATCCAAGTCTTTCTGGTTGCATCATCAATAAAAGTAACATAATAAAGATAGCCACTGAAAGATGATACCTGAGCAGGTCCCCATACATCTGTATGCATAAGCTCTAATTTTTCGCTCATCTTTTCTTTCCCAACTCTGAGGAATTTGACTCTCTTCTGTTTTCCATAAACACAATTCTCACAGAATTTTAAATCAACATGCTTCAAACCTGACAGCAAATTTCTTGAGTGAAGAATCTGCATCCCCTTCTCACTCATGTTCCCAAGCCTATGATGCCACAATGCCATATCTTCTCCTGTAGAGGTTAAAGCATTAACAGAATTAGAAATACCATTACATAAATACAATGTACCAACCTTTTCTCCTTTTGTTATTACCAGAGCTCCTTTAGTGACCTTCTAGGTTTTATCTGTAAAAGTAGTCACACAGCCTTCACCTCCCAACTTCCCTGTTGAAATTAGAATTTTCTTCAGATCTGGAACATGCCTTACCTCCTTTAATAGCCATTGATTTCCATTCCATTGTTTTATGAAAACTATACCCATTCCAATGATTTTATAGGGTTTATCATCACCCAATCGAACCTGTCCAAAATCTCCTTGAACATAATCATGAAAATGTTTCCTATCAGGTGTGGCATGGAATGAGGCCCCTGAATCTACCACCCATGCATCAATAATATTTTCTAATGAAATAATCAAAGCATCTTGCAACACATCACCTGTCACATTCGCTTCATGATTGTTTTCTTGTTGCGTGTCTCCTTCTTTTCCCTTCCGAGATTTGCAGTCTTTCTTCAAGTGTCCTTTCTTCCTGCATTTCCAGCACACTATCCCCGATCTATATTTGGATTTTCCTTTCCTTGATTTACTACGATATCCTGGGCTCTTTCCTCTTTCCATTTTTCTTCCGCTAGTCTCTGCAATCAAAGCATTACCTGATGTCTCACTGGAGCTTTTCCATTGCATTTCCTCACTAAGGATTGCACTGACAATGTAATCAAACTTTAAAGTACTAGATCCAAAGGTATAGTTACTAATGGCCATAACTAAACCATTCCAACTTTCTGGCAATGAACACAGAAATAACAGAGCCCTAAATTCATCATCAAAAGTTACCCGTATAGAACTTAACTGACTGGTAATTGCATAAAATTCATTTAAATGATTAGCAACAAATCCACCTTCTGACATCTTCATATTAAATAAAAACTTCATAAGAAATACCTTATTTGAGTTCAAGGGTTTTTCATATAGTTAAACCCTCTGTTGTCGTTTCCTTTGAAATATCAAAGGCTACCAGCATCGCTAGGCACAACCATATTGTTCCAAGTGTATTTCTGTTGAGAATATCCCATTTTGTGTCTATCATACTCGTCAACTTCTTTGTCTTTCCGCTCAATGGTTGGTGCAGATCTTTCTGGTAAAAATAATCTTCCATTTGCATCTTCCATATCCGGTAGTTTTGGTCGTTAAATTTTTCGACCCTAAACCTACCATCTTCTGCCATTTCTCTCACTCCAACTAGTAACCCTTCTCTCCTGCGAGTTTATCAGCCAAATAGACCTTCGGCTCTGATACCAGTTGTTATAAAATTATATATTACATAGCAATGGAACACATAAAATATATTACAGAAATATAAACACAGAAAAACACATAAAACAAGAGAGACACATATATACATGGTTCACCCAATTTGGGTTACATCCACAGAGAAACAACCAATCCTTCCTTTTATATTATCCAACAAACTGAAGAGATACAACCGACAACAGATCCGATTTAATTCCCTCTTCGCTCTCACACAATCTCCTCTCTCTTTCTCACTCAGAATACAGATATACATAGACGTAATACAATTCCCTCATATATAGAGAGGGGTTGCCTTCTAGGGAAAAAACCCTAAATTAAACATAACTTCTACCATCAGATCTCTAACTAATGAACGACCCAGATTGACTACGAAATTACAACATTTTATAAGAAAAATTTACATCTATTTTCAGCTTCGGGGGCACTTCCCCCGATCCCTCGCTAGGGGGGGGGGGCTCCTAAAGATCGTTGTCACCCCCCCTGGACCCCCCTTGCAGCGCAAATATTACAGGTGACGTTTCTGCCACATTACAAACTTGGGTCCAATGTGGTGATACCTCTAAATAAAGAAAATAATCAAGCTCCACACCCAACAAACTTGACAAGGAAGGAAAAATCATATTAGGACTGGAATCAGTCAAAAAAACAAGAAATCGATAGCTACATAATCAATCAATTTTAGAGTATCTCATCAAGTGGAAGAACTTACCCATTGTAGAATCCACATGGGAGGATGAGAATTTTATACAAAAACATCCAGAAGTACTCAAGCATTGAGGACAACACTTTTTGAAGGAGAGGGGCATGTTAGGTCCCTATAATACTAGTGTAACCCCTTATTGTTATTAGTGCAACCCCCTTATTGTATTATTGTGCCCATATAGTGCCCATGTTGTTATTATTATGCCACATAGAAGCCCACTATTTTTATTGTTGTGCCCCTGCAATATTATTGTTAGGTAGGCTTTGATTGTATTGGGACCCCTTAGACTCCTATATATAAAAAGGAGGTATTGTCATTTGTATCATCCAAGATTTGTTCAAGTGTGTAATGTAAAGGAGGTTGCCCCCTCGAAGAGGCTGATTTTTAAGTTGTTGATCTATCTTTTCTATCTTTTTGTGAGAAGTTTCATAACAACTTCCCTTATGCATATTCACAGAAGCGTCACATTCAAGGTTGATCTAAATATATTTGGAGAAAGGAAACATAAGTTATATATGGTCTAGGGCCTAGATTCCATCACGAGCTAGAATTCATATCAAGATACTGGGTGGGGCCCTTTAGCGAAAGTGTGGCACAAGACTGGGAAACCTAGATGTGTTGTGGAATGATAGTGATCTAGATATATCCAGGGATCTCGAGGTCAAAGAGGTTTTCCAAGAACAAACTACATGCGCACTCGGATATCTCTTATGGTTGGAGATAAAGGGAGTTCTAGATTAGCATGGAAAGGTCAGGACCTATGGATCTTAGGGGCTAGGATGACATGGAAAGCACCAAAGTGCATTTTTTTTGCCACAAACATCACGAATGATGTGGTAGGGCCACTTGGGGCTGAACATGGGTTCCACGTGGGAGCATTTTAATGACATGGGAAGAGTTAAATGATCAATATTTAAAAGGGAATAATTTTCAACCCAAAGGTTGGATTGAGTTAAAATTAATTTTGTCAAAAATCTTTAGATGAGTTTCATGCAACAATATTGTTCAGAGTTAATTCTGCTAACTTTGGTGAAGAAGGAAATTGTGTAACCCCATTTCCATAGTGAGACCATGGAGGCTAGGTTAATTAAAAGTAACACCTCCCATCTACTTGGGAATTCAAAGGGGGTGTGAGGGTGAATTACATAATGGTATCAGAGTGCAAAGGTTCAACACTCATATTGAGTGGGCCTATAATGATATGTTTAAGACCACTATTACAGTATGGAATACCAGAGTCTATGTTATTTAAAGGAGGATTATTTTTTGTGTGCAAATATGTATTGATTGTAGATTTTGACTCATGATTTTGGGTTGTATGCATGTGTTGATATCAAAATTGTAAAATTATAAGAATGGAAATTTTTGATATGTTAGTTTTTTTTCTAACTAACTTTTAAGCTTGCAGATGTCATGGCTGCTAGTCTTGGTAAAAATTGTTGATTTCAAACCTAGTAATGATATGGTTATAAACATGTCGATATGTATTTTTTATATTTGGAATATGTGGTTGACATGGGTTCTAAGATGTGCAAACAACAACATATTAGCATACTTCAAACCATTTTTCTTAATGTTGGCAAGGCAAGGTAACAAATCAAATTGTTTATGTCGATGTAACTAACAACTATGTGTGTGTGACAACATACAAGAAGACTCAATTGCAGCGATAAATAAAAGGATGGAAAACAATATGGTGCAGAATAGCATGGACCAAGTCCATCATGAGCAAGAAAGGGAAAGTTCCCATAATCGGATAGAAACCTTTAGGAGATTTAAAGCTAAGTTGAAGGGTTGTAAGGTAGGGAATTAAAGGATCATTATAAAGCAAAAGGAAGAACCAAGGTTGTGTTAAAACACTTTTCATACATGAAATAGTTGTCGCAAGAAGCATTAAATGGAGATGTAGAGGAATGTCATGATGATAAGTCCATAAATGAACATCACAAGGTTGGAGAGAAAAGAAATCCAATTTCATGTTGATACTATGGAGAGGCATATCTAAAGAGAGTTTGCTCTAACAAAAAATGGAAAAAGAAGAGCTCGTGAAAAATCCAGACGTATGTACCAGCAACCTATAATGCATAAAGAGATGATGTAGAATCACCCTAATCTCTTTGAAATACTGAAAAATCCTTCTTGAACTATGCACAGGGGTGTTAAAAATTTGAGGTTGGTAAATACCTTAGAAAGGACTCTGGCTAAAATTTTGTGGATATGTTGGTGATGGGCGCATTGAACACCAGAACTCAAGGGATTGAGTTTGTTGGAAACTAGTGAATGGTGGAGATGTTCTACATGACTCTCTTACTATTGTTGGCTTCATATTTTCTCTTGTTGTTTTTGTTTGTTGACTTTGAGCATGCCCATGTTGCTTGTATTTTTTCATGTGTTTTCTATCATGGTTTTTCTCTTTTTTCGTTCTTTCTTATTTCCTTTTATGGTTTGGTATTGGTCGGTTTTTGGGTGTAAAAGATGAAAGAAAAGGAGCTCATGGAGAAGAGTTAAATAGAACCCAACCAAAAGTGCAAGACCCTGATTAAACCCTATACATTAGATGGGTGACATTAGAAGGAAGAAGAAGATGATAGAGAAACTAGGTGGACTTGGATGGGTCCACATGAATAAAATCATGGACAATGACATGACATCCATGAAAAATAACATAAGAAGGAAGTTTCCTTAACTAAAATTGTGCATGGTTTGTGTGTGTGTGTGCTGTATCTTCTACGAGAAAGATGGGAAAATAAAATAAGATAAGTAACTAATATTTAAAAATGTTATCATCACGTGAATGGTATGAAAATAAATTTGGAACTTACCATGTTTTAATTAATACAATGTAGTTATATAATGGATTCCTTGTCACATGGAACATCCATTGGGAAAGTGGGAAAGAATGACCTATTGTCGATCATTATCATTATCAATATGTTATGATTATGCTTATGATATTGTTGTGAGCATGAATGGAAATGATAAAGGCTAGACATTAACAACGTATTCTTAGCTTGGATAAGGACATGGTGGAACTAAATGAAAATGAAGATACCTTTATGAGGTTTTCATTGAAATATATGAATGGTTGAGTTGATGAACTTATGACTAATGTGTGAGGCTGAGATCATTTTGGGAACTGCTAAGTATTGCAACAACAAGAGTGTTATCAGCTAGTTTGACCCTTAAAAAGGCTTCAGCTGGAAGTGTTGGTAATGATAACCATGTAAACAAGGAAACGATAAGCCAATATAAAACGGTAAAGGAAAGGAATTGGGCAAGAATTCCCTTAGTTGAATTTGAAAACTATAATTTCAAATTAATG
Organism: Pinus tabuliformis; assembly: GCA_031772625.1. NCBI lineage: Eukaryota > Viridiplantae > Streptophyta > Pinopsida > Pinales > Pinaceae > Pinus > Pinus tabuliformis. The sequence goes on from CM062820.1 coordinate 458,529,921, forward strand.
CATGCTTTGCATGGATACCAGGAAGTGGTATGGTGAAGATAAGGAGTCTTTGGTATGAAATATTGATATGAATTTTGTAATGGTCATTGAGTGAAATGGAGAACTAAGATGTTAATGAATTAAGAAATATTCATTTCTCATATCTGACTCATTAGTCTACTAAAATAAATGTTTAATTGCATTATGAAATGCTTGGAATAAATTTTATGCACATGTACAATGCAATGACAGTATCATTTCAATTTATCTGAAATTAGTTGGAGTGATAAAATTATTGGGTGTAATAATTCTGTAGTCACTTTAAGTTGTTATATCTTTTTGCAATAAAGATATTGCATATATATATGTGTGTGTGTGTGTGTGTGTGTGTTGAAAGGTTAGTGTAATGGCCATCTCAAATTATAGGCAGCATAGGAATATTAGCATGTATACAAGACATGCGTATGATAGCTACATATGCATGCATCGCATGCACTACGGTAGTATGCATATTAACTTATTATGAAAATTGTCAAGAAAAGATAAATGAATTAATTATTGAAAGTTATAAGTGAATACCTAACTCACTTAAATATTAAATATATTGAGGGAGGTACTTAATGTAGGTACCACCATTATAATATATAACTATACAAGATAAAAGGGAAAGACAATGTATTGCACAAAATAAAAGGGAATATATATTATGAATTATATTAACTAAATAAGAACTATAACATAATATTATATTAATAATTGTTAATTACTAAGTATAAAAATGAAATTATATATTTTGTGTTAATTATAATATAAAGAAATTTAAGGAAATATAGTAAATATAATTATGTCAACCAAAAGGAACCAAATAAATATAATCAAGGGACATAGGACATAAAAGTTTAAATAAACTATGACCTTTTAAATAAAACCTACGAATTAAACCTATCAACTAAGCATATCATTTAAAGGTGAATAACCTACTCAATCAAATCTTACCAAATCAAATAAGGTTAAAGTGGATAGAAAAGCATGTTGAGTTCCACGTAACAGGACACAGAGACACTGAGACGGTGAAAGGGAAGAAAGACGGTGGTTCTGAAAATATAAAGAGAAGGGATGCGACTTAGAAGGGGGGTCTTTTCCTTCGGAGTGTAGAGCGAGGAAGAGGAAATACAAAGAGTTCATTTTGGGGTTAGAGAGAATTATGTGAAACCATAGGAGATTTTTGGGAAGAGATAGGAATTTCTAACAAAATTACAGAGATTGAGCTTGATTGTTCTTGGAATTTTGGGCACGGGAGCTAGAAGATTTGTCTTCTGCATCTGGGGACCGTATAGGTGGACTCCAGATAGTCTGGGAGGTAAAAGGAAATTTGGTAACTGCAGCAATGGGAACAACCATAGTCCAAAACCCTTTCAACTAGTTCCAAGTATTCTTCTGCAGTCTATTTAAATTTAGTTTCAAATTTTTACTATCTGGATTAGCACAATTTAAGGAACAGTGCCAGTTCTTTTGGCTAAATGAATTAAAATGGGCCTTACAGTTAGGTTGCAAAAAAAAAATTGGAATGGTGTGAGACCAAAGCCACCATGACAGATCAACAACCTACAAAGGAGATAAAAAAACATGACTAAAAGTCTCATATTTATGAGATCAGGCTTATGGATGAAGCAAGGATTGGGAAAATAAAAAATTTGGTTTGAAATTTTGAGTATATCTCATGAAATAAATTAAATGTTGTTACAAGTGAGATGATGGAGCATGGAGCTTAGGAGGATTCTTGCCTTGGTGATGGATGCATGTATTGTTCATGGATGCCTATATTGGTGACAAATGAATGTCTTGGCAATGGATGCTTGTCTTGGTTACGAATGTCTTTCTTGGGAATAGGTGCTTCAGGTGCTTGTCTTGGTGACAGATGCTTGTTTTGGTGATGGATGCCCTTCTTGGTGGTGGATGCCTTGGTGGATGAAGCTATTGGAGTAGTGATGAGGTATTCCTTGGTGGAATATTCTATTGTAGTTGTGATGAAATGAAGATGTGATGATATTCAAGGATATGTATACTTCCTGAAATGTGGGTTTCTTGGGCCTGGAGGTGTGATGATATTTGTATTGAGATATCCCTACCTTTATGCTAAATGATATGCCCATGCTCACCGGGAGGTGAGCAAGAGGGGGGATTGTTTGGACCTATATGAAAAGACTGCATGGAGTAGTATATCTACCATTGGGTGCTTCCCTTTGTGGTGAAACCACTTTGTGAGCTAGATCTAAATATGGAGTTGGCTGAAGAATGTGTGGAGCTATGAAACATTGAGCATTTTATTTTTTTATGAAATCACTTAGTGCTTGTGAACCAAAGCAACCGAAGGGATACATATTCATTACCAATCTGAAGAATTTCTCTGTTAAAGTTATGATTTGAATCGATTTTAAAAAATATTTCTAACCACATAAATAAATATGTGGATGAGAGTATGGTTTAATTTAAAAAATTTATGGTGAATCTCATAAGACTTGTGTGCTTATGATGTAGGAGTACTAAACCGACCAAAAAAATGTATGAAGCTGATTACAAAATAAATAAAGAAATATCGGCCTAATTCAGAGTGTGCTATAGTAGCATGATGGAGTTGAAAGACTTCAAGAACCAGGCCATTGTGGTGACATTGGAACCTTGTAATATGTGTTGATCACTATCAGGTATATCATGACACATGTTTTGTGTTATTCGGGCAAGGAAAGGGTATGCCTTAGCTAAGAAAATTATTCCTATGCGAGGAATCCTTACTAAGGGATGGATCACTCGAGGGACTAACGAAGTAGAGAAGGGGATCCCTGAACTTGGAAGGTGGGTGACTGCACAAAAGAGGAAACATATCGCTAGAGGAACTGATGAAGCAAATCATAAGGGGATGTCTAAATTTGAAAAGTGAACTAGTTTTCATAGAACCATATGCATACTCATTAGGATCAAAGGTGCATCAGGTGTGTCCTAGGAAGAAATGCTCTGAGTTCATTCCCTAAAGGAGCACTAAGCATAGTGGACATAATGGCTAGACATATGAGGCAGGTTGATGAGCCATGGTATTGCAACAAGGATGTTGCAACTCCCAAGGGCTTCTCAACTTATATTATGAACTCGAGGTTCGTACAAACTTAGAGGTGACAATGCTATATTCATAGTAGGTTAGGTTCTACTCATGTCACCCTCATTAATGAAATCAGATCAAGGTGTTCATAAACCATTCCTCCAACTTATTACAGTGAAAACTTCTTATGAACACATAAATGAACATGATTCTAACTACAAAGGTGAAAATCTCATCCATTAAATGTAAATGCAAATCGAAATTTCATGAAAGGAAAAGGCTAGTCTATTTGCAGAAGTGAATCATGCTACTCTACTTGCACACTTAATCAAATCAATAAATTACTTGCATGCATAATTTGTTTACTCACACTTGCATGAAAATGACAAATCCAATCTTTAACATACATATGAAGAAAAATACTAATTATAACTATGTTTTGTTATTTGATGGTTGCAGTGTGGAAAGGATGAGGTTGGACGGGTGTTAGAGTCATCCACAATCATCAAATCATATTTTTGGGGGCCATTAGTAAACTTAAATATGCCATAGTTAGAGTATGGAGAAAAACCAGTTGAAGAAAATAATGTTATAGGTCTGCGACAGGAGGTGCTACAGGAGGCCCTGTTTTGCTATAGGAGAAGGGTCAGAGAGATTTTTGAGGACAAAAATGGTGTCTTGAAGGCATATGAAGGTGGATGAAGGTAGAAGGAGGTGAATGTGGAATCCCCCTAGCCAAGCCTAGTACCCCTCATAGGTCTATCTTGTACCAAAGTTGATGCCCACGGTGTCCTTCATCTACCTTAACAGAGTTACTTTGGAGACAAAGTTTGCAAGAAAGGTGAGGTGCCTGTGAGGAATATGTAAAGGTCCAAGTGGATGCAGAAAGGTGTGCCCACCCTTGCAGGTCAACACAATCCCTACAAACCAATCAAACACATGCATCAAATGATCATTATTGCAGCAAAGTAAATTAACATCGAAAAGATGAGTTTAATTTTATTGAAATATACTCTAACCTACAAAACAATTCCAATTTCCATACCAATGTTGTTAACTCCTAAGTTGCAGAAATTAAACATGTAGAAAGATTGCAATCCAATACTTAACAATTTCCAAGAAATCATAAATAAATATTTTTGAGTTGTTATTGTGGATCTTTCCAATCACTCTTCCCACAAGAGAGGTGATAGGCAAGCCTACAATTACAAGTTTTTATGATATAAACTCTACTGAAACAAGGAAATATTTGCAAATTTTTTAACAAGAACAATAAATAAATACAAGAGAGGGACTAAATCCTATGGGTTGGGCCCAAACCCAAGGGTTTCATCCCTCCAAAACTAACTTAGATGCAGACCAATTGTAAACTTATCATTAACAGAAAATGATAGTCACATACATCATATGAAAGATAAGAATAACAATGTCAAGCACTAGGCTCTCAGTAGATACTCCTAGCTAAAACAAAAATTTGAATCCTAATGAGCCTTTCAGCTAGTTTATTTATACAAAAGTAATTGAGGGGCAACTCCCTTGAAAGGAGGAATGCTCCCTCCAAAATCTTAAGATTTGTGGATATGGTTCCCTTTGACCTTGTCATGCACTTGGAGTTCCTCAGCTATTAGTGAATTCAAATTGTTGGTGAGGATTCTGCGATTTCAAGTCAATTTATGGAGTTAATGAGGTGGACAATCCCCCTATATTCTCTTTAGGTGTCTGCAATAATCCCCATGCATGGTAAATATCTCCAAAAATGCTTCTTTTTCCTGCATATTAACCACATTAGGCCATACAATATGAAAAACACCCTTTAGTCTTCCTATTAAGCATATTATGGCTAAAAATGTGAATTAATGTGAGAAAAGAGTTTTAAGGGTTGGAGGATAGCACAATGAACCTCAAAATATACCTATTGATGGGACCCATCATCACCCCCATGCTGAAGGTGTTTCTCATCCTTTGAGCAACTTAGTCACTGATGTGAAGTTCATGCATGGCCCTGGTGGCCTCTCTGACATCCCAAGGCATCTTAGATGGTGTGCCTTCCTGTGGATAGAAACCTGCATTTGCCTCTATGTTTGTCCATTATTTTTGTTCTTTTGCTTGTTTCCTTCTCTCTTGTAGGCCCAACAGTAAGGAAGGATTGAGTTTCAGTCGTATCCTTTTGATCTTTAGCCTTTGTGTGATCCTTTTGTATAATGGGGTTCTCTCCAGGGAATTCCATAGTCTTTCTGGAGAGTGATACTCTCTGATTTGTAAATTTTGAATTCCACCTTCTTTGAAAATAATGCAAACCCTTTTTTCCCAATATCCTAAAGGTGTCCTCAAAATGCAAGATAGATTTTTCTTGGGTTGCTATGTACCTTGGTTTTAATTCAAGATCAGAGGAGATGAGATTGTGGTTATTGATGACATCCTTGGGGCTTACTAATTCTGCTATGATTTATAAGGGCTCCCTTTCTTCTTTTTCCATCATCTTCTTTACTTCTTAAGCTCTTATTTCCTCATGGTTCAACCAAGAGGCTAATTCCATAAGTTGCATGTCTCCCATCTTGAGTTGGGGTCCCAGAAATTCATATCTGTTAGGATCAAATTATGCATGTAAAACTCAACTAGTTTTTCCCTATCCTCAATACTTGCCTTTTTGCAAAACTCAATGAATTTTTTGTAGTCCAGAAAAGGTAAAGACCCATATTGTGCTAGTGTCTTTATCTGGAATTGTATCCACTAATCCTTGAGGAAAATGGAATAGGATTTGGATGGATGTCTGCATTGTTTTTCTTCCATATATAAACTTGCAATAGTAGCAAGTTTTTCCTCTTTTTCTTGCAGCTTCTCTCTTAGCCTTGTGTTTTTTGCTTGTAGTTTCTCTCTCACGAATGACTCCCTTAGTTTCAAATCATTAAATTCCTTGCCCATTTCATTGACTTTCTCCTCTATGAGGCCCACATATTCTATCTTTTTGAATTTTGAAATTTGCATCCATCTATATGTTCTACCTCTTTCCTTTTCCAACTCAAAGAAGAGTGTTATAGAAAATTTATTAGGTATAATCCTACCTCCCGAAACAAATTTATAGTAGGATTTTAGACAGGGTTGTGGATCAGGCCCCTGGAGCTCTTATAGGCCCTTTTCATCTTCTTTTGGGGTGGATTCCCCTTCCTATAGCACCTCCCGTTTCTCCTATAGCAACCCTTTTTTCTCTTGTAGCTCTTATTTTTCTTCTTGTAATAGGGAAGCTTGTGTCTTGAGCCTCTTAAAGGTGACTGCTCTAGTGGTGGGCCTTCCCATGGGTAGCACAAGTTGCTTAGTTTTGGCCTTAGGAGAGGTAACTTCTTCAATCTTTCCCTCACTAGGTCCCACTTCTCCCTTTTTTCTTGCTGACTCATCAATGGTGATAGGTATTTTTGAAGGAGGCTTAGGCTTCCCTTGCCTTATCCTAATGCTCTTTGTTGTTTTAAAGTATAAGGAACCTTGCCTTGGTTGCCTTCTTTTGGGCTTGACAGGTGTGCCCAATGTGGCCAATGTGGAAGCCACTTCTTGCTTTGTGTTTCCTGGTGAAAGGCTTATTTTCTTGCCTTCCCTACTTGTCTCTTAAGGTTTAGGGGGCACCTCAAGGTTCTCCTCCTCTGCTTCTTATTTCTCCCCTTCTTTTCCTTCCTCTGTTTTTACTTCTTCTTCCTCTATTTCTATTGATTTTTGTAGCTTGGGAGGTACTCCAAGCCTTGAGGATCCAGGGTTTGAATGAAGGAGCTCCACAAGTGGCCTTGTTGGCTTGAAACCCAAGGTTGGGTTTTGCACCCATCGATGTTTGGGCCAAAACTGTGATGTGATTATGACATGTGATGGTTGAGGATGATAGTATATGTCAAGACAAATCCAACGCATCATGAATCATCCAATTCTGAGTCGTTGTTGTTGAGTTATGAATTTTTGAAATTACTGTGTGGTTGTGAGGCCTATTAGGACAAGTCGGACAACATGTTAGAGTGCCCTTAAGGGATAATGTCACACCCACATGGAGGCTATAAAAGGAGTGATGTTGGAGGTCATTCCACACATCCTAATTTCATAAAACATCAAGATATCTATGTGATTTGGAGTGTGAATATGAGGATAGGAAAAGAAGACAAGGTAACCAAGTTTTGGAGAAGGTTTCTCTACATTTTTGTGGTGGGTTACCTTTGTTCTAGAGTGCATATTCTCTATGGAAGAAGGACGCAACTCTGAGGCAGCTAGGAAGGTGATTAAGGGAAGATTTATGGGCAGCGTGGTTATGTCTTCTTAGCTAGATTAGGCTACAGTAAATCAGAGGTATGTATGAGTATGTTTTGTGCTTGATTGTGTGTGGGTCACCTCCATCTATAGGGCCACAGATAAGGGAAGTTTCCACAACACATGGAAGGGAATTTGTTTAGGGAATCTAGGCCTAATATAGGTCTTCCCCTTAGGTTGCAGCTCCTAGAGATGATTTCGCAGTAGAACAGGGGGTGTCTCCATATATAAAGGCAGTGTTCTTATTGTTAGTTGGTACCCAAGTGTTGTAGGGTAAGTTGAGGATGAGCCTCACCCTAAATTAGTGTTTTTTTACCTATAATTGGATAGCGAAAAGGAGCATCCTTTGGGAAAAGAACAAATAGACTTGGAGTAATGGGTTAGGACTAGTAGGGTTCCCTAACTAGTCTTCTAGGATCATAGAAATCGAGGCAAGAAAGCAACAGTGAGAATGGTTTTAGATGGTCTCTTGGTGATGGATGGATATTACAGGATGAGTGTCCTAGAAGAGGACAAGTTGATGGATTTTATTGGCAACCAAGAGGATGGTTTCCTAGGTGTAATGATGCCTTATATAGAGGTAGATGTTATAGAAAGTATTGGTCACTCGTGCATTGTTGGAGAGAAGTGTGAGAGTGGACCAAGTGTGGACAGTGAATTAAGCATTTATGGTCTGGTGGAGGACAGCGTGATAGCTCCCAAGTTGGAGCCCGGTGTGCACCATCTTCATGGACATAGATGGTTGCTAGAGTGGAAGTAGTTAAGCTCAAGGTTTGATCAACTAGAGGAAAAGTTGAGCTGCCCTAGACTTGTGTGTCGAGGAGAAATTCTACAGTAGATGATGGGCAGTCCTCCTAGCCCATGTTCATTGTGGGAGATGGAAATCTTGCAATGATAAGTGGTAACCCTATGTGCCCTATGTTGGTCATCATTAGAGTAGTGTAGGAATACAACAATGGGATGAAGTCCCTGAGTAGCTGAGGAGCAACAATGGGCATTTGTGAGTTGTTCAAAAATGGATTTGTGAACAACTCCTCGATGTGTTGATGCTTTGATGGACGAATGATCAACTAGTGAGCAAATTGGATAGTTGAGGTTTAGTGGCCAGAAGGAATTAGATCATTGATAGAGGTAGTGTTACAAATCAGCGGCTGAAGGACTGAGCAGGTATAGGGTATCTTGTTGAGGGTAGATTAGTTATCGATGTATTGAAACCAAGCCCAAGTTTTGTATTCTTGTACTAGTGGATGTATGAGGGTCATTATCCCTGGTACGGGAGCCCTAGAGTGTTGTACTATTTAGTTTGATTAATATAACGAAGTTGAGTTAAAAATTGTAAAAAATTATTTATATTTTGTGCACTAGTAGATTTATTATTTTTTATATTTCTTTTATGCAAAGTAGCTTCGTTGTGATTCTTGGTTTGGTAGCGTCAGATATTTAAGATTGTATCCCAAACACCAAGGTTGTGGAAAATCAACATGGTATCAGAATGCGTCTGAGCTACTTTGAGGGAAAGTGAATCAGAGTGTGCATAGCGAAGCAACTCAGAGGGAGTTATGGGTGTTTAGATCATGGAGTAGAGGGTTAAAATAAATACATGGAGATGTGGTCTTGACTGGCTTGGCAGTGAGATTGGTTGGGAGTTCTAGTGGATTGGTGGAGAGCCTGGTGAACAACAGTTTGTTGTAGGGAATATTGTTGATCATGGAATTCCTTTGACTTACCATGGATGGTTGGGATAGATCAAGGATTTATTTTCCTTGGAAAATATCAGGTTGATCAAGATGGCTTCATGTGATGGATTAAAAATTGGCAAGCTAGAGTATTCATCAAATTGTGATGTTGCATATCCGAGATTGGAGAGATTTGCATGAGTGGTATTTGATCCAGGAGGATGAGTGCTTGTAGGACTGAGCCAGTGGAGATTATTTAGGCTCAGAGGGAGTCTAGCCTCAAAGGGATTATCCTTATGGAGGTTTGGGATCTTTAGGTTCAGATGTCATGAGGAAGAGGCACTACCGATATTTCAGGTTCATTCTATAAAGCATGTTACAGTGACGCTAGATGGCTAGTTTCATCGGATGATGATGGTTACTTCCTAGTCTTGGAAGTAGCTCCCTCGCTAAGAGGGAGTGTTGATTTTGTATCTTGGGAGATACTCCAAGCCTTGAGGATCGAGGGTTTGGAGGAAGAGGCTCCACAAGTGGCCTTGTGGGCTTAAAACCCAAGCCTCGGTTTTTCACCCATCGATGTTTGGGCCAAAACTATGATGAGATTGTGAGATGTGATGGATGAGGATGATATTAGATGTCGAGATGAATACAACTCATCAAGAATCATCCAATTCCGAGTTGTCATTGTTGAGTTATGAATTTTTGAAATTAATGTGTGGTTGTGAGGCCTACTAAGACAAGTTGGCCAGCATGTTAAAGTGCCCTTAAGGGTTAATGTCACACCCACATGGAGGTTATAAAAGGAGTGACATTGGAGGTCATTCCACAAATTCTAAGTGCATAAAACATCAATATATATCTATGATTTGGAGTGTGAATTTGAGGCTAGAAAAAGGAGACAATGCAGTTGAATTTTGGTGAAGGTTTCTCTTCATTTTGGTGGTGGGTTACCTCTATTCTAGGTTGAGTATTCTATGTGGAAGAAGGTTGTTTCTATGAATAATCTATGAAGGTTCTTAAAGGACTATTTATGGGTAGTGTGGGTATGTCTTCTTAGCCAGATCAGGTCGCAGCAAATCAGAGGTATGTATGAGTATGTTTTGTGCTTAAGTGTGGTCACCTCCATCTACATGGCCGCAAAGAAAGGAAACTACAATAGCACATGGAAGGGAATTTTTTTAGGGTAGCTAGGCATAATATAGGTCTGTCCCTTAGGACGCATCTCTTGGAGATGATTGCGCAGTAGAAAAGGGAGTGTCTCCATATATAAGGGCAAAATTCTTATTGTCGGTTGGTACAGAAGTGTTGTAGGGTAAGTTCAGGAGCAGCCTCACCCTAAAGCAATTTTTTTTACCTATAATTGCACAACAAAAAGGAGAAACTCTTGGTATAATAACACACAATATTTTAGTCGTGGGTTAGGACTAGTAGGGTTCCCTAACCAGTCTTCTAGAAGCACATAAATAGAGGCAAGAGATCAACAATGAGAATGGTTGCAGATGGTCTCTTGGTGATGGATGGATGCTAGAGGATGAGTGTCCTAGGAGAGGACAAGTTGATGGAGTATGTTGGTATCCAAGAGGATGGTTTCCTAGGTGTAAGGATGCCCTAGATAGAGGTAGATTCTACAACAAGTATTGGTCAGTTGTGGACTATTGGAGGGCAGTGTGAGAGTGCACCAAGTTTGCACAATGGATTGGGCATTTATGGTATGGTGGAGGACAGTGTGATAGTGCCCAATTTGGAACATGGTGTGCACCATCTTCATGGACTTAGATGGTTTATAGAGTGGAAGTAGTTGAGCTCAAGGTTTAATCATCCAAAGGAGTAGTTGAGAAGCCCTAGAATTGTGTATGGAGAAGGACTTCTAAAACAAATGATGGGAAGTATTCATAGCCCGTGTTCATTATGGGATATGGACATATTGTTGTGATAGGTGGCAGCCCTCCGTTCCCTATGTTGGTCTTCATTGGAGTAGCACAGGAAGACCATAGTGAGTTGAAGTCCCTGAGTAGCTGAGGAGCATCAGTGGGTAGTTCTAATTTGTTCACAAACAGAGTTGTGAAAAACTCAACAGGAGTCTTGATGTGTTGATGCGTTGATGGATGAACTATCAACTAGTGAGTAGATTGGATAGCCGAGGTTCAACAGCCAAATGGACTTGGATCGTTAATAGAGGCAGTGATGTAGATTAGGGGCCAAAGGACCAGGTAGGTACAGGGTATGACCGAGAGGAGTTGGGAGAGCATGTGACATCCAGATGGTCAGAGTATCTTGTTGGGTATATTGATTTTCGATGGATTGACACCAAGCCCCAGTTTTGTATTCTTGTATTATTGGATGTATGAGGGCAATTATCCCTAGTAAGGGAGTGTGATGCAGGAAAGTGTTCCCTCTGCGGACAGAGGCAACCCCTCTAGCCCTAGAGTGGGTCTAGTCACAAACAAGGACAGATCAACAATAGCTTTCCTTAAACAGTCATAGTTGGAGGCCTACCTCAACCGGTGGTTGATGGAGTTCCGTTGCGCTACTCCAGCTTCCGCTTCCTTCTCCTAATGAGTAATCAACCTGAAACAATGCAAAGGAAATACAACAAAGCACGTAACCGAAACAACAATGATCTATTTACTCACAAAGTCAAGAAGTCATGAGCTATCAAGTACATTACATACAAGACATAGGAAAACATCATTGATTTCATTAATTATGAAATAAGAGTAAGCTTACAACCAAAGTCTTGATGTCACAAGCCTTCTCAAAGGGATCCAACCAGCATGTTCCTCAAGCATTCACTCTTGAAGATGGATCTCCCAACATACAAGTCTCTCTCACTCACAAGTTTTACACAAGATTAAGGGCACTTCACAACCTTCCTCAATCTATTAACAATCCCACACTTGTCACACTCACACCAGCTATCTAGCAAACTCACAAACACTAACAGCACTATCAGCAACCACTCCAAAAACTAAGAACTCCAAACTAGCAGCACATAGCAATGGTGAGAGTTTAAATAGGAGAATGAGTCTCCATGAAAGGTGAGAAGATGATCTTATATCCAAGGAAGGTAGCACAAATGACGGAACAGCCACATCAAAGAAAGGAGGGTGACATAAACTAGGCAAACAACCAGGTCTGGAGTCATCTGGAAGGCTGACTATTGGAACAAATTCGCCCAATCTGGATCATCACGGGAACATAACTGGCCTACCGCGCTGACATCACTATTGAATAACGTAGCCAATCATGTCATCACGGAATATTACAAGCTACAGTTGTGCTGGCACATAAAATTTGACCATCGTGGGAATCAAGTGTACTTCCGCGATGGCAGCGCTTCTGGGCTGTTTGGGAGTGCCCTTCAGTGCGTTTATTTAGCCAACAGACGCGATGAGGCAAAAACCTTTGGAAAAGTGGGTCATTTGGCAGCATGAGAGAGCATTTGTCTAACATGAGCATGTACAACTTGGACACATGACACAGTAGGAAGACTGGAGTGAAGACAGTGACAAATTACTGTGTAACGGATGCCCCCTAAAGTATGAAGCCCGAGAGAGAGGAAGGGGCGAAATGCTTTACGAAACTGACTGAACTGGAACACCATCTGGAAGAACCTGCACGCAAGTACAACTGATATCTCTGATAATGAAGTACATGTAGTCTAGGCATGGGCGCAGCCATCCAAAAGACATATGAAATAGGTCTGTGGTATGGACGCAACCATCCAGCTAATGAGACCATGATGATGATAAAGGTATGGTTGCAGCCATCCATGAAGACTCAGGTATGGTCGCAGCCATCCATCAATGAGTCATGTAATCATAAAACCAATCCACGCAGCCCGAACATGTGTAATATGAGTTCGAGGTCTTGAACCCATCCGATCATAGTACAAATTCTAACATGTGAATAGACGTGCTGAGGTCGAGCATGATAGAACATCGCTTGATTACCGGTCAATGATGAAAACCATTAACAAGCGCGAGAGAAACCACCAATAATGCCAATGGCTCTCAAGGTACTGTCTAGCACAATCCACGAAGTGTGAAGAAGGAGCTAAAGTCGAACACTCGTGGAATCACCCAATCAACAACCAATGATGAAATTCAACCGTCGGGTGCGAAGAACTTGCCATTGAGGCATGCAAGCTCTAAGGTACCAAAGGGGATCTCTAGATCAATCTCCTGGATAATGAGCTGAAGTCAACAGGAGACGACCCGTCGCAGGAGGGCCATAATGTTTCCCCCATCAATGACACAAGATAAGGAACAAGTGGTAGATGGTGAAACAGAGTACCAGAGGAGACGACAAGGGTGTAAACTGCAGAAGGATTATACTCTTGAACATGTCGGTGACACGACTCCGGAGGGTGGCAGCATTCAGATACCAAGGGATCAGAGGCACAATGGAGACGGCATGAATTGGATGGAATGAGGCTAAATGACAACCCAAACCCGCGGAAGGCCAAATGATGATGTATGGATGTCCCAACCCAACAAGAAGCAAAAGTGTCGATGTTCAAGAGTGACTAGCTGCCATAGACAATCAATGATAAACCTGTTGTTGAGTCCAACCTAGTAATAGTTTAACGAGCCCTAAGAAGGAGAAGCTCGAGTCTCGTCATGGTGACAAGTCCAACGTCATCAGGGTTTAACGAGTCCGACATAGGTAAAACGTGGAGTCTTTTTCATGTTTAGAGAGTTTGAAAAAGACATGGAAAATAAAACTCTAGGGGGGTCCTTTTTCGTAGAGTTGTGTCTCTCGAGCCTGAAAAAGTATAAAACGATACTCGAAAGAACCGCCCGACCATTATGATCGAGGAGTACTTTTCGTAACTAGTGACTTCGACCCGAAAAAGTAGAAAAGCAGTCGGAAGCACGTCGTTTCATAACCGATAATGAGCTTGAAACGATAAAATCCCGGCAATCTTTTTGTGTTTAAACGGTCGGAAAAGAGCTTAAAGTCAACCGCCTCTTATTTCTTTTAACGAGTCAAGAGGGAAAACTCGGCAATCTTTTCGTCTTTAAACAGTCAGAAAAGAGCGGAAAGTAGACCTCCATTTTTATTTTCTTTAACGAGTCAAAAAGGGAAAAATTCTCGGCAATATTTTCATCTTTTACGAGTCAGAAAAGAGCTTAAAGGAGACTTGTCCTAGAGGAACGAGTGGTATAAAGGGTAGCAACTGGTTTCGACAATGGTGGAACTGCTCAAAACATGTAATGGTCAAGAGGCTGGCTAATAAAACCACTCATCGCTGCGGTTCCTCAGGAAAGGAAAACAACCAAGTGAGAGCATATGATCAGCCAAAGAGATAGTAGCAATGGAATGAAACAACCAAGGCTCATCTAGCAGAATTTAGCAGATAAAAGGCAATCACGAGATGTAAATCAAGTATGGGTTCATTTTTACATAAGCTTGAACCATGGAGAACTCTTCTTGGATTTGATTTCATGTTTACACAAGCTTGAAACAAAAAATTATGCTTGTTATAAGTTCACATGCCCCCAGCATAATGACACAAATCGAGGTACATGCCCCCCAAGCTTCATTGCATTCAACGAGGTGGATGGAATGAAGGTTCACATTCGACATCTTGGAAAGACTCGACTTGGATTTTACGAGATCTTAATCAAAGACTCGATTTGGAAAGGGAGATTGTTTCATTTTTTAACGAGGGTGACACAATGAAAAAGAACTATCCTCATAACCCTTGTTTCATTTTTTAACGAGGTTAACACAAGATCAAGAACTTTCCTCAAGACTCCTTGCTTCATTTTTAAACGAGGTTGACATAGGAACAAACTATCCTCGTGACACCTGTTTAAGTTTTTTAACGAGGTTGACACAAGATCAAAACTATCCTCGGACTCCTGTTCATGGGCCACATAAGAACATAGCTCCCAAGAGGTCTTCGTGGGATGGAAGAGATGCACTCTGGGAGGAATACATGTCATGATGTACCCATGACAAATCGGGTTCCAATGCCCCCAGCACATGATGTACAAGACCATTTGCATGATCAGCAGCAGATGCAGAGACAAAACGGGTAGCCACATAATTGACCTGTGGCAAAGAAGGCACTGCTTGCGAGCAAGAACCAAGAGGGGATGACAACTGCACAGGAGGCATCGGGGGACTGAAGAATGATAATTGATCTATGGTCACCATTCTTCCATCGTGTGGAAAACAAACCACACAGAAAAGTGAAGAAACAAGGGCCCCCATGGCATAAACATAGTCACGGCCAAGGAGAAGACTGAAATCTAAAGCACCTTGGACAACCATCACATCGATACAGACGGTTTTTCCCCCCAAAGTAACAGGAAACTTTGGGAGGATCCCTAAAGGTTGACTGGTTCCTCCGTCAAATGCTAACAGATTCTGTGCAACTGGCACAAGCTGTGGGGAGCCCAAAGCTTGCCAAGTAGTGGAAGGCATAAGACTGACAGATGCACCCTCATCCAAGACAGTGCCAGGTACTGCCTTATCATAGGCATGTACTGTAATCTGGAAAGGCACATGGGATGGAAGGCAGAAAGTAGTCAAATGACTCCAGTCAAAAGTAACGGCCAAACTACTTGGTGGGGGAATCATATGATTGCCCCCATGCTCCACAGGAACCAAAGAAGGACTCCCTAGATCAGCTGGGAGAGGAGAGTCATTTTCGAACTGTGGAGAATCTGATGAGATGAGAAGAACATGAGCATGATGCTCTTCCGAAACAAAGTGATCAACAGGTGGTGAACCTAAGTCGACACTCTTTCTGACCAATGGTTGGTCTGGAACAAGTTGAGCACAGCCAAGCTCGAAAGAAGGAGGATGGACAATAGAAGAATCTAAGTGAATCTCTTTGTCAATCAGGAGAGGGTCTGAAGAGATCCTCTGATAACCAACGGGAAGTTGGGGTGAAGAAGCTGTAAGACTTTCCAAAATGGCGGAAGCTTTATCCATGAGTGGACAAAGGTGAAGGGGATGGTTTCCTTCACATAGCCTACAGGGGAATCGAATATTCCCTTTCTTCTGACCATTGCCAGTTGATAGGGTAGAATCGCCATGAGCTTCAGAGGACGATGAGGGATGAGCCGGATCGTGAGACCATACTTCGAGGATCCAAGGAATACCAGGACAATCATGAAGAAGATGGTCACCCTTGCACAATTTACAAGGAAACTTAACCTTCCGCGGAGGAGCAGAAGGTGGTCCGACCTGAGATGTACTCGGAGCAATAGCTGCACAGGTGGCCTCACATTTATCGAACTTCTTCTTCTTCTTCTTCTTCTTTTTCTTCTTCTTAGTCTCTTGGTTACCAGATGTGAAACTTTCACCAGGTGAAGGAGGAGAGGAGGAGGAAGAAATAGGGGAAGAAGGCGTAGGCTCAACCTTGGAATCAACATGTCATGGTTCGGACGAAGGAGATGGTGGAACAGGAGTCATGACGCTCGGGACCACCGAGGTTGAAAACAACCATATGGGCAAATCGATGGTTAACCCAGGCAAAGACAATGTTGCCTTATACGGAGCACCGGCATTTCCAAAAGAAGGAAATGGACTAGGATTCCTTTCTAGGGAAAGACCTTGGCCAGTAGACTCGGGGAATGTTGCCATCGAGAACGAGCCTAAAAGACACTCTTATCACAACTAAGAACTTGAACTATTACCAGGAATATTTCGTGGGCAGTAAATTTTATGACACAGGAACAAAACTTGACCTTTTCATCTTTAAAGAGTCGAGAAAAGGACGAAAAGATGACTCTATCTCTTTCGAGGTTTAATGAGCCTGAAAAGACAAGTGCTTAGATGGACCTTTTCTTTTAGGGAGTCTGAAAAGGAATGAAAGTGACTACTCTGGAGAACTAGGCAAAAGGTTTACCAAACAACCTGTAAAACTGCATATACACCTTGGCAGTCATATGAAAACCAAGGACTTTCTGTACGGCAATCAATCTTCCCGAATGTTGTGTTTGGTGCGTTACGATTTGTAAGGCGAAAGACACGGGTTCCTATGGATAAAGGATGATAACCTAGTGGGGTCTCCCAGCATATACTCGACGGTACATGGGAGGACAAATCCGTGCTAGACCACTATTGAGTCACAAATGGAGGAATCACCCAACCTTGAGTGGAAACAAAAGTGACTAGGTTTAACGACGTCGGAGCATGTCTTTAGCCTAGACCTGTAAATGTGTGTGTTATGTTCCAATGCATTGTTAGATTTATTCAGTTCATTTTAAAGTTGATCTTGGATTATATTTCAATTTTCAGGCCTTACCGTATGTATATAACAAATCCTAGGATGCAGCTAGAATGGATAAAACATCTTTCATTTCGATGAACACCTACTTACAGAAAGGTAAAGAGTTCATTTCCAAACCAAGACAAGCGAATGCAAACACTAATAACCACAATGCATCAATACACTAATCTCACGATGCATCAATACTACTAATGAAAGATTTAAAATTTTCTTTCCAATTTCTCAAACATGAAAATTCGTAATGTAAATGTACTTTCACTTTCGTATACTAAATGAATGCAAACTTTTGATTTTCTTTTTGTAAACAAGCAAGTGTGAACTGATCGATCGAAACAATTGTGATATATTCTTGGTAGTGAAGAAATCGAATCAACATAAAAAATTGGTTCAATAATTGACACTAAAAATCAACCAGAATCAAGCAATGAAAAGCCTCAAGCAAATCAATAAGAGGGTTGTGGATGAACCTTGAACAAACAAGTAACCCAAGCAAACGGTTTCTTGACGAAACATCTAAAGGGCTAGGTCACATGATCTAAAAACACAAGACTCACTCAATGAAATCAAAGAGACAGTGCCCCTAACCAAAAGCAATTAAAACAAGCTAATGAGAGACAAGAAACAACAGGGGATAAGCAAGATTGATGAATTCAGGAGGTAAAGTTATAAAAACAACTTTTCAGGAATCATCGCAAGTTGTACACTGACAACTAGAGATGTCATCGCTAGTTTAGATACCATCACTAGTGATGGACAAACAACTCGAGATGTCATCGCAAATTTTACACAGACAACCCGAGATGATCGCAGAAAAACACCTATTTTCTGCGATGATGCGATTTCAAGAGTCGTCGTGGGAATTAAGCTAGCAACCCAAGATCATCGCGGGTAAAAAGCTACAAAGTGGCGATGACATCGTGACTGTTAGGCTTTTTTCCGCGATGATGTTCAAAAACAATGACAAATGAACAAAAACTCCCGAACCAAAACCAGTCAACCCTTCAATCAAATAGAGGTATTTCCCAGATCAACCCAGGAAACTCAAAAGACTGATAATTAATCCCCAAACTTCAAGAGAGACCAAATCAAAAATTAAGACAAGAGTAAACAAGAAAAAAACAAAGGCCAATGCTCCCCAGCGAAGTCCCCAATTTGTGATGCAGGAAAGTGTTCCCTCTGCGGATAGAGGCAACCCCTCTAGACCTACAGTGGGTCTAGTCACAAACAAGGACATATCAACAATAACTTTCCTTAAACAGTCATAGCTGGAGGCCTACCTCAACCGGTGGTCGATGGAGTCTTGTTGCGCTACTCCAGCTTCCACTTCCTTCTCCTAATGAGTAATCAACCTGAAACAATGCAAAGGAAATACAACAAAGCACGTATCTAGAACAACAATGATCTATTTACTCACAAAGTCAAGAAGTCATGAGCTATCAAGTAAATTACATACAAGACATAGGAAAACATCATTGATTGCATTAATTATGAAATAAGAGTAAGCTTGCAACCAAAGTCTTAACGTCACAAGCCTTCTCAGAGGGATCTAGCCAGCATGTTCCTCAAGCATTCACTCTTGAAGATGGATCTCCCAACATACAAGTCTCTCTCACTCACAAGTTTTACACAAGATTAAGGGCACTTCACAACCTTCCTCAAGCTATTAACAATCCCACACTTGTCACACTCACACCAGCTATCTAGCAAACTCACAAACACTAATAGCACTATCAACAACCACTCCAAAAACTAAGAACTCCAAACTAGCAGCACATAGCAATGGTGAGAGTTTAAATAGGAGAAGGAGTCTCCATGAAAGGTGGGAAGATGAGCTTATCTCCAAGGAAGGTAGCACAAATGACGGAACAACCACGCCAGACAAAGGAGGGCGACATATACTAGGCCAACAACCAGGTCTGGAGTCATCTAGAAGGCCGACTGTTGGAATAAATTAACCCAATCTGGATCATCGCGGGAACATAACTAGCCTGCCGCGCTGACATCGCTATTGAATAACGTAGCCAGTCATGTCACCGCGG
Source organism: Pinus tabuliformis (assembly GCA_031772625.1). Lineage (NCBI taxonomy): Eukaryota > Viridiplantae > Streptophyta > Pinopsida > Pinales > Pinaceae > Pinus > Pinus tabuliformis. The sequence goes on from CM062820.1 coordinate 458,549,241, forward strand.
AATATTACAAGCTACAGTTGCGTTGGCACATAAAATCCGACCATCGCGAGAATCAGGTGTACTTCTGCGATGGCAACGCTTCTGGGCTGTTTTGGAGCACCCTTCAGCGCATTTATTTAGCCAACAAACGCGATGAGGCAGAAACCTTTGGAAAAGTGGGTCATTTGGCAGCATCAGAGAGAATTTGTCTAACATGAGCATGTACAACTTGGACACATCATATAGTAGGAAGACTGGAGTGAAGACAGTGAAAAATTACTGTGTAACAGGGAGCCCTAGACTATTTTATTATTCAGTTTGATTAATATAACGAAGTTGGGTTAAAAATTGTAAAAGGTTGTCTATATTTTGTGCATTAGTATATTTACTGTTTTTTATATTCCACTGTGAAGAGTAGCTTCGCTGAGCTTCTTGGTTTGGTAGCGTAAAATATTTAAGATTCTATCCCATACACCAGGGTCATGGAAAATCCAAAGTTTCTATTGCCTCCTCTTCTTCCTTGGTTTCTGCTTCCTCCTCTTCTCTACCCCCAATACTAGAGGCTAGTGTTCCCTCTTGTTGTGTGGAGGCAATGGCTTATGTTTCAATGAAAAATTCCTTGTCCATGTACACAAATTAAATACATAGCACAGGGTTCCGTAAGTGGCTTAAGGCATCCATAACAATCAACTTAATGATGCCATGGTGAGCAATGTGTTAGTGTTTCCATTCCCTCACTTTCTGGATCATTTCAATGATAGAATGTAGGATGAGATGTGGAACACTGAGTCTCTTTGGAATGGGTAATTTTAGTTCAAATCTTAGCTCATGGAGCAGCCTAAAATGATAGGCATATACAATGCTTAACCTCCACTCACAGGATATGCATTTGAAATTGTTATAGGCCACTTCATCCCAGGGGTAAGGTAGGCTTTCTCTCCTCACTCCATTTTTATATTCTATAGGATTTTCTCTATGGATGAAGAAGTTATTCTTGGTTGTGACCCCTACTTCCTTATCCTCCTTGCTCCATCGAACTCCCAAGGGTAGGGTAGTCACTTTTCTTATGAGTTCAGCATTTAAAGAGATGGAAAGTCCTCTAACAACAATAGTGGCACTATTTTCTTCCTGAGAATTTAGTGCCATGGAAAATTCTTGAGTTATCTCATCATCATACCCCTTCAACTGTTCAAAGAATCCCATCCACTGATGTCTTAGAAAAATGTCTACCACAGGAGGATGTTGATGAATTCCTTTTGTATCTATGGGTTCTCTTCTGTTGAAACCTCCCCCCATTTCTCCTACTGCTCCTTCTTGGGGTTACTTGGGTGTATTTTTAATTTTGGCCTCAGAGTAGTCTCATGTGTAGAGACAGTGTCAAATTTTCCTTTTTATCAGAGGGGGAGAAGGATGCTAATAATTTTTTTATCAAAACAAACTTTCCTTTGTCCCTATATTGCCTTCACATATAACAATTTTCAAAGGGACCTACTACACAATTTTTTTTGCTACAGGGCACTTAATTCAGGAAAAATTCTCCATGCAGATGTATGGAAATTAAAGAGGGAGAAATCCACTTACTCCTTTCAAGATAACTTTGTCATGTGCATGAGGGTTTGAGGACAACTTTGGGTAGTTTTGGCTCCCTTTCTCCCTTCAATTCTCTCTTGTAGATTCCTTTCGGGCCTCCTATAGCTTCTCTTGTAGCACCTGCAAACACAGTTTGAAGAAACTCAGTGGCACCTAGGTAGTCTCTGATAGCACTAACTAGTCCTTCTCCAAATGTTTTCTAGGAGTGAGTGATTATGCAAATGGAGTTGATCCTTGTACTTATTATTCCTCTTTATGGTAAACTTAGGCTTGGAGTGTTTTGGTTGCATGCCTCTTTCACGAACTTTCCTTTTCTAACCGTTGCTCCCACTCCTTGTAATTATCTCCCTGCTCCTTGTGATCATCACCTTTCTCCTCGTAATCACCACTCCACTTAAGTTGACTTTTCCATGTTGCATGTGTGACTAAATTAAATTTAGTTTACTAATCGAAGGTGGCCAAGTTTACTGGCCACCTCTAGCCCATAAAAATTCCTTTCTTGACCATTAACACATTTTATCATTACATGCATATGGAAGAGGTGAGGGTTGTTATACCTGAGCCTACTTGTGATATCGAATTATTGGTGATGCCTACATGTTGGAGCATGATGATCTTGAAGGTGTGTATTTCCTTTTCTTTCTTCTACACAAGTCTTCATAGCTTTAATGATTCCTTGACTGATAAAGTTGTTGTGCGTGCATGCTTCTTCCTAATGTCCAATATGTTGTTTGTGGAGTGGATGGATTATATGATATATGTTCTCTAAGGATGGTGTTTCCCTTCTTAACTTCAGAAATGGCTTCATGATGCTCAATTCAGCTGGATATTCTGCTCTATGGGTGTAAAAAATATTGATTATGGATTTTGTTGTAATTGTATAGGTTGCTACAGGAGGAGTCTCCTTCCTATAGAAATCACTTATTTCCTCTTTGAGGCCTCATATTGCATGTGGGATCGAAGGAAAGTCATAGGAGGTATAAGGAAAAGATTAAAATCATCAAGAGGTGATGTAGGTAGTGGAAACATTGAAGGAAAAAAATTTTCTGGTTTTTTCTTTATGTAGGGCAGAGTGGAATTTGAAGATGAATTTTGGCTAGATGGAGTGGATGAGTGATGAAGGGGTGTTGGTGGACCTCTCCCAATAATTTATAAATAAAATATGACCTTTGGACCCCTTTTCTCCAATCGGATTTGCCTCCTATAGCAATTCAGGTTGCTCTTGTAGAAAAACATGGCCTCATATAACTACTCAGGACAGTCTTGTAGAACTTCAACAAGAAGGTAAAACATGGACCCATTGTTGGCTAACTAATGGAGAGAGGTAGGGAAGTGAATGAAGAGGTTGAAAATGCAATGGATGGCTAGAAAAATGGAGAAATGGATCTGTAGAATCTATTATATATCCATGGTTCTTTTGACTGTTTGGAGTCTTACAAAAGAGAGATGTTAGCAAAATTGGTGTAAGAACTACTTCCTTGTGTTTTTTCCTACTTCTTTTTTTGAGACATGCTCTGTAAAGAATTTCAACCTGCATGCTTTCCCTAGGCACCTCAGAGGAGGTTTTCACCTAGGGTTCTTTTCACCTAGATTTGGCCTTATATACCTCATAAAGGTTTTCACCTAAGCTCTTTATTTCTTTTTCTTTTTTTCTTTTCAGAAGTTGTGTGGATTGAGGACTGTGAGCCTCCTAATCACACTCAATTCTCTGCTAATTGAACTAACATACTCTTCCTTGGACAGAGGTATTTTATACAACTTCAACCTATAACCATTGAAAAGTAAGGGAATCACTTCCTCATCAATTGTTTTGATCTGGACAGACCCATTCTCATGACATTTCTTTACTAGGTAGGGATCCAACCATCTTGTCATTAATTTTCCCTTGAAATCCTTGAATCTGGAATCATACATCAGGGCCCAATCTCCTTCTTGAAAATTCTTCTCTTTAACGTGTTTTTCATGCCAAATCTTCCTCTATAGCTAGATTACCTCACTATGCAGGAGAGCTTGCAACCTAAATTCATCTAGATCATTGAGTTGGAGCAGCCTCTCATGTTGTGTTGTAGTGAAGTCCAAGTCTAATTGAGTTTCCATCCTTAAGGTATTGTATTCAAATTCAACGGAAAACAAGGCATTCTTCCCATAGACTAGTTTAAATGGAGTAAATCTAGTGGTGGTCTTACAATTTGTATTCTAGGCCCAAGTGACTTTTACAAGTTTGTCTGCCCAATCTTTTCTACCATTGCTAACAACCTTGGTTAGAATGTTCTCCAATGCTCTGTTTGTGACCTCCACTTGCCCATTTTCCTTAGGGTGATAAGCAGTGAATGTCAGGTGCTTGATGTAATTCTACCTCATGAGGTATTCAATCAGATTTAATTTAAATTGTGCTCCTCGATCAGTGATTAACTCTCTTGGAAAAACAAACTTATAGAATATGTTCTCTCTCATAAATTCAGCCACCTTCTGCTCAGTTGTTGCTTTAACTGCCTTTTTTTCAACCCGTTCCATCAAGTAATCAATGCACATAATGATATACTTTCTCTATCCTGATGAGGGATCAATGGGCCCAATGAAATCCATGCCCCACTTCTCAAATGTCTCTAGAGTCACTTAAGGTTGTAAGGGCATTTCATCCTTAAGTGTGGGCTTACCCATCCTCTAGCACTGATCACACCTGGTGGTGTACCTCCTTGCATCTTGATGTAAAGTGGGCCAGTAGTAACCTGCTTGTAGAACTTTGAAGGTTTTTTTCTTAGTAGAAAAGTGGCCCCCACAAGGTCCATCATGGCATGCTGATAGGATGTCAAAGACCTACTCTTCCCTCACACATCTCCTCGAGATCTAATATGGCCCCAATCTAAAAACATCTCCCCTAATCCAAGTGAATGGGGCACTCTTTCTAACAATCTTTATTTTCTCCTTGGAGGATAGGTTAGGAGGGAACCTCCAAACAACCAAGTAGTTAATGGTTGCATGATCACTGTAAACAAAAAATTGATAACCAATGATATAATGCTTAAACTTTTTCAAAGAATGTACCACAACCAAGAGTTCCTTTTCAGTGACTGTATAATTCAACTCAGCTTTAGAAAGGTTCTTATTGATGAAATAGATAGCATACGGCAATTTGTCTTCCACTTGTCCTAAGGAACCCCTACATCTTTATTTGAGGAATCTGTGTGTATATGGAAAGGTAATGCCCAATTGGGGCCTCTAATAATGGGTGTAGTGGTTAGCTTGTCTTTTAATACTTTGAAGGCTTCTTGATAGTTGCTTCTCCAACAAAAATCTGAATCTTTAGGCAGTAGTCCAAACAAGGGTGAAGCCATTTTACTAAAGTCTTTAATGAATATTCTATAATACACAACTAATCCAAGGAAACTCCTAACATCTCTTTTTTTTTAGGGATAGGGACCCTTTTGATGATGGAAAATTTTTTGGTTCAACCTGTATCCCTTCCTTGGATATAGAATGTCCCAGGATAGTCCTTGCATTCATAAAAAAATCACATTTCTCAAGACTTAAAGAAATATTCATTTCAATGCATTTATTTAATAATTTTCACAGATTAGAAGATCTTCCTCGAAGTAACATCCATAAGAAGTGAAATCATCCATGTATATCTCAACATATTCATGAACAAGTTTAGCAAAGATCCTTAGAACTTCCCTCTAGAAAGTAGCAGGGGCATTGCACAGATCGAAGAACTCTATAGTCAAAGGTACCCCAAGGACATGTGAATGTGGTCTTATCTTGGTCCTCAAGGCTGATCTGTATTTGGTTGTATCCACTAAATCCATCCAGGAAGGAGAAGAATTTCTTCCCTGCAAGGCCATCTAGGACTTGGTCAATGAAGGGTAAAGGAAAATGGTCCTTCTTTGTGGCCTTATTAAGTTCCCAATAGTCAACACAAATCCTCCACTTCCCATTTTTCTTGGGGACTAAAACAAGAGGTGACACCCACTCACTATCTAAAATGGGATATATGAACCTTGCATCCAGTAGCCTTTTTAATTCCTCTTTCACAATGTCCTTGAGAGTTGGGTTCATTCTTCTTTGGGGTTGGACAAAGGCTTGCATCCTTCTTTGTTGTAAATATGATGATTACAAACTAAGGGATGCACACCTTTCATCTCCTTATAATCCCAAGAAAAAACTTCTAGGTGTTGACTCAGCACACTGCATAATTGTTCTTCCTACTTGACTGAGAGAGAGGAGTTGATCTTTAGAGTTATGGATGGGAAAATCCCCGCAACCTTGGTTGTTCTATGCTAGAGTCAACATAGCATAAACCAGTCCAAGAAATACTCTCAAATTATTTCATCAATTCATCAACTAGTATGGCAGTGGGAGGTTGATTATGTAAGATATGGTCAATAAGGTCATCTTCATCAAGTTTCCCCACTCCTATAATAGTATCTAGAGTGCAGACTAGGTAGAGGGATGTCTAAGAAAATTCTTCCTCATCCTCATCCTCTAACCATAAGGTTAAATCATGCTCAATATAAGGTTGACCAGGAGGATAAAACATAAGCTGTTTTGATAGATGTCCATTCTTAATAGTCATGTTCCTAGCCCTACAACTAATGTAGGCATCAACAGTGGCCAACTGAGGTCTTACTAGGATAGGAGGATAGTCATTAAACTTAGTTTTGGATTGGAGGACCAGGAAATCAGTGGGGTACTCTCAGGATTCAATGGAGACCATCACATCCTAAATAACTCCCTTAGGAGCTACTGTGGATCTATCTGCAAGCTACAGCACTGTAGTGGTCTTCCTCAAAGCCCCTTGGAGATTGAGCTTCAACATGGTTTCCCTGGTCATTACATTGATTGCAACCCCAAGATCAATCAAGGTATTAGGGACCATAATTCCATCAATGTGCACATCCACTACTGGGCTACTAGGATCCAAGTACTTAGGGGAGATTACTCTCCCAAGCATCAGATCAAATAGTTGTCCAACAACATTGATAGTGGGGGTATCTCTTCTTCTTCTCCCAGACCTTTTGAAACATTCCTCCTTAATAAGCTTGTTGTAAATGGGAACATCTTTGATGGCCTAGAGAAGGGGTATCTTGACACACAAGTTCTTCAATTCCCCTATAAGTTCAACTTCTTCTGGGGTGTGTTGGTTAGGGTGTACCAACCTTTCAGGATTGAGGGGTACTCTCTTCCTTCTCTTCTTCAAGCTCTTCGGGTGGAGAAGGTGGGTGATTATCTGGGAGCACCTTCCCAAACTGAAGGTTGATCTCTTTTATTTCCACAACATAAGAAGGATATGATGTCTCCCCAATGTAAACCAGTTGTGCCTGCTTGGGGTTCATATTAGATTGAGCAAGCATTTGAGGTTAGTTGTTCGTTCTATTTTTTGTATTACAAATAGAGGTATATTGATCGTCTGCCTCATTGTCAAGGTTCAATCTTCAATTGGTAAAGTTTTGATAGGGATTGGATGGCATTTGATCAAGTAAAAGTATCTTCAGTAGTTTATTACATTGTTGTTTTTGTTTATGAAGCACTTCAATAGGATGTTAAGGGTTATAACCTAGATTCAGTGAGTTATTTCTCAATCTAAATCTATCAATCTCGATCAAGGTGGAGTATGGTGAGGAAGGTTTGGTTGAGGTTAAGGTGGAGGAACTAAAGAAAAACGTTGGGTTATTTGAGGCCTCCACCTTGGTGAGGGGTTGCCCCATTGGGAATATTGGGGTGGATATGGATGAAAAGAAGGATTGATAGGCTAAGGAGGATATTGAGGGTATTGAGGAGGAGGTGTGGACCATGATGGTTGAGTGGAAGTGTATCAAGAATAGAAAGGTGCTTTTTGATTTGGATTGTAATGAGAATAATGTGCACCTTGCATGCCCTGTTGATATGGACGAGGACCTTGAGGCCTTCTTTGGTTAATGAAACACAACTTCTTTAACCCACCTTCTACCCCTCCTTTGTATACAACCTTTAAACCTGGCAAAGAGGGACATTTTTCTGTTGCATGATTCTCTTCATAGACTGAGAAAACTTCTATGACATTCAATGGGCACTCATTCCTAAGATGTCTCTTAGTACATCTAGGGCAGAAGATAACTAGTTCCCTTTCTACTTCCTCTTGCTTCCTTTTATTTTTCATAGTATCCATCTGTGAGGCAAAGGTATGCAACATTTCACTCTTAAAATCCTCCAACATACTTCTTATCTCATGCTTGATGGTTGTTGTAGAGGGAGAGGAACTGACCAAGCCTTGGCTAGACCTACCCTTTTTCCTAGCAGCCCTAAAGTGATTCCTGAATATAGTTTTGATGTCATCATAAGGAAACTGGTAGATATCTCCTCCAGAAACCTGTTGAGGGTTTCCATTACATCCTCCCTGACCCCTAAAAGAATAACTCGATTTAGTGACTTGGGATCAAGGGTATATTTTCGCCCTCCTATAATTGAGTTGGAATATTTCCTCATAGTCCTTTAAGGATTCATTAGGTCCCAGGGTTATCATAAAGATTTATTCCTTTGTTTCTTTGGACCTACAATAGTACATGTATTTTCCATTGAAGGCTTGTTGCATTTGGTCCCAGGTAGTGATGTTATCTCCAGGTAAACTCATAAACTAGCGCAAGGTTGCATATTTGAGGGTAGATGGAAACAAATTCAGTTTCTATTCATCAAGGGCATAGTCATAGGTCCTACAGACAACATCAAACTCAAACATAAAGGTGTCAGGATCCTCAAAGGTTAGGCCATGGAAGTGTGGAAGGGTAACAAGACTTATATTATTCAGTCTAGCCTCTCCATTAGTTTCTCTAATAGGGAAAATCTCAATGTGTCTGTTTTCAGCCATGGTTTGGGTAGGTGAGATAGGTTATTCTTCTCCTCTAGATTCTTCTTCTCCTATACGTTCTTCAAAAATTCCAGGTTTCTCACCTAAATGGTTTTTTAACTCCCCTGTAGTCAAAGAGGGAAGTTCATAGTCACCAAAGAAGAATGAAGGTTGACTGATTGAGCGGGTGTGGTTTTTTGGTAAAAACTTCCCTTGGTTATCCATGAAATAAAAAGTTTCTTTTTGAAATTTTCACCTTTTTTTCAAAAAAATAGCACTGATGCTTAAAAAAAAATGTTAAGTATAAACAACACCTACTTAGACACCTCCCCGACAACGATGCAAAAAAGTGATGAGCCTTGGTATTGCACCAAGGATGTTGCAAGTCCCAAAGACTTCTCAACTTAAATTATCAACCCAGGGTTCATACAAACTTAAAGGTGACAATGTTATATGCACAATAGGTTAGGTTCTACTCATGTCACCCGCATTCATGAAATCAGATCTAGGTGTTCTGAGACCACTCCTCCAACTAATTACAGTGGAAACTTCTTATGAACGCATAAATGAACATGATTCTAAGTACAAAGGTGAAAATTCCATTCATTAAATGTAAATGCTAATTGAAATTGCATGAAAGGAAAAGGGTATTCTGTTTGCAGAAGTAAATCATGCTACTCTTCTTGCACACTTAATCAAATCAAAAACCTACTTGCATGCATAATTTTTCTACTTGCACTTGCTTGAAAATGAGGAATCCAATCTTTAAAATACTTATTAAGAAAAATACTAATTCTAACTCTGTTTTTCTATCTGATGGATGTAGTAAGGAAAGGATGAGGTTGGAGTTGTCTTAGAGTCTTCCCTAATCATCAAATCACATTTTGGGGGCCATTATTCAACTTAACTATGCCAGAGTCAAAGTATGGAGCAAAACTAGTTGAAGAAAACAACGCTACAGGTCTACTATAGGAGGTGCTACAAGAGGTCTTGTATTGCTACAGGAGGCCCTGTTTTGCTACAGGAGGAGGGTCTGAGAGATTTTTTAGGATAGAAATGGTGTCTTGAAGGCAGAGGAAGGTGGATGAAGGTAGAAGGAGGTGAATGAAGGGTGTGTAAGCCCCTGAGCCAAACTTAGTACCCGTCGAAGGTCTATCTTGCACCAAATCTGATGCCCAAGGTGTCCTTCATCTACCTTAACATAGTGACTTGAGAGAAAGAGTTTGGAAGCAAGGTAAGGTGCCTAGGAGGAAGATGGAAATGTCCAGGTGGATGCGGAAAGGTGTGCCCACCCCTGTAGGTCAACAAAATCCCTGCAAACCAATCAAACACATTCATCAAATGATCATTATTGTAGTAAAGTAAATTAACATGGAAAATATGAGTTGAAATTTATTGAAATCTACTCTAACCTACAACACAATTCCAATTTCCAAACCAATGTTTCTAACTCCTAAGTTGCAGAAATTAAACATGCAAAAATATTGCAATCCAATACTTAACAATTTCCAAAAAATCATAAACAAATATTGTTGGTTTGTTATTGTGGATCTTTCCAAGCACTCTTCCCATAAGAGAGGCGATAGGAAAGGCTACAATTACAAGTTTTTATGATATAACATCTATTGAAACAAGGAAAGAATTGCAATGCTTTGAACAAGAACAAGAAAGAAATACAAGAGAGGGACTAAAGCCTATGGGTTGGGCCCAAACCCAAGGGTTTCAACCCTCCAAAACTAACTCAGATGTAGACCAATGGTAAAATTCTCATTAATAAAAAATGATAGTCACATACATCATATGAAAGATAAGAATAACAATGTCAAGCACTAGGCTCTCAATAGCTACTCCTAGCTACAACAAAAATTCAAATCCTAATGAGCCTTTTAGCTGGTTTATTTATACAAAAGTAATTGAGGGGCATCTCCCTTGAAAGGAGGAATGATCCCCTCCAAAATATCGAGATTTGTGGATCTGGTTCCCTTTGACCTTGTCATGCACTTGGAGTTCCTCGGCTGCTAGTGAATTTGAGTTGTTGGTGAGGATTTTGTGATCTCAAGCCAAGTTAGGGAGTTAATGAGGTGGACAAGCCCCCTATATTCTCTCTAGGTGTCTCCATCAAGCCCCTACATGGTAAATATATCCAAAAATGATTCTTTTCCCTGCATATTAACCACATTAATCCATACAATATGACAAACACCCTTTAGTCTTCGTACTAAGTATATTATGGCTAAAAATGTGAATAGATGTGAGAAAAGGAGAGTTTTAAGGGATGGAGGATAGAAAAATGGACCTTAAAATATACCTATTGATGGACCCCATCATAGATCACGCTCTGAAATCATGTGATTGAGTGGATCAAGGTGAAATGGAAGCATTTTGGACCAATTGAATCCACTTTGGAAGTGGCTAATCAAATGAGGGTGTCTCACCCATTATTGTTTATTATATAAGTAAATGTAAAAAAAAAATTATGTATAAAGTTCGTTGTTAAATTTTATTTTTGGAAATAGAACACTGTTGAATGTGTGTGTTCGAGTGTAGAACACTGAGGAGGATGTTCCTCTAAGGGGATAGGGTTTGTGACATCCCTTTTGCTACCCCTCTTGTAAATTTCACTATGAATTGTAATTCATGTAAATAATATGGAAAATGTAAAATATGGATGAGCTACAGGAGTGAACATGGATTCAGAGACTAAGGAGGAGGATTTTCTTGTGCTAAGTGAAAAACTAGGCCACTTTATTTATTCCCCACCTAGCTCCCTGGAAAATTAAATTATATGCCGGTGCAGACATTGAAGTGTGTATGGGAAGCCTAAAGCAAGGACGAGTCCATGATGTCCCTATTCTCATGGGACATTTTGAGAAGTTCAACATGCAAGAGAGGGACAAGAAAAAGGGACGTGAAGAAATGGGGAGCAAGAAAGTGGAAGAGGAAGAGAGTTGTTGGCATAAAAAAACACAAGACTTATAATGATTTTGGGAAAGGATCCATTGGGAAATGGAGTTCCCATAATTATTAGCTTCCACCCATGATGAAAGTGGAAGAAGTTGGGTCTTTGCATGAGAAAGTGGAGTGGTACAAGGGAAGTATATGCATGAGCAGGAATGCTCAGGGGAAGGGGCATTGTAAAAAATCTTATGGTGAGATTGGACATCATTCAACTACATTTTGGTGATACCCTGCCTACATATTGGTGCTAATTCAACCAAGGGATATTAGGGAAATACTAATTCACTCAGTGCTTTCCTTGGAACTAAGAATACACCCTTTGGAGTGAGATTCTATTTCTAGACTAAGAGAACCTTCCCTGAATCTTGGTTGAGTTCCTATGAATGTTTTTTGAGAGATAAAGTGAGTCATTGTGATTCTTATTGCTTGGAGCAATTGATAAACCACCTGAATAGTGGACTTCTCCTCTTGAATACATGTCTGATTGATTACTCTGAATCTGGCTCAGGACTGGTTAGATGCATCAAATATTGCAGTGCAACTGGCCTACGATTGGGTGGAGAGTTGAAGTATGATTAGGTGGAGAGTTGAAGTCCCTCCCTCAGTTGCAAGTCACTCAAGATAATAAGATAAGTATATATGCTTATACACATGTAGCACAATGAATGATGAACATTGTATCAACATTGTGAATGAAGGAATATGATATTTCTGGTTGTTTATAATGAAACATTGATATGAGTGTTCTCATGTTTGAAGGTCTTGTAAAGCATATGATTTTTTATATGTGCTTGAGTTGCAAATTCATTTATATGTTTATGTCCAATTACTTGACATGATCAACTGACTATCATTGTGTGATATTTATCATGGTTTGTTATGCTCTGCGTACCAAGGATTTCTATGCTTACAAATTATTGATTGTCTCTCCTAGAGAGGGATTGTAAATGATATAATGTATGATATATCAATGGATCTAATCGTGTTGTTCAATACCCATTATGTGGCTTAATGTGATGTTATTGTGTTTGAAACTTTATAGCAGTGTTAGCCATGGCTAGGCTTTCTCTTGTTCCTATTAGAAGGCATGTTGATAACCTTATTGATCATTATATGACTGTGTAAAATATTTGGATTGTTAGTGGCAAAATCAAGATTTATTTTTAGAGCAAGTCAATGTTTTGAGAAACTCTTCACTTCAGGGAGGACTTGGGAAAAATACCTAAAAAAACCTTAGAATTTCTAAGTTGAATGATGTAGAATCAGGCTTCTATCTAGGTCTGGATAATTCCTTGTCAGGGTTCGTATCTGGTTCAGATGCACTTTACGTCCATTAGATGTATCTAGGAATCCAGACATCCGAGCCAACTACCCTTATGCATAGTCACAAAAGTGTCAGATTCAAGGTTGATATGGGTATGTGTTGAGAAGGGAGGCATAAGTTATATCTAATGTGGGTCTCATTTTAGAATCCAAAGGCTTGGGGTCCAAATTCCATCACGAGCTAGATTTCATATGAAGATCTGGGGCGGGGCTCTTTAGCAAAAGTGTGGCGCAATACCAGGAGACCCGAATGTGGGCTAGGCCTAGATGTCTTGCGAAGTGGTAGTGATCCAGATATATCTAAGGATCTAGGGGTCCGAGATTTTTTCTAAGAGAAAACTATATCTGCACCAAACTATCTCATGTGGGTAGATATAAAGGAAGTTGTGGATTTGCTTCAAGGTCAGGCCTTATGGGACCCGCAAGCTAGGTTGACATGGCAAGCACCAGAGTGTGTATTTCTTTTGACGTAGACATTGTGAATGAAGTGGGAGGGCCACTTAGGGCTACACGTGGGTGCCACATGGTAACATTTTGATGAAGTGGCAAGAGTTAAATGGTCAAAATTTGAAATGGCATAGTTTTCAATCTAGAAATTAGATTGAGATAAAATTTATATCGTCGAAAATCTCTCGACAAGTTGCACACAATGATATTATTCATGGTTAATTCTACTAACTTTGATAAAGAAGAAAATTATATAACCCCATTTCCATAGTGAGACCATGGAGGTTGGATTAATTAAAAGTAACATCTCTCATTTGCCTAGGAAGTCAAAGGGGGTGGGAGGGAGCATTACATAAATCACTTGGTGACTCAAAATTGACATGACCATATAACTAGGTCAATGCATAATTTAACTATAAGAAGCATGATCGATAGTTATATAGATTTCTATAGAGGTTGTTTATAGCTAGAATTTATTGCTTGTAACTAGAAGTTGTTATAAATGACTAATAACCTTCTTGTATAATTGCAACCCCTCACTCCAATGGAGGGGATTTTTCCTCTTAGATTCAGATTCTTCAATGTTATTCATTATTCCTAGTCCAAGAAATAGAGATAGATAATAGGTGTTTAAAGTTAAAAAATCAATACTTGGATTGGTAAATATTACCCTATAAGTTTGATATACCTTTTAAGAATATTGTGTAATTGAGGGAAATTTAAATAAAATATATACATGTAAGAATAATGTATAAATATCTTTTGAAGTTTTTCCTTGTTTTTTGACATGTCATTTCTATTAACTATATTGGATAGTGTGAGTGTACTCTATTAAATGCATGTGTACAACCTTGGATTGTAAATCCATTCAACCTAGGAAGGTTGAGCCCTAGATATCACTATCATAACCAAACTCATGATCAAAATTGAGTTTGACCCTCTATTTGGTACGAGTCTTAATACTTGATCAAATCCTATATTTTGATATTAGAGCCAATAGAGGTTTGAATCACTACATCACTTATTAGATTTCATTCAATTTTTTTGTTATTGTTGAAGAATGTAACTAATGTTGGTATTCATAATTGTATTTGAGTCATGATGTAATGTATTTGTCAAAATAAAGAAAATTAAATTTTATTATTAAAGAAATTGACTTATTAAAGCGTGGGTTTTATGCTTGGGTCAATTGTTTTTAAGTAAAAATTTCCATTGAAGACTTCTAGGGTTTATGTCAACTGTCCTTATCCATGTCATAATGTAAAAGACCCTTCTTGGGTTCTATTTGTCAAGAAATAAATTTCTTTTATTTGTAAAATAGGTCAATTAGGGCTCCTCCATCAAGTTGACCTCAAGAAAGGATGAGTTGACCTCAATAGGGGAATTCAACCTCACAAACTCACTATATATTGGAGCATCTTGACTCTTTTGGAAGAACATATCTCACAAGTTCGAATTGCAGTAGCTAGAAGAAGAAAAAGAGTGAAGTTCAAGAATGAAGTTGGAATAGAATTGTTTGGGTCTCTCTCTCTCTCATGGGCAGCGAAATTCTGAAGCTGCATCGAAGTTTTGAAACTGCATCGAAGTTGTGAAGTTGCATCGAAGTTGTGAAGCTGCATCAAAGTTGTGAAGATGCCTCAAGGTCAAAGTTGTGAAGCTGCATCAAGGTTGAAGTTGTGAAGATGCATCAAGGTCGAAGTTGTGAAGAAGCTTGGATGAAGCTACTGAAGTTGCTAGATAGAAACTGCAGTCCTAAAGTTGGGTCAAAGTTTTGAAGTTACATTTGAGAAGTTGGCACTTGGTAACTTTGGAAGAGATCATCTATTAGAAGGAAGAGCTGACTTGGTGGAGAAGGAAGGTCTTTTGGTCTAGGGTCTTGGCTTATCTCAATTTGAATCTACTAAAGAAAGAGTTTTGACTTGGTTTTCCCCTATAAAGGGGTTTTAGCCTTGACTAAGTGCTTACATTTCGAGTCCTTGATCTTCACGTTTTTACTTTGATGATTTCTTAATGAGAAGAACATAAAATAAGAACATAAAGGAGTTAGTGAGAACATAATAATATCACAAGTAATTATCAATATAATAAAATATTTTCGCCTTTCCAATTTTCTAACATGGTATTAGAGCTAAGGTGAAAGAAGGAAGAAAAAATGCAGTTTGAAGATCTACTGAAAGGATAATAAGGAGTTTCAAGGTTAGGTCATAAGGATTCAAATACGAAGTTTCAAGGTTAGGTCACAAGGAGTAGAAGACATCAATATGGAAACCTCAATGAAGATAGGAAACAAACTAGAAGGAGCCTCCAACTACAGGACATGGAAAAAGAGGATAGAGCTTATCCTCGAAAAACACAAAGTATTGAATATTATTCAAGGAAATATCAAGAAACCAACAGATGAAGCAGAGAAAGAGAAGTTTAGAGAATTTGAAATTGTAGCCATGAACCTAATAGTGGATGGAGTAAAGGACAACTTAATTCCATACATTTCCAACATAGATTTTTCTCAAGAAATGTATGAGGATCTCTCCAAATTATTCACAATTAAGAACATTGGTCAAAGAGAAAACCTAAAGAATGAACTAAGAACTGTTAAGATGATGAATGATGATACTATTTCATCATATTTTATAAGGATATCTAGAATCATAGATGAACTCCAAGCAATAGATGAGGTTGTACCAGAAAAAGAGCTTGTAATTACTTCTCTTCTAGAACTACCAAAATCTTGGAGTACTTTTGCATCAAGAATCAATAGTTGGAAGGATACACCAACATTTGAGAAAATGTGGAATGTATGTAGTCAAAAAGAAGCTCGAATATTGTTAGTAAACAACAAGAAGGAAGATGAATAATAAAACACCTCTAATGCCTATTCTACTCATCACAAGAAGAAGGGAACCTTCAAGAAGCTCAAAGGACCAAAGAAGAAAGTTGACCTATCAAAGATTGAATGTTATAATTGCCATAAGATGGTTCATTATAAAATCCATTGTCCTAAGAATCCAAAGAATAAGAAGAGAGACATGGATCAAGCAAATATTACTGATGAAGCACCACCGAAGAAGAATAAGACTGAGGAATCAAAAGTCAATGACTTATACTACTAAGTCCTATCCTACATATCCTTCTTAGTCTTGTATTATTTTCCTTTATGTTTTGATTTCTAGAGTTTGTAGGTCTAACATGTCTTGTTAGAACATTTTTGAATTATTTTTTATAGGTTGTAGGTATCCCTCAAAAGGATTGGGTTAAGAGGGAGCCTCCACCATTTCACCAAAAGATAAGTATTTTATTCGTTGTTTCATATTTTCATGTTTTCTTTCCTCCTCACATCAAGACTTATTTATATTATATGCTAATAAAAGTTTTCTTTATATTTTCCTTGGTTAGGAAAGACAACAGAATACACAAAGGTTTTCATTGGAGGAGACCTCAAAGGATAAACTTGAAGCATGGAAGAATTTATGCTACAAAGGAAGCCCTTCAAGCATAGAGACCACAAATTGTTGAATGAGGTAACCTTCTTGTTCACGGACATTTGTTACCTTGCCTATCAATTAGAATGATTATGATTATCTTCCTTCCTAGATCTTGTAGATGAGATCTTATGAAGATATCCTACATCCCTTGATACCCTTTACTTTCATGTAGATCAGATTTCATGTGACCTTCTTCACTGCATCTTTAGAGAATGATTTTATCATCTACATCACTTTGATGTCTCCAATATTGTTATGTGAGGGGATCTTTCATAAGCATCCCTTTCCATAAATTCAGAGACCTATTGATATGTTTAATGACTTCAACTGCTTAGAGGACTATGACTATCCTCCTTCTTCATGCAAGGAATCTTGATGACCCATCTAACCTATAGATGTCCTTGCAATCATGAAATCATTTAACTAAACTTAATTATAGAATGAAAAGATACTTACTTTTCATGTGAAGATGAAATCTTCACCTTGATCATGTTGGAAGTGGTTGAAGCAGATGCATTAATGCTTCCTCCGGATGAGATACGTGTTGTACTGATAGGAAGATTGCCTTCTTTGCCTTCGAGTTACTTCAACTTATACATCTAGAAAACAGTTGATGTACTTGGGATGGCGCTACATTGCTATCACATAAGTAGACCATGGAACCTTGTAGTATGCAGCGTTGTGTAGAATCATAGACTACTGAGGTCGCTTGTCATGAGACCCATTAGTTAGAATTGTTGTATCATAGGACTTCTTCATTTTATATTGAGTATTGTTTATACAAACTTCTATATATATGCCCTTGAATATATATCATCAAGCTCTGAGAATCTGAGATGTCAAGACTGTTCCTTTTATAGAAAGGATTCAATCTGAGGTTGACATCTTCATATAGTGGCACTGAGACTGTGGGTAGAATGGGACTTGTAAAATAAATGTCATCTGGTTGTGTATATCCGAACTGAACTATTGTATGAGCTCTCCTAATTGAGTCTTCTGCCTGTGATCATTTGCATCTTTTGTCCGAGTTTTCTGAGGCTGAGAATGTGGGAAGAATCTGAGTATAGGTCATCAAGTTGAGAGAGACTGTAATTCAAAACTGTGACATTGTATATTGTTGTTGTAGACTGATCCTTGAATGTCTCTTTTAGCTTCCCTTCCTTTGACTTTAGCACCTTAGCTCTGATACCATGTTGAAGAATCTAGGGCAGTTAGCATTAGTAAGATTCTTCTAGACTTGATAACAATTTGTGAAGTGCTTTTACAATTTATCTTAGCTTGATCTTCTTCTTATTATTAGTGTGTGTGTTTACTTCATCAAACTGCTACCAAAAACAAAGAGACAAGAACACAAGATGTTGGCATTCTGCCAGGGCCAAAACCTCTCCTTCTTGGAGAGGAAAACCCACACATAATTCTTCTTATAGAGATTCCAATTGACGAACACCAAGACCATGACCCTTGACCTATCAAGCCACTCCAAGACCAAGACACCAATCCTCTTCTAACTACTGAGATCATCATTACTACTTCACCGAGATCATCATTGTTGCACCATGACTACTACTTGAGATCACCATTGTGCCTTTACTGAGATCATCTTTGCACCTTCATTGAGATCATTATCGTAGTACCACAGAGGTCCTTACTTGTTGCACCATTGCTTGCTTCACCATGTCAACAAGTTCTTTCTATTGTTGCACTCCACTGAGACTTGTGACAACATTTAGTAGCATGCTCCATCGAGACTGTAATTGTATTCTCCTTGCACCGAGATCACAATTATGCCAAGAAAGTGTAACACTGTAATGCCTATCCGAAAATCACAGTGATCTGAGTTTCCTGCACCACTGTACCTTGTCTGAAATTTTGTTCTTCCTACACCCATCCGAGATTTCAGAGACTTATCCGAAGTTTCAGAGATGTCTGAAATTATGTTCTTCTGTGGTGACTTCAACTGTGTATATATAGTAGTTCTGCCTCCATAAATAAGCCGACCTGTCACCATGAACTATTGTGTCTCCACATATGAGCCGACTTGTCATTTAAATATATTTTGAGGCCGACATTGCTACCTTCTTCATCGTTTAGCATGCATACTTCTTCAAGAAGATTGTGCTTGTCTTGGAGGGTTGTTCTAGACACTAGGTTGACTCATATACATTACATATATGCTCAAGAAGAGCTCTTTACACATGATTTTGACTCTTTGACTTTCCTAGACCTATGGAATTAGCAAGAAACTCATTCATATAATTTATAAAAATAATATTTCATTTTTTTTACAAGTACAAAGATCAAAATTACATTGACGAATACCGAACCTAGCTACACTTTTCTTCAACACTGAGAACCAATCAGCAAATGTTGAGGCAAGGGTAACTCAGATGGACATGATGCAGTAGGTGATGGGGCTGCAAAAGGGTGGAAGGCCAAAGGTGGATCCCCATGGTGATGGAGGTTCCTAAACAAGAGGGGACAATCATACTTATCAGCCCACATATACTCCCCAGCGTGGGCAGGCTAGTCGTCCCACTATGCCTCGCTCTGTGGATGAGCTAGAGATGAAGAGGGAGCCAGACCCAGTTGCAGACTTGGTCAACTCAATTGTCTAGTATTGATGAGTATGAGGGGTTGGATGCCCAGATTAAGCGGGTTATGTCTTTTGGGGAGTACATACACATCAAGGAGAGATGTACTATTGGGATTGGAGCACACTACAGAGGGGGGCCATCTAACCAGGACGTGCAAAAGATAACAGGGAAGGTTACACTTCCTAACTTTGATGGGCCAGCCAAGAGTTCAGCCAGGGCTTGGATTTAGAAGTTAGACACATATTTCCACCTAAACCCTATGCAAGAAATCGATGATATACGGTTCACTACTCTTCACTTGGAGGAGGATGCCCAAGGGTGGTGGTATCATGGGCTAATCTTGTTGGGACACATCCACGTCACTTCTTACACATAGTTCACCCGGAATCTACTGGAGAGATTTGAGAGGAAAGACTCGGAGTTACATTTCAGGGAGTTAACCCATCTGAGGTAGACTAGCAGCGCAGAGGCCTACATTACAATGTTCCAAAGACTAGCAATGATGGTGACGAACATCTCAGAGGCCTAGTTGATCATGCTATTTGTGGAGGGGCTTGTTGAACCTTTGCATCAATGGGTGAGGGCCTACAAACCCATATCACTTACGGATGCCATCTCCCAGACCCAGGATATGATTGACGCAGTGCCCAAGACCTGAGCCTTTGCTCCCAGTAGACCCACAACCCCACAGGGAAATCGAGACACAAGACCACTTTAGAGGGATGGGGGGCGTGGCCAGATGGATGAGGAGATCTAGAGAGGCCTCAAGATGAGGAGGTTGTGCTTCACGTGCCAGTAGCCTTGGGCACCAGGGCACAAGTGCACCAAGGGCAAGGCCGATTTCATTGAGGTGTATTTAGACACTAAATCAGATGAGGAGTCTGACAGGGGAGAAGAGAAGGTAGATGAGGGAGGATAGTCATCAGGAGGGCCACCACCACCACCACCTAAAGGAGGATTGTTTGTCCCATCCGGGGGAGTCCTTGCTTCACTCCGAGGAGTACTGAAGTACTTGACACTCAGGATGAGGGGGACGGTACAAGGGCAACTAGTGTCAGTCTTGGTAGACAATGGGGCCACACATAACTTTATTGATGCTCATATTGTGGAGCGTAGGGGCATTCAGACAGAGAAATTTGAAGGGTTCTTCGTGCTAGTGACATGAGATTGGACCATGCAGTGCACTGTATATGTTCCCAGGTTCACTAGAAGGATAGGGAACTACTCGCTCACTGATCACTTTTTTATAGTTGATGTCTGAGACACCAACGTGGTGTTGGGTGTCCAGTGGTTGTACTAGTTGGGAGGGTCACCATTGAAAGGAAGAAGTTAGAGATGGAATTTATGGGGCTAGATGTGAAGCTAGTACTATTGAGGGGAATGCACTGTTACCCACCCTAGATGGTTTCAGCTCACCGGATGGAGGCAGATCTACAACATGGGGACATAGAGTAGGCAATAGAGTTGAGGATCTCAGAGACAGAGGCTATAACACAAGCTATGCATCTTGAGGAGATCCCATCAGGAAGACCACAAGATCATGGGTTCGAGTACACTATTGAGCTGGAAGAAGGGGTGAACACAATCATCATTACTCCGTATAAGCACCCAAAATCCTATCGGGACGAGATAGAGAGGACCATCCAAGATCTTCTAAGGTTGGGGCACATCAGGCCTAGCTCGAGTCCCTTCCCTTCTTCCGTGGTGCTGGTGAAGAAGAAGGATGGGACACTATGCATGTGCATTGACTACAAGGCTCTCAATAAGAAGACACTGAAGAATCGATATCCCATCATGTGCATTAACGAGTTGATGGATGAGCTTAGAGGAGAAAAATACTTCTCTAAGATAGATCTGCACTCGGGTATCATCAGATTCGAGTGAGGGAGCAAGACATCCCTAAGACTACCTTTTGTTTCCACTATGGACATTTCGAGTTCTTGGTGATGCCCTTTGGGCTAACCAATGCTCCAGCTACATTCAAATCATGTATGAACCACGTGTTTTATGGGCAGTTGGGGCGCTTCGTCCTTGTTTTCTTTGACAACATGCTCATCTATAGTCGGACTTGGGAGGAGCACCTTCAACATTTGGAGGTAGTGCTTCGCATACTAGAGGAGCAACAATTGGATGCAAAGATGTCCAAATGTGAATTTCAACTAACAGAGATGTTGTACCTTGGGCATGTGATTGGGGAGGACGGAGTGAAGGTACACCAGGAGAAGTTCAGGGCCATCTTGGATTGGACCACACCCAGGAACGTGACGGTGTTAAGAGGGTTCCTAAGAATTTGCATATACTACATGAGGTTCGTGAGAGGATTCCCATAGCTTGCAACACCCCTCACTGATTTGACGAAAAGGGGGGCTTTTGAGTGGACACAGGTGGCACAAAAGGCCTTTGAATGCCTCAAGAAGGTTATGAGAAACTGCCTTATTTTGGCTTTTCAAGATTTCACACAACCATCTGTGCTAGAGTGTGATGCTTCCGGTGAGGGATTTGGGGCCATGTGTTGAGCCCTAGAACTACCTCTCTTCTACATACTTTCCTAAACCTTTTCTCTTCTATTTTCCCATATCAGTGCCTCATAAGCTATCAAAAGTTGTTACATATTGATTTCAGGAGTGCATTTGAGTGATTTTAAAACTATATCCTTGTGTGTGCTATTTGATTTAGATTTTGTTCATCAGCTACAGAATGTAGCCACTTTCCATAGCTAACTCGCAATTCCGCATCCGTTTTCATTGTTCTGTAGGTTACAGGTGTCGGAAGGAGAAACGAAACACACGGGCAGCTCAGAAATGATCCACACATGGACAAGGTCCTATCTGCTTAGCCAAATTCGTGAAGAAAGGCATCGGTCAAAGGATGGTCAATAGAGAGTCCTACGTCAACTAGGACTCTGTTCCAGCACGTGAAAAAAAACCGAAACCGTTCCTGAATTCTTGGATCCATTTTTGCCATCTGCAGGTCGTCTCCATGACGTAATCTAACATCCACTTTGCGTAGATTTAATGCTTATGGCAACCAAGAGGCTGAACTTCCGGATTCTGACCTATTCACATGTCCATTGCTGAAGAATTTTCTCCAAAAGACAGTTATCTATTTCCTCTATAAATATAAGCATTTGCAATGCAAGTAATTCATCTTGATACTGTTGTTTTAGCGTTATTTTGCTATTGTAACTGAGAGACATATCCTCTGTTCCATAATACAAAAACTCTATTTTTTTTCATATGACTGTTTAAAGCGTGGTTTGAAGTGACAACGTGTTAATCCAAGGCTGTGCAGAGGGCCCCTGCTGGCTAAGGTTTTTCTTTTGTTTTGTATATTTTTCATGCATGTTTTCTCTTATTTGAGTTGTACATTTCTCATGTTTTGTTTATGGTATTAATCGTTTTACTCCTGTACATGTTTTTGCAGCATTGATATATTTTCCACTAACACTGATCAGTGCATTTCAAGATAGGTTATGCTCGAGATTTTTAATGTAGTTTTTTCATCAAGTGGTGATATGAGACTTGCTTCCTCTGTTGTACTTTAGCTTTTAATTCTAGTTGTTATGCTTTGATTTTAGTGAGATTTGTTTACTGCTTTTAGATAGTTTAGATATCAGTTCTTCATGCTATATGATGATATCTCTGGTGCCTTTAGCTTAACCCCGTTTTAGAAGTTAATTAGCGAGCTATTGTGATTATAGGTGAAGTAATTTGATTTTTCTTTCATCAACCTGCAAGTAGATAGTTTAGATATTAGTTATTCATGCTATATGATGATATTTCTGATGCCTTTAGCTTAACCTCGTTTTAGAAGTTAATTGGCGAGCTATTGTGATTATAGGTGAAGTAATTTGATTTTGCTTTCATTAGCCTGCAAGTAGATAGTTTAGATATCAGTTCTTCATGATGCATGATGATATCTCTGGTGCCTTTAGCTTAACCCCGTTTTAGAAGTTAATTGGCAAGCTATTGTGATTGTAGGTGAAGTAATTGTTTTGCTTTCATTAGTCTGCAAGTTGATAGTTTAAAAGTCATTCTTTCATGCCATATGATAATATTTCCGCTGTCTTTAGCTTAACCTCATTTTAGAAGTTAATTGACAAAATATTGTGATTATGGGTGAAATCAGTGACTAGTTTCCAGCTTCTTTACTTTTTGGTTTTGAGTACAGTAGTTTATTAGATTTTAATTTTGTAATTAGATGGACAACAGAGATAGTAACCTCATTTTCGGTACTTCATCTTTTGTTTGATTTATGTAGCTGCATGTTTACACTTCTGTTCAAGTTCTAATTTCATAGATAGCAAGTTTTGAGATCTTTGAAGTGCTAAGTTTGGAAATTACCATAAGAGGCATAAACCTTGTCTTAAATTCTACATCCATACTTGACCTTTAAAAGTATTCTTAAAACCTTAGACTAGGATTTCCATTTGCATTAAACACTTTAGGAGACCAACAAGAACAAAACCCCAAAAACAAGATAAAAACTGAAAACAAGAAAGTAAGAAAGAGGTTGTCTTGCACATACAGTGCACCACACTTCATCAATTTACGACTCTCGAATTGATAATTTATGTAGAAATTTAGGACACACTAAATTGACTAAACATTTTGGCGCCATTTTCAAGGAAGTGTAACTAGGTAGCCTATCTCTTACATTAAATAAAAAAATATAGGGAAAAATTAATAATTTCTTGAAGTATGCTCTCCTCTTGCACCTAGTGTGATCTGGAGGATCAAAAAAGAGAGTTATTAGTTCAATAATTTCCTGAGTGTGCTCTCTTCTTACACCTAGTGTGATCTGGAAGATCAGAAAAATGATTATTAGCCCAATTAAAAAAAAAATCATTAAAAAAAAAAAAAAAACAAACAAACAAACAAACAAACATGCATAGAGAAAGAGATTCTAGGGGAAGGTTTATAGCTAGGGGCAAAAGTTTGATTTTTACAACTCCAACAACTTCAAGGAATAGACAAGATACACCTCCATCCCAAACTCATACTCCCAGCCTTAAGATTCTTGGAATTCAAGGGGCAACAACTGAATTAAAAGATTCTCCCACACTATCTACTAAATCTGACCTAGGAGAAGAACCCTTCTTCACCTCTATAGGGGAACCTATTGCAGTAAAAGAAGTAGAATCACCTAGAGAAGAAGAAGAGGTAGAGACTCTCTCTCATCAGCCATTAATAGAAGAACCAGAAGACTCTGAGGAAACTATCATGGCAGAAGAAGTACAAGATGGAGAATTTTCACTATTTGGAGGAGGGGGTAGAGGTAGAGGTAGAGGAAATAATGGAGGTGGTGGTAGAGGTAACAATGGAGGAGGTAGAGGTAATAATGGGGGAAATAGGGAAGGAGATAACTCATTTGGATTCCCTATAGTCGATGAGGAAACCCATACAACAATGAAAAACATTTCACCATCTGTCCTCCCAAACTTTTATGGATTGCGAAGTGAGGATCCTGAGACATTTCTATTTGAGTTTGAAGTCTTATGCCAAACCTATGACTATCTAGAAGACTCTCAAAAACTCAAACTGTTTCCTTCAACATTGAAAAGGGCTACTCTGAAATGGTTCATGGGATTAGTCACCCAATCTATTAGGACTTGGAATGATATGAGGCAAACATTTTTGGATAAATATCTGGATTATTGTATGCCCACTAATCACAAGGACGAGGTATTCAAAATGATGCAAAAAGAAGATGAGAAATTGGAGGATTTACTTGAAATATTTCAATACAACTTAAAGAGAGAAAAAATGAACGATTTAGATGAGGAAACCTTGAAAGCCATTCTATTGAAAGCCATTAGAGATGAATGGATAGATATTTTAAACATGATGGGGAAGGGAGACATTTCTCAACTTCCACTACATGACATAGCAGAACTATGTGTCCATCTCTCAAGGGGAAAATCTAAAACTGGAAAAGGGCCTAGAGATCCTTCTTTTATTAGAGAAAACAAATCTGCAACTAAGTCCATAAGTAGGGCAGAGATTGGAAATATGCTTGATGAGTTCAAAACTAACATTCTAGGGAGCCTTAGTGAACAACTAGACACCCTCAAAATTCAAAACAAGCAAAAAACAGAAGCTAATGCCTTAGCCATCTTTTGCCAAAAATGTAGAAAGAAACATGCTCTAAGGGAATGTCCCTTGGATGCAAAAGTTGTAGAAACATGTATGATTTGCTCAGAAAGTCATGAGACCAAGGATTGTCCTTCAATCCCATGACTCAAAGTTGTCTTTTAGGAGGACCCAAATTCAGTAAAACCTCTTTTTTTTTGTTTCAAGAAGACCTTGGCAAGGGTAACAAAATCAAGGATTTAACAATCCTATGAATTTTCAACCCCCACCAAATTGGAATTCTTAGCAACAACCTTGCCCCCAACCTCAAAATCAGTATCAATCTCAATCATGGGCACAAGGGGTACAAAATCCTTATGGGAGATTTGCTCAATATTATCAATATCCTCCATCTTATCAGGGCTATCCTCTCCCACAAAATCAACAAAAAAAATCTGCAACTTCCAAATCAAAGCCCACAACTTTCATTGCCATTTCCACAACAACAACCTCCTCAACAAAATCAAAATCCTCAACTCTTGCTTCCATTTCAACAGAAGCCAAATCAACTACCAGTCCAACCATTACCATATCCCAATAACAAAAACTCTCAAAATGCATACATAATAGAAGGACAACAATTTCCTACCTACATGATTGTTCCTCTAGATCTTAATGATGTTCAACTTAGATCTTGTAGGATTTTAGAAAGGGAAAAACCTTCTATAGATGTTCAAGAGAAAGATGTTTCTGAGGAGGATTCTTTGAAAGTCAATAAAAGTTTTGAAGAAGCATCCCTTTAAAACCCAACCATTCAAAAAGAAAAAGAAAAAGAGTCAACCCCCACAACTCCTGCAGTTGAGCAACTTGTATCTACATCCACACCTCCTTTTCCTGAAAGATTACAAATTGACAAGGGGATGGAAAAACAAATCTTGTTGCCTGACTATGATTTCATAGATGAATTAAATAATGTTTATATCAAGATTCCCTTGCTACAAGCCATTAGAGAGATTCCTATTCTAGCAAAAACAATAAAAGAGTTGAGTATCAAAAAACCAGGTAGGAAACCAAGAAACACAAAAAGAATCCACCTGGTAGGAAAAATAGCAGATGTCATGATGGGAAAGACTACCATGCAGAAATATGTGGATCCAGGTAGTCCAATTGTCAAGACACACATAAATGGAATAGAAATTCCAAATACATTGATTGACTTAAGGCTACTATAAACATTATGAGTAGACAAACTATGGAACAGCATAAACTTCTTAATCTTCTTTTTACACCTACCTTACTACAACTTGCAGATAGATCAGTAATCAAACCAGATGGTGTACTAGAAGATATTTCGGTCTCCTTAGATTCTTGGGAATATCCAGTAGATTTCATGATTTTTGACTCCCAAGAATATCTTCAAAGTAAGAAGGAGGAATGGGTCTTCTAGTAAGAACAGAGCTGGATGGAGCTAAATTTATGGAGGGTTATCCACAACTAAAGAGCACGTTAAGGAAAGCAAGATGGTTGCAGTTTATTCAGAAGTTCAAGGGTCATAATAAAGTCACAAAAACGTATGCAAGATCCTTCAATGGCATGGAAGTCGAAATTGGGTACATCAAATTCCCGGTAACAGAGTCATCCATTGTAGCAGCAACAGAGCTTCCACAAGAAGGAGAACAATGGTTTAAGAATAAGGACTTCGATGAAAAGGTTTGGAGGGTCATTCTGCATAACCCAGGTATGGACATATCCATTTTTAAACGAGGAATTCATGTTTCAGCCCTAAAGTAAAAATGGACTAGTTTGTTGTTGATAATTCAGAAATTCATTACGTGTGAAGGAAGATATGGCTCTATGTACATGTACCATATAAGATTATTAATGAATTTCTTTAGGAGTCAAACCATCAATCTTCCTTATTTCTTGTTGATTACCTTGAGAAAAATGTCTACCACTATGAAAAAGAATCTAGATGATGTGAAGCCTCATCTCTATCATCATGGCCTTATTAAAATTCTAGTTGAAAACAATTGAAATAAAGGAAGGATACATGGGAACAATTCCTAATTAGGAATTTATTTCAGGACCCCCCTGAAATGCCTGAGGGAAGCTCAACAAGAAAAAATAGGAGAAAAAGAACAAATGTAAACATCCAAGATACTCCTACTAGTATAACCAAGGAAACCAGTAAAGAAGAAATGTTGTCTGAAACATTGACTGAGATTAGAAAACAAGTAAAACAGAAAGGGAAAAGAAATGTTGAAGATATTTATCACACCCCAGAGCCTTCTTCAGAAGAAGAACAAGTACTTTCTGAGAGACTAATTCATCTTAAGGAACAATTAGCTAAGGCAAAAGAAAAATGAAAGGAGAAACAGAGTATAGAAAAGGGAGATACAAGCTCACAGGGTTTAAGAAGGAGCTCTAGACTAAAGGGAAAATTGAAGAAAACACAAATCAAAGGAGCTCACTTCATAGACCTGGGAGGTGAAACTCTAGATCAGTCACCAAAAATCACTCTTCCTGATCATAGTCCACAGTATTCTCCTTCTCCTCAACTAGATCTTGAAATTAGTCCAAGAAAGACCACACCTGAAATTGATCAAACTCAGCAACAGATGTATGATTTTATTGAATCATTGGAAAAGACTGCAACAGAACAAGGAACTTCATCTAATCAGCATGGCATAGCTCGGGAAACTTTGATCCAATCATTAAAACAAGAATTTTATGAACTAGAAGTCCTGAACAAACATATCAAAAGGTAAAATGAGACATTGAAAGAGCAAAACAAATTGGAAAAAATTATCCATGAAAATACCATGCTGCATTTAGGACTATGGCACAAGAAAAATAGGAAATTGAAGAAGAAGAATAGGAGGTTGAGCAGAGCCCTCATCAACCTCAAATACAGGTGCCTTATGATGAAGCCCAGGATGACAATGACACCAAGGAAGAAGAAGAAAAGGTTAGATGTATTAACAGAAGTCTCAGAGCAAATGAATTAAAGGAAGGATAGTCACAGTTTTGGTTGCATGAGAACATGCAACATCTTCACAGTGGAGATATGTTGAGCCCCAGAACTACCTCTCTTCTACATACTTTCCTAAACCTTTTCGCTCCTATTTTCCCATATCAGTGCCTCATAAGCTATCAAAAGTTGTTACATATTGATTTCAGGAGTGCATTTGAGTGATTTTCAAACTATATCCTTGTGTGTGCTATTTGATTTAGATTTTGTTCATCAGCTACGGAATGTAGCCACTTTCCGCAGCTAACTCGCAATTCCGCAGCCGTTTTCATTATTTTGTAGGTTATAGGTGTCGAAAGGAGAAACGAGACACATGGGTAGCTCAGAAATGATCCACACATGGACAAGGTCCTATCTACTTAGCCGAATTCGTGAAGAAAGGCATCGGTCAAAGGATGGTCAACAGAGAGTCCTACGTCAACTAGGACTCTGTTCCAGCACGTGAAAAAAATCTGAAACCGTTCCTGAATTCATGGATCCATCTTTTCCATCTGCAGGTCGTCTCCATGACGCAATCTAACATCCACTTTGCGTACATTTAATGTTTATGGCAACCAAGAGGCTGAACTTCCGGATTCTGACCTGTTCACATGTCCATTGCTGAAGAATTTTCTCCAAAAGACAGTTATCTATTTCCTCTATAAATATAAGCGTTTGCAACGCAAGTAGTTCGTCTTGATACTGTTGTTTTAGCGTTATTTTTCTATTGTAACCAAGAGACATATCCTATGTTCCATAATACAAAAACTCTGTTTTTTTTCATATGATTGTTTAAAGCGTGGTTTGAAGTGACAGCATGTTAATCCAAGGCTGTGCAAAGGGCCCCTACTGGCTAAGGTTTTTCTTTTGTTTTGTATAGTTTTCATGCATGTTTTCTCTTATTTGAGCTATACATTTCTCATGTTTTGTTTATGGTATTAATCGTTTTACTCCTATACATGTTTTTGCAGCATTGATATCATTTCCACTAACAGTGATCAGTGCATTTCAGGATAGGTTATGCTCGAGCTTTTTAATGTAGTTTTTGCATCAAGTGGTGATATGAAACTTGCTTCCTATGTTGTAATTTCGCTTTTAATTCCAATTGTTATGCTTTGATTTTAGTGAGATTTGTTTACTGCTTTTAGATAGTTTAGATATTAGTTCTTCATGCTATATGATGATATCTCCAGTGCCTTTAGCTTAACTCTGTTTTAGAAGTTAATTGGAGAGCTATTGTGATTATAGGTGAAGTAATTTGATTTTGCTTTCATCAGCGTGCAAGTAGATAATTTAGATATCAGTTCTTCATGCTATATGATGATATATCCGGTGCCTTTAGCTTAACCCCGTTTTAGAAGCTATTGTGATTATAGATGAAGTAATTTGATTTT
This sequence comes from Pinus tabuliformis, assembly GCA_031772625.1. Lineage (NCBI taxonomy): Eukaryota > Viridiplantae > Streptophyta > Pinopsida > Pinales > Pinaceae > Pinus > Pinus tabuliformis. The sequence goes on from CM062820.1 coordinate 458,578,909, forward strand.
GCTTTCATTAGCTTGCAAGTAGATAGTTTAGATATCAGTTCTTCATGCTGCATGATGATATCTCTGGTGCCTTTAGCTTAACCCCGTTTTAGAAGTTAATTGGTGAACTATTGTGATTGTAAGTGAAGTAATTGTTTTGCTTTCATTAGTCTGCAAGTAGATAGTTTAAATGTTATTCTTTCATGCCATATGATGATATTTCCGGTTTCTTTAGCTTAACCCCGTTTTAGAAGTTAATTGACGAAATATTGTGATTATGGGTGAAATCAGTGACTAGTTTTCAACTTCTTTACTTTTTGGTTTTGAGTACAGTAGTTTATTAGATTTTAATTCTGTAAATAGATGGACAGCGGAGATAGTAACCTCATTTTCAGTGCTTCATCTTTTTCTTGATTTATGTAGCTGCATGTTTACACTTTTGTTCAAGTTCTAATTTCATAGATAGCAAGTTTTGAGATCTTTGAAGTGCTAAGTTTGGAAATTATCATAAAAGTCATAAACCTTGTCTTAAATTCTACATCCATACTTGACCTTTAAAAGTATTCTTAAAACCTTAGACTAGGATTTCCATTTGCATTAAACACTTTAGGAGACCAACAAGAACAAAACCCCAAAAACAAGATAAAAACTGAAAACAATAAAGTAAGAAAGAGGTTGTCTTGCACATACAGTGCACCACACTTCATCAGTTTACGACTCCCGGATTGATAATTTATGTAGCAATTTAGGACACACTAAATTGACTAAACACCATGTTGATGCAGGGAGGCCATTCTATTGCATTTGAGAGCACAAAATTGATATCCCACGAGTGGTTGTACCCTATCTATGACAAGGAAATGTTGGTCGTGATGCATGTGCTAGCCAAGTTTAGATAGTATCTGGTGGGCAACCATTTCAAAGTGAAGATTGACCACAACAATCTTTGATTTTTCCTGGAGCAACAATCATTGGAGGAGCGGCAACAGAAGTGGGTGAGAAAGATCTAGGCCTATGACTTTGAGATTGAGTACGTCAAGGGGAAGCACAACGTAGTAGCAGATGCACTTTTTCGGAGGTCCACAATACTATCTTTGATGTTACTCATGACTAGAAGGCTCAAGTTTCGGTTGAGTACTCCAAAGATAGACAGGATTAGCGAGATTTTGGATGGCACACACAGGGATGACATGTTTCGGGTGATGGATGAAGTGATCTACTATAAGGACATGATATACTTGGTGCCAGGATCCTAGCTCAAGGAGAGGATTATGCAGGAAACTCACGATTCCCCTCTAACAGGACACCCTAGGTTCCTCAAGGCATGTCGTGCCATCAAGGAGAGATTCTCATGGCGAGGGCTCGAGGGAGACATACTGAGGCATGTGTGAGAGTGCTTAGACTGTCAGAGAAACAAGGTGGAGTTGTCACATCCCACAGGTTTGCTACAACCACTTCCCATTCCAGAGAGGAAGTGGTAGAGCGTGTCCATGGACTTTATCACGGGGCTCCCAGTTGCACAGAGGCGAGATTGCATTTATGTTGTGGTCGACAAATTGACCAAGTTCGCCCATTTATTCGCCATCTCATCGAGATCTCACATTAGGGGAATTTTGAGGTCTAAAATGGGCCGCCTAAGGAAATTATAAAATAATAATGGAAATAATAAAATAAGATTATATTACATCATCAAATTTTAGAGGGGAAAAAAATAAAAATAAAAATCAACTCGTATTTTCAGCTTATCTCCCTATGGGTTTACTCAAATTTTGAGCGACAACACTCATTGAATGCAAAATTTGATTCATCATCCAAGGAGTACTCATGTTGCATATTTTCGATGGACCCTACTATACGAAAAATGAGAAATACATGGAAAATGTGATTGCAATCACATTTTTCATGTATTTCTCATTTTTTCGTGTGTCCATCAAAAGTATGCAACATGGGTACTTCTTGGATGAGGAATTAAATTTTATATCTAACAAGTACTCCCGTTCGAAATTTGATTAAAACTTTAGGGAAATGAGTTGAAAATACGAGTTGAAAAAATAGTTTTATTATTTTAGTATTTTTAAATTTTTTTACTTTTTTACTCCAAAAATGGTGAATCATCCCACATGGTTGACATCATCATCTTGAATCCTAGTGGTTCTTATAAAGTTTGTTTTGCTTGTACATTTTTCTTAGGAGACCCATTTTAGACCTCAAAATTCCCCTAAGAGCTTCCCAAGTGGCCGAGTTGTTCTTTCGAGAGATCTTCCGATTACATGATCTTCCCAAAACCATGGTTAGTGACAGTGATTTATGGGGGCTTTCTAGCAGGAGTTGTTTCTGTTGGTGGGGACAGATCTTACACCAAAAACTAGCTATCACCCACAAATAGACGGGTAGACCGAGATTGTGAACAAGTGGTTGGAAGGGTACCTATGCAACTGTGACAAGGAAACAAATAGCGCGGGTAAAGTGGCTTCATCTAGGAGAGTTCTGCTACAACACCACTTATCACATGTCGATTGGTATGTCTCATTTTTTAGCACTCTATGGATATGATGCACTTTTTTTTTTCTGATATGATGTTTGGAGATAGCAGGGCCCCAAGGGCAAAGGATTGGGTTCAAGAGAGCCAAGATATTCTCCGAGCTCTAGAGAACAACTTGCAGGTGGCTCAAAAGCAACAAAAAATGTATGCTGATAAGAAGAGGCTGGAGAGACAGTTTGAGGTGGGGAACATGGTCTACCTACGTTTGCAACCCTATAGACAGTCTTCACTAAGAAGGGGGCAGAAAAACTTCGACCACGATTTTATGGGCCATATAAGGTGATCAAGAGAGTCAGAGAGGTGGCTTATGAGTTGGAGCTATCTTTAGAGAGCCAAATCCACAACGTGTTCCATGTCTCATGCCTAAAAAAGGTGATGGGCAGCAGGTTACAACAGCAATTGAGTTGCCACCATTAGATGACAAGGGGAATTTAGTTTTGACACCAGAGTCCATATTGGAGACCTGGGAGAGGAGATTGAGGAACTGGGTAATCAAAGAGCATTTGATCAAGTGGAAAGATCTGCCAGAAGAAGATGCTACGTGGGAAAGTGAGCAAATATTGCAACATCTAACCTAGCAATTGTTTGAGGACAAAAACATCCGGGAGGGGAGGATTGTAATGTCCCTTCATAAATATTTTACCAAGGAAGGGGAACCCAATTTTGTAAATTTTGTCATTTTTGGCCTAAAGACAATTTTGGAGAAAATATTTAGGAGATGTGGGTCGAAATCTTTTTAGTGGGATGTGGGGGCCACCTTCCCACAAAATAGTATGCACCACTTGGTACAGAGTTCGAATTTCCTAAGGGAGGTTGAAATCATAGGGGGGACCCACATGAGACCAAGGGCCAACAAGTATAAATAAGGGGGAAGAAGCATCATTTGGGGTTGTTTGACATTTTGATAATCAATTGTTATTCTAGTTGTTCAACTAAGTTAAAAGTGCTACTTATCACAAGGGCTTCCCAATGAGTGAAGCTCAACCTTTCTTTAGTGGACCTTGAATTCCACCCTAGGAAGGATTTTATTTTTGTTTGGAGGCTAGAAGAGAGACATCACACATGCATCACGCCATTTTGGTTCAGTGGGGACGCAGAAGGAGAAGCCACGCAGTTATTGAGGGAGTGTGGTGTTGGAGTTGGGAATCACATTGTTGTTGGGGTGTTTCTTGGCCAAATTGTAGTCAAAGGAGGAGGATTTGCAGGAGAAGAGGAATCCCATCCCTTAGTATGAATTTCTGAACGTGGGGATTGCGTCATCATCTACAGGCCTGCGTAGTCACTTGTGGGTGCTAAGTGTGGGGAGTCTTGTGTGAAGGATTGAGGAGTTGGGCTGTCCAGATTTTGGTTGGAAGGTAATTTTGGGAAGGTTTCTAGCATTTTGGGAGCAACAAACATCATTCTCTGCTACAGGTCGAATTTTTTGGTTGTGGAGAAGGGTCAAACTATTTGGGACTGAATTTGGAGGGTCAAAACTAGGGCAAACCCTTTCTGGGTTTTGGACAAGGATCTCAGCACTAATTTTACAGAATTTTCTGGGCAGATCTAAGGAGCCAAATCAAGGTCTCAATACACCTAGCAGTGCACAAACACTGGGCTAGCATAGATTTCTGGAGCACAGACTTCTACAACAGTTGGGCACTGATACATTGAGCACCTAAGGCTTGTAGCTTGCCTTGTGCAAGCCCAAGTACACTCCTTCCATTTTCCATTGTACTCCAACAGTTCTATATATAATAAAATTGTCCATTTTGGCATTCTCAGCGAATTTTTTGTTTCATAGGTGTTTACTGAAAATTATTTGCATTGAATTGATTGATGTCTTTGGTTACCACTGTAAATTTCTATAAGGAACATTACAGCACATCACCAAATAAGGTAACATGTTAATACTAGTTCATATATATGAAAAATGTGAATATGGTCATTATATGTTGTTACAAAATTAAAAAAATTATCCATTTGTCTATTCTTATAATATTCTTCTTTCACTTTTCATTAATGGCCTTTTGGACATTGTGAACCGTCATTGGCATGCAATTATATCTATATTATTTCCAAAATCGCAAGTTGACGCTATGAAGGCTTTTATTCTATGTTATTATACTTTTTATGTACAATGTGTGTTATGATTAAATCCCACATGAGATGGAGATGATTTAAATGGCAATATCCTAACCAAAAATTTTGTTGATCTAGAAATAGGCTTTAAGATGCAAGTCTCCAGGTTATTGTGATAACATCCTCCCTTGTTATGTTACTAGAGCCATTAGTGGTTTCAATGCACAAAAGAGAAAACAAAACAAAAAACTATCATATATCCATGTTAATTTGAAGTGATTTAAGCAACAAGAGATTTTCTCCTTGAGAGTTATTTCATCCTTAATCATGCAATAATTGTTTGTGTTAAGGATTTAACTTTAAATTTTAACATATGTGCATAACCTTTTATCCTTTATTTTTCATCGAAATAACTCCCCATAAAGCTCCTAGGCACTTCCCTTCATTCCAAGCATCATAATAGGTGTAAAGAGGGCAGCACAAACATAGTATAACTAACCCTGAGGGAATCAAACTAGGGACATTTTTTTTCATCAAAGTAACTCCCCAAAAAGCTCCTAGGAACTTCCCTTCATTCCAAGCATAATAACAGGTGTAAAGTGGGCAGCACAAACATAGTATGACTAACCTTGAGGGAATCGAACTAGGGACATGCAGAGTGTGCTGGATTACCAATGACATCATGGCAACAAAGGCACCGACCAATTGAACTAATCCTTGGGACCTGCAAGTACGTTTATCTATTGCTCCAAACTTCCATTTACTTTTCTCTGTTTTGTCTCACACACTTATTTGCTTTGAGAAAAATGTTGAATGTATTTGTCTATCTATTTATCATGCAGCCAGGATTTGATTCTTCAACTTGTCCTGACGATGAACCACACTCGTTGTTTAGAAATGCGTCACCAAATACATTCTAATGTGATTTACGCTGAAAAACCTTCTCAAAACTTTTTAATAGTTTAAACTTTAACTTAATCTACCATTTCTAGCTTCCGCCTTCTCCATAGTTTATCCTATAATGTACACACCTGATCAATAACAAAGGCATCCCAGGGACCTCTTTGGAAACTTGTGGAAACAGTTTGTTAGAATCCTGCTCTAGACAATAATAGCATGAAACGTAATATGCACTTGAAAGGCAATCACTTCCTTAAGGGTGCCTCCATAACATCCAAGATAACTAGCCTTAGTCTCAGGCAGCATTAATTCTGCATTATCAACTTAGCTTTAACATAAACATCCAGCCTCCATAAACATGGATAAGCAAGCAAATAACTCGACTACGTGAAACTCTTTGTAATATATGAAATTGAAAGTTAAGTAAACAGTACATGCAACTTGGCTTGTTATATACAGTTTGATAAAAAATCTTGCTTCATTGACCATGAGAGTCCAAATCAAGCTCGAAGAGCTGTTCAAGCTGAAGAGTTCCCTTAATTGTTTGTCAGTCATACAGATTCAACATAGAAGCACCCTAATATGAACACCAACACTCAATAAAAGATCACTAGAAATACTAATTTTGAAACCTCTACACTCTCTTTCACACTACAGATTGGATCCCATTCATCATCTTGGCACTTAAGGTACAGTGACTGCATGAGCTCTTGTTAACTGATTTATGGGAAACAGATCTCTACAAATACACAATCCTTTTGGACATCTTAAACAAGCACAGTTTTTACATAAACCAGGTGACTGACTTATTTGTGCCAGCCACAGGTGCATAACAAGTACTGTCTTACTTCCGCTCAAGAAGAATCCACTGACGTTGAAGCATAAGGCTTACCATCGTCAATCTCCTGTGGTATGGCTTGCCAACAACAATTTCTCTCAATTTTGAAACAAACAATTTCAATCTTGCTTACACATCTCCTAACCAGTAAAAATTCTTGAGTAACCTCACAATAATTCCTTTGGCTGTTTTATGAATATCTGAGGTCTTTGGGCAATTTGTCATCGTGTTAAAATAAAAATTTGACAATTAGGCTGAAGAAAATAAATGATTCGAAATGTGCCCACTTGTTCCGATTAAAAAACGATTTATCCCGCATGCTGCATGACCCTATAGAGTGATGCAGCAAAAACTCTTCCTTAATATCTTAATATTGTGTTGAAGCACTCAACAAACGAAAGAATCGGTTACCTGAGATACAAACTGTATAATTGAATGTTAAGTTCCGGCACCAGAACTTATTGAGAGTTGCAAGTACACGAAAAGAGGCAAATGCATCAAAGCATCAGGTACAACTGTCCTTGCTGATGTTCAAACGAAAGTAATCGTCCCTTTCTCTCGTTACTAGACATTATGTTCATCATTCAGCTCGTCCATTGGAAAGTCAATTTCCTCAGCTTCAGAGTTTTCATCAGCTGTAACGTCTTCATTGTCGAACTCAACGTTTGAAGGCTCCTTCTGCTCAACTTCAGAGCTTACCTCAACTGTAATACTCAAGCACTTCCCAGGCTTATCAGTACGTTTCTTTCTTACTATTTCGGAAAGAGCCTGAGATACATCCCTCATAGTTGGCCTCTTTCTTGCAGACTTGTGAACACACTTGTATGCAGTAGCTGCCATCGCACCAGCTTCTTCCATATTACATTTCGCAATTAGCCGTGAATCAATGATCTCCTCCCACCCAGATTTTCCTTCTGCACTGATTGCAGCCTGTTTCATATGATGAATTTCAGAGTAGCAGTCAGTGAATATCCAAACATATGACAGAACCAGGCAAAACTTTTGGTTATATCACTGAAAACAAACATATCTCAGAGAGTAGGCATGCAATGGGATTGTTTAGAATCTACATAATATCTAAATTAAGCTTGTTAAGGTATACATGGTATGAAATCAAAAATAACGAGAGAACATGTCATGCTACTTCATTTGAGGAATTGTTAATCCACGACTTTAGCTCTTAATATGAAGAAAGCTGCAGATGATACAAATGCAAGACCAATATATCTATAAAAGTCTTCACACAAATAAGCTGTATTGAACAATGAACTTTAGAAGGAGAGAGCAAGTGAATGAAATAGATTACAAGATCAATATATTCAATGAGCCCTTGTTGAGGATTCCTCCCCGTGATCAGTTCAAAAAGTAAGATACCAAAGCTATAAACATCACTCTTCTTTGTGAAATTTCTTGTTGATATATACTCAGGGTCGAGATATCCATATGTTCCTCTAATATCTGACACATGTCCATCCAAGTTTTCCTCCTTTGAAAGCCCAAAATCTGCAACCTGATCAATCAAAATGCACTTACAACTTATTAGTCTCAAATTCCAAAAAATTACATGTAATTAGTTGTACCATGTAAGACTTAATACATGGAGCAGGCAAAGGAAAAATGGAGAATGAGAGCATGACCTGAAATAATATTGTGATGTCTCATGAGTTTACACTCTAAATGATAAGGTAGAAACATTGATGTTTTCTCTTAAGAGAAAGAAGCTGGTTGAAGCCAAGGTGCAAGGTTAACATATAAAAATGTTGTATGCCCTCTGACAAGAACAGACAGGCCTACTAAGAGTTACTTGCAAGTTGCATCTTTTAATTATCGCTCAGTATATTCTTTATTCAGCTGAGTTTGCATTGTCTAGACTGTAAACCTACGTTGTTCGGAGTGAAAGCAAAGCGGGAAGCAGGAGAGGGAACTGCCAATTTTCAACAGTTTCTGGGAGCAGAGAATTCCAGCAGTCTTTTATATATATATATATCTATATATATATATATATATATATATATAAGAGACTCCTGGAATTCTCTGCTCAAATATAACACATGCAGATTGTCAAACTAGTTGCAGGAAACATGAAAACATAGATTTAATCACTGGATTAATGATGGTCATTAAGACATCAACATTTAGTGGATATATAACATCAATCATCTAGCAGTTATAATATTGTCGTCAAATGATCAACCATAACATCAACATTCAAGGTTGAACATAAAGCATTTGTCATCAACAAATAGTAACAGATAACATCAACCACGAAATGAAATAGAGCATCATATTCATGACCAAAGAGTTGTAATATGCAGTCAACAATTCAAAGGTAGGTTCAAACTTCAAAGTGTCATATAATGTTCAAAAAAGGCCATAATAAAGAAAACGTACTCTTAAGTTCTAGAAAATAGATTCTAAACAAAAGACAAATAAATCTACTATCTACTAAGCTTCTCTCTTCCGAGAGAAACTTCTAGTTTCTTTCCCATGGTCTATGAACAAGAGAAGAGTAGAAGTAGGTGGAAGTGGTTGTGGAACACAACCATGAGTTATACGACCCCCGTGCAATGCTGGTGGTTGTGAAGCTAAAGGAAAAACTGATACATCTAGAAACCTGCTGTTGGAAGGGGGATGGCATCTCTGTTGCAAGATCACCATCATAAGTTCCATCATGATCACCCAAAAGTTCAAGCTCCAAGCATTCTAAAACTAAATCTCCATCCTCTAAACCAACCTCCTTTGGATTGTCATCCCAAATCATATATGCTATATCATTCTTCACTACCTCACAATAATGAGACAACAATCTCAAGCTGTAGTGCACATCAACCAATCTTTTTCCTACTCTACATTCAAACTATTTCTCTTCATGCTAATGGATGAAGAGGTAGGTGTTCTACAAAATCCCAAAAATACAATTTTAGCAGAAAATTTATTCAGAAATTAATGTCGTCAACTTGATAGATAAATTATGCAGACTGAATCAGAAAATTAACAGAAAACGGAAATATATTCTGCAACTGAAGAATAGACAAGAAAAACTTGCAGAAGAACTCAGCCTTATTTTATTAATATAAAACAGTACATAAATAGTGGAAACGGATGAGAGAATGGCCAGCCAAAGATATCTGCTACAAACTATATCAGGGCTCCAAAATAAACTGAACTGCCGAATACAACCTATGAATTCTGAATGAATTCACCAAGGGGAGAGATGGGTCCTCGCCCATTCACTGAATCACCCGAGGGTTTTCATCCAGAGGCTACTAAGGTAGAGAACTGAATTCTCCAATCCACACCAAGGAGAAATACTCAAAACCAATATGATCTAAAATGATCTCCTCCTCCTCCTCCTCCTTTTAAAGGACCAATAGATAGATCTTCAATCTTCTAGAAGTATTTTATTTTATTATGTTATTATTATTCTAAAAGATCCCCTTTAACGTTATCTTAAGCAATGTTCCACCAAGACTCCGGTGCGGGGAGACGCACAGGGGGGGCGTGTAGGACTACCCTCAAATTTTGGGAGATTTCGGGGATGCGGGGAGACGTCGAAGTATATATATATAATTCAAGTTTATATTCATTGTTCATTGTTCAATAATGAAAGCATAAAAATATTAAATAGACAATTGAATCATTGATACATCCTCATCATTCATTTTGATACATACATCATTCATATGACATACTCAAGTCTCATTATTGAATTATTCATACATACCATGAGATTCGATAAAAAAATTTAAAAATCAATAATGAAATATTCAAATACATTGATCCATATCATTCACCATTCAATGATTCATCATTCTACAATCTACATTGATTTAAAAATTAAATTCATCATTCATCATTCTAGAATCTAAATTGAAAGCAAAACATACTAGTATATTTTCAAAGTTTGAACACTAAATGAAAATGAGTGTTCCATTTAAGTTTTAACTTTCATTTTATTCAACCTAGGTATTAGACTTTTATTTATTTAATATTTTTTTGTTCTATTTAGTTTTAATTTTAAATTTTTTAATTGTTTTGATTTTTCATTTTTTTTAGTTTTTAATTTTTAATTTGGGTCTTATTAGACAAATTTAAAGGGGGCTCCCAGAAGCACCATTTTTGAAGGGGGATGCCCAGACGCACCCTTTTTGGGGAGTCTAGACTCCCACACTGAGGAAACGCACCCCCTTGCGTCTCCCCGAGACTCCCCAAAAAGGGTGAGTGGGGAAACGCACCCCCAAGGGACTCCCCGTCCCGGGTGCGTGGGGAAACGCACCCCCAAGAAACTCCCATCCCGAGTGTGAGGGGTGCGTGCACTCGACCCTGGGGGACGCGTCCCCGTGGAACATTGATCTTAAATGATTTTTTAATTTAATTTTATTTCATTTAAGTCACTTTTAGCCTTTTTCCTCCAATTAATTATTTTCCCCTTTTTAATTAAATGACTAATTAAAGCCATTTTTAATCTGGGAAAAAGGTAAATCACCCACCATACTCTCTGGCCATTGAAAGCGACTGCCAAGCATCCCATCTTGTAGATCTTCTCGTTTCGGTTCCAACGAGCTATTACACCATAGTGTTCCATCAAATATTCCTTTCGAAATGCCACCTTGAGCGTAATTAATTAAGTTATGCTCGGTAATAAAGGGAATAACCATAATGCAATGGAACCAAAAGCGAATGTACTAAGCTGCTCTTGATGGTAGAAAATGCCAAGTGAATACTAGTGTTATCACAACCGGACAGTCCGGCCAATTTTGGCCCAAAAATGGTCCAAACCAGGCCTCCAAACCGGAATAGGCCGGTTTTGGTCTGTAACGGAACCAGCTGGTTCAGTACCGAACTAGCCTATTCTACCAAAGCGACCAATTCGAGACCGGTTCTATGCAGTTTGTACGTTCCCGAGTCATCGTAAAGATTTTCCTAATTTTTTATTTTTTCATTTGGTTGGCCCACTTCCAATTGTCCCCTAGGCCAGCCTAATATTCAAGCCTATGGTCCTATTCTCCTTCATTTTTCATTTCCATCCCTTTACTTAAATTTTTAACATTACCATGAAATGATTCGAGATGTTTGAGAATGGTTCCAACCTCATTGGATTTCATATGGAGAAAGTAGAATTTTAGATTTCACTCAAATCCAGCAAACTTAACAATTTTTTAGGATTTCAGGATTGCGGGGATTGCAACGTTTTCATTGGATTTTTTCATGTATGAGGTTAAGGAACTAATATTTAATAAAGAGCACCAATCCTTCTATGTACTTTGATGTTAGTGGCATTGGTTTGAACTCCTCTATCATGACTCCACTGAACATGTACCCATCACTCAAACAAAATCTTGACTTGACATGCTATGTTTTTTCTATCTTATTTTAATGCTTAGAGGGTTATATTTATGATGAAGATCCCAATATATGCAATGATTTTGATGATATGTAGGTATTTGTTGTAGCATGATCTTTTTTGGATGCTAGAGGCCATCTAGAGCCTATTTGTTGGTGTATTTTCGGTTCAGGGATAGATTGCACTCAATCTTGTTTTGGTTATGTGCACCTTTACATGCTATATAAATGAGAACTTTTGCTTATTTGTGTATAAATGGTTTGGATTCATATGGATGCACATGCATATATCTTTTTTCTTTAAAATTTGAATATTTTGTATGTTTTTGGTCAACAGGTTTTTGGTCCAATTTTTTACTAGTTCTCGGTCTGGTTCTGACTGGTTCTCAGTCCACAAGGTTTTTCGGTTCGATCACCGGTTCAGTTCTATTAACATTCGTGAACACTGTCAAACCTCGTAAAACTCCTCAAAACTCCCCCTAGATCCCTGATGACATAATCCTGCTCCCATGACCTGGCCATCCCATGCCCTGGAAATCCACCGTGGTTGTACTATAGAGGAAAATAGCCCTGGTTGTATTATAGAGGAAAATAAAAATGGGACATTACATGTTCCAACACCTCTGTAAAAGAAGCGTTAGTAGACCATGGAAGCACTCTCAATGACAATTTATGTAGATGTGTGGTACAAATGCCATACATGTGAAAGTTCTAAAGCTCTATAGTAAGCAATGCACACACAAATTATTTATAAACAAAGAAGTAAACATCGACAATCATACATAATACACAAAGGTTTATCCTAGAAACCTTTAACCAAGAAACCAACAAAATGTTTAGAGTTGCACCTCTAATTTTTTTCATCAATCAACATCATCACTTACAGTACAATATATAAGATCTTGTAACATCCAAAACCATAATCCATTTACCTAGATTAGATTACAACCTTACTTCGGAAATTCCTTATCCGGAATTACAAAATCCATAGGCTAAAAAACCATGCACTACAAAACTGCCAAAAGCTAAAACCGTGTGCCGAAAAAAATCAAAACAAACACAAAAAACTGCCCAAAGAAAAAAAACAAAAAAATAAATCAGGGGCTTCGCCAAGAACCCTCGAGCAAGGGGTGCTACTGCCCACCTATCACTCACCTTTTGTGCCCAACACATACAAATGATGCACAGTACTAGTAATGCAAAGAATATAACACATACCCAACAATATGTGCCACCATATGATAGGATTTAATCTATCTTGATTTTTAATTGCATGCAAATTAGCAAAGACTCCATGTTCACTAATGTACTTGCTTAATTCATTTTGTACTAGAGCACACTCCTCATCATCAAGGATGAACTTATCTAATGCAAGCATATACCCACTTTGTGACCTTTGGATCTGTGTGTGGTTTTCTACTAACCTCACCCTTAGGTCCTATTTGGGACAACCAAGATGGACAATAGTTTCTGGGTGTAAGGACATATATTAACTTACTAAGGCATGAAGTGGAATATTCATATTATCCCACGTTTTGAGCACGCATTTATGTGATCATACAAGATTGTATCTCTTTGTTCAACGATGTCTTTGATTTGGCCTAGCATATTGTCCAAGTGCTCATACACCTCCCCAATCACTAGTTGACCTATATCTGCAAACCAAATATTATAAATGGGCTTGGTGAACTACAAAATACACCTAACTTGTGCCCAAAACTGATTGTCAAGGTTTATCAGATGTGGATGCAATGTTGTTTTTCAAACCCTACTATGAATCACTTGATACCTATGTTCCATGAAACCTCTAGGAACCTGGCGTTTCAGGCCATACCCATACCTGAAACTTGGAAACTTGGTTAAAACTTAAAACTCGACTGAAACTCGACCATCATGTAATCATCTATGAGAGTTATTATAGACTTGGTTTTCCTTATAAATCGTCATCTATGGGTATTATTCCTTTTTTTTTTACAAGATAATGTGTTATTCACTTATATATATATGACGTTTCGGCCAACGTTTCCATTTTTGGGAGGTGACGTTTCTAAATGTACCTGTTTCAAAAACTCTAAAACGTTTCAGCGCTTCGTGCAACTTAGCTTGAGACCATACTAGCCAATGCCTCTTTTATGTTCAAAAAGCACTTGAAGGTGAGGTAAAGCAAATATAGTCTTTTTGCAATTTTAAGTAGCTTCAACATGGACAAACAAAAGCTCAATCTTTAAAGCATTTCATAGGATATGTGGGATACTCAAAGGTGATTGCATTTGTTCCAGATGTTGTGGTAAAAGATATTGTATCATAACATGATTGTTTGGGACTAAGAGAAAAATGGATCTCAAGAATTCAAGAGTACTTTTCCATTAAATACCATTAATATTGTAAGACCAATTTAGGTAAATATAGCAGGTAATGTTTTGATGTAATTCTTCAGGATCCATCACATAGTATTTTGGTTCAACATTTCAAACCAACAAGTGTGGTTCATCATTAGGACAATAATCAAAAATCTGATCCAGTCCAAAGGAATAAATAGGGTAGAGATATAACAGAAAGGGACAAAAACCAGAAAATTCAAAAGCCACAAAAATGGGTCAAACACCAAAACTAAACGTTGGAAAAATTCTAAATCAAGCTATGAAGGTCAAAAGGAAATTTTCACCTCCCGAAATTAATAAAAAAATCTATATCCTCTTTAATAAATAAACCCCCAAAATAATCAACAAAGATCATATAACGTATAATTAATATTATAGTCCAAAAATTAACCAAAGCTTTAATAATAATATGGTTTAATATTAATAATAGTAAAAAACAACTCAATGCTATTTAATTAATAAGAATAATGTTTAACGTATCATAATAATAATTATATATTCAAATAATATTCAATATATCATAATATTAACTATATAATTAATTGATAATATCAGTAGTAAAATATATAATATTTTTGACAAATATGAGAACAATATTTAAATAAATAATGTAAATAGAACACATTGGAATAAATAATAATAATAACCTAAGTCTATTAATCAAATAACCAAAAAATAAACAATAAAAATATAATTCATAATATAGACTTTAAATGTATACAGAAACAAAGCTAGGGTAAAGGATTAATTTATATATAATTATTTTATTTAAATATAAAGGTAAAACCTACAAATTACGAGAGAAAACAAAGACCAAAACATTAAGCTCACAAGGATATAAAATAGAAAAAGAAAAGGGGTGGCGCAGCGTGGAACCAAGGACAATAACAAAAAATTGCGGCCGGGGGGGGGGCGCCAGAACAAGGATCATAAAATATAAATTTCAACGAAAACAAAAAGGACAGGCAAAGAATTAACACAATAATAACACAAAGACAAAAACCAAAACAGCAAGAAAGAGAGTTATTTCCAGCCACATACCAAGGGCATAATCAAGAGTAATCATCTCCAAGTTGGTAAGGGGCTGTCTTACACTCAATCTCGTGCTTTTTCAAGGATTTACTCTTCATTTTATTGAATGTTTGATTGCTGTTTTGCATTTTTCTGCAATAAAATATCATTTATAGAGTTGCAATAATTTAAACTAACTCCTAGAGCCCATCACCCAATAGAGATTTACAGGCACTGGTCTACTAATCCTATGGTGGATTGTTTGTTTGTGTAGGGAAGCCCGCCGTGGTATTTTATGATTTTGCCTAAACAATAGGGATTTATGTTGAGGTGACAGTGGGCACTTGTCTTGTGTGGTGCCGCATCTAGCATCTTGTTGGTCCTTTTGCAAGATTGCTAATTCGTGTGATAACAAGCCCCTCTATCCATAATACGATATATGTCTGACAAACCATGAAGAAGTAGACTGCTTCCCTAGATCAAGTGTCTATCTTATAGAATATGACCACAGGAGCTTCACTGGGGGAGCAATACGATACCATGTGCATTCATATTGGGGGATATATATTGAAGAAGAAATGACATAATATATTGGGGGATATATAGAGGCTAAGGGTTTTTATAATGGAAGGCTATGTCACATGGTTCGAGTTCGAATTCGAGTTCAACAACGATTAAGTTCGATTCGAATTCGAATTTTCCAATCAGGTTCGAATGAGGTTCAGCATTAGGTTCGACTATACATATTTTTCAATATATATATATATATATATATATATATATGACCTCGGTCTAATGGAGCAGGAATAACCTTGTATAATGGACGTTGCAAAGATTGAAGGATTAGACATTCTCGACATATCTGTTTTAGCATACAAATCTACCTAGACATATCACAATTGCACAGCTAGTGATCTCGACATACCTGTGAGGATCTCAGCTGAATGGAGTAGCAAAGATCTAGGACAAAGGCACAGTGTCAATGGATCTCGCATAGCAGTCTTGGCATCAAGGCCTCGATGATACTCTTGTAGAAGTCTAGACTCTAGACAAAGAACAGCAGTGATAGAACCTCTCTCTCGGCCTAATAAGATTGATGTTAGACGTTGTCTCAATCACATAAATATATATATACTACAATTGTGGCACAATAACAAAGCCGCAGAAATGATCATTCTCGGAGGATACAATCCCTGCATAACAAAGAGCCACAGTAACCATTACAGTCTCGGAATAAATGAGACAGTAAGGACCTCAATATAGTGAGGAATAGTATCTCATCTCGGTGAATCTATTTCTTAACAGTCAATGTATATATATATGTAATGGAAAGATCTTCGGATCCCTCACTATCTTTACATGATCTCACTGTCTCGGTGTAAGAAAGATCACAATGATCCTGCAGTCATGGAATACACTCTTGCATGATCACAGTCAACATGATGGTCTAGAGTACAGTGATGAAGGTAGGATAAAACAGCTATCATGGCTGTCATAATGAAGTTCTCAGTGCATCATTAAAAAAATCGAACCTTAAAAAATTCATTAAAATTCGCCTTCAGGTTCGTTGAGGTTCGTTTAGGTTTGAGTTCGTTCAAGTTCGACTTGAGGTTCGAATTTCAGGTTCGGCAAACCTGAACGAATTTCAAATTTTTTTCAGGTTCGCCGAATTTCGAATCTGAACCTTCAGGTTCGCCGAACCCTGTGACATAGATGGAAGGTATAAAAAATGGAGCTCAATGTTAATGAAAAAATATAAAGGGGTGTAAAAAAAGTTAATGAAAAAATGGATACCTACAATATCTAATGAAAGTACGGGTTTTTTACATTGGGAAGGTGTATTGGGTTCATATTGCTAGGGGCTTAAATAATGTGATTTTTAGAGGTATTTTCCAATATGTAGTCAAATTAAGGGTATTGTTTAGTATGTCACGAACGCATGTGATATGTCAGAAGTTCATTGAGTGAAGCCACTGTGAATACAACCAATATCAACAAACAACTCAAAGTCCAAGGCACTCTCATGAAGAATGCAATGTCATCCATCATCACCTATTTGCTGAAAATCATCTAAAAACTATGTCAAGTATTAGAAACACATCATAGAGGGGAGTGCATACCAAGATCACGTGTATGTCCCATCAAGTATGGCCATAGGACCATGATAGACACAAAAAAATCCTAGGGCACTCTATCCAAGAAGTGTGAGCCATTAACCATGCCAAAATTAGCCTTGAAACCCTAGTTTCTCCAAAATATGAGGTGAACACTCATCAAAAAGAGTTTTTGATCTCATCAAGTATCACTGTAGGAGTATAATAGACACTCCAAGAACTTGGATGCTCCATCACAAGAGTCTAGTAGCATATCACCATCGCAACCCTCATCAAACCCCATAGGTTGCTCCAAAGTATGGCAAAGAGGTGAGTAAACTTTTAATGTGTTCAATATAATCATAAAAGAAAAATAGACATGAGAAATACCAAAGCGCTCCTTCACAAGAGCCACATCTCAACCTAAAATGACAAACCCTAAAAACAGTGTTGATAATATCGATATCGGCAAAATATCGGCGAGGGTCCTGAGAACATCTTATCGGCAATATAGGCAAGCATAAAAAATGCATAATATATTCATTTTTTTCAAATTTTTAAACATATAAAGCAATAACAACATGAAATAAACACATTGGCACATAAATATGAAGAAAGCACTGATATATATGATGTCAAATAGAAATGATACATCAAAGGCGATGCCAAATCCTGTTGATCCCTGATAATTGTCCAATCAAGGACTCAAATGTGGAGAACCAATACAAAATAACATCACATATATAAAAGTATCCCATCATCATGAGTTATATGTAGCAAAACAAAGAAAACTAGCAGTTATCTATCTGAAATCAGTGCCCTCTCCCCCTTTTACGGGAAAACGTGATGGGTTGTTTATCAGGCCTGCCCCTAGCAGTAGAAGGCCCTAGCCCTACCCTAATGTCAAATAATGAGTGATAGGTATAGAGTTGTGCTCTCCTATATCTATAGCAGATGGTGTTGATGCTGATGTTCCCATAGTCTCCTCCTCCTCCTCTTCGTGTTGCTCCTCCTCCTCCTCCTCCTCTTGCTGCCCCTGTTCTAATGGATCATCTGGCTCTAACCATGAAGGTGACTCCTCCAAGATGGGCACCTCAAACTCCACCCTCCACTGAGACAATACATCAATATTGTCCAAGGAAATGGCATCTGGATCCATTGGTGCTTCTATTTGCTTCACTGGAAGTCGGATATTGTAATGCACATACAGTAAATCATTGAGGCGTGCGAACTCCAATCTATAAGAGTGTCAAAAAAACTAATGAGTCTTGACTCTTGACACTTGAGGGTCATGAATTAAAAATTAAATTTTACAATAAATGTAATTGCTCAACTGAATGAAGCTCAAAGTTATACCTGTTGCGTTTTTTTGAGTGTATTTTCTCAAATACACTCCAATTGCGCTCACACCCTGAAGAGCCACATGTTTGACTCAGGATTCTTACGACCAATTTCTACAAATTTGGTGCCCTTACACCATAGCTTCGCCACCAAATATCTACAACAAAATAAAGAAATAAAAAAGTCAAAAACTTAAAACATAATTAAAGTTTCAAATAAAAGTTACATAATTGAATTTTAAAAATCTACAATTATAAATAAGGAAATTCTAATGAGTGATGACTTGTCACTTACGTGGCATGAACAGGGTCCTTTCCCTAATAGCATCATCAAAGCCAAATAGGCCAACACAATCCCGATAAAAAAGCATCTCGCGATTGATTTTGCTACGAAGCTCAGGATCAGGTACCATCCTATGAATACAGGAATGGAGCCCTTCCATCACCTTGCCATCAAAATCAAAGGCACATTTGTATGAACATGAGAGGTTGAGGAAGAGTGATGCTACATGAATGGGTCGATGAAGCATCCCTGTCCACCGACTATCAATCACATCCCATAACATCATATGCCTATCAAGCCCAGCAAAACCCTTGTATGCATAATAAAAACGAATGGCCTCCTTGGCCCTATCCACGACTTCATACAAATAAGCCATTGCAAGCTTGTCCCCATCTACCAATCTCAGAACCTTTACTATAGGTTCACTAACTGAGCATGCTTCTTCTACTCCCTGCCAAAACGTGTTAGAGTACACAATTTTTGCAATGGCTCTACCATCTTGTCTCCTATTGTATCTATAATCACACCACTCATCAAAAACAAAGATTTGCTTCAACTCGCATTGGCATCGAAGCAAAGAATGAAAAGTAATAAAGTTGGTGGCAAAAAGTGTGATTGCAGGACACTACAACTCCTTGTTTCTAGTGTACCTCCTCATGAGGCTAAGAACAAAAGCATGGTTATAAATAAACTTGGGGACGCTCCTAGCCATATCAATCACCTCCTTTATGAAGGAGAGTTTCCCCATATCCTCAAGCAGCAAATGGATACAATGTGCTACACACGAATGCCAGAACAATGTGCGGTGCCTCTCCATAAGAATCCTGCTGACAGACACATAATTCGTTGCATTGTCTGCTATGACTTGCACCACATTCTGCACACCAATCTCCCAGATGAACCCATCTAACAACTCACATATCATTGTTGCATCTTTGATATGTGTTGATGCATCCACTGATTTAATAAACATGGTACCTTTAGGACAATGTACCAAGAAATTTAGAAGGGTCCTACCCTTCCTATCTGTCCAACCATCAGACATCACTGTGCATCCAAAAACTTCTCATGTTTGTTTCAACTCCGCCAATCAATAGTTGATGTCCTGCTTTTTTGCTTGAAGAATTGGCCCCGCAACTCCTCATATGCAGCACTTTTGTGCCTTGGACCCACAACAACAATAGCATAACACATTGGCTGCCAAAATGGATTGGTTTTGGTGATGTTGAGAGGTAAGTCACTCTAGAAAAGACACCTCCCCATAACTCTATCTGCTTCTTGCTTCTCCTTTTTTTTTAACAATCGATTTTATGGAAGGTTGTGCTCCATGTCCTGTTTGTGGAGCCCTTCGCACTATTCTCAACCTCAAAATCAGAAGAAGATATCCTGAAAGATCTACCTGCACGTTCAGCCTTGTTTCTTTCTGCCTCTTCCTTCTTTTTGTCTTTTTCATCAATTGCTTCAAGAGTTTTTCGTATAAGCTCCAAACTAGAGACTGTACAAAGCCCAACATCATGTCGAGGGAGTCTATCCAAATGGTATTTCAATCGTGTAACCCCTCCTGTCATCGTGGTCCCACACAATTTGCATGATAGATATGCTTGATTTGTCCCACCATCAGGCTCCCCATACTCCCAAAATGGGTCCAAGGCTTTTGGCATATTTGTAGTGAGCTAATTCAAACCTAGGGCACCAAAAAAACAAAACATTGGAATTAATGATTAAAGTTACTCCACCCATACACAAAAAATAATAAGTAATAACCACTTCATCTTACAAAATACTTTTTTGCTACATTATTTGCAATGTGAATTCATTGAAAATGACACTAAGAAAGTGCATTTGAAAGTTAAAAAAAGAAATGGAGTTTGCTATCCAAATATGGAGAAAACCCTTGCATTGGCTCATGGGCATGAAAATCATAGCAAATGGAAAAAAAAGAAGAATAAGCAAAATGCTGGTAGGCAAAGAGGCAAGCAAGAATAACCCTACATCTATGAAAAAAATCATTAACATAGGGGTTTTTAAGAACATACCTGTTAATGGAAGAAATGAAGTTTGTCAAATTGTTCTTCAATCTTTGATCAACAAAAAATTCGTAGTTGGTGGTGATAATGACTCTTCGATCCTCAATTCCTCCTTGACAACTACCACGACGCTCTCCCCTTCTCCAACACTCAGAAAACTAAAATGGGCAAAAAAAAAACGGTTTTTCCCTTTTCTAGGTGCAGGTTAGACGGATCAGTGATATTTACTATCGTCACACGATAATTTCACGAGATATCGGTGATATCTCAAAAATATCGCGATATTTCCGGGGAGCGAAAATATCGTGATATTTCCAAATATCAGGGATATATCGCCGATATTGTCAACACTGCTCCAAAACATGCATGACGAGGTAAACACTCCATGAACTAGCTTGTCTATCTTGTCAAGCATCATCACAAAAATACAGTAGATGCATGAAATGTTAGAGTACTATTCCACAAGAAATTTTTCCACCATACCATACAAGCCATCTAGGGGCAATACCATGAAGCAAGGAGCTAGTACCAAGAAGCTGATCTAAAGATATGAAAACCATCATATCAAAGCACCAAAGAGCATGTCATCACCATCATTCAACCAAGCAATATGTGGCTATGATGAAAGTAAAACGGACAAGACCATCAACTCCATAATCCATCAAGGAAGACTACTATGCTTAACCATCCCCAAGCAACATCATGGAGGATCTAGAGTCATCACTATCTCAAGATGCACTATCATCAAGCAAAAATAAGAGGTATGCAACTCAAGCTCATCATCATCCATGCAAGTTACCCTTGCAAAACTTTTCATGCGATGAGAATCACAATTTACTACTCACACCAATATGAGGGGTAACAGGTTCCATTTGGTTTCGTACTTTCATTTGTGAATCTCAACAATCAATAACCCAAACCCTTTTGAACCTAAGACAAATTCAAATACTAGCATGTCCCATTCTTAGAACAATCTTAATCAAAATGAACTTGTCTAGTGGCCTTGTTTTCAGTGTTTGGTCTCATGGTTGGCTCTACGCTTATCATATTCACTATAAATATAACAAAACATAATAATCTTGCATTACATGACCCTAACAATGCATTAGTGGGCATTCAAAATGTCTTTACCATATCTAGCATTGAAGCTTTGTGGAATCAATAATAAGGTACACACATATATTTTATCCTTGCCTTCATGCATATCCATATAAATCATATTATTGCTAGAAAAAATTGTTAATTGGCATTAACATCTCCACACACAGTCCAAATAGTGAAGTTACCATTGTAAGGAGATGGTAAAATGTTACCATGTTCAAAATAAATAACGATATTGGAGTAACAACTAGATTTGACCTAGATTTATATCCTCCCTAAATGTTTTTAAAGAAAATATGGCTGCTATCATACAAAACAATATTTGTGTAAAATATTAATGTAATTTTATTATGTATCATTTGCAAACATATGCACATTTGCACAACACCCTTACAATTAGGGGAGGAATAAAGTAGGTGGTACATTCCATTATGTAATTGATTTCATATAAGATTATTAGACATTAAGAAAAGCCCCATCACACTCTTATGCAAAATTCTCCTTTCTATTCCAGGAGCTCTTTTCCAACGTACCATCATCCAAAGTTGAGAATACAATACAAGCCTCAAGCAAGTTTTTGGCAATCCCATGCATATGAGAAGCTTCTTGTCAGTTCTTCCCTATATTATATATCCTATAAGTTAAAGAAAACATCTTTTTCCCACAAGGGTGTGGTCTAGCAGTAAGCAGTGAGGTGATCTGGAATTTATTAATTCAGAGACCTGGGTTCATAACCCTGAAGTGGGTATGCATGAGGCCAGCTCCAAGTTCTGGATGACTTTCACAGTATAGATACATCCCTCATAGCATGGTAAGCATTTCCTGATGATGGCTCAAATAGGAAGGCACATGGCACGTTATTGCAGAAAAAATTGTTCCATAGGACTTTTCACACTCACTGACATTACTAATCATTTCATCCCTTAGAAAAACATGTCCTACAGAATGTACTGGGAATATTGATGCCAATTTATTTTTTGGAAGACAAGTGCAAAAGAAGACAACAAAACTTGCCCCATCTGTAGAAGCTTTTAACGGCTCCAGAAAGTGGTTTTAATGTTTAACATTATTATTTGTTCAAGCAATGCTAGAACTAAATTAATTTATGTTAACATGATGAAATAAGAAACAAAGGCATTTTAAGAGCTTTCTTCACACGTAAATACATTATCAATCTCTAAAGATATGTTTGGTACACGGTGTTCTCACTTCAGTTTGTTAGCACACTGTTAATCATGCTTAAGAGAAAAGAAAAATACTTGGACCGATAGTAATACAGCTATAATTTTGCAGCAATTGCAATGGCTTCCTATAAAATTTATATCAATATTAAGTCATAGTTCAGGGATATTTGGGGTGTGTAAGGAGTTTCAATGAATTCTCGAAAACCAAGGAATCACTGCACAATATCGACCTACAAATTTCCACATGTTTATCACTGTTCCCTACTTCAGTTCTATTTTCAACAAGGAAAAGTGAAGCAAAAATGAAGATTCCGAACCTTGCATTCAAACTGAACAAAGTAAAATAATCATACCCTGGCTCTCATAGAATGGTCTAGTAATATGTTGGCAGACTTTATGTCTCGATGAAGTACTGAGGGTACTGCCTGTGACAAGATCAATTAAAGAATCAACTGCAATTTGATAGATTTTGTTTGTATACAATATTTGAAGGACTCAATTGCAGAAAAACAAAAAAAGGAAAAATGATTTTCAACTATTCTATTCATCATCAGAAACAGAAAGTATACCCCGTCATGGAGATATTCGATTCCTCTTGATATATCTTGTGCTATGCGAACCCTTCGTTCCCAATTTAATGGCTCCAAACTCTCGTCTAAATAAAAAACACAGCATAGAGGAAGCAATTTTATCAGTAGTAACAAATAAGCATTTCTCAAAGCATGACATATATAAAAGGAACCACTCTAATTAATTCAATTAACAAAATACTAAATATGTAAGAAGCATAACAGATTTTCTTAGATAAAATATTTCCAATCCCTCATTTCTTGTTAGCATAGTCCATAATATGTACGTGTCTTGTGTGGACAAACAATAGAATATTTATATAATATTGTTGCCTTTGCGAAAACGATAACGTCACTTCATTAACTGTTGATTTCGGGTAGCATCAGATGTAATCTAAACACAAAATTTGGTGGAGAGGTTGGGGCACATGAGATCTCCAATACCTAGAAAGGGTTTGGGCAGATACTAAACAGATCAGGAGATATTAAAATAATTAATATTTTTAATGGAGTTCCTAAGTCTAAACTTAGGAAAAATAAAATATCAACGTGTATTAATATGAATCTATGTTGGAGTGGTCCAAAAGACATGGATCAAGCCAGATCTAATCGTAGCCATTGATTAGGGACTTAATTTCGGCCGTTGAGATGTCAACAGAAAAAGTATAAGAGGAGGCTTGAGAGTCACTTGGAGAATACACCAGAGTGATCAATGATTCTATTCTCTAGAGCAGGGTTTGCTAAGAGAGATAGAATCAGTGATCGGGAGAGCCGCTGAGGGGCATTGAGTACAGAGAAACAGAGAAGGCAGAGATTGTGTCGGGAAAGCAACGCAACAGCCAAAGAGAGTGATGCAGAGCCAGCAAGGGCTCACGCAAAAGCAGCCAAGTGTTGCGCAGAACACTAGAGAGGCCAGCGTATCTGATGCAGAGGCCCAGAAAGCTGACGCAGGGCCTCCTGGGGCTGACGCAGGCCAAGAAAGGCTAACGCAAGGCCAGCATGAGACAGAGAGGGGTTAACGCAGTCCAAATTAGGCAGACGCTGGGGTTGCAGAGCAGTTTTGTGCTGAGGAGCTGTCGGAAGGATTTTCCGGGGTTTCAGCCAAGAGATTTCTCTCAAACTGTGAGGTATAGCTACTAAGGAAATTCTCTGTTGGGTAGGCCAGTTTTCGGCACTCAGATTGTACTCTGATATTGCTTAATAAGAAAACCCTCAAATAGCTACACCGGTTTCCCCCCATTGGGTTTTTCCGAGGACATTGGTCCAAAAATAATGGTGTCATGTGGTGTGTTTGTTCTTGTTTCTTTTAGTTGTTGATCTGTAATATGTTGAGCATGCACTGGTGTTTATTTTCAATATTTACTTTGTAAATAACTTGTTAAAGAAAAATAACAAGTAGGTAGGAATAAATCAGAAAAAATGCATGAAGGGTTTCTAAACTAAGTAAACTTGGAAACTTCAACATGGTATTGAAGCGTGATTGCAAATCACAGGAGGACTAAAAGACATCAACTGAGCGGAGTAATAGCAACAGAAAACAGCAGTCCCGAGGTGACAGAAGTTGTTTCTAGCAGCACAGAAGCCAAGAAGTGTGACGCAGAACCAGCCAGAGCCACGCAGAAGAAGTCGGGAACTGCGCAGAACCTCAGAGAGGCTAGCATTGCTGACGCAAAGGGCCAGGGGGCTGACGCAGACCCATCTGGGGTGACGCAGAGCCAGCGTTGGGCAAAGAGGGGCTGACGCAATTCAGAGAGAGACAGTTGCTAGGGTCTAGAAGGTTGCAAGAATATTGCAGAGTGGAGTTGGTGAGGTACTGTAGTTAGAACAGTACCTGACAGAGTAGGGCCAGAGGAGTTGTTACCAAGGGTTTCTAGCCGAGGAACCTAGATCAGCAGTGTAGTTACACAAGACGATCAGAGTAGTGGACATCTCGACAAGCGGCAGAAGGATTTCCAGGAGGGAAATCAGGACTCAGAGGGAATCCAGAAGAGAACTTTCAGATGGGAAGTAGAGACTCAGAGGAGTGGAACAGAGAACTTCCAGGAGGGAAGTAGAGGAGCGTCATGGCACTTCACGAGGTAAGAGACCAAGATAGACTGAACGGAGCATCGAACTTCGCAGTCTGGAAGGCCAGAATCTTATCAGTGCAAGACAGGAATTGTGTCAAGAACTTCGCCTTGAAGGCGATAGCTATCCCAGTCGACCCAAATGATAATGACAAGTACGAAGAGGTGATGGCGAGGGCCAAGTGCATTATCCTTGACAAGGTCAAGGATCATGTGGTACCACATATAGCCGAGAAGGAAACGGCAGTTGACATGTGGGAGGCTCTCAAGAACCTGTACCATCATACTTCTGTGCAGAGAAGAATTCTACTTGAGAATCAGTTGAGGTCGTATCAGATGAAGAAGGGTCAATCGATTGACACCTTCCTCAGAGGACTGAATGAGATCCGAGACCAGCTGACTACTATAGGAGCGACACCAAATCAGGAGCTTATGGTGAGGAAAACCCTAAATGTTGTCTCAGAAGATTGGGAAGTGTTTGTCCAGAGTATCTTGTGCAGAGGGACTCTCCTACCTTGGGACGAGATGTGGGCAGCCCTTCGCCAGGAAGAGATCAGACGACAATCAAAGACAAGTAGCAGCAGCAAAGGGATCAAAGTTCAGCAAGAGGAAGAAGATGTGGCCCTAACATCTGAGGGAAAGCAAGAGAAGCAGAAGAAGAAAGATCTCTCCAAGATCAAGTGCTTCCACTATGGGGAGATCGGTCACTATGCGACCCAGTGCCCAAGGAAGAAGAGTAAGGGAGAGTCTTCTGAGACTAAGGCAGTGCCAGCACGGGCAGAGAAGGAAGTTTTGACAGATGATGATTGTGCCATGAGTGCACACGCGCCACTTGAGCGGAAGTGGGGAGACATCAAGCTATAGTCAGGCAGACTACAGGCGATGAGGGGCAGGATCCTTGAGGTACCCAGCCTCTTGGATTAGACCTTGCTACAGGAGCCCTGATGAGTAGCAGCAGGAATGGCTGGGTGGGTAGAGACGGATGCGGATGGAGCAGCAGAGAGCTATAGTGCAGGAGTCCCGAGACAGCGCAGATCTAGCAGGCTGCAGCAGTGCGAGAGGCACAGGAGTGTTGCACCAGTGCAGGAAGGCACAGAGAGGTGTGCAACTGTGCGAGATGCAAGGAGTTGTTGCAGCAGCGCAGAGGTCAGAGAGGGAGCACTTGTCAGCGGCAGAGGGAGCTTTAGCATCAGTGGGTTAGTTGGGAGATCAGTGACTTACTTCTCAGTAACTGAGTTGCAGTGCAGCAGTGGGCAACACGATGCAGCTTGATGAGAGGAGGTGTAGTGCTAATGCAGTGCTGGGAGAAAGGACCAGCAGCAGCACGAATGCAGAGGGAGTTGTCGTACAGATGCAACAATGGCAGTGGAAAAACCATGGGCAGAAGTACAGGAGGCAGCAATGCAGAGGACATTGGGCAGGAAGGCCTAGCATCAGCACAATTACCGTTGTCGGATGATCAGAGTAATACTCAGTGAGGAGTATTGCTAGAGCACAGTCCTCGCTAAGAGGGAGTGTTGATTTGGGGTAGCATCAGATGTGCTCTAGCCATGAAATTTGGTGGAGAGGTTGGGGCACATGAGATCTCGAATACCCAGAAAGGGTTTGGGCAGATTCTAAACAGATCAAGAGATATTAAAATAATTAATATTTTTAATGGAGTCCCTAAGTCTAAACTTAAGGGAAAATAAAATATTAATGTGTATTAATATGAATCTGTGTTAGAGTGGTCCAAAAGACATGGATCAATCCAGATCTAATCTTAGCGATTGATTAAGGACTTAATCTCAACCGTTGAGATGTCAACAGGAAAAGTATAAGAGGAGGCTTGAGGTTCACTTGGAGAATACACCAGAGTGATCAGTGATTCTATTCTCTAGAGCGGGGTTTGCTAAGAGAGATAGAATCAATGATCAGGAGAGCAACTGAGGGGCATTGAGTACAGAGAAATAGAGAAGGCAGAGATTGTGTCGGGAAAGCAGCGCAACAGCCAAGGAGAGTGACGCAGAGCCAGCAAGGCTCATGCAGAGGCAACCAAGTGTTGCGCAAAGCACCAGAGAGCCAGCGTGTCTGACACAAAGGCCCAGAAAGCTGACGCAAGGCCTCCTGGGGCTGACGCAAGGCCAGCGTGAGACAGAGAGGGGGTGACGCAGTCCAAATTGGGCAGACGCTGGGGTTGCAGAGCAGTTTTGTGCTGAAGAGCTGTCGGAAGGATTTTCCGGGGTTTTAGCCAAGAGATTTCTCTCAAACTGTGAGGTATAGCTGCTAAAGAAATTCTCTGTTGGGTAGGCCAGTTTTCGGCACCCAGATTATACTCTGATATTGCTTAATAAGAAAACCCTCAAATAGCTACACCGGTTTTCCCCCATTGGGTTTTTCAAAGGACATTGGTCCAAAAATAATGGTGTCATGTGGTGTGTTTGTTCTTGTTTCTTTTAGTTGTTGATCTGTAATATGTTGAACATGCATTGGTGTTTATTTTCAGTATTTACTTTGTAAATAACTTGTTGAAGAAAAATAACAAGTAGGTAGGAATAAATCAGAAAAAATGCATGAAGGGTTTCTAAACTAAGTAAACTTGGAAACATCAACATTAACTGTATTAAGTCCTTGACTGCTGTTATTATTAATTATACACATAAATATCTTATCTAAGTTTTATGTACACTTTTGATGCAAAAATAGATTTAATCAAATATTCAAACCCTATAATTATACATAATGATGTCCATTAACAAATGCCATTTAAGCACATAACATTAATTTCATTTTCGTCCCATCGTAATAGCTTGAGTGGTTGCGAGTATGGTTTGCTCTACCATTCACCTGGGCTCAATTCTAAGAGACATGTTTGGCCCATTGTGATAAGGTTAGAATGTTAGGTTCTCCCAGTACGAAGGGCATCTTGGCCCTTGCTAATTCGTAAGTTATTGGTATGTCTGGCTTGTGGGCTATTGGATGTACTCTTGTTTTTATAGTGGCAGTCATGGTTAATAGAAATATTAATTCCATTTTTGCTTTAATCATATGAAAACCCATTTATTAACATGCAATATGAAAATCTTAAGATGATAAATATAATATGCACCATAAGTTATGCAACAAATGTTGAAGAATGTAACTAGGTTCGGTCTTCATAATTGTACTTGAGTCAAAATGAAATATATTTGTCAAAAGAAAGCAAAAAGAAATTTTATTATTATTTTAATTGACTTGTTAAAGCATGGGTTTCATGCTTGGGTCAATTGTTATAGGTCAAGCCTCCATTGTAGGCTTTAGGTTGTTGACAAAGTCAATTATTGTTTGGTCAAAGACTCCTCCATCAAGTCAGCCTCTTCATCAAAGTCTCCATCAAGTCGGCTTCCCTCAAAGAACACATGTCGGCCTAATATAGGGACACATCTCTTCAAGAAGTCATGTCGGCTTATTTACTATGGGAATCAACTATATATAGGCATGTGCACCTTCGACCAAAATTGCAAAGATGATTTCATGTGACTACAGAGACAAGTTCGGAGAGATAAGAGTTTGGTACTATTGCAGTAAGATTCTCGGCATATCTCTCTGAGATACAAGTACGGATTGCAGTTCGGTACAAACTCTCAGATGGAGACAAGTTCAGAAAAAGTCAGATAGAAGTTTTCAGTGCTATTACAGTGAATGAGTTCGGATCCAATTCAGAGAAGCAATCTCGGTGTACCACAGTCTCGATGTATCCACAGTCTCGGTGTATCACAGTGATGCAAAATCTCAGTAAGAAGCT
The DNA here is from genome assembly GCA_031772625.1 of Pinus tabuliformis. Lineage (NCBI taxonomy): Eukaryota > Viridiplantae > Streptophyta > Pinopsida > Pinales > Pinaceae > Pinus > Pinus tabuliformis. The sequence continues at coordinate 458,608,390 of CM062820.1, forward strand.
CGGTTGTCACAGACTTCAGTATGCCTTAGTGAAGTTCGGATCACAGGTTGTCACAGTGATAGTGTATGAAGATGGCTCCTTTGTCACAATGAAGGTTGCCTCAGAACTTCAAGACCAAAGCATAATCTTATTGAAGGACCAAAGCATCTCATTGTTGCAAGGAAGTAGTTGAAGAATAAGCTACTGCTCAGCTGAAGAAGAAAATGCAAGGTTGACTTGATGGAGGAAGTCTCTAGTATAGGTTGTGAAGGTCTTGGTCGTCTCATCTTTTGAATCTACTAAAGGAAGAATTTTGACCGGGTTTTCCCCTAGAGTGGGGTTTTGCCCTGGCTGCGTGCCTACATCTCGTGTCCTCTATTATTTGTTGTTTGGCATTAGTCTTGATGATAAAGAAAAGATAAATCAAACAAAAGAATAATAATAATGAAACATCACAAGATAATGTCATAATAAGAGAAATCGATTAACTGCCACACTTTGGATTTCTCAACATGGAATCAGAGCTAAGGTCATGATCAAAGGCAGTTTGAAGATCACTTATACATCTTTGAAGTATTCTCAGTGAAAGGTTTTGTTTGCATTTGTATTAAAGATCAAGTCAAAAGGACATTTTCTAGGCTAATAAAACTAGGATTCAAAGGCATCTTGAAGGGCTGAGTAGCACATTTCAAAAGGTCTGAGAATCATAGTGAGGCAGTTCGATCATTTTAGAGAATGGGTAATTGTTAAAATTGGTAACTAGGGCCAAACTCCACATGGGTCATCTTATTTATTCAGCTGATATTTTTTTTGGGATTCCTCTCTCCGAGAGGTGTAGGATTGATCTAAAGATCATCTGATTCTGACATGTACAAATGAAGTTCTGAATTTATTTTGATTATGGTCAAATTGTCAAGGTCGTCCAGCAAACTTATGTAGGCTCAGAAGCCCAACAGTCATGTCTATTCATCATCAACGTTGCATATAAATAGAAGGTGACTTAGCCTCATTTGGACACACTCATCTTCACACTTCTCTCTCTCTCTCTTAATTGATTGGGTATGGATTTCTGAGCCTCTCTCTCTCTCCACACATTCGAAATTTTAGGAGAGCGAAATTTCAGGAGGCCAATTTCAAGAGACTGAATTTCTGGACAGTTTGACCAAGTGTTGACCAACATGCATTGACCTCCTTTGACTGTGGTTTTGTGAGGGCTATCTTTGTTTGGGCAGGCCGCATTTCTGGGCACAGAAATCAAGGCTAAACGTTCACTGTTGACCAACATTGACTGCAGCTAAGGCTGACCGCAGGTGGGTTGTTCAACCAGACTTTGACTGGGCTGAACTTGATTGTTTTTAGAGTTGTTTTATCTTGTTGTTTGGAGGCTGAAGTTGATAGAAGTTGACTGATTTGCTGAGGGTCAAATCTACCCTGTTGACTAGCATTGACTTTTTTGGTTAGGGCTCTTTTGTTGCTGTTATAAATTATCAGATTTGTAAATTGTACTATCTCTCTCTGCTGAACTATTGAAGACTAGAAGAAGATTTGATCAAGTGTTTCCCCACATTAGGGTTTGTCCCTGGCTGGTGCCACATCTTGTGTCCTCTTGTCTTGGCTTGTCTTCTATTGTTTATGTTTATGTTCTATTTGCGTTTTAGTATAATGTTGATGTGATTGCTAATTTGAATATTGATACTGGGCTAATAAAGAAATTGAAGTAAAATTGCTCTAAAGCATAGAACATACCATTGTTGCCTAAAATTAACATGGTATCAAAGCTAAGGTGAAGACAAAGGCCAAGCAAGAGTGAAAGAGCAATCACCATGTTGGAAATACTGAGAGGGGGGGTGAATCACTATTTCTTTTCAATTGTTACTTTTACCAGTTAGATCACTTATATTTAGAACACAAAATGAACAATAGGAATAAATGCTTTTATTAATATAAACTTTACAATGAATCAAGTACAATATAGATAGGGCTCCAACCCTAGATGAAAACACCCAGGCTCCAACCTAGGATGTGCCAAGCACCTACTTGGACTTTCCAAGGCACCGACCTTGTCAATTCTGAGGCAACGACTCCAAGGACTCCAATCCTATATCTTCTTCTTCAGGCACCAACCTGGATTCTTGAGGACTCTAATCCTCTAGGGCTCCAACCCTATCCTTCAAGGCACCTGTTAGGGTCCTATAATAATAGGATTCATAATTTTGAATTGGCTATGGTTAGTCTTGTAATATTGTACATACTTTTTCTTTCTGCAAAATGTTTTTCCATATTAAAATTAAAAAATGTAAAAAGGGTATGTCCTAAAAGAATAATCAAAGGATTAAAAGAAAGAAAAAGATCAAAAAAATATAAAATATAAACCCCAAAAAAGAGATAAGAATAGATCATGAAAGTGTGCAAATTCAAATGCCACTACTTTTACTTTACTTTGCAAAATAATATTGTGTGCAGCGTGTCAAAAATGCCACAATCCATGATGATCAAAGTAGTTTAAACTTGATTCATTCATGCTTTAAATTTCATGTTAATAGATAGAGAATAAAGAATTGGCCAAACTGTTTAATCTTGGCAGATCAATAGTTAGGTAGAGAATAAAAATGAGCTCAACAGTTTAATCTGAGCCATTGGAAGTTATAAGGTTAGAATTAGATAGTTTTCTTATCAAAAGAAAAAGAAATAAAGGGTCAGTAAGCTCAAATGCACCCAATGAATGAAAAGAAAATGCTAGGGTAAATAAAGGGTAGGTAGAAGAAGTTTTGCAAGTGCACAAGGTTACTAAGTCAAAAAGCACAATCATCATGCTTAATCCTATGTTTCATGTGCAGGAGGAATTGTGAAAGAGAAATTACATTCACTAAATTTTATTTACTAATTTCCCTTCATTTCACTAGCCCCCACATACTTACTTTATTAATTTCCCCTCATTATCCCTTCATTACTTGTAAAAACCCTTTCCCTTCATTTTGACCTTTTATCCCTTTGTTTCACACATTTCCCTAGACATTACCCTTCAAAAAACATTCCCCCTTCCCAAAATCCCTTTCCCTAGTGTGAAACCCATTCCTATCACAAATAATACATTTCCCCCCTTATTAATTTCCCCTTTTCCCCTTAAAAACCCACTAAAACCCTTTATCCTAAGTTATTCCCTAAAGTCCCGCTTTATAATTCCCCAACACCCTTTAACTCACCAAACCTTGGTGTATAGTTGAAACCCTCTGCCATATAAACCCATGGTCCCCACCTTTATTAACCCATTGTTTATATTTAAATCCTGTGATTACTTTTTAATTAATCACATTTCATTTGTCATTAAACCTCGGGCCTCGCCAACCACGTCCCAACTCCTTCCGTGCAACTTCACTGCACGATATCCCTCCGATCTCCCACCTCTAGATCCAACAGCGCATATCAATATCGCGCAGATTCACAATCTGACAGTTAACGGTCCAAAGGCACGCGAGATTTGCGGTTTTGGCCGAGCACTATTTGGCTACATGGCGGCACCAGGTTATATCACGTGCTCGCGAAAAATACTGCCCCCCACCCAAAAGTGGTGCGATATGGCCTAAAACCACCTCCCCGCCTAAACGAAAACTGCCCACTATTCATTCGCCAATTCTCACACCAAAATGTAACCGTTATTGGTTAAAAGGCCGAAAAAGCCCCATTTTGCTCTTTTCGCTGCAAACCTCTGTTAACCAATTCTGACACCCTGAACCTCTGTGCAACCTTTTTAGCCACCTCTTGCAACCAGAAGACGCTCCAGACACCAAATTGAAGCAGTGAATTGACAATTAAAGCCTCAGAAACCTTTGTTGCTACCATAGAACCCTGTCTGCGCACCAAATCACCAATTTCCAGGTATTCTTGAAAGAACCAGAACGACCCTATAATTTAATCTGTGCACAGTTATTATTAGAAGGTTAATTAATTAAATTAATTAAAAAACCTTTCTAAATTGAAGAAAAACTTATTGTGCATCCAAATCCTTTTCTACATATTATAATTACCCTCCCCACTGTTCCAGACCTTCTGACCTTACTCCTAAAGCCACAGAAAAAGTAATTCCATTGAATAGACCAAATTATGGCTTCCCAAACCTCTCTGGATGTAAGACCTCTGCAAACCCCACACCTGGATATTGACCACCTCCCATAGGCCAACAGAGAATTTCAAACCAAGGATACTGCTTCCCCTAGCCACTTACTGAAACTCCATTGTTGCAGTAGAGATAAATTCCTTAACCAGAATGATGACATTCACCTATGGGAATCAAATTTGCCCAAGTACTTGTTCCCACAGGTACACCTATTCCCAAAAATCATCCACTTCTGCCAAGCCTGCTATGTTCACAGTGAAAGAGGCTACTAAAGCAATTCAAAGAGTTAAGGCTAAACTTGGAAACATGCCAGAAGAAGCCACCAGAATAATTCAATTCCTTAACTCTAAAAATAAATATGAATTGCAGGAGTTGAACATAGCTGACAAGACTAGCACTATACTAGAGGTGAAGAAAGTACTCACCAAGAGGAATTTAATGATGCATCGAGGACAAATGCCAAACCATGGAGCTAGCTATAGGCAGGTTCATGGTTAAATTTGATGTTTTAAGGTAGAAAGGTCTGCAATCTCCCTTGGTAATAAATGACAGATTAATGCCACATGAAGACTATAACAGGAAAATCAGAGAAGTGGCAAGAGATCAAGCCAATAATTCCTCTATGAAAGGGATGCCTACAAGAAAAGTTTTGTACCAGACTTTCGAGAACCTATTTTACCTCCAGCATGAGGTAAAACACCTTTTTGTAAGCAAGCCCACCTTTGCAAAATACACAAAAGCAGATGAAGTCTACAGAAGAATGGTCAATATCAAATTACCAGATACAGAGACTTGGGAAAGATTAAATGATCTACTGTGAAATTGCAAGGTAAAAGTGAATACAGAGCAGTAAAAGAAAAGCAACAGGTCAACCTAGTTAAAGAGTATCAGTTAAAAGGGCAAAGTAAAAAGAACAGTCAGCGTGGAAGACGAACAGCAAAGGAGAAAAAATAGCAAAAGATCAAAGCATAAGACAACGGAGCTAAATAAACAGGGACAGATTGCAGCGGTTGAATATCTGTCTCCCATGAAGATATTTCTGTTTCCTAGAATAATTCCCAAAACAATTTGGGATATTTCGTAATAAGTTTTTGTATAAATACTTCATAACTCGAAGTATAGTGTGTGGATTGTTTGAGATTACTATAGTTGTATTGATCTGAAACCTGAGGGTTCATTGTACCAATTTTTCAAGTCAGCAGACTGGAATGAGTAATAAAGACATTGCATTACAGGATTCATGTGTTGGGTCACTTAAGTGAAGTATTTTCTGTTTGTCAAATTGTTAGCTTCTTAAGTGTTTCACATACTTGCATGTTATCTAAATTGAATGAATTAACTGGAACATTATAACAGAACTTGTTTAAGTACATTGTCTTGAACATTTAATCATTTTAATGTTTTCTTCTGATATCCAGAGTAGGGAGTCCTTCATTGCTCCCTAGTTTCGATTGACCCCTACCATTTCCCTCATTATCCGGTTTGAGGAACCCTTAATTGCTCCTTGACCCCGATTGAAAACCACTTCACCATCCAGCCTAATTCAGTCAGCTACCTTGCCCTGTAAACACTATTTTTAGAACTTGATCCAGTCCTTTTTTCTTGACACATGACCCCATAGCCCAATGGTAAAAGACATCCCTCTATCCATCTAAGTCAATGATTCCACCACCAACTCAAAATCAAAACCCAACCAAAGCTTAAATAACTAGCCTAAAATCAATTAACTAAACAAAGTTAAATCATAAAGAGAGAGCCCTCTCTGAGCATTAGGAAGGCTAGATCCTAATCTCAAAAGTAGGTTTGTGGTTACCTCTATTATTTCTTTCATAACAACTCTAGGGAAATTTTAGAGTGATAACAGCACCAACCTTGTTTGTTCGAGGCTCCAACCTTCCGAGCACCAAACCTCTGGGCTCCAACCTTCCGGGCACCAACCCTCTGGGCTCCAACCCACTGTTGTACTTTGTCTAGATATGTTTGATAGAAAATCACGACTCCCAAAGTCTTCTTCACGGATCCTTGTCAATCTTCAATTTTATCATAGTATCCATGTTATGTCATCAATGACAACCTTGTCATATAGAAGGTGTCACCATTGCTCTTCATCATCCCCAATCAATTTCTTCAAGTTACCTCATGATGACATCAACACTGCATTATGATCTTCAATACAACACTTCAATGTGTCTTCAATGAACTGCACCAAGTTCTGCACCAGCTCTAATAATAGTTCTACACCTTCTTCAAATCTGGTCCAAGGTTAGCCCCAAAGATTACTTCAAGTTACCTCCAAAGGTCTGCACCAAACTTACCTCCAATCAATCCACTGTACAAGAGCTTCTATTTCTTCACTGCTTGCTTTAATTGCTTCATTGTCCAATGCTTGCTCCAATTACTTCTCTATCCAACGCTTTGCTCCAAACAATGCCTAATCCAGGCTTAAGACTGAGCCTCTTCAAATGACTGTAACAAATAGGTACAAGTCTCCACAGGTCAAAGAATAGGTGACAGTTGTTTGGATAGTCCATTATTCATAAATCCTTAAGCGAGCTCCCACAGGTGGCCTTTAACTGCTTGTCAACGTCCTTAAGCAATCCTTCAATGCTGGAGAAGATCACAGTTCCGAGCTTGGTGTAGTTCTGTAGGTGTCTTACTTGCTGCAAAGACAAATGGTCCACAGGTGGTAGCTACAAGACTGAACTGTATGTTGTTCACAGTGATGAACCGAGCTTCTGAGCCTTCAATCTGAACTCCCTAAGAGACTGTATAGCTCACAGATCCGAGCTCACATAATGATGACAGGTCTGTAACTTGGTGCCAAAAATCCGAGCTCCAAAAGACTGAAATTTTGTGGTGTAAGAGTTGCAATAGGACACTGTTCAGCCTTTCGAGCTTCTACAGGAGTCTGGAGACCATGATCCGAGCTGTCCACAATCCTAAACAACAAATCTGAGCTGTAAGGTAAATGAGAATAGGTTCGAAGTGATTTTCTGTACACTATTCCTTTACACAGCTAGCTTATCACAACAGTATTCCTCCTCGGCCTCCTTAAATTTGCCCAAACAGAGGACTACTAAGTCCTCTCGGCCTCCTTGTTCTGTATCTTTTCTCTAAAATGATCACCGAAAAATTGATGCAAGAATGAAGTGTTTAACGTCATATTTATACACATTTTGCATTTTGATGAAGAGTCACGTCCATTGGCCAAGGGACATGAGTCTACAAGTCGGCTTAGGTCGGCTAGCCTTAAAAAATATTATATTCCAACTTAAAAATTCATTTTCTCTTCAATGGTAGGGAGTTTGGGGGCATGTAATAGCTCGTTAGAAAGCTAAAAATATGCTCTAAAGGATGGTGAAGGTCTCATAGGGAAATTCTTCCTCTAAGGTAGTAAAAATTAATTTTATTTGTGATTGTCCTTAAATTTCTGTGCATAAAATATTTGGAACAATATGAGGAATGTTTTGGGACAGCGTGGCTTCTCCATTGTTTTGCACCAATAATGTCATCATGATAGTATCCAGCATCATGATGAAGGTATAACATCATGTATTCAATGATAGTGCAGTAATATGTCATAGTGCAGCCTTCATTAATTTGTCAAAGACACCAAAGTAGTCTTCCAATTATGTCAAAGTGTGGTCATTCTTAAAGAGTATGACATTATCACGTGTATGATTTCATCAATTATAGTCCTCCACTTCAAAGGCTTGTATATTGGCACCTAAGGTCTAGATCACCAATCAAGGCACATGATTGGCACTCAACAACATTATAGTTAGTTCAAGGACTTGTTCGGGCAAGACTTCTTCATTAGTTGCTTGACATCTTCATGGTTTGACATCTTCTTCAAACAAGAGTTATGACATCATCATTTGGAACCAGGCATCTCAAGAATATTTTCCATCTCGGCTAGTGCCATATTGACATCAATGACAACCTAAATTAACAATCTCCCCCTTTGTCATTGATGGCAATATTCTTGCCCTTTCAACATTCTCTCACCCTTTGACATCAATGGGAAATGAGGTGCCCAAGTACTCCCCCTGTCAAGCTGCTTCTTTTCTTTACGAATAGTAGTTCTTCATAGGTATGTTACTCCCCTTGTCATGGTGCTCTTCTTTCTGGCAATGTGGTCCATGATAGATGTGCTTAAATTCCTTCATGTGATGAACCAACTCCCCCTGTCTGCACGACCTCCTCTAGCTCATGAAAGATTACCTGCTTAGTGATCAAGTGGAAGATATCTTCAATAGTAGTTCATGGATGAATAAGGGATCATGTTCTTTAATGGAAATGCTCCCGAGAGACGATCTATCAAAGGATGATTGTCCATGTGGCTCATCAAGGATTTCATAGGGCCCATTCATGGATAGCTTCTGCAAGAATGCTTAATCATCATAAGCTCCCCCTAGCTGTATGCATGGTATTCCTTTTGGCGAAGTCCCCCCATCAAATACTTGGAATATCAAGGATGACTTCATCAAGTCAACAACATGTGTTGTTGGCTAGAGTGTTCAAGGGACTTCCAGATTCAATTTGCTTCCTTCTCCATACTTGTATAACTTTCTTCTCTAGCATTGTTCTTCCTTGTGTAGGGGCCCAAGTCAAGTTACAATCACGTGATATATGTCCAATGTTGTGACACTTCACTTGAAGCACTCTATGTTCATGAATAAGAATTCATGGCTTCTTCTTGCAAAATTGCTTCTCGGAGATTGATGGGGACCATTATATTTATCTTTGTGATATGCCCTACAATACTTTTCCATGTGCCCAAAGTTTCTACAAGAATAGCAATAACCAAGAAATATACTTTGGTACCTGGGAGAAGAAGGTTTCCTTGATGTACTTCTAAAGTCTTTTTGCCTTGGGATCCTTTGAAAGTGTGCAACTCAGGAAAGCTATCCATTCTCACCACAATAGTTCTTTCTCTGACTTTTGGTTGGCTCTTCTCCAACTCAAGGGGGGATTCCCCAAGTTGAGGCTAAGGTTGTCAAGTGGAAGCACAAAGCGATTTAGTGAAAATAAAATCTAAGCAAAACAAATGGATGTAGTATAGATAGAATAATGAATTGTGTGAAAAATAAAGATGAAAGTAGAAACCCAAAGACCAAGTACCCAATCACAACCTTGATGAATAGGAATCAAGGAAGCATAGATCAGAAAGGATGATCACATGAAAATGTAGGGAAATAAGTGTTTCTATGCATGCCACAAATCAGCCCTAGCTTGCTGATTGCAGAAAATTGTACTAGGAAGCTAGCTGTTCTATTCATAATGTAAATGCATGCAATGTGCCACATGTGGCTCCTCAAGTATGCCACACACCTCTCAATAAAGGCCCTCCATAACCACCTCAAATAAAATATATATATAGTCCAAGTCAAAAAGGTTAAGGCACTCTCCAATGAAGGTAGAAATATGACAACTGTAACTGAAATATCAATGCAATAAAGATGGGAGAGCACCTAAGAGATGTCGAAATATGACAAGTCTAACTGAAATATCAATGCAATAAAGATGGGAGAGCACCTAAGAAAGGTCTTCCCTAGAAAATTATGCTATGTAACTAACTCAACCACCCAACAAATAATATAATATCTCCATGTGAAGTGTGCCCTGGAAAGAAATGCCAAGGTGATTAGAATTCATCAATGTCCACGACAAAGCCATGTGTTGTTTTCTAATACCATCAACAAATCCACCAAACCATGTGCAGAAGAGAGATCGTGGCCTAGAGAAGTGTGTCAACCTCTAACAATAAAATAATCATGAATGGCTTGGAAACTATAGGTATGCTCCACAAGTAAACCTCAAATACCCTCCAAATTGTTGATTTTTGTGTAGCAACAAGAGGTATTCCCACATGCCAAGAGGCCTCCTAAGTTGGTCTAGGAAAATTATGAAAATAGAAAATTATAATTATAATTTTTTGACTTCATGTAGGCTCCAAAATGTCAAGTCGGCCCCACCATGAAAGGGTGTGACTCTTGGTCAAATTCACCCCATTTGACTAATATATATATATACACAATGAGAGTTCCTTATTTCGACCATGCACAAGTGTCAAGAACACAACATATCTTCTCAAGCAGCCACAGAAAGGAGTAGAAAGGAGGACGAATTGACCAAGCTTCGACCAAGCCAAAAGAGCTATTATTTGATTGATTTTGACCTGTTGTTTGACCGAATTATATGGCCCACTTTTACCACATAAACAAGCTAAGTTTGATCACATAAGTGGCCTATTTTACTGCAAGTTTGATTGTGGGTTTGACCGTAGAGGTTGATCACAAGTCCAAGTTGACTGCAAGAGTCAACCGCAAGTCCAAAGTTGACCGCAAGAGATAAGTTGACCAGGCCGAAAGTTGCATAAAATTGACTATTTGGGTGGTTTTACCAGTGTTGACTGGCTAGTAGTTTGATCAACTTTGACTGGTGTTTAGACTTGGATTTTGGCATAGATTTCTAGACAAATTTGGATTTGTAAACCTTGCTAAAGAAAATTTCTCCTAGAAGAAGAGTTGTTGGGTTTTCTCCCAAGTTTGGGTTTCCCAGGGAAAAAATTGTTCTCTATTGTGCACGGCTATCTCTTTATGATCTTATTGTTTTCACTGCATTACTGTTAATATTTTCTATGTATAATTGTTCAATAATATCAATGGGATAAAGATAAATTGTTAAAGATCATTAGGTAGTAATTATCAAATTAGAAAAATTGGTTTCTATTATTCATCTTGTTGAAAAGTCAACATGGTATCAGAGCTTTGTTGAGAGAGAAGCCACTAAGGACAAGTATGATGGACATCATTTCTAAAGGACTCAATTTGTGTGCAACAGAGTCGCAGGTAAGAGAAGTAGGCCGAGTTACTTGGGGGTTTGTTGAAGCTCAAGAAAGGTTTGTCTATGGTGTTGGAAGGGATCCGCAACTATAGAAGGAGACACCATAGGATTGAGAAGATCCTTCTAAGAGTAATAAGCCATTGAAGTTAGGGTGTTGTAAGGTTTAGGGTTGTCTAACAAGGGGTTGAGGTTGGATAGAACGTTGGTGAGGCCATCTGCAAGGTTTGTATTATTTACTTGGAGGTGTTACTATTAAAGAAGCCAAAGGTAGCTAACAAAAGGATCCAGAGGACCAAACAGAGGGTTGGTTGGCCCTAATTCTGGTCACAGTCTGTTCAAGGAGGCAAAAGGGCATGCTCAGCGTATAGGAAGAGGTCGAATATATGTTTATGCTTGGGCAGGAAGGGTTGAGGATGTGGAACAAGCCTAGCATAGGTTGACCAAGATTGGCTAAGATCTAGATTAAGGGTTTGTTAGGATATCTAAGGTCTACTAAATAGGTCGAGAGCCTCAAGGCTGAAAGTATAGGGTTGGCTAAGCTTTGACAAAGAGGTCAAGAGTCTAAGGGCTAGAAGTAAGGGCTAGGTGAGATCTGGCAGATAAGAATAAATCAGATCTGAGTTCACAGTAGCTATAGCAGTTGGTCGAGATCCAACGAAAGGATAAAACAAAAAGATAGAGGGATGATTGAGGAGTCTTCTATAGAAAGAAAGCAGAGTGTGGATTGAAGGGATAAGCCCAAACCTGAGAAGTTGATCAAGTAAGTCTGTTAGGTGGGCAGTTGATTATGGTCTAAAGGAGTTGATCTTTGTGTGAGCATTGGATGCAAAGGACAACCTAGTACAAGAGTTAGAAAGTCCTAAGCTCGATGACTAGCTCACTAAGCCTAATCCGTAGGATGAAGAAACAATGGAATCTAAGCTTGATGAGGCTGCATATGGATTCATTGAGGAAAGGATCAAGGGGGAGTTGATAATTCCCTACAACATTCAGCTATTTCTTCCTTAATCAAGAGATAAGTACTTCATATCTTTCTCCCTTGATTGTTTTTTTTTTTTGGTGAGCCTCTTGTCTTTGTATTTTTTGCTAGGTTGTAATTGTTTCTTCCATGCCCTCCTAAATGAGGTTTCCAGGTACATCATGAAGGCTTCCAAAGTAATGATTTTGGCAGCGTATGGTAGCATCGGGAAGAACAAAGCAAAGTTTGTGGCAAGAGGGTTCTCCCAATAAGAGGGAGTACAAGTATATTTTTTGCTTCAGTCTTCGATGGTCAAGCTCTTGTGTGGCCTAAGAGCTTGAGCATAGACTCAGTAGGAGGGATTGATGTTTGAGAGGGAGGATTGTATATATTTCTAAGACATTCAAGACTGTGGAAAATGACTAGAAGAGTGTGAAAATTCGGTGACCCCGAATCCTACTACAGCAACTAATAATGTTTCTTCTATTTGTTAAATTAATCAACCAAATTATTTGCAATTTCCTACAGCAAATATCGAAACATATACATTGTAGCCTTCACAAATACAATACTATGGAAGAAATAAAAATACTAGAAGAATAGATGCACACACACAATAAAACACCATTATTTTTTTACCAATGTCCCTGGAAATACCCAACTTGGGAAAATGGTGCAGCAATTGAGGGTCTTATTATTATGCAGTGGTAAATCTGAGTACAAATCTATGGAAGCTTAAATCTAGCTTTCCATAGAGAGAAAATGACTAACAGAAGTCTAGTGAGAAAAATCTCACTTCCACCGAGATCCAACACTGATCTTAGCTCAAGATGAGCTACCCCTTGTTGCCTCTGTGTCAGCCTACGCAGATCTGTGTCAGCATGCTGGGACCAACGTCTCTCTCACTCTACTGATCAGCTGTTGCTCTGGAAACTCGATCTTCTAGCCTCTGGGCTCCCACTCCGGCTCCTGCCTCTAAATCTCAACTTCTCCTCAGCAAATACGAATCTCCCTCTAAAGCTCTGCGCTACCTCTCTGCACTGCGTCAGCCTCTCTATGGAGTACATTGTCTCTCTGTTATGCACTCACCGGACTGGAAAAACTTCCTTCCGACCTTACTATCCTTGCCCCTCTCTCATTGCTTCAAAACTATTGAATCACCTCCGGTAACACCCAACTGCTACTCTGGAGTTCAATTTCCTAGCAATATCGAATTCCTTACCTCACAAGTGTGTTCTCCAACCCCCATCGAATGTTTTGTTATAATCTCTCATTGAGGCTTCAACGGCCAAAATTAAAACATAATCGATGGCTAATATTAACTAGAAATCGATCTATGTCTTCTTCCAGAAGATTCTCACCATGACGTAATTAATACCCTTTAATTAATCATTTTTCTTAAGTTCAGACTTAGGTACCATTAAAAAAAGATTAATTATTTTAATTAAGTCATCTCTAAGTGAAATTTCTAGAAACGATTTCTGGGTTTTGGAGAATACATGTATTCTAGCCTCTCCACAAAGTTTCGTGGCTAGAACACATCCGATGCGAGGAATGTGTTATAGCGTTGCAACCCACTGAAACAACAACTTGCCTCTCTACCACCTCTTGTTACACTACTGATGTCTGCCTGCTGCTGCCCACCAACTACTACGCAACTCTGATAAACATTGTATCCGTGTTGTTGTTGGCCCTGTTGAACTGCTGCCAACACTGCAACTCCCTCTCCATTTCCTGTTGTTGCAACTACAACAACTACAATGGAAAATCATCCAAAATACTGAACCAACTGTGGTCAGTATGATGCATCTGTCACCCGAGTCCTAACTGCTGCTAGACTTTGCGTTGTCACTGAAGCCTCGGCATTGTTGTTGACTCTGCTCTGTGCCATCTGCATTGCTGCCAACTCTGCACTGTGCTGCCAACTCTGCACTGTGTTGCCCAGTATCTAACCTAGTATTAGATCTTCTTCGGGGGACCATCCGCGCCCACCTTAGGGAGGTTGTTCCATATATCCCACCACAATCCTGCTCCACCTCATCCTCCTAGTCATTGTTAGAAAAGACCTCAATGTAATGTGCGCTGCCTGCAGTGCACCTATGGCCAGGTGCCCAGGGCTCTCTGCATGTGAAGCACAGCTTCCTTCTCCAGAGGTCCTTCCATGTCTCTTCATCTAACTTCCCCCTCCCCTATGTGGTCCTCGGTGGTGGGGGTCTAGTCTCATGCCCCTTCTGTGGGAAAGGGGTCTGTGCAGGAAATGGTGCTCTAGTCTTGGGTATGGCCCCCTGTAGATCTCTAGCACACAAGACCAATTCCTGCAGCGTGTAGGGTCTGTGTGACTTCACTAGTCCACGCAGGGGCTCAAGCAAGCCCTCAATGAAGGTGTACACCCTCCTTGCCTCAGATAGATCCGGGACCATCACTAACACACACAGAAAATCTAAGAAGTACTGCTCTAGGTTGCCTGTTTGGCGCAGTTGTGTCAGTTCCCTGAAAGAAGCCTCCGGATCCCTCTGATCAAATCGCTCCACCACCCTCCGGGTGAAGTCCTCATAGGAAACTATCTGGGCATGCCCCAAAGTGGTCAGACCGTGAAACCACCAATCATGGGCTTCCCCCTCCAAGTGTAGCGCTGCCATCTTAATGGCTTCCTGCTCCGTCATCTAGTTGAGTTGAAAGTATGTGTCCATCTTCTCAACCCAATCCCTGGTCGTGCACTTGGCAGTGCCATCAAAGGTAGGGAAATACATCCTCCCTATAGTTCTTTGCAGCTCATAGTTTTGGGTCCCTTGTCCTCTGTATCCCTTGTTCTTCTCACTCTACTTGAGCTTGCAGTAATCTCTAAAGGAAAGGGCTTCTTTGAAGTCTCCATCCATAGTCTACCACTCTCTGAAGTAATCCCCCATCTGAGGAGTGTCTTCCTCCCTTGCTGGCTCAATTTGTGCCCCTGGCATGAAAGAAGGTAGTGTAGCCCGAGTCGACACACTGACTAAAGGGTGTTGCGCTGCTGGTGAGGGATGATCAAAAGGCTGAGAGGCCCCGGAAGTTTCTCCACATAGAAACCCTCTTGGCGTGGCCCTGTCCCTGTTCTCCTCTAGCATGTCTTTCTGCCCCTTGGCCAAGTCACTCAAGGCCCTCGGGTGGCTGTCAAAAGACTTGATCTCCTCCAGCATGTCTTTCTGCCCCTTGGCCAAGTCACACAAGGCCCTCGGGTGGCTGTCAAAAGCCATCTCCTCCCTGTTCTTGGGCTCTATCATTTCCTCCTCTTTTTCTATTGCTTTCGCTCTTTCCTCCATATCTGGCGTAATTTCTAACTCCCTTTCTCTGCTCCTGTACCTCTGCCTACGATAGGTGATGTTCTGCTAGTCCCCTTCTCTCATAGGAAACAAACCCCACAGCTAAGCCAAGAACTAGGCTCTGATACCACTGTAATGTTCCTAAGTAGGAATGTGAGTGATATTAAGCAAATAGATAGTGCAGCAGCATAGAAAATAAAAACACACATTAGACATCCATGAAAATGCTGTCAATCAGGAACCACTAAGCCATATTATTAAAAATCAGAGGGCTAGATACAATATGAAATGGAATGGTGCACCTGGGCTTGTCCCAATGAACAAGCAAGACCAACCCCAGGTGGGAAAATAATTGAGCTGAACGCTGCCCCGCTGCTGCACTACGCTGCCCCAGTGAACCGCTGCCCTACTGAACTTCGACCTGCTGGAAGGTGCCCAAAAACTGCCCAGAAAATTATATCCTTTCAGCCCCGGACTCCTTGGACAAAACCCAGAAGGAAATTTCACTGGTTTTGAATTTGGATTTTCAGCCTCCTTGGAGCCTCTCCCCGGTTTCGACTGCCAATTTTAACTTGCAAGAGACAACCTGCAAATCCCTCTGCAAACACCTCTAAAGTGTTGTTTTTACCTGTGCTATCCAACTCCTTGCTCCCTAGGTGGCTCTTGGCCAATATTAACTGCTCTCCCAAGTCCCCACGAATTGCTACTACAGGCTTCTACACAATCCCTCCACCCAGAAATTCGAATAATTGATGCACTGGTCTAGCTGGTTGCAAACTCCAGCAAAAATGTCCTCAACAAGCAGCCTCCTCAGCTCCTGGAACTCCTAGCAAGCAATGAACCTCCTTGCTGGCTTCCAACTCCTCCTGCGTGTTTCTGGTTGCCCAGGAAATCCGCAGTTCCCGCTCTGCGTTGTTGGTTGAAGTGTGTGACTGTGTTGAACTCCTTGAAACTCCTGTGGAACAGCCTCCCTAGGGCGGGCATGGATGGTCCCCCGAAGAAGAGGTTGAATCTCTCACGTGAGAGATTCATGGCTAAACAACCAGTAGACTCAATAAGCAGCAAAGTGTACAAAAGAGTGTTTGTTTGCAAATGTTCAAGATAGTCAAAAATGAGAGTTGATCCTCCTTTTATTACCTTGGGCCTCCTTAGCCTCATGTGGGCCCCTCCATCCACCCATTCGATTTCCCTCCAAGCTCATCGAATGGCCAAGTTCGAATTCCTCATGTGGGTGGCCCCCACATTCCACTAGCTGCAAAATAAAGTCGAATTTCCCCCATAGTTCCTAAGTCTAAGTGTGGGGTCCTCCTCCTAAGTCAAAATTGTGCCAAAAATGTGTAGCTGCACCCTGTGACTAATGTCCTTGAGAAGGGACATGACAGGAAGGCTCCCCAGATCTTAAGTTTCGGGAGTCGGCTGGTCCAATCGAGGACGTCCCCAAACGCCCAAAATATGTGAATAAAGATGACTTCTGCACACTTAAAATATAAGCTGTCAAATTAATAGAGGTATAAAATAACGATTACATCTTCAAAGATTGGAGATGCCTGCCAATCGAATAAAAATATTAATGCTATCTTAAAACCCAACAATTTAAGCAAGATACCTGTGCAATAAATTGATCTACAAGAGCTATCAACCAACAGCTTATAAATAAGATCAGCAAAAACTTAAACACACGTTACCATAAGATACCAAAGACGAATATTGTCATCAAGTAAAACCCTAAAGACTTTGCGTTGTATTATTCCATAAAAGTTTACACGAGCTTCAAGAGCTAGTACACAATCAAAAGATTAGATGATTTCAAATGACAAATGACCTCTAATTTATAGATTAATTCTCAACGTCTAGTTGGCTTGACCCCCATCAAAGTAATCTTAGTTGAAGAAAGTGTAACTAGGTTTGGTCTTCATAAATGTAATTTTGATCTTTGTACTTGTAAAAGAAAAGAAATATTATTTTTGTCATTTATAACAATGAGTTTCTTGCTCATTGAATAGGTCAAGCACATGTTTGAGTGCTTCTAGGAAGTCAAAGAATCAATGTATTTGTTGAAGACCCTTATGGGCTTGTTACACCATGTAAAAATATGTATTAGAGTCAAAAGAAGACCTCCAAGCAAAGTCCCAAGCCTCCTCCATATGTCAGCATCATAAAGGGAAGCAATTTGAATTATAAAGATCAAGTCGGCCTCAAGTCGGCCTAATAGGAGGGGCAAACTCCTATATAAAGGGCCATTCGACCTCTCCAATAGCAAGCAATTCATCTCTGAAATCTGCGAAGGAGAAGAAGAGAAAAGGGTACAAAAAAGTCAAGGAAAGGAGCCTCTAGTGCAGCGAAGAAGGAAGAAAACCGAGTTTTAGAGGGTTGTTTTAGGGCCTATTACAGTCACACGTGCGAAGGAAGGGAGGCTCATTCTGTTGTCATAACAGTCCTCCTATTGCAATCATTCAAAGAGAGTTAATTGGGCTAGAAAAGAGTGCCTATTAGGCCTCTTACTCAAGCGAAGAAGGAGACTACTCAAGCGAAGGAAAGAGAAGGAATCAAACACCATTTTCTTGAAGATATCCCCTCACACGTGCGAAGAATTAGGGCCACATTGTTGCTACATCAGATCTGCAACTATAATGTCCTCTTCCTAAGTGAGGAAGTCTACATCTCAAACAAAGGAACAAAGAAAAATATCTCTTCTAGGGAAAGCATAACTAGGGCTGCTATCAGTTGTTGGAAGAAGAACATAGTGGGAGGACGAAGTGCCGAAAGGAGGACGAAGTGCTGCAAAAGAAAAAGGCTTGACTTGTGCTTGGAGGATCTTCTTGTCAAGGGTCTAGGGTTTGGCATTTGTCAATTGAAGCTTCAATAAGAGAAATTTGTAGAAGGGTTTTCCTCTCTAGGAGAGAGAGGTTTTGCCCTGGCTAAGAGTCAATATCTTGTGTTCTTGTCTCTTGTGTTTTGGTAACTATTTGATGAAGTAAGAGAACATACAATAATAATAATAATAAGATCATGTTAATAAGAAAAGTAAAAGTACTTCACAAATTGTTATCATCGTCAAAAGAATCTCTTTATAATCTAGATGCCCTAGATTCTTCAACAATCTCGACCGTTAAAAAAGATTTAATTATCATTTAATCTCCTCCATCGAAATTATTTTATTTTTTGAGGAAATTCGAATTTTTCATTTAATTGAATTTTAATAAACTCAAATTAATTATTTTGAGTTGATTTCCTCATAAAATTGACTTTGACTTAACTACCAAGGCCTGAGGATCCAAAATCCCTTGAAATTTTCAATATCCCCTCAGCCGGGGACCTCCAAAAATTAATTTCTCTGGGACCCACGAAATTTTTAATTTGGAGAATTAATTTTTCCTAGGACACAAAATTAATCAAACTTCTCGCTTAGGATTTTTTAATTTATTTTTGCCACAAAATTTAATTAATTAACTTAAATTTGACTCTGATTAATTAAATTTCTGGCTTGGGATTTTTTTAAATTATTTTTGTCAGAAAAATTAATTAATTGACACATGAGGGGATTAATAATTTTCCCAACCCTCAAATAATTTAGCTATGGTGTCTAAATATGAGATACCATGCACTAAAATATTTTTTTTACATGATTTTACATTTTAATACAATAAGGGAGAAAACCCATTCATTATAGACCCTCAACATTTACCCATTTCTGCGACACAAAATATAATCTAGTAGACCAAGTGAATTGTAATAAAATAATTTAGCCAATTAGCTAAAATTATTCCCAAGTCACTTTTACAAAGACTCGATCTAAAACACTAGGACTCGCTTAATATCTTGAAGAAAAAATCCACCCTAGCTTTGGGGTGAAGGTGGAGGGAAAAACTCTATCGATTATTTGTGTCTAGAGACACAGATGAATCAATGAGACAAAAAACCTCCTAGAATGGAAATTGTCACCAAAATAATAGGTTTACCTAGGCTATTACATACAGACGTGCTCATACTAGGATTATTTACATAATACATATGCAGAATCGGTTGACATCTTTACAAAACTATCGACCGATGATGAAATCTGAAAGGCTTGAACAATCGAACACAATAGATCCCTCTTGCGAAAAAAGGGGTGTACTATTATGGGGTCATTGACACAGAGTGTTCAACATCTGGATCTATTTGGCGACACATTGCTTCATTGGAGGAATGTGAGAATCCAGAATCTACATCCAAGCAATACACAAGATTACATAAGTAGCGTCCATCCAAAAATCATCATATAGCATTAAGCACATGAAAATAGAAGCTCTTCTACCATTAACTATTCTGCTAACATGAAATGTAAATCTAATCTAACTAAAACATGAAATGTTGAATTAACAAGGTGTAGGGTTAGAGATACAATACAAAGGATGCCTTGTGGCATCAGATGTGTTCAATATAGTGCATGCTGAGCATTTCCTACTTTCTAGCAAATATGTGCATTGTTTTTAGGATGTTGTAATGTTCCAAACCCAAACAAATTGTGATATACAAAAGCAAATATGATTCATATAGAGAAAAATTAAACGATCGGCAAATCCTCAATACACAGTAGAAATGAGAACCAGCTGAGCCATTTTATTAATGGAATGGAGCAACTACAATAGTTTGGAAAATGCACCTGGGCTTGCCTCAAGGGCAAACTTGACAGAACCCAGGTGTCAAACAGTAATCTCAATGCTGGAAAGTAATTGCTCCTCTAATACTTTACGTTGTTATCCAAGTAACTACAACTGCTGGCTAGAAAGGAGCTGCAAGAAACCCTATCTCTGGTGCTCAGAAAATGATGAAACTTTAGCCACAAGCTCCTTGGCCAAAACCCACAAAAACCCAAGAAGGGTTTGGCTTGAATCCAACCTCCTCTATGGCCCACGCCCTCCAAACAGCTCCAGAAATACGACCTGCAAAGAATGGCTACAAAGTCCTCCTCCAAGCTCTGAAAAGGAAGTAAACACCACTCCAAATATCTCCTCCAACCTCCATGGCAAAGCTCAGCCTCAAATACGGATATTCTACCCACCAAATGAGCTCCCAAACATTGCCTCTGAACTAGCCCAGGTAGTGTGAAAGTCACACTGCCAAGCCCGAAGTTCAATTAGCTCCCAAACTCTCTCAAATGCTGACAATCCTCCCTAGCCTCCTCTCCATTGTGTCCTCCAGTAATGCAAACCACCTGGAAAGAAATGCTACTGCTGGAAATCACAATGTGATCCTCCTCCTAAAGAAATGAAGAAAACTTTCCTAGGGTGGCACTCGAAGTCCCCCAAAGAAAGGGTGAGTTCTTCGCCTGAAGAACTCGTGCTAAACAGCTAGTGACTCAGTTAAGCAACTCGAGAAACCAAAGAGAAATTGATATACTCCAATGATGAATGAGAAGAGGAGAGTTGCCTTCCTTATATAGTTTTCGTGGAGCACGTTTCCCTCCATTTCGTCCTCCATCGTGGGCCCTCACTTAACCACCATCATGCAAAAGTTAACCCCCTCCATGCAAATCGAACTAGGGAGTGCGTAATTCCCTAGTGAGGGTGGCCCCCATGTGTAACTTAACTAAAAAAAAACATCTTCTCCTAAGTCTAATCTCCTAATAAAATCGAATGGGGTCCACTAACTCCAAAATTGGCCCCATAATACAAAAATTAATCTTGTTCCAAAATGATTTAGGAAGGGACATGACAGTCCTCCCCTCCCAAATGTTGCTTGTCCCCAAGCAACTTCAATGCCAGATGCTCAAGAATGTGCTCTCCCTCCCAAGTGGCATCCTCATCCGGTAAATTCTTCCATCGCACCAAATACTCTCTGATGATCCTGCTTCTAAGCTTCCTTTCCCTGGTCTCCAAGATGGCTTCTAGCTCTAGGATCAAATGCCCCTCATCATCAAGTGGAGGCAACTCCATGACTGTTGTAACCTGCTGCCCCAACACCCTCTTGAGGCATGACACATGAAAGATGTTATGAATCCTGCTCCCTGGTGGTAGCTCCAACTCGTAAGCCACCTCTCCAACCCTCCTACTCACTCTGTACGGCCCAAAGAATCTCAGCTACAGCTTTTTGGCCCCCTTCTACTTTAGTGTGGACTATCGATACAGCTGCAATCGAAGGTAGACCAAGTCCCCCTCCTCGAAATGCCTCTCTACTCGATGTCGATCAACATACATCTTCTGTTGGTTCTGGGTTGTCTGTAAGTTATCCTTAAGAGCCTTGAGGATATCTTGGCTCTCTAGGATCCAATCCTTGGCCTTTGGGGCCCTGTTGTCTCCAAAAACAATATCAGCAAAAGACAAAGCATCATAACCATATAAAGCATGGAAAGGAGTCATACCAATGGACATATGATGGGTGGTGTTGTAACAATACTCTCCCAGGTGCAACCATCGAATCCAAGCCCTCTACTGCCCTGTCACATAATTCTTGAGATAGCCCTCTAACCACTAGTTCACCCTCTCTGTCTGACCATCGGTCTGCAGATGATAGTTGGTGCTCGAGGTGAGCTCAATGCCGACTAGTCTGAAGAGCTCCTGCCAAAATCCTCCCATGAATCGACTATCCCTGTCACTGACTATGGTCTTAGGGAGTCCGTGCAAACGAAAGACCTCCCTGAAGAACAACTCTGCCACCTGTGAGGTTGAATATCGTGTTGGTATGGCAAAGAAGTGTGCAAACTTGGTCAGTCGATCGACCACTACAAAAATACAATCCTTCCCTTACACTGAGGGAAGTCCAGTAATGAAGTCCATAGAGATGCTCTCCCATTTCCCCTCAGGGATGGGAAGAGGCTGCAACAATCCTGCTAGATGGGTCAACTATCCCTTGTTCCTCTGGAAAAATTCGCACTCCTGCACATGCCTCAACACATCTCCCTTGAGGCCCTTCCAAGTGAAGCGCTCTCACTGCCATATATGTCTTCCTAAACCCCTGGTGCCCGGACAAAGGAGAATCATGAGCTGCTCAAAGGACGCGCTCTCTCAACTATGATCCTGAAACCAAAAATATGCGCCCCTTATAATAAATAACCTCATCCATTACCCTGTAGCGCTCATCTACATAGCTACCTCCAAGATCTCGCATGCCCAATGATCCTTGGAGTACTCTACCAATAACTGAGCCTTCCAGTCATGACAAATGCTCATGAGTGAAAGCCCAACTGGTCTCCTGGATAGTGCATCCGCCACTACGTTGTGCTTCCCCCACACATACTCAATATCAAAATTGTAGGCTTGCACTTTGCTGACCCATCTCTGTTGTCTGTCATTAAGGCCCTGCTGCCCCATGAAATGGCAAAGACTATTGTGATCCGTCTTCACCTGAAATCGATTCCCCACCAAATACTGTCTAAATTTGGCCAATGCATGCATTATGGCCAACATCTCCTTGTTGTAAATGGAATACGACAACTCATGAGGTAGAAGCTTCCAACTCTCGAAAGCAATGGGGTGCCCTCCTTGGGACAAGACTACCCTGATCCCTACACCTGATGCATCACACTCCAATGTGAAAGGTTGAGTAAAATCTGGGAGTGCTAATACCGGACAACAACTCATCACCTCCTTGAGGCGATCAAATGTTTCCTGAGCTCCCTCCATATCAGTAAGGGGTGCTGCCAACTGTGAGAAGCACTTCACGAACTTCTGATAATAAATACAAATGCCCAAAATCCTCTCAACGCTGTCACATCTCGGGGCCCTGGCCAATCCTAAATGGCCCGAATCTTCTCCTCATGCACCTTGAGCCCATCTACACCTATGATGTGTCCCAAGTAAAGCATCTCAGTCAGCCCAAACTTGCACTTGGACATCTTAGCATAGAACTGTTGCTCCTCCAATATACACAAGACTATCTCTAAGTGTTGCAGGAGCTCCTCCCATGTCTTGTTGTAGATCAAGATGTCATCAAAGAATACTAGTACAAACCTCCTCAGCTAGCCTCAGAACACATGGTTCATTCATGACTGGAAAGTAGCTAGTGCATTATTCAACCCAAAAGGCATGACCAGGAACTCAACATGCCCATAATGACACCTGAAGGTTGTCTTTGGAATGTCCTACTCTCTCACCTAGATCTGATGATACCCTGACCGCAAATCTATCTTAGAGAAGTACTTGGCTCCTCTAAGCTCATCCATCAACTCATCAATGCACGGAATGGGATACATGTTCTTCAATGTCTTCTTGTTGAGGGCCCTGTAGTCAATACACATGCGGAGAGTCTCGTCCTTCTTCTTCACTAGCACAACCGAAGAAGAAAACGGACTAGAACTCGATCTGATGTGACCCAACGCCAACAACTCTCTGATGGCTCTCTTGATCTCGTCCTTATAGGCCTTGGGATGCCTATAGGGTGTAGTGATGACCGCCTACACACCAAGCTCCAACTCTATAGTGTGCTCAAATCCCCTGTCTGATGGTTGCCCCAGCGGTATATCTCCAAAAACTACCGGATATCTATCTAGTACTGTCTGTATGTCCGGATGTGGTGGTGTAGCCTTTCCCCCAGCCTCTGAAATCCTTAGCTCTACTTCCCATGCTATGTCTCCATGCCCAAAATCGGCCTCCATCCGGTGGACCAAAAATGTCTGAGGGGGTACGAATGCATGCCCCTAAGAACCACCGGCATGCCATTCAATCCAACAAACTCCATCACTGGTTGCTTCCAATCGGTGGTAACCCGACCAAGGGATACAACCATTGGACACCCAACACCACATTGGTGTCTGGTACATCCACCACTGAAAACACCACACTGGTGTCTGGTATTAGGACTGAAAACCCCTCAAACTTTGTTGTGGTGATGCCCCTCCTCTTAACCATCTGGACATGAATAAAATTGTGGGTGGCCCCACTATCTACCAAGACTGAGGCACGTTGCCCCTGCACCGTACCTCTAATCCTCATGGTCAAAAATCTGGGAATCCTGCACAAAGAAGCTAGGACTCCCCCTGCTGGTGCAAAAGATGCTCCTCCCTGAGGTGGTGGTGGTGGTCCTCTCCCTGCTAGATCCTCGCTATCTCCGCCATCAAACTCCAACTCCTCATCATCCTCCTGATCACTGTCTGAGAAGACCTCCATGTAATGGGCCTTCCCTGTTGTGCACCAATAGTTAGGTTCCCAAGGCTCTCGGCACGTAAAACACAACTTCCTCCTCCTGAGGTCCCTCCTCATCTCGTCATCCAACTGCCCATGCCCTTGACTTACTCTCTGCGTTGTGGGTGCTCTAGTGTCACTCCCCTTCTAAGGGTAGGGAGTGCATGCAGGAAATGGAGCTCGAGCCTTGGGGATGACCCCCTGCAAATCCCGAGTGCAAGATACTGCCTCCAAAAGAGTAGATGGTTTGCGAGACTTCACCAGTCCCTACAATGGCTCTGTCAACCCCTCTACAAATGTGTATACTCTCCTAGCATCTAACAAATTGGGCACCATGACTGAGACCCTCAAAAACTACGAGATATAATTCTTCGGATGCCCTGTCTGTCGGATTTGGGTCAACTCCCTAAAGTGAGCCTCTGGATCCTTCCAATCAAATCACTCCACTACTCACCGTGTGAAGTCCTCATAGGAGGTCACCCTGGCATGCCCCAGAGTGAACAAGTCGTGAAACCACCAATCATGTGCCTCCCCCTCCAGGTGCAACGTGGCCATCTTCATGGCCTCTACCTCTATCATCCGATTCAGCTGGAAGTATGTGTCCAACTTCTCTACCCAAGCACGTGTTGTGCACTTGGAAGTGCCATCATATGTAGGGAAATACATTTTCCCAATAGAACGATGTAGCTCATAGTTCTGCGTACCATAACCTTTCCCCTTCTTGTTTTTCTTGAGCTTGCAAAAGTCTCTAAAGGTCAGAGCCTCTCTGAAGTCTACCCCCATGGACTGCCACTCCTGGAAATGCTCCCCCATCAATGATGGATCCTCACCTCCACCAGTCTCTCCCTCCGTCAAGGGTATAAAAGAGGGTAAAATAGCTAGAGTTGGCTCACTCGAGGATGATCGTTGTGAAGTGGGTGAAAGATGGTCGAACTATTGATAGGCCCCTGAAGTCTCTTCAACTGCGAACTCTCGGTGAGTGCTTCGCTCCTGGTTCTGCATTTTGATCTCGTCCAGCATCTCCTTCTGCCCCTTCGCCAAATCACTCAAAGCCTTCAAGAGGCTATCGAAGGGCATCTCTTCCCTGCTCTTGGGCTTACCCATATCTTCTGCTACTGCAGTCTTCCCACGATCCTCCGTGTCTGGAGTAATTTCCAACTCCCTCTCCTTGCTCTGGTACCTCTGTCTTTTGCAAGTAATATTTTGTCGGTCCTCCTCTCTCATAGAAAAGTTTCCCCACAGCTGAGCCAAAATCTAAGCTTTGATACTACTGTAATGTTCCAAACTTAAATAGATAATGATATACAAAACAAAATATGATTCATACACAGAAATTTTAAATGATCAGCGAATACTCAATACACAACAGAAATGAGAACTCGTTGAGCTATTTTATTAATGGAATTGAGCAAGTACAATAGTGTGGAAAATGCACCTAGGCTTGCCTCGAGGGCAAGCTTGACAGAACCCAGGTGTCAAACAGTAATCTCAATGCTGGAAAGTAACTTCTCCTCTAATGCTTTGTGTTGTCTCTTAGTAACTATAACTACTGAATGGAAAGGAGCTGCAAGAAACCCCATCTCCGGTGCTCAGAAAATGATGAAACTTCAGCCACAAGCTCCTTGGCCAAAACCCACAAAAACCCAAAAAGGGTTTGGCTTGAATCCAAACTCCCAAATTCGACCTCCTTTATGGCCCATGCCCTCTAAACATCTCTAGAAATACAGCTTGCAAGGAATGGCCACAAATTCCTCCTCCAAGATCTGAAAGGGAGGCAAACACCACTCCAAATATCTCCTCCAATCTCCCTGGAAAAGCTTAGCCTCAAGGACTGATACTCTACCCTAGTACCCACCAAATGAGCTCCCAAACAATGCCTCTACGTTGGCCCAGGTAGTGCGAAAGTCACACTGCCAAAACAGAAGCTCAATCAACTCCCAAACACTCTCAAATGCTAACAAGCCTCCCTAGCCTCCACTCCGGAAAATCTCACATCATCCACTACTAAGCACCATCAACAAACTTAGCCTCCTCTCCACTACATCCTCCAGTAATACGCACCACCTGGAAGGAAATGCTACTACTGGAAATCGCAACGTGATCCTCCTCCTGAAGAAATGAAGAAAGCCTTCCTAGGGTGGCACTCGAAGTCCCCCGAAGAAAGGGTGAGCTCTTCGCCTGAAGAACTCGTGCTAAACAACTAGTGACTTAGCTAAGTAGCTTGAGCAAC
This sequence comes from Pinus tabuliformis, assembly GCA_031772625.1. Lineage (NCBI taxonomy): Eukaryota > Viridiplantae > Streptophyta > Pinopsida > Pinales > Pinaceae > Pinus > Pinus tabuliformis. The sequence continues at coordinate 458,634,917 of CM062820.1, forward strand.
CAAAGACAAATTGATATACTCCAATGATGAATGAGAAGCGGAGAGTTGTCTTCCTTATATAGTTTTTGTGGAGCACTTTTCCCTCCATCTTGGGCCCTCACTTAACCACCATCATGCAAAAGTTAACCCCCTCCATGCAAATCAAACTAGGGAGTGCGTAATTCCCTAGTGAGGGTCGCCCCCATGTGTAACTTAACTACAAAACAAACATCTTCTCCTAAGTCTAATCTCCTAATAAAATCGAATGGGGTCCACTAAGTCCAAAATTGGCCCCATAATACAAAAATTAATCTTGTTCCAAAATGAGTTAGGAAGGGACACGACAGATGTGCCATGTCCAACCCTGCATATGGTAGGACTTTGTCTTATTCGAAAATCGAGCTACTCGCGGCCATCAAATGCATCAAACCGCTTCCTTATTCTTTTTCCTTTTTGCTTCAGGGTTTTCTTCCTGGCAGGTTGTATCGTTGATGATGTGGAACATTCTGCTTGAGAACTTTCGGACGAAGTATTTAAGATATTTGTGACATGCCTCTATTCTGTGATAAATGATGGATCGGTTTCACAAGTGTTATGAGTTATAACTTGATCCTTTCCAATTTCTTCTCTGATCATGTCATCCTCAACTAAATCTTCATTAATGGGGTGAGCCACTTTCTCAGGATATTCACAAGACGGGACCTGCTTTAATGGATTAGGAGAGTTATGATCTGTTGAAAGCTCCTTGATTTTCTCACATCTATCATCTGGATCAGATTGAAACTTTTGTACCTATGATTTCCTTTCTTCCAACCTCTTATGTATGGAACTCATTTCTCTGGCATGCCTTACTATTACTTTCGCTTGATTGAGCTCAGTTTTCACGAATCTGTCTTGCAGATTGATATGATTGGCCTCCATAGTTTTCATCTCCCGAGCATGCTTTGCTTCCATTGCAATCACATGATTCTAAATAATGGACATCTTATTAGAATGATTAACTGCCATTATCTTTAATCTGTTCTGAAGAGATATTTGACTAACTTCCATGTCCTTTATAATTTTATAATTTTCGCTTTCGTGCCCATGAAGCAATTTTGGATATAGTTTATGTCTTTCTCATGATGATTCTGCATATCGGTCCTCATAGCCTCCATCTTCTGAACACACTTTTCTACCACTGTGGCTATGTGATCAGATTGATTAATTTTTGTGATCTTCATTTCCTTAATGTGTTTTTCTTCTATAGCCAACAACTTATTTTGCATAGAACTCATTTCCATGGTGTGTGTGAAAATTTCTGAATCTAACAAGTCAGAAATCCTACTGTAGTAAATTGACTTGCATTACCTACTTGTGTTCTTCATTTAACAAGTTACTTTCAGAATTATTCAGAAAATATTAATGAAAATACACTGCAGCCTACACCAATATACAGATTAAGTACAGAAAAATATATAAGACAATCACACAAAGGACACACTTACTTTTGGACTAAACGTCTCCGAAAAACGCAATGCAGAAAAACCGGTGCAGCAGATCTGAAGGTTTTTTATTATTAAGCAGTAATTTTGAATATAAATGTTGGTTTCCCTCCCAGCAAACTAGTGACATAGAAATACAATGGCAAAAAACCTGAGTGAGTTTTACCCCACTTCATCAGGCAGATTTCGGCTGATCTGACAGCAAAACTGGCTAGCCCCAGGTACAACCGCGCTAGCCCTTCATAGTAACTGTGTGGGCCTACATGGAGCTCTCTGAGGCTCTGCGTCAGCTCTGCTTCAGTTCTTCTACCCACTGTGTCAGCTTTCCTGGCTGTTCCAGCTTTCTGTGTGGAAGGCAGCTTTCTCCTCTGCACTACCCTTCTGGCTCTGCATCAAGGCTGCATGCGCCCAGACTAGCCCAATGTCAGCTCTCCTGGCTACTACGCTACCTCCATCTCCACAAGCTTCTCTCCACCTCTCTGTTAGTATTCCCAAACTATTCCTACTCCTTAGCTGCAAGATCTCCCCAATCAATTTTCCTCTTGAGAACTTCTCACCTCAAAAAATCGATTTCCTCAATTTCTCTGTGTGTCTTCTCCAACTGACCCCAAGCCTTCCTTTATAATTTTCCTATTGAGAAATCAACGGTCGTGATCTAATCTCTGATCAATGGCTACGATTAAATTAGACTTGATCCTCGTCTCTTAGAAGCTTCTCACCCATATTTTCATTAATACCCATTAATATTTTAATTTTCCTAAATTTAGACTTAGGAACCCCATTAAAATATTAATTATTTTAATAAAATACAATCCGGGTGGAATTTCACTAAATGATTTTTGGGTCTTAGAGATCTCATGTGTTCTAGCCCCTCCACAAAATTTTGGAGCTAGATCACATCCGATGCTACCCAAAAATCAACAGCGTGATCTTATGTTAATCTAGCTTGGTTAAGCTCCATGTTCTTAATGAGTTGAGCTTGGTTGTCTTCCTTATTCTTGATTACCTACACTTGATTTAGTTGCATATCCTTCTCATGGTCAAAATTATTGATACTATAGGGAGATGTAAAAAGTCTAATTTATTGACTATGCTCTTTAATTTCTGCCCAATTTTCTTGAGACAAATGATATTCTTTATGAACAACATTAACTTGATTACTTGTCCCTGCCATTCTACTATCTATGATTCTTTTGATGACATGGCAAGTAGCCTCTTCATGAAAAGCATCACATGCCCTGCAAAAAGGCGAAGCCTGATTCACTCGATTTGCAGATTCAAGTGGATTGGGAGGCCTCTGCTCACTAGATTGGCCTCTTGTCTACCAAGTACTATTGCTTTGATTATTATTGTTAATCCTAGGTTGAAAATTTTGTGCTTGAGCTCTTTCCATTTGGATCAACCTAGACTACAAAGTACTTATTTCCTTAGCATGGTTAGAGATTAATTTCTCTTGGTTAAGCTCCATGCTTTCAAGTTTTTATAGTAATTTTTCCATAGGGTCATCATCCGATTCTTTAACCTATTTTTCTTTAGGTTCTTTCAATTTGGTTGAAGCCCTATCAAAACCTGGGATTTTAGACTTCCCAGATGCCTTCTTATCTTTTTCAAGCTCTATAGCTAAAGTCTGAGCAATTTTATAATCACAATTCTTAGCTCGTCTCAATTCATAACATGTATCAGGATTAAAAGCATCAATATAAAACTCTAGAAGTGATTTATCAGGAGGCTTATAATTTGTATATATTTCTTTAATAATACCATTAAATCTCTTATTGAACTCTTCAACTGTCTCGTTTTCTCTCTTTTTTATGACACTGATAGCTTTTACGAGATGTCTATCTTCTCTCTTATCTCCATACTTTTCCTTAAAGATATTAATAATCGATTGCAAAGAATCAAATGAATTATCATGCTTTTCCGCAAACCAATCCAAAGCATCTTTCTCCAAGGTAAGAACAAAGAAGCTCATTTTAACATCTTCATGATTATAATCAATAGCCCTTGCATATTGACCTACCCAAGAACCAAAAGCTTTCAGATGAGCATCAACACTAATTGCATTATTGCCCTGAAAAGAATGCAATTTATCAATCCCATTCTCTAGAAGATCATTAGGATAACCATGAATATTAGCAAAGTTACAAGGGGCGAACACATCCATGATGACTTGCCCAAAGGGAAAAAGAGGGGCCAAATGGATGCTAGATAGAGAAATCCTTGCTCAAGAAAAACAAGAGATCCACAAGAAGCGAGCTTCTAGCAGAAATCCTTGTAAGAAATGAAAGAAGTGGAGTCGCCACTTGAACATGAATCTAGCTCAAAGATCAAAAAGGCAAAAACCGAAATGTTAGTCAAGGAGAAGATGATGGATATCAGGGAGGGTTTCTCGTCTGAGAAATAATGGATGAATAAGTGGAATCGCCACCCAAACAGGAAACCAACTGAAATGTCCAGGTGCTAAATGTGTAGATAGACAAGATGAAAGGAATAGTGAGAGGAAAAAAGATAAGGCAATGAAAAAATGAAGAGATGAAATGGCGCCAGAAATTGTTGTGTCACTTGGCAGGCTAATGAATGGCGGAAAATATTAGATTATCAGAAAAATGTCGTGAGAACCAAGGGCAAAAAAACTCTATCCCCGACAACGACGCCAAAAAATGTTGGCGTTATTGGCTAAAATGAAAGATAGAAAGATGAAAGATGAAAAGGAAAGATGAAGAAGAAAGATGAATTTCGTAAAGCCAATGTCCAATAAATTGTTCCCCGACAACGACGCCAATAAATGTTGCTGCACAGAATGTCTAGGCACCGAGACAACGGCTCAGATCGGGGGTTGTCACCCTAATCCCCAATCTCTTCATTTAAGTTGTCTCCCTACAGCAGACTAAGGGGGGAGACCCTATAAAAATGAAATGAAGAAGGACCATTTGGGAACCAACCAATCTGGGAAACACAGTGGAGCGACCAAATACTTGTTTAGATCTAGAAAAACTAAAATGATTCGATTTAAACAATTGATATCAGTGCCTTGTGAAGTCAACTATCTTGCTAAGAAATTTAGGACCAAGTACAGGATGGACAACTGCTACTAAGGAAAATGTTATTATGATGAAAAGAGATGAAAGATGTGATTAGCAAAGGGATGAGTAAGTAGTATTGAGGTAAGATTGTTTAAAGCTCAAGTACTTAGTATTGATTAACTTTATAAAAAGAGTACTTAATGAAATAAAGTGATAATTTTATATAAGACAAGGTGCCAATAAGATACAAAAGATAACCAAGATGACCACAAGATATGTGCTCTTAAAGAAAGATCACTAAAATGCCAAAAATTTATAATAACCACAAGCCAATAATGAAATTAATGTCCAGAAAAAGAACTAGAGATTTATCCAATTTATGCTTCAACGACAATTATTTAATAAGATTATCAACGCTCCTTTTAGACAATTAGGATTCTTCCAAGATAATGCCAATGACAATTAGATTCAAACCATTCAATTATCTTCAGATTACTCAATATTATGCAAATGGAGTAAATCACCTTCAATGCTACTTAGCTCAAAGAGAATTATATTTCAATGCAATTACCATTCACAAGTCAAGGCACGAGAAATGCTTTAGAAAGATAAATATCGACTATTCCCAACTTAAATGTTCTTTAGGGCAGCAAGCTTATATATGTGATTTTGAAGTAGGAAATCAAAAGACAACAAACACTTAGACTCGAAATCCAAAATCCAAAAAACCACTAAAATTTGCTGATGTAATCTATGCAAACAACTGCCCTTACAAATGAAACAAAAGCACTTATTTTCAGAGATGATATCTATGACAACAGTTATGTTTTCAGAGACAATAAGAGCACCAAAAAAGAAAAAGATTTATGACAGCAAAGAAATGTTTGTTGCAAACAAATATATTAGTCCTCTGAAAACTTGTGTAGGTCACCTTCACAATGTTAGAGCACTTAATTTTCAGAAATTGTTTTTTAGGACAGCAGTAAGAAAAATTTTAGGACAACAACAAACAAATGTTATGACAACAGCAATATGACAATGAAAATAATAAACTATCAATGCTATCTTTACGCCAAAAATTTACCGAATTTTTCAAACTTTTCCATATGAATTATCAAAAAAATTCAGTGTGTTATGATGTGATTTTCAGAATTATATCAGATCTGATATACTTATTATAGTAAACAATTAAAATATGAAATAGGCTTAATGATGGATGTCCAACTCAAGAAATTAATTCTTTAATGTATTAGACAACTTAGGAACTGATTTTAGGCTAACCCGCATGAAATTTTGCCACTGTTGTATTTCAAACTTCAGAAACAGAATTATTCGGAGTAGGCCAAATTTTTTATACCCATCAAACATAAGTGACTTATTAATGTATTTAGCAATTTTTTAAATTTATTTCAAACCACTTAGATGTGTTTTTCACCACTATTAGAAAGATATATGACTGTAATAGCAAATAGTAAGGAAAAAGAGGGTTTAAAGATCAAACCCTTAAGCCCTATGCCTTGAAGATCACTTGCCCAAGTTGCCAAAAAAATTTCAATACTTGAAACACAAATTTTTACCAATTTTTCTGCAAAAGACTACCAAGGATCAGCTTCAGAAAATTTAAATATTCATATCAGAAATGGAGCAAGAGGAATCTAGAGCCAAGGAGGGCTAGCACTAGGCTCAATAGGGCTAGAGTTGGGCTAAGAGAAGGCAAATCTAGGCTAAGCAACCCCAAAACGTGAAGCCCTTGTTCTGAAAAAATTATTTTGCTTCAAATGCAAAATCTTCAATCGCTGGCCTTGCAAAAATTTTTGGAAACTAGATCTTGCCCTCCAGGGCCTAAATCTATCTTAAAAGCCAAAACATTCCTCAAATAATCTCAAATCTGAAGCCTTTAATAAAAGATCTTATCGTTTCTTCCCTGCAAACAAACGTTTGAGGCTAGATCTTGCCCTCCAGGGTCTAGATCTAGGCTTCTAGCTCAGACCTGAAGATCTCCTTGGCTGATTTCTCATATCTATTCCTACAAACAATCTTTGAGCCCAGATCTTGTCTTCTAATGTCTAGATCTAGCTCAGATTTGAATAATTCCTTGGTTGATTTCTCAGATCTATTCTTTAAATTTTAGGTACTAGTCCAGAAAATCCCTACAAAATATATTTGGTTAGATAATCTCGGAATTTTAATCCGGAAGGCTTTCTAGATCTTAAGTTTGGGGAGTCGGCTGGTCCAACCAAGGACTTCCTCAAATGCCCAAAATCTTTAAATAAAGATGACTTCTGCACACTTAAAATATAAGCCATCAAATTAATAGAGGTATAAAATAATGATTAAATCTTCAAAGATTGGAGATACATGCCAATCGAATAAAAATCTTAATGCTATCTTAAAACCCAACAATTTAAGTAAGATACTTGTGCAATAAATTGATCTATGAGAGCTATTAACCAACAACTTATAAATAAGATCGGAAAAAAATTAAATACACATTACCATCAGATACCAGAGAGGAACACTGCCATCAAGTAAAACCGCTAAGACTTTGCATTATATTATTCCATAAAAGCTTACAAGATCTTCAAGAGTTAGTACACGATTAAAAGAGCGGATGATATCAAATGACAAATGACCTCTAATTTATAGATTAATTCTCCAACGGCTAGTTGGCTTGATCCTCGTCAAAGTAATCTCGACCGTTAAAAAAAAATTAATTATCTTTTAATCCCCTCCGTCGAAATTATTTTATTTTTTGAGAAAATTCGAATTTTTCATTTAGTTGAATTTTAATCAACTCAAAATTAATTATTTTGAGTTGATTTCTTCAAAGAATTGATTTTAACTTAACTACCAAGGTCCAAGGGTCCAAAATCTCTTGAAATTTTCAATATTCCCTTGGCCGGGGACCTCCAAAAATTAATTTCTCTAAGACCCACGAATTTTTAATTTGAAGAATTAATTTTTCCTAGGACACAAAATTAATTAAGCTTCTCGCTTAGGATTTTAATTTATTTTTGCCTTAAAATTTAATAAATTAATTTAAATTACTCTAATTAATTAAATTTCTAACTTATGATTTTTTAAATTTATTTTTGCAAGAAAATTTAATTAATTGACACATGAAGGGATTAATAATTTTTCCAACCCTCAAATAATTTAGCCATGGTGTCTAATTATGAGGGACCATGCACTAAAATACTTTTTTACATGAAGATTTTACATTTTAATACATGAAGGGGGAAAACCCGTTCGTTATAGACCCTCAACATTTACCCTTTTCTGCGACACAAAATATAATCTAGTAGACCAAGTAACTTGTAATAAAATAATTTAATCAATTAGCTAAAATTATTCCCAAGTCACTTTTACAAAGACTCGATTTAAAACACTATGACTCACCTAAGATCTTGATGACAAAATCCACCCTAGTTTTGAGGCGAGGGTGGAGGGAAAAACTCTGTCGGTTATTTGTGTCTAGAGACACATATGAAGCAATGAAACAAAAAATCTCCTAGAATAGAAATCGTCACCAAAATAATAGGTTTACCTCGGCTATTACATACAAACATGGTCATACTAGGATTATTTACATTTTACGTATGCAGAATGGGTTGACATCTTTACAAAACTATCGACTGATGATGAAATTTGAAAGACGCAAACACTCGAACACGATAAATCCCTTTTGTGAAAAAAGGGGTTGTACTGCTATGGGGTCCTTCACACAGAGTGGTCAACAAGCCTAATAGCTGGAAGAAGGATTTTTAAATCACAATGGCCAGTAAAGATGCTAAGGTCCCCTAATTTGATGGAACAAATTATGTCTTTTGGAAGGTTAGAATGAAGTACTACTTAATGTCTGTTGGAGTTGAGGTTTGGCAATCTGTCACAATGGTTACAAAATCCCATCTCCTCCACCAATAGACCTGAACGAGAAGAAAGCATATGTGGCAAATGCCAAGGCTTTGAATTCTATAGCGAGTGGTTTGTCAGATTCAAAATTCACCAAAGTTATGGGTATTGAAATAGCTAAAGATATGTGGGACAATCTCATCAATATTTATGAAGGAGATGACAAGGTCAAAAAGGCAAAGCTTCAAACATTTAGAAGGCAGTTTGAAAGTCTCAAGATGAATGATGAAGAATATATTGCTGCTTATTTTCCCCGAGTAGATGAGGTAGTAAACTCTCTTAGAACACTAGGTGAAAAAGTCAATGAAAAGATGATTACCCAAAAGGTCATGAGATCCCTTCCATGTCGTTTTGATGCCAAGGTTTATGCCATAGATGAAGTAAAAGATTTGGACTCTATCAATGGATGAACTTCATGTTGCGAAATCAATGCTTATAGGATAGGGTTTGACTCTTCTTTCTTGATAATTACTTGTGAGTTATGTTGGCTTCTTTTACTTATTTATTAGTTTATCTTTCATCAAGCAAGTACCAAATTAAATGTACATGAAGACCACAAGAACAAGAGACACAACATGTAGGCACTCAACCAGGGAAAAACCCCTCCAAGGGGAAAACCCAATCCAATTCTTCCACTAGTAGATTCAAATCAAGATGAGACAATGCAAGACCCTTTAGACCTGGATAAAGACCTCCTCCAATCACCAAGTCGGCCCTTCCTTCCAATAGATGATCCTTGTCAAAGTCTCCATGTGATAGCTTCCCAGTCATGAGATCTTTTCCAGATCGTTTTGATGCCAAGGTTTGTGCCATAGATGAAGTAAAATAATTTGAACTCTTTATCAATGGATGCATTTCATGTTGAGAGATCAATGCTTATAGGAATTAGGGTTTGATTCCTCTTTCTTGATAATTACTTGTGAGTTATGTTGGCTACTTTTACTTCTTTACTTGTGAGTTATGTTGGCTTTTTTTACTTCTTTATTAGTTTATCTTTCATCAAGCAATTACCAAATTAAGTGTACATGAAGACCACAAGAACAAGAGACACAAGATGTAGGCACTCAGCCAGGGCAAAAGCCATCCAAGGGGAAAACCCAATCCAACTCTCCCACTAGTAGATTCAAATCAAGATGAGACAATCCAAAACCCTTTAGACCTAGACAAAGACCTCATCCAATCACCAAGTCAACCCTTCGTTCCAATAGATGATCCCTGTCAAAGTCTCCAAGTGATAGCTTCCTAGTAGCAGCTACAATCTAGAATTACGATCCCCAGCTACAAATTTTTGGCCCCCGGCAACTGAATTTTGGACCTGCAGTAGATTCAGAATTTCGATGCCAGCTACAGCCCAGAGACTTCACATGTGTGAGAGATAAATTGCCCAAGAACTCAATTTAGGTGTTCCAGCTTCTTCTATCCTTCTCCAGCAACTTCGCTCCCTTTTTTTGCTTCTTCTTCTTGTCAATAGAACTTGTCGAGCGAGTGTGCCAAATAGGTTGAGTTGCCTCTCAATATATAGCCTTTCTGTTGGGTCGAATTGCCTTAATTCAGGCCGACTTCATGAGGACAGGGCCGACTTGGTGTGGAGGTGACAAATGACCATTTTGACTCAAAAATAGTTCTTTTTACATGATACAAAAGCCCAAGAAGGGTCTAATAAAAATGAAAATGACTCTATTGAATCAAGACAAAACCTAGAAGCCTTCAATGGAGACTTTGACCTATGAAACATTGACCCAAGCATGAAACCCATGCTTTAATAAGTCATTTTCTTTAATAATAAAATTTCTTTTGACAAATACAATTATGAAGACCATGACTAGTTACATTCTTCAACACTTCATGGAATTCTCACAGTGTATGAGATGATGTCAGGAAATTCAACTCATAATGAAGTTGCATTCAAGGCATCCAAGACATCAAGAAAGGGAAATAATTGTGATAGCAGCAGGGATGATTATGATACTGAAATGGCACAACTTGTCAGAAAGCTAAAGAAAGGATCCAAACTCAAAGGTAATTTACCTCTCATTTGCTTTATATGTGGTAAAATAGGACATTATGCAGCAAAGTGTCCTTTTAAAGATGACAGTGATGATGAGGATGAACCTAAGAGAAGAACCTTCAAGAGGAAAGGCTCAAGCAAAAAGAATTTCTTCTCCAAGCAAGACAGTGATGACTCTGATGAAGAAGAAGAATATGGTGGAAGCAGTGAAGTATTGTTCATGGCCTTCAAAAATGAAACAGACAATCCAAAAAAAAGGAAGTCCAGGAGAAGTAAAAGGAAATATGGAAGAACTATTGATTAGTGCCATAGAATAAAATGAGAGACTTGGGAAAAAGAACATAAATTTATCTCAGGAAATCATCTCTCTCAAAACAAAGAAGGAAGAAGCTAAAAGAATAGAAGAAATATTGAGCAATAAACTAAAGGAAAAAAAAGAGTTTTGAAGAAAATTGGAGGCAGAAGTGGTATCTTTAAAAAGAGATTTGGACAAAGCCAACAAGAATTTGAAGAGTTCCCAAACCTTGGACAACATACTCAGCTTCCAAAGGCCACCACATATAGTGACATTTATTATTCCCTTCAATTATGTGTTATTAAGTGTGTACAACCATATAAAATTTAACAGTATGGGCAATTGTCTCAATGAGATTTTTGTGATGTACTTCTTATTTCATATGGAATAATACAATAATCTCTCTCTCCCTCTCTCCCTTTCTCTCTCTCACTCGTTCGTATGCTCATAATCTTATAACACATTGCAATTTCCACAGAAGCAAAAACAAAGTATTTATGTAGACGTAATTCAAGGTGTAGGGCAGCGTAGGAGCACAAAACTGGTTCACAAATCTTGTCATTCATCCAAGAACCTTTTAGGATTAAGAGAATAGTGGAAGAAACTTGATCTTATAGGCTAGGGGCATTTAAAACATAATAGGAATATTATCATGGGACTATGACAATACAGAATGAAATACTTATTAAATTGCTTCCTACAAAAGTACATCAAAATGAAGTTGTTTTATTGGACATTCTAGTTGGACACTGAAAACAGTTGAGATAAAAACTACAGAGACTCAAGCAGGTCATGCTGAAATTACCATACAAACGTGTCGCAAGACTTCCATTACTCATGAATTCATAAATCAACATGCGATGGCCTTTCTCAGCACAGTACCCTACCAAATTTACAAGATTTCTGTGATGCAATCTTCCCAACAGCATGACCTGCAGTAGAGCAATATACATTTTTTAGACCAGGAGTTAAATAAGCGTGATTTTATCAAAGATAAAATAATCCAAGAGAGGAAGAAAATGTAAAGCAAACAATAAAATAGAAATGCAATTAGCACCAGAGGAAAAATTGATGGTGCCATGAGAGAAACCAGAGCAGCTAATGGATCTGAAAAATGTTATAGAATGTAAACCCACAAACATTTTCTTCTTATAAGCAAAACAAGGCAAGTCAGAATTATGGCAACAGGTGTAGAAACTTAGCGAGGACCCAAGGAAATCAACCTTACTGCACTCAATGATTCCCAAATTCACCACAATGAAAACGTAACAAGCAAGACATCTGAAGGACTCACATTCTGCATAAACTAACCAAGACAGATATTGTAGACTCACCTTAGGAGATGACCAAAAGGTCCAAGTGGCTTATTTAAGAACAGTAATCCCTTCCTTTCCAATCTGTGAATGGATTCTAGCCCAATTATACCTAAGATTTGTTTCAAGACTATTTCAGCTCATGTAGGAAAGGAAATATCGCTTATTTGGGTTGGAAATCATGCTCAAAGGATGTGGAAAGTTTCATCAAAGAACAGTGGTAGCTTTCCCAGTGATGTTTCTTCATTTATTTACCAATTGCTATGATAATTCCAGATCATCTTCAGATTTACTCAGGAATAGGATTTTGGTCTCCAAGTGACACTAGATTTCGTAAAATGTATACATATCTTATATAGGAGCTTATTTATATGTTTTAGACATGGTTTTTTCAATAATATATTGTGCATACATCAGCCATGGAAATGCTAAACATTTCCCATAAAGTGGTGTAAGAGACAACTAACACCCATTGTGGACACGATGGAGGTTGAACAGGTGATGTACTTGATGGAATACATGTGTATTTTAGATTTATATGGAAGTGAATATTCACACCATGACATGGTACAAACAAAGGCTTAATTCTTGTGGTGGTACCATCTCATGACCTATTTCTTGCCATAGTGCTAGGTGATGGTAGTTTACAGTACACGAAAACTATTGAGTTGAAAGCATTTGAGCTAAGAGGTGACTAACAAACCTAAACTGCATCTGGGTTGGTGCTGATATCACATACTAAGTCAAAAAGTCATGTCAAGCAATAGATCCAAAGAAGAATTCTGCTTGCATCTTTACCTTGCAATAGCCAAAGTGATGGTAAACTGTAATTTGTTTGACTATGCAATCTCTTAGGCCTAAATTTGTTGTTTCCACTTTGATTTTTAGTTATGTTCTAGAAAAGCATGATTCATAAGGACTGAAAAATAAATATCATTGACATATGCTGAAGCACATCCACATCAAAACTTAACTGTAGTCAATGTTACCCACCAAAATGGGTAACCCCATAGGAGAACTTTTTTCTCCTACATTTGACAGCCAGCTAGCCAGCAGCCCCTGACATTCACTTCTTGATGATGATATGCCATCTGCCTCCATTTGCATCAGCCATGAACCTCTCACCATCCGGCATTTCCTATTTAGATCAAGGTGGGCTTCTACTCAACAAGTACTTTGATCATATTTTGGCCCAACCAAGATGGAGAGTAGTATTTTGGCATAAGGATATACGCCAAGGCATGTAGTGGAACATTAAGTTTATTCCACCGTGCACACACACAATTGTGAATCAATGTATACAAGTTGGGATCATTTTCCCGAACAATATCTTTTATTTGCGTCAACATGCTATCCATCTACTCATACACCTCCCCAATCACTGGTTTATCTGTATCTACAAAACGAATCATGCTATAAACGGGCTTGGTGAATTGCAAAACTTCCCTTGCACATTCCAAAAACAGACCATCAAGAGCGGTCTCCACCTATTCAAAACCTTGCTTGTCAATTGCGGTTGGAGCCTTGTCCTTTAATACCTGCGAGTGTTGACTTGATACCATGCTAGCCAATGACTCTCTTACCTTCAAAAGGCGCCTAAAGGTGAGGTAATAGCTAGCAAATCTAGTCTTCGCAATCTTCAACAGCTCCAATCTTGAGTGACTATGGAAAATCCCACGGGTATTGCTATGATTTGTAATAAATTTTATCATTTTTTTGCCTCTCTTGTATAAATCACCAATCCATTCGTATTGATGGTTTTTGTTCTTAATAATATCATGCATCAAAACGTTCATTGTGTGAACTAAGCACTCAGACCAAAATATGTTGGGGTATCTATCCTCAATAATTGCTCCCGCTATCTTACAATTAGCAGAATTATCAATGATGACTTGGATGAAATTGTATGGCCCAATACGTTCGATTGTTTCAAGTAATGGTTCTACAATGTTGATGGTGGTCTTGAAATTTTTTGAGTAATCATATGTTGAAATGAAGATTGCACCATTAATAGACAAGCAAGAACACTTATCAATGGCTTGCCTTTTACATTTGTCCATCCATCAGATACAATGGGCACCCCATGCTCATTCCAACAATTTGTCATTTTACTCAAAGAATGTGCTATTTTTTCTTTTTCATGATGAAGTCCCACGGTTTTAGCCTCGTCATAACCAAGGCTCTTGTTTCCTTTGGGCATCACTAATGGCATAAACCATTTCATGCCAATAAGGTGAGTGAAAAACATTGAATGGTATCCCACATGCATAGAGAAACCAGTAAAAATTTTAATCCACATCATTCCTACACCCTTCGTCAAGGAAATATGATATGGTTCTACGCCTTAAAGAGATGTTTGTTCCTATGCATCCATATTCACTGCCATGGGAGGATGCTGATGGAGTTCTTTGTGCATGTGATTGTGGGCTATGTTCAAAGGCACCCTTTGATCTTTTAGATCTGTATTGGGCTTCCTTCTCTTCCCTTATGTATTTGGCTCTTTGTGTTGTTGACACACTTACACAAGCTCTTATCCCTATTTGTTTCTCTCCATCCCATTGCCTTTTCCCACAGAGGTGCCTTCTGGCACCGGTGTATGAACCTGTGTAAATGTTTTTGCAATGGAGGCATGTACATTTAGTGGTTCCACCCCCTTTCCCACCTTCAGGACTAGAAACATATTTCCACAATGGGGTTTGGTCTGGTTTGGTTTTTGTGCCCTCATCTCCACTCTCCTCTTCCTCCTCACCAAGGTACTCCTCCTCTCCAAGGTTTTCATCAAATCCACTAAAACCCACTTCTTCATCCTCTTCATCATGATCAACCCTCCTTCTTCTACTCTCCAACACCATAATAACAAAAAAAGGAACCAACAACAAGAGAATGCCAAGCCATATAGCCATGATGTTTGAAGTTTTGAGCCTGCAATAAAATGGAGGAATGGGAATGGGAAAGAGAGAAGAGAACATTTTCATTTAGCAATGAACATATAAAAAACACAAATGCTAGATTAGAGTGTAGATCCTACCTCTTTGGTCTTCAATCCCAAGCTCCAATCTCCCTTGCAAGCTCCCTCAATCTCCCTCCTCAACTCAAGCTCCAAGCTCTCTCGTGCTCTCTCACGAAAGAAAACGATAAATAATGGGAAAGGAGGAAGGCCTTTTAACTTTTTTCCCCTCCCCTTCCCTTCCCTTCCCCTCGCCCCCCGTTCGCCGCCTATCCGCCATGTGGCTTTTTCGTCGGCGGGAGAAAAAAATTAGAGGAAGCAGTCGGGAGCGATCACTCCCTCCTTTAATTTTTTGCTCTCAGAGCGAAAGGGAGAGGTTGTGGAGCGACCACTCCTGACCGCTCCCTAAATCGCTCCCTTAAAAACAGGGAGCAGAAACTTGTTTAAGGGAGCACGCTCCCGAGGTCGCTCCCTATCTGCACCTGACCGAAGCGCGTTTCAGGAGAGGATTTGAGGGGGGGGCAAGGGGCGCTCCCTGCAATCCTAATTAGAACATCTCTAGGTGCATTTCATGGTCGCAACATCTTTGTGTTGTAAAACGACACTTTTAGGTTGCAGTCACACACACTTCACTCGTTATACTTGGGGAATGTGTATAAAGTGGTGTTTTGATGTATATTCATTGTTGATCAAGCTTGTCTAAGTTCTCTCGATGAGTTGGTATGTGTCGCATGTGGTTTTATGTCTAGAACTCATCTTGTTCGCCCCTTGCCTTATCACCCAGACTTAGACAAATTTCGATTGCAAAGCGAGCTCATTAAGGCCAAGAGCACATGAGCGCACTCTGAAGCCTTGATGGGAGACCCTTCGTTGTTCAGAACGGCACCTTGCGCCCTACTTGAGAGTTGGACGTACTCCCAAAGCACGAATCCCCTTCCTTGTTTTGAACTACGCCCTCCAAAATGACTAAGTCTTCCGTGAGCACACTCCTTTGACTCGAAGAAGTGCACCCTCCTCGAGCGCATAGTGCACTAGCACACCCTGAAGACCTGAAGCTCAATCCTTCAACCTTCCCTAATGCACCATGCACCCTCCAAACCTTTGAGTGCATGAGCGCACTTCGAAGGCACGAAGCTCTTCTCTTCAACCTTCAGACTTGTGCCATTCGCCTTCTTTGGTCTCTTGAGTGCATGAGCGCACTCCGAAGGAACGAAGCCTCACCCTTCAGCCTTCGAACTTGTGCCATGCGCCCTCTTTGGTCTCCTTTAGCGCACTCCTTCGACCTAAAGGAGTGCGCCCTCCTTGAGAGCACTCTTTCGACATAATGCACCCTCATTGAGAGCACTCCTTCGACCTGAAGGAATGCGCCCTCTTTCTCTCCCTTGAGCACACAACGCACTTGGGAAGCCTGAAACCTTCCCCATCGTCCTTCGGACTTGCGCCATGTGCCCTGCCTTAACTGCCTTATGTGGAAATTTCTAAATCTAACACATCAGAAATCCCTACTATTATTTCTGGTTTATTATCTCCTACTTGTTCTTTACATTAACAAGTTATTTAATCATATAAATATCGAAATAAACACAATAGCAGCCTTCACAAATATACAAATCAGCAACTGAAATAACTGAGACAACACAAGGGACACCGTTATTTTTGGACAATCGTCCCCGAAAAAACCCAATGCGGGAAAACCGGTGCAACAGATATGAGGGTTTTATTATTATGTAGTTTTTTGAATACAACTAGGGTGTCAGAAATGGCTCACCCAATAGGGAAAGCCCACGGCAGAAGTACCTTACTCCGAAGACAAATATTTCGGCTAATCAGCAACCAGATGATTGGCCCCACAATGACTTCGATTGTTCCTTAGCTGGACAGCGAAAGCTACTCCAAGCTAACTTCTAGAACTACGTCACCCTCCAAGGACTGCGTCACCCTCTACGGCTCTGCGTCAGTTGATCAACACTCACTCTGGCCCATGAAATCACCTCAGTGCAGCCTCTTCTGCCCAGCATCAGCTCTGCAACCTTTTGCGTCAGCCTCTGCGGCTTCTGCTTCAACCTCTTGGCTCTTTGCATCCTCTGCGTTGGCCTCCTCAGCCTCTGCATCAACCTTGGTTGCCTCTGCGTCAACCTTCCTAGGCTCTGCATTGTCTCTCCGACACTTTCTTTGCCTCTCTACTATGTATTCTCGGCCTTCTGTCGATCTGCCCCTCACTGCAACAAATCACTAACTCGATTTTTCAACAAACCCTGCCCCAGAAAATCGAATTGACTGATCAACTTGGTGTATCTCCAACTGACCCTCAAGCCTCCTCTTATACTTTTCCTATTGATGAATCAACGACCGAGATTAAGTCCCTAATCAACAGCTAAGATTATATCTAGCTTGATCCTCATTATTTAGAACTTTCTCACCCATATTATATTAATACACATTAATATTTTAATTTTCCTAAGTTTAGACTTGGGAACCCCATTAAAAATATTAATTATTTTAATATCTCTTCATCTGGGTGAAATTTCTCCAAACGAATTCTGGGTCTTGGAGATCTCATGTGTCTTAGCCTCTCCACCAATTTCCATGGCTAGAGCACATCCGATGCTACCAAAAATCAACACTCCCTCTTAGCGAGGAATGTGCTCTAGTAATGATTCATCACTAAAACATCACACTGATCCTCCGCATCAATACCTGTGTTGATGCTAGGCTGCTGCCCCACATCCACTGCACTACTGCTTCCTATACTATTGCCCCACATCCACTGCATTGTTTCTTCCTGCACTGGTGCCCATGACACTGCCACTGTCACTACTACATCTGTACTACAACTCCCTCTCAACGTGCTGCATCATGTTGCCCATAGCACTACGACTGCTAACTGCAACTCAGTTACCGAGAAGTAAGTAACCAATCTTCTCCCAAATACTGAAATCCCGGTGAGACTGGAAGCCCCATGATGTTGAAGCTACCTCAGTTGCTATCTTGTGCTCCCTCTGCTGCTACTACATTGTTGCAAACACCTTTGTGCCTCTCGCACTACTGCAACTTCTGTTGCGTTGCTATAGACTTCTGCACTCTAGCCCTGCCTTGCCGCTTCACCACACTTTGCTCCACCCGACACATATCATCATGCTACTGTCATTAAGGGCTCCCGTCACAGGATGTGATCCAAGAGTTTGGGCACCTCAAGGATCCTGCCCTGGCATGTAGTCCTCTCGACTACAACTCCAGATCACCCCACCTCCCTCTTGGAGATGTGGCTTCCATCTCTACCAAAATGAATGTAGAATTAGTTCTCTTCTCCCTCTTTAGTTGCTGCCCCAGCAAAACTTAGATCTAGATTTCTTTGGCACAAGAAACACTCTAAGGAACAAGCTCCTCTAGACTCCCTCTAAGTCTTGATTTCCTTCACGAAAATCCTCCGGCCAAATGTCGAATCACTCCTCTCCAATCCTCTTTTGCAATTGCATCTCGGATTTGGATTCCTTGGCTAGAAATCTGTCGAGGTAGTGATCCCCTCTACCTTGGTTCCGTCTCCTTAGACAATGTTCTGTATCGACAGAAACAACGTCCCACCAATTCCTCAAATCGCAATCTACCAACAGCTCCCCAAGCCCCGACAACTGAAGAAACCGATCCTTTCAGGCTCTGCACAATCATGACAAAGGTTGAATTTGCTCCTCCGGCCAACTGCATCAGTCCTACCTGGCTGAGCAGGATGATGTGGCTCTTCGTGAGCCTCTTCTACCTCTCTCTTCCTCTACGTTGGCCCTTCCCTTGGCTCGAAATGATGATGCATGCTCTGCATCACTTCTTCTCTTGCTGCTTCTGCTCTAGAATAGCGTTCTCTCAGGACAGCTGCTTCTGCTACAAATTTTCAGATTTTTGCTGGTGTCTTCAGTTCTCCTGTGATCTACAATCGCTCTGATACCATATGGAAATTTTTTAATCTAACACATCAGAAATCCCTATTGCTATTTTTGGTTTATTATCTCATATTTGTTCTTTACATTAACAAGTTATTTAAGCATATAAACATCGAAACAAACACAATAGCAGCCTTCACAAATATACCGATCAACAACTGAAATAAGTAAGACAACACAAGGGACACCGTTATTTTTTGACATTCGTCCCCGAAAAAACCCAACACAGGAAAACCGATGCAGCAAATGTGAGGGTTTTATTATTATGTAGTTTTCTGAATACAACTAGGGTGTCAAAAATGGCTCACCCCACAGAGAATGCCCTCGGCAGA
Organism: Pinus tabuliformis; assembly: GCA_031772625.1. Taxonomy (NCBI): domain Eukaryota; kingdom Viridiplantae; phylum Streptophyta; class Pinopsida; order Pinales; family Pinaceae; genus Pinus; species Pinus tabuliformis. The sequence continues at coordinate 458,654,142 of CM062820.1, forward strand.
AGTACCTTACTCCGGAGACAGATATTCCAGCTAATCAACAACCGGATGATTGGCCCCACAGTGACTTTGACTGTTCCTTAGCTGGAAAGCAAAAGCTGCTCCAAGCTAACTTCTAAAACTACGTGTGAAAATTTCTAAACTGAAATTCTATCACTACAGCAACTAATTTATTTCACCTACTTATTATTCTAAAAAAGTTATTTATGAAATTCCTTCAACAAATATTAAAATAAATTCTAATGCAATTATCACACAATTACCTAGAGAAACAAAAATACATGCACAAGAATCAATCACATAGACATAGTTACTTTTGGACAATTGTTCCCGAAAAAACCCAATGCAGGAAAACCGGTGCAGCAGATGAGGGCTTTATTAATCTTCAGCAGCAATTGCTTTTACAAGGAATGATTTTTACAGAGAAACTGAAAGAAAACACCTGAGACTTTCCCTTTGAGACTATCTGACACTTTGGAGACCCTGCTCCCACTTCTGTGTCACCCCTACGTCACTCTGATTGACCCAGCATGGCTCTAAGTGGCTCTGCGTCAGCCTGCATATGCCCTGCATCTCTCCTCTGGACTACGTCTCTCTTTTTGCATTGTCTTCCACTACCCCTGCATCACCTCCTCCTCAATCTTTGCTTGTTGTTGAAGCCCTCCTCTTCCTCCACCCTACAACTCCCTCTAAAATCGATCTCCTCTTCCTTGAGAATCAAATTTCCTTGAGATACTGAGTATCTGCCGGTGTGTCTCCAAATGATCCTCAAGTCTTCTCTTATACTTTTCCTGTTGATGAATCAATGGCTAAGATTAAGTCCCTAATCAACGGCTAAGATTAAAAAAAACTTGATCCTCGTCTCTTAGAAGCTTCTCATCCTTATCTTTATTAATACCAATTAATATTTTTATTTTCCTAAGTTTAGACTTAGGAACCCATTAAAAATATTAATTATTTTAATAACTCCTCATCCGATTGGAATTTCTCAAAATGATTTATGGGTCTTAGAGATCCCATGTGTCTTAGCCTCTCCTCCAAATTTCAAGGCTAGAACACATCCAATGCTACCACAAATCAACACTCCCTCTTAGCGAGGAATGTGCTCTGGTATGCTCAATCAGTGAAACATCACACTGATCCTTCGCACCGATACTTGTGTTGATGCTTCGCCTGCTACCTTACATCACCTGCATTGCTGCTTCCTATACTGCTGCCCATGACACTGCCAATGCCACTGCTTCATCTGTACTGCAGCTCCCTCTCAATCTATTGCATCATGCTGCCCATAGCACTACCACTGTTAAGTGCTAACTGTTGCACTGCAACTTCTGATACTTATCCATTATTGAAATGGATTCTTTACCATCCCCATCTTCTCCCTGAAATTAACAAACTTTGTCCTTCCTAGAGCCTTGGTGAGGATGTCTGCCACCTGTTCTCCTGTAGGTGTGTACCTCAACTGTACTGCCCCTCGTTGGACACAATCTCTGAAAAAGTGACACCTAATATCAATGTGCTTCGACCGATCATGAAATACTCTATTCTCAGAGAGCTTGATGCAACTTTGATTATCACACATGATCCTAGTCGCTTCCATCCTTCTCTTGAATAGATTCACAAGCAATTTCCTAAGCCATATGGCTTCATACGAAGCTATGCTAGTTGCCATATATTCTGCTTCAGCTAAGCTTAGAACCACGGGTTTATGTTTCCTAATGCACCAGGAGGTCATTCCTGATCCAATGTTGAAACAGTACCCAGTTGTACTTTTCCGATCTACTGAACTTCCAACCCAATCTGTGTAAGTGAACCCACTCAGCCTGATATCATTGCCTCTGGTGTACAATAGTCCATGCTCGACTATTCCTTGTATATACCTGAGAACATGTTTGGTTGTTGCCCAGTGCGCCTTCTTAGGTTCTACCATGAACTGACTGAGGGTGTTGACAATGTAACATGTTTGGCCTGGTATTGACCAAATACATCAGGGACCCTATGGGCTGCCTGTACAAGGTGGGATCAACATCTTTAACTTTTGATGCATCAATCTTCTTCCAGTTGGTGATCATTGGAGTAGCTATAGGTCTTCAGTCCTGCATCCCAAATCTCTTCAAGATTTTTGTAGCATATCTCCCTTGTCCCAGGAAGATCTCACCCTTCTGTTGCCAAACTTCCAAGTTCCAACCACATAAAATAATGTATCTGTCCCAAATCCTTCACGTCGAACACTGTGGCTAGGTTCTTCTTGTAGTCTTTGATGAGCCTGGATGATCTTGTCAGGAAGAGATCATCTACATATAACACTAGGATTAGAGGCTCATTCTATACAACTAGATAGTAGAGATTACGGTATGCGTCACTCTTGACGAACCCCATCTTCTGCAAGTAGCCATCAATTCGGCCGTACCATGCCCTAGGTGCTTGTTTCAGCCCATACAAGGCTTTCTTTAATCTGCATACATGAGATTTCTTCTCATGTGTCTCAAAACCTCCTAGTTGTTCGAATTATACTTCCTCTTCTATTACCCCATTCAAGAATGACGTTTTGACATCCATGTGATAGATATCCCACCCCATCTACGCTGCAAGAGATATCACGGTCCTAATAGAAGTATACCTGGCTACTGGGGCAAAGGTTTCTTCGTAGTCTATCCCTTCCTTCTGAGCATGCCCCTTAGCCACGAACTTGGCTTTATATTTCTCCACATTGTCGTCTGCAACATATTTTACCTTGTAGATCTATCTCGAACCTACCACTGATCTGTCCTAAGGCTTAGGTACCACTTCCTAGACATCATTAACCATTATAGAGTTGTATTCCTCCACCATAGCATCTTACCCATACTTGATGCTGAATGGCCACCTGAAAACTAGAAGGTTCCCCAACCTGAGCTACTAAGGCCTGGTATCTGTCTGGTTTTCTTCACTCACATTTACTATTCCTGGGTGCACCAATGAAGTCTTCTACATCCCATAGAATCTATCGGAGTTCCCGGCTCATTCTTCCACTGGTAGTAGGTACATCTATCAACTCCTCTTCATCCTGAGATTCCTCCGATTCTGAAGCCTTGTCTTCAGGAGGATTTCTGGTACCAATTTCTGCTGGTTGAAGTGGTCTGACCAACGGCTCGTTTTTCAACTGCTCCTCGGAAGGCATTTCTCGGGATTTTCTAAAAGATCTATCCTCCATGAACTTTACATCCCACCGAACTACTCCCTTTCTACTCCCTGGAAGATAGACTCTGTATGCCTTAGCTTTCTCGCTATATCCCACAAGATATCCTTTCTCAGCAGTTTGATCTAATTTCATTCTCTTATCTTCGAGTATATGGCAATATGCTAAACTCCCAAATATCCTGAAATGACTGACTTCAGGTGTCTTCCCAGTGAAGACCTTCTCCGGAGTGATTTTGCCCAATGCCCTGTAAGGAGTCCTGTTCTGGACATAAACTGTCGTGTTGCATGCTTCTGCCCACAAGGATTTAGGCATATCCTGATCATACAACATTTCCCTAGCTGCTTCCACAATAGCCCTGTTTTTCCTTTCTGCTACCCCATTCTGCTCTGAATTGTAGGGAGTTGTCCACTATCTTTTGATGTCTACCTTAGCGCAAAAATCAGTGAAGTCGTTGTCAACATACTCTCCACCATTGTCCGAGCGCAACACTTTTATCTTCTTTCCTGTCAGATTCTCCACTAGAGCCTTGAACTCTTTGAATCGACCAAAAACCTCATCCTTGGTTTTCAAAAAGTAGATCCAAGTCTTCCTGGAATGGTCATCAATGAAGGTGACAAAATACTCGGCACCACTAGGAGCTTTTGTGGACATCGGTCCGCAGATGTCTGAGTGTATCAATCCTAGCACACTCTTTGCCCTATTGTTACTTCTAGAAAACGCAGCTTTGTCATACTTGCCCAAAGCGACCCTCTGCATACATCATCCTGTTCAGTGCTTAGTTCAGGAACTCCTGATACTGTTTTCCTGAGAATTCTCAGAGCCCCATGGTGTAAGTGTCCTATCCTTCTGTGCCATAGCTCATTCAAGTCTTTGTCTTCGTTACTGCCTATCAATGCCATTGGTGATTCTAGTTGTAACTTGTACAACCTGTTACTTCTGATTCCAATCTGAGCCTTATTTTTCCAACTTGGGTGTTTGACATATACTTTCTCCTTAATGAAGAAAACATCATAGCCCTTGTTTTGAAGTTGAGATACAGAAAGTAAGTTCATCCCCAATCCCGGCACATGCAGCACATTGGTTGGCCGAAGTTGCTTTCGTGCTTCGGTTTGAAAAACTATGGTACCTCTTCCTACTGGAGTACACTTTGCCTTATTCCCCATGGTGATCTGAAAATTCATTCTTTCTTCCTGATAATCTGAAAAATATTCTTGGATTCCTATCATATGCCAGGAAACTCCATTGTCTATATACCAAACCTCCACGGAGGCAGAGCTTGCAAGGCAAGCAGCTTCTTCTTCTAATCTAGAAGTTGACATTGAATATTCGTTCCTTGTGCATCCTTCTGAAAACCTGCGTGAGTCCCCTTAAGTGGATGCCTCTGCATCATGCTCTTGACCCATAATCGATTTTCCTTTCCTGTTGTTGAATCTCTGCTCTGATACCATGTGAAAATTTCTAAACTGAAATTCTATCACTGTAGCAACTGATTTATTTCACCTACTTATTATTCTCAATAAGTTATATACAAAATTCCTTTAGCAAATATTAAAATAAATTCTAATGCAGTTATCACACAATTACCCAGAGAAAAAAAATACACGCACAATAATCAATTACATCGACACAGTTATTTTTGGACAATTGTTCCCGAAAAAACCAAATGCGGGAAAACCAGTGCAGCAGATGAGGGCTTTATTAACCTTCAGCAGCAATTGCTTTTACAAGGAATGATTTTTACAGAGAAACTAAAAGAAAACACCTGATACTTTCCCTTTGAGACTATCTGACACTTTGGAGACCCTGCTTCCACTTCTATGTCACCCCTGCGTCACTCTGATTGACCCAGCGTGGCTCTGTGTCCCTCTGCGTTAGCCTGCATAGGCCCTGCATCTCTCCTCTAGACTACGTCTCTCTTTCTGCGTTGTCTTCCACTGCCCCTGCATCACCTCCTCCTCAATCTCTGCTTGCTGCTAAAGCCCTCCTCTTCCTCCACCCTACAACTCCCTCTGAAATCGATCTCCTCTTCCTTGAGAATCGAATTTCCTTGAGATACTGAGTATCTGTCGGTGTGTCTCCAAATGACCCTCAAGTCTTCTCTTATACTTTTCCTGTTGATGAATCAACGGCCAAGATTAAGTCTCTAATCAACGGCTAAGATTAAAAAAGACTTGATCTTCGTCTCTTAGAAGCTTCTCATCCTTATCTTTATTAATACCCATTAATATTTTTATTTTCCTAAGTTTAGACTTAGGAACCCATTAAAAATATTAATTATTTTAATAGCTCCTCATCCAGTTGGAATTTCTCAAAATGATTTTTGGGTCTTAGAGATCCCATGTGCCTTAGCCTCTCCTCCAAATTCCAAGGCTGGAGCACATCCAATCCTACAACAAATCAACATTGTGTCACCCTCTACGACTCTGCGTCAGTTGATCAGCACTCAGTTTGGCCTACGAAATCACCTCAACGCAACCTCCTCTACCCTGCGTCAGCCTCTTGGCTCTCTGCGTCCTCAGCTCTATCCTCCTTAGCCTCTGCGTCAACCTTGGCTGCCTCTGCGTCAGCCTTCCTAGGCTCTGTGTTGTCTCTCCGACACTTTCTCTGCCTCTCTGCTATGTATTCCCGGCCTTCTGTCGAACTGCCCCTCGCTGCAACAAATCACTACCTCGATTTCTCAGCAAACCCTGCCCCAGAAAATCGAATTCACTGATCAACTTGGTGTATCTCCAACTGACCCTCAAGCCTCCTCTTATACTTTCCCTGTTGATGAATCAAAGGTCGAGATTAAATCCATAATCAACAGCTAAGACTAGATGTGGCTTGATCCTCATTATTTAAAACTTTCTCACCCATATTATATTAATACACATTAATATTTTAATTTTCCTAAGTTTAGACTTAGAAACCCCATTAAAAATATTAATTACTTTAATATCTCTTCATCCAGGTGGAATTTCTCCAAACGTTTTCTGGGTCTTAGAGATCTCATGCGCCTTAGCCTCTCTACCAATTTTCATGGCTAGAGCACATCAAATGCTACCAAAAATCAACACCTTATTCCCTTGAGCGCATTACGAAACCTCGAAGATTCCCTTCTTTAGCCCTTTAGCCTTTCAAAGTGCACCCATGCACCTAGAAGCACCTTTGACCCTTTTGAGCGCACCGAAAAGGCATAAACAGAAAATATGCATAAAACATGGTAGATTAGGAAATTTTCAGGCTAATAGTTGCTCATCATGGGTGATTGCAGAAGCAAGTATTCTAGGGACCTCATGGAAAGCACACACGAGGAAGATCAGGCAAAGAGGATAAACAAAGGAAGCATGAAAAGAACCAAGAACACACTTGAAACTTGATGATTGAAGCACCCCAAAGAATCCAAGATTGAAGACCCTTTGGAGGGTGAAAGTGCCACGATCAGAAGATAAACAAAGAGCAAAGACAAAGTGGCAGTTGTGTCACCACTGGAGAAAGTCCATGTCATCAGTCACTATCAGTCCCAGTCATCAAAGATAGTGACATGTCAAGTCTCATCATATGATGATGTGGAGGTTATGATGTAGTATTGTAATCATTGTAAAAGACAAATAAGTGGAAGTCCAAGAGTCATATGTGGAACATGAAGAGTCACATAGTCATATATGGACAAAGATTGTATAGAAGTCCAAAAGTCATTTAGAAGTTCAAGAATTGTTTAGAAGTCCAAAAGTCATTTAGAAGTTCAAGAATTGTTTAGAAGTCCAAAGGACATACTAGAAGTCCAAGAGTCATGGGGGTAATCCAAGAGTCATGAGGATATGAAAGGCCATTCCTCTTGTTATAAAAGAAACCTCATAACTCAAGCAAAGGGATTTTGGAGGGTTAAGCTTTGGAGAGCTAGTCTTGGCTTCTTTATTTGGCATAGGAGAGAAAACTATTTTTTGGAAAAGCAAGAAGTGACTTAATGTTCCACTATTGGATCTAGTGTCTCATCATTGTAACTGTGTACTTGGATATTTCACCTAACTGAAACTCTATGAGCCGAGACATTTTCATGCATGTATCACAAATGTTTTAGGACTATTCTTGGGATGTTTACGGTATATGTTGTGTTCATATCTACTGAAGAAATTGAACTATTTCGGTGGCTTCAGTGGTCATCTTTTGGATGTGTGTTGTATTCACTTTCACATTGTTATGTGAACTATTTCGCTAACGAATCTTTTTATGCTCTCATGTGTCTCTCTTAGGTTAGTACTATTACTTTCCTTATAAAGGCTCACTTCTGTCTCTCCCCTCGTGAAAGTCCCATTTTACATATTGCAATAATTGTTTCACAATGTCAAGTTACTTGCTTATTCAAGGTTTATGTATATAATCTCTTATGTTATCGGTTATCCACTGAAACTGAGACGAACCTTTGTGTTATGGCAGTCGGGCCGATACTCCAAATGGGGCTCCTACTCCAAACGGTGGGAGGTCTAACTAGGACTTCACATCGGGGAGACACCCTGTATGTTGACGGTATCCAACACCGTCAACATATCCCTACATTGTTCTTCCTTCTCCTATATAGGGATAATATTGCTCTTCCTTCTCCTCAGTTGAACTGGGCCTCACACTCCAAAGAATTCGTTCTCTCCTTCTTGAGAAAATCGCTTTCCCAAAAATGTTGTAGCTGCCTCTCTCTCTTGTGTTCTTGTTGTCTTCATCTCTTCACTAGGCTTCTTTTATAATATTCATTAAGCCCAAATCCCTAACCTTAATCTCCCTTCTACAAGATTTTGGAGATCAATGGTTGAGGTTATTTCTAAGTTACTTAAATAAATAAATTATTTTTCCTTAGAAAATGACTTAATAGTCCACAATACTTGACTTTAATTATTGTTCTTTTCCTAAGTTGAACTTAGGAAAGAAGAAATAAATCATTTAATCCACCAAGAAAGCAGCTAAAGAGGCAATAAATCATCAACCACATCTTAAGTCACCAAGTCTATGCAGAAGACCTTCTAAAGCTACCACAAGCTTCAACACTCCTAGCAAAGGAAGGGATTCTCCATGACCCTTAGCTTATCTTGATACTTCACAAACTTTCCTTTCACTAGAGGCTTAGTGAGAATATCTACCACCTGCTCTTTTGTGGAAATGTATTGTAATCTCACAACTCCTCTCCGGACCCCGTCTCTGATGAAATGATACCTGATCTCGATGCGCTTGGACCGATCATGAAACACGGGATTCTCGGAGAGCCTAGTGCAACTTTGATTATCACAGTGAATCATTGTTGGCCCCATCTCTAGATCAAATAATCTTGCAAGCATCTTGCGAAGCCACACTACCTCACATCTCGCCATACTCACTGCCATGTACTCTGCCTCTACTGAACTAAGTGTCACTTATTGTTGCTTCCCACTGTACCACGAGATCATGGTTGATCCCAAGCTGAAACAACATCTAGACATGGATTTGCTGCCCACAAAACTCCCTGCCCAATCATAATTTGTGTACCCCTACAACTCCAGTGCTCCAACTCTGACATATCTCAGTCCAAAGTCTATCGTACCTCGCAAGTACCTCAGCACATGCTTTGCTGCCACCCAATGAACTTGTCTTGACTCCATTACGAATTGGTTGAGTGTGTTCAAAGCAAAACATATATCTAGCTTAGTGTTGACCAAATACATCAAGGAACCTATCAGCTGCATGTACAATGTGGGATCCACCAACTCACCGTAAAAGAACTTAGTGTCTTCAAGTTAGTGATCATCAGTATAGACATAGGCCTACAATCCTCCATTCTGGACCTCCTCAAGGTCTCGACTGCATGCTTTCCCTATCCAAGGAAAATCTCTCATGGTTGTTGCCACACCTCCAATCCAAAAAGTAGTGCATCAAGCCGATGTCCATCTCGAACTCTGAAGCAAGATCCTCCTTGCACATCCCTATGAACTTCTTTGATCCTGTCAAGAAGAGATCATCCACATAAAGTACCAAGATGAGCAGCTCATCATCAAGTACATAGTACAACTTGGAGTTTGTGTCACTCTTGGTGAAGCCCAAACCAAGAAGATATCCATTGATCTTGGTGTATCATGCGCGTGGACTTGCTTTAGCCCATAAAAATCCTTTTTCAACCTCCATAGAGAATCTCTCCCATGCACTTCAAAGCCCTGAGGTTGCTCAATATACACCTCCTCCTCAATCACCCCCATTGAAGAAAGTCTTATTTTTGTAGCATCAGATGTGCTCTAGCCTCGAGATTTTGCAGAGAGGCTAAGACACATGCATTCTCCAATACCCAGAAATCATTTGAGAAAATTCCACCTAGAGATGGTTTAATTAAAATAATTAATCATTTTTAATGTATTCCTAAGTCTAAACTTAGGAAATGTGATTAATTAAAGGGTATTAATTAGAAGAAGAAAAGGATCAACTCCCAGTTAATCTTAGCCTTTGATTATGTTTTAATCTTGGTTATTGGTGCTGCAAAGAGAGATTATAAGAAGGAGCTTAGATATAGTGAGATTAGAGATCAAGATAGTGAGATTAGAGATCGAATTTCTCAAGAGTAGCACCGCTAAGTTGCCGGAGAGAGATCGAGTGATCTTCTTGCAGTGAGGGGCAGGGATAGTAGACCATAGGAAAATTTTCCCAATCTAGAGTGTGCAAGGCAGAGAAGGCATAGAGAGGTTCAGAGCAACAACGCAGTGCCACGTAGGGGCAACACAGAGCTTTAGAGGGAGTCTGAAATTTTGCTTGGAGAAATCAAGATCTAAAGCCAGAAGCTAGGGTGTGAGACCGGAGGGCCAAAGAGTCAAAGTTCTAGAGGCAAATTGACCAGCAAGAAGGGTGACACATAGCCTAGAGGTTGTGATCGAGATCTGCGTAGGCTAATGCAGAGGTTGCGCAGAGGCAACGTGGGGCTAGCCATCGAGATCCTGGATTAGATTCAGATCGCCAGTGACAGTGTGAGATTTTTCTCACTACCTCTTTGCTAGTTTGGGCACTAGAGATTTGTACTCAGATTACTACTGCATAATAATAAAACCCTCAACTGTTGCACTGGTTTTCCCAAGTTAGGTTTTTCCATGGACATTGGTCCAAAAACAATGGTGTAATTGTGTGTGTGCTTATTTCTCTCATGTGCAGTATTTTGTTTCTGTAGTGCAATAAACCAAAAATGAGAAAAATTGATATTTAGTTAGTAAAATACTAAGTAGGAATATCACAGTCCTCCCCACCAAAACGTTGCTTGTCCTCAAGCAATTGCAATGAAGGATTTTGGAGTATCTGCTCCCCCTCCTAGGTGGCATCCTCATCTGGAAAATTCCTCCATCAGATCAAAAACTCTCTGATGACCCTGTTACGCAGATGCCTCTCCTTGGTATCCAAAATGGCCTCTGGTTCCAGCACCAAATGCCCCTCATCATCCATAGGGGGTAGCTCTGTAGCTGTTGTAACCTGTTGTCCCAGTGCCTTTTTCAAGCAAGACACATGAAAGATGTTGTACGTCCGACTCCCCAGGGGCAGCTCCAACTCATATGTTACCTCCCCTACCCTCCGAGTGATAGGATATGGTCCATAGAAGCGGGGTTTGAGCTTCTCAGCCCCCTTTTGTTTGAGTGTAGACTATCGTTACAGTTGAAGCCTCAAGAATACCAAGTCCCCTACTTCGAACTGCCTCTCAACTCTGCCCCTATTTGCATAAGGCTTCTACTGGGTTTGGGCCATTCGCATTTTGTCTTTAAGAGCCCTCAAGATGTCTTGGCTCTCCTGTATCCAGTCCCTCGCCCTTGGGGCCCTATTGTCTCCAAACATAATGTCAGCGAAAGACAATACATCATAACCATACAAAGCTCAGAAAGGTGACAGACCTATGGACATGTGGTACGTAGCATTGTAGCAATATTCACCCAAATGTAGCCACCGTAGCCTAGTGTAGTGCGCTTCGGGAGCAAGTTTGAGGGGGGGTGGGCGCTCCCCTGCAACCTTGCCCACAACTCCCCAATATTTCTTGTCACTCAACCTTTACACAATTCTTCTAGTGAGCCCCTGCGAAGGCTCGAAAAGACACAAATTCGGTCTATGATAATCCCTCAAGATCATCCCTACAAACTGTTGAAAAATGTAACTAGGTTCGGTCTTCATAATGACATGTGTAATTGTGATTTTATGTAATTGATGTAAAGAAGAAAAATAAAATTATTTTTGTAATGCTTGTCTCATGGGTTTCATGAGCAAGGAATTTTATTTTTAGTAATGGCTCCCATTGTGAGCCCTTAGGATTGGTCATAAAGTCAAAGAGAGTCAATGTCATGTATGAAGGACCCTTCTTGGGCATGTTACATTTGTATATGAGTCAATGAAAGTGTCAAATAGCCCTCCAAGACCAAGCTCAAGCATCTACTTCAAGTTGGCCTTAAATAAAATAATGAATTTTCTCCAACCAACATGGCTCACCCATTGTTCAAGTTGGCTTATTAAGGAGGCTCCAACAACTATAAATAGGGCAGCTCACCCTCATTTCAGAGATAGGTTTTCGGTGAAGGTCTAAAGCTAGAAAGTAGTGCAAAGGTCATCAAGAAGAAGCCTTATAACTAGCGAGGAGAAGGGAAGGAAGAGCAAGGTCGTTGGCATTAATTCGGGACTGTTTGTGGGCCAATTAAGCTACACACGTGCAAGATTACAGACATGTCTATTGCAGGAAGAAGACCAAAATATGACAGTCACAGTAAGAGAGTATTTTGGGTGAAGAACAAGGAAGATATCAAGTCGAGTTATCAAGTAAGCAGTGTCCACCTAAAGTGAAGCAAATCAAGGTTCCAAAGCTGATACCTCACACGTGCTAGGGTTTCTGAAGGAAGCCGAGAAGTTGCAGGTCTAAAAAGGAAACTGAAATCTGAAGTATAAGGAAGGCAAGTAGTTGGACCAAGTGTTGACTTGGGTACGAAAGAGAAGCAGTCAAAGGGAATTTGTGTCTTGGTCTTGGAGAGGCAAATAGGTCAAGGGTCATGGTCTTAGTATTAGTCAATTGAAGTCTCTATAAAGAAGAATTTGTTCGGGTTTTCCTCTCAAGTAGGAGAGGTTGCCCTCGCTGATAGCCTACATTCTGTGTCTCTTTTCTCTTTATGGTTTATGCATTGGTAGTTGTTTGATGAAGAAGAACACTAATAACCTAAGTAAAGAAGATCATAATCTAAGAAAGTAAAAAGCATTCACAAGCAATTATCTAATGAAGAGAAATCACTTAATATTGCTTTGCCCTAGATTTCTCGACATGGAATCAGAGCTAAAGTGACAAAGTCAAGGAAGCACATCTTATCAAGGGACACTCAAGGTTCAAATCTCAAGGAAGGCATCAAAGTGAATCTAGAAGTCAAGATCTACAAGAAAGTGACAAAACCCAAGTTGAAGAAAAGGTCTACATCAAAAAGAAGTCTTGGGAACCTCTAGTCATCATCAAAAGACCACTAAGACCCTAATTAAGGTGAAGAGATATTCGAATCAAGGTAGCTTGAAGTTTATTCATCCAAGAGAAGCACTTCAAGATCAAGATAAAATCATCATCTTCAAGAAAGTAAAAACCCTAGATCAATCAAAGAAGCATTCATGGGATCCACTCTCAATCATTTTGACGTTGAAATATCTTGAAGAATATTCATCCAAAGGAAGCTAGATCAAAAGGCGTTGTCATTATCAAAAAGGCAATCTCCTTTTTATTGAAGCAAGGATTTCATCTGGAAGAAGATCATTCAGAAGAAATTAAGACATCTTCGTCAATCATCATCATCAAAGGGATCAAGTTGAAGATTTCATGTTCACTTGACAAGTAAGTATCTTTTCTTCTATAATCTAATCTAGTAAAATGACTTCATTTTGCAAGGAGATCTATAAGTTGGTTGGGTCATCAAACTTCCTTGCATGGAAAAGGAGGATAGACATAGTCCTCGAAGAAAATGAAGTCATTAGTCTCCAAACCATCTGAAGATCAAGCACTATCTGAATACATGGAAAGGGATCTAAGGGCTCAAGAGATTCTTATGGAGTCTGTCAAAGATCCCCTCATTCCCTATATAGTAGAGCTGGAGACATCAAAAGAGATATATGATAAGTTGGTAGAACTATTCTCTGAAAGTGTGATAAGAAAGGTCATATCACTTAGATCTGATCTATTCAAATTGAAGGTATCAAAGGATGAAGGGATATCTACATGTCTCTCAAAAGCATCTCAAATAAGAACTCAACTGCAAGATCTAGGAGAGATGATATCTGATAAAGAAATGGTCTCCATTGTTCTAAATGCATTAACTGATGAACAAGGTAACCTCGTATCAAATGCCCATAAGGAGAAGAATGCTATCCCATTCAACAACTTGTGGTTTCTATGCAAGATAGAAGAAGACAGGTTGAAGGCAAAAAGTGATGAAGGACCAAGTGAAAGGGGTCAAACATTTACTAAAAGGAAAGGGAAGTTCGAGAAGCATAGTTCTCAAGAAAACATGGCTAAGATTCAATGCTATGAATGTCAAGAATAAGGGCGTTACAAAAGAGATTGTCCTTGTGAAAATTTCTGAATCTATACAAATAGAAATCCTACTGTAGTCACTGGTTTATCATCTCCTACTTGTTATTTCATTCAACAATTTATTTAATTATAAACAATGATGAAAAACACTACTGCAGACTACACTGACATACAGATCATAAACTAAAACAATAGATGAGACAAACACACAAAGGACACCATTATTTTTGGACAACACGTCCCCGAAAAAACCCAATGCAGTAAAACCGGTGCAGCAGATAGAGGATTTGTATTATTAAGCAAGCAGAATCTGAGTATAATAGGTTGCCTTTCACACCGGCTAACCTTTCAGATAAATCACGACAGCAAGAAATACATACGACGGTCTACTTCATTCTCCAAGTCACAACTGATCCACTAAGTGGCCTGACTCCGACAAACACTGCGAAATCCCAGCGCAATCATTGCTTGGGCCAGCGTCTTGCCTCTAGGAGACTGCGTCACCCCTTCTGCTGGATCGATTTGCTCGAGGAAGACTATTGTTCAGCCCTCCCGGCTCAAAACCTCGCTTCTCCAGCAAAATCTCGAACTTCTGACGAATATCCTGCGTTGCCACCACAAGAGACCCTCTTGTCCTGCGTTAGCACTGTGTGGGCCCCTTCCTGAGCTGCGTAGGCCTCTGTGCTGCCTCTCTAATGCTATTGTTGCCTCTCTGCCTAGTACTCTTTGGCTCGAAACTCCTTTCCAATCCAAATCTCTGCTTCTGCCCCTCTCACTGCAACTCAGATCACTAGTTCGATTTTCTCAGCAAACCACGCCCCAGAAAAATCGAACTAATTTGATCAACTTGGTGTATCTCCAACTAATCCTCAAGCCTCGTCTTATACTTTTCATGTTGATGAATCAACATCCGAGATTAAGTCACTAATCAACGACTAAGATTAAAACAGACTTGATCCTCGTCTCTTAGAAGCTTCTCACCCGTATTTTTATTAATACCCATTAGTATTTTTATTTTCCTAAGTTTAGACTTAGGAATCCCATTAAAAATATTAATTGTTTTGATAATTCACAATCCAGGTGGAATTTCTCCAAACAATTTTTGGGTCTTCGAGATCTCATGTATTCTAGCCCCTCCACAAAATGTCAGAGCTAGAGCACATCCTATGCTATCCAAAATCAACACTCCCTCTTAGCGAGGAATGTGCTCTAGCAATACTTCCCAATAGAAGTATCACACTGATCCATAGCATCGATCCTCTGTGTTGTTGATGCTTGGCCTGTTGCCCTTCATCCACCGCACTATTGCAACCTGTATTGCTGCCCATGACACTGCCATTGTCATTGTTACATCTGTACTGCAACTCCCTCTCAATATGCTGCATCATCCTGCCCATAGCACTGCCACTACTAACTGTTGCACTGCAACTCAGTTGCTGAGAAGTAAGCAACTGAAAACTCACCCAAAAACTAACATGCTGGTCAGTATGGATGCCTCGTGATGTTGAATCTACCTCTGCTACTAATTTGTGTTGACCCTCTGTTGCTACTGCGCTGTTGCAATCTTCTTTGTGCCTCTCGCACTACTGCAACCTCCATTGCGCTGCTTCAGATTCTGGGACTCTAGCTCAGCCACTATTTCTCCATCATCCCTCGCACCAACTGCCTCCCGTCATTCTACTACTGTCATTAAGGGCTCTCGTAACCGTATGTGATCCAAGAGTTTGGGCACCTCAAGGATCTTGCCCTCGTGTAGTCTTCCTTACTACAGCTCAATGTCACCCCACCTCTTCTCCAGAGGTGGATGAGCACTCATGGCACAATCCTCGTCATCATCCTCCTTGTCAGCTTTCGCTGGAGCAGCCTTCGAGTAAGACTTCTCTTCCTTGCCCTTCTTCCGAGGGCATTGAGTGGTGAAATGTCCCAGTTCCCCAGGGCAATCCTGACCATGAACTCAGGATCTGGTGTAGACCCCATGGAAGTCAGTTGGTCTCAAATCCCTTGCAACCTGAGAAGGAAGGGATCGATTTCTTCTCCCTTCTGCATCTGATACTGTCTCAGTTGGTTCTCAAACAACATCTTCCGTTGAACGGAAGTTCCCTCATACAAGGTGGTCAAGGCCTCCCACATTTCCCTCCTTGTTTATTTTTCAGCAATATGTGGGATCACGTGATCCTTGACCTCATCCAAGATCATGCACTTCATCTTTGCTTGAGCCTCCTCGTATTTCTTGAGAGGATCAGCATCGACCGGAACAACAACTACTTTCAAGGCATAATCCTTGATGCGATTCTTGTCCAAGACTGCCAGGATCTTGGCCTTCCAGATGACAAAGTTGGATGCTCCATCCAATCTGTCATGATCCCTCAGTCCATTAATTGTCATCTTTGCTCAAACAAGTATAGAACAAGTTCTCTTCTCCCTCTCTCGTTGCTGCCCCAGCAAGACTTGGATCTGGATTTCTTTGGCACTAGAAATCCTCTAAGGAACAAGTTCCTTCTAGACTCCCTCTGAGTCTTGATTTCCTTCACGGAAATCCTCCCGCCAAATAATGTCGAATCACCCCTTCTCCAATCCTCCTTTGCTGCTGCTCAACAACCCAAACTTAGATTTATTTTGGTAATAAATCCGTCAAGGTAGTAACTCCCTCTACCTCAATTTCATCTCCTCAGACACAGTTCTGCAACAACAGTAACAGCATCCCACCAGCACCACAAATCGAATCTACACTGCTCCTACTGCCCTGGAAACTGATTGATCTGAGACCCTCAGGCTCTACGTTGGCCCAGAGAGCTGACGCAGTCACTGTGTGAGCTCCTCTCGGCTACTGCATCTCCTCCTCCTGGCTCAGAAAGTTGACGCAGGCACTACGTGAGCTTCTGCGTCACTCCTTCAGTTGCTCCTCTAGCTCTAAAACAACGTTCTCACTCGGGACAACTACCTCTCTATAAGAGATTTGCTAGATCTCCCGGCTGATGGCTTCAGTGTCCTATGATCTGCAATCGCTCTGATACCATGTGAAAATTTATGAATCTATACAAACAGAAATCCTACTGCAGTCACTGGTTTATCATCTCCTACTTGTTATTTCATTCAACAAGTTATTTAATTATAAACAATGATGAAAAACACTACTGCAGACTACACTGACATACAAATCATAAACTGAAACAATAGATGAGACAAACACACAAGGGACACCGTTATTTTTGGACAACACGTCCCCAGAAAAACCCAATGCGGGAAAACTGGTGCAGCAGATAAAGGGTTTGTATTATTAAGCAAACAGAATCTGAGTACAACAGGTTGCCTCTCACACCAACTAACCTTTCAGAGAAATCACAGTAGCAAGAAATACATACGAGGGTTTACCTCGTTCTCCAAGTCACAATTGATCCACTGAGTGGCCTAACTCCGGCAAACACTGTGAAATCCCAACGCAATCACTGCTTGGGCCAGCGTCTTGCCTCTAGGAGACTGTGTCACCCCTTCTGCTAGATTGATTTGCTAGAGGAAGATTGTTGTTCAGCCCTCCCGGCTCAGAACCTCGCTTCTCCAGCAAAATCTCAAACTTCTAATGAATACCTTGCACTGCCACTGCAAGAGACCCTCTTGGCCTGCGTCAGCCCCTTCCTGGGTTGTGTAGGCCTCTGTGCTGCCTCTCTAATGCTACTGATGCCTCTCTGCCTGGAACTATTTTCTCGGAACTCCTTTCGGATCCAAATCTCTAATTCTACCCCGCTCACTGCAACTGAGATCACTAGTTTGATTTTCTCATCAAACCACACCCCAGAAAAATCGAATTGATTCGATCAACTTGGTGTATCTCCAATTGATCCTCAAGCCTCCTCTTATACTTTTCCTGTTGATGAATCAACGGCCGAGATTAAGTCCCTAATCAACGGGTAAGATTAAAATAAACTTGATCCTCGTCTCTTAGAAGCTTCTCACCCATATTTTTATTAATACACATTAATATTTTTATTTTCCTGAGTTTAGACTTAGGAACCCCATTAAAAATATTAATTATTTTAATAACTCACAATCCGGGTGGAATTTCTCCAAATAATTTCTAGGTCTTGGAGATCTCATGTATTCTAGCCCTCCACAAAATTTCGGAGCTAGAGCACATCCGATGCTACCTAAAATCAACAGTCCTAAGATCAAGAAGGACAATAATAAGATGAAGAGAAGAAGCCCATATCACCGAAGAAGTGCAAGAAGTTGAAAAGAAGAAGTCCAAGAATGAGGAAGTAAGATATCTCTACTATGACTGAGATAGTCTTCCTCACCCAAGTTCTTTTCAAAGTTCTTGTTCTTAAGTCTTATGTTGTAAGATATGGCTATCATGATTCACTAAGAAAAATGGGATGCATTATGGCATCATAGTAGCATTGAAAGCAAGAGCTCGTGACATCACCATAGAGAAGCATGAAAGATGTGGTTGAAATTGAAATCTATGGCAGTCAACTATGGAAGGATATAGCTCTTGGAAACTTCATTGGAAACATAAGTGGCACTTATGAAAGGAAAAAGTCATCCAAGACAAGGCTCATCATACATCAGTCAAAAGGAAACATCTGCTGGATGGGGATACTCTAGATCCTCAAGATTCTTTGATGGAATCTTCATCGAAAGGTTCACCGATCAAGAGGGGAAGCAAGTGTTTCATCAAGATTTCCAACTTGTGGAATTCATGGGATGATTGTATGATGACAAAAGGAGTGAAGCAGATCAATGGATTGAAGTTCTTTCAATCAAGGAAGTTGCTGAAGAAACTCTGGATGACATAAAGGAAAATGAGGTATGTATGCTTGTGTTCAATATTGTAGAGTCATGTCATATGGTTGCAGTTAATCATGAATGCTCTATCCCGAGAGCATATGCCACTTTGAAAGGATGCAGGAAGACATAAGCCAAACATTGTCTAGATGAAATCAACATAATATGTCCTCATATGAAATATGAGGTGGTTGATCATGATTGGAGGAACTCTGATTAAAAGTTCTTGGGAAGAGAAATGTGTGAAGAGAGAAAGAAAGTAGGAAGAGATCGTGGAATACGCAACCATGGAAAAGGCAATCAACATCCTAGGACTAGAAGATCAATCAACATCCTAGGACTAGAAGATCTTACTAAGATATCTCCATGAAAGATATGAAGACTCTGAAGAAATCTGAAAAGGAAAGAGACCCTTGACAATGTATATCTTTGGGAGATGTGGCAATGTGTATGCAGGATGTTGATGCAAACCTAAGTAGCAGGAAACGCTGGGCAGGGGTCCGTTTCTGTACGGAAACGAAACGGAAACGGGTTTCCCCGTACCGTACGGCGTGGAAACGAGTTTCCGTCCGTACGAGCGCGTTTCCCGAGATGGAAACGCGCCCGTACGGACGGAAATTCGTTTCCACGCCGTACGGGCCCCGTTTCCTGTAAAAAAGCACTTGTTTTTTAAAAAAAAAAATTCTTAATTAGTTTAGGGTTTAGCTTAGGGTTTCTAATCACTTCTAGAAAGCGTTTCTAAAGTTATAAAAGAGTTGTGCCTCTCATTCTCTCATCACACTATTCAGCAAGGAGTTTCTCTTGGAGATTGGCAGTTGTTTCAGTAGCTGGTGTTTTGAGCATTGAGCAAAGTAGATTTCAGCAGCAAGAGAAAGAGATTTCAGCAGCAAGAGATTTGCAGCAGCAAGCTCTTCATCAGCAGAAAGGAATTGGAGCACTTATGGTTTTATTCATTCTGTGAAGCGCAATAGGTTGGGCTCACAGAAAGCAGAGGATCTTGTTTATGTGCACTCCAACCTTCGCCTTGCATCTCGTAGGGGTCCAGAATACAACAGTGGTCCTTCTAAAGAATGGGATGTGGATGCAGAAAATCCTGATTTGGATCTCTCTCTTGCTGCCCTGAATATTGAGGAGGATTCTGGAAGTGGAATTGGTGCATCATCTTCTTCAGCACCACCATCCACTGTTGAGCATTCTGCTGCTTCTATTTTTGATGAGGATTGTTATGATGAGGATTAGTCTTTTGTGACTTGTCTCTATAGTTCTTGCAGCCTTATAGTCTTTATTGTACTTGCAGCCTCATATACTAATATAAATAAAGGCTGATTTTGGATTTTCCAGTTCCTATATTTTTATTTTCATTATGTGATGACTCATGAGTAAATGTGATCATTGTGATGTAAATTTAATCTTAATGTTAAAATGTTTAAGTAAATGTATCATTAATGCTTTATGATTGCAGTCTTGCACATATATATATTAATAATTTTTAAATGTTTTTAATATATATATATATATATATATATTATTATATATATTCGCGTTTCCCCGTTTCCAAAATTCGGGGAGGTCGCGTTTCGTTTCGCTTCCGCGTTTCGTGTCGCTTCCCCGTTTCCCCGTTTCGTGCAACTTAGATGCAAACTAGAAGATGTCATGATGAAAGACCATCACAAAGGTAATTTTGATTTAATGATCATTCCTTTATTTTTAAATGATATCTGGATGGGTTTATGCAGGGCTACCAAGGGAAGATCTATGGATATCTTCCACCTATGATGTCCATGTAGTAGGACGAAAGATTCTTAATGAAACATGGCATGAAGAAGGGAGCATGGCATGAAGGAAGGCCAGATATGAACTGATGGATCGCTTTCCGATGAAAGGAACAATGACATGACTGACTCATGGATGAAAGTGATGGATGGTTTGTGCCCTACGAAGAAGTCCCAAAACATGAAGACTCTTGAATAAAGAAGAGAAGTTCATGACATCGCGAAGAGGAGTTCTTCAAGAAGTTGATTGTCCCATCATCTCCACCTGAGGAGCTATTGTAGGTCCCTAATTAAGAGGGAGCCTAGAAACAAGTTTCTTACTTCGTAGAAACTTGGAAGCAAAAGTTCCTAAGCCAAGAGGGAGCTTAGGTACATTCCTTCCATAGGAATGAGTATATTCCTTCATTTGAATAGGTATGTCCTCCCTAATTAAGAGGGAGAGATAAACACATCATTCTTGTCTTCACTTGGGAAGACAAAATGGAGGATTGGGTAAACATTTGGCATCCGATGCTCTTTGAGGATGAGTTAGGGCATCCAAGATAAGAGTAGTCGTAGAGGACTGATATTATTTGAGGACTGGGAATCCAAGATAAGAATAGTCCTAGTGGAACACACCTTGAGAACCCGGGTGGGGTATGTTCCGAGAGAGACAATGATGAGGGTGTCTATACATCATTGGTCTCACCAGCATTGAGCTCAAATCTTGTGGAGAGATAGAGTTGTTAGTCAAGGCCTTGATATGTGACAATGTTGGTTGATATGATGCTAAAAATATGGGTTACCAATCCGACTCTTCTTATGAGAATTCTTCAGATTGAGAATGACCAAGTACCATTATGAATACCTCCCTAGTTAAGAGGGAGTGTTGAAAAATGTAACTAGGTTCAGTCTTCATAATGATGTGTAATTGTGATTTTATGTAATTGATGTAAAGAAGAAAAATAAAATATTTTTGTCTCATGGGTTTCATGAGCAAGGAATTTTAGTTTTAGTAACGGCTCCCATTGTGAGCCCTTAGGATTGCTCATAAAGTCAAAGAGATTCAATGTCATGTATGAAAGACCCTTCTTGGGCAGGTTACATTTGTATATGAGTCAGTGAAAGTGTCAAATAGCCCTCCAAGACCAAGCTCAATCATCTACTTCAATTCGGCCTTTAATAAAATAATGAATTTTCTCCAACAGACATGTCAGCTCACCCACTGTTCAAGTCGGCTTATTATGGAGGCTCCAACGACTATAAATAGGGCAACTCGGCCTCATTTCAAAGAAAAATTTTCAATGAAGGTCTAAAGCTAGAAAGTAGTGCGAAGGTCATCAAGAAGAAGCCTTATAACTAGCGAGAAGAAGGGAAGGAAGAGCGAAGTCTTTGGCATTAACTTGGGATTGTTTTTGGGCCAAGTAAGCTCCACACATGCGAGATTATAGACATGTCTATTGCAGGAAGAAGACCTAAATATGACAGTCATAGTAAGAGATTATTTTGGATGAATAATAAGGAAGATATCAAGCCAAGTTATCAATTAAGCAGTTTCCACCTAAAGCGAAGGGAATCAAGGTTCCAAAGCTAATACCTCACACATGCTAGGGTTTATGAAGGAAGCCGAGAAGTTGCAGGTCTAAAAAGGAAACCAAAATCTGAAGTATAAGGAAGGCAAGCAATTGGACCAAGTGTTGACTTGGGCACGAAAGAGAAGCAGTGAAAAGGAACTTGTGTCTTGGTCTTGGAGAGGCAAATAGGTCAAGGGTCATGGTCTTGGTCTTGGTATTCGTCAATTGAAGTCTCTATAATAAGAAGAATTTGTTCGGGTTTTCCTCTCAAGTAGGAGAGATTTTGGCCCTCGCTGATAGCCTATATTCTGTCTCTTGTCTCTTTCTGGTTTATGCATTGGTCGTTGTTTGATGAAGAAGAACACTAATAACCTAAGTAAAGAAGATCCCAATCTAAGAAAGTAAAAATCATTCACAAGCAGTTATCTAACGAAGAGAAATCACTTGATATTGCTTTGCCCTAGATTTCTCAACACAAACCTCCCAAAATCTCCAGCAAAACATAAGACAAACCACTCCCGAAATTCCCAAAAATTAGCACGCACAGTAGATGTCTCTCTCAAGTGGTGCGAATTTCTCCCCAACGTCCTGGCCAAATGCAAAACTGGTTGTAAGGCTCCTACAATAGCTCCAAATATGTCCAAAGGCTCCTCTAGGGTGACACTCGTGGTTCACCAAAGGAGTTGGAATTTCCGCCCAGAAATCCCCTTGTGCTAAGAAGCACGATGTTGACTTGGCTAAGCAGCTCAAGCAAATAGTATGGTTCAGTTGTCAAATTGTCAAAAAGCCCCAAATGTTAGCCCTCACCTCCTATTTATGCTTGTTGCCTCCCTTCTTTCCTTGTGGGCCCCATTCTCCACTAGTTTGATTCCCTCCTCTTTTCTCTCTCTCTCCACAAGTGTGTGTTTCCTAAGGGGTGCATATTCCCTTGGTGTGTGGCCCCCACAACCCACCAAAAATATGATTTTTCCCTCTTCCTAAGTCAAAATGTCAAAAATTGCTCCCAAGGCCAAAATATATCAAAATTGTGATTCCTCCTATGTAGCTTAAGAAATTGGGGATATTACAGCTACAAGTGAAGTTTGTTTTCATACAAATGTAACAATTATTATATTTCTGCATGAGAATGGATTCACAGTCTCCTTTACAAAAATTGTTGAAAAATAAATACATAATAAATATCAGTGAAGAGAAGCTCCACTAGAACAAAATTCTCTATAAATAGAATAGTTCATTTTTTACAAACAATAAAAAAACTGCATAACTAAACTGAGCAAAACCATCCATAAGTCACTTTTCGAGGAAATATTAACTCTAGTGTCCAATATCTATAGCTCCTCAGCTACCTACTTCTTAATAGCAATCGTACTGGGAATTTATTATGTGCAAAAAAATTGTCCCAAACAACTCCATGTTTATTATTTAAAGTTTATACTTTATAGTACTCTTAACAGATAGCTACACATGTTCGAAATGAAACAAAAATAGGAAGTTAAGGTGAGTAGTCCTTGTAGCTAAAGAGACATCACATGCACCAATATGCTCGCTAATACAAGATGGTTTCTAATTCTCTACCTTGGCATGAAAAAATTATTAAACAAACAATAATATGATTCCTTATGCTAATGTTTATTATTTGAAGTCTATGGTACTCTTAAGTTTAAACAGGTAGCACACATGTTGGGAGTAAAGCAAAAATAGGAAGTCAAAGTGAGTATTCCTTGTAGCTAATGAGACATCACATATAGTATTATGCACGCTAATTCAAGATGGTTTCTAATTCTCTATCTTGACATGAAAAAATTATTAATATAACAACTGTATTTATAGTTTGTAGTACTCTTAACAAATAGCTACATGTTGGTAATGAAACAAAAATAGGAAGTCAAAGTGAGTAGTCCTTGTAGCTCAAGAAACATCACATGCATCAATATGCCCGCTACTTCAGGATGGTTTATATTTCTAATTCTCTACCTTGAAATGAAAAAATTATTAATATAACACCTGTACGAATGATTTAAACATTCCTTGAACTGGAACTTTGTATAAATCCCTGTGCTTATTCCATATATTTTCTAGTTTTCATAACCCTTTGCTAGACATCAGTGGTAGACCTTTGTGTCGTCTTGGCCATGAACCATCAATAGGGCTAAGAGTTTTTGTTATTCTAAAGAGTAGTTGATTTTCCTAAAGACGAAATTCAAATTATGTTGAACACCACCTCAAAAATCCGATATATGTTGAGTACAACATTTCCAAAAACCTAAATCAAAATTGAAAATTCCTCGAAGCCTGCTTGGAGATGGCTTGTAATGGTATTTCTCTAAAAGATACTATTTTGGGAGTTATGAGGCCTACTTTGAGATGGTTGGCATTGTGATTGTTCTGAAAGATACTTTCTTGTGAGCTCAATTGCACAAAATGTGGAAATATCTGGAAGTTTCTGAATTGGGTATGGCCTTGTGGTTTCACAGCCTATTGTGAAAATTTCATCTATCACAACAACTGGAAATTATTTTCCTAATTGTTAATTTATTTAACAATTTATCCGCTACGAAAAATATCAAATAATTCACACTGTGATTTTCACCAATAAACTACAGAAGAAAATAGCGCTGGAAACTGAGAAATATGCTATCGCACACGCATCAAAGTTAACACAATTATTTTTGGACAGATGTCCATGAAAAAAACCCAACTTCGGAAAACTAGTGCAGCAGCTGAGGGTTTTTATTATTATGCAATAGTGAAATTTTGAGTACAATCTAGATGCCAGTTTATGCACAAATTGGCAATCCACTACAGGAAAAACTGGCCACAAAAATTAGTGAGACAAATTTTGACTCACCCGGCACTGATCCAACTCCAAAACTAGCTCTGAATGGGCTCCACGAAACCCTTGAATCAGCCTCTGTGTCAAATCTTCACAAGCACTAGGATGCTCTACCCAGAACTACAACTGATCAAGTCATTTGCCCAATCCAGCCTCTGAGAATCACTGGCTGACACCTTTCGAAAATTTTCCCGGCGTCCAGCAACTGAATCGACCCTCTGTCTGGCTAAATCAATCTTCTACCTATGAATCTTCTACACTAGAACTGCGCAACCTCACTATGAACTACAACCTCTTGTAGTTGACTCTCCAGATCTAGAATAATTTCCTCCATACTCACTGTCCCTGTCCCTCTTTGTCTCTACTTCCCTACTGAAGCTCGAATTCTTCCAACACTGCTGATTCTCTGGACAATCAAACTTTTTTAAGGAAATCGAACCCCACAAGTGTATCCTCCATCTACCAATCAACTTCTTATAATCCTCTGTTGGAGCACCAACGACCAAGATTAGAACTTAATCAAGGGCCCAAATTAATTCCCTGTCGATCCATGTGAGTTTCTAGATGATTCTCACCTTATCTCAATTAAGTTTGATTAATTAACCATATTCCCTAAAAGTTTATAATTAGAAAATATTTAAAAATTGTCTAATAATCTAATTGAGCCAGATCTAGGTGGAATTTCCATAAACGATTTATGGTCTTGGAGATCTCATGTGTTTTAGCCTATCCACCAAGTTTTGAGGCTAGACACCTTCGATGCTACAAAAACTAACACTCCCTCTTAGCAAGGAAGGTGTTCTCTCTAGTGCTGCACATTCTGTAACAACACCCTGCCTCTGTACCACCCTCTGTCACGCTATTGATGTTTGACAAGAAACTCTGCTAGAAATAACTGCACTACTCCCTCATTCATAGTGTTTCTCCCTCAATCACAGTGCTAGTTCCTCAGTCCTTGTGTTGTTACCTCACTCACTATGGTGTTCCCTTAGTCACTTTGTTATTCCTTCAATCATTGTTCATCAACCACTACGAAACTCTGATGTTGCATCTATGCTGCTGCAACTCTGCATCTGCACTGCAACTCCCTCTTGATTGTTGTTGCAACTGAGAAGCATCCAAAATACTGAATCAATTGTGTTCAGTATGATGCATATGTCTCCTGAGCATCTGACTGCTACTAGCCACGACACTGTCCACCAAGGAATCTACGTTGTTGCCAACTCTGCAGTGTGCGACTCTACACTGCTGCCAACTCTGCACTGCTCTCCCCAGCACCTGACTACTACTAATCTGCAAATGTCACTCTGGAATTTGACTGCATCTCTAACACTGATCCATCTTTCTCCTGAATATTGTGGGGCCCCCGTAGCCATGTGATGATCCATGAGGTGGACTCCTCAATGTTCCCTGCCCTATCTTTGCAATCTTTGGGACTACAGCTCCAAGTCACCCCACCTCTCTCCTGGAGGTATGGCTACAAACATGGAAAACTCTTCCTCTAGCCTGGAGGACAACTTGTCAATCTCAGCGAACGTTGTTGCCTGGTCCTGCTTCTCCTACTTGTCCTTCTTCCTAAGAGGACACTGCGTGTTGTAGTGAACGAACTCACCACACTTGAAGCACTTGACCTTTGACAGGTCCTCCTTTTGCTCCCCCTGCCTCTAACTGGGACCCTTAAATACTAGGGCCACATTCTCCTCCTCACTCTTCAGTCACTTGTTGTTGTTGTCACTGATGGTACTCTTGAACAGAGCCCTCCTCAACTCCTCTTGTTGTAGATCGGATCACATCCTGTCACACTTAGGTATCTCTGCCCAAGATGCTCTGGATAAATACCAAATACCAAATACAATTTATCTGCTACGAAAAATATCAAATAATTCACACTGTGATTTTCACCAATAAATTGCGGAAGAAAATAGAGCTGGAAATTAAGAAATATGCTAGAACGCACACATCAAAATTAACACAGTTATTTTTGGACAAATGTCCTCGGAAAAACCCAATTTGGGAAAATCAGTGCAACAACTGAGGGTTTTTATTATTATGCAACAGTGAAATTCCGAGTACAATCTGAATGCACAAATTGGCAATCCACTGTAGGAAAAATTGGCCACAAAAATTAGTGAGACAAATTTTGTCTCACCCGACACTGATCCAGCTCCACGAAACCCCTGCGTCAAATCTGCGCAAGCACGAAGACAATCAGCCTAAAACTGCAACTGATCAAGCCATCTGCCCAATCCGGCCTCTAAGAATGACTCGTTGACACCTTCCGAAAATCTTCCCAGCCTCTAGCAACTGAATCGACCCTCTGTCTGGCTAAATTGAACTTCTATCTCTGAAGCTTTTGCGCTAGGACTGCATGTTGAAATTTCTAAGTCTATCCGTTAGAAATTTAATCTGTATACTTCTGGTTTATTTCTTCTACTTGTTAATTTTGAAAAAGTTATTTTAAACATTTAAATACTGAAATAAACACAATACGGTCACAACAGCTACAGATCAATAGGTAAAAGAAAACAAACACACAAGTGACACCGTTATTTTTGGACAAATGTCCCCGGAAAAACCCAATGTGGGAAAACCAGTGCAACTATTCTGAGAGTATATTATTATGCAGTATTTCCTTGAGTACAACTGGGTGCCAAACTGGCTCACCCGACAGAGAAAAATAACTGGCATCAATACCTCTCTATTCAGAAACAGGAATTCAGAAAACCTGTCCCACAAAACCCTCTCCAGCGACTTTGAAGCTCTACATTGGCCCTTCTGGCCTCTACGTCAACCCCAAACCCCTTTGCGTCAGCCCTCTAAGGCACTACATAGCCTCTGGGACCCTCTACGTCACTCTAGCTACCCTCTGCATGGATGACGCAGCCCTCTGGCCTCTGCGTTGTCTCTGTTGGGCTCTGCGTGGCCTGCTCTGGCTGCTGCTTCTCGCTCCCTGCCTCTACGTTGGTCTCTCAGCACTATCTCTGCCTCTCTGTCCAGTACTCACTGCCCCTCGTTGTTGATCATTTATTCGACTTTGCTTAGCAACCCCACTCTAGCAAAAGGAATGATTGATCACTATGGTGTATCTTCCAACTAACCATCAAACCCCTTCTTATACTTTTCTCGTTGGTCCTTTAACGACCGAGACTGAATCTCTAATCAAAGGCTAAGATTAGATTTGGCTTGATCCATGACTTTTGGAACCTTCTAACCCAGATTTATATTAATACCCATTAATATTTTATTTTTCCTAAGTTTAGACTTAGGAACTCCATTAAAAATATTAATTATTTTAATATCTCCCAAACCAGGTACAATCTCTACAAACCATTTTTGGGTCTTAGAGATCTCATGTGCTTTAGCCTCTCCACCAATTTTCATGGCTAGAGCACATCTGATGCTACCCCAAATCAACACTCCCTCTTAGCAAAGACTGTACTTTAGTAATACTCCACACTCAGCATCACTCTGATTATACGGCACCGGTACCTGTGCTGAAGCTAGGCCTCCCCGCCCAACATCCTCTGCATTGTTGCATCCTGTACTGCTGCCCATGGCTCTACCACTGCCACTGCTGCATTCGTACAACAGCTCCCTCTGCATCCGTGTTGTTGCTAGTCCTTTCTCCCAACACTGCATCTGCACTGCAACCTCCTCTCATCATGTTGCATCGTGCTACTGCATACTGCTCTCGCACTGAACTCAGTCACTGAGAAGTAAGTAACTGATCCACCCAACTTCTAACATCCCTGTCAGGCTAGAAACACTCCTGATGTTGAAGCTCTCTCTGCCGCTATCAAGTGCTCCCTCTACTTACCTCTGCACTGCTTCAACAACTCCCTGCATCTCACACCGCTGCAACCCTCTTTGTGCCACCCTGCACTGTTGCAACACTCTCGTGCCTCTCGCACTGTTGAATCCTGCTAGCCTCGCGCTACCTAGGGACTCCTACATTGTAGCACTCTCTGCGGCTTCATCCGTATCCGTCTCTACCCACATCCGCCAGTCCTGCTACTCTCTCTTCGGGGCTCCCGTAGCAAGGTATAATCCAAGAGGTTGGGTACCTCAAGGATCCTGTCCCTCATCGCTTGTAGTCCGTCTTACTACAGTTCAATGTCTTCCCACTTCTTCTCTAGAAGTATATGAGCACTCATGGCACAATCGTCATCCTCCTCGACCTCCTTATTTGCCTTCGCTGGCGCTACCTTAGAGTTAGAAACCTCTCACTTACTCTTCTTCCTCAGACACTAGTTCACATAATGACCTAGTTCCCCACAATGGAAGCACTTGACCTTGGAGAGGTCTTTCTTCTTGCTCTTCTCCTGCTTTCCCGCAAATGCCAGAGTTGCAGCCTCTTCCTCTTACTTCTTGATCCTAACTCCCTTGCTGCTACTTCCTGTCTTTCTCAACCGCTTGATCTCCTATTGGCAAAGAGCCGCCCACAATTCTTCCCAATTTGGAAGATCCGCCCTACCCAGTATGCTCTAGAAAAATGTCTCCCACTCCTCGGGGACTGCGTTAAGTGTCGTCCTCACCAACATCTCATCCAGCGTGGCCCCTATGGAAGTCAACTGGTCCCGGATCTGCTTCAACCGACCGAGGAAGTGATGTATCTGCTCCCCCTTCTGCATCTGGTATGACCGCAGCTAATTCTCAAGTAACATCTTCCTCTACACGGAAGTATGCTGGTATAATTTCTTCAGGGCTTCCCACATCTCATATATCGTATTCTTCTTGGCAATATGTTGGACCACATGATCTTTGACCCCATCAAGGATGATGCATTTCGCCCTGGCCATTGCTTCCTCGTACTTCTCATTTTCAGCTAGGTCAACTGGGATCGCCACTGTTCTCAAGGCGAAGGCCTTGATGCGATGTTTGTCTAGAGTGGACAGGATCTTGGCCTTCCAAACCACAAAGTTGGACGCTCCGTCCAGCCCATCCTGATCCCTCAGCCCATTCATGGCCATCTCTCTGCTCTTCTTTGTCGACTCCTTCGAGTCTCTCTACTTGCTGCTTGGAAGTTCTCTGTTCAACTACTGCTGAGTCTCTTTACTTCCCGTCTGGAAGTTCTCTGCTAGACTCCCTCTAAGTCTCGATTTCCCTTCTGGAAATCCTTCTGCCAATCGTCAAGTTGCCCCTCTCTGATCGTCTGTGCAATTGCAACACTAATCCGGATTCCTTGGCTAGAAATCCGCCTTGGTAGCAACTCCCTCTACCTTGGTCTTGCCCTGTTAGGTATTGTTCTGCCCACAGTACCCCACCAACTTCGCTCCCGCAAACTGCCCACAGCTTCCTATGCCCCAGCGACTGAAGGACTGAGCCTCTAGGCTCTGTGCAATCCCAACAATCGCAAAACAGCTCCCTCAGCCAACTGCATCAACCCTCCTGGTCTCTGCGTGGCTCTGCGTGAGCCTCTTTCTGCCCTCCTCAACCTCTGCGCTGGCGTCTTTCTGGCCCAAACTGATGACGTAGTCCCTCTGCGTCAACCCTTTCCAATGTTGCACGAAGCGGGGATGAAGCGGGGACTTTTTTTGGAAGCAGGGACGCGAAAGCGTCATTTTCCAAAAATCTAGGAAGCGAAGCGTCTGCCGAAGCATCTGCTATATATATATATATATATATTGCATTTATACTCAAAATAAACATCCCAAACAGGCAGAAGCGTCCAGGAAGCGTCCAAAACAAGCGGAAGCGCACTTCCGAATTTTGGAAGCGCGCTTCCGGGGACGCTTCCTATATGAATCCGCACGGGATGCACTTCGGGCCTTAGAACCGGGGGGGGATGCTTCCTGCAACATTGACCCTTCCTCTATCGCTTTCTGCAAAGATCAGCTTATCACTCGGGACAACTGATTCTACTGCAAATGCTCTGCTTAGCTGACGCCTTCAGCTCTCCTATGATCTGCAACCACGCTTTGATACCATGTTGAAATTTCTAAGTCTATCCATTAGAAATTTAATTTGTATTCTTTTGGTTTATTTCTTCTACTTGTTAATTTCATACAAGTTATTTAAAACATTTAAATACTGAAATAAACACAATACAGTCACAACAGCTACAGATCAACAGCTGAAAGAAAACAAACATACAAGTGACACCATTATTTTTGGACAAATGTCCCTGGAAAAACCCAATGCGGGAAAACCAATGCAGCTATTCTGAGGGTATATTATTATGCAGTATTTCCTTGAGTACAACTGGGTGCCAAACTGGCTCACCCGACAGAGAAAAATAACCTACAGCAATACCTCTCTATTTGGAAACAGGTATTCAGAAAACCTATCCCACGAAACCCTCTCCGACGACTCTGAAGCTCTGCGTTGACCCTTCTGGCCTCTGCGTTAGCCCTCTGAGGCACTACACAACCTCTGGGACCCTCTGTGTCACTCCAGCTACCCTCTACATGGATGACGCAGTCCCTTTGGCCTTTGCGTTGTCTCTACTGGGCTCTGTGTGGCCTGCTCTGGCTGCTACTTCTCACTCTCTGCCTCCATGCTGGTCTCTCAGCATTGCATCTGCCTCTCTGTCCAGTGCTCACTACCCCTCGCTGTTGATCACTGATTCGACTTTGCTTAGCAATCCCGCTCTAGCAAAACAAATGACTGATCACTCTGGTGTATCTTCCAACTAACCCTCAAGCCCCTTCTTATACTTTTCTCGTTGGTCCTTTAACGGCTGAGATTCAATCTCTAATCAACAGCTAACATTAGATTTAGCTTGATCCATGACTTTTGGAACCTTCTAACCCAGTTTTGTATTAATACCCATTAATATTTTATTTTTCCTAAGTTTAGATTTAGAAACTCCATTAAAAATATTAATTATTTTAATATCTCCCAAACCGGGTACAATCTGTCCAAACCATTTATGGGTCTTGGAGATCTCATGTGCTTTAGCCTCTCCACCAATTTTCATGGCTAGCGCACATCCGATGCTACCTCAAATCAACACTGCACAGCCTCACTAAGAAATACGACCTCCTGTAGTTGACTCTCCAGATCTGGAAATGCTTTCCTCTAGACTCACTATCCTGCCCCTCTCTGCCTCTACTTCCCTACTGAAGCTCAAACTCTTTCAGCACTGCTAGCTCTCTGGAAAATCAAACTTCTCTAAGGAAATAGAACTCCACAAGTGTATCCTCCATCTACCCATCGACTTCTTCTTATAATCCTCTGTCGGAGCACCAACAGACAAGATTAGAACTTAATCAAAGGCCCATATTAATTAAATGTCGAACAATGTGATTTTCTAGATGATTCTCACCTTATGTCAATTAATTCTGATTAATTCACCATATACCCTAAGTTTATATTTAGGAAATATTTAAAAATCGGCTAATAATATAATTGAGCTATCTCTAGGTGGAATTTTTAGAAACGACTTCTAAGTTTTGTAGATCTCATGTGTTTTAGCCTCTCCACCAAGTTTCGAGACTAGAACACCTCTGATGCTACAAAAACTAACACCTATAAGAATGTTTCTTTTGAGTTTTTATATTAAATCCCTGAGACCAATTTAGTTAATTTCACTCTGATGCTAAACAACCTATATTGTTAGCATTGGAGTTATAAGAAACCTTCTTCTGCTACAACATTAAATGATTTAATGAGAAAATTAGGCCAAAAGAACAACTAGCAGAGAGGCTCAATAGAATATGGAGAACTCAAGACATCAAGGACTGATTGATCAAAAGATGCCAGTCTGTCAAGAAGACTAAAAAAGCCTTCAAGCTCAGAGTGCTTGGTGAGATGGCTATTAATCATAGCATAGAAGTTAAGAACAGGCTATACTTCACTGAGCTGTTGAATAGACTTTGTGTTTACAAAAAAGAGGAGACAGTGATACATGATCTTTGAAGATGCAATGCGGCAAAAGCTTCTAGAACTGAGCATCATAAAAGTTTCTCCTCTTTGTCAGCCCTGTTCAATCTTCAATAAAGAGGAGAAGCACTGGGAGCCCTTTTTTGGATTATTAATCATTAGAGCACATTGTAGAGAGATCTGGCATTGCATCTGCCTCAAAGGATCACAATTCTTGTGGAGAAGGTGCAGGGCAAAGATCCAATGGAGATTCCTTCCTGATTCATTTACAGAAGCTGTTTCCCTTTAAAGCAGAAGTAGAAACTTAGATTTCAGCCAGGATATGCTTCTTTAGGAATCATATAGACTCATTGGTACTGGTGACTAAGGTTGACATGTTGGCCTTTTTTATCTATGCTGGGAGAGGAAGGAAATCAGAACAGGCTCTAGACCCCTAAGTTGATACATGATGCAATCTTTTTGTTCTTCACTTTAATACAAGATGCACGCTCTTTAAAACAGAGAGAGAGAGAGAGAGAGAATAATCATTAGGATAACATATTCATAAAGCACCCCAGCATATTTTCATAATTTAGAAAAAAATCTCACATATTTCTCAATATGGTGTAGACCTAAGTTGCATGAAACACCGAAACATTTCGAAGTTTCCGAAATGGTATGTTTAGAAACGTCACCTCCCAAAAATGGAAACGTCAGTCGAAATGTCATATATGTATATATAAAAAATATATATATAAATAAATAAGTGAATAACACATTATCTTGCAAGAAAAAAGGGAATAAGACCCATAGATGACAATTTAGAAGGAAAAACAAGTCTATATTACATCTAATAGATGATTACATGATGGTTGAGTTTCGGTCAAGTTTCGGAGTTTCGGGTATGGGTACAGCCCGAAATGTCAGATTCCTTGAAGTTTCGTGCAACATAGGTGTAGACCTTTTTAGAAGAGTTATTAATTTTCCAACTTGTATAGATCCAACAGATTCATCCCAAGACATGATGCTGTGAATTTATGAGTATTCTTAAGAACTGATAAAATTTGAACATAACATATAGATAAAACAGATGATGGTGCTCGTCTCTGTGTTATTCATGTCTATTTAAAGAGACAAACAGAATGAATAAATTCAGTCATGTTCCAGTCCTTTGATGCTCTGCATTATAATTTTCCTAAACACGTTATGTGTTCAGTTGGTCAGTGCTTGGTATCATGGTTTATGATTTCCTAAAAGTGTGCAGAAACAATACTGATGTGAGTGTCAAATCTAGTAACAAACATATGTTCGAAACATCACCAGTGCAACAGGCCTTGGCTGATGTACATCCAGTCACAAATCTAGAAGGATGTCACCAAAAAGCGATAAGAACCTTCATTTAGTCCGATGCTTTGAAGCCCATGTAGCAAGTACAATCTTTAACCCTAGACACAAGATGCCATCTCTTATTTAGGCCCCTAGAAGCAAAAGACAGCTGCAGCATTCTCCCAATTTGATGACTTGTCCTATCACATAACTATAATATTTTAATTTTTGACAATTGATTTCCTTAATAAGAAAACAGTCCCTTCCTGGAAGGAATTGCAAAAAGGAAACTCTTTATGATTATTAACATGTTATATCATCTAATCTCCATTTCTATATGGTCAATTTGATCAGTTACACATTTCAAACTGTATTTTACAAAAAAGCTTGTTCTACACTAGTGGTATAAGTAAAACCTGCAAGGAACCCCATCACCTTAAGGTGTCAGATATGCATATACATGGCAATCTTATGTACAGTTAAAACTGTTACAAAACTACAAAATCCATTTCATGAAGGGTATCAGTACCTCTGTTTGGAACTCCCTCTCCCCCTGCTTAGAATTCATTGCAAGAACTTTCACAGCTACAGTTTCACCGGTGGCCATTGTAGCCTTGTAAACTGGACCAAATGCACCCTGACCTAGTACCGTTGTAAAATTATGTGTAGCCTTCTGGAGATCCCTGAAAATGCATGACCGAAAATAAGAAAAGAACCATTAAAACTGATCCAATAAGAAATAGGAACTTCGAAAGTAGCCATTGCTAAAATAAAGTTCTTATGCATTGAGTTCATAAATATTTTCCTAAAAATCTTTTACAAGCAGCAGGTATTATGTTCTGAGGAAACAGCCTATATGCATCTCCAAACAGCGAAGTCACCTGAGACCTGGAAACTGTTTCAGTTTCTGAAGCAGGTATAAGGTTGAAGAAAAGCCATCAGTTGCAGACAGCACTATTAAAAATTGTAAAAATATGCAACATTATCTATAAAATCAAAAATTCTAATAGCTTAAAACAATTTACATAGAATTGATATATATGATACAACTATTCAAATAGCATGATATTGATTCATTGAGAACATAGATGACAATATCAGTGCAAAATCAAGCTTCATCTCGATATATTATAGTTCTAAATGTGATTTTTACATCATCACCAAGCATCGAGAGTCAAGACACACATACTTGGATGAGTAGGGCCTTTCCACCTAGGCCACAAGTCATATAATAAAAAAGAGTCAATATCATCAAGTTCAACATTATCATACAATATTTATGTTCAACATATTTACTTTTACTCCTACCTAAATTTATGCAATGAATTGCATTTCTTTGCATAAATTTAGGTGGGCAGTAATTCCTGGTAAATATGTTTAATTACTGAAATATAAAGAATGTACTGCATATTTATTTTTAACTTCTACCTAAATTTATACAAAGAATCACATAAATTATGGAGGAACAATTTAACAAAGTCAAACACTAAATGGATGGATAATAACCTAATTCATGTTGATCTTTGGGTAGCTGCAGGAGGTATTCCCCAGCGATTTAGAAAAAAGAAAATTTAATTTAATTTTAAATTTAATTTGCAAAGAGACGTGCCTCTTTGGGCACCCTGATATCACTATAAAAACTTAAAAGACACTTGAACTTCTCAATTACTCATTCAATCATCACTCACATTTTGCTCTCTCACACACATGTGGGAGGTAATCTAAGGAAGAGGTCGAAGTTTCTGAGTCAAATTTCTGAGACAATCAATGTTTGACCAGTTGAATTTTCTGTGTAATTACTTATGATGTTCTGGAGTGTGTTCAAGTAATATCATTTATCATTGGAAGTCATTATCAGTTGCAGAAAATTGTGCTCGTCTAATTAGCAGTAGAAAATCAACATGGTATCAAAGCAGAAAATCTCATTGATCAATGTAGGAGGGAGTTGACCTTGAGTTTGAGAGGAAGGATCTAGGTTTGATGCATTACTTCTTGGGATTAGAAGTGTGGCAGAAACCGGGTGTAATATCCCCAAGGAAAATTAATAGTAAATATGCAAAGCAAAATAGACAAAAACACCATGAAACAATAACAAGCAATCAGTCCACAAATTAACACCCAAAAACTGCGTTGTGTACTCTTTTTATTAATGGAAAGAGGTGTACAAATAGGTGCTGGAATGAGTGCACCTGGGCTTGCTCTAGGCAAGCTAGCAAAGCCCAAAATAACAAGTGAGACACCCTCCTCCAAAACTGTTGCTATGCTGCCCAAGTACTATGCTGTAGATGCCCAGAAATGTGTTGCTGCCTGAAAGGATCTGCTGCTAGGGCCCTCTCCACTGCTCAGAAAATTCTGGGAAATTAATCCCGGCCTCTCCTCAATAAACCCAAAATAACCCACGAAGGGTTTGGCCAAAGCTTGACCCTGGAAATTCGACCCTCTTTGGCTTGAGTGGCTCTGCTGTTGGGCAAATCAACCCACCTATAGAATATGTTGCTAAATGCTCCAAATGCTTGCAATCCCTGTTAGAAGGCTCCCCAGGCCTTCCCTCCAAGTTTCCACCTCAAACACCACTCACTCCTCAACCTCCCAGAGTGTCTCTACCCAAGACTGTACAGTCCTTGCACTGTTGCAGCTTCCTCTTTGTTGCAGTCTGACCTCACTGCTGCTAGTACGATTTGGGACTAAGTAGAACTCCCTCCTTGGGTTGGCACTCGAAGTCCACCGAAGCAAGGGCTAGGATCTCTGCTCGGAAACACCCGTGTGTTGAACAGCACATGCAGACTTGGCTCACTGCTCAAGCGTGCTATGTCAAGAGACAAATTCTGAAACGATAGATGAATGAGCCAAATGAGAATCCATGTGGGCCCACATCGAATTCCCCACACCAAATACACTCCAATGAGAGCGTACTCTCCATGTGGGTCGAAATTCCCTTGTGGTGGCCCCCACGCTCCACCAAGGCCGCAATCTTTCATCTAACTCTAATGTTGGAGTGCCTCCTACGCCAAAAATCAAATGTGGGTCCTCTAAGCCCCCTTCTCCTAAGTGTAACCGTGTAATAAACCAAATTTGAGCAAAATTTATATTTACTTAGTAAAATAATAAGTAGGAATATCACAATCCTCCCCGCCAAAACGTTGCTTATCCTCAAGAAACTGCAACAAAGGATGTTGAAGTATCTGTTCCCCCTCCCAGGTGGCATCCTCATCCAGTAGATTCCTCCATCGGATCAAAAACTCCCTAATGACCCTGTTACGCAAATGCCTCTCCCTGGTATCCAAAATGGCCTCCGGTTCCAACACCAAATGCCCCTCATCGTCCATAGGGGGTAACTTTGTAATTTTTGTAACCTGTTGTCCCAGTGCCCTTTTCAGGCAAGACACATGAAAGATGTTGTGCACTTGGCTCCCCGGGGGTAGCTCTAGCTCATATGCTACCTCCCCCACCCTCCGAGTGACACGATATGGTCCATAGAAGCGGGGTTTGAGCTTCTCGGCCCCCTTCTGTTTGAGTGTAGACTGCCAGTACGGTTGGAGCCTCAAGAACACCAAGTCCCCTACTTCGAACTGCCTCTCAACTCTGCCCTTATTTGCATAAATCTTCTATTGGTTTTGGGCCATCTACATATTGTCTTTCAGAGCCCTCAAAATATCTTAGCTCTCTTGTATCGAGTCCTTGGCCCTTGGGGCCCTGCTGTCTCCAAACATAATGTCAGCGAAAGACAATGCATCATAACCATACAAAGCTCGAAATGGTGACATACCTATGGACATGTGGTGCGTAGTGTTGTAGAAGTATTCACCCAAGTGTAGCCACCATATCCATGCTCTTTGCTAACCTGTCACATAGTTATGCAAGTATTCTTCCAACCACTTGTTAACTATCTTTGTCTGCCCATCTGTCTGAATATGGTAACTGGTACTCGGGGTGAGCTTAGGACCCACCAACCAGAATAGCTCCTACCAAAATCCACCCATGAATCGGTTGTCACAATAACTGACAATGGTCTTGGGAGACCATGTAGCCAAAACACCTCTTTGAAGAGTAACTCGGCCACCTGTGAGGCCGACTACCGGGTTGGGATGGAGAAGAAGTGAGAATACTTCATCAAGCGGTCCACCACTACATAGATGCAATCTTTGCCCTGTACTGTGGGCAGCTCGGTAATGAAATCCATCGATATGCTCTCCCATTTCCCCTCCGGAATGGGAAGCGGCTGCAATAGGCCTGTGGGGTGTGTCTGCTCTCCCTTGTTCCGCTGGCATGTGTCACACTCCCGGATATGCCTCAAAACATCATCCTTGAGGCCCTTCCACGCAAAGCGCTCTCTAATGGCCCAGTATGTCTTTGTGAACCCTTGGTGCCCTGCTAATGGTGAATCGTGGGCAACCTGTAGAATCTTCTCCCTCAGTGGGGAGTTGGGTACCAAGTAGATCCAGTCTCGATAGTAGATCACCTCGTTCATCACCCAATACTAGTCATCTGTCACCAACCCATCAAGGACCTCACACGCGAACTGGTCCTTGGAGTACTCCACTAGTAACTGCACCCTCCAATCCAGGGCAATGCTCATCAAGGAAAGAGTGGCTGGCCTCCTAGACAACGCATCAACCACTACGTTGTGCTTCCCTTTGACATACTCAATGTCAAAGTCATATGCTTGGAGCTTGTTCACCCACTTATGCTGCCTCTCGTGCAATTGTTTCTGCTGACCCTGAGGCTGTTGTGACCTGTCTTGACTTTAAACCTGTTCCCCACCAAATATTGCTTGAATTTGGCCAACGCATGCATGATGGCCAACATCTCCTTATCATAGATGGAGTACAGTAGCTCATGGGGTAGTAGCTTCCAACTCTCGAAAGCTATGGGGTGCCCTCCCTGCATCAACACGGCCCCCACACCCACTCCTAATGCATCACACTCCAACACAAAAGGCTAAGTGAAGTCAGGAAGTGCCAACACCGGACAACTACTCATGACCTCCTTGAGGCGGTCAAATGCCTCTTGCACTGTAGTGGTCCACTCGAAAGCCCCTTTCTTCGTCAAGTCTGTGAGGGGTGCTGCTAATTGGGAGAAGCCCTTCACGAACTTCCTGTAATAGGTGCAAATGCCCACGAAATCCCTCAGCTCAGTCAAATTTAGGGGCTCTGACCAATCACGGATAGCCCTGACCTTCTCCTCATGTACTCTAACACCGTCCACCCCGACGATGTGCCCTAGATAGTGTTAGTTTTTGGTAGCATCGGAAGTGCTCTAGCCTTAAAAATTGGTGGAGAGGCTAAGGGACATGAGCTCTAAAGAACCCAGAAACTGTTTGGTGAAATTCTACTCGGATTGTATTTTATTATAATAATTAATATTTTTAATGGAGCTCCTAAGTCTAAACTTAGGGAAATTAAAATATTAATGGGTATTAATCAAAATATGGGTGGGAATGATCTAGAAGGCAAATCAAGTTATGTTTTAATCTTAGTCATTGATTAGAGACTTAATCTCGGTCGTTGAAGAGTCAACAGGAAAAGTATAAAATGGAGGCTTAGGGTTCATTTGGAAATACACCGAGAGATTGAGGAAATTGATTTTCTGAGGTGAGAAGTTCTGAGGAGGAAAATCGATTGGGGAGATCTTGCAGCTGAGGGGCAAAGATAATCCGGGAGATGGACTTTCCGGAAAATACAGAACAGAGAAGAGGCGAGAGCTTGCAGAGAGACAGCGGAGTAGCCGAGAGAGTTGATGCTGGGCGAGTCTGGGCCCATGCAGTCCTGACGCAGAAGGGCCAACGCAGAGTAGAAAAGTTGCCTGTCACGTAGAATCCAAAACTGCCGGAACAGCCAAAACCATTGAAACTACTTGAACTGTCGGGAACAGCCGGGAGAGCTGACGCAGAGGGCGGAGAAGGTGACGCAGGGCTGACACAGAGCCTGAAAGGCTGACACGGGGCCTACGCAGGGCCAGCGTAGAAATAGCCGAGGTTAGCCAATCTTGTGTCAGATCAGCCAGAATTCTGTCCGGTGAAGTCAGGTAAAACTCACTCAAATTTTCCGCCAGTATTTTCTCTGGAAAGGATTGCTAGATGAGCATCCTAGATTGTATTCAAATATTTACTACCAATAATAAGAATCCTCAGATCTGCTACACTGGTTTTCCCACATTGGGATTTTTCGGGGACGATTGTCCAAAAACAAGTGTGTCAATGTGATTGTTCATATGCTGATGTTTCTCTTGTCATTTAATTTTCAGTTCTAGTTTGTGAAGTCTGCAACTGAATTTATTTTGGTATTTACTGAAGTATTGGTAAATAACTTGTCATAAATAAGTAGGAGAAATAAATCAATTATTGCAGCAAATTTTGGTATCGGAACAAGGTTTAGGCAAGATGGAAGAAAAGAAAAAGGGCATAGAGAACAATAGGAATCAGAATATTTCTGAATTAGCTTCCAGGCTGGAAGAGGAGTTTGCTTGCCAATCAAGTTCTGCATCAACCGAGGACTGGTACATTGATAGCGGGGCTTCAGCTCATATGACTGGAGAACGAGAATATTTCTCGAGCTATCAGGAGGAACAGATGAACTTTCAAATCACAATGGGTAACAAACAGTGTTGCGGGGGAGCCCCCCCGCCTCCCTGATCCCACTCCCAATCCGCACTCCCGGCAAGAGCGACTCGGGAGCGAGTCGGGAGCGCACTCCCTAAAAAAAAATGCTCCCTGCCTTTTTAGGAGCGTTTAGCCTTTTTTGCAAAAAAAATTTGCAGTAATGTTCCAAATGCAATTTTTGTCGAAGAAACAAATAAGTTTCGAGTGGGGCAACTTAATGATCAAGCCTATGGCCCTAGTATTGATATGCGATTCATGGTAATGTGGCATTCTCCTTAATCTTCATTTTTATCCTTTTATTTAAATTTTTAACATTACCATGAAATGACTTAGGATGTTTGAGTGTGGTTCCAACCTCATTGGATTTCATATGGAGAAAGTAGAATTTTAGATTTCATTCAGAATCCAGCAGACTTATCAGTTTTTCAGGATTTCAGGATTGCAATGTTTCCATTGAATTTTGTCATGTATTAGGGTATGGAACTCGTATTTAATCAAGAGCACCAATCCCTCTATGTACCTTCATGTTAGTGACATTGGTTGTCGAACTCCTCTATCATCACTCTCCGAAAAATGTACGCATCACTCAAACAAAATCTTGACTTGTCATGCTATGCTTTTTCTATCTTATGTTAATGCTTAGAGGGTGATATTAATGACAAAGATCCCTATACAGATACAGAGGTAATGATAAAGATACCTCTGGATATTAATGCTTAGAGGGTCATATTAATGACAAAGATCCTGATTTTCCAACAAGACTAAAAAACTAGACATTTCTCGTGGTGGCAAGAGGCCCAAGCATAAGCAATAGATAATAGATTTACTTGTCTTTTCTAGTTTCTAGTAGTTTATGATATTTTTTTAAACAATATATGACAATTTAAGTTTGAATTTGGCAATTATAACTCATTAGTAATGAATAATGAATATGATGCTTCATGAAAGTTGAAAGTTGTTTCATTTCATTTTATAACATTTCATTTCATGTTAGATATTATTTGTTGTAATGGTTACACTTAGCTTACAAGTACAACTTTGGTGATCAATGATGATACATGTTATATATTGAATTTTGAGAGCTTGAAACTTTAAGATCGATGAATCACAAGACTTAATATGTTGTATGTTACTATGTTACTAACTTGTGGACGTGGTTGATGAAGATTATAACTTCTAGATGATTGTTGTTATATGGTTCAATCTATGTTTTTTATATCTAATTCATAATTCTACATGTTTTTGTTGACATATGTATCAAAATATAAAAATATAAAAAATATATATATTATATAAAAAACGCTCCGAGATTCGCTCCCAAACCGAGAGCTTTTGAAAATGTCGCTCCCGCACCCGTTTTTGCTCCCACTCCCACTCCCAAGTAACACTGGTAACAAAATAAAGTGCACCCCAGTAGCAAAAGGAACTGTTATATTCCAGACAGCGGCAGGAGATAGTCTTCGAGCCACAAATGTACCGCATGTACCAAGTATGGAAATGAATTTGATTTCTGTCTCTCAATTACAAGATAAGGGATATGATGTATACTTCATTGGTAATAGAGTATATGTCAAGCATCCAAGGTGGAAAAAGAGGGCCCAGATTGGAACTCGAAGCAACAGATTATACAAGTTGCAAAGTGAAGCATCCAAGGTGGAAAAAGAGGGCCCAGATTGTACACATTGTAAGGTGACTTGTAACTGATTAGTCCACTTTTGGAGGTCCATTTGCACACTTATTATGAAAATAACGTGGACCCACTGCACAATCTCCCAAAGTGCACTTCTTATGGTGGCTTCTTCATGATTGACTTCATCAAAGGGGGTTATGAGTGCACAAATTCCAAGGGCGTATCACCAACTTTCTTCAAGGGTGCATTTATGGCATGGAGTATTTAACTGTGGTGGTGGTTTTAAACTTTTAATGTGGACCCAAGTTTCTCTCTTTTCTAAGGCACACCTGTTAAAGAAATATTTTAATGTTATATTGTAGTCAAATGGTTTAAAGGAATATGTTATTGTTATATTCCAATCAAGTGGTCAATATAGCACACATTCTATGGGCACACCTAAGATATTTTGTATTATTCTTGGTCAAATGGGCCTCTAGAAGAATGCCCTCATCATGAGAGTTGTACATTTGGCCTTTATGCACCTATTTTAGAGATGTGGCTTACCACATTAACATAGCATGTTATATTATTCCATTTCAGGTAGTTATTTTGAGAAGCACATTGCACATGGAGAGGGAAAGTGGCACTTTGCATGCATCTTGAATGATTTTGGAGTTTGAGGAAGATGACATGTGGCACCACATGCATTTGAAAATTTTCTTTGGATTTTGTATGGGCATTTGTAATATACCCTCTTAGGGATATCTCAAATTTTCCAATAAATTTTCAGAGTTTAATAGTTTTTCTCACTAAGGAATTTTGTCAAACATCTCATAGGCATGTGGTTGTAGGTGCATTTTCTCAGTTTTAAATTTAAATGAACATTCACAGTGGCTAACACATGTTGTAATGTCCCTTCCTAAATATTTTACTAAGGAGGGAGAACCCAATTTTGTAAATTTTGTCATTTTTGGCCTAAAGGAAATTTTGGAGACAATACTTAGGAAAAGTGGGTCGAAATCTTTTTAGTGGAATGTGGGGGCCACCTTCCCACAAAATAATACACAACACTTGGTAGAGAGTTTGAATTGCCTAAGGGAGGTCGAAGCCATAGGAGGGATCCACATGAGACCAAGGGCCAGCAAGTATCAACAAGAGGGAAGAAGCATCATTTGGGGCTTTTGACATTTTGATAATCAATTGATACTCTAGTTGTTCAGCTGAGTTACAAGTGTTGCTTAGCACAAGAGCTTCCCAAGGAGTGAAGCTCAACCTTTCTTCGATGGACCTTGAGTGCCACCCTAGGAAGGCTTTTACCTTTGTTTGGAGGTTGGGAGAGAGACATCACATAGGCATCACACCATTCTGGTTCAGCTGGGACGCAAAAGGAGAAGCCACGCAATCATTGAGGGAGTGTGGTGTTGGAGTTGGGAATTACATTGTTGCTGGGGTGTTTCTTAGCCAAATTCTAGTCAAAGGAGGAGGATTTGCAAGAGAAGAGGAAGCCCATCACTCAGTTCGAATTTTTGGACGTGGGGACTACGTCATCACCTACAGGTCTGCGTAGTCACTTGTGGGTGCTAAGCGTGGGGAGTCTTGGGTGAAGGATTGAGGAGTTGAGTTGTCCAGATTTTGGTTGGACGGTAATTTTGGGAAGGTTTCTAGCGTTTTGGGAGCAGCAAACATCATTCCCTGCTATGGGTCAAAAATTTTAGTTCAGGGCCAAGCTATTTGGGGGCATATTTGGAAGGTCAAAACCAAGGCAAACCCTTTCTAGGTTTTTCTAGGTTTTTGACAAGGATCTCAGCTCTAATTTTACAAAATTTTCTGGGCAGATCTAAGGGGTCGAATTAGGGTCTCAAGATAGCCAGCAGTGCAAAAATACTGGGTCAACGCAGATTTCTGGAGGACAAACTTCTACAGTAGTTGGGCACTGATACATTGAGCACCTAGGGCTTCTAGCTTGCCTTGTGCAAGCCCAGGTGCACTCCTTCAATTTTCCATTGTACTCCAATAGTTCTATATATAAT
This sequence comes from Pinus tabuliformis, assembly GCA_031772625.1. Taxonomy (NCBI): domain Eukaryota; kingdom Viridiplantae; phylum Streptophyta; class Pinopsida; order Pinales; family Pinaceae; genus Pinus; species Pinus tabuliformis. Next base: position 458,698,136 of record CM062820.1, read on the forward strand.
AAAATTGCCCATTTTGGCATTCTGGGAGCATTTTTTGTTTCATGGGTGTTTACTGAAAATTATGTGTTGAATTGATTGCATGTCTTTGGTTATCACTGTAAAATTTCTACTAGGAACATTACAATTGTATCAGAGCACGTTCTTGGCCAGGGTGGGGAACAAGAGCAGGTAATGTCACCTAGATATCAAGGATTGGTTTTCCAGACAGGCCGTGGTAGAGGTAGAGGTAGGGGTCGAGGTAGAGAAGGAGGCCCAGATCCATTTTCGGACACCGATGTGGAAAATATTAGAGGCAGGATGGACAACCAAGAAGAGAACGAGTAGCCCAAGCAACTGGGCCAAAATCACATTTTGGAGAAGCTGCTAAGAACCAATCAGCAAATGTTGAGGCAAGGGTAGCTCATGATGGACATGATGCAGCAGGTGATGGGGTTGCAAATGGGTGGAAGGTCGGAGGGGAAGCCCCATGGTGATGGAGGTTCCAGAGCAGGAGGGGGCAACCATACTTATCAGCCCCCACATACTCCCCAACGTGGGCAGGCTAGCCATCCCACTATGCCTCACTTTGTGGATGAACCAAAGCCGGAGAGGGAGCCAGACCCAATTGCAGACTTGGTCAACTCAATTGCGTCTAGTATTGATGAGTATGAGGGTTGGATGCCCGGATTAAGCAAGTGATGTCTTTAGGGGAGTACATACACCTCATGGAGAGACGTACTATCGAGGCTGGAGCACACTACAAAGGGGAACCATCTAACCAAGACGTGCAGAAGATAGCAGAGAAGGTTACACTCCCTAACTTTGATGGGTCAGCCAAGAGTTCAACCAGGGCTTGGATTAAGAAGTTAGACACATACTTCCACCTAAACCCCATGCGGGAAACTGATGCTATATGGTTCGCTACTCTTCACTTGGAGGGGGATGCCCAAGAGTGGTGATATCATGGGCTAATCACGTTGGGACACATCCACATCACTTCTTACACAGATTTCACCCAAAGGATGCTGGAGAGGTTTGGGAGGAAAGACCAGGAGTTGCGTTTTAGGGAGTTAGCCCATCTTAGGCAAAATGGTAGCGCAGAGGCCTACATTACGAAGTTTCAGAGACTAGCAGTGATGGTGACAGACATCTCATTGAGGGCTTTATGACGTGGTTCCAGCAATGCAATATTAATGGAAATAAGCTTCAAGATGATTGTAGCTTGTCCCCCTTTCACATAGAAATATTAGTCCGTGCAAAGGCTATCTATACCAGCCTCTAAATCAGCTACAAATCAACCTCCTCTTTCAAATGCAGTCTCACTTCAAATTTTTGTGATTAACTATAGCAATATATGCTTCAATATATCAATCCTTTGTTGGCATCTCCAACAGTAGAAATCTTCAAAAATATCACTCCCATAATGACTATGAACTTGGCCTTTTCCCACAAAAACATCAGCCCACAAAAGTGCTATATATATAGTCCATTTGAATAGCAATTCGTGCTTCAACAAGGTTGGTTGTAGCTTGTCCCAATGACTAATAAACTCATCCCAGAATTGCCTCCCACGAACAGTCGCTCGAATGGATAATCCCAATGAGGGATTCGACCTCCCTTAGGCAGTTATTCGACCCCTTGTTAAACTTTGCCTCTATACCAGAACTTGGCCTTTACAACAACGTTCAACTTGGCTCTCTTCCACAAGAATCTCAACCTTGGATTTATCACAATGTTTGGCCCTCAAAATGTGACTCTAATTTGTCTCTCCACCTACAATGAACTTGGTCTACAATAAATATGTTGAAAGCCCGATGTTAGAAGATAAAATAAACTAGTAACATTGTTACCTCCTTTATCTTCCACGAATTTTCTTCTCCAATGAAGCACAATGGCAAAATCTGAATGATCTCACTCCCCAAACTAGTTAGGGTGTATGGTTTCAACACCAAAACTAGCAACTAGACTTAGGGTTTCCAAAACCCTAGACTCTTCGCCAAGAGCTCTCCAAGAATTCTAATTCTCTAGTGACAAAATGCTCGAATGAGGAGAGACCCCCTCATTTCCCTTTTTTATAACTCACTTAACTCTTTTGCCACCCTTTTTACCTTTCCCCCCATTAAATGATAAATGCACGTTTCCTTTCTTACTTAATAAAGTAATTTTTATTAACTAATTAAAGCCACTTTTAACGTTGGAAAATGCTTAATTCGCCTCCATGGTCACACTGGCAATCCAAAGCCCCTTTTCATCATCTTTTCCTGTAAATCTTTTTGCCCTAATTCCAACAAGCTATTACACTAAGGTGTTTCTCCAAGTAATTAGCCCAAAACAACATCTTAATTGAAATTAATTAAAATATGCCCCTTAATAACTTTGTTTTACGAGAATCGTCGAAATGCAACAGAACCAAGAGTCAATCGTGCGGAACTAATCCTGATGATGAAATATGGTAAGCAATCCCAGTTTGACCCATAAAACTCCTCTAAAACCCTGTCAGCCCACCAATGGAGTAATCTCGCTCCTATGAATGGGCTAACACAAGCTCTGGAAATCCCTCCTAATCACCTCACAAGGTAATCCAATATTTAGGGATATTACAGTCTCCCCTCCACAAAATTGCTTGTCCTCAAGCAATGCCATCGCATGTCGCCACTCCACATGCTAATCCAAGCGAATACCAAGGTCCCAAACCATCCTAATCATCGTGAAGCATCTCTCACTCCACTCACTCTCCAACAAGGAATAGACCCCAGAGACCTACATACTACCAATAAGTAGAGCGTCTTGAAAATGCAAAATTCTGATCAACTCCTCAAGAAGTTGCTCTACCAAGAGACCAATCCCATGTACCTCACAAGTGAACTCCTAAAAGTACAATCCAAGTCCTGTTGAAAAAGGTCCTCGCCCACATGAACTAACCACTACCTCTTCCTTTGATACCATCAACGAATCACTGAGAAGTGAAACATCCTCCATCAAATTGAAATCCAACAAAAGATCTAGGAGATCTTCCCCTATAAAGGCCAACTCATCCATAATGGTAGATGAGTTGTCAAGACCTGTAATGCAATGGTCCCATGTTGATGTCAAAAGGAGACATCCATGTTGCCACTGCACCACTCTGATCATAACTGACTGTTGCAGCGAAGTACTGCTAACTGTTGGAACCCATCCATGCCTCCCCTCTGATCCCTGCATGCACTCAACAGAGATACACCATGTATCGATAATAAACCTGGTGCTTGCTAAGCCACCCTACTCCCACCAAATCACCTAGATAAATCTAATGACGCACCCCAATATTGCCTAGTGTCTAGACACCCTCTTGTAAGAGAGGTTTACCATCTGTTGTATCTCATGCTCATAAACTACCTCGGAATGTCTTGCCCAAAGTGCATCATGCACCTCCCTAAGTGTGAGCTCAGGGGCGGAACCTATGTTATCTCTGTAGTAAATCAGGCCATCCCCAAACCTGCTTCTACCAACTCACATCCTGACCATATGCCACAGCTGGGAAGTCCCTCTCTTGATGCACCCTGTCCCATCCAACTGTCTCAAGTGAACCTCCAACGTCCTACTACTTGTGACAAGAGCATCAAGGGACAACAACCAAATCCTTTGTGATTGTAAGCAATACGAAAGAGAGATAGGTGTGTAAGTCCCTGGGGATATGATCAAGAGAAGCTCATATGTGCCCTCATCGATCCTGGGTAAGCTAAACCCAACGGTATGCCTGACATCCCTGTCAGGAGATCTCTCTAGAGGCCACACTCCAAAATCCTATTATGCAACATCATACACTACTACATACAACCATGTATCCCTGCACTCCTCTACATAATATTGCACTCCAGAGCATATCTCTGTGCACCATTGGATACCACTGCCTACTACCATACCACCCTTTATTGTCTAGTATCGAGCATGTGTTAATGTATCTGCCACTCTGTTAATGAACCCACCATGATGTGAGTCATTTCTCCTCATCTGTCCTAGAAGACCTCAATGGCATAGCTCCTCACATGCTAGCGGGGATGTCACTATTGTGTCGATCCTCGATGGCTCGTGTGCCCAATACATCAATGGAAGTGCATCAGCTCCATACATTACCCTTCCTAGTGGCATACCAATGCCTTCCCACCGAGTAACTCCTTCCCATGACCCTAAACACAAACAATGTGCCAAGACGTCTCCCAGAGTCTGCTCATGAACTAAATGGCCACTATTGTTGACTGAGACTCCCCTAAAGAATGTATGTGTTCGATCATTGGGTCAACCATGCCACCAATGCCATATTCATCCTGCACCTCTGGTATACGATGGAAAGCCCCACTTGGATCCCAATGCCACCCTGGGCTTCCAGTATCCACTCCACTCGTGTCAACTGAACCTAAATCCCAAATGGATGTATCTTTGTCTGAAATATATCTGTCTCCACATCCCATGGGTGCATAATCAAGAATCTCTTGGACATACCTCTCCGCAAATTCCAGTTCATCTGGGTGCTCCTCGTGCTCCAACTACCACATGAGGCTCCTCTATCAAATCATGAGTGCCCCGAACATCCTCTTCCGTGATAGTTCCATAGTTAACTAATTGTTTGCCATGGAGGTTGAAGAGTGTCCACAACTCAACCCCATACAAAGTTGCTCAACCTGCAACTCCAATTCTTGAAGGGCCATCTAAGTCCTCTTCAAAGACTCCTAGGTGGTCTCAAGCTCAAGTGTAAGTCTATCAACTTCCTCCTCTTTCCCTACTAGCGCATCATGATATATCTCAGCAAGCATGAGTAGGTGATTTTTGTTTGAGAGAAGGTGTAGGTAGTTAGATTTCATCTCTACCAATGCCTTCTGAGAGTCTTAAAATCCGCAAGTGAAGGCTTCCCTCCCAAACTGTCATGTGCCACTAGACCCTCCAACAATAATCTTCCACCAATGCCTGTGTATCATCATATTGGCCTGTGGCTGCCATAATCTTGTTTGTGTTCATCTTCAATTGGTTTTCCAAGTTATGGGCACAAGTAGGCTTATGAGCAACATTTATTTCATCAATTGATGGGCCTGTGTTTGCACTGCTGACAACCTATGTATTATCATCTTTGCACACCTCTTGGGGATTGTCATCATCTGTTGTAGCCTCATGATTTTCTTTCTACTCATCATCTAACTCAACAATCTCACTAAGTGACGAAAGGCATTATGTCGCCATTTCTAACTCTCCTTCATCTGAAACCCTTGTACCAATATGTTGGGATGAATCTGTGCTAGCTTCATCTTCAACGGGTATGACTTTTCCCAATTCATCCTAGGAGGTTTGGTCATGGTATTCACCTTCAACTATAGGAGTTGACTCTTCTGTATGAGTTAATACTTTTCTCATGTCCTTATTTAAACTATTATTCTCCTTTGGGCTACTTTCAATCCTTGCTACCTAGTCCTTAAATACCTTTTCATCTTTGGAACTACTATTCCTTTTTTTATTTGCTACTTTTGATGACACCCATACTTCCATGTGCTCTATCATCTTTACAAAGGTTTTGTCATAATCTTCAAATTTTTGGGCAAACAGTTGTTCTTGAATTGGAAGCACTTTTCCCTTGTTATAAGTTGTCCTTTAAACCCAACAGCTGTCCAAGAACATGCTCTGATACCACTATAAGATACCTATTAGGGATATCTCAACTTTTCCAATAAGCTTTATGAGTTTAATAGTTTTTCTCACTGAGGAGTTTTGTCAAACATCTTGTAGACATGGTTGTAGGTGCATTTTCTCGGTTTTAAAGTTAAATGAACATGCACAGTGGCTAACGCATGCCAAAGAAATACTTTGGAACAACATTATGTGCTTAGAACTAAACCCAAAAATTCATATATAACCCATACCAGTCTGCATAACCATAACTTGAACATAGACTGTCATTTTATTAGCATGGCACAAGAATACACAGTGAGCAAAAGGAGTAGAGGAACCTGGGAATAACTCAGCAACGTGAACTTCAATACATTGAGGGCTTTATGATGTGGTTCCAGCAATACAATATTAATGGAAATAAGCTTCAAGATGACTGTAGCTCGTCCCCCTTTCACATAGAAATATCAGTGTACAAAGGCTGTCTATACCAGCCTCTAAATTAGCTGCAAATCAACCTCCTCTTTCATACTCAGCCTCACTTCAAACTTCTGTGATTAACTTTAGAAATAGAAATCTTTAGCAATAGAAATCTTTAGAAATACAGTCCCAGAATGACTTTGAACTTGACCTTTTCCCACAGAAATATCAGCCCACAAATATGCTATATATACAGTCCATTTGACCAGCAATTCATGCTTCCAGAAGGCTTGTTGTAGCTTGTCCCAATGACTAATAAACTCATCCCCGAATTGCCTCCCACAAACAGCAGCTCGAATGGATACCCCCAAAGAGGGATTTGGCCTCCCTTAGGCAGCTGTTCGACTCCTTGTCAAACTCTGCCTCTATACCAAAACTAGGCCCTTACAACAACGCTGAACTTGGCTCTCTTCCACAAGAATCTCGACCCTAGGATTTATGTCGGTGTTTAGCCCTCAAGAATGTGACACTAATTTGGCTCTCCACCTCCAATGAACTCGGCCTGCAATAAATATAAAGAAAGCCCAATGTTAGAAGATAAAATCAACTAGTAGCATTGTTACCTCCTTTATCTTCCACAAATATTCTTCTCCAATGAAGCGCAATGGCGAAATCTAAATGATCTCGCTCCCCAAACTAGCTAGGGTGTATGGTTTCAACACCAAATTTAGCAACTAGACATAGCGTTTCCACAACCCAAGTCTCTTCTCCAAGATCTCTCCAAGAATTCTAACTCTCCAGTGACAAAATGCTCGAATGAGGAGCTGACCCCCTCATTTCCCCTTTCTATAACCCACTTGACTCTTTTGTCGCCCTTTTTACTTTTTCCCTCCAATTAAATGATAAAAGCACTTTTCTTAATTAATAAAGTGACTTTTATTAACTAATTAAAGCCACTTTTAATGTTGGAAAATGCTTAATTCGCCTCCACAGTCACACTAGCCACCCAAATCCCCTTTTCATCATCCTATCATGTAGATCTTTTCGCCCCAATTCCAACGAGCTATTACACTAAGGTGTTTCTCCAAGTAATTAACCCGAATCAACACCTTACGTGAAATTAATTAAAATATGCCCATTAATAACTTTGTTTTACGGGAATCGTCGGAATGCAACGGAACCAAGAGCGAACCATGCGGAACTGATCCTGATGATGAAATATGGTAAGCGATCCCATTCGGACCAATAAAACTCCTCTAAAACCCTCTGGCCCCACCAATGAAGTAATCTCGCTCCTATGACTAGGCTAACACAAGCTCTAGAAATCCCTCCTAATCACCCCACAAGGTAATCCAATATTTGGGGACATTACAGCATTTTGGTCATAGTACACCCACTCAGGAATTATTGTAATCTTTTGTAGCATTTTTAGTATTTTCCCTTGGAAAACAAAATAAGATAAATATTTCTTTATTGTAGAAGGAATTGAGCTCAAACATATATAAGGGTTTGATCTCTCCTTCACTTTTGCGGTTGGGTTCACGATAAACACCTTGGAGTTTAATGCAATATCTATTGGATGCATTTGAAGTATCTTGACATATGCAGACAGAGTACAAAATCGGTACACTCCTTACATTTTCATTTATGTTATCAATGGAGTATTGAATATGATTGCATCACTCTCTACTTTAGGATTGCACATATATATTATTTGTAATAGCAATAATCTTCACGAGTGTTGGAAGTTATCTATTCTTGTAATATCCTTGGTTATATTTCTGCAATTTGGGACAGCAAGGAAGGGGTATAATTAGCTTGTACTTTTCAGCCATGTTGCTCTTCTTTCTATCATTAGGATAACTTCCCATGTGAACTTTGTTTTGACCCCATGTGTCCAATATGATCAGACACTGATCTTCATTCCATCCATTCAATGTATTTACTCAACTCTTTAAAAAGCTGTTTTGCTTTATACTTCATTTCACCTTTGAACTTACTGCCTAAATGCCTAAAATTCTAGCAATCCTATGATAGGAAAGCCCCCCTTGAGTTGGATCAGAGCCATCCTAAGTGTAAAGAGGATTGGTGAGGTGACAGGAGCCTTCCCTCTTAGTTTTTCTTAGTTCCTCTAAGTCCTTACTGGAGATTTTGGACTTAATCTCTAGAAGAGAGGGTTTAAGACACAACAGATAAATTGAAAGAGCTAGAATCAATTAAATATCAACATACATCAATGTTTCATTAAAAGATGCATAGATGGTTACCCTTTTCAGAAAATAATTTCTTCAAGTATTTAGAACTTCTAGATATATTATGCAAGCTTCATAAAAAAACGTCGAATAAGATGTAAGCCTGTCTGTACTAATCAAAGCCAAGAAAATCACCCTTCTAACTGTCAACAGGCCCCTAAATCATATATCACTCAAGCCAAGCTAGTCTGATTTCTAGACTTTAATACCTGCCATAGGGTAGCACCCAAAGATGTGTATTCTTATTCTAAATGTTCATATAAATATCCTGAATATTTATATGCAATTCAACCTGAACGGGATGTGTAAATGGTGATTGGGGTTTATGCTATGAAACTGATAATCTAGTGTTTCTGTAATAAACTAGATGGAGCAGTCACTAAATCTCAATGTCTTATGGCTCTGGTGACTTTTCCAAAGTCATAACCTGCTATTTCCCCACCATACTGCTTTCTTTATTCTGCACCTTAGATACAAACATATAATCCTGAAGGGACATTCTTAAAGTAAGATACTAAGATGGAGCTGTTCACATTTGAAGCAAAATTTCTCATCCCATAAATAAATTCATACACTCTTGAATTTCACAAGGCTATTAGGTGGCAACTCAGAGGATACTTACAGTGATAAAAATTATGCCAAGAATAAAAAAGTAGTAAAACATGATCTTTCTTTCAAAATCCATATAAATCAGAAGATTACATTCAAAATAATGTGGACGACCCCTTGAAGATAGTTGACAATCTACACTGAACGTGAAACTAACTGATTATGACTTGTAACGATAAAAAATGAAAAAGGAGAAATTATTTCAAAAGCAACAAGGATCACAACAACTAACTCTAACTTAGTGTGAAACTACAGTCAGTAGGTTCCTACCTTAATGAATATTGTAAAGAGTTTATAAATAAAGGTTCAACATATCACGCAATATTATCGAGCTAGATATTGAATATCATGATTACTTGTTGGATTCTTAGGCCATTTACAACTACAAGCTCCAACTGGGCAAAGATTCAAACCTCATGTCCATTCCCCCCGGAGAGAGAAAGAGATATACCTGAAGGGATATCTTGGAATTCCAGAAGCTGTTGCAAGCAAGTTCCTTTCTGACCTTGCAAACCATGAAAAAAACCCAGTCCGTTTAATTATTTCCACTGAGTCATGGCCCCCAAATGTCGAATCTGATAGCACTGTGCTAGAATCTGCAGCATTAAAACGTATAGGAAGAGATAAGCCCCTCTGCTCATTGCCAGTAACTTGGACTTTCGCGTGTTTCCTACGTAATCTCATGCATAGGAGGATCCAAGTAGCTAGCACTGCTCCAATGGCCACACCTATGGAAATTCCGATGATAATCCCTTTATATTCCCCTTTCATTTTGCTGGTGCTTTAGAAAGTAATGGTGAGCCGAACATGAAAGCCAAAATAATGTCAAAAGTTTTGATACATTGAATAGAAAGCAAAACAGAAATAGATATTAAATATGCTATCATCATTTATTGAAAATATGGCTTTGAAAGAGTTCCTAGAAGTTAATCCACATGAGTAATATCCTTGTAGAAGCAACTATTCTTCAACACATTCAACTGATATTGATAAAATGAAAAAAACTACAACAGTGCAGCACTAATTTTGTGAAGTATTTCCAAATCAGATCAGATAATAATCCAATCTTACCTTAAGGCTAAGATCAATAATGTCATATCTTCTTGTTATAGGCAAACACAAAACATATAAACTGTAAACATTAATGATTATAATCCTACATTGGGGAAGGTATCAAGAAGGAAAATTATGAACCCTTTTTGTGAGAATAATATGCGAAAGAAAAAGAAGAGCTGAGAGAGAGAGAAAGAGACTGCAAATAGGGCCATGAATTTCTTTGTCACAACTTGTAAAAGTTTCAACGCTTGACCAGCTTTATCTAGCCAAGAATCTTGGTCCATGGTGTTACCTGCTCAGTTGTACCTAGCATATAAAGGAGGACTCCTGCCCATTGGACAAGACACTAGTCAAATTTTCAAGTCCAAAATTCCTGCAAGGCAATTTTTTCCCCTCTTCTCTCTTCTTTCTCTATGCAAATTTTGTAACCCATGAGGGAGTTGTAAAAATGGTTTCTAGCATGATAGACTTATGTAAAATATTTAGCCCCTTGGGACCTAGTTACAAAGGAATTTGTTCCAAAGTGTTTTTTTCACTTAATTAATTATTTTTTCTTTTTAGCAATAAATAATTAATTAAGTTTTTCCACAAACATCCTCCAAAGCTAGAGCGTGTCTTAATAACTAGGCCTTGAGTGTGTTTTTTAAGTCTAGGGTCAATGTATATTCCCATGTTAGGCATTATCTTGAGTCTCACAGAATTGCATTAGGTTTTAGTAGGATTTTTTAATAATTAAAAATTTCCCGCAGAATGGGAATTTTTAATTAAAATTATGTAACAAATAAAAAAGTGGTGCTAGGAAATGTTGTATGGCATGTGAGTACTTGGTTTTCATCCTTAGAGTACCAACATTACCTTAGTACCCACTTTTGGGTGGAAAATATTAATTTTTCCTCATGAAAAATCACTTTTACTCAAAAAGTGAGGAAAAAGACATAAAAATCAAGATATTAAATCAGTGTTGACAATATCGCCGATATTCGCAAATATCACGATATTTTCGGGGAGACTAGATATCGCCGAGGAAATATCGCGATATTTTGTCTCCCCGAAAATATCGCGATATTTCCGAAATATCAGCGATATCTCAGGAAAATATCGCGCTACGATGCAAAATATCGCCTAGGCACAGAAAAAAATTGCCGTCGCGGCTAGAAAAGACCGATTTTGTTTTTTTTCATTCATTTTCATTTCTGATTGTTGGAGAAGGAAGGGGAGAGCTATGTGCTTGCTGCCAAGGAGGATTTGAGTGTTGAATAGCCATTATCGCCACCAACAACAAATATTTTGTTGATCTAAGATTGAAGAACAGTGAGACAATTTCATTTCTTCCATTAACAAGTATGTTCAAATAAACCCCTATGTTAATGAATTTTTTGATAGCTTTAGGATTATTCTTGCTTGCCAATTTGCCTACAGACATTTTGCTTGTTTTTTTCCATTTGCTATGATTTTCATGCCCATGAGCAAATGCAAGGGTTTTCTCCATATTTGGACAGCAAACTCCATTTTTTTTTGAACTTTCAAATGCACCCTCTTATTGTCATTTATGGTTTTTCATTGAATTCACATTGCAAATAATGTAGCAAAAAAATTATTTTGTAAAATGAGGTGGTTATTACTTATTAATTCCAAAAAAATTTTTGGTGCCCTAGGTTTGAGTTAGCTCACTACAAAATTCAAATATGCCAAAAGCCTTGGACCCATTTTGGGAGTATGGGGAGCCTAATGGTGGGACAAATCGGGCATATCTTACATGCAAATTATGTGAGACCAGGATGATAGGAGGGGTTACACGATTGAAATACCATCTGGCTAGACTCACTGGACATGATGTTGGGATTTATACAATTTCTAATCCGGAGCTTATACAAAAAGCTCGAGGCAATTGATGAAAAAGACAGAAAGAAGGAAGAGACAGAAAGAAACAAGGTTGAACGTGCAGGTAGATCTTTCAGGATATCTTCTCTTGATTTTGATGCTGAGGGTAGTGGGAGGGGCTCCACAGCATCACCTGCTACTGCTAGTGCGAGGTCATCATTTTTTGTTCCACGAACAGGACATGGATCACAACCTGGCATAAAATCACTTGTTAAAAAAAAGGAGAAGCAAGAAGCAGATAGAGTCATGGGAAGGTGTCTTTTCTGGAGCAACTTACCTCTCAGCATCACCAAAACCAATCCATTTTGGCAGCGAATGTGTGATGCTATTGTTGTTGTGGGCCCATGGTACAAAAGTGCTACATATGAGAAGCTGCGAGGGCCAATGCTTCAAGCAGAAAAGCAGGACATGAACTCTAGATTAGCGGAGTTGAAAAAAACATGGGAAGTTACTGGACGCACAGTGATGTCTGATGGTTGGACAGATAGGAAGGGTAGGACCCTTCTAAATTTCTTGGTACATTGTCTTAAAGGTACCATATTTATTAAATCAGTGGATGCATCAGAATATATCAAAGATGCAACAACGATATGTGATTTGTTAGATGGGTTCATTCGGGAGATTATTGTGCAGAATGTGGTGCAAGTCATAACAGACAATGCTGTTAATTATGTGTCTGCCGCAAGATGCTTATGGAGAGGCATCACACATTGTTCTGGACTCCGTGTGCAGCACATTGTCTTAATTTGCTGCTTGAGGATATGGGGAAACTGTCCTTCATCAAGGAGGTGGTTGATATGGCTAGGAGCGTCCCCAAGTTTATTTATAACCATGCTTCTGTTCTTAGCCTCATGAGGAAGTTCACTAGAAACAAGGAGTTGCGGCGTCCTGCGATCACATGTTTTACCACAAACTTTATTACTCTTCAGTGTTTGCTTCGATGTCACTTCGAGTTGAAGCAAATGTTTGTGTCTGATGACTGGTGTAATTGTAGATATAGCAGGAGACAAGATGGGAAAGCCATTGCAAAAATGGTGTACTCTGAGACATTTTGGCGTGGAGTAGAAGAAGCATGCTCAGTTAGTGAACCTATAGTAAAGGTTCTCAGATTAGTAGATGGGGAGAAGCCTGCAATGGCTTATTTGTATGAGGCCATGGATAGGGCCAAGGAGGCCATTCGTTCTTATTATGCAGACAAGGGTTCTGCTAGCCTTGATAGGCATATGATGTTATGGGATGTGATTGATAGTCGGTGGGCAGGGATGCTTCATTGACCCATTCATGCAACAGCACTCTTCCTCAACCCCGCATTTTCATACAAATGCAGCGTTGATTTTGATGGCGAGGTGATGGAAGGGCTCCATTCCTGTATTCATAGGATGGTACCTGATCTTAAGCTTCGTAGCAAAATCAATCGCGAGATACAGTTTTATCAGGATTGTGTTGGCCTATTTGGCTTTGATGATGCTATTAGGGAAAGGACCCTCTTCATGCCACGTAAGTGACAAGTCATCACTCATTAGAAATTAGAATTTTCAATTTAGAATTTCCTTACTTATAATTCTATTTTTTTTAAATTCAATTATGTAACTTTTATTTGAAAGTTTAATTATGTTTTAAGTTTTTGAATTTTTTATTTCTTTATTTTTTTGTGGATATTTGGTGGCGAAGCTATGGTGCAAGGGCACCAAATTTGCAGAAATTGGCCATAAGAATCTTAAGCCAAACATGTATCTCTTCAAGGTGTGAGCGCAATTGGAGTCTATTTGAGAAAATACACGCAAAAAAGCGCAACAGGTATAACTTTGAGCCCTAGCCTTCAGTTGAGTGATTACACTTATTGTAATTTTTAATTTTTAATTTATGACCTTCAAGTGTCAAGAGTCAAGAGTCAAGACTCATTATTTTTTTTGACACTCTTACACGTTGGAGTTCGCACGCCTCAATGATTTAGTGTATGTGCATTACAACATCCAACTTCGAGTGAGGCAAATAGAAGCACCAATGGATCTAGATGCCATTTCCTTAGACAATATTGATGTATTGTCTCAGTGGAGGGTGGAGTCTGAGGAGCCCATCTTGGAGGAGTCACCTTCATGGTTAGAGCCAGATGATCCATTAGAATAGGGGCAGCAAGAGGAGGAGGAGCAGCAGCAGCAGCAGCACTCGGAGGAAGAGCGGGAGGAGGAGGAGGAGGACACTGTGGGAGCATCAGCATCAACACCATCTGCTATAGATATAGGAGAGCACAGCTCCATACCTAGCACTCATTATTTGACATTAGGTGCAAAGGCAGGGCTAGGGCCTTCTACTACTAGGGGCAGGCCTGGCAAACAGCCCATCATGTTTTCCCGTAAAAGGGGGAGAGGGTAGTGATTTCAGATAGATAGCTGCTAGTTTTATTTGTTTTGCTACATATAACTCATGATGATGAGATACTTTTATATATGTGATGTTGTTTTGTATTGGTTCTCCACATTTTAGTCATTGACTAAACAATTATCAGGGATCAACAGGATTTGGTATCGCCTTTGATGTCTCATTTCTATTTGACATCATATATATCAGTGTTTTCTACATATTTATGTGCCAATGTGTTTATTTCATGTTGTTATTGCTTTATATGTTTAAAAATCTGAACAAACAAACAAACAAACAAAAATGAATATATTATGCATTTTTTATGCTTGCCAATATTTTCACCAATATTGTTGATAAGATGTTTTCTAGACCCTCGCCGATATTTTGCCGATACCGATATTTTCAACACTATATTAAATATCTCGGAACATGTCAGAAACATGTTCCAGTTGAACAGAGTCTCTCAACTCCCTGAGGTGAGGTAAGTGAGCACTCAAGGGTGTGTGAAAGGGTAGAATTAAGAAGCTTGAGTCAAGGGTCGAGTTGGCTCCCAGTTGCTACAATTAAAGGCCCACATGGAGGCCGAGTTGTCTCATTTATGAGGGCCGAGTTTTGGACTCAAGTGAGGCCGCGTTTGAAGTGGATTAAGGTTAAGTTAAGCTATTAGTTGTGAGGGATTTCACTCCCTCCTTACTTCCTCATCCCCTACGCTTTCCTTCCACTTGGCCTATGCATTGCCCACTTGAAGCTGCATTGGCACACTTGGAAACTCGTGCTCATCTTTGGGATTGACATTCCTCCTTTGGATCCACGAACTTGCTTTGGGATCTCCTCCCTCTTTTGATATAAACGAAAGCATTCCCCTCTTGTTCAAGCTAGTATTGAAGCTTGGAAGAGCTTAGGGAATTGTCGTTATTGCACTGTTCCATAATTGTTGAAATAATAAAGGCTTTGGAGGCTACATGGTGTGTTGATTTGTGTGGAGGATTGGCTCTAAATTTGAGGTATAATAGTTTTATATGCATTGCTTTGAATTTCTTTGTTATAGTAGCCTTGAAGGAGCATTGTCACCCAGTAGGAATACACTCTCAAAGTCGTTTATTTGTTAGTCTATTTGCTAAATCCCATGTTGAAGTTCTAGATTATATGTGCTTCTCGGTTGACTGACATTCTCTAAGCTTCATGTGTAGGGAACAAGTTAAAATTGGCAACTAGGGCCAAACTCCATGTGGGTCACCTCATTTATGGCAGCTGATATTTTTCCTAGATTCCTCTTGTCGAGAGGTGTAGGATTGATCTAAAGATCATCCAATTCCGACAAGTATTTATGGAGATATGAATTTATTTGTATTTACTTGACAAATTGTCAAGGTCGGCCAGCAGTTAAATGTGTGGCACACATGCCCAGTGAATCATATAAATACAAGAGGTTGATTCATTTTCTCATCATCTCATCTCACTCATTCTTCTCTCTCTCTCCTTAGCTTTGGGCTATACAAGGAGCAGCTCACACGTGGGAAGAAGGAGGACACATTAGGGCAAGGAGGACGCTGAAAGGAGGACGCAGAAATTGCTGAAGGTCTCTTTGACCTGTGTTGACCAAGCGTTGACTCATCAAGGGTGCGGTTTTGGTGTGGCTGCCTCTCCTAGGCAAGCCACAGGTTTTGGCACAAAAATTGAGGCAATCTGTCCACAGGTTTGACCAGCGTTGACTGCCCTAGTTTTGGGCAGCAGTTTGACTGTGTTTTTGAGGCTATTCAAGGGTTGTTTCTTTAGGTTGTTCGAGAGCTAGTTGACCGGAAATTGACCAAGCATATTGGAGGTCAATTTCAACTCGTTTGACCAAGTTTGACTTTGTTGATCTAGGCTTTGTTGCTAGTGATATAAAATTACAAAATTCTGATTTTGTATTATTTCTCCCTGCTGAACTATTGAAGATAAAAGAAGATTTGATCAAAGGGTTTCCCCGCATTGGGGTTTGTCCTTGGCTAGCCGCCACATCTTATGTCTCTTGTCTTGGCTTGTTTTTTGTTGATCGTTTAATATTCTATCTGGACTTTACTTAACGTATATGTGATTGCTAATCTGTGGCTAATAAGAAGAAAAAAAGTAAACTACTCTAAGCATAGAACATACCATAATTTAACATGGTATCGGAGCTGAGGTGAAGACAAAGACCAAGGAAGAGCAAGAGCAATCACCGAAGAGAAGGTTGGCAAGGCTATCCTAAAAACTTCATGGGGTCCTCAACACTCTTCCCCGCCGAAGACAAGCTTTGTGAGAAGTCTGACTATCGCGGATGGAAATGTCTCTCAATCTAACTTTAGAAGATTAGGAAGTGTTGAACCATGTGAGAGGCAATATTGTTGCGCTTCCATCAAATGCATCCGCTGCTGCCAAAAGCAAGTGGTCCAAGGGAGAAGTCAAAGCAAGGAAGATCATTCGGGACTCTATCGACAAGCGCCTGGTGGCCTATGTTTCCGAGCTAACAACCTCCAAGGAAATCTATAATAGATTGGTGAGTTTATTTAAAGTTAATGTGCAAATCAAGTTATCTTCCTTAGAAATAAGCTGAAGGAAATTAAGAAGGGCAAAGATGAGAGTATGCAAGCATATTTCTTAAGGATCACCGAGATCAAGAATGATCTCCTATCTATTGGCAAAGTAGTTCTTGACAGGGAAATGACTATCACAACCCTTGGAGGACTACCACTTGAATGGTATATATTCAGGACTACTCTTCTCGACAATAATGTCATCCCAGGATTTGAGGAATTGATGGCCAGATGTATTCAAGAAGAGACACGGATGGAAGAGCAAGAAATGCCCGCACTTAAAGGCCATCCCTCTACCTTTTCTTCTCATGCTAAAAGAAGAAACAATTCTGGGGATAAATCCAAATGAAAGGTTGGAAGAAAAGGTCGATGTTACAATTGCAACAAAATGGGCCACTACGCGAGGGAGTGTCTTGATAAAAGGGACTCACACCATGACGATGACCAAAATCACTCTCAAGGCAATCAAAGGAATGGCAGGTCCAATGGCAGAGGTAAAGAAATGTCAGAAATCAAGGAAGAGGACAACCCTTCAAGGAGGCAAGAAACTCCAAGTATGAATCTAATGTTGTTAACAATAAGCAAGATGAATATTGTCTACCAGCGGCCCTCTCTACTACTGCTCCCCGGGAATCGCTGGGAAATTGGCTTATTGATAGTAGTGCCTCAAGGCACTTCACTGGTTACAAAGAAGCTCTCTCCAATCTGATAGAGAAGGAGACCAACGTGGAAATTGTTCTTGGGGACAATGCTAAATATCCTGTGAAAGGCGTAGGGAATGTCACTCTTCAATTGAATCAAGGTAATACAATTCATTTGCAAGAAGTCCTATATGTACCTAATCTCAAAAAGAACCTAGTGTCTGTTGCGGCAATGGAGGACAAAAGCTACAAGGTAACCTTCATTGATGGCAAGGTACGTGTATGGAAAAAGACTTTTAAGGAAGCTTTCACTCTTCGGTTTCGAGTCGATTCATTATATCAGGTTGGAGGAAGTCCGCTGGGTGTCATGTCTTGTGACACATCACTTCAGTCCGAACTATGGCATCGGAGGTTTGCTCACCTTCATTATAAAGCTCTACCCAATGCAAGACACATGGTGACAGGGATGCCCGAGTTCCAAGTAGAGCAAGAAGGTGTATGTCCTGGATGTGCCGAAGGGAAGCTCAAAAGGGGACCATTCCCCTCAAGTCAAAGTAGAACCTTCGATATATTGCAGTTGGTTCACTCAGGCATATCTGATATGATGCATGTGAACTCTTTGGGAGGATATTTATATTACCTCACTTTTACAGATGATTATTCTCACAAGACCTAGATATACTTCTTGAAAAAGAAGGATGAAGTGATCACTTGGTTTTGTCACTTCAAAGCCTTGATCGAGAATTAAACCGTAAAGAAGATCAAGATCTTAAGGACTGATAATGGGACTGAGTATGAATCCAATGAGTTCCATGACTTTTGCAAAGAGGCTGGCATTAAGAGGGAGACTACAACACCATATACTCCTGAGCAGAATGGTGTGGCGGAAAGGAAGAATTGTACGATTGTGGAAGTTGTCCATGCTATGCTTCACGATCAAAGACTTCCGAAGTTTCTATGGGCCAAAGCTGCGAATACCGCCGTATATGTGCAAAACCGATGCCCTCATCAAGCATTGGGTTCCAAGACTCCCGAAGAGATGTTCACTGGTAAGAAACCTGACGTATCTCATTTTAGAATTTTTGGAAGTCCGGTATATTTTCATGTGCCGAAGGAGAAGAGGAATAAATTGGGTGCATCTGGAAAGAAAGGAATCTTCGTGGGCTATAGCGAAAACACTAAGGGCTATAGAATCTATGTGGCTGGTCAAAGGGAAATCGAGATTAGCCATGATGTCACCTTTGACGAAGATATGGCTCTTAGCAAAGTTGACAATCTTCCTACTCAAAGGGGATCTAAAGAAGCTGACACCTAGGAACCAAAGGAAAAGGAAGATGAGACGATGCCCGATGTGGAAGAACCTATGGATCCTATTGATCCCCCTCCGCAAGAGCCTTCCTATTCTGGGAAGGGGCCTTCATGGCTTAGGGGGACACTTAATGATGCTAAAGGGCACGTTGCACCCAGGGGAACCTTCTAGGAAAGTAAGACGCCGACCAGGTATCAAGGATACTTGGCCATCATGAGCACGATCATCCAAAATGAGCCTTCATCATATGCAAAAGTTGTCAAGCATCAAGTATGGAAGGATGCTATGACTGAGGAATATGAGTCCATCATGAAAAACGATGTCTACGATGTGGTCCCCAGACCCCAGTACAAAGCAATTGTCACTTCAAAATGGCTTTACAAGATAAAGCATGCAGTTGATGGAAGTGCAGAAAAGTATAAGGCTCGTTTTGTCGCTTGTGGCTTCTCTCAGAAGAAAGGTATAGACTATGACAAGATATTTGCATTTGTTGCCCGACATACCACCATCCGCTCGATCATAGCCCTTACTGTTTCGCAAGGATGGAACCTACATCAGATGGATGTCAAGACCACGTTCTTGCATGGTTCGATCAAAGAGGAGGTCTATGTGGAGCAACCCGAATGATTTGAGATTCATGATCGAGTATCTCATGTGTGCAGGTTGAAGAAGGCCCTCTATGGGTTGAAGCAAGCACCCCAAGCGTGGTATGAGAGGATCGATAGCTACTTGATGAAGCTGGGATTCACTAGGAGTGAAGCCGACCCTAACCTTTACTTTAAGGTTGAAGATGACAATCCTCTCATACTGGTGTTGTACGTTGACGACCTCTTTCTAACAGGTGCAAACCCTCTCATTCACAAATGTAAGAGGGAGTTGGCTTCTGAATTTGAGATGGACCTAGGACTGATGCACTATTTCCTAGGACTAGAAGTCTGGCAGAAGCCAGGGGAGATTTTCCTATCTCAAGGAAAATATGTGGTGAAGATATTGGAGAGATTCGGTATGGTGGACTGCAAGCCCGTGACTACCCCGATGGAGCTTGACTTCAAGAAGTTAAGCGGTAGTGCTGCCGGACCCATTTTACGAAATGCTACCGAGTATCGTCAACTCATCGGAGCATTGATGTTCTTGGTGAACTCTCGTCTGGATATATGTTTTGCAATCAACACGTTGAGTCAATATATGGTTGAACCTCACCACTCACATTGGATTGGTGCCAAGAATCTATTGAGATATCTTCGTGGCACAATCACTCATGGGTGGAGATACACTACCGAAGATGTAAGACTACATGGATATATCGATGCTGGTTGGGCAGGGAATGTGTTGGACCGAAAGAGCACTTCTGGGTGATGTTTCTCTTTGGGATCAGCCTTGATATCCTGGATGAGCAAGACGCAGAAGTCGGTGGCTTTGAGCACCACCGAGGCAAAGTACATTGCTGCTAGTATGGCTTCTTGTGAGGCGGTCTAGTTGCGAAATCTCTTCAGTGAGCTGTTTGGATTTACATTAGATGCCATCGTGACCCTGTGTGACAACCAGAGCGGGATTTGTTTATCAGAGAATCCTGTATTTCATGATCGCTCCAAGCATATCGATATCAGGTACCACTATATTCGGGATATGGTGCAGCGGGGAAAAATAAGGCTCCAACATATCGGTACAGATGAACAGGTCGCTGACATTTTGACAAAGCCCCTGGGAAAGGTCAAATTCTTGACTTTCCGAGAACGACTTGGTGTCGTTTAGAGACCCTCTTATGAGGGTCGAGTATGATGTATTGAGCTCTGGGAGCTCCAGGGGGGCGCGGGGTACTTCTTGGAGCGACATGCGACCACAGGGCGACTCACCATCCCCTGGTGGTGCACTATGTACAGGGTGAAAGGTTCAACCTTCCCCTGTGACACCCCGTGGCGACTGTAGGACAGGATGATTAGTTCTCCTGTGGGCCAGGATGATTAGTTCTCCGTGGCAACTGTAGGACAGGATGATTAGTTCTCCGTGGCAACTGTAGGACAGGATGATTAGTTCTCCTGTGGGCCAGGATGATTAGTTCTCTGTGGCAATTGTGGAACAGGATGATTAGTTCTCTTGTGGGCCAAGATGATTAGTTCTCCTGTGGCGACTGTTGGACAGGATGATTCGTTCTCCTGTGGACAAGATGATTAGTTCTCCTGTCGAGGCATCCTACCCATGCAGTCTGGGACTCATGGGAAGTACCTCTCATCTGATCAATGAGCAGGGAAATGGGGTTAGGGACCATAGTAGTACTATCGATGGACACATCGTTGTATCTACCATACTCCCTATGCTAGGATGACCTCCATTGATCTGGGATCAGTGAGAGTGGTATGACACACTCTGTCTCTGACTTCAGGTCAGTGGAGGATGGTATGATACATCCTCGATCATTTCTTCTTCTTCATAGTTCGAGCAAAGCAGAGCAAGGCCAAGCAATGCAGGGCAGTGCATTTGATGGCTGGGGTAGTAGCGACGGTCAGACGGATTGTAGATGGAGTTCTCCCTGGTTGAGAGAGAGTGTTAAAATTGGCAAATAGAGCCAAAATCCATGTGGGTCACCTCATTTATGGCAGCTGATATTTTTCCTAGATTCCTCTTGTCAAGAGGTGTAGGATTGATCTAAAGATCATCCGATTCCGACAAGTATTTATGGAGATATGAATTTATTTGTATTTACTTGACAAATTGTCAAGGTCGGCCAGCAGTTAAATGTGTGGCACACATGCCCAGTGAATCATATAAATATAAGAGAGGTTGATTCATTTTCTCATCATCTCATCTCATTCATTCTTCTCTCTCTCTCTTTAGCTTTGGGTTATAGAAGGTGCAGCTCACACATGGGAAGAAGGAGGACGCATTAGGGCAAAGAGGATGCTGAAAGGAGGACACAGAGGTTGTTGAAGGTCTCTTTAACCTGCGTTGACCAAGCGTTGACTCATCAAGGGTGCAGTTTTGGTGTGGCTGCCTCTCCTAGGCAGGTCGCAGATTTTGGCACAAAAATCGAGGCAATCTATCCACAGGTTTAACCAGCGTTGACTGCCCTAGTTTTGGGTAGCAGGTTGACTTCAGTCAACAGCAGTTTGATTGTGTTTTTGGGGTTGTTCAAGGGTTGTTTCTTCAAGCTGTCCGAAGGCTAATTGACCGGAAATTGACGAAGCATATTGGAGGTCAATTTCAACTCGTTTGACCAAGTTTGACTTTGTTGATCTAGGGTTTGCTGCCGCTGATATAAAATTACAGAATTCTGATTTTGTACTATTTCTCTCTGCTGAACTATTGAAGATAAAAAAAGATTTGATCAAAGGGTTTCCCCACATTGGGGTTTGTCCCTGGCTAGCTGCCACATCTTGTGTCTCTTGTCTTGGCTTGTTTTCTGTTGATCGTTTAATGTTCTATCTGCACTTTACTTAATGTATATGTGATTGCTAATCTGTGGCTAATAAGAAGAAAAGAAGTAAACTGCCTTAAGCATAGAACATACCATAATTTAACAGAACACCTATCTATTAACAAGTTTTCTTAGCAAGGATTTGTGAAGTTTTACATGTGCCTCAAGCTTTGAAGATTTGGAATCCTCCTCGATAGTAGTATCCATCTTCAAACACATAAGAAGCAAATTTCCACTAAGCACCAAGTGCCTCCAAGTGCCTTGAAGACCCTATTCTCTCTTCCTCTTCTCACATACAATTCTCTAAAAATTTCTCAAAACTTATTGGTTTGATTTCGCAAACTTTCACTAATAAATCTAGCATATTTGAAGGCTAATCTTATTGTTGCCATAGCAGCAATAGAAAATCAGCAAAGACAAGCCAAGTTACTTTGGTCTTTCCTTATCACACTCACCCTCCTCTCCCTTTTGTACCTTAACACCCTTCTCCTTTCTTTCTCCCTTTCATTAGCCCTTCTATAGGTCAAACCAACTCCTCTCCTAACTATAAAAATACCATTAAGCATTATAAAGAATAAATTCATTCTTCAATATAGTAACTAGACATCATATTAAACTTAGGTAAGATTCAATTTAGAACACTTCAACAATAATCTAAAAACATAAACACATATGAGGTTAGAATCTAATTATTAACATTACATTAATCTCCTACAAATTAAACTATCAAAATTAATTAAATAAAATTTGTTGTAAAATAAAAATTTATTACAATAAATTAAAAAAACCAAAAAACATAAGAATTTAAAAGTAAACCTAGAAACAAGCTAATTTTATATTTTTATTTAGAATTTTTTGGGCATTATCTACTAACAATTGTGGATGTCCCAAAAGCATTTTGGGAATCTTTCACATCATTTTGCTTGCTAGCTTTAGCAGGTCAGCGAAAATACAAGTGGAGGTGCTGGCCAATTTTGGTCAAATTGGAGCATTCAAGCACCCAAGAAGGAACCCCTAACCATCTACTTTGTAAAACAACAATAAAACCATTTTTCCCTTTATATACTAGATACCCATCACTACAAAGTCATTGTAATTTTGAGGGAGCTAGGAGAGTCTCCTAGGCATCCCATTCCCCCCTACCCAACGGGGGGGCCTCTTGTGTCTTGTGTCTCATTTTCATGGTGTGCTTTATTTGGGCTTAAAATTAACCCTGCACCGCAAAACATTAGAGTAGTTTAATTTCATTTAATAGACTAGATTTCAATTTTTCTTTAGATTAGATTTCAATTTTGCAAAAGTAACGAACCCCTTCAAACCCTGATATGCTCTCTGTTGTTGCAAGGTTAGCTTGATCCTCACGCATGATCAAAGAGGACTTGTTGGTTGAATTAGTTTAATTAGGGAAAACCACTTTTACCATTTATCATAAGATTGGGGGAAAGAAAAGGTTGACTTGCGAAATCAAAGGTGTGGGCTAGTTTCCCCTCTTGTTGGATCTCCTTGCAACTAGTCGACTTGTGAAATCAAGGGAGTACTCATTGAAGTGAAGCTTCCTCCCATTGGATCTCCTTGCGACTTTCTCAAACCCATTCAAAGGATAAGGGTGGAAGAGGAAACACACATTAGATTAGATTTATTTTCATTGCAAATCACACAAATCACCACATATCCCTTACTTCACATTCACTAGTAATTCCAAAGTAAAACTAATCTAATAAAATTTACCAAGAACATTTTCCACAACATTTCACGTCATAATATTTTATTTTGGGCCACGATCACATTCGCCAGATTTACTTTCAAGCAACACAACATTCTTTTATTGGCACTAGTCTATATTGTTATATCTTTTGCTTACGAGTATTTCATTTATGTGATTGTTATTGTTATATCATTTATTTATGAATTGTATTTATATGCTTCAAAGTTGCATGTTGTAAATCATATGCTATTGGTGAATATACTTTTGGTAACTCAATTTAACTCCTAGAAAATTTTCCTTGTTTACAATAGCTTAATCAGCTTTAGTTGTTTTTAGGGATCACTCCACTTGGCTTCACTAGGAGTTAGACTAGATAGAAGAGTTGAGATTTGAGTGACAACAACTCAACTCAAGGCTTTCCCCCGAGGCCACACTTAGTGGATTAAAGAGTTCTTCCATGTAGCCCAAAGGTGTGGATTAGACGAAAACACATTGAAAGGGAGACGCCATGCCACATTCAATACGGATGAATACTCTTTTCATTAAAGTGAGACAAACATTCAGAGCAGAATTGGTAGTTCCCATTTCAACTAAAATTGGCATTTTTTGTGACAATGTAGATGCATTTGAAATTGGGACTCGAGTGGAAAGGTTGGCACTCCTCATCTAAGAAGGAAGAGGTGGTTTGTCTAAACACAACATCACCCATCAATTTATACAACTTGATGTACCTTTCTTGGTGCAGTATCATTGTGATATTCCCACTTAGCATTTTGCTAAGTGAAATATGAATTTTGACCAATTTTAGTGCATGATTGTACTTAGGAAATGTGGGATTAGAGGCCCCACATATGATTTTTGACTTAGAAGCACCCCAAACATTAGAGCTGGGGGAAAAATTGCGGCTTTAGTGGAGCGTGGGGGCCACCTCATGGGAATTTCGGCCCACATGGAGAATACGCATGCCTTGGAGGGAAATTCGGTGGGAGGAAATCGAGGAGGGCCCACATGAGGGCGTTGGAGGCATCTTGACAAAAAGGAAGGGAAGGCACTCATTTGGTCATTCAATCATCTATTCAAAAATTGTGTCTTTGACATAGCACGCTTGAGCTGAAGCCAAGTCTACAATGTTGTTTAGCACACGAGTGTCTCCGAGCGGAGATCTCAACCCTTGCTTCGATGGACTTCAAGTGCCATCCCAAGGAGGGAGTTCCATCCTTTTCCAGTTGGTCCAGCAGTGGAGTGTGAGTTTTGCATGGGGGAGAATCAGCCAGCAGCGCAAGGACTGCACAGTGTTTGTAGAATGCTCACTTGGGAGCTGAGTTGTGAAGGGAGTTTGAGCTTGGCGTTTGAGGAGTCGTCTGGGAGAGCCTTTGCTAGGAGTTTGCAACCATTTTTGGGAGCATTTGCAGCAGGATAGATAGAGGGCCGAATTTCCTAGCAGAAGAGCCATAGAGACAAAAGAGGGTCAAATTTTTGGGGTCAACCATAGCCCAATTCCTTCGTGGTTTATTCTAGGTATATTGAGGAGAGTTCGGGGTTAATTTCGTGGAATTTCCTGAGCACTACAGGAGGCCCTAGCAGCAGATCTTATCACCAAGCAGCGTATTTCTGAACAATTCAGCGCAGAGCCAGGAGACAAAGCAGCAACGTACTTGAGGGGGATTTCATATTGTTCATTTGGGCTTATCGAGCTTGCCTTGAGAAAGCCTAGGTGCACTCATTCCAGCACCTAATTGTACCGTCTTCAGAATTTAATAAAATGGCTCAACAACGCAGTTTTGGTGCATTTCTGTGATCTCCATCTCCAACTTCCTCCAATCTGTAGTGACTCTACCAAATGAATAGAGCCACTGGACCCCGAATACCATGTTGGTGTCTAGTACGTCCCACAAAGAAGTGTTCTGTCATGGAGTAGTTCCCCATGGTCACTGTCAAGGCGGGAATGTAGCGTGTGCACTACATGGTCCTGACCCCAGGCACAAGAACTGAGAATCCCTCAAGCTCCTCAGTTGTTGTTAATTTTAGGCAATAATGGTATGTTCTATGCTTTAAAGCAATTTTACTTCAATTTCTTTATTAGCCCAGTATCAATATTCAGATTAGCAATCACATCAACATGATAGTAAAATGCAGATAGAACATAAACATAAACAGTAGAAGACAAACCAAGACAAGAGGACACAAGATGTGGCACCAACCAGGGACAAACCCCAATGTGGGGAAACCCTTGATCAAATCTTCTTTTAGTCTTCAATAGTTCAGCAGAGAGAGATAGTACAATTTTCAAATCTGATAATTTATAAGAACAGCAAAAAAGGAATCCGTAACCAGAAAAGTCAACGTTGGTCAACAGGGCAGATTTGACCCTCAACAAATCAGTCAACTTCAGTCAACTTCGGCCTCCAAACAACAAGATAAAACAACCCTCAAAACAGTGAAATTCAACCCAGTCAAAGTCTGGTCAAACAACCCACCTACGGTCAACCCTAGCTGCAGTCAACGTTGGTCAACAGTCACCGTTTAGCCTTGATTTATGTGGCTAGAAATGCGGCCTGCCCAAACAAAGATAGCCTTCACAAAAACACGGTCAAAGGAGGTCAACGCACGCTGGTCAACGCTTGGTCTAGAATTTCGGTCCCCTGAAATTTCAACCTCCTGAAATTTCACTCTCCTGAAATTTCGGACGTGTGGAGAGACAAAGGCCCAGAAATCCGTACCCAATGAATGAGGAGAGAGAGAAAAGTGTGAAGATGAGTGTGTCCAAATGAGGCTAAGTCACCTTCTATTTATATGCAACATTGAGGATGAATAGACGTAACTGTTGGGCTTTTGAACCTACATAAGTTTGCTAGCCGACCTTGACAATTTGACCATAATCAAAATAAACTCATAACTTCATTTGTACATGTCAGAATCAGATGATCTTTAGATCAATCATACACCTCTCAGAGAGAGGAATCCAAGAAAAATATTAGTTGTCATAAATAAGATGACCGATGTGGAGTTTGGCCCTAGTTGCCAATTTTAACACTCCCTCTCAACTAGGGAGAACTCTATCTCCTAATTCATTTGCCAATCTGTATTATCTCTGCCATCAATGCACTACTCTGCTTTGCTCTGCTCTGCACTTCTGAACTATGAAGAAGAAGAAGTGATCGAGAATGCATCATTCCATTCTCTATTGACTTGAAGTCAGTCCCAAATAAAAGGGAGTGTCTCATACCACTCTTATTGACCCGAAGTCGGTTCCAATCAAAAGAGAGTGTCTCATACCACTCTTACTGACTCGAAGTCAGTTCCAATTGATCCCAGATCAATATTGGTCATCCTAGCATAGGGAGCACGGTAGTACCCAATGCGTCCATCGGTAGTACTATGGTCCCTATCCTCATTTCCCTACTCATTGGCCAGATGAGAGGTACTTCCCATGAGTCCCAGACTGCATGGGTAGGATGTCTCAGCAGGATAAGGATGAACCACTCACCCTACCTACATGTCGCCAAGGTGTATCGCAGGGGAAGGCTGACCAATCACCTTGTACATAGTAAAACACTAGGGGAAGGTTGAACCACTAACCCTATAGTTGCTTGTCGCTCCAAGAAGTACCCCAAGCCCCCGGAGCTCCCAAAGCTCAATGTCCATCTCATACAGGACCCTCATAAGAGGGTCTCTCCACGACTCCAAGTCGTTCTCGGAAGGCCAAGAACTTGACCTTCCCTAGCCTTCGACAAATCTGGCACCATCACAAACAACTTCAAAAACTCTGAAATATATTCCTCAGCACCCTCGGTTTTCTTGAGCCTTGTCAGCTTGCCAAAGTACTCCTCAGGATCTTTTCTCTCAAACTGCTCCAACACCCTCCTGGTGAAATCATCATAAGTAGTCACTCCTGCATGTCCCAATGTGGTCAACCCATGGAACCACCAATCATGAGCTTCCCCCTCCAGATGCAACGTGGCAATCTTGATTGCCTCTCCCTCCGTCATTTGATTCAGCTGGAAATAGACATCCAACTTTTTGACCCATGCTTTGGCTGAGCTCTTGGAAGAGCCATCGAAAGTTGGGAGAAACAACCTCCCCATAGTGTGCTACAAGTCTGTCCCCTGCGTGTAGCCTCCTCCACTCTGTCCCTTGGGCCTATTGTTGCCCTTCAACTGGAAAAAATCCCTAAAAGTGATGGCTTTCCCAAAATTAGGTCCATAGGACTGATACTCCAAGAAATAGTCCCCATAAGGCATATCCTCCTACTCCTGTTGCCCACCAGCTCCAGATGTTAGGAACGTGGGAATGGTGGACCTAGAGGGTGCGTTTGGAATACGAGGCGTGATGGGATTAAGGGATGCGTGGTGCTGCGAAGTGCCAGATCCTTCCCCCAATTGGAAATCCCCTTGGATTCCCTTACCCTTGTTGTCGTTGTTATTCCATTGACCCATTTCTTCAATGTTCTTGGACAAGTCCTGCATTTCCTTCAACAAAAGATGAGCGAACTCCTCATCCTTACTCATTTTGTCTCTGTCATTGTCCCCCATGTTTGTTTCCACAACCTCCATTCAGTTGTTACAAGATCTAGGGTAATCTGCAACTACCTTTATCTGCTCCTATAACTCTGCCTCCGATAAGTCACGTTTTACTTATCCTCTGGTGTCATAGACCGTGTTTCTCCCACAGGCTGAGCGAAGTCTATGAGCTCTGCTACCACTGTAATATTCCTAGGGAAAATTTATAGTAAATATGCAAAGCAAACATAGAAAAAAAGCCACAAAATTTAAACACACGAATCAGATCACAGAAATGCACCAAAACTGCGCTGCCGAGCCATTTTATCACAGGAGGCTTTTGATCGCCTCAAACGGGTCATGAGCAGTTGTCTTGTATTGGAACTTCCAAATTTCACCCAACCCTTCGTGTTAGAGTTTCATGCATCCGAAGAGGGTATTGGCGTAGTTTTGATCCAGGGAGGGCACCCCATATCTTTCGAGAGTCAGAAGCTATTGCCCCATGAGAGGCTGCACTTTATTTATGACAAGGAGATGCTAGCCATCATGCATGTGCTAGCTAAGTTCAGACAATACTTGGTGGGGAATCGATTCCAGGTCAAGGCCGCTACAACAACCTTAAGTTTCTCTTGGAGCAGAAGTAGTTGCAGGAGAGGCAACAAAAGTGGGTGAGTAAGCTCCAAGCGTACGAATTTGACATCAAGTATGTCAAAGGGAAGAACAACATGGTGGCAGATGCATTGTCCAGGAGATCGGCTGCCCTTTCGCTGATGAGCATGGCCCCGGATTGGAGGGCATAGTTACTGGTGGAGTACTCCAAGGACCGATTTGCATGTGAGGTCCTTGATGGGGCAGTGATAGATGACCAGTACAGGGTGATGAACGAGGTGATCTACTACAAAGACCGGATTTACTTGGTGCCTGACTCCCAGCTGAGGGAGAATATTTTACAGGTTGCCCATGACTCACCACTAGCCGAGCACCAAGGGTTCACGAAGACATACAGGGCCATTAGAGAGTGTTTTGCACGGAGGGGCATCAAGGAAGATGTTATGAGGCATATTAGGGAGTGTGACACATGCCATAAGAACAAGGGTGAGCAGTCACACCCTGTAAGCCTGTTGCAGCCGCTTCCTATCCCTGAGGGGAAATGGGAGAGCATATCGATGGACTTCATTACTGGGTTGCCCACTGTAGAAGGCAAGCACTGCATTTACGTGGTGGTGGATCGCCTAACGAAGTTTGCCCATTTCTTCACCATCTCAGCACGGTACTTGTAATATACCATATCAGGAATATACCCCAAACACAAGCAAACTCCAACCAGAGATGGACTGGGAGAGCATTTACCAGATATATTGCCTCTAAAAAGAGGACGAGATCCGAAGGCTACTTGGCCCTTTCTAGACTCTTTCTAAGAGTATAATAGAAACACACGAGTGGTATAATAGCTGAGAATGCTCACAGAGATACAAGTCACAATGATACTATATATATCAAATAAACCATAAACAGATACACAAGAAATGCAGAGAGAATGCTAAGCCATTTTATTATACTGAGTAATAAAATGAGTACAGGAGGTGATCAGGAAGATGGCACCTCTACTTGCACAAGGCAAGTGAAGAAATACACTCAGAATAGCAAAGGAATGGCCCCTCTCTGATCTGCGTCCAAGCTGCTGGGAAAACTGTTGCGCTGCTGCTGCTGCTAGAAATCAAATGAGGATTTGGGACTGCTCCCCTCCTCAGAAAAAGCTAAAACTCTGGAATCGGACTCTACTCAAGAAACCCAGAAAAACCCAGCAAGCTTTCCTGGAATGGTCGACCCCCGAAAATCACCCCCTTGGGGTTCTACGCAGTTCCTCACTGCTCTGTGCGCCACTGAATAGAACCCTCCAAAACTCAGCCCAAAATTTTGCCAAACTCCTCCAATATGCAAGAGCTGATCTCTTGCTCAATCCCTCGGCTCAAATCCTCCACAAACCCTCAATCCAGACTGCTCCCAAAAAGAACTGCATCCCTCTCCCAGTACTGCGTAATCCTCCAGAACACTGATAAAACCACTGTTGAAATGTTGAAGATACTGTTGCTGAAATGCCAACGAAAATACCTTGCCCAAGCAGGCACTCGAAGTCCCCCGGGGCTAAGGGTGAGATCTCCGAACGGAGACACTCAATGCACTAAACAGTGTTGCAGACTAGTTAAACAGCCAGCATGCTCTAAGCCAAAACGACTATCACAAATGCACATAACCGAATGATCAAAATGAATGGGCTCCTCTCTCTTTTATAGCTTCTGCCTCTCTCAATCCCAATGCTCACCTTCTCTTGCGTGATTCCCCTTTTGCCACGTGTCCTCCATGTGTCTGCGTGGGCTCCATTTCTGCATCCCCCTTTTGGCCCCCTTGGCTCTCCCTTTAAGTCACAACGTTGTGCTACTAGGAAGTGACTTTTATTCTAAAAGTGAGTTATGTCCCCCTTTCTCACTTTTTTATTTAAAAAAATAACTATAGAAGGCAAAATTTGGCAAAATCGAATATTCCAATTAGTTGGGGCTAATTAGGAATATTACAGTACTCAACCTCACAAGTGGTCAAACTGTTCTTCAGGGAGGTGTTTCGGCTACATGGTCTCCCAAAGACCATTGTCAGTGACCGGGACAATTGATTCATGGGTGGATTCTGGCATGAGCTATTTCGGTTGGTGGGCACTAAGCTCACTCTAAGTTCTAGTTATCACCCTCAGACAGACAGGCAGACGGAGATAGTTAACAATTCGTTGGAGGGCTACCTGCATAACCATGTAACAGGTCAACAACGAGCATGGATATGGTGGTTGCACTTGGGTGAATACTGCTACAACACCACATACCACATGTCCATAGGTATGTCTCCATTCTAAGCTTTGTATAGTTACGATGCATTGTCTTTTTCTGAAGTTATGTTTGGAGACAGCAAGGGCCCAAGGGCCAAGGATTGGATACAGGAGAGCCAAGATATTTTGCGGGCTCTCAAAGACAACATGCAGATGGCCCAAAACCAGCAGAAGCTTTATGCAGACAGGCGCAGAGTTAAGAGGCAATTCAAAGTAGGGGACTTGGTCTTCTTTAGGCTTCAACCGTATCAGCAGTCATTGCTCAAGCAGAAGGGGGTCAAGAAGCTGAAACCCCGCTTCTATGGACCATACCATGTCACTCGAAAGGTTGGGGAGGTAGCATTTGAGTTGGAGCTAACCCCGGGGAGTCAGGTGCACAACATCTTTCATGTGTCTTGCCTGAAAAAGGCATTGGGGCCACAGGTGACAGCAGCTACAGAACTACCCTTATGGATGATGAAGGGCATTTAGTACTGGAGCCAAAGGCAATTTTGGATACCCAGGAGAGGCACTTGAGAAACCGGGTCATCAAGGAGTTTTTTATTAGATGGAGTAATCTGCCAGATGAGGATGCCACCTAGGAGGGGGAGCAGATACTTCAGCATCCTTCATTGCAGTTGTTTGAGGACAAGCAACATTTTGGCGGGGAGGACTGTGATATTCCCACTTAGCATTTTGGGGAGCGGATACTTTAGCATCCTTCGTTGCAGTTGTTTGAGGACAAGCAACATTTTGGCGAGGAGGACTGTGATATTCCCATTTAGCATTTTGCTAAGTGAAATATCAATTTTGGCTCATTTTGCTATAGTGCACAATTGTACTTAGGAAATGTGGGATTAGAGGCCCCACATATGATTTTTTACTTAGAATCACCCCAAACATTAGAGCTGGAAGAAAATTTGTGGCTTTAGTGGAGCGTGGGGGCCACCTCATGGGAATATTGGCCCATATGGAGAATATGTGTGGCTTGGAAGGAAATTCGGTGGGAGGAAATCGAAGAGAGCCCACATGAGGGCGTTGGAGGCATCTTGACAAAAAGGAAGAGAAGCCACTCATTTGGTCATTCAATCATCTATTCAAAAATTGTGTCTTTGACATAGCACGCTTGAGCTGAAGCCAAGTCTGCAGTGTTGTTTAGCACACAAGTGTCTCCGAGCGGAGATCTCAACCCTTGCTTCGATGGACTTCAAGTGCCAGCCCAAGGAGGGAGTTCCATCCTTTTCCAGTTGTTCCAGCAGTGGAGTGTGAGTTTTGCATGGAGGAGACTCAACCAGCAGCGCAAGGACTGCACGGTGTTTGTAGAATGCTCACTTGGGAGCTGAGTTGTGAAGGGAGTTTGAGCTTGGCGTTGGAGGAGGAGTCTGGGAGAGCCTTTGCTAGGAGTTTGCAACCATTTTTGGGAGCATTTGCAGCAGGCTAGATAGAGGGCCGAATTTCCTAGCAGAAGAGCCATAGAGACAAAAGAGGGCCGAATTTCCGAGGTCAACCATAGCCCAATTCCTTCGTGGGTTATTCTGGGTATATTGAGGAGAGTCTGGGGTTAATTTCCCGGAATTTGCTAAGCACTACAGGAGGCCCTAGCAGCAGATCCTATCACCCAACAATGTATTTTTGCGCAATTCAACGCAGAGCCAGGAGATAGATCGGCAACGTACTTGAGAAGAATTTCATATTGTTCATTTGGTCTTAGCCAGCTTGCCTTGAGCAAACCCAGGTGCACTCTTTCCAGCACCTAATTGTACCCTCTTCAGAATTTAATAAAATGGCTCAGCAGCGCAGTTTTGGTACATTTATGTGATCTGATTCGTGTGTTTAAATTTTGTGGCTTTTTGTCTATGTTTGCTTTGCATAATTACTATAAATTTTCCCTAGGAATATTACAATCATCGATGATGTGTTTTCCCCAAAAAAGTTTTCATCTAGACAGATAATATTATAATAAATTCAAAAAAGGCACAAATTGTGCATACCCATTTACTTCTTTCTTTTCTCCACAAATCATTTCAACATGATATCAGTGTATAATTCCACTACAATTGTGAAAATATGTTGTCTTATGCTTATCAATATAAACCTAGATTAGCTTGCAATTGTAGTAACTAATTCCAATTTCTCAAAGTGCAATATTATACAGGAGAAGAAAAACTCTATCCTATAATTGTTTTGGATAAACAATTACTAGAACCAGGATTGTAAGAGTAAACGACATTAATTTGAATTAATAGGGAGAACAGTCCCCTTCTTCTCAAGATAGGGAAACTTTGTTGATTTGGGGTAGCATCGAATGTGCTCTAGCCATGAAAATTGGTGGACAGGCTAAAGCACATGAGATCTCCAAGACCCAGAAATTGTTTGGAGAAATTCCACCTGGTTAAGGAGATATTAAAATAATTAATATTTTTAATGCGTTCCTAAGTCTAAAATTAGGAAAATAAAAATATTAATGGATATTAATATAAAACTAGGTGAGAAGGTTCTAAATGACATGGATCAAGCCAAATCTAATCTTAGACATTGATTAAAGATGTAGTCTCGGTCGTTGAAGACTCAACAAAAAAAGTATAAGAGGAGGCTTGTGGGTCAGTTGGAGATACACCAAGTTGATCAGTCAGTTCGATTTTCTAGAGCGGGGTTTGCTAAGAGAAATCGAACCAGTGATCAAAGTTGCAGCGAGGGGCAGTGAGTGCATAGCAAAGAGGCAAAGATAGTGCCAGAAGACAAGCGCAGAGGCAGAGAGGCAGACGCAGAGCCAGCAGAAGCTACGCAGAGTGCCAAAGTGACTGCGCAAAGGGCCAGAAGGCCTGCGTGAGTGACGCAAAAGCTGTAGAAGTGACACAGAGGGCCAGAGAGCCTGCGCAAAGCATTAGAGGGCTGACACAAGAGGGTTTCAAGTTGACGCAATGCCTCAGAGAAGCGTTGGAGAGTTTTTGTGGAGCAGACTTGCCGAATATCTGCTTCCGAAGAGAGGTATTACTGCCAAATTGATTTCTTTGTTGAGTGAGCCAGTTTGGCACCCAATTGTACTCAAGAAAAGTTGCTTAATAATAAAACCCTCATAACTGTTGCACCGGTTTTCCCAAGTTGCATTTTTCCGGGACGATTGTCCAAAAATAACGGTGTCCCTTGTGTGTTTGTCTATTTCTTTCAATTGATGATCTGTAGATGGTTGAGACTGCATTGTGTATATTTCAGTATTTATATGGTTAAATAACTTGTTCAATAATTAAACAAGTAGGTGAAATAAACCAGATAGTGCGGGAAAATTTTACCGGTTAGACTTAAAAATTTCAACATGGTATTAGAACGTTGCAGATCACAGGAGAGCTGAAGGCACCAACTGAATCAGAGAATTTGTAGCAGAAACCAGTGTTGATAATATCGGTATCGGGAAAATATCGGCGAGGGTCCAGAAAATATCTTATCGGCAATATCGGCGAAAATATCGGCAAAATATCGGCAAATATCGGCAAGCATAAAAAATGCATAATATATTCATTTTTTTTAGATTTTTAAACATATAAAGCAATAACAACATGAAATAAACACACTGGCACATAAATATGAAGAAAACACTGATATATATGATGTCAAATAGAAATGATACATCAAAGGCGATACCAAATCCTGCTGATCCCTGATAATTGTCCATTCAAGGACTCAAATATGGAGAACCAATACAAAATAACATCACATATATAAAATTATCTCATCATCATGAGTTATATGTAGCATAACAAATAAAACTAGTAGCTATCTATCTGAAATCACTGCCCTCTCCCCCTTTTACGGAGGCCCTGACCCTGCCTCTGCACCTAATGTCAAATAATGAGTGCTAGGTATGGGGCTATGCTCTCCTATATCTATAGCAGATGGTGTTGATGCTGATGCTCCCGCAGTGTCCTCCTCCTCCTCCTACTCCTCCTTTGAGTGCTGCTACTCCTCTGACTCCGAGTCCTCCTCTTGCTGCCCCTGCTCTAATGGATCATCTGCCACTGGCTCTAACCATGAAGGTGACTCCTCCAAGAGGGGCTCCTCAAACTCCACCCTCCACAGAGACAATACATCAATATTGTCTAAGCTAAGTCACATGACACGAGGACACGAGACACAGAGGACACGTAAATACGAGTATTCATTACGAAACGCAACGACCTGGAAACAAGACATGGGGGACACGTTTTATATATATATATACCGAAATATAGTTTTTTATCCATATTAAATTGCAGGTTGCAGCTTATCTAATCAAATTAAAATATAATTACTTCTCAAAGTTCATAATTCACTTTAAAAAAATAAATAGAATCAAAATTTACTATTTAGAAATTAGAATGTGATATGCTTGGTCTTGATTCTTGAATATTCAATGTTCATTGTTCATGTACAACTTACAAGCACATAAGAAAATAACTAAAGTCTAATCCTATTGATTTCCTCTGCCCCTCTTGCGAGAAAATGCCACAGCTTTCCCTTTCCCTCTAGATGTAGTTGCTGGTGCTAGTGGAGTTGGCAGTGGAGTTTGCTATGCTCTAGAAGCTGAAGAACTAGAAGTAGGAGCTATAGGAGGTAGACCACGTCCTCTACTGGTGGCAGGGGTAGCCTGGGCAGGTGGTGTCACCTGGAAACATTACAATCTCCCAATCCTGAAATCCTAAAAAACTGATAAGTCTGCTGCATTTTGAATGAAATCTAAAATTCTACTTTCTCCATATGAAATCCAATGAGGCCGGAACCACTCTCAAACATCCTGAGTCATTTCATGGTAATGTTAAAAATTTAAGTAAAAGGATGAAAATGAAGATTAAGGAGAATGTCACTTTTACTTTAAGAATTTAACATTACCATGAATAGCATATCAATACTAGGGCCTAGAACGCTCAAACCCTCCTTGGCAGCAACCGCATAGCCCTCCCCTTCCTTCTCCAGCAATCAAAAATGAAAATGATATGAAAAAAACCAAAATCGGATTTTTATAGGTCATGCGGAAATTTTTTACAGTCACCGGGCGATATTTTCGATTGTCGCGCGATATTTTCGGAAATATCGGCGATATTTCGGAAATATCGCGATATAAAATATCGCCGAAAATATCGCGATATTTTGTCGGCGATATTTCGGCTCGCCGAAAATATCGCGATATTTCCGAATATCGCCGATATTTCGGCGATATTATCAACACTGGCAGAAACAGCTGTCCCGAGAGACAGAAGTTGTTCCTAAGCAAACAGCAGCAGAGGAGTGAAGCAAAAGGGCTTGCATCATCATTTCGAGCCAGAGAGAGGCCAGCGCAGAGGCAGAGGAAGGCAAAAGAGGCTCACAAGGAGCCACGTCATCCTACTCAGCCAGGTAGGAGTGACGCAGTTGGCTAGAAGAGAAATTCAGCCCTGTCGGGATTACGTAGAGCTAAGAGGCTCAATTTCTTCAATTGTTAGGGCATAGGAAGTTGTGGGCAGATTGTGGAGTGTGACGTTGGTGGGGTGTTGTTGTTGTCGAAGCAGAACAGTACCTAATGGGACAGAACCAAGGTAGAGGGAGTCACTACCTAGGCAAAATTCTAGCCAAGAAATCCAGATCAGTGTTGCAGAAGCAAAGGGGATCGGAGAGGTACGATTCGACTGTTGGCAGAAGGATTTCCAGGAGGGAAATCAAGATTCAGAGGGAGTCTAGAAGAGAAATTCCAGAAAGGAAGTAGAGACTCAGAGGGATTTGAAGAGAGAACTTCCAGGAGGGAAGTAGAGACTCAAAGGAGTTGAAAAGAAGAGCAGAGATGGCAATGAACAGACTGAGGGATCAGGACAGGTTGGACGGAGCATCCAACTTTGTCATCTGGAAGGCCAAGATCCTATCTATTTTGGATAGATATCGCATCAAGGCCTTCGCCTTGAGAACCGTGGCTATCCCAGTCGACCTAGCTAATAACGAAAGGTATGAAGATGTGATGGCCAAGGCAAAGTGCATAATCGTTGATGGGGTCAAGGATCATGTAGTTCATCATATTGCCGAGAAGAATACAGCAAAGGAAATGTGGGATACCTTGACAACATTGTATTAGGGCACTTTCATGCAGAGGAAGATGCTACTGGAGAATCAGTTGCGGTCATATCAGATGCAGAAGGGGGAGCAAATAGATCACTTCATCAGCAGATTGCAAGAGATTCGGGACCAATTGACTTCCACAGGGGCCACGCCGGATCAAGAGTTAATAGTGAGGACCGCCCTAAACGCAGTCTCCGAGGAATGGGAGACATTCATCCAAAGCATTTTGGACAGAGCAAATCTTCCAGATTGGGAAGAACTGTGGGCAGCTCTTCGCCAAGAAGAGATCAGACGACTAACCAAGCCGGGAAGTAGCAGCAAAGGAGCCCGGATCAAGAAAGAGGAGGAAGAGGATGCGTCTCTGGCATCTGCGGGGCAGTAAGGGAAGAGGAAGAAGAAGGACATCTCCAAGATAAAGTGCTTCCATTGTGGGGAGTTGGGTCATTATGCAACGGAAAAGCTTCCGGAAAAGCGTTTAGAAAATCGTTTTTTTTTTCAATTTTTTTTTTTAATTTTAGGTGAGTTTGCTTGTTGGGGGTGGGTCCACCTTGGGTTAGGGTGACGAATGAAGGCAAAAAAAATATAAATATAGCAGATGCTCCCTCATGGTAATGTTAAATTCTTAAAGTAAAAGTGACATTCTCCTTTATTTTTCATTTTCATCCTTTTACATAAATTTTGAACATTACCATGAAATGACTCAGGATGTTTGAGAGTGGTTCCAGCCTCATTGGACTTCATATGGAGAAAATAGAATTTCATATCCTATTCAAAATTCAGCGGACTTAACAGTGTTCAGGAATTCAGGATCAATGGGATTGTGGCATTTCATTAGATTATATCAAGTATGAAGGTATGCGATTAGCATTTAATCAAGAGCACCAAGCCCTATATGTACCCTAGTGTTGGTGGTGTTAATTGTTGAACTCCTTTGTCACGCGGCACGCCCTTAGCAAAAAATTACCTTTCAATCAAGTCAAAATCATTGATCAAACATGTTAAGCTTTTTCTACCATATTTTAAGTCTTGAATTAGGTAGTTTGATCAAAATTGGGCAATGTTGACTAATATCCCTAGACAATCGAGGTAGAGGCAAAGGCTAGACAAAAGGAGAAGAATCTAGATTCTAGATCATTAATGTACAATGGATGTTATATCTATCTTGATTTATGCAAAAATATGCATGTTTTCATGTCTTCTACAATTAATTTGGTATTTGGGATGTTTGTTTTGAGTATAAATGCAAAAAAATATAAAAAGATATATATATATATAGCAGACGCTTCCGCGGACGCTTCGCTTCCTAGATTTTTGGAAAATGACGCTTCGGCGTCCCCGCTTCCAAAAAACGCTTCCGCTTCGTGCAACATTGCATGCATCCCTAGGATGTGTTCCAACTTCCCATGATTCGAAAACTTGTTGGAACATTGGAAAAACATGAGTTTCACTTTTATGGTTAAGTTACACATAAAATGAAACAAAAAAATTTTGCTTTTGCCTTTATAGGAGAAATATGCAATAGAATTCAAAATGTTTCAAGTAAAATAGACTTAGAACTAATGATCACACACCATGAGACCACCTTAACCAAGGGAACTAGCTATGGACAAATCAAAAGCTAGTTTCAACTAGTGAGGCTGCATACTTGAGCGTACCTGAAGAGCCTCAAGGCTTGAGGAATATATTATATTAGCATTTTTAATGTCTAGTGGAAAAGGATATTGTCAGGCATCCTTTGTAGTAGTTTAAAATCAATGGGAAAATAAAATAGTTGTTTCAAGTGGGATGGGTTTGCAAGAATGTTTTATCCATCACTTTGTTGCCACCTCATGTAGCAATCTCTATATAGGGACAAAACTATGCAAGAGAGTCATCCCTTTGAATTATTAAGCATAGCTTTCCACAAAGATTCTCCACTAAACAATTCACACTAAGAAAGCTGGAAACCACAAATATTATTGTTGTGAGTGTTGAATTTTCTAGAAGAATGAATAGTAGACTTGATTTTCTTGATCTGATAATTACTTCCTAATGATCCTTATCAAAATTCCTTTTAAGCCACTGATATCATTGAGTAATTATACACAGAAAAATTTCAACAGTAATATAAAGAAAATCAGTAAGAACATAAAGAGACAGCCATGCACAATAGAGACAACAAATTTCCCTGGGAAACCTAAACTTGGGAGAAAATCCAACAACTTTTCTTCTAGGAGAATTGTTCTTCAGCAAGGTTCAAAATTACATAAAATTTCTAGAAATTTGTGCCAAAAACTAGACCCAAGATACCAAGCAAACCTTATCAAATGTCACCCAAAACTAGAAAAGTCAACATTGGTCAACTGTCAAAATTTGGCCTATGGTCAATTTGTGGTCAACTCTATCTACGGTCAGATTTCGGTCTAACTTCAACTCGATCAAACTTCATATCCCTTTTGTAGATGATGTTGATTGGACTGGTCGAAATGGTGATGACTTCTTGTGTATTTATATTAGTGAAGTGGGTTTGACCAAGGGTCACACCCATTCATGGTGGGACCAACCTATCAACTTGGAGCTTACATACAAAAATTAACTTTTTAATTTTGATTTTCATATTTTTTTCTTGGCCGATTAGGGAGGACACTTAACGTGTGGGAATACATCCTGGTGCTACATAAAAAAAATCAACACTCCCTCTTAGCAAGGTAGCTATTCTCCGTAGCAAATTTCCCCTTAGCTAAAATTTCTCCTTCATAAGAAAAGTTCATGAGCTTGCCATATACAATGTAACTCCTCCAGGGTTGGCCAAAATCCTTTATGGCTCTTAAGGAAAATGTATCAATCTCCTTTTGGTCATGACCCAACCTAGGCATTCAAATTTCTAGTTTCTTGGGAGAGAATTTGCCTTTGGACCATTCACCTTTTCTGGTCAAAGTCCTTTATGAGCTAGCCAAGTCCTTCTATATCTATCTCCTTCGGTTGACATAGCCAAGTCCTTCTGGCTCATAAGGAGAAGATTTGTGCAATCAAATAAATACACTGGGAAATTCACCTTTGGTCGACCTAGCCAAGTCCTTCTAGCTTCAGAGGTGAATGTATCCATCTCCCTTGGTCAAAATCCTATATGGCCTTAGGAGATGGTTTCTAATTCCTCATAAGTCATCAACTCTCCCTCTCAACAAGGCATTTGGCATCACGCCAAGCTTGTCTCTGAAGTATACGAACTTCACTCTAGATAAAGGATTGGTGAAAATATCGACAATCTACTCATCTGTAGATATATACTGAAGCTCCACTACTCCTCTCTGCAACATGTCTCGAATGAAGTGATATTTGATCCCAATATGTTTCGACCTATCATGAAAATTGGATTCTCTAAAAGTTTGACACAACTTTGATTATCGCAAAATATCACGATCGGTTCAAACTCCTGATCAAATAGCCCTGTAAGTAGTTTTCAAAGCCATATTGCTTCTTGACTTGCAGCACTAGCTGCAATGTATTCTACCTCTATTGTACTGACTACGACTGAAGTTTACTTCTTGCTAAACCAAAGTTATCATGGCAGATCCTAAGTTGAAGCAACAACCTGATGTGCTCTTTTTGTCTTTAGCTTTCCCAGCCTACTCTGAATATGTATATCCTTTGTAGGGCTCCAAACAATTTAATCAGATATATACACTAAACATAATATGAAAGCTGCTTTAAATTTTAACCAAAATTCATAACATTAGAATTCATTAATTTGTAGTTGAGTACCTGCCTAATTTACTGTGGTTGAAGATGCTTCAAAATTGCTCCCGCTACCAAAATACCAAAACATCCCAGCCAAACTGGGTACAACCTAGGTACTCAGTCTAGAATGCTTCTCAATTGATGTAATTTGTTCCCCCGTGCCCAAAAACTTCAAGGACAAATAAGGCTCAATCCTTATTGTCTGTAATCTTCTATTACAAATTTTCCTCCTCTCAACATTGTGCTCCCAAGCAGCAAAAAGATCCCCTTTCAGTCCTACTCCCTTCTCCTTTTATTTCTTAGAACCACCGCTCATTCATCCTTCATTGCCTTCGCTGTGTGCCCCTTGTCTATTACATGGCTCCTCATCATGAATTAAAGAGGTAGTCATGCTTTATATTGACACTCATCACTTACGTAGTCCTTTTGTTATTAAGATTTATTTAATATTTTATTATATTATACCTTTTTTAATGTTTAACCTTTAGTTAAGAGTTACTTTTTTTATAACAATATAACTCCCTTTTAAACTTTAATAATTAAATTTAGAACTTTTGGATAATGTTCTATGGTTACCTATTATGATGATGACACATACTAAAATACATATTCCAATATATACTTTTGCGAGTTAGATATTTCTTTAATATCTTCAACAATTACGTATTTTATCCTATGCTTGGAATTTCTTCATAATTTAATATGACTACTAGTGTAGTGTAGGTGACGCATGCATATGTAGCTATCATATGCATGCATCGTATGCATGCTAATAATTCACATTTCGTTTGTACTGGTAGTTGGGTCATTACATCCTTGTAGTTTCACTTCACCTCCTGAGACATATCTCAAACCATGTCCAACTATACTACATAAATACCTCAACACATGTTTTGTTGCAACCCAATGTATCTGCCTTGGCTCAAGTATATATTGGCCTAAGGTGTTTATTGCAAAACAAATATCTGGCCTAGTGTTAACTAGGAACATCAGAGATCCAATCAACTATTCGTACATAGTGGGATCTACCAAATCTAAATCTAAGGTGGAGTCATTGAGCTTCTTCAGATTGGTCACCAGTGGTGTAGCCATGGACTTGCAGTCTGTCATACCAAACTTTTTCAAGATCTAAATAATGTACTTCCCTTGTCCAAGGAAGATCTCACCAGGTTGTTTCCATACTTCCAATCCCAAGAAATAATGCATTAGACCAAGATCCTTCATCTCAAATTTTGAATCCAACTCCTTCTTGCGTCTAGTAATGCGATTTGCTACCCCTGTAAGAAAGAGATCATCAACATATAGTACCAAGATCAAGGGGTCATCTTTAACAACCATGAAATAACGATCAAGATCTGCAATACTTTTGGTGAAGCCCAAACTCATCAGATATCCATTAATCCTGGAATGCCATGCCCTAGGTGCTTGCTTGAGCCCATACAACACCTTTAACCTACAAACATGGGACTCCTTCCCAAGCACTTCAAAGCCTTCCTCTATGTATACTTCTTCCTTAATTACACTGTAGAAGAATGCAGTCTTTATGTCCATTTGATGTATCTTCCAACGTGTTACCCACCATTTTGTGGGTGATATCGCTAGGAGAAAAAAATTCTCCATAATGGTCCTCAGCTGACAGTCGGCAGCCCCTTGCAGCCACCATCTAGCTCATTGTTCCATTTCTCCGCCACTTGAACCAGCCATGTGGTCCCTCACCCATCTGTCTTGATTGTATGTTTGAAGGAGGGCCTCCCAAACCTAAAAGTATGCCTTGTCATTTGGTCATTGATTATTTTAGTTTACTTATCATGGAAACTCGGGCATGGATTAACGGGGGGATTTGGCGGAAAGAGTGGACTAAGTTTGTGCTCTTGTTCCCTAGGTCTCTTTTGGATGTTAACCTTGGACCCTAATCCCGTGGGATCTCTTTTACTGACCTTTGGGCTTTAGGGATGGTACTACATGGGAAATCCCAATTTTGGTTGTGTGGTCCCACTCCCTAATCCACATATATCGCCCCCTTTATGCTCATTATAATCCCATTCATCACTCCTCCCACCTAGGTCCACATTCCTCCATTGGGTCCACAAAGGGTCAGCCACCCCCTCCCCTTTGCCCACACCTTGGGTCGGGCCTAGAACGATGCCCGGAGGTTGATGCAAAAGAAAAGAAAAGAAAAAGCATAATTGGCCACATTCAACAGGAAATTGTACCACAAAATGCAAAAGATGGTCGAGACAAACACATTTAGCACATGGGCAAAAGCCAATACATGAGCTCTACCCCCTTCCATGGCCATCACCCTAGTTCCTATAGGCCCTAGATGAGCCTCCTCTATCATTCAGGAACCCATGATTGTCCCAACCCCTGGTGGGCGATGAACTACCCCACCTTAAAGGAAGTATCCACTGCCATATTTTATATATCATGCTCTTACTCCTTGAGCCCCGAGTAGTTAACCAAATAAAAATCATAAGAGGCAAAAGGCATATGAAGAAGGGTGGAAAAATCAAGGTCGGGGTAACTCATGTACCAAGATTGCTCCCTCCTATACATTATATACCCAACTGTGGGCATCCCCTTTATTAGCTACCCTTGTACCTTGGCATGTGACCTAGGATTGTGTAATGTTCCTAATAGAAATTTTACAATGATAACAAAGACATGCAAAGATAGCAACACAAAAAATTTCAGAAATGCATACACATAAACCAGAAATTTCTCCAAATCCACAAACTAGCCAAGATTTTATTAATAATAGTTGTTGTGGTACAAATGAGTTGGAGAAAATGCACCTGGGCTTGCACAAGGCAAGCTACAAACACTAGGGGATGAACACAAGAAATCCCAACAGCTACAACAGCAAGCTCCTCCAGAAAACTGCGTTGTTGCTCCAAAATTGCACTACTGCCGGACTTCGCCCCCTGATTTGCCCACTCTAGAGTGCCAAGAAAATTCTATAAAATTAGGAGTGTGCTCCTTGCCCCAAACCCAGAAAAACCCAAAAAGGGTACCCCTTGGTTCCAACCTTCAAAATTTGACCCTTCACAGCTTGGCTCTCTTCCAGTTTCGAATTATGTTACTATGATTGATCCTGTCAATCTCTGCTCTCCCAACTCCAACAATCCTCCTCAAATGTCCCTCCAAATGATTTCCAACACCCCAGCTCCAAACTCCCCCAAATGATGCTACCCCAAAAGAGTCTCACTCCAATGACTGCGCAGTCATGGAGGAGATGACGCAGTCCTGTGTATGAGGAAGTGAGAACTATGTGTAGGCTGGTCCTCTTGGCTGTAGCTGCCCTCCACACTCCTAAAAATGATGAAAGAACACTCATGTAGCTTCTCCGGTCAATTCCCCAACAACAGTGCTCCACAAACAACAAGTGACTTCTCCCTCTGCGCAGTGGTGGTTCCCAGACTGCATGCTCTACCCCCAGAAATGTGTGGGACCTGTAGCTAATGCTTCTTCCAGTATTAGTGATGAAGGAAACCCTTCCTTGGGTGGCATTCGAAGTCCACCGAAGAAAGGATGAGCTTCTCTCCTTGGGAAGCTCTTGTGCTAAACTGCACAATATTGGCTCAGTTGAACAACTAAGGCAAATTCGATTTTCAAATAGATAAAAGACTCCTATTGCTCCCTCATTCCTTCCTTTTAGAAGTGTTGGCAATGTATTCCTTGTAGGTCCCTCCACCAATTCGATTTGCCTCAAGGAATTCGAATTCCTTCTTCCCCAAGTGTGTACTTCATGTGGGCCCCATATTCCACTAGCATGCAAATAAAGTATTTCTCCTATGTTTTCCACCAAA
Organism: Pinus tabuliformis; assembly: GCA_031772625.1. NCBI lineage: Eukaryota > Viridiplantae > Streptophyta > Pinopsida > Pinales > Pinaceae > Pinus > Pinus tabuliformis. The sequence continues at coordinate 458,742,883 of CM062820.1, forward strand.
ATTTGCCTTGAGCTAGTATTAATCAAAATTGTCAAAATTTTATTTTCCAAACATTAGGAAAATTTAGGAAGGAACATTACAATCCTCCCCTCCCAGATGTTGCTTGACCCCAAGCAACTGTAAAACTGGAGGCTATAAATTTTGCTCATTCTCCCATGTAGCATCCTCCTCCGATAAATCTTTCCACTTGACCAAAAGCTCCTTGACCACCCTATTTCTCAACTTCCTCTCCTAGGTCTCTAGTATGAGCTCTGGTGTCAAAATCAAATGCCCCTCATCATCCAACGGAGGCAACTCGGTTGCTGCTACGACCTGTTGTCCCAACGCCTTTTTCAGGCATGAGACATGGAACACGTTTTGAATCCCGCTCTTTAAAGGCAGCTCCAACTCATAGGCCACCTCACCTACTCTCTTGACCATCCGGAAAGGCCCATAGAAGCATGGTCTCCTAGAGAGGGCATCTGCTACCACATTATGTTTTCCCTTCACATACTCAATCTCAAAATCATAAGCTTGGAGCTTACTCACCCATTTTTGTTGCCTCTCCTCTAATGATTGCTGCTCAAGGAGGAATCGAAGACTATTGTGATCAGTCTTCACTTTGAACCGGCTGCCCACTAGATATTGTCTGAATTTGGCCAGTGCATGCATCACTGCCAACATCTCCTTGTCGTACACGAAGTACAACCGCTCATGAGGCAGCAGTTTCCTGCTCTCAAACGCAATAGGATGGCCCCCCTGTGTCAAAACGGCCCCAACCCCTTCACCGGAGGCATCACACTCCAGCACAAAGGGCCGTGTGAAATCCGGCAAGGCTAAGACTGGGCAGTTGCTCATGACCCTCTTGAGGCACTCAAAAGCCTCCTCTGCCACCTGCGTCCACTCAAAAGCTCCCCTCTTCGTCAAATCCGTAAGAGGTGTTGCAAGCTGTGAGAACCCTCTCACAAATCTCTTGTAATATGTACAAATGCCCAAGAACCCCCTCAACTCTATCACGTTCCTGGGTGTGGGCCAATCCAGTATAGCCCAAATCTTCTCTTGATGCACCTTCACTCCATCTTCCCCAATCACATGCCCCAAGTACAACATCTCCATTAGTCCAAACTCACATTTGGACATCTTCGCATACAATTGTTGCTCCTCAAGTATGCAAAGCACTTCCTCCAGATGTTGAAGGTGCTCCTCCCATGTCCTATTGTAAATGAGTATGTCATCAAAGAAAACTAGGACAAAGCGTCTCAGTTTCCCACGGAACACATGGTTCATACAAGACTGGAATGTAGTTGGAGCGTTGGTTAGCCCAAAGGGCATCACCAAGAACTTGAAATGTCCATAATGGCAGCAAAAAGCAATCTTCGGGATATCCTGCTCCCTCATGCGGATCTAGTGATACCCCAAACGCAGATCTATCTTAGAGAAGTATTTAGCTCCTCTAAGTTCGTCCATCAACTCATCTATGCATGGAATGGGGTATTTGTTGTTGATTTTGGGTAGCATCGAATGTGCTCTAGCTTCGGTTGTGGAGGGGCTAGAACACATGAGATCTCCAAGACCCAAAAATCGTTTGGTGAAATTGCACCCAGATTGTATTTTATTAAAATAATTAATATTTGTAATGGGGTTCATAAGTCTAAACTTAGGAAAATTAAAATATTAATGGGTATTAATGAAAATATGGGTGAGAAGCTTCTAAGAGACGAGGATCAAGTCTAATTTAATCTTAGCCGTTGATTAGAGATTAGATCACGGTCGTTGATATCTCAACAGGAAAAGTATAAAGGAAGACTTGAGAGTCATTTGGAGACACACCGGGCAAATACTCAGTAACCCGAGGGAAATCGATTCTCAAGAAGTAAGAGTTTGATTTCAGAGGGAGAGTTGCAAGGTGAAGGAAGAGGAGGGCATCAACATTAGTCAGAGACTGAGGAGGAGGTGACGCAGTGCATCAGAGAGATAGCACAGAGAAATGGCTCTGAGAGATAGCACAACTAGGGACGCAGTCCTCACACAAAGATGACGCAAAGGTGACATAGTGAAGGCTGGTGGGTCTCTAGGGTATCAGAATTTCTCCAAGGGAAGGAGGAAAATTATATTAGGTGTTTTCTCAAAGGTTTCTCTATGTTCTGCAAAATCATTCCTTGTAAAGAGATTGTTGCTAAATAAACCCTCATCTGTTGCACCGGTTTTCCCGCATTGGGTTTTTCCGAGGACTATTGTCCAAAAATAACTGTGTTGATGTGATTGATTCTTGTGCTTGTATTTCACTGTTCTTTTCTCTATGCTATTATATGTGATTGATTCTTGTGCTTGTATTTCATTGTTCTTTTCTCTGTGCTATTATGTGACACTGCAGTAGAATTTATTTTGATGTTTACTGAAGGGTTTTGTAAATAACTTATTGTGGAAAATAAGTAGGAGAAATAAATCAGTTAATGTAGTAGAATTTCTTGTTTGAAATTTTCACATGGTGTCAGAGCTGAGGTGAGGCAATAGGATTTGAGAATCTACAATGAGTCGAGAACATGATGCTAGAGCAACAACTCAAAAGGACTCACGCATTTCTCCTGGGAAAGAGGAAAGCACGAAGAATATGGATCACGACTATTATATGTTAGCTTCTGTTGATTTTGGATAGCATCGGATGTGCTCTAGCTCCAAAATTTTGTGGAGGGGCTAGAATACATGAGATCTCCAAGACCCAGAAATCATTTGGAGAAATTCCACCAAGATGAGGAGTTATTAAAATAATTAATATTTTTAATAGGTTCCTAAATCTAAACTTAGGAAAATAAAAATATTAATGGGTATTAATAAGATATGGGTGAGAAACTTCTAGATGACAAGGATCAAGTCTGTTTTAATCTTATCCGTTGATTAGGGACTTAATCTCGGTCATTGATTCATCAATAGAAAAAGTATAAGAGGAGGCTTGAGGGTCAATTCGATTTTTATAGGGCGTGGTTTGCTGAGAAAATCGAATAGGTGATTTGAGTTGCAGTGAGAGGGGCAGTTCGGCAGAGGGAATTCAGTCCAAGGCTGAGAATAAATAGCAGAGAGGCAGAGCAGTGCCAAGAGAGATAGCGTAGAGCGAGAGCTCTGACGCAGTGTCACAGTGACACAATGGAGGCTAAGGGGTCTCAGTGACGCAGTGATGCAATGACGCGATGGAGCCTAAGGGGTCTCAATGATGTAGTGTCGCAATGACGCAACTACTAGAGGAGGTGACGCAGTTCCAGTGCAGAGCTTGAAGCAGCCATCGCTGCCCAGCACTGGGAACAACGTAGTCACATGTGGGGTTTTTTCATCTGTCTCCAGATAGAGGTACTTCTATCGGGTTTATTCTATGTTGGGTGAGCCAGATTTGGCACCTTAGTTGTATTCAGAAATTTGCTTAATAATACAAACCCTCTATATGTTGCACTGGTTTTCCCGAATTGGGTTTTTCTGGGGACGATTGTCCAAAAATAATGATGTCCCTTGTGTATTTGTCTCGTTCTATTTTCAGTTCATGATCTGTATGTATGTGTAGTCTGCAATAGTGTTTTCATCGTTGTTTAAATAATTAAACAACTTGTTGAATGTAAAAACAAGTAGGAGATGGTAAACCAGTGATTGCAGTAGGATTTTTGATGTGTAGATTCAGAAATTTTCACATGGTATCAGAGCATTGCAGATCATAGGAGACTAAAGACACTAGCTGGGAGATCCAGAGAATTTGTTGCAGAGAAGCAGCTGTCCCGAGTGACAGCATTGTTTCAGAGGCAGAGGAGCAGCTGCAGGAGTGACGCAAAGCCAAAGAAGTGACACAGAGGCTTACGCAGTGCCTGCGTCATCATTTCACCTGCAGAGGGTTACACAAAACCATAGAGGAGCCCACACAGTGACTACATCAGCTCTCTGGGCCAACGGAGAGCCTAAGAGGTTCGAATCAGTCAGTTGTCGTGGCTGAGAGCAGATTCGATCTGAGGAGTTGGTGGGACGTTGTTGTTGTTGGTGCAGAACAATGTCTGTGGAGACAGAGCCGAGGTAAAGGGAGTCACTGCCTTGACAGATTTCTAGCCAAAGAAATCTAGATCTGGGTTGCAACAGCAAAGGAGGATTGGAGAGGAGTGATTCGACATTTGGCAGGTGGAACTCTGTGAAGGAAATCAGGACTAAGAGGGAGTCTAGAGGAGCTTGTTCCAGATCCGAGTCTTGCTGGATTAACAATAGGAGAGGGAGAAGAGAATCAAGTCTTATATTTTTAACAGAGATGGAAGCCACATCTCCAGGAGGGAGGTGGGGTGATATAGAACTGTAGTTGGAGCTACAGTGAAGTATAGACGGGCAGGATCCTTGAGGTGCCCAAACTCTTGGATCACATATGGCTACGGGAGCCCTTAACGATAGTAGCAAAATGACGAGTGTCGGTTGGAGCGAGGTGTGATGGAGTGCTAGTGGAAGAGCTAGAGTGTCAAAGTCTGAGGCAGCACAGGGGATGTTGTAGCAGTGCGAGAGGCACAAAGCAGTTTGTAGCAGCGTAGTAGCAACAAAGGGTCAGCACAGATTAGCAGCAGAGGTAGCCTCAGCATCACAAGGCATCCAAACTGACCAGCATGTCAGTTTTTTGGGTGAAGTTCAGTTGCTTACTTCTCAGCAACTGAGTTGCAGTGCAGCAGTTAACAGTGGCAGTGCTATGGGCAGCATGAGGCAACATTTTGAGAGGGAGCTATAGTACAGATGTAGAAGTGGCAGTGGCAGAGTCATGGGCAGCAGTACAGGAAGTAGCAGTGTAGTGGATGAAGAACATCAAGCCAAGCATTAGCATCACAGAGGACCGATGCAGTGGATCAGTGTAGTACTTTTGTTGAGAAGTATTACAAGAGCACATTCCCCGCTAAGAGGGAGTGTTGATTTTGGGTAGCACCGAATGTGCTCTAGCTCCGAAATTTTGTGGAGGGGCTAGAACACATGAAATCTCCAAGACCCAGAGATTGTTTGGAGAAATTCCACCCGGATGAGGAGTTGTTGAAATAATTAATATTTTTAATGGGTTCCTAAGTCTAAACTTAGGAAAATAAAAATATTAATGGGTATTGATAAGATATGGGTGAGAAACTTCTAAGTGACGAGGATCAAGTTTGTTTTAGTCTTAGCCGTTGATTAGGGACTTAATCTCGTCCGTTGATTCATCAACAGGAAAAGTATAAGAGGAGGCTTGAGGGTCAGTTGGAGATACACTTGAGAGATCAGTCAGTTCGATTTTTCTAGGGTGTGGTTTGCTGAGAAAATAGAATAGGTGATCTGAGTTGCAGTGAGGGACAGTTCGATAGAGGAAATTCAGTGCAAGGCCGAGAATACATAGCAGAGAGGCAGAGCAGCGCAAGAAGAGACAGCGCAGAGGGAGAGCTCTGATGCAGTGTCACAGTGACACAGTGGAGGCGAAGGGGTCTCAGTGTCGCTGTGACGCAGTGATGCAATGACGCAGTGGAGCCTAAGGGGTCTCAATGACCCAGTGTCGCAATGACGCAGCTCCTAGAGGAGGTGACACAGTTCCAGTGCAGAGATTGGAGCAGCGATCATTGCCCAACACTGGGAACAGCGTAGTCACCTGTGGGGTTTGTTCATCTGTCTCCGAATAGAGGTACTTCTGTCAGGTTTATTCTCTATTGGGTGAGCCGGATTTGGCACCCTAGTTGTATTCAGAAATCTGCTTAATAATAAAAACCCTCTATATGTTGCACCGGTTTTCCTGAATTGGGTTTTCCGGGGACAATTGTCCAAAAATAATGGTGTCCCTTGTGTATTTGTCTCGTTCTATTTTCAGTTCATGATCTGTATGTATGTGTAGTCTGCAATAGTGTTTTCATCGTTGTTTAAATAACAAAACAACTTGTTGAATGTAAAAACAAGTAGGAGATGGTAAACCAGTGATTGCAGTAGGATTTCTGATGTGTAGATTCAGAAATTTTCACAGCTTCCAGACTGAAAGAAGAAGTTGCTTGCTTGGCAAGTTCTGCTTCCTCAAAGGTTTGGTATATTGATAGTGGAGCTTCTACGCACATCACAAGAATAAGAGAATGTTTCTCAAGCTATCAAGAAGAACAGATGAACTTCCAAATCACCATGGGAAATAAGTCAAAATGTACCCCCGTAGGAAGAGGTACTATAGTTTTTCAAACAGAAGCAAGGGATCGGCTTTGAGCTACCAATGTGTTGCATGTGCCTGGATTGGGGATGAACTTAATCTCTTTATCTCAATTACAAAACAAGGGTTATGATGTTTTCTTCATTGGGAAGAAAGTATATGTCAAACATCTGAATTGGAAGAAGAAGGCCCAAATTGGAGTCAGAAGTAATAGACTGTATAAGTTACAGCTAGAATCTCCAATGGCACTAATAGGCAGCAGTGGAGAAAAAGATTTGAATGAACTATGGCACAGGAGGATGGGGCACTTACACCATGGGGCTCTAAGAATTCTCAAAAGAACCATCACAGGAGTTCCAGAATTAAGTACCAAACGAGACGATGTATGCAGAGGGTGCGCACTAGGCAAGTACACCAAAGCGACTTATTCCAAAAGTAACAGTACGACTAAGAGTTTTGTGGGATTGATACACTCAGATATCTGCAGACCCATGTCCACAAAATCTCTTTGTGGTGTCGAATACTTCGTAACCTTCATTGATGACCATTCCAGGAAGACTTGGATATACTTTCTAAAAACCAAGGATGAGGTTTTTGATTGATTCAAAGAGTTTAAGGCTCTGGTTGAGAATCTGAGAGGGAAGAGGATAAGAGTGTTGCACTCAGACAATGGTGGAGAGTACATTGATAAGGACTTCACTAATTTCTGCACAAGGGAAGGCATCAGAAGAGAATGGACAGCTCCATATAATCCGGAGCAGAATGGAGTAGCAGAAAGGAAGAACAGGACTATTGTTGAAGCAGCAAGGGAAATGTTGTATGATCAAGATATGCCCAAATTTCTATGGGCAGAAGCATGCAGCACAACAGTATATGTCCAGAACAGGACTCCTCACAGGGCATTAGGTAAGATTACTCCGGAGAGTGTCTTCACCAGTAAGAAGCTTGAGGTGAGTCATTTCAGAATATTTGGGAGTTTGGCATACTGCCATATACCCGAAGAAAAGAGGAAGAAGTTGGATCAAACTGCAGAAAAAGGATATCTTGTGGGATATAGCGAGAATGCTAAGGCATATAGAATCTACCTTCCGGGAAATAGGAAGATCGTAGTACGACGGGATGTAAAGTTCATGGAGGACAGAGCTTTTAGGAAATCCTGAGAAATGCCTTCCGAAGAGCAGTCAAAGGATGATCCATTGGTCCAACCACTTCGACTAGCAAAAACCAGCACCAGTATTTCTCCAAAAGACAAGAATCCAGAGGTATCACAACAAGTGGAGTCTCAGGAGGAGGAGCAAATAGATCTACCCACTACCAGTGGAAGAATGAGCCGAGAACTTCGACAGATACTACGGGATGCAGAGGATTTCGTTGGAGCTCCTAGGAACGAGAAAAGGGAGCATAGACAACCAAATAGGTACCAAGCCTTGGTGGCTCAGGTTGGAGAACCCTCTAGTTTTCAGGAGGTCGTTCAGCATCAAGTATGGGTAGATGCTATGGTGGAGGAATACAGTTCCATAATGGTCAATGATGTTTGGGAAGTGGTACCTAGACCTTAGGACGGGCCAGTTGTAGGTTTGAAATGGATCTACAAGGTTAAATATGTTGCAGATGGCAGTGCGGAAAAATACAAAGCCAGGTTCGTGGCTAAGGAGTATGCTCAAAATGAAGGAATAGACTACGAAGAAACCTTTGCCCCAATAGCCAGGTATACTTCTATTAGATCCGTGATATTCCTTGCAGCACAGATGGAGCGGGAGATTCACCAAATGAACGTCAAAGACTGCGTTCTTGAATGGGGTGATAGAAGAAGAAGTATACATTGAACAACCAGAGGGTTTTGAGACACGTGAGAAGCAATCTCACATGTGCAGGTTGAAGAAAGCCTTGTATGGGCTTAAACAAGCTCCTAGAGCATGGGACGGTCGAATTGATGGTTATTTGCAGAAGATGGGATTTGTCAAGAGTGACGCAAATCCCAACCTCTACTATTTGATTGTAGAGAATGAGCCTCTAATTTTGGTGTTATATGTGGATGATCCTTTTCTAACAGGTTCATCTAGGCTCATCAAAGATTACAAGGAAAACCTAGCTACAGAATTTGACATGAAGGATTTGGGACGGATGCATTATTTTCTAGGACTGGAAGTTTGGCAGTAGAAGGGTGGAATTTTCCTTAGACAAGGAAGATATGCTACAGAAATTTTGAAAAGGTTCATAATATAGGATTGTAGACCTATGGCTACTCCAATGATTACCAATTGGAAGAAGATCGATGTGTCTAAAGATAAAGAAGTCGATCCCACCTTGTACAAGCACCTCATAGGGTCCCTAATGTATCTGGTCAATACCAAGCCAGACATTTGTTATGCTATCAACACCCTCAGTCAGTTCATGGTGGAACCAAAGAGGGCCAGACATTTGTTATGCTATCAACAACCTCAGTCAGTTCATGGTGGAACCAAGGAGGGCGCACTGGGCAGCAACCAAGCATGTTCTCAGATATGTACGAGGAATAGTCGAGCATGGATTAATGTATACCCAAGGCAACGATATTAGGCTGAGTGGGTTCACTAACGCAGATTGGGCTGGAAGTTCAGTAGATTGAAAAAGTACCACTGGGTACTATTTCAACATTGGATCAGGAATGACCTCCTGGTGTAGTAGGAAACAAAAATCCGTAGCTCTGAGCTCAGCTGAAGCTGAATATATGGCAGCTAGCACAGCATCGTGTGAAGCCATATGGCTTAGGAAGTTGCTTGTGAATCTACTCAGGAGAAGGATGGAAGCAACCAATATTTTGTGTGATAATCAGAGTTGCATCAAGCTCTCTGAGAATCCAATTTTTCATGATCAGTCGAAGCACATTGACATCAGGTGTCACTTTATCAAAGATTGTGTCCAGCGATGGGCAATACAGTTACGCTACACTCCGACAGGAGAACAGTTGGCAAACATTCTCACCAAGGCTCTAAGAAGAACAAAGTTTGTTTATTTCAGGGAGAAGATGGAGATGATTGAGAATTTGTTTCAGTAGCAAAAGCGGATAGTGCAAGGAGTTGTAGTGCACCAATTAACAATGAGAGTGCTATGGGCAGCATGTTGCAACATATTGAGAGGGAGTTGCAGTACAGATGCAGTAGTGACAGTGTCAGTATCATGGGCAGCAGTACAGGTTGCAACAGTGCAGTGGATGAAAGGTAGTAGGGCAGGCATTAGCAGCGCATAGGACTGATGTCGTGGATCAGTAGGATACTTCTACTAGCAAGTATTTTTAGAGCACATTCCTCGCTAAGAAGGAGTGTTGATTTTGGGTAGCATCGGATGTGCTCTAGCTCTGAAATTTTGTGGAGGGGCTAGAACACATGATATCTCCAAGACCCAGAAATCATTTGGTGAAATTCCACCCGGATTGTATTTTATTAAAATAATTAATATTTTTAATGGGGTTCCTAAGTCTAAACTTAGGAAAATTAAAATATTAATGGGTATTAATGAAAATATGGGTGAGAAGCTTCTAAGAGACGAGGATCAAGTCTAATTTAATCTTAGCCGTTGATTAGAGATTAGATCACGGTCGTTGATATCTCAACAGGAAAAGTATAAAGGAAGACTTGAGAGTCATTTGGAAACATATCGGGCAAATACTCAATAACCGCGGGAAATCAATTCTCAAGAAGTAAGAGTTCGATTTCAGAGGGAGAGTTGCAGGGTGAAGGAAGAGGAGGGCATCAACATCAATCAGAGACTGAGGAGGAGGACTCCTTACTTTTATGGACCAAAAATTTAACTTGATCACCAATACATGTTGGTGAAGCTCCATTCTCAGCATCCCTCGAATCTTGAAACCCTTCAATAAAATTTTATTATGCTTCAGGTATATTTAGTATATTGGCTTGTAATGTTCAAACTAGGAAAAACAGTGATAAGAAAAGCAAACAATAGAAACAACACCAAGAAATTGAAACATTCAATGCACACCCATAGAAAGTCAAGAAATAACCATCAACTGAGCCATTTTATTATAATCTGGGAGCAAAGTACAATAATGTGGAAGAGGTGCACCTAGGCTTGCCTCAATGGCAAGCGTGATCAAGCCCAAGTGATAATATGTCAAGCCCAGATGGCAGAAATAGTTGTTGTAATGACGCCCTGCATTGCCCTTGTGAAGTCGTGTGGTCTGCTGCAAAAACGTTGTTGGAAACCCCACCTTCGATGCTCAGAAAATTCCAAAAAATTAACCTCGGGCTCTCCAACAAATACCCAGAATAACCCAGAAGGGAATTGGTCAAATGTTGACCTCGGAATTTCGGCCCAAATTCCCCTAGCTCCTCTAGTTGTCAGCTGAGTTGGGACCCCTGTTTGGCCCCTCAAATCTACCCAGAAAATTCTGCCAAATTAATCTTCGCCTCCCCTCAATAAACCCAAAAAGGGTTTGGCTTGGTTTGGACCCCGAAAATTCAACCTCCCAAGATCCACGTCCTCCTCCAACTGCTGAAAGGTACGACCTGACTGTAACTCTAGAAAGAGACCTCCAAAACGCTCCCAAATAGCTGAGATAATCTTCCTAGAACTACCCCTTATCTCACCCAGCACATACTCGCTCCACGAACTGACCCACAAATTCCCACATGTGCCCAGTGAGAAGCTTTTGCATTGGCCCTGCATGCTGCAACTCACATTGCTCTCAAACAGCAAGCTCCTGCTCCCAAAATCCCCCAAAGGACTAGTGTCTCCCTGTACTTCCTTCACCAAAAATTCCTCCGGCAATTGCACCCCAGAAGACCCCTGAAAAAGCTCTTGCGTCCTCCTAAAGTACGCACTGGCTGAGTGACAGTTGCGATTAATGCCCTCAATATACTCCAGCACTCCTCTGGAATGGTAGAATGGAACCTCACTAGGGTGGCACTCGTAGTCCACCGAAAAGAGGGTGAGTTCTCTGCTTGGAGAGCTCGTTGCTAAACAGCAAGTGACTCAACTAAACAGCTCGAGCAACTAAGATTGAGTTCAATAGACAAAAGATACCAAATGAGGTTGAGCCTCCTCTATTTATAACTCGTGAGCCTCTTTTCCCATGTGGGCCCCCCTCCAACTAGCAATTCGACCCTCTCTCTCTAGCCATTCGAACTTCCCTCTAAAGTGGTGCGTATTTCCTCATGTGGGTGGCCCCCACGCTTGGCCAACAAGATATTTCGGCCCCCATTTTCCTTCGTGGGTCTCTCTCCAAAATTCCCATGGGTCCCATGCTCCCAAAATTGTCAAAATTGTAGAATGGATAAACCTGTAACAAATTAATTTAGGAAGGGACATTACATAGCTAATCCCCTAAAAGAAAAGACACATCACTATGAAAAATACCTTCACCTATATCATGTTGTCCATGATATTGTTGCTACTTTGCATATGTGGTTGCTAAGAGAATGATCATTAGACATGTTGTCTACAATGATGCTAATAGTAAAAATGTTGATGACCCTAGCACAAATCCAGATGACCAGAGAAAGATACAAATTTGAAGCACAAGCTCTGGGGGAGCAGTCCTTAGTAGTAGAAAAGGCAAGGGGAGTAGATGACAGGGGGAGCACCCCATTTGCCATTGATGTCAAAGGGAAAGAGAATACCAAAAGGGAGAAATGGCATGTATGTTGCCATCAATGATAAAGGGGGAGATTATTGAGAGGTTTGTCATTGATGTCAAAGTTAGATGGTTGATAGGCCCACGAGAATATCCCTTATTTGCTTTAGTGAAGGATATTGCTTGGTTTGCTAGTGCTATGTTAAATTTCCATGAAACTCTGCAACTACTTAGATGAATAACTAAAAACTGAAAGCTAGTTTAATTTCACCAAGAGACGGAGTTTCTTAACAATTCATAAGCAACAGAATAAAAACACAGAGATAAAAACATATGCACAGATTGACAAACTTGTTTTCTCAAGAAACCCAATAGGGAAAACTTGCTTTCTTGATGTGGTATTTTATTGATTGTTTTGGAGCAATCGAATCTATTACAAAGCAATCTATCTCTCTGAGAAAGTGTTTTGCTTCTCTCACAAATCTCAATTAATATGGTTGATCTCAGCCTGCCTTGATCGTTGCTTGAGCTCGGCCCTCTAGCTCGCAACAAATCCTCTACTGACTCCTTGACTTGCCCTGCAAACCCTCCTCTCTTGCTCAATCCTGCTCCTCCTTTCTTTCACACTTGGCAGCCCTATTCCCTTGTGCAAATCTCTTATTTCCTAGTGCACTTCAAGTTCTATTTTCTAGCGCACTTTCTACCTCCTACTCTTTAGGACCCAACTCCTATTCACTATGCACAAATAACCTCCTAAGTTATAGCGCACCTGTGATCTCCTAAGACTTAGGACACAATCTTTGCGCTCTCCACAATCAAGGCTCCTCTCACAAACTCATGAGTTGTCTTGTCACACAAACCTTGTGCACAAAACTTATCAATTCTTGTGCCTTCGTCCTCCTCTTTATAGGCCCAATTCGAACATGCAAGGAGGCCTAGTTCTATTTTAGAACTCGAGTTCTAATTGATGAGTTAACTAAGAGTGACACTCTTTCTCTCTCCAATCAACACTGGAGTTCTTAACTTGTCCTTCCTTCAATCAAGATTGAAGACAAACTCATTCTAACTGAACTTGTAACTGCCACCTCGTTCTATACTCAAACTAATGAAGACTTCCACTTACCTAAAGCTCCAACTCTACGCATGTTAAGTTCTTGATTATTCTAGTAAATTGGAAATAACTCATCCTAACTGAAGTCTAATTCATGAGCAAGGACAATTCAAGGTCTTCATTGGCTAAGGCACAAGCCAGAAGACCTTGCTCGCTACATTTTCAACACTCCCATTTAGCAAGGAAGGTACTTCTGGAAGAACCTCATCCACCTGGACCTGTCTTCAACACCACCACATTATCTGTTGCTGCAGTTGCTCCCTCTAAACTAGAAGAATTCTGTGCTTCCTACAAAATCTGACCTGAAGACATGTTCCCTCCAACCATGCTCCTATGATCTGAGTCTATCACCTCGGTCAAAGGTACCATGTACCGTGTCTCTTTATGGCTGCTTACTCTGCCTGAATGTGGTACTGGGAGACCCAAACCTCTCTCGATCCCCCTTAAACAACTCATTTGCCCACTTGGCTCGAACTCTCCCTCTAATAGGAGTCACTAACTAAGTGGCTGCCTCTGCTTGCCATGGGCTCTACTCCTTATCATCCTGCTGATCAGCGCAACTGCCAACTAGTCGAAACTCAAACTATGATATTGGCTGAGGTTTCTTCTTGAGTAACTTCTTCTCAGGTTCTCTAACCTACTCTTGCTCTAAGGACTCCCTCAAAGCTTTGCTCTCCTCAACCATCACTACTCTTTTTTGTGCACTTCCTACCTAGCTACTCAAGGTTGTGCCTGTCTCTACCTGGACCTTGTAGAGATTCTTCATCCTCAAACCTCACTGCTTCACACATCCAGAAGCTAAGTGCTTGACGCAAGCCTTACCTCTGTTGAAGATAACATCATAACCCTTCTCCTCAAGGGTAGCTACTGAAACAAGATTTCGCTTCAGGCCCGAAACATAGAGGACACCTCTAAGATGGAGAGGGTTACCTGACTCCCTCTAAAAGATGACACCAACTCCTCTAGTCGCATATTTACCATCAACTCCTAACTCAATCTAAAACTGCATGTCCTTCTCCTTCAAGTGGTTGAAATACTTCTTGTTCCCAATGTTAGTTTTGGTAGCAGTGGACAAGTGTTCTAGTCTCTATTGTGTCTATGAGGCTAAGGAACACAGAATAATAATTATCTCCAAGACCCAAAAAATATTTCTAAGGAAAATGCATCAATAAGATTAATTAGCTAATTATTAAATATTTTCCTAAGTCTAACTTAGGAAAATTGGTTAATTAAATCAGATTAATTGAGGTAAATAGATTTTTCTCTAGAGACTTCCAAAAAGGTCACTTTACAGGGTTAAGATGATCTTATCCATCAATTGAGATTAGATCTTGGACGTTGATTCATCAACGAGAGAATATAAGAGAAAATTGATGGGTCGATTGGAGACACATTAAGGAGTTCGACTTACCCAGTTGTAGTGATTAGCAAGGGCGCAATTGAGCAAGGGAGACATCGGATAAGGGTTTCAGCAAAGAAGATTGCGGAGAAAATTTCTGAAGGAATTTTCTCAATGATTTCCAGTTTCCAATGGGAGGAAGGAGATCGATTTCATCAGCAGAAGAGGAGGCCGAATTCAACAGTGTGAGTAGTCAGTTAGCCAGTGCAAGTGACAGAGAAGAGCTCATTTCAGTTTTCCAGTGTCGGATCTATCACCCGGAAGCAGTGCGAGTTGGTCGAACGAAGTGCTGGAGGCAATTTTGCTTGCAAAAGATTTTTTCCCAAAGGCAATGCGAATTTTTGGAGTAGCTAGTGCGAGTTGCAGAGTTAGTGTGAGTAGCACAAGGAGGTTGAATACATCTCAACAAAGGGAGACTCTTGGGTTTCCAAATCATTTCGTGAAGAGAAAAATATTTTCCGAGGCTTTGACAGTGAAAGGCAAGCAAATTGTAATTCTCAATTTTTGCTGAAGAATTAATAATAAAACCCTCATCTATAGAACTGGTTTTCCCCACACTAGATTTTTCCAAGGACCATTTGTCCAAAAATTTCGGTGCCATCTATTTTTTTTTGTGCATTATTTCTCAGTTCCTATTATTATTTGTGAGGATTGTAGTAGGGATTTAATTATTATTTGTCGTAATTAATTTCTAAAGAAAAATAATCTCCAGTAGATAGAAGATTAAATTCCAATTGTTGCAATTAAGGAAATTTCACACTCATTCATGTGGAAGGATGCTCCTAAATCAATATACTGCAAATTGTTGTCTGTTGAGCTTGCCATGCAAGCTATCAATGAGAAATCTTTCTCGAACCTAGCAGAAAATGCATCTACTACAGTTGATGTAAACACATGATCCTTACTGGACTCCTTCCGACTAGGACACTTAGTGGCATGGTGTCTGAACTCATCGCAATGGAAGCACTTGATCTTGTTCAAATCCTTCTTCTTCTCATCACCCTTCTAACTGGAATCGACCTCTCCTTGGCCCTTCTTGCCCTTGGCTTTGCTAGGGAAAAGTTCTCCTCATCCTCTGTCATAGTTGATCTCCCAACTCTCATCCCTCTTTGAATCTCTTCTTGAACGCAATCACTTCATAGTCTTTCCCAACTAAGAATATTCTCTCTACCACTTACTGCATCCTGGAAATTCTCCCAAGACTTTTGAAGTCCCAGAAGTGTAAGACTCACAAAGTCACTATCTGCTACAATCACGCCAACTCCACCTAGCTCATCCCAAACCTAAGTGAACTTAGAAAGATATGTGATGATGGGATCTCCTTTGCTCATCCAGATACTTCTTAGCTTCTCCTTGAGAACAATATTCCTAGCATCACTAGAACCTTGATACAAATCTAAGATGGCTTTAAACATCTCATATGTTGTCTTCTTCTCATGGAGATGAGGGATAATATGATCTTTGATCCCCTCTAGAATGATCCTCCTCGCCTTGGTGTCATTCTTGTTATGTTGGATCAATTATTGGGCATCGTGAGGTGGAGCTACTTGGCTCTTTACAAATTCTAGCACCCCATTATCTTCAAACACCACTGAGATCCGCTCCTTTCATGAGCAGAAATTCGAGGCTCCCTCCAAACTATGATCTGACCTTAGTCCTTGGAATGCCATACTACTATCCAAAGAACTGCTTTGCTCTTCAAACTCTCGCGCAAGCCTTCTGCTTGATCTGTGTTGTTCACTAACTGGTCAATCTGGTGTCGGTCTTTATATTGATCTTTGGTCTAATACCATGTTAAATTTCCATGAAACTCTGCAACTAGTTAGATGAATAACTGAAAATTGAAACCTAGTTTACTTTCACTAAGATACAGAGTCTCTTAACAATTCATAAGCAGTGGAATATAAACACATAGATAAAAACACATCACACAAATTGACACACTTATTTTGCTCATGAAACCCAACAGAAAAACCATGCTAAAGAGGATACCTCAAAGCAAAGTCAAGGAACAAGGCATTGATGAGAGGACTACAATTGAAGAGTCTAAGAAAGGAATGAAGAATATGACTCGGGTTGAAGTTGAGCTTGAGGCTGAGCTGAAGCAATTGGAACTGAACTCGAAACATCAGAGAAAAAATTATGGTCTTAGTGAGATTGATCCAAATTGCATGGCAAAATGACAACCATCTAATGAAGGAGAAATTGTCAACAAATCCACAGTATAACTTGGAGCTGGGTTGGTGCCCATGAGGTTTTGTTGAGTTGGTGCTTAGCTGAGAAGGTTGGAGCCTACAAAGTTGCTGAGTTGGTGCTCAGCTAGGGGATTGGTGTCTCCTGTGGGTTGGTGCCCACGAATTCACTGAGTCAGTGCTCAGTTAAAAGATTGGTGTCCCCCCCCTCTCAGTATTTCTAACACCGAGTTGGAGAGAGAGAGAGCTGAGTACAGCAAGAGAAGAAGGCAGGTTCGCTGAGAGGAGGCCGAGTATAGGAGGCTGAGTCCACACGTGCGGCAACAGCAAGCTGAGCCCACATGTGCAACAGCAAGGGTACTGTATAGCATGCCGAAAATTCTAGTAGGCCAATTTCTTCCAGCTGACGGTGAATTGTTGAGGTCGATTTCAAGAGGACACTGAGTTACAGGTTTCCTTGCAGCAGTAAAATTTCTGTGTGTAAAATTTTCCGTGTGGGTCTAACCGATATTTTCCAGATTTTAATAAACGTGATAGAGAATTGTTTGGGTGGAGTTTCTGTTGTTGCATTTTGTTGCATGTCTGATTTCCCACAATTATTTTCTGCTGCAAATTAATTTATCGAGTTAGAATATCAGTGTATTTATTTTACAGCAATTTCGAAATTCATTTGAGAGAAATATTTTTTGGGTTTTGCATTTATTGCTGAGATAAAATAGATCAGAGATGATATTAAAATTCCAACATTATGTCTATTGTAGAAAGCCCATTTAGAATTTTATAGTTTTCAATAGCCAAATATGTGTTGTAGTTTAGTGATCATATGCATAACTAGCCAGATTCTTCTACAGTTGAGTTCATGTGGAATTCTAATATCATCTTGACTCTACTTTGTATCATAGTAGTTCATAGATAAAGAAATTTTAGGGTAAATTTCTGAATATTAGGTGCCATGTTCCCTCAAAGGAGTTATCGAGGAAATCAAGTGCAATGTTCCCTCAACGGAGTTATCAAGGAAATCAAGTGCACCACACCTACAAAGACAAACGAAAAGGCTACAATGCTTACTATGAATTATGAGCAATTAATAAGGCAAGAAGACATCAAAGAAAGAGTTGGTGAACCATTATAAGATGGTTTTCCAATCGCAAGCCCTCATAGATGAATGTAAGCTGACTATGCAAACTTGCTCAGACATCGTAACATCATTGACTTTGGATGAGTGGACACTTTCCTTAATGGAAATGAATGATAAGAAGCCAGTAGAGTTAGATGCCTTTCAGTGCAAGCTTTAAAGGGTCACATAGGAGTTTGTTGGGCCTAACCACTTACAAGTCTATAAGGAAGATGGCAGAAAGCGATCACTAGGAGCGAGCATATATTAATAAAAGGATTAATTAGATTTATCCCCAAGCCCAAGGATCTTGAACACATAACCAACGAGAGGCCTATAACTCTATTAAATGTTTCTTACAAAATCCTAGACAAAGCATTGGCTTCGCACATCAAACATATCCCACCAAAAATAATTAAGCCAAAGTAGATGGGCTATATTAGAGGTTGCTTCATTATGGATAACATGATTTTTTATATGGGAAGGTATGGAATAAGATGCCTTGACCTTGATGTTATTATCGTTCAACTTAATTTTGAGAAAGTTTATGATAGAATTGAATGGCCCTTCATCTTGCTAATGCTCAAATTCAAATCCTTTAGATTTAGAAAGTTTTTCCTCGAGGCAATTGAAACTCATTTTGTTGAAGCCTCAATTGTTGATTTTTGGTAGCATCGGATATGCTCTAGCCATGAAAATTGGTGGAGAGGCTAAGGCACATGAGATCTCCAAGAGCCAAAAATCGTTTGGAGAAATTCCACCCGGATGAAGAGATATTAAAATAATTAATATTTTTAATGGGTTTCCTAAGTCTAAACTTAAGAAAATTAAAATATTAATGCGTATTAATATAATATGGGTGAGAAAGTTCTAAATAACAAGGATCAAGCCAGATCTAATCTTAGCCATTGATTAGGGACTTAATCTCGGTCACTGAATCGTCAACAAGAAAAGTATAAGAGGAGGCTTGAGGGTCAATTGGAGACACACCAAGAGAGATCAAGAATTCGATTTTCTGGGGCTGGGTTTACTGAGGAAATTGAGTAAGTGATCATTTGCAGTGTGGGGCAGTTCAGCAAGAGGCTAAAGAATACATATTAGAGAGGCAGCAGAGTGTCGGAAGAGGCAGCGTAGAGCCTAAGAGAGCTGACGCAGAGGCTAAGGAAGCTAACGCAGAGGCTATAGTCGCTGACGCAGAAGACGCAGAAAGCTTCAGAGGCTGCGCTGAGGTGATTCAGTGGGGCAGACTGAGAGTTGATTGGCTGATGCAGAGTCAGAGAGGGTGACGTAGTTCCAGAGAGGGTGACGCAGTTCCAGAGGAGTGCGTGGAGCAGCTTTCGCTATCCAGCACAAGGAACAGTCAGAGTCATTGTGGGATTGTTCATCCGGTTGCTGATTAGCCGGAATATCTGTCTCCGGATAGAGGTATTGCTACCAAGGATATTCTCTGAAGGGTGAGCCATTTCTGGCACCCTAGTTGTATTCAGAAATCTGCTTAATAATAAAACCCTCATATATGTTGCACCGGTTTTCCCGCATTGGGTTTTTCCGGGGACGATTGTCCAAAAATAACGGTGTCCCTTGTGTTGTCTCAGTTTATTTCAGTTGTTGATCTGTATATTTGTGAAGGTTGCAATTGTGTTTATTTCGATGTTTATATTATTAAATAACTTGTTAATGTAAAGAACAAGTAGGAGATAATAAACCTGATATTGAAGTAGGGGTCCCTGATGTGTTAGATTCAGAAATTTTCACATCAACCTTCCTTCCCATCAACAAATATAAATCTGAGGAAGTTAACCTTTCCAAATCCATCCTTCAAGAGTGCTTTCTTACCTTAACATTGTATATTTTCGTTGTTAAAGCAATGGAAAATCATATTCACCATATGATGGTGCGACGCCTTATAATAGGCATTCCTCTCTTTGAAACTAGAGCAAGTCAAATGGTCAATGGGTGCTTTGTTGATGATTCATTTCTCACTATCCTTGAGGACCAAACTTCAACAGAAAACACCATGGATTCACTGCAAATATTTTATGAGGCATCAAGGTTCAAGATACAGTCTATTGAAACTTAATGTTATGGGTAGAGTCCATAGGATCTTCCTCTTTCGTTGGTTGGCAAAAGATTGTCATGGATCCTTCATGACCAAATCAATAAGTTGTTCAAAATCCCCGTTATTTTTCAAGCTTTCCCTAAAGAACCCTAGGATATGTAGAATAACAATCCCATGACGTTAGTCGCAAAATCTCAAATCTGCATAAAATTCCTGGCTTCTAGTCATGTCTATTATTCCTCACAACGGATGCTCTTCATTAGCTTTTATTGAAGGGTTGAGAAAGCCTTACAAAATTATATGTGGACCAATATAGATGATAGTGAGGGATTTTACAGAGTAACTACGAATTGTGCAACTTGTCAAAGGAATGTGGGGCCATTATTAAAATGCGCACTCCAGACCAAGACCTCTATGCTCAATGGGTCACTGGGCAGATTGCAAGGAAGGAGGCCTAGAAACTCTTGCTCATAAATTGTATCTTGTCCAAGGCCCCTCTTGGTAAAACCTTTGAAAATAGCCTAAACCTTCAAACTCTTACTGTTTCCCTCACCTTGGTCAAGATTAAGGGAACTTTCATGACCCAAAGCATATGCAAGGCTTGGGAAGCTTTCAAGTCTCGACTAATCTAGAAATGGAATTCCTTAGATAATGCCTTTGTCTTAATGATCATTATATCTCGTGGTCCCTTGTGTTGCTTCAAATGGTGAAGTTTTAGCTAAGAATGCTTGGATCTTCACTTCTTCGAGAGGGGCATTCACATGAATAAGGATCATTTTGACAGACAAAATTGAGACAAGGTGCCGTAGTCCGACTCTAAGGCCAAACTTCATCTATCAAACCTGGACAAGCTTGTTATTGAGTACATCAAAGAGACCATTCCTTCTTTGGTGGAAATACTGGAAACGGAATACAGCAAAGGCCCTTGGGAAATACAAGCCTATTGACAGATATAAATGGCTATGACAAAAACCCATTCAAAATGATCGACTGAAGAAGCTATGTAAGTTTATGTCAAAGTAGAAGACTTGGCTCTTCCAACTTCATAGAGTGTGGAAGCCTCTCATAGAACCTAAGAAGGCCTTTTTCTTTCTGGTACAGGATTCTTGGATGCCTGGTATGGGCCAAACACTTGTCCAACTGGGCATATCACAGTCCAAATGTTCTTTATGTGACAAATGGGAAGTCTGAAACATCTATTCTAGTTTTGGCCCTAAGTCTACAAGGGGATGGGTGTCTAAACTCTGTAGCCAGTTACTCCCAATAGGCATCTCCTAGAAAATCACCTTAACAAGTGACAAACTCCTTTTGTCCGTTGAATTTAAAGCAAAATGGCAGCTTCTTAGCATCAAAGTCTACTCCCTGATTTGGAAGAAAAGAAATGAAGCACTTCGTAGCAAGGAACAAACTGAACAATTTTTTTCTGGGTATGTCCATACCCTGATATGGGCAAATCTTCACTTGCAGAACACTGTCCAAGTCCAGAAGGTTGAAATGAAAGCGGCAGACTTGTGCAGCAAGGAGCCCTCTAATCACTCCGTTTTCCCCTCAGCTCGTTCTAGGCAATCCCAGTGCTTAGAATCAAGGCACAGACATTGTGTTTGCTGGGCTGTTCAACAAAGGACATGGGAAGAATGGCATCACAGTTAGCCTCCCCTGCTTCGACAACACACTGACAAGTTCCTTCAGCTAGTTCTCACTATTTTTGAAGCCAAGAAACCCCCCGAGCCCAAACAAGGGAAAGATGGGCGGGAACCTTTATACCAGACCTTGAACCTGCTATTGATTGCTGGGGCCCACCACCAAGGATCGTGATGACACTCCCAACACAGGAATGATTCCTACTGCGGCCCAATTGATGCTTCTTGTTTTCTGGGTTTTTCTTAGCATGTGTGACAGTTTGCTGGACTTGGCTATATTAAGGACTATTAGTAGTTTTTGTATGGCATCTAAACCCAAGTGGCAATGTTGTAATTATGATCGAGGGCAGTTTTGATCATAAGATCTGCACAAGAGACACAGCTTGTAAAGGCTTCTTAAGCAGCCGACCTTATTTTTTAATAAAATGCCTTACATGGACGTATCATTTTTAATTGATAGTTAAAGGAAGCATATTTATTGAAAAAACAAGAACTATCTGGATTATATAGCAGGTCTCACCTACTTTAATTTCTTCAACCTTGAAAAAGAATTGAAGCAATGTTTTCTCTGAACAGGTAGACCAACTCAAACAGGGCAAGACCCCGAAATCTCTTCAATCATAGCAAGTCTTCACGGCGAGCTCTCTGAGTAGTATTAGGTCAGAAACTTTTGCGCTCTCAACTGATCAAAACAGGCCTTATCTTCTGTTCGAACCATTTGTACTCGCGATATTAAAATAATCCTTCCCCTTCAATGTCTCAGGTCTTGTACCTTGCAGAACTATATTGCGTCGGCATATTACGC
The DNA here is from genome assembly GCA_031772625.1 of Pinus tabuliformis. Classification (NCBI taxonomy): domain Eukaryota; kingdom Viridiplantae; phylum Streptophyta; class Pinopsida; order Pinales; family Pinaceae; genus Pinus; species Pinus tabuliformis. The sequence continues at coordinate 458,764,905 of CM062820.1, forward strand.
CATATATCTCTGTGAGCATGAGCTTTTCATCTATTGGCCTCGTGGGTTATGCCAGTCTAACCCAAATTAAATTCTTTGCAAAACCATCCTCGTCGCTGAATTATATGAAATTTTCAGCAATTCAGTGTGGCTTTCTATCATATCCGAACTTTCGTCAGTTTGTATGCTCTGAATTTGAACAGAATGGGTGATGAATCGGCTTGTATTTAGTTCAGAGATGCTTGAGTTAATGCCTTGATGTATTTAATAATTCCATTGGCAAGCCTTCAGATGCTGCTGGTCTACAAGTCCCGTCTTGAAGCCGATCTTAATCAGAGATTAATACAAGTCTAACAAGCCACGGTTCTGAACGGGAATTTTTCCAAAAAGACCTACAAAAAAATTATATATAATCTTTTATCCTTCTAAGTAATTCATTAAGAAAATTGAAGCACCTGCAACTTAAAGGGAAAAAAAAAATTGCAAATCTCGTTTTTTTAGCAGATTATTCATGAAGATGCAACCAACTGCGAGATAACATATCAAATATACGCGAAAGAGGATTTCAGACCTGAATAATTGCCAATTGCGGACTCCAACACGAAGTCCAATATCTTCAATCCTGTAGTCTGTTGTTATCTATCGATCAGCTTCGATAAGCATAATGTGTTATAAATAAAATAAAATAAAAATGCAAATTCATCAATAAGAATTCAAAATCCCTCGCTTTTTTTTTTAAATGGTGGACGAAAATCCAAGGCCCTTGTAGAATAACGGATAGATGGTACAGGAAAAAACGATATCGGACCTGAATAATTGCGAAATACGGATTTCAATCCCAAGTCCTCTGAGCAAAAATTCATATATCCATCCTCTGTAAAGATCCCAGCAGTCGTGCCACGATTCATGGGAGTACATATAAATCGTTATCTTTGACAATTTTAATATTTCTTGCGAGCGGATCCAAGCAGTACAGGCGAGATCCACGGTCCCTTTCAGTCCAAGACACGCTGTTCATTTTACAAAGAGACTGTCAGGTTCTAAGAAGGCATTACCACAAGGTGCGGGGCTCGAATCGGAGTGGTATTACGGAGCTGGATTTTTGACAGAGACCGGGCCCGGCATGGCATGAAACGAGGCGATTTGTGGTCGTTGAATAAATTAGATTTAGTGGAATCACCGGATTCAGGAATTGAGGACCTGGGAAAGACGGCCTGTTTAAAGGAAAGCCCGCCGGTGGCAATTCAGATCTCTATTGTCGTGGCCTTACTGTCTGTTTCTCCGCAATTTTACTGTCTGTCTCAGGGAGCCGGGTGGGCGGCGAAACGGAACGGGATGTTTCTGGCGTGGAAATGTCCGCTGCGGCCTACGCTGAGCTGGCAGCCCTGCGTCTGATTAGGATTATGTTATTGGCGCTCAACAGAAATTACTGCAGTTAAACATAGTGGATATTTATTGTCCCTTCTGCCACGTAGGCCGCGAATTTATAAGTGTACTATTTTTTTTTCTTAAATTAAGTTGGTTGGAAGGTCCATTAGGAAATTCATGGTTATAATGTTAAATTAGTTGGAAGGCCTATGAGGAAATTCACGGTTTGGCTTCTCCAGGTGTTTTAAGCCAATGGTTTAATATAGGACATTCCTTTTACCCAACCCCACCCAACTCATTTATGTTAGGAAGTTATTTTCATTATAATTCTAACACCTTTCCCATAATAACATGATAATTTTGTAGTGTCCCACTTCTTCTTATTTATTGTGATTACTTGATATTTAATGGAAGATTTATGGGTATTTATTTCATTTTAAGAATTTCTTTCATATTGATCAAATTTAAAGTGCAATTAAAAGTAGGTAATGTGTATATATAAATTGTGACTTCTAGTTTAACTTTTTTTATATTTGAGAATGATATTTAAAGGTTTGAATAGTCAATGAAAATGAAACCCAATCTAATATGGTGGTGATTGTAAGAAAACATATATTTTTTTATTGCTAGTTATAATATCATTAATTTGTTGAGAAAAAATAATATTTTTTAAAATAATATGTTGTTTGTTTGTATTTTTAATATTGACATATAAATAATGAGTTTGCTAGTTTTAATATTGTTTAGATCTTCATATTGTTAACAATTTTTTACTCTTTATTGCTAGTTACAATATCATTAATTGGTTGAGAAAATTTAATAATTTTTAAGACAACATGTAGTAGGTTTGCATTTTTAACACTGACACATGAGTAATGAGTTTGCTAGTCCCAACATTATTGAAAAATTGTAGACTTTTAAGGAAACTTGTAGCAGACTTGTACCCTTAATATTAACACATGGCTCATGAACTTCATGTACTCTAAGATTTGGCACTTACTTCTCAAGGCTCCTTTGACTACCTCAAGGTGTTAAAATAATTTGTAATCGTGAATATTAGTTGAAATACCCAATAAAATTTGTAATAGTGAAAATTAATTGAAAAAACAAATAAAATTTGTAGTATTTAATTTTAACTAAAAATGTAAAACTTTATACTCTATCAATAATCCAAATTATTAAAAATTATAAACTTCAAAATAACTTAAATTTATCATAACTTTTTAACCTTATAATTTTTATTTTTAAACACTTTCCTAACTATATAAAAATACTAAACCATTATAAAATCAATTTTTATTTTTAAATACTTTTTATTATCTATATAATTTCTTAAAAAAAATCAAAACATTACTAAAACCAACTATAAAATTAAAATATAAAAATTTACACATTATCTTTCACAAAAATATTTATTAAATATAAATATTTATTGAAACTACAATATTCAACTTGCCAACACTGATTCAAACCAAAATTTAAACCTTTGACCAAAAATGCAAAATTCATCACTTCCCACAACTAACCCAAGCCAATTGGGCCCAACTCACAACCCATACAATATTTTGTGAAGGAAGTCAGTCCATTCAAGTAAAAGTCCCCATCTTGTTGGATAGGAGTGGACATGAAGTCGATGACTTTAAGGCTAAAAGGAATATTTAACTTAAAGTTTTACCTTCATGTGGCAACACATAGTTAGTTGAGTAAAATGATACACTCTACCTCGACCTTTAAATGTGTTTGCTTAAACATGACATCGAGCAAGTAGACCACCTAATTTACTCCAGCTTGAAACTTCATGGAAGTCTAATCAAGCAAGTTAATATAATGCGAAACAAAATAAATATAGATGGATAATTTAATGAAAAATATTTTGGCAGAAATTATATTGTAATATTTTGGTCGATGCTTTTCGTGGGATGGATAATTTAATGAAAAATATTTTGGCAGAAATCATATTGTAATATTTTGGTCGATGCTTTTCGAACCCACGAATGTAGTTCATTGTCACACATTGATAATTATGATTAATAATTGTGTTTGTTTGGAGATCAGAGGATCGACGGTTAACTTTTAAAAAGTGTTTTTGCATAAACATGAATAATATATAAGTTGTAGCTAAATGTTGGGGTTGGAGTGGAGTATGTTTTTTAATAAAATTATAAAGGTTAGTTTTCAATTAATTATAAAAAAATTATTAATAATTTTAATTAAGGTTAGATTATTTAATTTTTTTAAATATATTGATATTATGAGATACTAAAAGTTATAAAATATATTGATATTATGAGATATTAAAAGTTATTGGTAATATCATATATATGATTATTATCTCCAATATTTTTAATATTAATAATCAAATTGGTATTCACACTAGTTTAAATAAAAATTGTTCTTATTTAAATTAAGTTAAAAATTAAGGATTACATTTAAACACGACTCTTGGTTTATGAGCACATTCATAGGGCACATTATTTATTAATGATTTTTCACCTAGGTGGAAAAACCTATCAACTCAGGTGTCAAAACCAACAGTGAGGACAGCCATCTCTGGCTGCTATCCGCGAATGTCGGTTTGACTCATCATAGTTAGATAGGAAAACCATGCCACCTGAAATAACCCGCTGGTGGTCCGTAAGGGAGCAGGCTCATCACTCCTGCCAGATGCCTCTGGGTCTTGGGCCGTTAACCTGTTTCCTTAAGTCCGAGGAAGACGAGCTCTTAGCCAAGCAGAAGCAGTTTTACGGCATACTCCAGGCCCATTATTTATTAATGATTACTAGTAATATCATGTAAATAATTATTATTTAGAAAATGTTAAGTATTTTTAATTTCTGTATTCAAGCTTCTGTGATCCATAATGAATTAAGCAAAGTCTTTGGGTAGAAATCACATAAGAGAAACCAACAAGTGGGGTTCATCATCAGGATCAGATGAAGAGGCGGACCATGGCAAAGGCTTAAATAGAGAGCAATGTAGAGACATAATTTCCAAGTAACATCTATATTTAAACAATAATATTTAAATTATGATATTAATTTATTAATATATTAAAAACAGTAATGGCTATATTAAATAGCTAGTTTTTCAATATTGATAATCAAATTTGTATTTATATTAATTTAAATAAAGATGTTTCAATTTAAAAATTAAAGATTATAATTAAAAGCGACTCTTGGACTATGAACACTTATAGAGCATATTGCCTATCAATAAATATGCAATTATAGAACATATTGCCTATCAATAAATATTTTGTTTCAATCATAGACATATGCCGGGCATATTGTATATCAATGCATACCGATAATATCGCGTAAATAATTATTATCTAAAAAATATTAACAGTATTTTCAATATTGATAATCAAATTTGTATTTACATTAATTTAAAAAAATGCTCCAATTCAAATTATGTTAAAAATTAAAAATTATAATTGCATGTCAATGAATACTTTGCGTCAATCATAAACATGTGTTGATTCATGTTCGCACGCTGCAAAGCTTTCACATATATTTAAAGGAAGGGAAGAATTGAAAGCCCATTCTTGTGGGAAGATTTGAAGGCAACCCACCATTACATCAAGTCAATGAGGAACTCAATGAATATCAGTGATGTTGGTAAAAAAACTATCTTGTTTCCATTTAAAATTATTATTGTAATGATACAATCATGACAGACAAAGCAAATTTTTAGGATCATATTAATACAATAAAGTTTTTTTTTAACTTTTAATTTTTTGGGTATATTATTTGTTAAGTATTAAGGGATTTATTTATTTCCCTCTTATTAAATATAGAAATAATAAATACCAATAGGTATATCTCATGATACATCTCACATTGCCCAAATCATAAATAAATATAAAAACACTTACCTCATGATACATCTCACATTCCCCAAATCATAAAAAATCTTAACTAAATTATAACTTATTTTAATTTTTTATTATTAATAATTATAAAAAGAATTAATAAATGCGTTAAACATATATACAGTTTAATAATCTTAACTATGAAGATACAATCTCACTTTACCATGAATATTATTATCTTGTAAACAACTTTTGTTACAATACCATGGGCCAATACTATGATTTATTAATACCGCATGCCCAATATGACATGTGTTGATATGACAGTTTCTTTAATTAACTAATTTGAGATCAACAACAATATAACCGTAAACAAGTAATGGTTGTCTACGTGTCAATAATTGAAATTGTGCTTTGTGCTTTCTACGGTTAAAATCAACCACTTCACAACTATTTTATGCTTAGCAAGTCTTAAAATCGGGGTTAAATGACATTCTTTTCCATTTGGATATGATCGAGATTCGAAAATATATGCAAGATGAACATGTGATGATTTTGGTTGGGCCAAGATTTTGTTATTTTCATAAAGGTATTCTTTGTGAACACGGCTGAGAAAAATTTCCTGCAAAGGAAAGTTCACCATTCACAGATGTTATTGCCTCAATCTAGGGGGAATGCTTGTGACGACAAGGCATAGTACTTGAATTTGTTGCTTATGGTTTCTTTAAAGTAAGTATTTGAATTTGGACACTAGCTTCTTGCTGGTCAGATTCTGGCTTTCTGCAAAGCAAGTACAATTTCAATGGTTAGAAATTCTAAATTATATGATTATTGCATACTTTGTTAGAATGTCAACACGAATCAGGGCATGTAAGCCGCAGGACTTGTGATTTGTTATATTTAGAACAATGCGTCATTTTGGTCAACTCGTAAAAAGCTCAGTGACAAGGAAAGCTGATATCTAGGAATTCATCGAAAAGATTGAATCTGAGCTTTGTTGTAGTTGTGGAATACATATCTGTCTAAGAGACTTACCTTCTAGCAGTACTTTTATCGATTTTAATAAGTCTTGCACGTGTTGTGTGATGAGATAAAATTTCATGCGTTCTTAGAAGTCAACACATTTGAAAAATACTTCAAATAAAGCATAGAAGCTTTGAGAAGTGGAGCACATCCGCTATTTCTGGCTTTTGTATGTCTTTAAAGGCATTGAACAACTTCAATGGATGCTGGTTCCATAGACGGAGATTCTGAAAGCTTTAGTGACAGGCGTCCTTTACTCATGGAACATATGTCTAGTTTATCAAGTCAAGAGCATGTTGTTATAGATGTAAATTCAGGTAGCTCCGTGGTTTCAGTGACTCCTCAAGGTGAAGTGGCAACTGTCATGGATGCACAGGAAGGGGCAACATCGACAAGCAGACATGCAACATCTCGACTGCCTCCATCATCTTCGTCATTGAGAAGCAGCTCCTTTTCCAGACCTGCTGACTTATGAAACTATGACTGCCAACAATGAGCGAGCCCATTGAATTCAGGACTTTGGATATCAATTGAACTTACCATAACAGTTAGTCAGATAGTAGCTTCCATTATTGTTATATCACTCTCAAGAAATGAGAAGCCTCATGCCCTATTATTTGTTTGGGTCGTGGGTTATGCTATAGGGTGTTTTGCCACACTTTCTCTGTAGTATTTCTAGTAGAAATTTTACAATGATAACAAAGACATGCACAAATAAATAACACAAAAAAATTCATAAATGCATACACATAAACCAGAAATTTCTCCAAATCCCCATACTGGTCAAATTTTATTAATAATATCTATTGTGGTACAAATTAGTTGGAGAAATTGCACCTGGGCTTGCATAAGGCAAGCTACAAGCACCAAGTGATGAGTACGAGAAAGTCAAATGGATGCAATAATCAACACCTCTAGAAAACTGTGTTGTTGCTCCAAAACTGCACTACTGCCTAACTCGCCCCCTAATTTTCCCACTCTAGAGTGCCCAGAAAATTCTATAAAATTAGGAGAGTGCTCCTTGCCCAAAACCCAGAAAAACCCAAAAAGGGTTTCCCTTAGTTCCAACTTTCGAAATTTGACCCTTCACAGCTTGGCCCTCCACCAAATTCGAATTTTGTTATTGTGGCTACTCCTGTCAATATCTTCTCTCCAAACTCTAGAAATCCTCCTCAAATTTCCCTCCCAATGATTTCCCAGCACCCCAGCTCCAAACTCCCCTGGATGATGCTGCCCCAAAAGAGTCTCACTCCAATGACTGCGCAGTCATGGAGGAGATGATGCAGTCCTGTGTATGATAAAGTGAGAGTTGCGTGTAGGTTGGTCATCTTGGTTGTAGATGCCCTCCGCACTCATGAAAATGGTTAAAGAACACTATTGTAGCTTCTTCGGTCAATTCCCCAACAACCTTGCTCCACAAAAAATAAGTGAATCCTCCCTCTGTGTAGTGGTGGCTCCCAGACTGCGTGCTCTACTCCATAAATGCATGGCACATGTAGTTGATGTCTCTTCCAGTCTCAGTGATGAAGGAAAGCCTTCCTAGGGTGGCATTCGAATTCCACTGAAGAAATGTTGAGCTTCTCTCCTTGGGAAGCTCTTGTGCTAAACAACACAATATTGGCTCAACTGAACAACTAAGGAAAATTTGATTTTCAAATAGATAAAAGACCCCTATTGCTCCCTCATTCCTTCCTTTTATAATTGTTGGCCATGCATTCCTTGTGGGTCCCTCCACCAATTCGATTTGCCTCAAGGAATTCGAATTCTTTCTTCCCCAAGTGTGTACTTTATGTGGGCCCCATATTCCACTATCAATTTAATCTTTCATTTTCTCTAATGTTGGTGGCCTCCATCTCTCCAAAAATTAAGTGGGGACTCCCTCCACCCACTTTTCCTAAGTTTACATGCCAAAATATTTCCCAACACCCAATTGCAAAATAGAAATTCATCTTAGCAAAATTAATTTAATTGGGGACATTACAGTCCTCCCCACCAAAAATTGCTTGTCCTCAAGCAATGCCTGAACAAGCACCCTCTCGATCAATTGACCCCAACAGTCTCTGCACACAATACCAGGGTCCCAAATGTACCACTCAGCCATCCCTGATCTCTGACTCGTCCTGCCAGGATCCCAAGCCATCCTGATCAGCATGAGGCATCCCTTGCTCCACTTGTTGTCCAACTCAACATAGGCACCAGACGTCCCCTGCATACCGCCACTAAGTAGAGCATCATGGTAGTATAAAATCCTGATCATCTCCTCATGAAACTGCTCTACCGAATAGTCTCTCTCGTGCACTTCAGGAGTAGACCCCTGAAGATGCAATCCAATCCTTGTGGGATGGAATCCTCGCCTGCCTACGCTTCCCCTGATCTCCTCCTGTTGATCACCTTGCCACACTGGTGAAGTCTGCCACACCACCAACAAGTCACTAAAACCCAATGGAAGATATGGATGACCTTCCCCTATAGAAACCCGCTCACCTCCATGGGTAGTTGAACTGCTAAGCCCTACTAGGCCAAAATCCCAAGCTAGTCCAAAAGGGGTGCCACCATGATGTCGTTGTGCCACTCTGATCATGACGGTTTGCCCATCACGCACAAGTTGTATCCCCCTCTCCTGGGACCTGATGGAAAAATATCTATGGAGTCCCAATGCATCTGGCCCAAGAATCCCCACAATGTCACGACCTACCCATCCAACACTCACTCTGATTTGTAGCAGCAACAAGGAAAACCAGTCTTTCCATGCGACAAAGGCCTCAACGCTCCCCCACATGTCAAACCAAGTGGGAGTTGGGTCATCCTTTGTCCTGCTCCCACTCATCATGAAACAAAGTGTCCAATCAACCAGCCAGATCCCTGGATCCCACAGCCAGAATGACTACGACATAGTCTTGACAGCTACTGGCGCCAACCCGTACCACATCTCAAACCCTTGCATGTAATCGATATATGGCCTCCTTACATCACGAACCAATATAGTGCATACAAATCTTCCCTGTGCCGGCCATACCATGCAGTGGGATCTATCATCCTACCTCCTGAAAGCACTTACCAACACCACCTGGAGTCTAAACATCCGCCTGCATGTAAGGTCCACAAACTATTATGGATGCTCTTGAGACACCTTGGAATGTCTCACCCAAAGGTGGTCATGCCTCTCCCTGAGTGTGGGCTCAAGTGCGATGCAAGTGTTACCTCTACAGAAGATTGGAATACCCCCAAGCTTGCATCCACCAACTTGCACCTTGCCCATATGCCACAGCTGGAAAGCCTCTCTCCTGATGCACCGTGCCTTGTCCAACTGTCTCAAATGAACCTCTTGGGTTCTGTTGCTTGCAATGAGAGCATCAAGGAATGGTATCAAAGTCCCTGACATCAGTGTGCAATGCTAGTGAGTGATAAAGGGCATATCACGGTCGACCCTATGATCAAATCTCTTTCCAAATTTGAGTGTGCCAAATCCAATGGATTTCCTAATGCCCTCGTCAGGAGATCTCTCTTGCGAAGACACCTCAATAAACTGTTGTGTGTCATCATGCTTTGCTGCACACAAATACACACCCCAACACTCCACTACTTAGCCCTGAACTCTGTGGCATAACTTCATGCACCATTGGGTATCAACGCTCAATGCCATGCCACCATGTACCATAGGCCATCCCACATGTGCCCATGAATCCGCCACTCTGCTAGTACACCCACCACAATGTGATCTACACCTCCTCATCTGCCCAGGTACACCTATGTGGCTCAATTCCTCACATGCAATCGAGACTAACGCTACCATGTCAAACTTCAGTAGCTCTAGTGCCCAATATATCAATGAGAAATCACTCTCTCCATATGATGCTCTGTTCGGTGGCTTGATGATGCCACCTCCTCCTACCAACTCCTCCCAGAGTAGTCTAACCATCCTACAATCCCATGTCAACCCAACATGCCATGAAAACTCATGAAATCTTCCTGCTCCTCTGCTAATCCATCCTGTCACTAATGTTGTTAGGAAATCTGAAGGGGATATGAAAAGGTGTGTGCACCCAACCACCGAGTCCATCACGTAGCTACTACCATGACCTACCAACTCCACGATGTGATGGAGAATCCCACCTGGATCCCAACAACAGTTTGGCCCTTGAGCTCCTCTGGTAATCCACAGCCTTCGCTGAGTTGTGGCCATGGATGCATCTAACCTCCTAGCTAACTCCACCAGATACCAACTCAATATATCTCGCCATCCAACCCCAAGGGAAGGATCGAGAGCATAAACTCTCGTACATGGAACTAACCCTCCATCCTACCAAGGATGCACCCTGCGCAACTCATGTCGCCTCATCTCACCATCCTGGTCAACACATAAAATATGTCGAGGTGACTCTGCCTCTCCCTCTCCAATGTGTAGTGGTAACCTGCTAGTGCTACCGGCCAGTAATGTTTGAGTAGGGTTGCCCCATCGCTCCAATGTGAACTCCAACTAAACCATTAGGGAACCCAACTGTTCCCTAACGTGAGTCAGTTTGATTGCCGACTCAGTACAAACTGCTTTCATGCCCTCCAACTCCTCGTTTTGTTGTAGAATGGCCTCTCACGCTGTCGTGGCATTCTTTCTCAATGCTAGAAGGCTAGCCTAAAACTGATGAAACCGTGGAGGACAATTATCCTCTATAAAATCAGTCACCACTCTAGACCCCTATGTCGCTTATGGTACCTCCTAAATTCCAAGTATGCCTCTAGGCACCTCATTAACCTATCGTGGGCGGCCATCGTCTAGAAACTGGCTCATAGCACTAGGTACCTTATCAACTGCTGGCATCTCATCAATAGATGGCCCTCAGATTGTATGCTCTACTCCCTCAACTGGGGTGTCAACTGGAGCTACCAAAGAGGCCTCCAACAATGGTGACTCCTGCGCCACACCGGGTATATCGATGTGTCCCTCACCATCCTGCGTGTCATCCTGCTCAACCTCCTCCTTGAGCTTCTGACTTCTAAAGTCCAGTCTCCACCAGCAGAAATGCCTCCTGGTATCATCATCTAGCTTTCCTCATCCTATCCACTCCCTTTGAGGGGGTCTGGTGCCCTTTCGATCAAAGCTCTCCACGAGCCTCTGTGTGAAATCTTTGTAAGATGTGATATGTACATGAACCAAAGAGATCAGCCCTCGGTACCACCATTCCATAACATCTCCATCCAAATGCAAAGTGGCATGTCTAATAGCATCTGCCTCCCTCATGGGGTTTAGCCGGAAATATGTGTCCAATTCTTGTACCCATTTTCTAACAGAACTCCTAGCTTAACCATCAAAGTGGGTGAGGTTCATTTTTCCTTCAATGATACTCGCTCTCCCTTGAGCCATGGTTTTGTCTATAGTTCACCCATCACAGTGCATACATGCCCAAATCTTCCACGATCTTGTTGGATACTCCACAACTGGTCAAGATCATGCTCTGATACCACTGTAATAATCCTAGTAGAAATTTTGCAATGATAACAAAGACATGCACAAATAAATAACAAAAAAAGAAAAAATCAGAAATGCATACACATAAACCAGAAATTTCTGCAAATCCCCAAACTGGCCAAATTTTATTAATAATATCTGTTGTGGTACAAATTAGTTGGAGAAATTGCACCTAGGCTTGCACAAGGCAAGCTACAAGCACCAAGTGATGAGTACGAGAAAGTCAAATGACTACAATAATCAATACCTCTAGAAAATTGTGTTGTTGCTCCAAAACTGCATTGTTGCTTAACTTCGCCCCTTGATTTGCCCACTTTGGAGTGCCCAAAAAATTCTATAAAATTAGGAGAGTGTTGCTTGCGCAAAACCAAGAAAGGGTTTCCCTTAGTTCCAACTTCCGAAATTTGACCCTTCACAGCTTGTCCCTCCACCAAATTTGAATTATGTTATTGTGGCTACTCCTGTCAATATCTTCACTCTAAACTCTAGCAAACCTCCTCAAATTTCCCTCCCAATGATTTCCCATCACCCCAGCTCCAAACTCCCCCGGATGATGCTGCCCCAAAAGAGTCTCACTCCAATGATTGCGCAGTCATGGAGGAGATGATGCAGTCATGTGTATGATAAAGTGAGAGCTGCGTGTAGGTTGGTCCTCTTGGTTGTAGCTGCCCTCCACACTCATGAAAATTATTAAAGAACACTCATGTAGCTTCTTCGGTCAATTCCCCAACAACCTCGCTCCACAAACAACCAACGAATCCTCCCTCTCTGTAGTGGGGGCTCCCATACTGCGTGCTCTACTCCAGAAATGTGTGGGACCTGTAGTTGATGTCTCTTCCAGTCTCAGTGATGAACGAAAGCCTTCCTAGGGTGGCACTCGAAGTCCACCAAAGAAAGGTTGAGCTTCTCTCCTTAGGAATCTCTTGTGCTAAACAACACAATATTGGCTCAGCTGAACAGCTAAGGAAAATTTGATTTTCAAATAGACAAAAGACCCTTATTGCTCCCTCATTCCTTCCTTTTATAATTGTTGGCCATGCATTCCTTGTGGGTCCCTCCACCAATTCGATTTGCCTCAAGGAATTTGAATTCTTTCTTCCTCAAGTGTGTACTTTATGTGAGCCCCATATTCCACTATCAATTTAATCTTCCATTTTCTCTAATGTTGGTGGCCTCCATCTCTCCAAAAATTAAGTGGGGACTCCCTCCACCCACTTTACCTAAGTTTACATGCCAAAATATTTCTCAACGCCCAATTGCAAAATAGAAATTCATCTTAGCAAAATTAATTTAATTGGGGACATTACATTCTCTTTTGTATTGGTAATACACCCCCCGATATATTCATGTGCAGGAGCAAGATCTTGTATCTTCATCCATTGCTTGCCATTTAGTTCTCCTCCTGCTCAAACTGCCTCTTACACTACAATGTCAGTTCCTCAAGATTCACGAGAGGAAGAAGCCCTAAGTACATCTTAGGCTTCAAGGAGCCATCAACATATGACGGGAAGGAATCCGAGGTAATGAAACATTTTTAAACTACATCAATCCACTCAAAAACGCTGAAACTGGTCCTAAAAATTAGTTGGAACTAAATTCTTGGAGAATAGGAGGAACTCTCACTAAAAAATTGTTTAAACGCAACAATACTCAAAAAGTGCCAACATTAGCAAAATTCACCTTAAAAACTGACAAAAGAACGAGCATGCACGCATGTTGCTCAGAATTTGTTGACTTATTACTAAAAGAGTTACCCTGACATTACAAAATTTGGAAGAAAGCGGCACAGACAAAAAGAAACACATCCATGAAGAACTGAGAATTTGTGAAGGCATAATAAGCCTTAATGAGGCTAAATTAGATACAAAGCACAAAATACAAACTTGGTTACTGAAGTCCAATGGGTGAAGCAATGCATCTTTCTGAGACCTCCATTTGATGTTGATGCTGCGTGGAACGCCCTGCTTTGGTCCCCCGGGGGGCGAATTTTGCTACGACGTAGAACATTCAAACTGCATGTGCTCGTCCTTCAGTTGATGTTGCGACAGAAAAATGCCAAAGCTTGCTGCTGCAATAACTCATCTTGCAAATTACTTTTGTGGGTAGATGATTGACATTTAACCCATTTGTCTCTTGCCACGGATCGACCTGGGAGACACACACTGTTTTCCCATCCACAACAAACATGCCAGTCAATTTTCCATTGCCTTTAACGCCTTACAGATTGAAGCACTCATTGTCCATGCGTACGTTTTTTACTCACCGGAGGTGGACGAAAATGGGTCGCTCGGATTGGCTTCCATTAACAGTGTTTGGACATACAAACCCCATAGTTCACGCCTTCAACGTAATTATTGTTAATATAATTAGAGTTATATGAAAATATTATGATAATTCTATGATTATTGTTTAACATGATTTGAGTTGTATAAAAATATTATTATAATTATAAAATAATGTTCGTTAAATTGGTTTAATGATTTTTTTTTCCTATAAAATTATATTTTGTATTTACATTTTTTAAGAAAAAAATATTTAAATAACCTTGTATCTAGACAATATAAAATTATATTTTGTAATTACATTTTTTAGGAAAAATATATTTAAATAACCATATATCTGGACAATCATTTCCAGATAAACATGTTAGAGATTGTTGAGTATTCCAAGTTTAAATATCCATACATCATTGATGTCAATTTGGGACTTGACCATGTCTGTAATTTTTGAATGAAAAACAATGTACGTTGATAATTCCTGAAACCATTTCAACAACTATTGTAATCTTGCATGTAGGCAATCATTTCTAGCTAATTAAACAAGTCAGAATATTAAGAAGGTAGATCGATATCAAGATATTTTCGGGAACTAACAAAAGTAAAACATCTTCTATTCAAAGTATAGTTCTGCTTAAGAAAAAAACCAAACGAAAAAAGAATGAAGGTAAAGTTTGTTCCATACATCCATCAACATGTTGAACATAATGTCTTCACATAACAAATGTAAAAGGCTTCTATAAGTAAGCTTTGGTTTCTTTCCATAATTAGTTCATTATCGAATTGTAAATTGTGTAAAAGTGCTTTTGAAATTAAAAAATGATGAAGAATTCTCTATCTTAAAACAAGCTAGAGATTGGTGAGTATTCCAATTTTGAATTTCCATATAAACAATGGACATGGTTAATTCCTAAAACCATTTCAACAATTATTGTAAATTCAACATTTTTGTTTAGAGACCATTTTTTGGGTATTGGCTCATTGAGCTAAAAAGTTGGTTTGGCATGCCAATTTGCAAATAGTTTATAGTAATTTTCATATGCTAAAATGAAATTTGTTTGGTAGTACAATGTTTTGAGCGGGGACAATTTCTAGCAGATAATACGATAAGTCGCAGTGTCGAATGATGACTACAATTATCAAAATATAATGAAACAATCTTCATCATATACAAGTGTTAGAAGTCAAGATCATATCTTCTATAAAGACCAATATTGGTAATGAATTATACAACACCCAATACATACAAGTTAAGTCTACTTTCCTTCTTTCCCTTTTCTTGTTCTTATCTTGGTGGTTATATATTCCACTGTTGCTCCCCTAACCTATAATAAAACACTGCCGGAAAAGAAATAGAAGCTACTTATGGTTCTTTCATTCAAAGAAAAGATAGGGTTTTGTATTGGTTTCAAACCTAGAGAGACAATTGGTACTTTAAACAGATACCCTCCCTTTGTATGTTAAAGTTTGTAGCGGGCATTTTGATTTGTTTACCTCATTTGTTAATTGTGCTAGTGGTCAAATTCAGATGTTGATTATTGTTACAAAATGCATAGTTGAGATGTTAGATAGATAGATACTCAATGTGATCCTTTATTTGGAGATTCAAAGGAGCGAGTAGTTGTCCATGTCCATAGCCCAAAAAAAGAATGCTAAAAGTATTATCTAATCCTAGTTTTCTTTCTAACAAATTATCCCTGTATATAATTATTTAATTTTTTTATTTCCATGATTTTCCAGAGATATTGCTCGATCTAAATTGTGATTTCAAGGAACTGCACAATAAATAAGGCGTTTCAGAAGAAATAGAATGCAAATAGAAGGGTTTGAGATATTCAAAGTATTGAGATCACATTGACAAATGCATAAAGCATTATGAAATAATTTCAGAAAAACATAGACATTTCCTATAGACAAGGCCTTCTAAGCTATTTGAAGTACAAATATCACATTGTCAAATGCACAAATAATCTTGAAATAACCTAAGAAAAACTCAAACATTTTCTATAGACAAGACCTTTGTGACGAAGTTTGAAATTCATCACACTGAATTTTCTATAGCTAATGAACTTCTTTTGAAGTATGGTGTGAAATGCTAAGAAACAAAGTATAAAATGGAAAAAAAAACTTCTTGCAACTATAGTAGAAACATGCAATTGCAGGATACAACAAAGAATTGTAGAAATTGCATATGGAAAAAAGAAGAAATTATAGAATTTGTTGCATGATTGTAGATTCAATATTCATATCAATAGTCACTTGACAAGAAATAATACATAAAAACTGTTATCCATGCTTCTTGGATTTGAGATTTGATTATATTGAAACTTGCACAAAACCATTTTGTCATTGCTATTGTATATTTAAACCCAATTTTTTTCATGTGCAATTGAATTTTTTTTTAAGTAACAAAAAGCATAAAAAACTATTTTCTTTGTTCATACCAGACTTTGTGAAACATTTTCTAGTATTAGTAGCTTTGGTTCAAAGCAATGCAAAGGAAAAGGAACATCTGGGCAATTGCAGTTACTGGTGACACTATTGTGTAATCAATGATTAGTTTAGCTACAAGCATGTTTTGATTCCTAGGTACAACAAACCTGCAACAAGAGAAAAGCATACAAATATATTAATGGATTAACACTATTTTGCAAAACATAAATGAAGTTTTTTGTTTTTTAAAAATATTCAATGAAGAAAAGACTATGCACTATTGTTATTATTATTATTTGTTTACTAATGGGCATATTAAAATAGAGTGCTTACATCTATTATTGTTACTATAGGTCAATGTTTGACTACAATGGTTCAATATCAATGATAATGTTGTCAAGTGTGTTGGAAAATTCAAAGTGGCACCTAATAATTCCAATTTTCCTTAACCTTAATACTTGCTTGTGAACTTAGTTAATATTCTTGTGTTTTTTATTTCGATCTTTTCATCAAACAAATATCAAGAACAAAAATAGAAACAATAGAGGACACAAAAATTAGGCTCTTAGAGAGGGAAAAACCCCTCTAAAGGGAAAACATGAAAAACTATTATGTCTTATAGAACCTTCTTCAAATGAGACAACAAAGACCTAAACTCTAAACCAAGTCCTCCTCCAAGTACCTGGTCATCCCTTCAACAAGTCCTTCCCTGATCCTGCACCAACTAACTTCAACTTGCAATTTCAACTTGCCAGCTTCAATACTGCAACTCGACCTACAATTTTCATCCTACAACTTCAACCCTTGTTGCTACTTCAGAAACCCTAGTTCAAATTCTTCTTGAGACCTTCCTAGAGCAGGATAGCTCCTACCAAGGTCAACGAGATCAATATAGAGTATTCTTCTTTCCAACAATTAGACACTGCACTTTGTCTTACTGCAACTCGGTCCTGCAATTTTGACCCTTATTGGGAGTTGCAAAAACCCTAATCCTTTACATGTGTGAGAGATATTGAGCCCAAGAACAAGATTTTCGTCCTTTCTTTCTTCTTCTATACCTTCACTCTCTTCTTCTTCTACTTCCTAGCTACAGATAAAACTTCCTTCTTGAGGTCGAACTTGATGAGTAAGTGAGTGAAAAATGAGGTCAAATTTCCCCTTTATATAGCCTTTCCAAGGGGTCGAATACCCTCATTTAGGCTGACTTGAAGCTTCCCGGGGTGACTTGTACTTTAGGAGCTTCTAGGACTTTTTAGACTAAAAAATAATTCCTTTTCCAATTACATTTTTCTTAGAAGGGTCTTATAAACATGACGTTAACTCCTTTGACTCATGACAATAAATCCTAAGACCTAACAAACCCTAGAAGCATGAAGAACATGATTTTACCTAGAAGACCATCAATTAGAAGCATGAAACCCATGCTTTAATAATAATAACTTTTTTTTTTCTTTTTTTTTTTAGATGGGATACATATTGAAATGAGTTCAAAAACAATTATGAAGACTGAAACTAGTTACATTTTCAACACTCCCTATTAACTAGGGAGGTATTCATAATTTTACAACCAATACAACATCATTCTCAAATTGAAGAGTTCTCTTAAGAAGAGTCACACTGATAAGACAAAATGTAAGCATCATCATTATTACTAGCATTGTTACTAAGGCATAACTTAACAAGCTCAACTTCATTCGAGAGCATTATGCTGGGAGGCTTTACGTGTGAAACCGCACTACCTATACAAGGCACATACCCGATCCAGATGTCTACAAGGTATGTCCTTTTAGGAATATTCTTATCTTGGATCTCCAATCGTAAACCCTTAAATCATATCGGTCATCGTCGACCACTCTTCTATTGGATACCTGTCCTATCCTCAAAGAGTGTTGATACATTTCCTTTCTTAAATTCTATATACTCAAGAAAACCGCAGATGCTTATCCAATATTCCACCATTCTCTCTTCATTACCTGAAGAAAAGAATGCACATGTGATGTCCAACATCACTCCCTCTCAACCAGAGAGGATAACCCTATTTCTTCTTGTCTAGGGAATATATCCTTGCTCCTATTTAAGGAGACTCCTTTGCTCCCTCTCAAATCTAGAGGAGATTCCAAACTTCCTTTCTATTTGGGAAGTCAACACCACATGCCTTATAACTTGTCTTCATAAGAGTATCGGCTACCAGTTCTCCATAGTTGCATGGCTCCCTCTTTTCTCGGCATCTCCATTTATCAAGCTTGCTTCCTTTCGAGGTATCATGGATCCATATTCACTCTTAAATCTTGTGACAGGATCCATGTCAATTTTCTTACTGATCACTTTCATCTTTGGCATCATAGAAGAAGGCTTTGCATTGAGCCTTTCCAAACTTCAAGTTGATCATAGATTCCTCATGAAAGCTTCAGGTTATCTTCTTGCACTACTACCTTTCAATACCAAGATGGACACATCTTGAATTCATAGTTTTCAGGTACTAGATATTGAGCTTCCCTCAACATTATTCATACATTTCCATTCATATAGTTTAACTTGTCTCATCTCTCATCATGTATTCTTGCAACATTCTTCCAGGTAGCAAAATAATATGTAAAACATATAACCAACAATAATTAAAATCAACTTCACCTCATCATGATGACCTTCTAATTCCATCAACCATGGTCCATCTCCATATGAATCTTCCTTTATGCATCAGAGTGCCTGAAGATCAAACTTGATTACCAAGTTGCAACCTTTTCTTCCAGAGATTATACTAGATGTTTAATCATTATTCTACATATTCTAGAGAAAGTATTAATCTTTTATACATCCTTAAGTAAGTAAAAATTTCCTTTTTAAGCATCATACGAAGCATGATACACAATTCTATTCATATGAATCTTATCAAAGAGTTAACTTCAAATGTGAATTCCTTTGCTTCTTATTCCATCATCTAGCTATATGTCTCATAATGAGCCTACATCATGACCCATTGCATTCCTTCATCCCTTTACCAATATTGTTTCCACATTACATGGAATTTATACTAACTTTGTCATAATGCTTCTCCCACGAACCTTCCATAATGATGGTTCTTTTGTGATCATAATTATCCATCTAAGCAAGATGACTACCTCTTACATAATGTTAGATAATTCCTGGAGATTAATATTCAAAATGGTCTATCTATATATTCTTAAAGACTAGATGATTTCTACAAACAAACTTAACCAAGTAAAGTCTACATATGTTGCTACCACATGCTTCTCTCTATGATGCTATACAAAATCAAGTAAACAAAAATGCATGCTATCTGAAGGAAAGACCACTTCACCAAGAATATAACCAAAAAGGCGCCTTCTTTAATAGTAAATATATTTCACTTCTTCATTCTTTGGCTTCTTCTCAGGTTCTCCTACTTCCTTAGCTATGTGAGACTCACTTCTTTCCTTTCTCTTATTGTTCTGTTGCCTTAGACAATCCCTTTTTGATCCATATTTATACAAGAATGAAATTAAATATAGATTTAACTGACACACATAGCTACAAAGAAAACTAAAACTTCAATTCATTAATAACAAATACTGAAAAATTGTTTACATGTAGAATGGACAATAACTAGCTCAAGTAATGGTAGCTATCTTTGAGAAGAGATGTGTCAGTGACACACCTTCTAAATTGTTTTACAATGAGGCTCAAAGGCCTTTTTTTATTATTGAGAAACAATGGAAAACCTTAAACATCCAAAAACCTAAACCTAGGAGATGAAGCACCAAAAGTCTGTGGGCTCTATTAGGGTTAGTTGGTACATCAACTTCTCCGGGTCGTAACTTTGGCATACGATCTCTGTTTGACGCGTACGATACCTTGTTAGAAAGATATATCTAAGGACTACAAGTTTCAATCACAACCAAATGCCATTATTTTTCAGTCTTCCCATTTTCTAAAAAGCGTCATTTTGAAAAAATACCAAGAATAATAAATTGTGCTACAATTAAGGAGTTGAAAGAAATAGTGGCGAGGGTTCAAGTGGAATAGGTGGGTGGCCACCAATATCCACCTAAATTAGTCCTCCCCCCTTAGGAAGCAATGGTCACCATTGTGTTGAGTGCTTCCATTAGATGGGGAAACTTTTGCTGAACTTGGTCCCTAATGAGCCACTTTCCTTGGTGTAGGAGTTGGCTAGATTTGACAACCCGATACAGCTGGATCTTCCGTTGGCGAGTGTTATTGATCTGTTTCCATGATCTAATTAGTTGCGACTTGTTCCATGTAGTTTGGGTTGATCTCTATTGGTTTTAGTTGTTTTGCATTATCTAATGTGTCCAACAATAGTGGAAATCATGGACAAAGGAGGTCCGCATTGAACAATGGGTGCAAGTCGAGGAATGGGGGAATGTTGAGCTCGAAATCGTTGTTTCCCATGACCTTGATGATTCTATAAGGCCTATATTGGAGTGTTTGGAACCCCCGATGGTCTCCGACAATGTGTTCTTTCTGCAAATGTAACCAAACATTGTTTCCCATATAAAACTTATGTGGCACCCGATGTTGATCATGTTGTTGCTTGTACTTGGCATTAGAATTATTCAAGATGTCATTCACCTACTCGTGGATGTGCTGGATGCATTCAATAAACCTAGTTTCTTTATCATCCTCAGACTGCACATGTGTGAATTTTGTCTGTGTACTCACATGAGGCATGGAAACACCAATAAGACATAATAGTTGAAATCCCAAACCCACCTAAAGGGATTGCGGCCAGTCAAGCTATGGAGAGCTCTGTTATAACTATTTTTCACATAAGGGGGGCTCTCATCCCAGGTTCATGGATGCTTGGACTTTTACACACGTAGTATGTGCATTATCATCCTATTGATGATCTATGTCTGGCCATCATTCTGGGGATGGAATGTAGTTGACTTGGTGAGCTTGGTGTCCAATAATGTCCAGAGGCTCAACCAAAATGTGTTCAGGAACCTGCTATGGAGAGCTATGGAGAGATCTGTTATAATTGTGCTTCACATAAGGGAGGCTCTCATCCCAAGTTCATAGATGCTTGGAGTTGCACATGCGTAGTATGTGCACTATCATCTTGTTGACGATATTTTTCTAGCCATCAGTCCGAGGATGGAATGCATCTGACTTGGTGAGATTGGTGTCTAATAATTTCCAAAGGCTCGACCAAAATTTGCTTGGGAACTTGCTATCCTAATTTAATATAATGATCTGCAGGATCCAAAAATGTACCCATACTCATTCAAAGAAGAGTTTGGCAGTGTCATTTGTTATGATACTCTTCTTGCAGGTTGCCAAAAATTTGTCCATGACCACGAATACACAGTCATTACCATGTTTGTTAAAAGGGAGGCCCGATAGGTAGTCCATGGAGATGGATTCCTAGGGTTGGCTGGGAGTAGGTAAAGGACTATACAAGCCTTTATTCTCAATGGTTGGCTTGGCGATGACACAGGGAGTGTAGGATCTAATATATTTTCCAACATCATGTCAGAGTTTTGGACAATAAAAATACTTCTATAGCATGGCCACAATTTTCTCCATACCAAAATGTCTTGTGACTTGACTGTAGTGCACTTGCCCAATTATCTTGGCACGCTCACTTGAAGGAACACAAAGGTGGCTTGGGTAGCATAATAATTAATTCTGGAGGTGGAGATCTGGAACTTGCATTCCATCCACTAGAATTTGGTATGTGATGGTGTACTCAGGATCATTTTTGTAAAGTTGTGGCCATCTATAGGTCTCGTGGCCATAAGAGTTGAGAAAAGGAGTTAGTGCCAACTGAGGCAATCTGCAACATGAATGGTGTTTCCCTTCTTGTATTTAATGTTTAACTAGAATTGTTGTATATATGTAGACCACTTCTGATGTTGATCATTCTGCAACTTCCCTTGTGTCTGTATAAATTGAAGAGGTTAGTAATTTGTGTGGATGACTGCCACCTTCCCCAAAATGTAATTTCTCCATTGTCAACATGCCTACATGATAGGATACATCTCTTTATCATAAGTGGGGTATTTCCAAATTGTATCGAAAAATGTATCACTATGATAGTCCACATGATGCCCTTACTTGGTGAGGACTGCACCAATAGCATAGTCAAAGGTGTCTGTCTCAATTTCAAATGGTTGTTGTAGGTCTACCAATGTGAGTACAAGTGTAGAACAGAGGTGGTGCTTCATCTCAAAAAACGATTCTGTTAGGACTCAGACTAGGAAAACTTTTCTTTTTCTTCGCCCTTGGTAATCTGACTTGAAAGAAAAGTGATATGAGAGAACCCCAACACGAACCTTCGATAAAAATTGGCAGGGTCGAAAAAGATGCGAAGCTCTGGTAGAGTGGTCAGGGCTAGCCAATCCCAAATGACTTGTATCTTAGCTGGATCCACATGTACGCCTTTCTCATCAATGATGTAACTGAGATATTGGACCTGACTCATTCCAAAGTTGAATTTCTCCAAGTTGGCACATAGTTTGTGTTGCCGCGGGGTTTGAAGGCCCTACGAAATGTGTTGCAAGTGCTCTTCCCAACTCTTGCAGAAGATGAGGATGTCATTCAGTTATACAACCATGAACAAGTTGGTGAAAGGTCACAAGATGTCATCCATCAACTTCATAAAATTTGCAGGTCCATTTGTCAACCCAAAAGGCATAACCAACCACTCGAAAAGGCCCTTCTTGAATTTGAAGGAAGTTTTACATACATCTGTTGGTTCTATTAGAACTTGGTGATAACCAAACTTCAAATCAATCTTGCTAAAATACTTGGCCCCCTTAAGCTATTCAAGAAGGTCATCAAATTGGGGGATATCTTATTTAGTGCTCGATAATCAATGTAGAGCCTCCAGGTCTCATCCTTCTTTTGTACAAGTACAATCAGGCTCCCACAACATGAGGAACTTGGTCGGATGTGCCCTTTTTGTAGCAATTCATGGATCTGTCACTTGATTTCTTCGTTTTCTAGAATAGAGTGGCGGTATATTGGCCCATTGGGTAGAGGTGCTTCAGGAGTCAGATCAATCGAATGCTTGAACTGGTAGTGCAAAGGTACCCTTGTGGGTGAGGAGAAGATGTCCCTATATTCTTCCACAACCTTATCCACCTGCTTTTACTGCATCGCGGAACCCTTCCCCCGGGGCCATGGATGTGGCCATGATCTCCCCCTTACTTTGTGAGTGAATTAGAAAGAAAACAAATTTCCCAGTATGGGAGAAGATCTTACTACATTGCTTAGTAGAGATCAAAGATATAGTGATAGGAGGGGCTACCTCTGGTATTACGTATAATTTTTTTCCCAAAGAAATAATGGCTTTGTGAGGCGTGGACTGATACACGACATGATGCTTCCACAAGTATGGTTGGCCTAATAATACATCACAAACTTCAAGAGGAGAAACATCACACAGTACCTTATCCTGGAAGGGCTTGATGTTGTAGGGAAGGTGACACTATTGGCTGACGCGAAGATCTCCTCCTTTGTGGAGCCACCCAATGGTGTATGGTTATGGGTCTGGTGTGGTCGATAGACCCAACGCTTAATGAAATCTGCTAAGATGAGGTTCTTTTTTATCCTGTTGTCGACAACGAATTGCAATGAAGACTCTTTCACCCACATCTGTGAGTGGAAGAGGCACCCCCCTTCCTCTGGATCTTTAGGATTAAACTTCTGGACCTTGGTGGTAACAATGGTGGAACTAGGCTCCACATCAATAATCTACTTCCCTTTGTCATTTCCCTTGTCCTGTTCCGACTTAGAGTTGGAACATGCCTAAGAATCTGAAGCCTTCAACTGGGCCACCAGTGACTGCTTGGTGTTATACTCACTTGTGTTGTGAGTGGGGCTCTTATCGAACTCACACCACTTCCCTATGTCCTTCTTCATCCTCGTGTTGCTATTATTTGTATGTGGCTTCGAAGGGTTGTATTGGGTCACCCTGCCTTGGATTTTTCCTTTGTTCTATTGTTTGGGGGCACCTTTTCCTTTCTTTGAATTCGCAGATCCAAAGTCTCGCTTCTTCTACTTAAATTTTTGCTTAATCTTGACAACATATCAGTATGCGGTGCCAAGCAAAGAAATGTACAGGAACTCTATATCGTCCTGAATGTATTTATGTAGATAGTTGCATTATTTAAGTACCAAATGCCACTCAAAATCCTTCATACCCAATTTTGTTCGAAGGGTATGAAAAAAATTTGTGAACTCCAACACGTCTTGGTCCCTTCCCTACCACAATGTTGTCCATTTTATGTACTTATGTTCATAGCTCCCGACAGGGTAATATTGTTCCTTGACAACGTCGAGGAAATAATTCCAAGTGGGTGAAAGTGAGAACAACGAGGGTTCATTCTTGTCCCTCTGCTCATAGTAGGTTTCCCACCATTCCTTGACATGGGGGCAGCTTTGAGGAGAGCAAAAGTAATCTTTTCCTTATTGGAAAAATCATGAACCGAAAATATCCTTCTAGCAGATTTAACCATTTATCTACAACATCTGCATCTATTTGACCTTCAAATATAGGAATTCCAAAGTTAACTTGTACCTTAAAGGGAGTGGCACCTCTATGGTGGCTTCCAGATGAATATGCTTCGCCTGTTGATACCCGCCAAAGGATCTGGGAAAAGTTATCCATCATCTCGTTCCTTTTTCACTCTAGGGCTTCTTCGAGCAATATTTTGAAAGGTTCTCCTGCTCCCTTGTCTTTCTTTTCCTCCGCCATGGGAGGTTGTTGAGGTCAGTGAGGCCGATTTCACAAAGGCTCAACTATTTCAACTACTAACTCCCCATACCATGACCTCGTTGGGGACATGCACATAAAAACATAGAATGAGAAGGCTGCTATGATACCACTAATCTAGATTTATGCAAGAATGAAATGAACCACAAATTTAACGGAAACACAGAGCTACAACAAAAATTGAAATTTCAATTCATTAATAATAAATACTGAAAAATCATTTACATGTAGAATGGTAACAAACTAGCTGGGGAAATGATATCTATATTTGAGAAGGGATGTGGTGGGTACATGCCTTTTGAATTGTGTTAAAATGAGGATAAGAGGACTTTTTATTTTTGAGAAATAATGGAAAACCCTAAACATCCAAAAACCTAACCCTAGGAGATGAAGTGCCAAAACTCTATGGGCCCCGTTAGGGTTAGTTGGTACATCAACTTATGGGGGTCGTAACTTTGACATAAAATCTTTGTTTGACAAGTTTGATACATTATTAGACTCAAGGGCTCTGGAAGTCTAGGACCCAAAAAACTACCAAAAATATTAAACTGTGCTATAATTAAGGACACTTAAAGAAATGGTGGTGGGGGTCTAAGTGGAATAGGTGGGTGGCCACCAATATCCACATGGATCAATTTCATAGTATCCATATTCATTGCATTTAAAGCATTGAACCTTGGACATATATTTCTTCTTAGACTTCCCGAACTTTCCTTTCTTCAGCTTCTTGACTCAAGCTAGAAAGGACTGAGACAACTCATCTGATCCAATGTCATCTTTTACCTTGACCCTTGATTCTTCCAAAATTCATTATGCCCACAACTCATAAAAGGGGGTTGAATATTTCTGAGAGTATTTTCTTGTGGAAAAACTGCTCCATTCTAGTGGCAATGCATTTAATACACATATGGTCATTTCTGAATAAGAAATTGTCTCTCCAAGTCCATATTAGTGATCTCTTAATTGAGATATTTTCATTAGGAAGGATTCCATGTCCTCGTCCTTTGATTTATTCATCTTGTATAGTTTATTATTCAAATACATCTTTTGTCCCGATGTACTCACAGAGTACAAGTTCACTATCTTCTCATACATAGCCTTAGAAGTTTTCAAATTTACAACAGATGGAAAAAGAGGATCCTTGATTAATTCAATCCCTTACTTCCCATTTCTTGTATTTTGATATATATTGAGTCTTGTCTTTGCTAGGTTCAGTGGTTTCCCCAGTTACATATTCCATTACCTTCTGCTCTACAAGTGCAAGGTCAATCCTTTTCTTCCATGCAAGATAGTTTGATTCTCCAATGAGCTTATTTCTCTCCTTGCAGAAAGAACCCATATGACCAGTAGATTCAGAGATAGAGTAATAATATGATACTTACTTGATAACCAATATTCCCCTCTTATTTAATAATGTCTTCAACCTATCCTGATGCCCTCAAGGCCTTTGAATAAAATTCAATAATTTCCTTGAAATATGTTTCCTAATATTCCTCCAACAACAACTTTCAACAAAGATGAATGATACCAATATCTTTTTGATGCCTCCTTCAAATATTCCTTTCAAAGCTCAAGAGACAACCTTTCTTGTAGTCTCACTCCCAAACCTTCCTTAGATGACAACTTGATATGGTCTTGATCTTCTTCAATGTAGAAACCCTCCTTTGTGATCAACATGTCTTCTACTTATTTGATTCCACAAATGATTTCCCTTGACAAGCAAACTCTTCTTTGTGTCCACATGATGATCCTTCCACCTGACTTCTTGTTTACCTTAGCTCTAATACCATGTTGGAAAATTTAAAGTGGAAGCCATTAATTCCAATTTTCCTTAACCTTAATACTTACTTGTGAACTTAGTTAATATTATTGTGTTCTTTATTTAGATATTTTTCATCAAACAAATATCAAGAACAAAAATAGAAACAACAAAGGACACACAAATTAGGCTCTTAGCTAGGGAAAAACCCCTCAAAGGGGAAAACCCAAAAAACTCTTATTTTCTTATAGAACCTACTTCAAATGAGACGACAAAGACCCAAACCCTATACCAAGTCCTCCTTTAAGTACCTGGTCATCCATTGAACAAGTCCTTCCTTTATTCTGCACCAACCAACTTCAACCTGCAATTTGACCTGCCAACTTCAATACTACAACTCGACATGCAATTTTCGTCCTGTAACTTCGACCCTTGTTGTTGCTTTAGAATCCCTTGTTCAACTTCTTTTTGATACCTTCCCAGAGCAAGACAGCTCCTCCCAAGGTCGACAAGATCAAGATAGAGTATTTTTCCTTCCATCAACAAGATAATGCACTTCACTTTACTGAAACTTGGTCCTGCAATTTCAACCCTTCTTGTAAGTTGCAAAAACCCTAATCCTTCACACATGTGAGAGAGATTGATCCCAAGAACAAAATTTTCGTCCTTCCTTACTTCTTCTAGATCTTTTCTCTCTTCTTCTTTTACTTCCTAGCTACAGATTGAGCTTCCTTCTTGAGATCGAACTTGATGAGTGAGTGAGTGACAAATAAGGTCGAAATGCTCCTTTTAATATCCTTTCCAAGGGGTTGAATTCCCTCCTTTAGGCTGACTTGTAATTTAGGAGTTTCTAGATTAAAAAATAATTATTTTTCCAATTACATTTTCCCCGAAAGGGTCTTATAAACATGATGTTGACTCCTTTGACTCATGAAAATAAATCCTAAGACCTAACAAAACATAGAAGCATGATGAACATGCTTTCACCTAGAATACCATCAATAAGAAGCATGAAACCCATGCTTTAATAATAATACATTTTTCTTTTCTTCTTTTGTTTGTTACATAGGATACATATTGAAATGAGTTCAACAACAATTATGAAGACTAAAACTAGTTACATTTTCAAGAAATTGTTAGAGTAAAAATTCCTTTGACAAAAAGCTTGCATAAGTGGAAGATTGTCGATGACATGTTGTCCTTGTATTGTTCAAAGTTTGTGTCAGTAATCGCTAGACAATATTATACCAATTGTGGCATTTTCAATTTGCATTCTATTTTTCCATCATCAGTGTCCAATATGTATTTAACATTATGTTTGTGGTTGCATGTTTTATTTTATTTACAAATTGCACATTCAGATGAAAGCAAAAGCATAGGTTGTTTACAATTGCTGCATATTTTTTGAAATGATGGAGATATTTTTTTTGGCTTTAATGTACTTTCTACCTGTTTCACAGGTCAATGGGATTTATAAGGGAAAAATATCTTTGGAAAAAATATATAAGTTTTTGCAGGGAAACATGAAATATATTATAGTTAAAAGAAAAAAAAAGTTGATAAACTTGTGTTTTTTATTAGACAAAGGAGAGTAAATAAAACACAAGACAAAGGAAAGTAAATGTGTCTTGGGAAAGTCATCATTGAGAGTTTCAATGAAGCTTGTTGCAAAAGGATGTAGTGTCTGGACTCATCTTGGACTGGTTCTTACGTTGTTCTTTAAAATGTATAGTGTTGTGATTTTTGACTATAGCTCGTATTGTATTTTTAGAAAGTGTTCTCTGTATATCTCAGTAAGTTGCAATTGTAACGGAATTGCAGAAAGTGCATGCATGTTGGTGAATCAATAGATATATAAAACTAAGGAAGAAAATAGGATAACTACTTTTTTGACCCATGGAAGAAAATAAGCAAATGTTTTATTGTAATATCAAACTTACAATTGCAATATCATTTGTTGTTACACCATCTTTGTTAGTAAGTTCAAGCAACTTATTGTTTTGCTGGCAACCTATTATTATTGCTTCCACAAAACCAAATGCGTATCTGTCAAGTGACATAATGGTATTATGTATCATACTATCTAGTGCCAATCTACGACTTTTGCAAAATAGTGGTATTTTTTGAACTAAATTATTTTCCAGTAGAAGAATGCAATACTGCACATCCCCTCTCACATATATTCCTTTGATTTTGATTGCAAATTCTTTAACCCAAAGACAGTTTCCTAGTTCAAAAAAACTATTGAAATGTTTTATGAAGTTATTGTTTATGTTTACTGTTATCATCATTTGCTCATCCTTGTCAATCAAGTTGGCATGAAGAAATTGGACCTTTGAAGGAGAATTTGGAATTTTGTATTGGATATGACATCTAGATGAGATATGGATAATTGAACAAGGGTGTAGTAGCATTTTCTTATATTTGCATAGTTGAAAAGGCAATTTGTTTGTTAAAAAGAAACGCAATCGACTAGAAACAAAAGCATTTCTCAAACAAAGGAAACTAAAATCAAAGTGCAATCTGACCGTTTTGTATCATGTTCTTATGTTGTTTGTTGAGCTACAATTTTAGAGCTAGCATTTGATGTGTTGCAACTATCCATATCGATGTTGTGCAATATTTTGGAATCTGTTATCTTGGAGGAAGAAAACTGAGTTAATGATCTATTTTGACCAAGTGATAACACGGTTAATGCAAAAATATTTTAATTCAATATGCTCTTATCAAAGGATAACTGTTGAAAGCAAAGTGAGAGAACCATGAGACCAATTCCATACTCAACTATTCAACTATATGGAGCATAGTTCAACTCTATTCATATGTAGCTAATTTCTATCATAAGGTTGATCCAAGAGCTTACAAGACTTATGAAACTTGAATTAGTATAATGGAGTACTATCACAACTTTTATGCTCTAAAAACATATGTTAGTTTTTTCCTTTGTTTCCTTGATGGAAATTGTTGTGTCTGTGACTATGATTCTATATTATCTATTTTTATTATATATGATCTTCACTCAACAATAATGTTTCATGTAATGGGAACTGAGATTTGGTATGTTTGGTGTAATGATTTCAAAGATTACATATATGAAATCTAAACTTATTTTCTGTATGCAATTTTCAAGTTGACTTTTTGATATGTTAGATTCTTATTTAATCTTGATATGCGAATAAACAATATTAAAGTTTGTAACTTAGTATACGATGCTTAAATTTATAATCTTAGAATTTTTTGACCAAAGGATGTGAAATCAATTTGATGTTAAAGTACGATGAAGATGACATTGTACAAAAATATCATAATAACTTGTATGTAAGCTTGGAACATGTCACAATCAAAATACTTAATTAAATGATATTGCAAATAAATAAAAACTTGTATGTATGATGTATCAATGTGTTTTACTTATAAAGGGAAAAAATGATTTGTCTTGATGGGTAAATACAAATTTTTTGTGGTGAAACTAGAATAAGAGATTCGAATTTGATGGTTAGAGCAGTTTATTCTTTTATCTACTTTTTGTTGTTGATAGGATGTTGTTTGTGTGATGTCTTGGTAACTTTATTTCCTATTGTTTGTTTCAAGTGCAAAGGGAGAACTTGTCAATTTTGAGTATTTTTTATTCCTGTTGCTTTATTTCGAAAGTATTCCACAATTTTAGCTTATATGTTTAGCATCCTATTATCAAAATAGAATCATGTATCTTAAAGGATGTGGGATGGAAACTAATTTGAAATCAAATGTAGAGTTAAAAACAATTAGAACTTGTGGGGTTTTATAAATCGTTTTTCTATATTGTTATAAAAAAATACAAAAAATCGCTTTGCAGTACTAAAAATTGACAAGTTTGTTCTTTTGATTTGAAACAAATTGTTGGCTATAAGACTAGCTAGACGTCATGGCAACAATGTCATTTGAATAAGAAAATAGATAAGAGCAAATATGTTTCAATATCTAGATTCAGATGTTTGTTTCTAATTTTGTCACAAAAATGTTGTTGTGAAATGGTCATAATGAATTTACTAGAAAATGGACAGGGAAAGCCAACTAATTGGTATTGGTTATTTTGGATTGACATAAGCATGGAAAAATGTCATTGTCATTGATTCTAATTTTAATTGAAGCATTTATAATGATTAAGTGTTTTTTTCTTTTCTTTTCTAATTGTTAATTCTCATAAAACCCTAGTAGGAAAACTTGATAATCCTGAATGCAAGTTAAGAAAAGTAAAAAAAGTAAGGACCCTTGATACAAAGGTGAGTGGATCAATGACGGGCATTGGTTCAAGACTAGGCACAAAAAACGATAAACCAATTTCATATACCTATGCTTAGGCAAAGGTTAAATAGGTGAACACAATCAACAAATGTAATTTGTGTTGAAAAGATGGGAGGCCTAATGGTACTTGAGTGTGTGTGGTTATGTATGAACAACATATATCAAAATTGTTCACAAAAAAGAGATATGATTGGTTTCTTGTGTTTGCAATATATTTACAAAGAAGGTCGATCAATGCATAGTCATGCCAAGTCCTTTTGTGTGGAAGATAAAAACAAGAGTTATAGAACTATCAATTCTTCAAACTTGAAATGGCTAGAACAAATAAAATTTTAGAAGAAATTACAAAACGATATTTCTCCAAAAAAGTATAGTCATCTTATATCGATTGAATATACTATAGACATAATGCAGAGAATTTTTTTTAGTCCTATAAATCCATGTTAAATATACAAGATGGAACTAGTTGTTGTAAAGAGAGATACAAATACAATTTCAATTTAATGAATACAAAATTCTAGTAAATTAAGTCAAAGAATATGATGATGAATAAACAATATTGAATTGTTTAGTATCCTTTGTATATCGAAATCTATATCGATTTAAAGTGCTAACAATCTAAGTGGCCGATTGTATGGCTTTTTGTTTGGTTTTTGCGGCAAGATCTCGCCAGCATTTAGCTTAGATACATCTATATGAGACATATATACTCTCATGTCATTGTCCATATATGCTATGTTTATATTTCTTATATAAATACAATTATGCTTAAAAAAAAAAACAATCTAAGTTACAAGATCTCTGTATTTTTCTATATAGATAGTAGAGTTAAAGTCTCGATTGAGGATTTTATAATTTGTTGACCATTGACAATAATAAAT
This sequence comes from Pinus tabuliformis, assembly GCA_031772625.1. NCBI lineage: Eukaryota > Viridiplantae > Streptophyta > Pinopsida > Pinales > Pinaceae > Pinus > Pinus tabuliformis. Next base: position 458,796,926 of record CM062820.1, read on the forward strand.
AACATGACTACAATAAGCATAATGCTATAATAAAAATTGTGGTTAAGAGAGAGAATATAACTAGATACCTTGGCACATTTGTTGGAAGTAATGTATCTCAAGCCTCCATGTTCTTCCATGCACATTTTCCAGTCATATAGATAAAGAGACCTAAATGAACTAAATTCCATAGGAAAACATGTTTGATTCTACATCAAATAATAGCCAATATATAGCTTGTATCAATTAATAATGAGTTCACAGACAATAAGTATCTAATTATTAGGAACTAACTACACAACTATAAGTTTATGTGATTAAAGATATAGTTAGAAATGGTAGCAAGGAATAGATTCATAACTTGATTAATTATTCAAGTTGGTACCATTGGCACTATAAGACAAATATCATGATGGTCTATTCAATAAGCATCAAAGACAAAATCCAATTCTATCAAATGGAAAATTTGTCCAAAAGTGATCTAACATAAATCCAAAGTCAATTGTTGTTTTTTTGTATGAAGAGTGAAATCATTTGCTTACATAAATGATAATAGTTCTTTATGCATGTTGTGGTTTTGCAACATGTTCATGTGGAAGTTACCAACAATTACAATTGGATATTTTTCAATTGCATTTGTCAATGTGGTATTGACAAAATGAATGCTTTTGATTCAATGTAGACATTTGCAATTGTCAGGGCAATTCCATGGGAACAAAAAGTAGTAATCGTGACTCAATGTGGTCTGTTCTATAATTGTATGGTTTTTTAATTGACAATTTTTTCTTGTAATATGTGTTGAGAAATCTAGGGAAACTTAGTTAGGGATTATTTAAATTGATTTCTATTATCTTTGACACTTTATTGTGATGTTTCTTATATTATTCTTTGTAGTTATTATTATCTTATCATCAAGACAAATGACAAACAATCAAGATCACAAACAAGGAACACAAGATGCAGGCACACAGTTAGGGAAAAACCTCTATGAAGGGGAAAACCCAATCAAACTCTTCCACTAGTAGATTCATATCAAATTGAGATAACCAGGACCTAAGACCAAGATAAGTGACCTCCTTCACTCCACCAAGTCTAACTTTCATGAAATTGTCATCATGCCAATTAGCTTTTTCAGTTCTTCTCTTCCAACTTTTACAATTTCTAAACTTCAGCCTACAGTAAGTCAATCCCCAACCCACACGTGTGACAAAAAAGATAGATATTTTGGATTCCTTCACTTGTTTAGGATGACTCCTTTCTTCACCCTTTTTTCCCTTCTTTATCAAAGCCTTTTCACTCCTCTTTTATGTGCCTTAAACTTCAAATCAAATGCCTTGATGTCACATACTAAATAGGTCGAATTCATGGCTGTTTATAGTTGTTCGAAGCTAATTTTTGAGGCCGACTTGAATAGTGGGTAGGCTTACTTGATGGAGGAAGCTAATTTTACAAAATTGACTCTTCTACAAATTTATTTCTCAATGTACAAAGCCCAAGAAGGGTCTACAATTTTATGAAATGGACAAGGACTTATGACTCAACCCTAGAAGCCTTCAATGGAGGCCTTTTACCTAGAAACAAATAAACAAACACATGAAACCCATGCTTAATAATAATTTTCTTTTTATAAATAATTTTTCTTTTTCTTTCTTTTGACAGATAGATTACATCATGACTAAAATAAAATTATGAATATCGACACTAATTACATTCTTCAACACTCCCTCTTAACTATAGAAGTATTCACACACACACACACACACACACACACACAAGGGTGAAATCAAAATGATATGTTCCACAAAGAGTCATAGCATACGCAATACTAAAGATTAGATACTTGACCAAGGTATCTAACTGGTTAGGACTAAGGTGTTATCCAATATTTTCCCACTATAGGAATCATCAGGCTTCAACTCTAACACCAACCCATAGGGATCTAGGTATCATATCCAAGGTTGGAGCTCCACAAGACCAATCATACCCACCCTACTTTGGGATCTAGACATCATCACGGGTCGGCTAGATGTCCTCCCAAGCATCATACATGTACACAACCCAATATGCTTTTGCTCTCCTTATAAACTAAATCAGATATATCCACCAGTCCAAGCATGCTTCCAAAAATGTTCAACCTTCTTATGGAGAGATCTACCTATACAATCACAACACCAGTTAGTATCAAACTTTCAATATATATATTTGTGTGTTAGCATAAACCTTCGAGGTCCTCAATCATTCTGATGTTGCTTAGATCATCACAATATCCAAACTCAGTTTTACGGAAGCTTCCTTATTCAACTTTTCTAGTAGCACCAAACTCAACTCAACACTTCTTCCAAACTATCCAAGTCTTGTTCATCAATCACAAATAACCTTCTGTAGTGCTTTAACTATTCTCAGATCTCAATCATCCCTATGGTATTTACATCACGTTATCATTAGAGGAGACTAACTTTTCAACCAATCTCACTCTTAACTAGGGAGATATACACTTTTTCCTTCATCCAAGTTTCTTCTTAACTAGGGGATAAGTCCATCAACAATTTTATTCTTGTTGAATTGAGACTTCTGTGATCCATATTAAGTTTAAGAGGAATTCTTCGACGTAAATCACAAGATAAATCATTTGTCGACGCGTTTCGAACCAACTAGTGTGGTTCATCATCAGGACAAGTTGAAGAAACAGATCCAGCTTAGCATGTTAAATAGCCTAAGCAGAGCCTCCAACGGCTATCTTGTACAACGGCTAATTTTGACTTTAGGACCAGAGTCATACAAAATATTATAATTTAATGGAAATAAATTATATTAGGTGACCAATAAAAATTATATAAAATTATAAATTAATTTAAATGGTGTTAATGGTTAGTTAAAAAGATATTGTTTGATAATTAAAATAATAAGTTATTTAGTATTTAAATGGGAATTAGTTATATAAAGGACCTTTTTTAATTATAATATGAATATAAATTATATGAATAGATATCTATATATATATATATATAAAGTAATATACATAAAAGTTAGTTAGAATAAAAATATAAATATAAAGTAATAAAAGTTAGTTAGAATAAAGATATTGGAACGCGAAAAAAATAAAATAAATAAATAAATAAAAATAATAATAAAAAAAATAAAATAGAAAATTAAAAAAATAAATAAATTAAAAAAAATTAATAATAATAATAATAATAATAATAATAATAATAAAATAAATAATAAAAAATATTAAATAAAATATATATATATGAATAAAAATAACAAATATATAAAATAAACTTAAAAAATAAAAATAAAAATAAAAATAAAAATAAAAATAACCAAATAAATAAATGAATGAATAAAATAAAATAAAATAAATAAAAATAGAAAATAAATAATAATAATAATAAAAATTGAAATAAAATTAATAAAATAATAAATAAAACAAGCGAGCGACACATTCTAAAAAGAAGAAGGATAAGAACCGGATCAAAAGAGAACTACAGAGCCAACAGGAGAAACCCTAGGAGGAAAGAAAAGACAAGGCTCCAAGGAAAAAGAAACGTGAAATAAAGGAAAAACAAAGAAAGCTAGAAAAAGCAAGACTAGGAAGAGAGGGCAGGGATCCAGTAGCTACTTATTCTTCCAGCCACACAAGCTCTTTCTTTCACATCATCATTTCACCAGAGAACTTTGATCTTCCAAAAACTTTATTTCATTATTCCTTATAACTTCAAATGGAAGCAAGGTCATCTATCAATCATTAACATTCTTATATCTTCCTCTTTCCATCATGCTCAACATCATCATCATGAAATATGAGGTAGGTAAGCATCTTCAACATCTTGAAGACTATGTACCTGCAAACAAGTACATGAGTATATATGTAAAAGAGCATGAAGTCAACTTTATCAATATAAGATTAGATTGTCATCACAATGGGAGCATTTAGGGTTATCAAATCAATCAAACTTTAAAACATAAACTTAGTTAGCAGTCAACTAGGGTTTCACTTTCAAGCATAGATCTTTACAACAAATTTTGCCAGGGTTTTTGTTACAAATCCTAGATTCCATTCATCAAGACTAAAGCCTTAGATATTAGCAACTATATCAGGTTTAGAATTTCAATTATAGAGAAAGAATTTTACATCTAGGGTTTCATTATCAAGCCCTATAAACTTATAACAATTTCTACTAGGGTTTTGTCGTAAACCCTAGATACAAACATCAAAACTTCAATATTAGGTATTCAACAAATTTACCAAGTTAGGATTTCAAGCATATGGAAGCACATATAGCTAGGGTTTTATTCTTAAGATCTTACATTAACTATTATAAGGGTTTTTCCATAAACCCTTATTTAACGAACCCTAAAAATCTAGGGTTTCATCATATAACCTAGACATCAACAATAAACCGTAAAAACTAGGGTTTCATATTAACAAACCTTAAACATCAAGATATTAGGGTTTCATTATATGTTTTAGACTTTATCAACAAACCCTATGTAGACTATGGTTTCATCATTAATGTCAATATACCCTAAGCATCAAAAGTTTTATGGTTTTACCAAATTAAACAAAAATATAATGTGTGATAAGGGTTGAGTTAATATAGAGATTAATCACCCTAACAATATATAATATTAATGATTTTATAACAAACCCTAGATATGAAAAAGTTATTAAATACAAAGAAAATTTCAAAATGATCGTACCTTTTAATGAAGACGATTAGCTACAAATCTTGTGGTCTTAGACATATCTTGAGTTGCTACTTTTAAAAATCTTGTAAGGTTTCCTTATTGAAGGGCTTCCTCTAAATTATGACAACATCTTCATGGTTCATTGTGAGTCAACTTGTGCCCAAGGATCCAACTCTATTTACCAAGTCACCATTCTTAATATGTACCTGCAATATTTATTAACAAGCACAACCAAAATATACAAGAACAATAGTGTGATGATTATTTGGGTTTTCCATTACTCCTTTTGGAGAATGGATTTCAAGAGATTTTAAGTACAAACCCTTACTTTCTCTAAAGAGAAATATGTCAAAAACTAAACATAATTCACTTCTAATTTGCAAAGGATTATCATGTAATTTGTATTGCTTACAAACCCTAGACATTATGAAATATGTTTTCTAAGTGAATGAGGTTTTCATATATATACTATCTAGGTTTTACAATTATAAATATTCACAACCTTTAACACAATGAGAACTTGAAACCTAAGAAACTAAAAATTTCATGTTAGACTCTTAAATAAACATGTTATACATACCTCAACATTACAGACCTTTTTATTTCATGATTGAAGGATTGACATACCAATTGAGCTTGTAGCTTTTTCTTGCAATCTGAATACATATTGTTAGATGACTTAAAATAAAAGAGAAATATCAATAATTACTTTAGAAGTGGACTTCAAGCTTGATGCTTTGTCTTGACTGTAGTAAGAATGGGCTTGCTACATGTCTTTAAATAGACTTGTCTCACACCGATATAGTCCGCTTCCTTCAAAGAGACTTTAAATAGAAATGATTACATTGCTCTTCAATTTTTTGGTTAGGGTATAAAGAGCTGATATAGGACTTGAGTGTGATCCTATGATTATTGTTTCACTGATCCATTGATATAGCTTTTCCAAATAAACTTGGTATGAATGTTTAGGCAAAGGCTTTCTTGTTCTTTAAGGTCATCTTTCTCTGCTATAATAGATCTCGGTCTTCATATATATATATATATATATATATATATGATGTTTCCTTTATTCCCCACTACGAGCAAAGAGAAAATACTAGGAAGGTATTTTTGGTAGACCAATTCTGAGATTACAGTCCTTACAAAAGTTGAGATCCATGTGTAGGAGTAAACAAATCTATGGATATATATACATATATATATATATATATATATATATATATATATATATCACAGATTTGTTTACTTGTACACATGGATCTCGACTTTTGTAATGGTTGTAGTCTCACAATTGGTCTATCAAATAGACTTTCATGGTCTTTTCTCTTTGCTGGCAGTGGGGAACAAAGGAGACACCATAGATTTTAATTTGATCACACATAAAGCTCAGATTTATAACATGTGCCTAGGTCTTTCATTCCATAGGAGTCTCGGCCCCTTTAGAGATTATGGTGACTGTGGCTCAGTAACATTCCTTCAAAATAGACTCACAATGCTTCCAATTAGCTCAACACTTGATCCTTTTCCTTGCTTACTATTTAGGACTTCTTCTAGTCCATAATGAGACTACTCAAACTTGGATTGGTCACCCAAAATTTGTGCATAAGCTTATGAACTTTTGGATTTTTGAGATTTGAGAATTCATATTCTTTTGAAGTGATTTTAGAACTTTATTTTTAAGTCTAGGACTTCGTTCCTCTTCCCAGAGGGCTCGTCCTTGATGAGGCTAGTTAACCTTTCAACCCTTAAGAAATATTCCTTTATACTCTTAAAACTTCTTTACTTCACTTTCTTAGGCCTGTGACCTAATCATAAAGGTATAGACTTGAAGATATACCCATAAAAGAGTTCTTTTAGGGATAAAATTCTCCTTCTAGGAGTAGGCCTTCAAGGGTAGGCTAGAAAACCTTTTCTTCTTCATAAAAGAGCGATATTCGCTGCCCTTATGCTACATACCATAGCTTTGATGCCATGTTGAGAGATCTAAGGCAACTTAATTAGGGCTTGTTTAAATTGATTTCTCTTATCTTTGACACTTTCTTGTGATGTTTCTTATCAAATCTTCTTTGTAGTTGTTATATTGTTATTATCAAGACAAATTCCAAACAATGAAGATCACAAATAAGGAACACAAGATATAAGCACTCAGCCGATGCAAAACCCTTATGAAGGGGAAAACCTTGTCAAAATCTTCCACTAGTAGATTAAAATCTAATTGAGATAACCAATACCTAAGACCAAGATAAGTGACCTCCTTCACTCCATCAAGTTAGCCTTTCATGAAAAATGTCATCATGCCAATTAGGGTTTTGGTCCTTCTCTTCCAAACTATGCAATTTATGAAATTCAACTTGCAACAAATCAGTCCCTAGCCCACACATGTGAAAAAAAACTTGATATTTTGGCTTCCTTCACTTGTCTAGGATGACTCCTTTCTTTGCTCTATTTTCCCTTATTTATCAAAGCCTTTTCGCTCCTCTTTTTTTCTCCTTAAACTTCAAATTGAATGCCTTGATTCCACACACTCAATAGATCAAATGCATGGCTATTTATAGTTGTTTGAAGCTCCTTTTTTAGGCTGACTTGATGAAGGAATCTAATTTTACAAAATTGACTCTTTTACAAATTTATTTCTCAATGTACAAAGCCTAATAAGGGTCTACAATTTTATGACATGGACAAGGACTTATGAATCAACTCTAGAAGCCTTCAATGGAGGCATTTTACCTAGAACCAAATAAACAAAGCATGAAAGCCATGCTTAATAATAATTTTCTTTTTATAAATAACTTTTCTTTTTCTTTCTTTTGACAAATACATTACATCATGACTCAAATACAATTATGAAGACCGACACTAGTTACATTCTTCAACAATATGTGATAACACTGTGCAAATGGAACAAAGAAATAAAGTCATAGTCATTTGTAAATGGTTTATTTATTAGATCTACATTTGTTTTTGTTTCTTGGGAACATAGTATATCAATACTCATTATATCATAATAATTTTTGATATCTTTAAAATGCAATGTCAAACTGCATGTGTTCAATGAGCATATAGTTAAGCAGTGATTTCTTTGTATTGTATGCAAACTAAGTTCAAGTTGATAAGAAGCATGTTATGAAAGTATTTTTATTTTAGTAGCAACCTTTTGAGAAAGAGATAAGTTTATTTGTTGCAATTTGTTTATTATATAAACATATATAATGTCTTTGACACAAGAAAGTGCTATGTAGACAAGTCCACGTTGCTTGAATCCTTTCAGATCAAATGCCAATTTTTCCATATCAATCCTTGCAATTGGTGGATTGTTTGAGCAAATGCCAATTGAAAATGGCATTCCTCTTGACTAAGATAGATTCTATTGTTTGATTTAATATATCTATATAATCGGCTAATAGGTGTCCAAGTAGGAGGTATGTTGTTTTTGAAACAACAATACATTTTGTTTCATTCTATTTTGCCAATTGTTGAATCTGTAAATTCAATCCAAACAATTCCATTGTCATCATTTGTGTATGTTTTAAAAATTCCTTCAGCGCCATTGACCCATTTGCCCTGTATGTGATAATTTCCACCTATTAATTCGATTAAGATTCCTTTTTTAAGGACAATAGTAGAAGGCAAATCCATTTTCATGTTTCCATAGCTATTTGTTTTTGTTGAATCTATTTTCTTGTCAATTGCTTTCAAAGTGATTATTTATGAGTCAATGAGAGATAACATTTTTGCATTGTGCTCTTGGACATCTTTGTTTAAATAGAAGAGATATGGGAATGTTGGGTCATTTGGCGGTTGTCTGTAACAATGTTTATTTAAATAAGCAATGTCATCATTAGTCTGTGAACATGTTCTAATTCTGTTTAGAATTGATATGAAGTGTTTGTTTTCTTGTCGCATGACTATGTGAAGCTCAAAACATTTGACATTGTCTCTCCAAAAATTGTAAGCAAGTGTCGTAGTCTTACAAGTTGTTTGTTTAAATATCCATTGATCACATATAGGTTGTGCTTGGAAAATATTACCATAGAATATAATATCAAGATTTCCAAATGGTGTTATTGGTGTATGCATGATTTCATGGAGCCTTTTGTCAATGTTGTATAGCATTTGAGATCCTATTAATGATGCCTCATCTATGATAAAAATTCTAAGTTGTTCATATTATTTGCTTAATAGATCCAATGTATTAGAGTTTAATGGCATCATGTTCCATGATGACAATGGAAAATGTAATGTTGAATGCACTGTAACACCATTTGCAATATATGCAACTTTTCCAGTAAATGCAACAATGAGTCCCTTTTTTTTAGAGGATCACTTTGTAATGCTTTATTGTAATATCACAATAGTGCATGATAAATTACTTTTGTAGTAAATGTTTTCCATGTTCCTACACCTCCAATTAAAATAGGTAAATTGGTGTTGTGGATTGGTTTTTTTCCATATAATAATATCTTTTGTTATTTCATGTTGCCCTCTGTTAAGTTTTCTTCTAATGTCATAATAGGATATTGTGTCCAAAACAAAAGGTTTTTTAGTTACTTGAATTGATGTTGCAATGGATGTAGAATGCATCTTTTGTTTTATTTCATATTTGATATCATATTTTTCATTCATTTCAATCACTATGATTATCATAAATGCCAAATGGAAAGAATTGATCATTTTGGATTTCAATTTTAGCTCATACAACATCAATGTCACCCCATGATGTGATTGCAGGGAAGATTTTTTTTCAACAGGGTCAATAACATGTTTTTGAGAGAAATATGTTGTAGTCCATGTTGCATGGTTTGTTTTTAGGCTGTTTTTGGTTTCTCTATATGGAATGTATAATATGATTTTTTCTCTGCAATAGTTTCTAGGATCTTTATGTTGGTTATAGTGTATGAATCATATGATACATAGGCACTTTCTTCTATTGGAAGGTGGTTTTCTAGTTAAGTGGTTTGAAGTATACTCCATTGAGCAAATGTGTTCAAATTTAGGAGGGTGTGCAATGTATTTTTCAATGGTTGATGAGCACGTGATATCTTCAGAATCATCAGGCTCTTGTTCCAAGAGAATAGGTCTTTTGAGCACACATGTTCGCTTTTCAGTTGGAGATGTGTTAATAAAGACCACTTTTAGGGAAGATGAATACAAAGGAAACGAACAAATAATATGCACAAATTGTCTATTTGACATTTGCTACATATTTAGTAACACATTACTAAGTTTTCAAATAATTTTAATTTTTCTATTTGATTGCAAGAACACTCCTCCCTAATATTTTTGAATGCTAATGTCATTGTCTGGTCCATTTTTTTCATATAGGAACTACAATATAAGGTTGCAACATATGCATCTAGGATGAATTACACATCTATATTTGCTTGTGACAATGACGGGATTTTCTTTGCAAAGGAGTTTATCCAAATGTCAGATGGTTTCCTTTATAGCAATATGACAAGGTGCGGAATACAAGAGCGAAGAAGGAAAATATATTCAAGTAAAACACCAGATGTTGTGTTTTTAGCATAGGTTTTGTTTTGTAAAACAAAACAAAGTTTTTTTTCTCAATTGTTCATTTTTGTTAGCACTTTATTCAAGTGGTTCTAAGATAGATGTTCTACTCATTGGAGGAAATGGGAAATTTTACCTACAAGTAGAGTGACGATATTTTTTGCAAGTTATTGTATGATGACGTGTCTAGATTTTAATCATTTCTTCGGGCAACAATTCTAAATTAGAATATAGACACTGGTCAATAAAAGAAACAAGATCATGTTCAGAAAAATGTTGATATACTGGTGCATTTCGTATCCAAAGCAAGCCATGGTATTGTTTAGTTCCTCTACTCTGGAATTCCGTAATAAAGAAAAAGTCTTATACTTTTTTCGAACAATTCATCGTTCTTGGAAATCAAATTGCGAAGTGTTGAGATTCTATGCTTGTAGTAACAACTGCAGATGACTGGATGATCTTTGATCAACATGTCAATGGATTTTTAAGGAGTAACATTTTTAATTAGACACATGTATCTGGATTCATATTTTTTCAATGCATTTGTTAATGGACACTAAAGATGGCCAGCACTTGTGAAAGCCACAAAAATTATAGGCAAACCAAGTTGACATATCATTGCAAAAATGTCTTTTCTAATGCTTTCAAAATAATCAGGTGATGTATGCATTTCTTTTAAATAACGATATGGGATTGGTGTTTTTTTTTTTTTTTTTTTTAATATTGTGTTTATTATTGGTGTGTCTCTAGAAAGTAGTTTTTTTTCCCTTCAATTCACCTTTGCAAATAGAAATCCATGTAGAATTCAAAACTTGGTTTATTAGTGCACAAACTGCTTCGAAAAAATGTTGGTAATACGTGTTGAAAAGTGTTTACAACTATGTAAGAGTTCCCATTGTGCTATTTTTTTATAGGAAAAGTGTTAGATCATATCAGTTGGTCGAGCACATCCATAAAAAAATGTGGGGAAGTTTAGTTAAAAAAAATGTCTTGGAAAATGCTAAGCGACTGAAATACTTCAGAAGGTGCAATTTGCAGTATTTTAGTTTGAAGATCATCGATCAAGTATGGTTCTGAATATCCATGTACAAGAGTTTCCATGTTGGTTCAACATCATTGCCATCATAAATTGACTCAATTGACTATATATCTATTAGTTTGGTATCATGTTCTTCCTTATGTTGGTTGAAATGATTTTCCCATTTGTTATTAATGACTATGCCTTCGCTTTGGTAGAGTGATGTGTTGCACAAGTTGCTTAAAGAAACCATGACATGATTTGGTGGAATTTTACTAGACAAGTAAGCATATTCGTACTCGATTTTTCTTTTTATCATGATGGCAATAGTCATTGCTTCATTTATATATCTAGGCTATGTTGTTTGAATTTTGTTTAAGCAAATAAGAACATTTATAATTGTGCCAGTTAGCCCTATTTGGGATCTTTTATAAACAAGTTTGCATATTTGTGCAAAATCCATGCTTGGTGCAACTAAACTTTCTTCTAGATGTGTCAATAATGCAATAGATTCAATTATTTGATTTCAACGAATATGCAAAGGTGATGCAAAAACAAGTATCTTTTCATTAGAAGTAGCATTATTACAAGATAAGCAAATTTTATCATTGATATTGATCCCCTTTGAGCTTGTGCTAGGTACAAGGGATCTAAAAATGCACAATGTGCTATTGCAGATGGCTTGTATATCTTTTTCAAAGTGCAATCTCTCACAAATAGAGCATGCAAATGTAGGAATGTCTTGAATTGATTGCAAATATGCCTTAGTTTCTTTGATTGAGTTTGCATGTCTTCTTTGTTGTTGTTGCAACAAACAACCATGCATGTGCATTGCTTCTTTTAATCACCATAGGTGAATGAAATATTTGCCATCATTTTTGTAGGAAGAATGTGATATTAATTTCCTTTCTACATTGGTCAAAAACAAAGTTTCCATATTTTGATTTAATAGTGCATTTCAAAGAGCTTTCTTTCTTGCATTTTTTATTTTTAAATGGTTGAAGGCATGGAACAAAGATAAGATGCAACATGGCCATGGTCATTGTCAATTATCTTGTGAATGTGAACAACATGAGTCTTATTGCAATGTTTTGTATCTTGTTTACATGCAAGAATTGTAGAAATAGAATGATAACATGTGTTATTGTCCATATTGTTGATTTTTGAAAGCAATTGCTAATGTCCATGTGATGAAGTTATGGGAAAATGCATCAAGTATTGTACGTTGTTTGTAACACTTGATTGATGAAATACTATAGATATGTTCCTTGTTTCAGTAGTCCAAATGCATATATTAATGTCAAGCATTTCAGAAAACCATTGGATTGAAAAATATTTTCCTTCTATGCCCATTTGTGTGGCATTGCTAAATTAGTAATGGAAGCCTGTCAATTGACAATGCAATGTTCTTGTTGAATGAATTTAGTATCTAGATACATTTTCAAATATATTATTTCTCTATTGTCATTAGAAACATAACAATTGTAAAAAGTTTGTGCAATTTTCTTTCTCATAGAACATGTGTTAAACCATGTTGCAAATTTGCAAATGGATTCAAACATTGAATCATTACAATAATTGATAATCACGCCATTCACTAAAAAGCCTTGTTCAAATAGTGATTGTTAAATAGACAACATGTCAAAGTGTATAGATGGACAATGATATGAACATTGGCATGTAGCAATTGGTTTGGGAATTATTGTTGTAAGCCTTGTTGATTGATATGATAACAATGGTTCAAAGTGGCTACAAGTAGGATTTTGGTTGTAAACAAAAATATTATATACATAATTAGATATGTCATCATTAAAATGAAGGTATTGTTTTCCAGTTGTGTATAACCAAAGGTTCACAGGGACTGAAAACCACTTGGAGAACCATTTTATGCAAAAAGCATCTCCCCATAAGCTAATTGCAGATGAACCTTGTGCAATGGAAGAAGGAGTAAACAGTGTTTGTAAATATGCTTCGACGTTATCAACATTATGAAGGATTTGCAAATGGTTGGGAACTATTTAATTTTGCATTCAAGAAATAGTTGAATCATCTTCGCAACTTAAGCAGTATCGAAATTGGTTTACTATGACTTCTCGTATTTCTGTTGAGTTATATCAAAAGTGTAAAAAAACAACAAGTGAATCAAATAAAAAATCTCCTGGATAGTAGTGGAAATATTGACACTGAAATAGATTGAAGCTATAAAACATCAAATCATTTTATTACATATTTATCTTGTTCAATGCAAATGAATTTTTTGTTTGCATATTTTATATTCTATTGTATTACCATGATAAGTTGTTTTGTTGCAAATTTATGCTATAAAAAGAAGGCTTTGAACAATGTTTTTTCGAAAAGCAACAAACACAATAGCAAGTGACTTTAAAGATTAATACCATTGACTATTTGAAACGTGTTAACCAAGCTTCCAAGTCATCAAGATTTTTGGAGACAAATCTCCAAATTGGTTTCTACATGGAAAAGGAATTTTATTTCCTTGTTGTAAAGATTTTAATTTCTTTATTCCTAGATAACTATAGATAGAGATAAGATTTAGTAGATAATTTTTTTAAGAGGAAAATCTATGTTTTAAGGCATGAAAAATTTAGGAAATAAATCATGAGAGGTTGTAGGAGAAAAAACTTGGTAGCAATTAGCAAGTTGTTAGGATAAGAAAAAGTTCATAAATATTAGAGACTATTTGGGGTGCTTTTAGGATTTAGAGAAGCTATGGATAGGAAAGATTTTGTCAATAAGGCAAAGCGATTCTACCTTGCAAAACATGAGTGATTTGTGGATTGATTTATGGATCTAGGAAAATTTATTTTGTTTGTATATGTTATTATAAATATTGTAAGCCTAAAGTGAAAACTAATGGCCAAATGAATGTGAGATTATACCAAGAGAGGAATGGATACTTTTGTTATTGTATGGACATGCTTTTATTAATGAGAAAATTTTTCATTATGTTCACAAATTGTATTTGTGTGTAATATGATCATAAAGGATATTATGGTTAGTTGAGTTTTGACCATATGTTTATTAAATAATATGTGTGTGAGTGAATTTTGTAGGAAAACTAAAATTTTCCTGTATCAAGTGGTATCAGAGCTAGTAAGCTCTTTGGAATTGAGGATTGCAACCAACATAATGAATGTTGAATAACATCAGTACAAAAGCATGACAAAGCCGATGATCAACAAAAAAATTATGTATGGGATCCAGGAGGACTTCAACAACAACAACTCATGGTCAGGAGACCATGATTTTTTTTACCTTGGGAGTTTGATGCAAGAGCATTAGAGCTTCCAAGTCATTAAGATTTTTGGAGACAAAGCTCCAAAATGGTTTCTACATGGAAAAGGAATTTTATTTCCTTATTGTAAATATTTTAATTTCTTTATTTCTTAGAGAATTATAGATAGAGATAATATTTAGTAGATAAGTTTTTTAAGAAGAAAATCTACGTTTTAAGGCATGAAAAAATTAGGAAATAAATCATGAGAGGTTGTAGGAGAAAAAAACTTGGTAGCAATTACCAATTTGTTAGGATAAGAACAAGTTTAGAAATATTAGAAACTATTTGGGGTGCTTTTAGGATTTAGAAAATCTATGGATAGGAAAGATTTTTTCAATAAGGCAAAAACGATTCTACCTTGAAAAACATGAGCTATTTGTGGATTGATTTATGGATCTAGGAAAATTTATTTTTTTTGTATATGTTATTACAAATATTGTAAGCCTAAGGAGAAAACTAATGGCTAAATGAATGTGAGATCAGGACAAGAGAGGGATGGATGCTTTTGTAATTGTTATGTAATTGAATGGACATGATTTTATTAATGAGAAAAAATTTCATTATGTTCACAAATTGTATCTGCGTGTAACGTGATCATAAGGGATATTATGGTTAGTTGGGTTTTGACCATATATTTATTAAATACTATGTTGTGTGAGTGAATTTTTTAGGAAAACTAAAATTTTCTTGCATCACACCCACAACCCCCCCACCCCCCCCCCCACGCCCCCTCAAAAAAAAAAAAAGTTGTACCTATGAATGGAGAAAAGCAATAAGACACTATGAGAAATGTTGCACATGATTTTTTTTGCATGAAAGACAAAACATCAAAACAAAATCAAATAGAATAAAACCAAGGACTAGTTATTGATTTTTTATTTATTTTTAGTGCATAAGCTATATTTCTTAAGCCATTCATCTAATTAGAATTAATGAAACATTAGACTATAGACAACAAAATCTAACACATGAGAGCTATCTCACTAAAGTTGTTTACAAACATGCATTGCCGATAATAAATATTTCCTAACAAAACATTTGCAATTGTACAGGAATACTAATAATTGAATAGATATAAAATAGGACCCAGTTTCAAAGCAAAGAATGTTTACATAACCTATGGATGTAAAGAAAATGTGCACATAGGTTTGAAACTTCCTCTAAGATAAAGCTTCCAAAAACAAATTTCCATATATTAATGAAGAAATTTTTCATATGGTTAAATATGAAACATAGTCCGGGTATTCAAATATCTAATAGACCCAATTCTTGTATCTATTCAATGTCCTATATTCATTGAGTAGGACTAGGTTATATTCTCTATAGACTTTAGGATATAGAGTCTATGCATTGCTTTATTTACAAATTCATTTGCATAGGCTACTAACATTTACGCTGTGTGGCAAAAAATATATTTGATAGGTGGAGACTCTTATTTTTTTTGTTGTTTACTCAGTTTATTTGTAACACCCTCCTCCCACATCTACCCAAGAAATCGTCCAGTCGGGGTAAACATGCGACGAGAGGCCACTATGATATGATTCGACCTCCTAAGTCACATTAAAGAAATGGAACCGATGGAAACACACCATACATACATCCAACATCATCAACAGAACCCTCAGAGTATAAGTCAACCACTCAGATAGCCTGTCCCTAGGTCCCACTGCTATTTTAGGTCTCTTGGGCCATAGTCTCTCTCATGCTATGGGCAAGGGAGCGAACAACAACCTAAATTCGTTCTCATAGGCCTGCCTGTTAGCGACTGTGGACCAAAATTGTCAGTGTTGTGCCAACGACCCTAAGATTTAAGCCACTTTTCAGGCTCAGAGCCCAGGACACTTCCCAGAACTGATCCATCTCTTCAAATTAGTGAAGTAACAGGGAAATGAAAGTACTAAAGCAAATACTTGTTCAAGACATTGACTGGATCCCTACTAGCCATGTCAAGTATTTCATCAAACATATCATCGAAAGGTAACCTATAGGCGTAAACAACATAATTAAGGGTAGGGATGTCATACTTATTTGAGAATCACTATGAACCATTATTCCCTCATGCCATTTGCTACATTATCATCTATTAGGTCATATACACATTATCAATTCACATACAAGTAAAAACATGTTGAAATCCATACATAACTGTTGTCATAAAATGTGCATATAACCAACATAATAGGAACAAAAATACAATAAACATGACAACCATCAAATCCATAAATACATCAGTAACTTTACACATGGAAATCAAGGGAAAATATTTCTCATTAATGAATGTAATAAACCAACCAAAGATGGAATACCATGTTCCACCCGACGGTAGAATGGTTGAGCCAAATCTCTCTTCAACCATTCACCCTCGTGCCATATTCCAAGCATGAATGTGGGATTTCATAAAACACATCAATAAAAAATCATCCAGGGATTCCAGAGGCCATCCACCTCAACCCATAAAATAATGATTCCACCTCACGGTCTCACATCACCAAAACCATCATCAGATTGGTCTCCATCCAAGCCTTCCAGGGCTTCCAGAGCATTTGTTCAACCAATGCTTCCAGAACTAGTAACTCAACCGACAACTTATACAGGGCTTCCAAAGCGTTTTCCCAACCAAGGATTTGAGGACTAGTAACTCAACCCACCAAGGGATTCCAGAGCATTTGTCCAACCAGGGCTTCCAGGACTAGTTACTCAACCTAAGATGTTACGGGGCTTCCAAAGTGTTTGTTCAACCAGGTCTTCCAGGACTAATAATTCAACCCAAGCTAAGGAAACATGAGAACCAACCAAAACAAAACAATGAAAGTAAACCCAAAATCACCATGGCTATCTAGGAAATGGCAAGGCTAGGCAATCCACTATTGATCCAAGCAATATTTCATGCCAATGATAGATCACAACCAAGAAACCACATGCATATGCCATGCATGTCAAAACTAGTGAAGAAATCATACATGCAACTTCGTACCTGCAAGTATATTCTGATTTAGTTGATGATGTCGATGCCTTCTTGCACTTTCCTTCTCTTCCTTTGCCTTCTTGCTCCAAGAATCCAAGTATGACACACCCTCCAAGAGTGCTCCAAGAAATATCTAAGTATCCAAAAGTATGAGAGAGAGAGTGGGAGAGAATAATGAGAGAGCTCCAACAATGAACTGACAAAAGGTTACCCACTGATCCTTAGAAGCCTTTTTATGAATGAGGCCTCTATTTTCTTCATTTTCTATTATTTTCCTTCATTTTCCTCCTCACATGCAACCTATGACCTTTCACCTCCTTTTTCTCCTAATTTCCATTATTTTCATAAATAAATGTGTCAAAAATGCCTTTTTTCCTTTTAATGCCTTAGCCATTGCCTTTGCCAATTTCCTTACCCATAAACAACCAATTGAACACCCCTTATGATGTATTTCCCAACATTCAGCTTGGAATAAGTGTCACATTCATTTGTGGTTATTGTTTTTAAATTTTATTACATGGAATTTTCACCAGGGCTATTACAGAACCCTCCCCCTTGGGGGACACCGTCCTCGGTGTTCAATCACACATATACCTCAGCAATATTTTGAAAGAATACATACTGCTCATGGAGCTTTATAACACAACTCGATGCAGATATTACAATGAAAAATCTACTCAAGAGAAAAAACATCATGACAACATACTGCATAATGGAGCTTTATAACACAACTCATTACTGTATTTACAATGATCATCCTGCTGAGTGCCAACTCATATAACATCACAACATCATGATAACATAACCACATGATATCATAATAACATGACACCCATACCGCATAGTGGAGCTTTATAACATAGCTCATTACAATATTTACATCCATACACGGGTGTACATATAGCAACATCATCAAAATATAGATACCAAAACATATGCCAAATCATATACCAAATCATATATCAAAACATAAACACCATGTATAAGCATTAATCATAACATCATATAGCATACATCAAACCATCATAAAGCATGTATCAACCACCATAATGTAAATATCAAACCATCATAAAGCATATACCAAACCACCATAAAGCAAATACCAAACCACCATAAGCAAATACCAAACCACCATGTCAAGCTTCTTTGCCTCAACCGAAAAACAAGGAAGGATACATAGCTTGCATATGATCCACCATCTCCCATGTAGCTTCATCGGGCCCAAAGTGCTTCCATTTCACTTTAACTTGTTCTATTACTCAGTTCCAGAGCATGAGCACCTTTTTCTGCAATATACATTGAGGCTTCGGTTGGAATTCTCCATCTGGTTCCACCTGCAATACAAACTAGTCAATCACATGATCAACATCCTTAACATACTTCTTAAGAAAATATACATGGAAAACATCATGGACTTTCATTGTCGGAGGCAGTGCAAGTTGATAGGCTACTGGCCCAATCCGCTCAATAATACTGAAGGGTCCACAAAACCATGGTGCCATCTTGGCACATGAGCCAATTTGCAAGGAGCTCTTCTTTGGTTTGATGCACAAGTACACCTGTTCCCCAACCTGGAACTCCTTGAACAACTTGTTCCTGTCTGCATAACTCTTCTACCTATCTTGTGCTGCCTTGAGATTCTTCTTGATCACCTGCATCTCTTGTTCCATGTCTGCCAACATATTTGGTCCAATCAATACTATGTTAACCGGATCACTCCAACTAATGGGAGTGCTACAACTCCGCCCCTATAATGCCTCAAAATGACTCATCCTCAGTGACTCCTGATAACCGTTGTTGTATGCGAACTCTACCAAAGGGAGATACTCTTCCCACTTGCACTACTGATGCATCACATACATCCTCAAAATGTCCTCTATATCCTGTTGACCCTCTCTGTCTGTCCATCTGTCTACGGATGATAAGCTATGATGAAGGCCAACTTTGTGCCCAAACCTACAAATAAATCCTTCCAAAACTTGGAAGTGAACTTCGCAATCCCGTCTGACATAATCTTCTTTGGAACACCATGTAGTCTAACCACGTCTCGGATGAATACCTGTGCCACATCACTAGCTGAGAATGTATACTTTACCGGAACAAAGTGTGCAACCTTTCTTAACCTGTCCACAATGACCATGATGGAATCATGGTGCTTCACTGTCTTCGGCAATCCTGTGATGAAATTCGTTGAAATGACCTCCCATTTCCACCTAGATGTTTGCACTCTGACTTCACTCAATGACAATTGAACCATTTAGCCACAAACTCTGCTACATCCTTCTTCAGGTTTGGCCAATAGTAATACCTCTTCACTGATGTGAGTGTCTTCTGATAACCTGGGTGACTTGAATATGGCTTCGCATGAAACTACCTCAAGATCACCTTCTTGAGCTCACTGTTATCCGATACACATATCTTGTCTCGGAACCTGACCAATCCATTTGCTGCAAGACAATAGTCCAAGTCTTGTTCACCTACACCTGTACCTATACCTGTACTATCACATATACATGTACATGTATTTGTATTCTGCTGCAACCTATGCACAATCTCCATATATCTGACATCCTGTTGTCTTGTCTGAAAGATCCTGTCCTGTAAATCTATCCCATAAGAGCTCATACCTGTTAAGTGATTCACTTGTACCTGCCTGCTAAGAGCATATTCCACTCAATTCTCCTTGCCTTTGATGTACTTGATCTCGAAGTAAAACTTGTTGATCGTGGCCAACCATCTAGCCTTCCTGGCATTCAGATTTGGTTGGCCAAACAAATACCTCAACCTAATGTAATCACTCATAAGCACAAACTGCATGCTAAGAAGATAATGTCTCCACATCTTCAATGCATGTATAATCACTGCCAACTCGAGATCATGCATCGGGTAGTTCTGCTCATGTTTGTTTAGTTTCTAGGACTCATAACACACCACCTATCCATCCTGCATAAGGAATCCACCGAGCCCTCTCTTACAAGCATCTGTACATACTACAAACTCTTTGTCTGGATTTGTAATCTGTAGCATTGGTGCATGTGTTAGCAACTACTTGAGCTGCTCAAAGCTAGCCTCACACTCTTCAGTCCATTCAAACTTCTTACCTTTCCTCTACAATGATTTAATAGGATAAGCAATATGTGAGAAGTTCCTGATGAACCTCCTATAATAGTTTGCTAGACCCATGAAAGATCTCACCTCATCCACACTCTTAGGAGTTACCCACTCCATGATGGCCCTTATCTTCTCTGGATCTACTGCAATGCCTTCCTTGGAGAAAACATGTCCCAAGTAGTGCACCTCAGTCTGAAAGAAACTACACTTGCTGAGCTTAGCATACAATTGATGCTCCCTCAACAACCTCAACACTGTTGCTAAATGCTTAGCATGCTCTTCCTCATTTTTAGAATATATCAGTATATCATCAATGAACACAATAACAAACTTATCCAAATATGGACGCAATACATTATTCATCAAACACATGAATGTAGCTGGAGCATTCGTTAAGCCAAATGGAACAACAACAAACTCATAATGCCCATACCTAGTCCTGAATGCAGTCTTGTAAATGTATTCCTCTTTGATGCATACTAGTGGAAAATGCATTAGTTGGTTTCAAAGAAATGTGTAAAATTTGAAGATTGAATAGCTTGGATGAGAAGAAAGTAATATTCAAATACTATATGTTTGTTGTTACATCTTGTCAAGAAGTTAATATCAATGTTTCTTGCATCTTACTACTTTGCATTTTGTAAATGACTCAATTTTGAGGACTATTTTTCAAATTATGTGAGGCAAATTACTTACAAATATCTCGACAATACAACTACAAGTGGAGGTGTAGCATTTTGGTCTGCTCCAAACCGTTTTCCAAAGCACCTAGAATTTATTTCCATTGATCCTAGTCATATACCCTTAATTGTTGCAACATCAATTTCATGAGCTAATACATATGACATTTCCATTCCTAAATGGGCTTCTAATTCAAAAAAAGTTAGATGAGGCGATTGTTAAAGTGCAAATTTCAGTTTTTAAGCCAAAGCAAGGGTGAAGATTGTGACACATGAAAAGGCTAAAGATATGCATCCTTCAACAATTGATGATAGTGCGATGATTGATAATGTTAGTATGATGCTAGAAAATGAGGTTAGAACTATGTCATCAAGATTTCATATCAATCATATTCAGTTGTAAAAGGAACTGATTATATGGAACTACAATATATAGTCATTATGCATGTGAATAAATTTGGTGGCCATGGTTTTGAGCTTAAATTTTTGGTGCTTTGTTGAAATGTAGGATGATGAGGAATTTCCTAAATATGAATATTTAACTGTTAGGTAATGATTCCCCGTCTTGAAAAATATAAACACAAACCTCAAACAACCTTTACGATTAAACAATAGTAGCACTCAAACTAATGCCTCAAAATTCCATGGTTAAAACGACTTAATTTAACTCTTAGTCAGGAGGAAAACAAGAGTTTATTTCAATCGTAAGGAATATCAAATATAACTTTTGAGGCTGATAATGTAATTTTTTCCACAAGCTTAGAACATAGTTAGATCCCAATAACGAGGAGACTACAATAAGCATATAGTTAACATGAATAATGATGAAGGATAATAGAAGCCTTACGATGATCCTAAAAAATAAATTGTACAAGGCAAAGTAGGGAGGATAGTAAGACTTTTTCAAAGGTAGGTTACGACACAATGCTATCATGGAAAAAAAAACAAATTTATTGAATCCAAAGGGAAGCTGACCACAAAGGGCTAGAACTTCCTGTAAATTCATAATTAGGATAAGTTTTGTGTTGTTTTTCCAAGCAACATGTACTAAATCCAGGTTGAATTGAATTTGGATAAAACAAGCGGCCCAAAGGTAAATTAGAATCACATAACATTTTAGAATTGATGCTATTTTTTTTTTTTTAATTTTTTGTTCTTTTTGTTTACGAGAAGTTGTTAACATAGTTAAGATAGTGAATGTTGGCAATTGCTCCAACAATTGTAACAATAGGCTACTACTGCGAATATAGTGAATACTGAATTGAGGCTTCTATGATCCATATTGTGTATATTGAAAATCTTTTGGTAAAAATCACATGAGAATTGTTGTGACGACATGTTTCAAACCATCTAATGTGGTTCATCATTAGGACTAAGAGGGAGAGTATGATTATGGCAAGAGAATAAATAATGAGAACGATGTAGAAAAAGTTAATTTCAATGGTTGAAATATAACGATAAAATCCAGAATAAAGAATATATCGACTAGCGGTCCAAACAAATTATTTAATAAATTAAATGATGAATTCAAATAATTAAAGAAAAATATGAAGAATAAAAACAAAAATAAATTAAGATATGGAAAAAAAGCAATTCTATTAAAATTCAAACAAAAATTATGGTAAAAAACGAGACAAGGCTATAGATATGCATCCTTCGCCAATTGATGATAGTGTGATGATTGATAATGTAAGTAGGACTATAGAAAACAAGATTAGAAATCTATCATCAAGCTTTCATATCAGTCCTATTCAGTTGCAAAAGGCACTAATTATATGGAACTACAGTATATAACTATTATGCATAGGAGTAAATTTAGTGCCCATGGTTTTGTGCTTAAACATTTGGTTCTTTGTTGAAATGTAGGATGATGAGGAATTTCCTAAATACGAATATTTAGTATGTTAGGTAATGATTCCACGTCTTGAAAAATTCAAGCACAAGCCTCAAACAACCTATGCGATTAAACAATAACGACACTCACTTTAAAATAATGCCTCAAAACTCCATGGATAGAACGACTTAATTGACCCATTAGTTAGAAGGAAAATAAGAGTTTAGTCTAGCTATAAGGACTTTCAAATATAACTTTGAGGCTAATAATGAATATTTTTCCACAATCTTAGAACATAGTTAGATCCCATTAACGAGGAGACTACAATAAACATATAGTTAACATGAATAATGATGAAGGTTAGTAGGAATTTTACGATGTTCCTAAAAATAAATCATATAAGGAAACATAGGGAGGATAGAAATATGTTATCAAGATTTCATATCAATCCTATTCAGTTGAAAAAAGGCACTAATTATATGGAACTATAATATATAGCCATTATGCACGAGAATAAATTTATTGCCCATGGTTTTGTGCTTAAACATTTGGTGCTTTGTTGAAATGTACGATGGTGAGGAATTTCCTAAATACGAATATTTATTTTGTTAGGTAACTATTCCACATATTGAAGAATACAAGCACAGAACTCAAAAAACCTATGCAATTAAATAATAGAAAAACTTACTTTAAACCAATGACTTGAAACTCCATGTTTAGAATGACTTAATCTGTTAATTTGTTAGGTAATGATTCCCTGAATTTGAGGCTGACAATGAAAATATTTACACAAGCTTAGAACATAGTTAGATCCCATTAATGAGGAGACTACAACAAACATATAGTAAACATGAATAATGAGGAAAGATAGTAGGAGCATTACGATGATCCTAAAAAATAAATTGTACAAGGCAAAGTATGGAGGTTAGAAATTTGTCATCAAGCTTTCATATCAATCCTATTCAATTGCAAAAGGAACCGATTATAGAGAACTACAATATATATCCATTATACATGGGAATACATTTAGTGCCCATGGTTTTGTGCTTAAACATTTGGTGCTTTGTTGAAATGTAGGATGATGAGGAATTTCCTAAATACGAATATTTAACCTAATGATTTCTTGTCTTGAAAAAAAGAAGCACAAAACTCGAACAACCTATGTGATTAAACAATAGAAACACTCACTTTAAACTAATGCCTCAAAACTCCATGGTTGGAATGACCCCTTAGTTAGGAGGAAAAAAGAGTTTAGTCCAATAGTAAGGAATTTACAATATAACTTTTGAGGTTGATAATGAAAACATGACAAGGCTACAGATGTGCATCCTTCGACAATTGATGATAGTGTGATGATTTATAATGTAAGTAGGACTCTAGAAAACAAGACTAGAAATCTATCATCAAGCTTTCATATCAATCCTATTCAGTTGCAAAAGGCACTGATTATATGGAACTACAATATATAACTATCATGCATGGGAGTAAATTTAGTGCCCATGGTTTTGTGCTTAAAAATTTGGTGCTTTGTTGAAATGTAAGATGATGAGGAATTTCCTAAATTCGAATATTTAGTCTATTAGGTAATGATTCCCCATTTTGAAAATTACAAGCACAAACCTCAAACAACCTATGCAATTAAACAATAACATCACTCACTCTAAACTAATGCCTCAAAACTCCATGGTTAGAACTACTTAATTTACCCCTCAGTTAGGAGGAAAACAAGAGTTTAGTCCAATAGTAAGGACTTTCGAATCTAACTTTTGAGACTTTAAAATATCAATCATATTACGGATCCTGATACAACTAGATTGGTTGAAATTTTTCTTACCTCTACTTTCTTTAGTTTGAAGGGAAATTCTATGAACAAACTTGTGGTGTTGCTATGGGTTCTACTCTTTCTCTTGTCATGGAAAACTTGTTCATAGAGGACTTTGAATCCAAGGCATTGGCCTTGGATCAATTCAAACCAAAGCTTTGGAAGAGGTTTGTGGATGACACCTGTGTCTTCTGGCCTCATGGACGAGAAATGTTGGATCCATTTTTCCAAAATATTAACAATCAGTCTAGCTCCATCATGTTTACTATGGAGCATGAAATCAATGGGAGCACGCCTTTCCTTGACATTCTTATATCTAATAAGGATGCTGGTTCTTTCTCTCACCAGGTCTTCCATAAAAAACTCACAGGGAGCAATATCTTCATGCTAACTCCCATCATTATCTTGCTCAAAAGCTAGGAGTTCTCAACACATTAGCTACTCGCGCTTTAAGAATCTATGATAAAAAGCACCTTGATGATGAGAAAACCTATCTTCTTAAGGTTTTAGAGAATAATGGCTATAGTAGGCACCATTGTCTCAAGGCTTTCCTTAAAGCAACAAAAGTTCCTAGGATAAAAAAAGAACCCAGAGATTAGGTTTATGGGGAATCTTCCCTTTTTCCAGGGGACCATTGACAAGATTGCTAGGATCTTGAGGAAGCCTAAGATTCCTTCAACCATTAGGCCCCTAAACACCATTCGAAGCTCCCTAAGATCAGTCAAAGATTAGGTGGACCTTAAGAATATGAAAGGTGCTTATGTAATCCCATGTTCATGTGGGACACCTTACATTGGCGAAATTGGCTGCTAAAAAAATCAAAGGATTCATGAGCACACAACTGACATCAAACATGGTAAGACTCGCTCCTCAACATTGGTAGAACATACAAAAAAGACAAAACACCACATCTGTATCGAAGAAGCCTAGGTCATTGCAAGGATTGATCATTTCCATCATCGAAAGTTTATGGAGGCCATAGAGGTTGAAAGGAGGCCTACTAATTTGAATAGAGATGATGGCTGGAAAATTAGCAATTGTTGGATCCTTGCCCTATCTTCTTAAAGTTTTTCCTCTTTTTATTTCTTCCTTTTTTTGTTTTGTTCCTTGTTTGTCTCCTCCTGTGGTTCTATTTTGTAAAATTCTTCCCATTTTTCATGCTTATTTGTTTCTAATTTTTTAAATAAATTAATAAATTTTAGCTAATAATATTTTCCTTAAGGTTTTTATTTTTTTTTATTTTTATAATCATGTATTAATTCTTTCTTTAAGTTTATCTTAGTTTTATATTCTTTCATTTTTCCATTTTATTGTTTACTAGGTAGGTTTTCTTTTACTTTTGTAATTGCTTATAGAATTATGGATTTATATTGATTCTCTTCCATGGTTTTTAAAACTTATGTAAAATTCTTCCCATTTTTCATGCTTAGTTGTTTCTAATTTTTTAAATAAATTAATAAATTTTAGCTAATAATATTTTCTTTTAAGGTTTTTTTTAGTATTATTTATTTTTATAATCATGTATTAATTTTTTCTTAATTTTATATCCTTTCATTTTTCCATTTTATTGTTCACTTGGTAGGTTTACTTTTACTTTTGTAATTGCTTATATAATTATGGATTTATATTGATTCTCTTCAATGGTTTTTAAAACTTATATATTATATCAATATTTTTGTATTTATTAGTTTATTAAGGGATACATACTCACCCCATTTCGTTTTGAACATATGACCTTTTAGGAAGAAACACATGCCCTTAACCATTAGGCCCATTCTTTTTAATCATTTATATTTCGTTTTTCTTTATTTTTAAATTTTTAGTTTTTGAAACTTAGTTTTTAATGTATTAATTTATTGTTGAGCTTGATACATTCTTTTTATTTGTTATTATATATTTATTCTTTATTTTTTACCATAATTTTTTGTTTGACTTTAATAGAATTGTTTTTTCCCCTCTTCTTCTTCTAATTCATAATTAAATTTATTAAACAATTTGTTTGGACTATTAGTTGAAATATTCTTTATTCAGGATTTTACTGTTATATTCCAACCTTTGAAATTAACTCTTTCTATATCGTTTTCATTATTTATTTTCTAGCCATGATCAAACTCTCCATCTTAGTTCTGATGATAAACCACACTAACTACAAAAAACGCTGCTCATATAGTTAAGATAGTGAATACTGACTAATGCCCCAACCGTTACAAGGATAGACTATCGCTACATAGAAGAATGTAGTACTTATTTCAGGTGTGGATGTGGATCATTTATGGAAATGATCAAGTAAAAAATGTACATCCTTTAGTTTCACATACAAAAGAGAAGAAGCTGATTTTTAATTTAAAAAAAAAAAAAAAAAAAAACAAAACAAAAAACTAATCCCAAATAGAAAAATACTAACGTAATAGGGATGATGGCTGGAAGATTAGTCGTTGCTGGGTCCCAGCCTTGTCTTCCTAGCCTCCTCATTCCCCTATGGGTTAGGTCTTAGGGTTTCTGTCTTCCCCCTCCTTGTATTTTTCTTTTGGCAGATTTGTCCTAGTATTATGGAGTGTTTTATGTATGATTCTATTGGGCTCGTTATTAGATTTGTTTTTTCCATAATTTCATCCTTAGAATTGGGTTTCCCTTTAACTAATAAAACCTTTTCAAACCTTATGGTTAATTATTCATTTACCTATTGACATAGGTAACCTTAATGATTTTATTGGAATAAATAGATTTTGAATAAATATGGATTACTATTAAATATAAAATATCTGACCATTATGGATAAAGTTTGATATACCTTATAAGTAAATATTTACCTATTGACTTAGTTAAACCTTAAAAAATCTTGAATTAATACTGATTATTTGACCATTGGGTTTAAAGGATTTTTTATGATGTTGGACTTTAACAACCCTAAATTTACCTAATGTAATTAGATTCTAGGGGTTATTACGTCTGTTTATTTATTTATTTAATTGATTTTATTAGTATTATGAGTACGATTATTTTTATTTGTTTATAAACTATTACTAAATACTACTGTTTAGTAATTTAATAAACAATTTCGAAAAAATTTATTATTTGGTAATCGTTTTTTACTTTATTATTTTATTTCTATAACTTGATTCTATTATTATTACTATTATTATGATTATTATTAACAAAATTCTATTATTATTTTTATTACTCTTATTCTTTTCCTTCTTATTTGTTTATTATAAGGAATGGTCCCTTATTTCCTTTAAAAATATTCTTTAATTCTTCATTTATATATTTATAAATAATTTATTCTTCTTTATTTAGATATCTATATATCTATTACCTACTAATGACACCATTTATTTTTATTTTTCATTAAATAAATAATTTATACTATTATTAGTTTATATTTTTTTCATTTAATCATTTATTTATTTAGTAGATTAATAATTTATTTATTATTATTTTTCTTCATTTATATATTTAGTTAATAAATAAATAATTTGTTTATTTTATCTTACACCTAATATAACTAATTTTTTATATATCTATATGTAAAATTTATTTATTTATTATTATATTATAATTTATTTATTATTTATAATTTTATAATTAAATAATTTATTATTATTCTATAATTCTTTATCTATCTTACACCTAATATAACTAAAAATGATACCATTTAATTTTATTTTTTCATTAAATAAAATATTTTATACTTTTATATTCATTAATATATAATTTATTATTAATTTATATTTCTTCATTGATTTATTTATAAATAATTTATTATTATTTTATAATTCTTCATATGTTTATAGTTTTATCTCACACCGAATATAACTAATTTTATACATTTATATATAAATTTATATATATTGATTTATTTATTATTATATTTAATTTAATTTTTATCTATTTTTTACCTAATATATCTGAATTGGACCTTGCTCCCTTAGTTAGGTAACCGTTGGTGTCTCTGCTCTAGCTATTTAAACAGGCGAAGCTGGATCTGTTTTTCAACTTGTCCTGACGATGAACCACACTAGTTGGTTCGAAACGCGTCGACAAAAGATTGATTATGTGATTTTGCCGAAGATTTTCTAAACAATGTTATGGATCACAGAAGTCTAAATTCATTAGTAATAATAAGACTTAGCTCTTTTATAAAGACAAACAAATATGACCTCTATGGTATATGTGATTTTTTTGAGAGATATGAGTTTGAATGTAAATAGATTATGAACAATATATAAAGAACAAAACATAACATTAAGTCTGCATAACATTAAGTAGTCTACCCAAAAAACTTGCAATTGTCCTTAAATGAATGTTTATGAACCCATATGAATAAAAACAATTTGCATTGAGCCATTGTTTACAAACCAACAAATTGTAAATATCTCTATATTACCTCTATGGTATATGTGATTTTTCTAAGAGATATGAGTTTGAATGTAAATAGAGTATGAACCATATATACTGAACAAAACATAACATTAAGTCTGCATAATATTAAGTAGTCCACTCAAAAAAACTTGCAATTGTTTTTAAATGAATGTTTATGAATACATATGAATAAAAACAATTTGCATTGAGCTATTGTTCACAAAGAAACAAATCATAAATATTTTTTTAACATTTTTTTTTGTACGGTTGGCAGGACTACATCTTCATCGTGTCCAATATATTATCTATATCTTCATCGTGTCCAATATATCATCTTGATCGAGGCAGAGCAGAGAATTGACCGAGTGACTTCACATCAAGAAGTGTGTTAATATAACACCATCTATTCAAAACCCCGTAACAAATATCCCAAAAAATATAATAAAAATACATTTACATTAATTTTAAAAATATATCTTTTCTTTTAATTATAATTTATTTATATACATAAACCAATCAAATATATATTTAAATAACATCATTGTTAATTGTTAATTTTTATTAAATAATTATTACATATTTATCATATATATATATATATATATAACAATATTTTTTTTTACGAAAAACATCCTTCATTAATATATAGAAGTTTACATAATTCTAAAAAAGGAATAACATAAACACCGCAGCATGCTTCTCAGAAAATACATGTGAAACCAAAAATATAGGTGACCTTCGGAAAAGCAGCATAGAACAATATGTAACAAGATCTGAGGAGCCAAACCAGGCAGCTCAACAAAAAGAATCTGGAGCCTGCACGGAAAAGCCCCAAAGGAAAAACTGGACAACAAATTTATTGTATCAGGCCTTGTTAATTGTGTTTCAAAGAGTACGAGTAGGGTTGGAATTCCAAAACAGACATATTCATCAAATTTATTGTATCACGTCTTGTCAATTGTGTTTCAAAGAGTAAGAGTACGAGTACGAGTACGGTTGGAATTTCAAAACAGACACATCCATTAAACTTGACAGTTTTCGTATTTCCTTATTAATATTTATAATTTTAATAAGTATTTTTTTTCACAATTTTATAAAATTTTTATCTCTATTTGACGAACAAATCACCCCTATGAATATTTATAGTTTTAATAATATTTTTAACAATTTTACAAATTTCATATCTGTATTTGACGAACCAATCACCTTATAACATAAAATTTATCCATCAAATTCCATCCCTCAATATAAAATAAATAATATAATTATTACACATTTATAATGTATCCCCACGTCATTTATTACGCCCTTTATTGTATGTTAGAGCCTCTCATTGTCAATAATTATTTTGCACTTAATAACACCATGTCATACATAGAGAATCCATCCATAGGCACCTAATTCAATTTACTCCAATTAAATATTCTTTATGTTAGAGCCTCTCATTGTCAATAATTATTTTGCACTTAATAACACCATGTCATACATAGAGAATCCATCCATAGGCACCTAATTCAATTTACTCCAATTAAATATTCTTTAAAGCGTGTTGACTATTACACCTTCGGATTGAACATTTTCAATAAAATACTAAATTTAACTGTGGTACACTATTTTATAAAGAATGAAGTGTTATAATTTTACAACTTATGCCTCTTTTTCAAATGTATTAACCAATTGTCGTTTCCCTAATTTATAAAATGAAGTCTTATATAATATGACAAATTATGGTTTTTTTCAAACGTATTAACCAATTAGGGTTTTCCTAATGTTTCATTCATTCTATTAATAATTTTGACATATCTCAAGAAATTGTCATGTTATTGTTCTTTTATGATTGGAATTTGGAGTCCTACGTATTGCAAAATTATATATCTAAATATTTTTGTTATGTAATTATTATAATTAATTTAGAGTTAATTTAATAAGTTGGTTTTATGTAAAGTATAATTTTTATTATTTAAATATTTTTGTTATGTAATTATTATAATTAATTTAAACATAATTTAATAAGTTGGTTTTATATAAAGTGTATTTTTTTTTTAAATTTATTTTATATATATGATTTATTTAATTATAAAGATGAAATATTTTTTTGTTATTTTTTCATATAAAAATAATTTATATTTTTATTATCGAAAATATACATTGTGTGAATCTTGAGAGTTTATTTATCGTATATAAAAAACATTAGTGAAGGTTTAAATATTTTTGTCAAAAAAACTAAAAATGTTTAAATAAATAGTTAAGTCAAATCTTGAAACCAAATAACCACAATATTCAAGGCTTGATCACCCCTATATTCTATGATCTCCAATGTACTTGTTTGAACTCTTAATGCCTCTTTTGACAAATGATCAACCAAATTGTTTATTTATCTATAAATATGCTTAGCCTCATACCATTCCGTCTTTCCAGTCTCTTTTGTGATTTCCTCTATGATAGGAACTAAGTGTGGGGCAACAACCTCTTCCTTCCCATTTTAACAATGAATCATCTTATTTTAGTCTCTAAAAATACTAAGCTTCTTGAGATTATAGAGATTTGAGACATGGAAGAGAGCCCATAGAACTACAGACTCAACTCTTGAGTTTGAACCTCTACTCGGAGCAAAGTGTATATGATAGAAATGTTGATTAGAGGTGAAAAGAGCTGCACCTGCCCCACATATGGGTCGTTGACCCTTATTGGCTCCATCGAAGAATCCCCAAGGGACCTCTTCCATCAGTTGAGGCATGATAAGGATTTTTTGCCTTTTATGTTTTGGAAATGGTTTGAAGTTCTTGACTGAGGATTATATGACCCCCAAAAAACATTCGTAAGTATTAATTTTTCCTGAAAAATTGCACTATTTCATGTCCACCATACTTTGTGAACACAACTAGCAGTGAATGTAGGGTATTCCCAGATTGATTTTTCATTTGCCCATTCCATGACGTAGTCCACAAAAGAAGATTTGTTTCAAGTTGTAGAAGAGGGGCTGAAATAAATTTTGTTATTTTTATTTGTATTAAGATGATTTTTTTTTTAGTAATCCATTGGTATGAGATACAAGATAATGCATGGAGGATGTGGCAACATGCTTATGTCTATTTATATATGATGTCATGAAATGACGATACTGTGATATGGTTGTACATAATTGTAGTATATTTGTTTTGTTATTGCATTCAAAGTTGTTGAAACTATTACGTAATTTTATTGTCGGTTTATGTTTTTATTCTTATTAATTTAGCCATTGAATCAAGTTGGGTTAGATGCTTTACAAAAATCACTTTTTTAACCAAAAAGGACATATAGTTCCTTTAATAACTTTACTTTGATCAAATATCCAATTTTTTTCTTGATCTAACTCACTCAACCCATTGGCACTTGCAAAAATGACGAAGTACACTAAGGTAACATTTAAGCCAAACCATTATTGCATTTGTTATATGAAAGTCCTTTCAACAACAATTTTTATTAGATGATTAATATGATTATATAAAAGTAGTTAATTTATGATAATAATAACGAAAGTGAGTAAGACTAATGATGGAATTGTTTTGCACATGTTTTATCAAGGATGTGATGGATACATGAAAATTATTAAAACCTCCAATTTCTCAAGCTTTAACAAGGCGCTAAGATTATTGTTGTCTTGATTAAAATACATTTTTTTAATGAATCAGTAGGGGAATTAGTAAATAGGAAAAATATCATCAACATGACACATGGTTAAAGCTCTCAAGTTAGCACTATAACCTTAATTTTTTCAAGCAAATCCTGCCATCATGCACTAGGGTCTATCCAAGGATTTGAACTGAGGTGGGTGGCATTAACTTTTTGAACTCCAACCATTTTGATCTATAAATTGTTGAGTATATTCTACTGGATAATTCGTCACAAAAAATCTACTAAAATATATTTGGAACTCCAAAACCTACATCATGAGGGTTAATTTCTTCTTAGATTTATGGATTTGTTAATTATTAAGTTATGCTTATGCATGCAATAGATAAAATTTGAAAAATAGAGAACAATGAAATAAAACTCACAAACCACAATGAAAATAAATATGATATAGGAAACCTTTACAGAAGGAAACCCAACTAGAAAGTAAGGCCACTTTTCTATCTCTTTTTACAAATGGAAATGGATGTAGGTATAAAAGAGTGAGACTTGTCACCCATGGGCTACTACAGTTCATAGTGAGTGCATAAACACTCTTTGTTTTCTCACTCTCTCTCCCCACTATCAACTACTTTTCTCATCTATGGAACAAAATGCACTTGAATAGAATGGAACTCCTTTTTCTCCTAGTGGCCTCATTATAACACAACCCGATAGCCTACTAGTGGTTAAGTTTGACTCCTTCAAATCTTAACTAAAGTAACAATATTGGTTCTTCTAGAATATTCTTCATTATGATCACATGGATAGCCCACTTTCCATGAATAATGGGGGTTGATGTGGTATCCTCTCAAATCATGGTGGTCAAAACAGGAACACCAACTTTTACGTGGCATAACATTTGCATACAGACTCCGATTGAGGCAATTCTTGTGCAATTGGAAAGGAATTTGGCGTAGAATAGCACTACAATGTAGAGTGCTTAAGGTGAAGAGTTTTACCCCAAAAAAACATCATCTAATGCATCAAACTACTTTCAAAAGGTTTCAAACCCAAAATTTCCAAACTGGGACTCGCCAATAAATGGTCGTGTGAGTTGATTCCTCTGATTTTTCCACTTTGAAGGCATCAAGATAGATGAAAAATAACATAATGATCCAATTTAGATCATACCTCCCCATCTTGGGAGGCTTTTGGTCTCCTATATATTTCAATGAATGAGGTGAGGAACTTTTCCTCTTCCTTCTCCCTGGAGTACTAGTTAGCCTTGTTTGGAAGTTGTCCTTTCAACCCAATTTTCCAAAGTTCATGTTGCCCTTGTAGTTCCAGACCTCTTCTACAAAACCATACTCTCTTTCATCTCTGTCTAAGATTCTAGTCCCAAATATTCTATAGAAGGTAGGACTTGTTTTTCTTCCCGATCCAACATGGAAAGGTCATAAGTTTCAAACTTTCTACATTCACCCGTAAGTAAATGCGCATGTGTGAGGGTAGGCTAAGTGTATAGGAGTTATCTCCCACCTTCTTCAATATATCAAAGCGACCATATTACAGAGCCTTGATTTTCTTACTGGGACTGTATAGCCTCTCCTTGTTCAACTATAACCATACTATGTCTCCTACCTTGAGTGACTCACGAGGGCTTCACTGAGTAGCAATACCATACCACATGCGTTCATATTGGGGGATATATATTGAGGAAAAATGACATTTTATATTGAGCATATAATATGGGGTGGAGGGTTTTTATACGTTGTGTCTAAAAAATGGAGTTCAAAATTAATGAAAAAATATAAAGGGGTATATAAAATGTTAATGAAAAATTGATACCTACAATATCTAGTGAAAGTAGGGGTCTTTAAATTTGGAAGGTGTATTGGGTTTGTATTGGAAGGGGCTTAAATAAAGTGATTTTTACAGGTATTTTTCTATATGTAGTTAAATCAAAGGTATTATTTAGTATACCAAGAATGAACGTGCTATGTTAGAGGTTCATTGAGTGAAGCCCTCATGGAATGACTTCTCTGTTATGTGTTGATCATTTGTAGACTTGTATTTTTCCTATGGCTTCTATAGTGTCTCATGTACCTATAGCTATATCGATCTAATCTTCTCATTTTTTTTTCTTTTCTTTTAAGGCATCCCTAGTGAGATCCTCTCTCATCCCTCCTTGCTGCCCATATGCAATCTTTGTAATACTCGTACCTGTCTTGCTGATGTAAATACCATGGGGGCTTCACTGGGGGAGCAATATCATACCACGTGAGTTCATGTTGGGGGATATATATTGAGGAAAAAATGACATAATATATTGGGGATATATAGGGGGTAAAGGGTTTTTATATTGGAAAATATAAAAAATGGAGCTTAAAGTTAATGAAAAAATATAAAGGGGTATAAAAAATGTTAATGAAAAATAAATACGTACAATATCTAATGAAAGTAGGGGTTTCTTAAATTGGGAAGTTGTATTAGGTTCATATTGGTAGGGGGTTAAATAATGTGATTTTAGAGGAATTTCCAATATGTAGTCAAATTAAGGGTATTGATTAATATTCAATGAGTGCACGTGATATGTTAGAGGTTCATTGAGTGAATCCCTCGTGGTAAATACCTATTTTGATGATGTAAATCCATGTACTTTTGATATTAGGTTGCTGAGTTGGAAATTTGTGAATATTGGGCTGGTGAGTCATATGTTTTATTATGTGGTCTGCATGCCCATGTAGTTATCTAGATATGTTTTGGGGCCACCGCACCTAGATATTGATATGTTAGTTTTGGCTGAGTGACCAAATGAGCTAAACAGTAGATATTTTACATTTACATATATTTTTATATTAATAAAATAAGGTTGGTTGCAGAGTCCACTCCA
This sequence comes from Pinus tabuliformis, assembly GCA_031772625.1. Classification (NCBI taxonomy): domain Eukaryota; kingdom Viridiplantae; phylum Streptophyta; class Pinopsida; order Pinales; family Pinaceae; genus Pinus; species Pinus tabuliformis. Next base: position 458,832,685 of record CM062820.1, read on the forward strand.
CGGAAAGAGTATAGGGGATGAAACTCTAGGGACAAGGAAACAATTGGGTGTCTCTCAATGAAAAGTGCACCCTCGGGCCTACGTGGGCTTTAGAGGGTGCCACATGGCAAGTTAGGGCCATGCATACATAAATAAGTGTAGTTAGTTTTTGCTATTATTTAACCAGTTTATCATTTAGTTGGTTATTGATTAGTCAGGGGGTCTTGGGGTGGACTATGGAACTAGTTGAGGTGTGATTATCCAGTTAACCATGGTGAATTGGATACATCCTATTTTATGTGAGCCCTTGTGGCTCCGGGAGTCTGATGACTCTGAGAACTAGGTGCCTCTATTTATGGCTTGGGGGCCATGGAGTTTTGGTTGGAGAACAAGGTTCGAAGATAGTCAGAGAGTCTTGGTTGGGCTCTAGCACTGGTTGTGGGGTTATTTCAGTTTTGGTTGTTGGTGCTTGGATACCTAGACAACAGCAAATCCCCTGGGGCTACAGGCAAAGACTATCTTGGTTGATTGTAAGCCACCTTGGAAGGTGGGCACCACCAAGAGACTTAAGTTTTGCCACTTGGGAACCATTTAGGGGGGATGTGAGCCTATGGTTGGAGACTGAGGCTGCTAGGGTTGGTGCCTTGGCTAGGGTTTTGTTGTGGTTTGAAAATTGTTGCCTGGAGTTGTTGTCCCAGCTCAGGGGTGACCCGTGGTTGAGATTATGAACCACATGGATTATGGCTGGGTAAAGTGTGGAGATCCAACAACTAGTCATATTTTCATTACTAGATAAGTTCCTAAATTCCCATGGATGGTTGTATATACATATGTCGTGTTAATCAATGTTTTTGTGTTCAAACCCTAGTTTTAGGGTTTTGGCTAATTGTTGTTAATGTACATTCATTTATGTTGCATTATTATGTCTTTATAATTTAAATGTGAAAAAGTTGCATTCATGGCATGTAGTGTTGCATTCATATTAATTATAATAGCTAGGCATCAGATAAAAATTATGGCTAATTCAAGTATGTACGCTTCTGCATTTAATTTAATCATGATTAAGCAATGTTGGTTGGGTGGTGTTGCCCGGTTGTGATCAGATATTGATCTAGGACCTTAATGATAGCTCAAATTTCAAAGTGTTCAAAAGAGTGTTGAACCTAAGTGACCAAATAGATCTCGTCTTCCTGATTCTGGTGCCATGAATGGTTCGAAAAATCGATACCGTATGAAGGAGTTATCGCAATTTGAAAAGTCTAGTAAACTGCAAATTATGGACATTTGACCAAGATTAATTTGGTTTTAAGCGCTAAACCTTTCCTTAAGCGCCTTTCTTAAAAGTGTGAATTAAGCATGTGGGTAGTATTCGGAAAGTGGAAACTAGTATCTCGTGCGCCCTAAAGGTGGGAAGCGGTATTCCTAAATTTCACGCGATTACCCTTAGCGGGCGACACGTAGCACAGGAAAACTACTTTTCTTGCGCGCTCTCGATCTGATATCGATCGAGCAAGATTTCACGCGAGATTGCGCGACAACCATTCGATTGGATGGGTTACATCGATGGTGGAGATCATCCAGGTTAGTTGGTGAGCGAATGACATGATATCCGTTGGATCAAGCGGGATAGATCGACGGTGGAGATTCCGCTATTTGAAATGCTGGAGGATTATCCCTAACCACTGGGATTATAACCCCTCATATGCGCGCCCAAAATTAATTGTAATAGTCACCTTTGACGGTCAGCCTAGTGGAGCGGATAAACTTATTCGGATATGCTAAGTTTAGCTGGAGTTAGGTGTAGTTCACCAAATTTGGTGGAGTATCCCTAGGGGATATTACTTAAATACACTCCAAGAGTAGTTTTCATGCAGAGACAAAAAAATAGAGAAAGAGAGAGGGAGTGAAACAAGAGGCTAGTTAGGCTAATTGGAGCCTTCTGAAGCCAAAGGAATAGTCCAGAGAAGTTGAAGAAGTCATATTCATGGAGATTTTCATCCAGGGAGGTTTTGGAGCTCAGGGAGCTACCAGTACTTGTTCTCAGCGAACTAACAGTCATTCCTGACTGTAATGAGCCATCTGAATCCATTTCAAGGATTTGCAGAAGCATTTGGAGACTTCTAAAGGCTGAGATGCTACAGGGAAGTTTAAGGCAGCCCAGTTCCAACCATGGAGGAAGGCCTAGTTTGGGGATGCAGTGCTCATTTTGAGCAAATGATCAGTCTATTGTTGGTGTTTGATATGTGTTGGAGATAGTAGAAGAGGTTTCAGTGACAGTTAAAGAATTTTGAAGGAGCTAGTGCCATCAAGAAGCTCAGGGTAGCTCAGTGCACAAATTGAAGGAATCAAGTCTAAGGGAGCTTCGATCTGTTTGCAGGGTGATGACAGCCATGACAGGGATATAGATGGTATTCTCAACCCATTGGTTTAGTTCAGTAACCTTTGGAGTTAAGTGTGGAACTTGTAAAAGAAACTTTGCTATAATCCCAAATAGCTATGTCAAGGTGATAAAAGCTCAAGGAGACGTAGCCCACGATATTCGAGTGAACATCTAGATTAAATTTTCTGTTATATGTGGTTGTTTATTTGCTGCATTATATGGTTTTTATATGTGTTTAATATTAGCAAAAACAAATGGAATTAAAGAACTTAAACAGTTAAAATAAAACATACACCTGTTTCAAGTATTTAATTCTGCAAATGTCATATATAAGCTAGATCATTTATTTGTTTAACTAGGTGGGAGGTTCTTGTAAGCATAACAAGTTATCAAACCCCCATTTCAGATTAGGTGGTATCAGAGCATAGTTGCTTGATTGACATAGCAATAGGTTGCTTAATTGATAGAGCAATAGGTTGCTTGTTTGACTTGAAAGGTGTTTAAATAGTATAAATAATTTGATTGTTTGACTGTTTGTAAACTGACTACTGTTTGCAAAGGTGAAGGGAAAGCTATTGATAGCTAAGTCCAGGAGAGGACAAGAAGGAAGAAGAGCTAAAGGCATTCTCCTTACCCAAAGGACCTCAAGGCAACCCTTGAAGCACAAGAGGGTTTGTTTGCAAAAGGTTGCTTGAATAAGAGTTTGACTCTACAACCATTAGTTCTTTGAAAGCTTTGTGAATTTTGTTGAAGTTCTTTTGTTCATTTCTATAATGACAACTTCTACAAGTGAGTTCTCAAAATCCTCCTCCTTCACAAGATTCTTTGATGAAGATATGAAGCAAGACTTGTTCATCATGATGGATACGATGAAACAAATGTACGAAGATGAAAGGAAGAGCACAAAACTTCGAGAGCAGTTGAATTCCATGAAGGAAGAGAAGTAGTTTCTTTTTGACAAATTGCAGGAAATGGAGAGCCAACTTCATATTGCAAATATGAACCTAGAAAGGATGCATGAGTTGGAGACACAACTCCTTGTTGCCAAAGAAGCCTTAGTCAAGCATCAATTTGAAGAAGAGGTAAACAATCCTAGTTTTTCTTCAATTTCCTCAAAGAATGTTTATGTTGGTTCTTTTGAAAAACATACAAGAGGTATAGGGTCCAAGTTGATGTCAAAAATGGGCTATGAAGGAAAAGGATTGGGCAAACATGCACAAGGCATAGTTGAGCCAATAACAGTTGAGGAAATGCCTAAGTATTTGGGTCTTGGCTATGGACAATCTTATGGAGAAAGTTCCAAAGCAGCTATGAAGGCTATTGAAACAGTTCCTAGAAGGAGTTTCATTTTAGGTTCTCTACCTCAATTTTGTAAAGATTGTATTCATGGGGAATGCAATCATTTGAAACATACTTTGCAAGAAGAAGGTGTTCATAAGCATGCACTCGAACAAGAGAGTTGTGAAAGCTCTAAAATCATTGAAGATATGAAGTCCACAAGCAATACAATCTGAGGAGTAGAAGGATAGATGTTCCTGAAACCAATAAACAGAAGGATACTAAGCGAACTAGCAAACCTACAATCAAGAACCCTCCTGTACAAGCCCCTCCTAAAACAACTCCTAACCCAAATCATCCAATAGTTGAAGATGTATCAGACAATCAACAACCTAACAGACAACCTTCCACTTCTACTCCTCCCAAAGGAAAGGTGGAAGAACCTCCAGAAATTGACATAGAAGCAACTTCAGCCCATAACAACACTCCTATAAAAGAGAAAGACAGAAAATACAGCAGAAAAAGAAAATCTCACTGCCCGAAATGCAAAAATGCAAACAGAAAAACCTTTCAACCTTGAGACTGAAATAGGCAAATTAAAGATAGCAATTCCATTGTCAGAATTGGCTAAGCATGATGTCTACAGAGATCAAATTAGCAGATCACTCCAGATTTCGGAAAACAAAGATGCAGTAAATGTCTTGGATGACCAGCCTGAATTAATTTTTGGCCCTGAGGTAAATGGTAAATCAGTAGATGGAGGGGTCCCTCCTTTCTATGTAAGTCTGAACATTCATGATAAAATACTTCATAATGCAATGTTTGATTTTGGTGCTTCTCATAACTTAATGCCTAAATCTGTAATGGAGAAGTTGGACCTAGATATTACCAGGCCATACAAAGACTTGTTCTCTTTTGATTCAAGCCAAGTCAGATGTCTAGGGTTGATCAAAGATTTATGTGTATCATTAGTTCAATACCCTGCTAAGACAATTTTAATGGATGTAGTGGTAGCCGATATACCACCAAAATATGGCATGTTGTTGTCTAGATCTTAGGGTGCAAAGCTCCAAGGATCTTTACAGTTGGACATGTCCTATTCTACCATTTCAGTATTTGGTCAGCCAAAGAGATTGTATCGAGAAACTCTAATGAAATATGTGGTGAGTAGCCAGGAAAAACCCCAGAATTTTCCCATCTATTCCATGCATTCTGACATGGACTCCTTCATTCTATACAATGCTGAGGTTAATCCTGCAACTAATATCAAGGTTTTACCACTTCAACAAGAAAAGGTTATAAATGAAAAATTTATTGTTCAAACTCAAGAAATTTTTGAAATAATTGATATAACAGACACTCAAGAGAAACCATATGAAACTAAAAATCCAGATTTCCCTAGTAAGCAAATTTCTAAGACTTCTGATACTAACCATGAACATGAGATCCTTTGGTACTTGGAATTTGATGGATCAATCAATAAACTAGGAGCAGGAGCAGGAATTTGGGTACACAATCTAGAAAATGATCATGCTGAAGGACATGCTTACAGGTTGAATTTTAGATGCACTAATAATATGGCTAAATATGAAGCCCTCTTGCTAGGACTCAAATTGATCAAAAGTTTAGGGGCAATTAGGGTATCAGTTTTGGGAGACTCTGATTTAGTCATTCAACAAATAAAAGGCAACTTCCTCATGAATGATCCAAGATTAAGATCTTACAGAGGGGCATCAATTGAGATCCTAAATACATTTCTAGAAACACAGCTTGCCAAAATTCCAAGAAAACATAATTTACATGCTCATAGTTTGGCAACATTTGCCAGCACTTGTAAACTGCCATTTGAACCCAATCATTAGTTTATAGCTGAGATTAGGCACAGGCCAACCATACCTGACAATGTAAGAAACTGGAAAGTGTTTGACAGTGACACTCAGATTAACAATTTCTTGACCCTAAAGGAAGAGTTTTGTAATACTAATATGGACACGGACACTGTTGGAGGATGTTCATAGTTTTGATTGTAATACTGAAATCTTTTGGAATAAAAAGCTGTTGGAACCATTTTTGTCTGGCCTACTGGATGAGGAATTGATGCTGAAGATCTGTTACAGAATTCTTGAATCATCTTATGGATCAATAAGTCCCTTCTAACTTGTGTTTTACAGTTTCTACGTTTATTATTTCACCTGTGTTTCATGATCTCAATAGTAGAGAAAAGGAATAATTCAGAATTTGCTTAACTGCACTCTGTCTTCAATCTTTATTATTTTCTATGTTTTCTTCAGAATTAGTATAAACAGTGAATTCTTAATTTCTCCTGTTTCCCCTGATTCTTTCATCTTGACTATTTGCTACGGAATTCTTAATTGCTCCTTAGCAGTATTCAACCATTTTCCCTCTGTCAACCTGATGAAGGATTCTTAATTTCCCTTCACCCATTGACTCCATTCCATCTGATTCCAGCCTATGAATTGTTCCATGTTTGATTACCTTGCTCTGTGATACCATCCTCTGTTTAGAAACCGAATCTAGGAAGCTATCCTTCTTTGACTCCATCATGCCCAATGGACTGAAACTTTTTAGGTCTACCTCACTATTCTATTGAATCCTTCCAACCAAACTCAAAACAAAACCCTTGTACATCATAACTAGCCTAACACACTTCAGAAAAATGCTAAATCATAAAGAGAGAGCCCTCTCTGGATGCTAATGGGCTAGAATCTGCATCTAAAAGATTGGTCTGTGGTTACCTCGGCCGTATTCCCTTTCTTACAACTTTTGGGAACAACCTGAGTGTTAACATCATTGGCGACTCTGCTGGGGATCGAACCCAGTTTGTATACCTATGTATGACATATATGGTTATAAAATTTATATCACATGAACCCCCTCACCAAATGCGTAACCCAAGGCTTAAGGAGAAGAGTGGTTTGGACGTTGGTTACATAGTGGTATCGATGTGCGATTGGTGCATATATTGAATTTTTGGAATTGTGCCAAAAGTAAGAAGCATTAATTGGTGCACATTAATATAGAGATTGCAATAGTTGTCTAAAAGTCAATTGCAACAATTTATATATGTGCTATTATTCCTCAATAAGTGAAAGAAGCCATGGATTTAGTCTGTGAAATTTTTGGGTCATTTTAAAGAGGTCGACATATCTATAGATATATATGTATATATATATATATATATATATATATATATATATATATATTTGGAAATAATTTTTGATCATTCTTCAAACACAACACATATTAAAATATTGTATTCTTTAAATTATACAAGCGAGTGTTGCTAGACATAGGGAAATGATGTTGTTATAAAATTCACTTAAGGCAAAGTGCGTGTGAGGCACTGAAAGAAGTCAAGAGAAATCGTCATAAGGTGGCAACGCGGTGAGTATAAGCCATGATCACTGACATATAGATGGGGCTATGAAGGGTATCATGATAGTTTATAGAGTGGAGACCGAATCCTTCATCAGGCCACAGGCCACAGAGCTATGGAGAGTAAGATGTGGGCCACAAAGTCCAGTGGGTTAGTGCTTAGATCACAGAGAAGGGTGGTGGTGGTAGGGCCACAAAACTGACAACATAGGTGGGTGTTTCCCATGAGCCACGATGGTGGTCAGCTAGTGACGAGGAGGCGACTAGGCCATGGGGGCATATGGGTCGACATTGGGTCATAACCATGCTGGGAAAGGCAAAAACCTAGGCCCATCAGGTCACGAGGAGTATGTTAACAGACCAACAAGTTGAGATCTTATGGAAATATCAACCATTATATGGAGTTGATCTAATCCATCGAATATTTTGGGGTGCATCTTCGCATTAACCCCCCATGCAAGTCCGAGGTTTGATGACATCACAATTGTCTAATCTCTTAACCATCAACCATGGATCAGCCGGAGGGCCCTGCAGGGGTAGGTGGGGCCAGTCATTTCCATTTTAAATATTATTATTTATATAATATTATATCTTGGCCATGGAACCTATGTCATGGCGCAGAAGACGTGGAGGTTGGGCCCACGTTATATATATATATATATATATATATATATATATAGATTGTGGTTGATGCATGGGGCCTAGCCGAAACCACAAGCCCATTAACAATCAGGTTTCGTGCTCATAATTTTTTTTTTTTTAATTACATAGGCGACAAGGTGATGTTTCCCACAGGTTTTTTTATAATTGAAATATGAAATTTCAATAAAATGTTATTATAGTGGGGAAACTATGTAATTTTAAAATATAATAATAATAATGATACACTTAGGGGCCTTTGGTAAAAAGAGCTAGCATGCTAGCCACGTGGAGGAAAAAAGCTAAAAAGTCAGTTTGCGTCCAATAAGGAGTTGGGAAAAACCTAAGTAGAGTAGAGAAAATAAATGGAAGCAGGAAAAAGGAGTTTGTATGCAAGTATAGCCAGTTACCAGCTGAAAGGAGTGTAGTTACAGGCTTCATGAGAGCAAGAAGAAACTACATTTTTAGCTATAGATGAATTGGGAAAAATAAACCAAACTTTAGAAGGCCATAATTTCTATCTCGTAGGTCAAAATTCGACATGTGACCAGTCAAAAGAAAGGTAATTTCGAGTAGATTGGGATCATATTCTTGGAGTTTTGATTTGGGGCCAATAATTTTGAAAAAAATTAGAAGAAAAGCTACCAAAGTATTCAAGATCTAAAAATTCCCTAACAAGCTGCAAATTTTCAATGGGCATAGCTTTCAGTCTGGGTATCGAAATAACGTAAGTAGATAGTCAATAGAAAGCTATCGATGAGGAGAAAAACCTAGTAAATCCAAATTTTGGAATTTAATAAGAATTTTGTGGCAAAAATCACAGGAAAAGATACAGGTAATTAAGAAGTAAAAATTGAGTAATGGTAGATAGGAGTCTAGAAGATGTCCAAGGGCCTTACAATGAAGCGGAAAAATTTAGGGATGTGAACATAAGCATGAGTAATGTTGAAACCGAATCTAATGGTCATGGAGTGGACTAGCCTTAAGGTAGAAATTTGGAAGAAATTGTGAAGAGTTTCAAATTGGAAGTGCTCAACTATGAAGTTGACAATGAGAAGCTCATGAAGGAGCAACAACAAATTAATAACCAAATTTTGTAGAGTTTAAACAATATTAAGATATAATTGGGCTAACAAAATGAGTCTAGGCTAGCACATGAATGCAGTGTTGGGTTTAAGAAGACAGGTGTTGGAATTTAAAAGCATTACAAGAGGAGGACCAACAAAAGCGCTACTCTACTTCTAAATCTAGCAGTAGCCCCAATGTCTCACTAGTTGGGAAGACAAGGAGAGAAACCAATAGGGAAAATCTATAATGGGAGATGAAGAAAATCAAACCTTCCAATTTTAATGGAGACAAGAAAGAAGAAGAGATTGAGGCCCGATTGTTGGATATGAGAAAATATATTTATCTATATAGTTACTCTTCTAACTTGGAGGCCAGAATTTTCATATACCATTTGAAGGGCAAGACCAACCTATGGTGGGAGAAACTCAAAGTAGTGTAGTGTCTCGATGAAAGGTAGATAACATGGAAGAAATTCAAAGAATATTTCCAAAGAAAATATTTATCAGAACAATATCATGAGCGAAGAATGTAGAAATTCTTTGACCTTTAGTTGGGAAGCATGACCATGGAGGATTATGGCTAGAAATTCATTGAACTAAATTGAGGTACGTCTATTTCATCAGAGATGAAAAGGTTAAAATATAGAGATACATAAGTGGACTACCATCCTTTTATGCTAATAAGTTGAAATAGGATGAACCTAAAACCCTAAAGGCAACCACGAGGAAGGCAAAGCATGTGTATGAGAAAAACAAAAATAGATTAGTTTTACAGAGAACTTTGGGCAACAACAAGAGGAACTTTATGGATCAAAGGAAAAAGGGGCTTAAACCCTCTTCATTCAAAAATATTTCTCAGGAAAGCCAACTTACAACTTGAACTCTTGGTGAGCCAGAAGGGGGTGATCCTTTAGGAAATAAACTTCAACTTCCACCCATGAAATGTTGGGGCTGTAAAGGAGATCATAGATACAGAGACTGCCCTCATAGGGTTGACAATATGAGGATTGTACACAACATACAAACAATAACTAATGTGGAAGATGTGGGCAAGGGAATTCCTAGAAAATGCAGTGTTAGACAACAGGAATGTGAGGCAACATGCACATATGATAGAGGTTGAAGGTAAGCTTAATAATCAACACATTGTTATTTTAATTGACTCAAGAGCCAGTCACAATTATATTCACTTGAAATTGGTTGAAAATTTTAATTTGAAGAAAACTAAACATTCCAAAGTGTGGTTAGTACGATTAGCTACAAGTGTAACAAGGAAAATTACTAAATTGGTCAAAGAATGTCCAATTGAATTTAATGCGCTGAGTACAAATGATGACCTAAACGTAATTTCATTGGGACCATATTATTGTTTAATTGTCATGGATTGGTTAGAGAAACACCATGCAATTCTTGATTGTTACAAAAAATCTTTTATTTGTATTGATGATGAGGGAAGACAGAGATAGGTCCAAGGAATTCCAAGGCAAATATCTATAAGAGAGATATCAACTATGCAATTAAAAAGGATGCCAAATCCTTGCACCTCGTATGGAGGAAACATATATGGACCATCAATATAATTTAGAAAATTACCTAGTGCTACATGAATTTTCTAATGTATTTGTAGAGATACCCAGAGTATCTCGAAGGAGGGATATTGATTTTTCTATTAATATGGTGCTAGGTGTGGTTCTAGTGCTACGACACCATATAGAATGAGTACCCCTTAACTTAAAGAATTGCGGATGCAGTTGGAGGAATTGTTGAAGAAATGTTATATACACCCTAGTGTATCACCATGGGGTGCCCCGATTCTTTTTGTTAGAAGGAAAAATGGCACATTGCGACTATGTATTGATTTTTGGTGATTAAATAAATGCCCATTGCCGAGAATTAATGATATGTTCGATTAGCTCCATGGGATAATTTTTTTCTTTCTAAAATTGACCTGAGATCAGGATATCACTAGCAACAGATCAAAGAAGAGGATATCGATAAAACAAAATTTTGAACTCAATATGGGAATTATGAGTTCGCAGTGGTGCCTTTTGGTTTATCCAATGCATCGAGGGTTTTTATTTGTTTAATGAATGGAGTCTTAAGGGAATATTTAGATAAATTTGTCATTGTTTTTCTTGATGATATTATGATAGATTCTAAATCTGAAGAGGAACATTAGTAACATTTGCAATTGATTTTGCAAGTACTTAGGGAGCATCAACTGCATGCCAACTTGAGTAAATGCTCATTTTACCAGAGGTAAATCCATTACTTGGGTCACATTATTTCAGAAGATGGAATAACTATGGACCCGAAGAAAATTAAAGCTATCGGAGAATGGACAACACCTAAGAATTTTATAGAAGTTGAGTCTTTTATGGGCCTATTTGGGTATTACATGAGATTCATCGAAGGGATTTCCAAGATAGCACACCCAATTACGTCATTGCAGAAGAAGGGTGTAAAATTTGAATTGTCACTTGAATGTGAAAAAACTTTTCAACATTTTAAAACTTTATTGACAAGAGCTCGAGTGTCAGATCTAAGACTTTTGTGATCCATTATGTAGATAAATGTCTTTCGGATTAATCACATCATTAGGATTTGGTCAACGTTTCGAACCAACTAATGTGGTTCATCCTCAGGACAAGGTGAAAAAATCAATCGATCTTCAGGAATAAATAGCAACGATGCATCATTGCCCAAAGTTAGCCGTTAGTAAATTAGTTAATAAGGTAAATAAAAAATATTCTAAAATTGGTTGTTAAGAGTTATTTATTAAAATATTATATATTTAATTATAAAGTAGTTGTTAGGAATAATTATATATAATTTTTTCTTTTTAATATAGTGATAATGATTCTTAAATTAATTAAAATAATACTATATGGGTTAGGAGTTAGTTACAAAATATTATTTATTTATAAGGAATTTGTTAGGAGTTAATTTATTTTAATCATAATAAATAAATTAATATATAATCTTGCAAAATTTTATAATAATAAAGTTATAGGGTTAAGAATTGGTTCCAAAAATATTATTTACTTATCATAATTATATATTTTAATTCTTAATATAGTAAGAATGATTCATAAATTAATTAAAAAGAGGTTACAAATTATTATTTATATATAAAGTAGTTATTAGGACTTTATATATTTTAATTATATTAAATAAATTAATTATAATATTGCACAATTTAAATAATAAAAAGGTTATAGGGTTAACAATTGGTTCCAAAATTTTATAATTTATTTAAAAATAGCTAGGAGTCTATCTATTTATTTTAATTATAATAAATAAAAGAACTTATAATATAGCAAGTAATAAAGATATAGGGTTAAGAAAAGGTTACAAAATATTATTTAATTTATAAAGTAGTTGTCAGGAGAATAATTATTTAAATTAAGTTAAACAAATTAAATTAGAGTATAATTTTAAATAGTAATAAAGTGAAAGGGGGCCCATAAATGGTAAAAAACAAAAGGTAAATAATATTACAAATAAATAATATTTAGAAATAAAACTTAATAAAAAGGGAAAGAGAAAAGGGGTGGAATCATGAAGAGAGCCAAAATCCAGCTCTTACTCAATTTCCAACCATCATCCTTGTTAAGATTTCTAGCATGCCTCTCAATCTCAATAGCCTCTCTAAGCTTCCTATGGTGGAAGTGATCAACCCTAGAAATGACTCTAGAGTCCTCAATACAGACATGGTGTTTGGATTTCTCCATATGTTCAGCAAGAGCTGATGAACAAAAGCGATTGTGCCTAATGTCTGTTGCATGTTCATGAATTCTCTGGTTAATGGACTGACCTGTTTCTCCAATATAGGGAATACCACAAGAACAAGGAACAAGGTAAACACCTTTCATGTCTTTAGGGTCAACAGGGTCTTTAACAGATCCAAGAGAATTTCTAATGGTACTGAGAGGCTTGAATGAAGAGGAGACATTATTCTTTCTAAGGATATGGGCAATCCTATCCATGGTCCCTTGGATAAACGAGAGATGAACCTTGGAGATAGGATCAACATGAGCATTTTTAACTCTTAACGTTGTACAAGCTCTATGAAAGGCCTCGAGGCCTTGAGTTCTACTATACCCATTAGTTTTAAAAACTTCAAGAAGATTAGAATTCTATTGATCTATGTGGTTTTCATCAGATATTCTTAGAGCATGGGTAGCAAGAGTGCTGAGAACACCAAATTTCTGAGTAGGAAAATGATGAGAACTAGCATGAAGATATTGTTCCGTGTGAGTTTTCTTTCGAAAAACTTGGTGAGAAATGGAACCATCATCCATTCTAGAAAGGAGAATGTCAAGGAAGGGAAGGCACCCATCCACCTCAACTTCCATCGTGAACTTGATGGAGTCTGATTGGGAATTAAGGTGGTTAAGAAATAGATCCAACTTCTCACGACCATGAGGCCATATGAGATAGTATCATAAACAAACCTCTTCCACTTTTTAGGGCAAAATTGAGTTGAGGCTAAGGCCTTGGTCTCAAAATATTCCATAAATAAGTTAGAAACTATAGGGGAAAGAGGGGAACCCATCACAACACCGCAAGTTTTCTCATAGAACTCACCTTGGAAACTGAAGAAAGTTGAGGTGAGGCAAAGGCCAACTAATTTGGTAGTGTCTTGGTCGGTGATCTGATTTATGACACCAATGGCCTCTTGAATGGGGATTTTGGTGTATAAGGAAACAACATCAAAACTAACCAACAAATCCCCAGGGTCCAACCTGATATCCTTCCATTCTTTAACAAAGGAGGCTGAGTCCTTAACATATGAATCAGTGCGACCCACAAGAGGTTTAAGCTTTTGAGCCAAGAACTTAGCAAGAAGATAAGTAGGCCCACCTATTGTGTTAACAATAGGTCTTAAGGGAGCCCCAAATTTATGAATCTTTGGAAGGCCATAAATTCTAGGGGTGAGGGGATTTCTCTCGATGAGATTTTGGGAAAGAGGATTAAGAGACATATTCAATTTAATGGCAATTGCTACTTCCTTAGAAACAAACTTAATGGGATTCTTTTTAAGCTTTATGTAACTCTCATAGCAAAATTTATGATCCAAATTCAGATTTCTAGTGTGCACGTATGCATGTAAAGAATGACTAGGTGGAGTGCTCATTTATAATGGGAAAGTAATTTGCTACGAGTCTAGAAAATTAAAGGCGTAGGAGAAGAATTATGTTTCCCATGATCTAGAGCTCACAACTATTATTCACACATTTGGAATGTAGAGACATTATGTCATGAGCCTAAAATATGAATTGCAAATAGATAATTATGGGTTGTGACATTTATTTGAACGACCAAATTTAAATGCACGACAAATTAGGTGGCTGGAATTGCTGGTTGAATATGATTTTGAAATTAAATATATTAAGGGGAAAGAGAACCATATGGCTAATGCGCTCAACCAGAGAGTGCACATTATGCATGAAACAATAGTCAGTAGTTGCAAAACATATTTAATGAGCAGAATTTCACAAGCTGGAAATTTAGATAATCAATTTATGGAGATTAAAAATAACCTACAACAAGGCACAATATAACAAAAATATTAGGATTTTGAAATGGGCTAGGATGAAATTCTTTTATTTAAAGGATGATTTTATGTGTTGGATGTTGTTACATGTAGAATTTACAATTGCAGATAAAGGTATTTTCCCTAGACCTAGTGGAATGGTCTAGAACAACAGAAAGAAAATGATATAGAGTTTTCCTTAGAGAAATTGAAGAATGGGAAAGAGGTTTACTTGGAATCTGTTGCAAGATTTACTTTCCTCCTGGCTTGTAAGCTCCAATTGTAGCTCCGATTGCTATAATTAGAACCTGCACATACAACCAAAACAAGCCAAAGATCCACAACATCTATGTAGCATAATTCAATTACTCTATTCAATGGATCAACAAAGAATTGAAATACATGAATGTAAATGTAACATAACACATATAGGAAAACAATATACTCTTTGTATTAATAGAAATAGGAGAAAGTTTACAACCAAGAATAGTAGCTGATCTTGTAGAGATCTCCCCAAGTTGACTTGTCCTTGTCACAAAGCACACCTCAATGTCACCCTAATGCATGAAGATGATGACTCTATTAGATTCAAAGCAACAACATGAGGGCATGATCAGTCTCCAAAATCCAACCTTGATGTTGTAGATGACAATAAATTTATAGGAGAGGGATGGTAGTTTAGGATTTTTTATCCATTTACCAATCTAGGCTTGAGATCCACTTAGGATGGGAGGATGAACTCAAGGGATAAGAGGTGAAGTATCCAAGGTAGGATCATATATGACTTGAGCTTCTTATCCAAGCTAAATAGTTAAAACAACCTTTGGAAGCTTATGGAAGAGGAGGCTTCAAGATTCATTTTAATTTTCCTAAATTTCTAGAATCAACACACACCCAACAAGGAGCAAGCTGTTGTTGATCAACGCTGGTGTAGAAAGGAGAAACCTACTATTGAACGCAGGTTTCTAAAGGGTAGGGTGCATTAGGGCTTAAAATATTTGATTTGAAGCAATTAGACCTAGAAACTCGGTTATTTGGAAAGGTCATGCTTAGGACTTTGTGTAGAGATGATGAAAACATGTTTGCACATGTAGATCGATCCGGTTTGTAGGCCTACTGAACATATGCGACAAAATGGCCTATAACAGATTGCACCCTAAAGTGAAAAGTTAAAAACGATATTTGATGACTAGAGTGATTTACCTTGTGACAAGTTCGGATCAAGAACAACTAGTCGAGATCATCATATGTTACAATACATTTTCATCATGATATATTTGCTGAGGCAGGCATACCCATACTCAACACATAAGATAACATTACATGTACAATGATTAAGAAGTTCATCCACTGATAATGGAGACTAGACCCATGCTTGGATGACTGTCTATTGTTGGTAGGCTAAATTTCTTCATTTTTAAGCCCTTTTCCCTTCAAAACCATAACCTTAGACCTCTGTTTTAACCTTGCAAACCTCCCTATTCCTGCACTAGTCCAAGAATCGTGCCTTTTACTACACTAGCTTTATATTTCATGTTTAAGGGTTACGAATGTGCTTAATTAATCGTTTTCATAGATTTTGTATCTTTAATAATCTTTGCAACTAATATTTCTTTTCCTAAAGTATTTGATAGGAAATGTATTGATCATCCCATTAGCATGGTCGAGTGCAGGTAGGATTCCTGCACCACTAGTGAATCCTTAACTGCTGTGACAGCTCACCACCTAATGCGGACACCTTGTTCCAGAACGGTCAACTCGAGTCAAGCTCGGAGAGGAGATAAGTCAAGGATATGGTGGAGATTGGGTCGCCGACCGAATACCTAGATTAGCATTTTGTTATAGTCAAAAGGCTTAGTATGAACTGTTATTGTTATTTTTTTATCGCCGAAAGGCTAAGATTGGAACACTTGATGTAATTTGGTTGCGGCCGTAGGCCTGAAATAGGAAATGGTAGCAAATGATAGATATATCAAGGATATTGTAATATCGTTCTTATGTAATTTTGCTGGTATCGCCCTCGTTCTGGTCTGGATACGAATTCATGATGTACATTTGCTGATTACTAATAGAAAGGGATTGCACCATTATTTTTCAATATTGTGTTGTAATTTTGTGTTGATGTGTTGATTAAGAGTTAAATCTTTACGTTTCCTAAATAGGGAAACAAGCTGGTTGGCTAGGGCCCAGCCAACCCAGCTCGTTCTCCCTCGTGTTCTTATTTTTTTCGATTAAGGTGTGTTAATTTTGTTTAATGCAAAGTGTGAATTAAATAGATGCTTTTATTATTCTGCAAAGTTTAGATCTGATTTCATCACTATGTGATAGATCCGTGGTGTGCATGCTTGACTGAGTTTAATTTTATGATTTATTTTCTTCAAAGTTTAATATCGTTTCTGCCTGGATTGTGCAAGCATGCATTCCTGCACTAGTGCATTTACAGTTTCACAAATTGATTCCTTTGGTTCATTATAGTAATAGTATTTTATTCCTATATGATTGATGAGCCTTAATGCGTTTCTACAGTGCGTGATTTTCATTCCGAAGTGTTCTTGATATCTCGAACTAAATATGCTTTGGTAATTTGAGACTGAACATCGTTGTGACACACTAATCTGTACATGTACTTCATACTGTTTAGGGAAAGATCAGACCCCACGCCTAATTATTTTCAAAGAGAATATTTTTGAGTTAAGGATGGTTATGAATACGGATCAGTTCGTGTGAATAACTATTACAAGATTGAAGCCTGTTGTCACAATTAGATGATTTATTTAAATTGCATGAAGGAGTTCCTTGATTAAAGAAGAATGCACTTTGACTTTGGAAATTAATTCTTATTTTAGATATTAAGATTGGTTGAAGCATCTTTTTGTTTGAAGAATTTATTTTGAAGTTATTTTCACCTTTGCAAGTTCTTTCTCTAAGTTAACACATTATTTATTTTCTTATAAGAAGAATTGGAAAACTTAGTGCAGGAACCTATGTTCCAGTACAGGAATTTATATCCTGATATAGGAATAGAGTGCTCTAGTCTTGAGGCTTAGAGCCCCTACACGAGGACATAAATCTCCAGTATAGGTGTAAGATATACCTCCAATACTTAAACTTTGTTCTGGTACTAGTGCAAGCACATTGCAGGAGTACAGGAATATCAGCTTAGTGCAGGGAGAAAGATCTATAAGAAGTCAGACATCTTCAAGGGTCCAATTATTAACCCGACACACAACTATACTGAACATAAACATAGATTTACATTTTATTAGTCAAGATTGTTTGCAAGAAGTTTGAGAAGTTCCTTTCATTTGTTTTCATGCAAGAGTACTTTCTTTCACATTCCAGCACTAGAATATCTTTGGTGTAAATTGTCAGGTGATATTTTCTTTTTTTGATTCTGCAAGATTACAATTAAAGAAGTAGGAATAGAGTTAGGAAAATTTCATATCATATATGGAATTTCCTGTGCTTCGTCTCTAAGTTTACGAAACCCCCGGGTTGAAAATTAAGTGTTGAAGGAGTCTGCCTAACCGCAATTCCTGCACCCAACATTTTGGCGTTGTTGCCGGGGAGGCGATTTGAAATTGGTAAGAACTTTCCATTTTCTGCAATAGGGGTAAGTCTACTATTATTTTTTCTGCAGTATGCTTCTATTGTTTTGAGGAGTTTACGAGTGCTGATTTTTATTCATTGCAGAAATTAATAGATTCTTTTTATTTATAAGCATTTGAATTTTGTTTTTGGATTTGATTTTTAAAATGAATGCCTAAGAAAGGTAGGGGTCTGAAGCCCAATAAGGGCCAATGAAATACTGAAAAATCTGAAAACTCTTCTCATTTTGGACTCTCTTTTGCAGGTAGGAATTCCAAGCAGACCCAGACTTATCACGCCAGAACAATCCACTCGAATTCTAGAAACAATGATTCATGTGTGACACAACCCAAAAAAGGAAGAAGGAGGCTAACGATGATCAGAGAGTTCAATTCAACATTAATCAACCTTCGTCTTCTATAAGTGGTCTGATTGGAAGCACAACAATGGCTGATCATGAAGACCATGCAGAGGGGACTGGCGAGAACCAGGTAAATGAAGAGCAGTCCACTTTTGGATTTCCAATAGTGAACTTAGAAGTGAATGTACAAATGAATAATATTTCACCTTCATCTCTTCCACACTTTCATGGTAAGGTGCACGAAGACCCAAATTCATTTATTTTTGAGTTTGATATATTGTGTCAGAGTTATGATTATTCTTCTGATGCCCAGAAATTAAAGTTGTTTCCTGCAACTCTCAAGGATTTAGCCTTGCACTGGTTCATGGGACTAGGAGGAAACACTGTAAGTTCTTGGGACCAAATGAAGAGAGTATTTTTGAATAAATATTAGGAATATTGTAAAACTAGAGAAGTCCAGGACGAGATCTTCACCATTGTACAAGGTGATGATGAGACTTTGAAGGCTTACTTAGAGAGATTTTTTTTATATAATCCAAAGGTCCAAACACAAATTTGATTTAAGTACTATTCAAACCTTGTTCCTCCGAGGACTTATTGAGGATTCTAGACATAATTTGAATTTGTTAGGACAAGGAGACTTTTCTCATAAAACTTTTGAACAAATTTGTGACTTGTGCAGGAATTTCTCCAGAAACCAATCTAGATCTACTAGAGGAGGTCGAAGTAAAACTAACAAACTGAGATCTACAGATGCTATGATCATTGGCTTGGAGAATAAAATGGACAACATGAAAATTGAAATAATGAATACTGTTAGCAAACAAATAGACTCTTTGAAATTTCAGCAAAAATTAGAAAAGGAACAAGAGTCATTGTCTATTTTTTGTCCAAAGTGTAGGAAAAAGCATCCTTTAAGAGAGTGTCCTGCTGATATGAAAGGTGCTAATAAATGTGTGATTTGTGTAGAGAACCATGCCACCAAGGAGTGCCCCTCCATACCTGGATTAAAAGATGTACTTGAAGGAGAGAATTTTGAACCTGAGCCATTACATGCCATGGGAGCACGAAAAAACTGGACACGAGTAAGTGCAGGTATGGATCTTGAACCACATTTTTATGGTTATAATGCACCTCCATATTCCTATTATAATAATAATCACTCTCAACATTGGCAGCACGGGAACCATTTTCATCATGGACAGTCCTGTCAACCTTGGTAACAAGGCTGGAGAGGGCCAAACCATTAATATCATTCCTATCCTGCTCAGATGCCATCATATCCTCCTTCCTATGCACCACACCATATGTCACAACCATCTTTTCCCTCTCTACCCCAACAAAGTCAATCATTGCCACCACCATTTAGATCACCTCCACTACCTGCTCAATCAGCATCGAATCCTAATAATAAGGAGGTACAATTGATTCATTCGGTTGGATCGTCCCCTCTTCCTACCTATCAAACCCTGCCGGTTGGGATAAATGAGCTTAAATTGAGATCGGGAAGGGTAGTTAAACCAGAAAAACAAAAATAGTCAATGTTGATTATTGAGGAGAAAAATGAGGAGGTAACTCCTGATCATTCAAAGAACAATGTCACCCTTCAACCCATTCCCGTACCTTTATATTCACCATCTTCTTCAAACCAGCCCCCCTATCCAGAGCGGTTGGTCATGGAGAAGAGTGACCCCGAGTCCGCTCTGGCTTTTGACCTAAGGAATATTTGTATAAAGGTCCCTTTACTTTAGGCTATCCGAGAGATTCCCATATGTACAAAGACCATTCAGGAATTATGTCTTAAAAATCCAGGGAGGAAGAGAGTAGAACCTCAGACCATTCAGTTTGTTGGTAGAGCAACTGAGTTGATGACAAGATGCGTATCAATGGAGAAATACACAAATCCTGGAAACCCAGTTGTTTCTGTCTAGATAGGTGATATCCTTGTCTCTAATGTATTAATAGACTTGGGGGCGGCCATCAATGTTATGACCAAGCAAACCATGGAACAACTTGGGTTGGGCTACATTCATCCTACACCCACCGTGCCTGAACTTGCAGACATATCTAAAATCAAGCCCGATGGCGTATTGGACAACGTGGTTGTATCTATAGATTCATGGGAATACCCCATGGATTTCATTGTGCTTCAGCCAAAGAATCTATTGGGAGGAAATCCTTTGATTCTGGGTAAACCATGTCTTGCCACGGCCGATGCTTATATTGGATGTCACTCCAGTGATATGTACATTTGACATGGAGACTCTAGGAAAAAGGTCACTCCAGTGATACCCACCTGTTAGATCTACTTGGGAACTCAAGGATACCTTATGGTTAGATTATGACAGTAGTGATGAGGAGACCCAACCTATTTATTCGATTCAGCATCATACCGAGTCCACCCAGGATGGTGAATTATGATATTTCTTGAACAATCTAGACACTATGCCTAGTTTTGATACACTTCATCAAATATTTAGTCTGGATTTCCAAGAAAATTCTGATTCCCAACCTTCCTTATCCCATACTGTGGCATCATCTTCCCGTACTCTTGAGCCCCGAGACTAGTCTTGTTGAAATTAGTCCAGGAAAATCTTTACACATCAGTTTAGACCTGGATTCATCTCAGTGAGAGCAGCTTGTTACATTGTTGCGATATCACTTGGATGCATTCGCTTGGAGTTATGAAGACATGAAAGGCATTCCCCCTGAGACTTTTACTCATCATATGTACATCCAGGAGGGAGCCCAACCTATCCGACAACCCCAAAGACAAATGAATCCCGCACTAAGAGATATTGTTAAGGAGGAATTACAAAAACTATTAGATGCTAATTTCATCTACCCCAGTTCTGAAAGTCAGTGGGCCTCTCCATTAGTGGTAGTCCCGAAGAAAGATGGGAGATGATGTATTTGAATGACTATCGAGAATTAAACAAAGCCGCACTCAAGGATTACTTTCCCCTTCCTTTCATCGATTAGGTGCTAGATACCCTTGCCGATAAAAAGTACTTTTCATTTTTAAATGGCTTCAGTGGGTATAACCAAATCTAGATTGCACCCTTAGATCAAGACAAAACTACCTTTACATGCCCTTGGGGTACATTTTCTTACCGAGTGCTTCCTTTCAGGTTGTGTAATGCACCCACTACCTTTCAAAGGGCTGTGTTGGCTATTTTTGTTGACCTTGAATGTGTTGAGATTTATATGGATGATTTTTCTGTGTTTGGTAATTCATTTGATGAAGCTCTTAAAAATCTAGAAAAAGTGCTTTTACGCTTCCAAGAGGCTCATCTTTCTTTGAGTGATAAAAAATGTAGATTAATGTGCAAAGCAAGAGTCGTTCTTGGCCATTTGGTTTCTGACAAAGGTACTTAGGTGGACTCCACTAAAATTGAAGTCATTATTCGTCTGCCTACACCCAAAACCCAAAGGGAAGTGAGAGGTTTCTTGGGATATGTTGGTTAATACCAGAGATTCATTGAAATTTTTTCCAATATTGCTACCCCCCTTTTTCGATTACTATCTAAGGACAGTGAATTCACCTGGTCCCCAGCTTTCCAACAGTCATTTGAAACATTGAAGGAAAAACTAGTACAGGCACCAGTTTTGAGAGGACCAAACTGGTCCCTGCCATTTCATATTTCCTCTGATGCTTCAAACACTGCCATTAGGGCAGCCTTACCACAAGAGGAGAATAAACAATCCTATGTTTTTTTTTACAAGAACGGGTATGGGATTATATTGATCTTTGGCCAAAATGCCTTTCATCGGTTACATTTGATCGGGCATAGCCCTTAAACTTTTCTTCCACTAGCTGATCAGAGGTCCCAAATCCTGGGTACCCGCGAAATTTATTCCAGACTATCGATTCTATCTCTGTTATTTTCCCTATCTTAAATAGACAAACAAACTGATTCAGCAAAATACAGAAAAACATGACAATCGTTATGGAATGGATTCCCAGCTCTCAATTTCGTCTACCAAGAGACAGCCAGCGGAAAGAGGAACTGCCCTGTTGGCTTCTATATCAGCATCTTTATTATTTTCTCTCAAGACATGGAGGAAAGTTGTAGTCCGGAAAGATTTCATCAATGTTCTGATTCTTGAAATGATTCTTGCTAGACTGATGTCTACAAGAGAGGAATCCTCTACTAAGACTTTGATGATGGTTTGAGAGTCTCCTATAATGCTGACTTCTGAGAGATCCATAGCCTTTGCTTGCTTAAGGCCTTGCAGAAGTGCCAAGGATTCAGCTTGCATGTTGGTTGACTGCCCTAATCCCCAAGAAAACTTT
The DNA here is from genome assembly GCA_031772625.1 of Pinus tabuliformis. NCBI lineage: Eukaryota > Viridiplantae > Streptophyta > Pinopsida > Pinales > Pinaceae > Pinus > Pinus tabuliformis. The sequence continues at coordinate 458,855,209 of CM062820.1, forward strand.
GCCACTGTTAAGCCCTCTTTATTTTTTATTATTCCTCTTGCCCCAGCCAATCCAAGATTGCCTTTCGCTGCACCATCGAAGAACAAAGAAAATCTGGATTGCCTGAGAAGAAAATCCGACAGTTCGTTCTCCTTCCCCCTGAATTGTCATTCTTTTGTGACCTCGTGGTGCCTAATTTCGCCTGAGAAATGGAGACCCATCGAAGCGCCCCAATCTAGGTCATGCTGACTCAGATTCAGCTCTGGCAGATAATCCCTAAGACTCTCTTTCCAAAGGCATTTTGTTTTAATGATAACAATATGTGAGTTGAGACTTTCATCCCTGAAGACTCTTCTGTTGCGCTCGAGCCAGATTTGCCAGTAAGCGAATTTCGGCAGGGAGAGCCATGCTGCTCTGAATCTTTCGTTTTTGGGGAGAGTTTTAGGATAGTAGTTCCGCCAATTTGCAAAGAGATCAGGTATAGTCATTGGTAGAGTGAATTCAGGTTTCCAGAAACTCAGAAGTCCTTGCCAGATTTCTCTTGAATATTTACAATCCAGCATGATATGCTGAGTGTTCTCCTCATTGCCACAACATAATTGGCAGCGGGAGGGGCCTTGAACGCCTTTCTTCTGTAGTTTGTCAGCTGTTAATATCGCTTTGTGGCATAATAGCCAGCAAAAGGAGTCGACTTTGGGCATGGATTTAGTGTTCCAGATCCCGTTCCATACAGCTGGATTAGGGGGAACATGAGGTCGATCCTGCAGACTCTTGTAGCCTTGCGCCACTGTGTACAGCCCTGGGGCGGCTCCCCATCCTCAAGCGTCCTTCTTACCCACGCACAGAGGCGCCATCCTGTTTAGCAATGCAAGGAGTTGATCGCGAGCTTGAGACAGCTCAGGAGGGATGGGTGGGAGTCTCCAGCGCAGCCATGATTTGCCTTCCCACTGCGAGATGTCCCAAAGTGTGTTGCAGCCTACGTTGTCCAACCACAAGCGCAGCGATTGAAGAGAAATATGAGACGATAAGGGTGGATGCATCATAATTCTATCTTCCCATATCTTGCAATCTTTACCGTTTCCTGGAATCCAGTATGCTCTGTCTCTGATTAAAGGGACTGCTTTTTGGCAAAGTTTGATCAACTGCGAGCCTGTGGTGGGTAGAGGGGCGTCCAAGCATCTCTTTCTCTTTCCCCTGAAGTATTTCCTCCAAAGAGCTCTTTGCGCCCAGCTTGGATGTGATCCAATGACTCTCCAAAAGATCTTGGCACCCATGGCTATGTTTTGGAGGCTGAGATCCTTGAAGTTAATGCCTCCTTCGCTCTGAGGCTTGCAAATTTTCTCCCAACTTACCAATGGGATTTTCCTGTCATTTTGATTGCCCCCTTTCCAAAAGAACTTGCGAATGAAGGCTTCCATTTTTTTTATGATGCCTAAAGGGGCTAGGATTACAGAGAATTGAAAAATGGGTAGGCTACAGAGAACAGATTTGATGAGGACAGTTTTTCCAGCGAGATTTAGCCATGAAAACCCCCAAGCTTGGATTTTGGCCTTAAATTTATCCAACAGAGGGACCCAATCTCTGCTGTAAGCCAATTTACGAAAGATGGGGAGGCCCAAATATGTAAAGGAGGACCAGTTGAGGGAAGCAGTAAAGCCCAGAATTCTTGAAATGATTGTAAGGGTGGAAGTCGAAATATTCCAACAAAAGATTTTACACTTACCCCTGTTTAAGCTGCTGCCTGTAGCTTCACTGTAGTCGTCCAGGACCTCCTTGAAACTTGAAGCAGATCTGGCGGAGGCAGCCCCTAATAAGAGGGTATCATCCGCGAATAGGGTGTGATTGACATTTTTAACACCTCTTGCTATATTGAGTCCCAGGATCTCTTGGTCAACCAGTTTCTGATCCAGGTAGAAACTCAGGACAGAAACATGAAGAACAAAGAGGAGCGGAGAGAGGGGGCAACCCTGCCTAAGCCCCCTTGAGGCTTTAAAGAAACCAGCTGCTCTCCCATTCACAAGAGGGGCGATCCAAGGGTCAGCAATACAAGCCCGAGTCCATTTTAAAAAACCCATTCCAAAGCCGAATTTTTTCAGGACCTCCCAAAGAAAGCTAAGTCTGACCCGATCAAAAGCATTAGCTAAATCTAATTTAATTACCATACCTTTCTCTTTGCGAAGCTGGCTCGAGTGGATCGCCTCTTGAACCAAGATGAAATTGTCAGCAAGCTGTCTCCCTTGAACAAATCCACCTTGGTTCTCCGGGATGATGGCTGGAAGTATGCCTTTTAGTCTGTTGGCAATGACCTTTGTGATCAGTTTGTATCCAATATTACAAAGAGAGATGGAGCGGAACCGATTGAATTCTTTAGCACCCTTTTCTTTGCGGATGAGGGCAAGGAAGGCTGAATTGGTGCTGCCCCCAATTTTCTGGCAAGTTTGGGATTTCAAAACCATTTTGTAGAGGTCTTTCTCCACAATCTGCCAGCAGGTTTGAAGGAATCTTGCAGTGAAGCCATCCGGGCCCGGGGCTTTGTCCGGCTCCATGTCGGAGAGAGCATCTTTTATTTCTTGTATAGAGATCTTCGCCTCGAGCTGTTGATTCATTGAGGGAGAGATCCTAGGAGGAACCGCCTCCAAGAATTTAGAGTTAGGGTCTGTCACTCCCTCTTCTCTATACAGATTTTGAAAATGATTGAAAGCTGCTCTCTTTATGCTATCGAAGTCTTTGTGAGTTGAGCTGCCATCTTTGATTTCTGCAATAGAATTGAAGCTCTTTCTGGCTTGAGCTTGTTTGTGGAAGAAGGCAGAATTTCTGTCTCCTGCTTTAAGCCATAAACTCCTAGACTTCTGTCTCCAATGCTCCTCCTCCGAAAGGCAAGCTTTATGGAAGATTTGCTGGAGCTCAGCTTCCTTGTCTAGAACTTCTTTAGTGATTTCTGCATCTTCACTTTGAGCATGGTGGTGGGCGAGGTTATCCTGGGCCTGCTTTCTCTCTTTTGCAGGGGAGGGAAGGGATTTGGCCCAAGTTTTGAGGACCACTTTCAATCTTCTAAGCTTTTCTTCCCAAATGAAGAAAGGGGAACCTTTTACTGGCAAAATCCAGCAGTCTTGAACCAGCTTCAGGAACTCTGGTTCCTTAACCCAAAGAGGGTTGAATCTGAAGGGGATGGGACCAAGATCTTTGTGGCCTGACATCTCAAGCAAAATGGGCTTATGATCAGAAGCACTACATGGGAGGATATGCAATCTGGATTCTAAGCCCAGCAGAAGAAAGGAACTCTGCACCAAGCATCTATCAAGTCTAGCAACAATATGACCAGGACCTATTCTTTTGTTAGACCAGGTGTACTTACCATTTTCTGGAGGGATGTCGAGCAGATCCCAGTCCTGCATGAGGTCTTCCACCCATTCCCTTGCAGGATCCCTTATGATTGTTCCTCCTCGCTTTTCCTCCATGCGCATGGTAAGGTTTAAATCCCTTGCCACAATGATGTTTTCCAGATTTTCTAACTCCGACAGTTGTCTGATGGAGTCCCAACACTCTCTTTTCTCCCCTATATTTGTTGGAACATAGACATTGAAAAGGCTTACTGCCTCCCTTAAGTCTAAAGGCTGTAGCTTCAAAAACAGCCAGTGCGTGTTGTGCAACTCGGTGATCAGCTTATACTTAAGAGGGTTCCAAAGGGAGCCCAGACCCCCAGAGGCTCCCCGTGCTGAAAATGTCCGTTGCTTCCTTTCAAATTTTTTTACTGATTTGGAGAAACTCCTTGTCCTCCATTTTGGTCTCCTGGATGAGAAGAATGTCTGGGGCTTCTCTTCTTATAAGACTTCTTGTTGCTTCTTCTTTCACTTTGCTCCCCATTCCTTTGCAATTCTAGGAGACGATCTTCATCATTTATTTTTATGATGATGGGCTACCTTGGAACCCTGCACTTGATTTTTGTTCGTCTTCGGATTTTTTCCAAGGAGCTTCTCAAGAGTGGGCTGGCTACCCTGAAGCTTGTCCTTGTAGGTTTCCTGATCTCTCTTTTCTCTAGTAGATTTACGGCCTCTTGCAGATCTTCTGACCGATGTCTGCATGTCTCCTATTTCTCCATCCTCCTCAGACTCCTTTGAGTCATGTTCCTCCTCGAATGCTTCTGTTTGCTTTTCCTTGTTTCTTGCCGTGGCGCTTTCTTCAGGTCTTGCATCTGCTGAAGTCGTTTTTTCTAGTGGATTATCATGCTTATCTTCTTCCTGGGGAGTCTCTTCGGCGAAGCTTAAGACCACATACCTGTTTTATTGACTTTTGGACGGGGGAGCATTCTGGGTGGAGGCAGGGTGGGGGACATGAACCCCAGATTTCTTTTGGGATGCCTTTGACCTCTTGACCTGGTTCCAGCCCTCTTCCTTGCCTTTCTCTGCTTCCCCTTTGTTCGGGCACCCTCTTGCAAAGTGGCCATAGATATGACATTTACGACATTTGAAAGGAAGTTTCTCGTAGTCCAGCACTTGTACGTGCGTCCAACTGCCGACCTTTAATTTGATGGCCTCCGGAAGCCCCACCTCTAAGTCTACCTCGACACAGATTCGGGCGCAATCATACTGGTCATTGTTGTTTGCTCTATCAATGAATTTTCCCAGAGTGTTCCCTATGTGCTTGAGGGACTCCCAGTTCCAGCAATGCACTGGGAGATTAGGGAGCCGAACCCAGACAGGGACCGCCGTTGGGACATCCATGGTCGGGTCGAAGTCAGGGGTCCATTTGTTGAGATAGAGACCCTGAGGTCCCATGAAATATGGCCCATTCCTGAAGATCAGGTCTTTGTCCTCCTTTGTGTTGAACTCAAACAGGAAGAAGCCTCTACCCAGAAAATAAGAGGTGACATTGTTTTCGATCAGGGGAACCCAGTTCTTGATGACCCAGTTTTCCGTCGATTTTGGCGAGGGCCAAAGGCCCGTGAATTGACCCACCAGGGCTCGATCTGCCAGGGACAAGGCAACTTGGATTGGACCCTCAGGCGGAAGGTTTCCCTCTGGAACGTCGTCGAGCCTTTTGACGAATTTAGAGATTTTGGGCTTCTTCTTTTTGGGCAGCGAAGCCATGAGAGAGGAGAAGGTTGCTTCAGCTTCGGGGGGTGAAGCTTGCATGGGACCAGAAGGCGAGCCTTGGGCCTCCATGGCAAAGCACAGATCAGCAAACCTGATCTGCACCAAGCAGGAACGGGAAGCAAGGCATCTCCGGCTCGGAGAGAAGGAGATCCGATTAGATCCTGCAGGACGAAGGCGATCCAGGCAGATCTAACTGGAGCAGGGGCACAGCGCGGTCTAGGCAATGAGTAGAAGGGAGGTCTCATAAACAATCCTATGTTATTTACTACATCAGTAAAAATTTGTCACCTGCCGAATTTAACTATACAGTGACTGAGAAAGAATTTTTAGCCGTTATTTTTGCTATTAATAAATTCAGACATTACATTACATGATATGAATTTTATGTGCATACTGATCATTCTTCTATAAGATATTTAATGAATAAACCTTTAAATAGCAGTTGAGTGACTAGGTGGTTTCTTCTATTACAGGAATTCAATGTTACAATTTTTGATAGACCAAGAAAGTTTAATGTTGTAGCTGATTATTTTTCTAGATTAAACAATCCTGGTGAAATAATTCCAGTTGATGATGATTTCCTTGACGAGCATATTTTTTCTATGTCAGCAAAATCTCCATGGTTTGCTGACATAGCCAACTATTTAATCACTAGAAAGAGACCACCTCACTTATCCCCTCTTGAAAAGCGGAATATTATTCAGAAAACGTGCTTCATATTCTTGGATACAGGGAGACCTCTTTTACACTAGAACGGATTTTGTTATTCATAGATGTGTAAGAGGAAGAAAAGTTTGATATCTTAAAATCTGCCCATAATGAACCTTGTGGTGGCCACTTCGCTCACAAGCGAACTGCATATAAAATTTTATGCACTCGCTATTTTTGGCCTTCCTTGTTTAGGGATGCCAAGGAATATGTTAGGCATTGTGATAGTTGTCAACGAATGGGTCAACATATTCAAGCCAATGAAATGCCTTTATGTCCTAAAGTCATGATTGAGCCCTTTGAAAAATGGGTTATTGATTTTATAGGACCCATAAACCCCACATCTTTAAATAAAAAGCATATCTTGGTTTGTATTGATTTTGTTACTAAATGGGTAGAGGCTAAAGTTGTTTCTTTTGCCACTGAAAAAGTTGTTGTTGATTTTTTGTTCAATGAAATTTTTACTAGATTTGGTGTTCCTAGAGAAATTGTTTCTAACAATGGACCGCAGTTTGTTTCTAACTTGGTACAGGAAGTCATGAATCAATACAAGATTCGGCACAAGAAATCTACACCATACCACCCGCAAGCAAATGGCCAGGTGGAATCCACAAACAAGGTGATCAAATCCATCCTCACCAAAACAATAAACATGCACAAGAAGGATTGGGCTAGCTGATTGCCTGAAGCCTTATGGGCTTATCGAACCACTTGGAGGAACAACACGGGGCATACACCATATGAGTTGGTGTACGGAAAACAAGTCCTTTTGCTGATTGAATTTCAGATAAAGACTTTCAGAATTGCAGTTCAGTTGGGTCTAGATCTCTCGAAAGCACAACAACAATGTCTATTGCAGCTAAACAAGTTGGATGAATTTCGAAGGGATGTTGTTCAACATAATATTTTGGTGCAGCAGTAACGCAAGAAGTGGCATGCCAAGTTTATAAGGAAGAAACAGTTCCAACCAGTTGAGTGGGTACTTCTCTATGACTCTAGATTTAAACATTTTAAAGGGAAGTTCCATACTCGTTGGATGGGACTGTATGAGGTAATTCAAGTTTTTGACAATGGGGTTGTAGAAGTCAAAACTATCAATGGGCGAGATTTAGTTTTCCTTGTGAATGGGAATAGGATTAAAGTATATTTTCAGCCCATCACAAAGGAAGACTTCATGCAACAAGTGTAGCATCAGTCTAGACTTTTGTTGGTAGGTGGCTATGCCAACCTTTTATAATCTAATTTCTTCTCTCTTGAAATAAATTTTAAAGAAAATCCATATATATATATATATATATATATATATATATATATAATAATGAAAAGAATTTTTTTCCCCGTGATTGTGAAAATCAGTTTTATTGACATGATTACAGAAGGATCAACTTGAAAACCAGTTTTCTGGAAGGAAGATCAGTTCTAATAAAATGGGAATGTTTCTTTATATTTAGATGTGTTAACTGTCACCAAGAAGAAGCAGGTTCAAGTACAGGAACCAGGCCCTTATCCAAGTTTGGGATAACTGGCATGGAAATTTTTTATTCAAGCAACACTCAATTCCCGCTGCATTTATTTTATGGATCAACACTATACAGATAGATGTTAGGTGAAATTCTTCCCTTCTTCTATTCCCATTTTCGTACAAAAAAATCCCCTTATTTTCTTCTTTTTATCCCATAAAGTTTACCATCCATTTCTTCAAAGAAATTTTCCCTATCCGATTTCGTATTTCCCTCTTTTTCCCTTGAAAAAATTTCCCCAAAATCCCTTTTTCGATTTGTCCCTCTTGGTGGTTTATTCTTGAATTCCCTGTCGTAATTTCCTTCCCATTCTATAAATTTACCCTTTTTCACACTTCTTTTTTCCCTCACGGATTGATTGCAGGATCTGATGTGAACTCACAAATCATATCGAAAGGCACATATCAACCCTAAAGAATGGAAAATAAAATCTCCTTTGTATATTCAAATTTTTTTTTAATCCAGCCTATGAATTATATCCTATCAGAATTTTCTTTTGGTTCCCTTTATCTTTCCATAAATGCTACAAATATCCTTGGTGCAAGAATGTGTGTTCGAGTGCAATCAAATTCCATGCAGGAATGGGTAGTGCAAGCATGTCTAAGTGCAAGAATGCTCGTTGCAGGAATGTATGGTGTAAGCACCTCTAGTGCAGGCACGTTCAGTACAAGAATCCTCACTGCTGAGCGTGCCCAATTTGAAAAACACATGTTCTGGTGCAGGAACACTTGGTGAAAAAATGCGTATTGAAAGCTTATCTTTCATTTTATGAACTTTTGTACAGGTAGAATAACTGTACCACCTACAGATCATGGCATTCAGTTCTATTATGATTAACACTTTGTTTTATCATTTACCAAATTAGGAAGAAATCGTTTAAGTACAAAGATATTTTAGGTTATGAAATCTCATCTTTTTAATGAGTAGTAAGTACACCTTATGTGAGATCATGGAGTGAATGCGGGATGGTACGATTCTCCCAAAATCCAATGCTTACCTTTCCTTGAAAAACTCATCACCTAATAATAATGGCCTTACTCCATATCCAACCTTGCATGACCATTATATGGAATTATTATCTAAACCGCCGCCTCTTCCAATCATCATTGCCTTCCTGTACTTGAACCAATTCGTATTCACATCCATGTAGTTTTAATGATGAAGCATGACCATTTGGGAAAGTGGTTAATATAGCGGCAAATGTATAGCTCGACCATCATTTGAGTTCTTTATGTTGTAATATCTTTTCAAAACTTGAGACAAAGATTGGGTGAATTCAAACAGACATGGCGCCTGTAAGGATTGAGCCATGGTCCATACAAGAGATGGAACAGACAACTGAGTACATGAATAGTCTTGTAATATTGCAGGAATCCGGGTTCCTCCCATTTCTGCAGAAATTCGATGGATTCGACTCAGCTGTGGCAATAACATTCGCCTAGACCTTTGATGGGAGCCGAGCCAAGGTTGGTTCGTTAGAATTTGCAGTCACAAAGGAGTCCATATCTCAGGCTATAGGCTTACCAGTAGTGGGGGAGAAATGGTTTAAGAAGGAGAAGTTAGAAAAGAAACTATGGCATCGGTTCGTGGTCAACTCAAAGCAGAAGGTGGACTGGAAGAACGACCTCTAGTGGAATGCTATGATCAGAAAGTGGAAGGATCTCCTGTATGTGTTGCAAAAGTTCCTTACCTGCGAAGGCCGCTACTCACTAACTTTCCTCTATCACATATGCCTACTCTTTCACTTTGAGTCTGGTAAGCTCATCAATTTCCCTTATTATTTTCTCAGAAGCTTAGAAAAGATGGTGAAAGGGGTTCAGAAAGGGAAGTCCAGTCAGGTCGCATACAAATTATATCACCACAGGCTGATCACAATCTTAATTAAGAAGGAGCTGGAAGCTAAAAATGTGACTTGGGAGGAATTCTTAAAGGAGTTTCAAGGGTGAAGTGTAGAGAAGTCGACTTAGAAGAAGAGTGCAGAAAAGTCGGCTCAAAAGAAGAGTGCAGGGAAGTCGGCTCAGAAGAAGAGTGTAGGCAAGAAGGAGAAATCGGAAATGTTGACCTCGTGCCCTACCGAGACCAAGAGGTCGGCTAGGAGAAGGAATACCTCTTCAAGGGCGGGTCATGTTCAGTCGACCTCTCCGATACTATTGGATGACTTACCACCTAGTTCACCAAGTAACGATAATCTTTCGATCCTTGGTGAGGTAGAAACCCATACAGTGGTTGATGGTGACTATGTGGAGAAGGAAGACGACACACCCTTGTTGGTCCTCTTTGGTAGGATGAAGAAAATAAAAGTGATGTCGAGTGCAAGCAAGGACCCGGCAGAGGGTCAGGTGGATGATAGGGCACAGGACACTAAAGCCCTTAATGATTTTGAAGTTGCGAGGACTGAAACCCTTGGTAAGATGGACGAGCAGGGTACTAAAACCATAATGATTTTGAGAAGTAGGGTACTGAAACCCTTGGTGCGATGGACGAGCAAGGTACTAAAACCCTCAATGATTTTGAAGAACAGGGTACTGAAACCCTTGGTGAGATGGATGAGCAGGGTATTGAAGCCCTTAATGATTTTGAGGAGCAGGGTACTAAAACCCTTGGTAAATTGGATGAGCAGGGTACTGAAACCCCTAATAAAGTAAAAATGTAGGGCACTGAGACCCTTAGTGACATTGAGACTTCGGGTGTTGAAACCCTTGATGATATTGAAATGTAGGAACTAAAAGGTGGCCAGGATAACCTCGACCTTGATGATGTCAACACATGTCTAGAATCGACTGCCAAGAAGTCTATGCTAGAGGAATTGGGAGTGGAGAACTCCACCCTCTGTCTGAACAGTCGGATAGAAGAGCTCAAGCAACATGTTTACGACTTGGAGGTATTAAACCAAGCCATGAAAGAGAAAAATACAGTGCAAAAACGAGAAAACGTAGAGTTGGCAGGAGAGGTGAAGGAGCAGAAAAGACAAGTTAAGATATGGAAATTTTGGGCCTCGAAGTGTTATGAACATCTTAAAAAGGTGACTAAGAAACTTAAAAAGGCTCGAAGCAGGAAGGCAAAGACAGTGAAAGCAGGGATCAACATACAAGTTCAGAATTGAAGGGAGGCTCTTCTGTTTTGGTTTTTTTGCAGCAGGTAAAGGTTGTGTGAGGACCCACAACAACTTAAGGAGGGGAGGATGTTGGTAGGCTAAATTGCTTCATTTTTAACCCCTTTTCCCTTCAAAACCATAACCTTAGACCTTTGTTTTAACCTTGCAAACCTCCCTATTCCTGCACTAGTCCAAGAATCGTGCCTTTTCCTGCACTAGCTTTATATTTCATGTTTAAGGGTTACGAATGTGCTTAATTAATCGTTTTCATAGATTTTGTACCTTTAATAATCTTTGCAACTAATATTTATTTTCCTAAAGTATTTGATAGGAAATGTATTGATCATCCCGTTAGCATGGTCAAGTGCAGGTAGGATTCTTGCACTGCTGGCGAATCCTTAACTATCGTGACAACTCACCACCTAATGCAGACACCTTGTTCTAGAACGATCAACTTGAGTTAGGCTCAGAGAAAAGATAAGTCAGGGATATGGTGGAGATTGGGTCACCGGCTGAACACTTAAATTAGCATTTTGTTATAGCTAAAAGGCTTAGTATGAACTGTTATTATTATTTTGTTATAACTGAAAGGCTTAGATTGGAACGCTTGATGTAATTTGGTTGCGGCCATAGGCCTGAATGAATGTATAAAATATAGGATTCAGATAGAAAATGGTAGTGAGCGATAGTTATAGCAAGGATATTGTAATTTCATTCTTCTGTAATTTTTCTGGTATCGCCCTTGTTCTAGGCTGGATTCAAACTCATGATGTACATTTGCTGATTATTAATAGAAAGGGACTGCGCCATGATTTTTCGATATTGCTTTGTAATTATGTGTTGATGCGTTGATTAAGAGCTGAATCGTTACATTTCCTAAACAGGGAAACGAGATGGTTGGATAGGGCCCAACCAACCCAGCTCGTTCTCCCTCACGTTCTTCTTTTTTTCGATTAAGGTGTGTTAATTTTGTTAATGCAAACTGTGAATTAAATCGATGCTTTTATTATTCTATAAAGTTTAGATCCAATTTCATAACTGCTTGACAGATCCATGGTGTGCATGCTTGATTGAGTTTAATTTTATGATTTCTTTTCTTCAAAGTTTAATATTGTTTCTGCCTGGATCGTGCAAGCATGCATTCTTGCACTAGTGCATTTACAGTTTCACAGATTGATTCCTTTGGTTCATTACAATAATAGTCTTTTATTCTTATATGATTGATGAGCCTTAATGCATTTCTGCAGTGCGTGATTTTCATTCCGAAGTGTTCTTGATATCTCGAACTAAATATGCTTTGGTAATTTGAGACTGAACGCCGTTGTGACACATTAATCTGTACCTGTACTTCATACTATTTAGGGAAAGATCAGACTCCATGCTTAATTATTTTCAAAGAGAATCTTTATGAGTTAAGAAGGTTATGAATACAGATCAGTTCGTGTGAATAACTATTACAAGATTGAAGCCTGCTGTCACAATTAGATGATTTATTTAAATTTCATGAAGGAGTTCCTTAATTAAAGAAGAATGCACTTTGACTTTGGAAATTAATTCTTATTTTAGATATTAAGATTGGTTGAAGCATCTTTTTGTTTGAGGAATTTATTTTGAAGTTCTTTTCACCTTTTCAAGCTCTTTCTCTAAGTTAACACATTCTTTATTTTCTTATAAGAAGAATTGGAAAACTTGGTGCGGGAATCTCTGTTCCGGTACATGAATTGATATCCTGATACAAGAACATAGTGCTCTAGTCTTGAGGCTTAGAGCCCCTACATGAGGACATAAATCTTCAGTACAAGTGTAAAATATACCTCCAACACCTAAACTTTGTTATGGTACTAGTGCAAGCACATTGCAAGAGTACAAGAATAACAACTTAGTGCAGGGAGAAAGATCTATAAGAAGTCATACATCTTCAAGGGTCCAATTATTAACCTGGCACACAACTATACTGAAGATAAACATAGATTTACATTTTCATTAGTCAAGATTGTTTGCAAGAAGTTTGAGAGTTCCTTTCATTTATTTTCCTGCAAGAGTACTTTCTTTCACATTCTAGCACTAGAATATCTTTGGTGTAAATTGTCGGGTGATCTTTTCTTTTTCTTTTTGATTCTGAAAGATCACAATTCAAGAAGTAGGAATAGAGTTAGGAAAATTTCATATAATTTATGGCATTTCTTGTGCTTCGTCTCTAAGTTTACGAAACCCCCGGGTTGACAATTAAGTGTTGAAGGAGTTTTCCTAACCGTAATTCCTACACCCAACATCTGTATGATCATAACCTGCATCATGCTTTGTAATCTTTCATTAATCCTAAAAACACAACCCAGATGGATGGAACTAGATTCAGGGTCTTTTATCTTGTTCACTTGAGCGTCCAATGTATGAGTCTAACCATGCGGATAAAGGAGTTGGAGTTGAAAATTAAAGACACCATTTGACTACCGACCAATGATGTAAGATGTTAACAAATGCGAGAGAAACCACCGATGGTGTTAATGAATCTCAAGGTATAATAATACAATTTGTATGGTGTGAATGAATGGGCTGAAGTTGAACACCACACATAATCTTTTGGTCAAAGGCCACTGATGAAACCTTGTCGTCGAGAGCGAGGAAAATTTCCATTGATGTATATAAGTCCCAAGGCACTGAAGGAAGAGTTTCTAAGTCAACTTCCTAGATAATGAGCTATTGTTGACAATGAGTGACCCGTCACAAGAGGGCCTTGATGTATCTCCCATCAATTACATGAAATGGGTATAATGATTTGAGACAAAATGATGTTGATGTGGAATTGGTTCAAAAATGATAGACATGGAATGAAGGCTTAAGAGTATCATAGAAGATATCAACTGAATGACTTCTATTAAAAATATTGGCGACACTAAATGGAGTTGGAAACATTGACCCAAAAATGAAAGCGAAGGCTTTGATATGGTATGATGGACCAAAAAGATAGGCAAATTCCCAACTCAACAGCCACGAAGATGAAGTGGAAGAGTATCATGTTCAAGAGCGACTCACTACCATTAATAGGTGGAGTATCCTGTTTTCCCATTTTCCCCAACCATTTTTGTTCAACACATCTTTATTTTCTAACAAGATTGAGGAGGATAACATATTCTTGATCTGTAAGTTCATACTTTAGATGAATCCCTACGAGTATCTTTTACGAACCCTGAGAAGGAATGGTTTCGTCTCGTTAATGCAAGAGTGTTATCGCTTCTAAGTCATCAAGTTTTTTGAAGACAAAGCTCCAAACATGGTCTTAACGTGGAAAATTAATTTTATTTACTTATTGTAAACAACTTTAATTTCTTTATTTCTTAGATAAATATAGATAGAGATCAGATTTAGTAGATAATATTTTTTAGAAGAAAATCTGCCTTTTAAGGCATGAAAAATTTAGGAAATAAATCATGAGAGGTTGTAGGAGAAAAAATCTTGGTAGCAATTAGCAAGTTGTTAGGATAAGAAAAAGTTTAGAAATCTTAGAAACTATTGGGGGTGCTTTTAGGATTTAGAAAAGCTATGGATATGCAAGATTTTGTCAATAAGGCAAAAGCGTGTCTACCTAGAAAAGCATGAGTGATTTGTGGATTGATTTATGGATCTAGGAAAAATTATTTTGTTTATACATGTTATTATAAATATTGTAAGCCTAAAGGGAAAACAAATGACCGAATGAATGTAGAATAGGGCAAGAGAGAAATGTATGATTATGAGTTTATGCATGTGTAATTTTCCTTTGTTTAATGGAAATGAAAACTTGCCAAAGGATCTGTTTATGAATCTTTGTATTATTGTGTGTGTTGTTTTATACTCTTTGAGATGTGGTGAATAATGTTTAATTGAGTAAATAACATAATGTGTGCATGTAATCCAGATTGAGAAGTTGAACTTTGTAGGAAAATTCAATTTCTCCTACATCAAGTGGAATTAGAGCTGAACAATCTATGGATATTGGAGATGGCTACAAAATATTGAAAGAGACAATATGTTTTTTAGAGGTATTATTTTGAAAAAATACAAAGCAGGTGTGCTTCTGGAAAAGAATTGATTTAGTGGAGTGAATCAAAGGAAGATTGTTGAAGATAAGATCTTGGCACAGATATTATAAAGATGGATATGATGTTTTTATATTAATTATGGTCATAAATAATTTGTGTTTGCAGGTAGCAGAGAAGGAAAGTTGTAGATAACAACCATTGCAACAAGTGAAGTTGTGACAAAGGAAGCGGGAGCATGTAGAGCTCTCAAGTGAAGGAATTTGTGACAGAACCGAGTGGAAAATTAAATTGCTGAAATGAGGACAACATAAGTTCTCTAAAGAGAAGGTGAGCAGGTGAAATTGTAGTAGCCAAACAAATTTTGAAGCTGAGGAGAAAATGTGCTCTGAAAGGAGGAGAAAGGTTCTACTGTAGGGAACCAGGAGAAGGACAACTTCCAACAAGCAAAAGTTGGGTAGAAGTTTCAAAAGGAAGTTCCACAGTGAGTGTGGGTAGAATTTCCTAAAGAAGAGAAGAGAGGAGTTACCAAGAGGAGAACTTGGTACCGTGACAAGTAGCATACTTGTTACAAGATGGAGAAGGCTTGTTGTAGCTCACAGGTGAACAAGGAGTGTTCAAAAAAGGAAAAGGTAAAGATGGCTACTGATAGTCATATAGTGGGTTTAGAGAGAAGTCACAGTCAGATGAAAATGAGTGCCAAGACAATTAGCATGAAGAAAATGAGCAATGAGAAATTCAAGAGGGGAATGGTTGAATTGAAAGTACATCTTAGTGTATTAGTGGAGTTTCTACAAGAATATGTGGAAGACCAATGATATGGTTGGAAAATGAAGAAGAAGAAGGTGAGATGGCATTCATTGCAAATGAAGTTAAGATAAAAGCTATATTTTAGATTGGATGAAGAACTTAGAACAGTTGAATATGAAATGTATGTTTTTGAAAAAGGATTATTCCTTGATGAAGAGGAAGTTAGAGATGTTGAGGAAGAATTTATTTACAGTTTGATGAACTATTTAACTAATAGATCAATTCAACATGGAGATGTGGTGGCCGAGGCATCAATGAGAAGCCTCATATTTGTAAATCTGAAACTTTGTGAATGGTTGCAGGTGATGAATGACACTTAATGATGTGCTTATGTAGGTTGATGAAGAAATGAAGTTGTCAGAGGAGATGGCTGATATCAACGAGTTTTTTCTTAAGCATGTGTTTGCAGATATTAGAGATGGACAATTATTGGAAGCTACCATGAAGGATGACGAGGATGCGGAAATTATTCAAGAATATAATAATGAGAAGATTATAGAGGATGATGAGATGCTTCATTAATAAATACTCAAGGAGATTCTAATATTTGGAATACTAAATGAAAGTATTATTCCAAAGGAAGGTAGCACAAAAGAAGAGATGGAAATTTTGGAAGTGTGGTTGGCAGAAGACCCAAGTGATGGATATTACATGGATATTACAAATAAAATTCAAGATGGTTTTTTTGAATTGTATGAGGATATTAATTTGTAACAAAGACTACGTATTCAATATGAAAAATTAGAACTATAAGAAGAGGGATTTATCTTGAAAGACAACGGGGAGAACACTAAAAAGTATGACCAACAAGTTGTAAAGGAGATATGTAAGCCAAAATTGAATAAGAGTTTTATAACTCTTACGAAAAAGGAGGATA
The DNA here is from genome assembly GCA_031772625.1 of Pinus tabuliformis. NCBI lineage: Eukaryota > Viridiplantae > Streptophyta > Pinopsida > Pinales > Pinaceae > Pinus > Pinus tabuliformis. The sequence goes on from CM062820.1 coordinate 458,871,306, forward strand.
TGTAGTAGCATGTGAAAAACAGGTGTGAAGTTCAGCTAAGGATAGAGCTATATGATGAGATTGATGGAATGTGGATGCTGATGAGGAGAACATCCAAGAGAAGATGCAATAGAAAAAGGAAAACCAATAAGAATGTTCAACTAATTGAAATACCTTGTATCAACAAAGCAAGTGAACAACAACATGAAAAGATGAAAGGACAACTAAAAAACAAGGTTTGGGATTCTGGAGGATTCAAAAATTGATGACACAAGACCAGGAGATCGTGGAATTTTTCTACCTTAGGAGTTTGATGCAGGAGCATTAGAGTTTCTAAGTCATCAAGATTTTTGGAGGCAAAGCTCCAAACCTGTTCTTAACATGGAAAAGGAATTTTATTTACTTATTGTAAATAATTTTAATGTATTTATTTCTTAGAGAAATATAGATAGAGATAAGATTTAGTAGATAATATTTTTTAGAAGAAAATCTTACTTTTAAGGCATGAAAATTTTAGGAAATAAATCATGAGAGTTTGTAGGAGAAAAAAATCTTGGTAGAAATTAGCAAGTTGTTATGATAAGAAAACGTTTAGAAATCTTAGAAACTATTGGGGGTGCTTTTAGGATTTAGAAAAGCTATGGATATGCAAGATTTTGTCAATAAGGAAAAAACGTGTCTGCCTAGAAAATCATGAGTGATTTGTGGATTGATTTATGGATCTAGGAAAATTTATCTTGTTTGTACATGTTATTATAAATATTGTAAGCCTGCAGGGAAAATAAATGACCAAATGAATGTGGAATAGGCCAAAAGAGAAATGTATGATTATGAGTTTATGCATGTATAATTTCCCTTTGTTTAATGGAAATGCAAAATTTCCAAAGGCTCTGTGTATGAATCTTTATATTATTGTGTGTGTTATTTTAAATGCTTTGAGATGTGGTGAATAATGTTTAATTGAGCAAACAACATAATCTATGCATATAATCTAGATTGAGAAGTTGAAATTTGTAGGAAAATTCAATTTCTCCTACATAACCCATCATGTTCAACAAGTCCATCATTTTTTGATGCTTTTACGAGTCCAGCGAAGGTGAAAATTGACTCCTTTTTCGTGTTTAGAGAGTTTGAAAAAGAGGTGAAAAAGAAAACTCTAAAGGTTCCTTTTCGTAAAGTTGTCTCTTGAGTCCGAAAAGGTAGAAAACAATACTCAGGAGAACCTCTTAGCCATGTTCGACTAAGGCATTCATTTTTCGTAAATAGTTTATCTTAGTCCAAAAAAGGGTTAAACTTATACTGGGTAGACGTCTTTTGATATACTTTAATGAGTTAAAAAAGACAAGTGCTCGACAAAATTTTCATATTTAGGGTGTTTGAAAAGAGCTGAAAGAGAACTCCTCCTAGAGGAACAAATGGTATAAAGGGTAGCAGCTAATTCTGATCATGATGGAACTGCTTAAAACATACAGAAGTCAAGAGGCTGGCTAATAAGACCACTCATTGCAACAGTTCCTTAGTAAAGAGTAAAACAACCAAGTGAAAGAGTATAATCGGCCAAGCAGATGGTGACGATGGAAAGAGAAAACTAAGGCTCGTATAGAATAAACAAGCTGATAAAAATAACAATCACAAAGGATAGGATGAGAATGGTTTCATTTTTACACAAGCTTGAAACATGGGAAACTATGCTTGAGATTGGTTTCATTTTAACACAAGCTTGAAACAAGGAAAAACTATGCCTGAAATAAGTTTTCATGCCCCCATCATTATGACTCAATTCTAGGCACATGCCCTCGAAGATTCATTTCATTCACCCAAGCAGACTACTGATCACTAACAGGTGGATGGAATGAAGGTTCATTTACGAGATCAAGTGAAAGATTCGACTAGCTATTTACTAGATCTAATCAAAGACTATAGTTGGAAGGGGATCTGTTTCATGGTTTAAGGAGCTTGGCACAAGAAAAGAACTATGCTCATTGACCTTGTTTCATTTTTCAATGAGCTTGACACAAGAAAAGAGAACTATGCTCTGATACCTTGTTTCATTTTTTAACGAGCTTGACATAGGAGAAGGAGCTCTGCTTAGAGAACCTTAATCATGACCTCCAGGAGGCCATGCCTTCCAAGAGGTTCTCATCAGATTGGAGAAAAACACCTTGGAAGGGACACATATCAAAGGATCCAATGGAAAGATCAAGCGCCAGTGCTCCCAGTACATGAAGCACTACATCACCTACTAGATCATCAGTAAATGCGGGCATGGAACAAGTTGCCACATAATTACCTTGTGGAAGGGGAGATACCACTTTCATATAAGGACCATTTAGGGAAGCTGGTTGATTGGGAGTCAAATTGAGACTAACGAATGAAAGTTGGCCAATGGTCACAATTCTTCCTTCATGCGGGAAACACATCACACAAAAGAGTGAAGAGACAAGAGCTACATTTCGTAAACATAGTCAGGCCCAAAGAGTAAATTGAAATCCAAAGGGCCTTGGACTACCATCACATCTTTATAAACAATATTTCCTCCCAAAGTAATAGGAAATTGAGGAAGGATCCCTAATGGTTGATTGGTTCCTCTGTTAAAAGCCAACAAATTATGGCTAAAAAGCACAAGTTGCGGGGAACCGAAAGATTTCCAAGAAATTGAGGACAAAATACTAAAAGATGTGCCTTCATCTATGACTGTGCCAAGTATGAGCATGTTATAAACCTATACTATGATCTAGAAGGGCACGTAAGGAGGAAGACGATATCTTGCCAGTTGAATCCAATTAAAGGAAGTGACCATACTACTTGGAGGGGGTGTGATGGGAATGGGAGAACTGCCCCCTTGTGCTATGGGAATGGGAGAACTACTCCCCTGTATCATGGGAATGGGAGGATTGTCCCCCTGTGCCATTGGAACAAGAGGATTTCCCCCCAGTTCATTGGAATTTGAAGAAACGAGAAGAAATTGAGTGATATGGAGTTCACTCTCTATGAGAAAGGTACAATGAACTAAAGGTGGAATCGAGTCAACCATGTTCTCTAGCAATGGTTGGTTGGGAACAAACTCATGGGATTCACATTCAGAGAGAGTGGGATTGACTGGAGATGGATTTTAATCAATCACTTCATCAACTAGTGGAGGATTTAAGGGAAAGCTTCCGGTAACCAGCTGGGATTCATGGCTGAGAAGATGTAAGGTTTTCCAACATGTTTGAGGCTTCATCCATATAAGGAAAAATATGGATAGGATGATTCCCTTCACATAATCTATAGGGGAACTTAACTTTACCCTTCTTTCCGTGAACCTTATGATCACTAGTTGATGGTTTGTCACCAACATGATTCAAGTAACATGAGCCTATGGACCACACTTCTAATATCTTTGGAACACTAGGAAAATTTCTAAGAAGGTAATCACCCTTACATAACTTGCAAGGAAATTTAACTTTGCAGGGCTGATTGGAATATTTGTCCATACTAGTTGCATTGGTAGAAATGGTTACTTGGTTGCCCCCTTTCTTATTTTGCTTCTTCTTCTTCATCTGTTTCTTCTTCTTCTTAGCTTCCTAGTTACTAGAATCAAGACTTTCACCAGGCGAGGAGGAAGAAAGGGATGAAGAAAAAAAAGTAAAGAAGGAAAAGGGTCAACTTTAGGATAAACTTGAGGTTGATGTTGTTCAAGTGGAGTACTACTTGGTTGAGGAGAGGTTTGGACATTTGGAACCATAGGGGTTGAAAAATACCAAACTGGCAAACCAATGGTAAATCCGAGAAGGGACAACATTTCCATACAAGGAGAACCAATATTTCAAAAAGAAGGAAAAATACAAGGATTCCTGTCAGAGGGGTTTCCTTGATTGGTAGACTCAGGAATTGTCGCCATTAGTCTCAACCTAAGATACACTAAGGAGTTATTGAACAGTGAGGATAATTTTCCATGGTAAATTAATTGATTTTAGAAATTAAAGACACAAAATAAAACAAAGGGGTAACTAGGAAAAAGGGTTTACCAGGCCACTGTGAACTGCAATATACCACCTTGGTAGATTAAGGATTTACTTATGTGCAAGAAATCTCCCCGAATGTTGTGTTTGGTGTATCAGAGTGTACAAGGCATTCGACTTGGTTACCTAAGGTGAGGATAACAACTTATGGTGGACTTCCAAAATATACTTGATAGATGTGGAAGTGCAGTCTGTGTGAGTGTTGTCTAATGCGTAATTGTACGATATAGCATTCCCATATACTTTTCATTTGTGGAGTGCCATCTGATATACCTGAAGATACGTGGAGAACGATCTGATACACTTACATATGTGGAACGAGATATCACCCTCAGAATGAAATGATGGGAAAAAAGACAACTCCTATTTTTATAGATGTTGGAACATGTCTCTAGCCTAGACTTCTAGATGTTTGTGTTAATGTTTCAAATGATCCTTAAGATTCATTCAATAAATTTTAAAGGTTATCTTGAATTATGTTTCAATTTTCAAGGCTCAAAACGCAATGTCACTTGAACACACCTATGATGCAAATAATATGACAAAAATGACTCTTTTCATTTTCCTTTTAACAATGAAAGGCCTAACTAAGAAGGGGAAGAAGAAATCAATCAATAATACCACAAATAAGTGATGCAACAATTGATCTACACAACTTCACTATTCCAATCAAAATTAAAGCCCTATATGCAATGCACATACTTTTTCTTATTTTCTTTTATTTTAATGTTTCAAATCCAAAGAAACATATGAATGCAGCTTGATCGTTGATGAATAGAAACCACAAAAACTTTAACTGTAATGTAAAAGTTACTTTTCAAATTCAACAATCAATCTATGCATACGAACCCTAATTGACAAGAAGAAAGAAAGAACGAAACAAAATCTTATAAAAAAGGTGATGACACTTAGAGGCAATTAACACTCATACACAATTCAGCCCCCCTCGACAATTGAGGGGAATTCGTTTTTTGCAAAAATGAAAGCAAAAACACTAAAAAATTATTAAGAAATTGAATCAAACCTTCGAGTAATGACCAAAGTAAAATTCACTTAATTTCACACAAAATCAACTGTTGTATTGGCTTCAAAGAGACAGGGACACTCAAAGACACAAGGAAAACTTGATGGGCCAAAGAAAATCAAAGAGCAAGGCAAGGAAATGCAATTTTTTGCATCTTACACGGATCGGTAGGGGTGTAGAACAGGCACTAGTGCTCCGCAGCTCAGGTGCATATAAGGAGAAGGTGCGTTGAAGCGCTTTGTCTCTAGACCAAGGGGAGCGTTGATATAGATCCAACCAAATTATGACACAAAAGATCAAATCAAGCTTAGAGAAGGGTATTCCTAGGGTCAATCAAGGTCTAAGTGAATCAATCAAGGCCGATTGAAGAGGTGAAACAAGAGTTAAGGTCAAGGAAACCACTAAAGGAAAGAAACGATCCTGATTAGAGTACCTAATTTTTTATGCATAATATAAAATTGCAGATAAAAGTGTCTTCCCTAGACCTAGTGGACTAGTTTAGAACAATAGAAAGTAAAGAATGTTGAGTTTTCCTTAGAGAAATTGAAGAATGGGAAAGATGATTACTTGGAATTTGTCACAAGCTTTACTTTCCTCCTGGCTTGTAAGCTCTTATTATGAAACCAACTCACCAAAAGATAGAAAAGATAGATCAGTGACTTAGAAATCAACATCTTCGAGGGGGAAACCTCCTTTACATTACACAAATGAACAATTCTTGGATGATACAAATGACAAGACCTCCTTTCTATATATAGGAGTCTAAGGGGTCATAATATAATCAGATCTGACATAACAATAATAATGCAAGGGCACAATAATAACATAGTGGGCTTCTATGGGGCACATTAATAACAATATGGGACTACATGGGCACACCAATATAATAAGGGGGTTGTATTAATAACAATAAGGGGTTACACTAGTAGTATAGGGACCTAACATGCTCCTCTCCTTCAAAAAGTGTTGTCCTCAATGCTTGAGTAGTTCTTGATGCTTCAATTTAAATTCTTGTCCTCCCATGTGGAATCTTCAGCGGGTAAGTTCTTCCACTTGATGAGATACTTTGAAATTGATCTATTTCGTAGCTGTCAATTTCTCGGTTCTGTGACTGCTTCAGGTTCCAATATGATTTTTCCTTCCTTGTTAAGTTCTCGCAATATTGTTTGAACTGGGATCTTCTACAACTTTTGAATGAGTTCCCACTCTTTTGGGCATATGGATATCTGTAAGGCCTGATGTTTGGAGGAACACTTCTTGGAATATTTGTTAGAGAAATTTTGGAACTATCTGTTAGATGCACACTTCAAAATGTATATAGACCACTATGCTCTAAAATGCTTAGTCAATAAGCCTTTGTTGGAGGGGAAGATTTGTAGATGGTTATTGTTATTCTAGGAGTATGATTTTGAGGTGATCGTGAAGCTAGGATGCCTGAGTGCTAGTCCCGATCACTTATCCAGAATCGAGACTGGTGATGAGCCTACAAGTTTGGAAGAAGGGTTTCCTGATGCGCAACTCTTTGTTATGTGTGTCGCATACGATCACTTTTATGATATAGTTCATTTTTTGTCTACAGGAACAAAGGATATTCGACACAGTAGAAGAAGGAATTGGTGGTCCAAGCGACTGACTTCTATGTGATCGTTGGATACTTATACAAAATGGGCTTTGATGAGATACTACGCAGGTATGTCCTAGAATACAAATGGCCAAACATCCTTGCAAAAACACATGTAGGAGTAGCAAGAGGACATTATGCAGGTGGAACGACTGTGGAGAAGATCCCGCGCGCATGAATTTGGTGGCCAACGGTACATAAGAACTCAAAGATGTATTGTAGGACGTGTGATGCTTGTCAAAGGACGGGGCGACCATCACAAAGGGATGATTTTCCATTAAATCCACAAATAACCTTGCAGGTGTTCGATAAATGGGCGATCGAATTTGTGGGTCCCATTCAACCACCAGGGAAAAATATCAGGGCGCGATACATTATTACAACAATTGAATACTTGACACGATGGGCGGAGGCACAACTGGTAAAAGACTGTAGCGCAACTACCGCTACGAAGTTCATCTTTGAGTTTATTTTGTCTGCCTTAAGATCCTAATGAGTGATAGGGGCATGCACTTCCTAAACGAAAAAATCGCTGCGATTCTTGAGGAATTCCAGATATATCACCAAAAGAGTACGTCGTATCACCCTCAATCTAATAGTACGGTAGAAACCTTCAAAAAAATCTTGGAGAGAGCCTTGACTAAGGTTTGCAATGTGAAGCGGAATGACTGGGATGTGCACATACTAGTAGTCCTTTGGGTGTATAGGACCACTTGTAGAAATTTGACAAGCCAAACCCCTTTCTGACTGGTCTATGGGTTAGAGGATGTAATTCCCATGGAATACATTGTGTCGAGTCTGCGGATTGCAGCATTGACAGATATGGCCGATCGCGATACTATGGAAGAGTGTCTTGTGCAGCTGGTGGAATTGGAAGAAGATCATTTTCTAACAAGATTTCATCAACAGGTGCAAAAGGATCGCGAAAAAGCATGGCATGATCCTGATATAAAGCAGTGCACATTCCAAGTTAATGATCTGGTAGTACTATACGACATCAAATTTACAAAATTCCCGCGGAAGTTTGAAATGCATTGGTTGGGACCTTATGTTGTCAGAGAAATTACAGATGGTGGCGCAGTTTAGCTCGCGAAGCTGAACGGGGAATTGTACAAGGGCGATCCCGCCCCTACGCAATGACTATATGATTGTGGAATAGTCTTAGTGCTCCAGGTAGCTGCAAGGAAGTACGAGACTCTAAACTACACTGCCCAAAAGTGGGAAAGTCGAAGCACAATGACTGCATGATGGATGGAAGTAAGGCGCAGAGGGGAGCTATGCTGAAGAAGTCGCGCTATGAGGATGGGTGCCACACGGCTTGGCCGAAAAATGACAGTTGGAAGCACTGTAGATGATTGGATGGAAAAATTTCCATTGGAAGGAGCGGGGAGGACGCATTTATGCCGCATATCTTGGGAAATATTCCACCAAAGATGCATTAATGATCAATATTTGCAGGGAACAATTGGATTCGAATTCAAATATAGCTATAAATATGGCATGCCACCCTGCATTCGAACACTTTGCTTTCAAAGAGTTTGCCTTAAGCTTTTGTGCCAAGATAAGTGTTGTATGTCTAAGAAAGTTTGGGAGGAAATTCTTTCACAGCCAGAGTTCGCTAAACTACCTGAGTGGTACCATAAGATCATCTTTGACAGGATGACTGCAACTCCCCTTGACACGAAAGCAATGCCAACTATCCCTGCAGGATTTCCAACTACGATGCCTAGGTCTCCCAGACCCACGCCTTATGTTCCCTAGCCTTCTGCTTCCACGGTGACAGATAAGAAGAAGAAGAAGAAACGTCAATGGTCCCGATGAGGTAGTCACCACAGACAAACCCCATGGAGGTCTGCCAGAAAGGGAAGATGGATCGATCACAACAACCGACCGAGCTGAGGGATTTGAGTGAAGAAGAATTGTGTGAAGGAATCGAGGAGATTGACGTTGAGGAGGGTGAGCTGATGACTCAGCTACCAAAGTATATCCCACCGCACAAGGCCATAGCTAAGGTGCCTAAAGACCTTGACAACAAAAAGTTCATGGTGATTACACCACTCTTTCTGGAGAAGGTGGTGTTTGAGGGCGTGTTGTTGGCCCGCATACCGACCCTAAAAATGGAGGACTGGGACTTAGGGGATCACGAGAAGTTCCCTCAGTTGGCACCAACCAAATACCTGTCCAAGATATATTATGAGGCATCAGAGGTTACGTGGTTGGAGCCAATGAAGTGGGTTACTGGTGTTGGGGCCGCGAGGCTCCTGAATATGCTCTGGGTGCCGCATTTCAGTCACACCAATATAAATACCATTTTTATACGACAATTTCTCACATTAGTACATGATGGGTGTCTTTGGCTGGGAGAACCCATCCCAATTACCGACATGCTGATCCACTGGATCACCTTGTTGCCATATCAAGGCATGGATCCGGCAGAAGCATTTGCTGGAAAGACACAGGAGAAGAAACTTACAGACCAGATGAAGAGCGAGTTTGGGTTGATCAAGAAGTCACACGGATACTCTATCCTCTCTATCACGGATCTGACGGTGCAGTTTTCGATGTAGATATTGGTGTGAAAAATCATGCATAAGTGCCACACAGATGAATTTCTAGCACCAATCATCTCTTTTGATGCTCAGTGCGCCAAGGGTGTTCAGTATAACTGGGATCAGTACTTGTGCAACAAATTTTTGGAGAACTGTCGAGAGGCCTAGGAGGAGGGAAAGACGTTTCATTACGCCTAGTTACTATTACTGAGTACTTTAGTGGCGTGGCAGACGCCTGAGGACAGTCAATTTCCTCAGTAGGAGACAGAAATTCCAGAGGTAGCGAAGTTCGCTTCGCTTTGGGCTACCAAGGACCCTGCGCAAGTCACAGAGGAAAAAATATTCTGGATCTTTTCTGAGATAGATTTGTGAACGATGATTAGCAAGAGGTCAAGGCTATCACCCACACTGTACACCCAGTATGAGCCCCTTGCTGATTTCAAAGAGGACTTCCACAACTTGCATATTCACGCAAGGAGGGATCCCAAGAAGACATGGTACAAACTGACTTACTTGGCAATTGAGGAAGATGTAGCAGAGATCGTGGCCAAATGGCCACCTAAATGGCTAACCACATCAGATGCGGGCGCATGAACAAGCAAGGCTGCGAAGGATACCACTGCGTGTTGAAAATTGGCAACAAGAAATTGCTAAAAATAGAAGTTCTATTTTTAGCAGTGCAGTGTGGATTCCTATTTTAGTCAGTCCCTGGACTAGAAATGGGAAGTAGAATTAAAATTTGGTCTTACCAGCAGTTTGAATATTAATTAATTAATTCAGTATGAGTTAATTAGTTAAGGAAAATCAAACTTGAAGTCTTTGTGAGAACATGCAATAATTTATCCACTGATTGGGGAATGTGTCCTTGATTTGCTCCACTGATTGAGGAATAAAGGATGACTTCTATATTGAGAGGATCAGTTGACTTAGTTTAACTTAGTCAAGTCCAGTTAGATTAATTTAACAAGTTATTAAATTAATGAGATTCAGTTTGTTGATGCTTGCATGCATGTGACAACTGGTATTTTCAGATAACTAAGTATTCACTCATGGATAACTTATGCATGGTATTTCAGACAAAGACCCAATTGAGATCAGATGAGGGCCAGTGTACTATCAGTTGATAGGATATTCTTAGTGAATATTCCTTGCATGAGGAAGGAATATTATTCCTTCTAGTACTGCGTAGTTGGACTTGAGGTGACAACAAGTATGATTTGGCCAATTCACACATGTTATGTAATTGGACCCCAATCAAAACTGCGCAAGGAAATAGGGGCTTGGAGGACTTGTGGAGCCTATATATACAGGCCTAGATAGTCCATGAGCTACATCATCAAAGTACAGAGACATCAGGATAGCTTTTGAGCTGATTCTTTTTGTATGTTGTTGAGGATTTCCACTTGATGGATAATATAGAGGTGGGGTTTTAGGCCGGTGCTTTTCCCAGATAAATTCTTCTGTGTTATGTGTGATTGATTCCTTCTTATCAGTTATATGTGTTCATGCTTGATGTTGCTCATGGTTGATTAGCTTCCGCTAAGTTTATGGTAGATGTAGATCTAGTATTATGCTTTAGTACATTGTATATATCAGTTTGATCTATAGGTGAAATTTCTACATGATATCAGTGAGCTAGTTGATTTGTAGAGAAAATTCTACATGGTATCAGAGCACAGATGATCAAGGAAGAATAATATACAAGAAGGGAGAAGTTGAAGTTTGTGGTTTCTAGATATAGATATCGAGTTCTTATCACATTTTAGATTTCATCAATGGCATTCTATGGTTTGAGGCTTGAGTATGCACTGGATGGCAGCTCAAACTATATAGCCTGGAAGGATCGCATGGAGGCAGTATTAGAAGATAATGGTCTAAAGGACTTCATTGATCAAGAAGTCCAGAAGTCGACTAATGCTACTCAACTGGCGGAATGGAAGAAGTGTGTGGCTAGAGCTAGGAGAATCCTTCTGGAGGGAGTTCGAGATCACATTGTCTCGAGCCTCCATGGAAAGGAGACTCCATTTTCGATGTGGAAAACATTGAAACATATTTATCATAATAGCAGTGATCAGAGGAAGCTGACACTGAAGAACAAACTTCGAAAGATCAAGTTTGAAAGTGGGGACACGATATCTATGTATCTGAACAAGCTCACCTCATGCAGGGATGAGCTTGGAAGTGTAGGGATCGTGACCTCTGATGATGACATGGTGAGTCTTTCACTCTTCGGTCTTCCTAAGAGCTGGCATAGCTACCAGGACTTGGTTAATGGAAGAGAGAAACTACCATATTGGGAATGAATTTGGTCGGATTTGATGTAGGAGGAGATCAGATGGAGCACCAGAGACCGTTCTTCATCCATGGAGGATGAAGAGAACTATGCCTCACCAAGTAAGGCGAAGAAGGGGAAGGAGAAGGTTTCTCTTCCCAAATCCAGTTCTTCCCATGGTGGGAAGAAGGTTGACAAATCGAAAGTACGATGATTTCCTTGTCATGAGGTGGGCCATTTTGTTACAAATTTTCCACTGAGGAAATCCAAGAAGGGATTCAAGGAAGGATCTCAAGGTGAGGCACTTGCTTCACAGTTCGAGTTAGATTTCACGCTCTTCGCATGCATGGTTTCATCCATGGTGGGAAGTGGTTGGTTTCTTGAAAGTGGAGCTTCTTTCCACATGACTGGCTACAAGAGTTTATTCAGTACATTGGAGGAGAAAGATCTCTAGATACTCATAGCGATGGGTAATGATGAAAAGTATATTGTCTCAGGTGTAGGCACGGTTATTTTTCAGAGGGAACATGGAGCTCGCCTTACCTTGACCGATGTCAAGTATGTACAAGGATTGAAGAGAAACTTGGTGTCGATCGCGATGCTAGAAGACAGAGGCTATGATGTAGTCTTCAGTAAGGGAAAGGTTTTCCTTAGACACATAATCACTAGATAGGTGAAGCAGATTCGTTCACGGGTCAAGAATCTGTATGCTCTTGAGGTTTAGGATGCATGAAAAGCCTTGAGTAGCAAGGAAACTGATGGAGACTTGGTGGTTGAGAGGGAGAGTATATTACCTCTCAACATGCAGTGCCAGAAGAAGTCTCAGACGATTGTGGAGGAGCCACGATTGGTGCAGCAGCTTCCGGAGGTTGTGGAGCAGCCACAACAGGGGAAGCTGAGTGGAGATCGAGTAGAGACATATACTCATGCAGAGACCTCCAGTAGGGGGAAACTTCGAGCCAGGTGGGCTGAGGGATCACATGTAGCCATACCTCTAAGTAGGAGGTGGGGCGATGTGGAGTGATCGTCCCAAGGATGAGGGGCAGGATCCTTGAGGTACCCAACCTCTTGGATGAGACCTTGCTATGGGAGCCTCGATGTGGAGTAGTAGGAACTGACTGATTGGGTAGAGACAGATGCGGATGGAGCAACAAAGAGAGCTACAGTGCAAGGAATCCCAGGACAACGTAGAGCATGCAGGCTGCAGCAATGCGAGAGGCACAAGTGTGTTGCACACTGCAGGGTAGCACAGAGAAGGGTGCAACAGTGCGAGATGCATGCAGATGTTGCAGTAGCGTAGAAGTCAAAGAGCGAGCACGTGTTAGCAGTAGGTATAGCTTCAGCATCAGAGTATGTTTGTAGCCCAACAAAGAGGTCAGTTGGGAGTTTTTTTGTTTCGAGAGTTGCTGGAGCAACCACACTTGGTAGATGTGTTGCATGCAGAACATTCCAGAGGTACAGGCTCAGGTTCGAGAGGAAGCCTTTCTTGTTGAGAGGGAATGTTGAAATGGCAACAAGAAATTGCTAAAAATAGAAGTACTAAAATAGCACTGTTAAAAATAGCAGTTTGGGCATCAATGCTAGATTGGGCAACAGGGAATGAAAAATGGAAGTGCTAAAAATAGAAGTTATATTTTTAGCAGTGCAGTGTGGATTCCTATTTTAGTCAGTCCCTTGACTAGAAATAGGAAGTAAAATTTGAATTTGTTCTTACCAGCAGTTTGAATATTAATTAATTAATTCAGTATGAGTTAATTAGTTAAGGAAAATCAAACTTGAAGTCTTTGTGAGAACATGCAATAATTTCTCCACTGATTGGGGAATGTGTCCTTGATTTTCTCCACTGATTGAGGAATTAAGGATGAGTTCTGTATTGAGAGGATAAATTGACTTAGTTTAACTTTGTCAAGTATAGTTAGATTAATTTAACAAGTTGTTAAATTAATGAGATTTAGTTTGTTGATGCTTGCATGCATGTGACAACTGGTATTTTCAGATAACTGAGTATTCACTCATGGATAACTGATGCATGGCAATTCAAACAGAGACCCAGTTGAGATTAGATGAGGGATAGTGTACTATCAGTTGCTAGGATATTCCTAGTGAATATTCCTTGCATGAGGAAGGAATATTATTCCTTCTAGTACTGCATAGTTGGACCTGAGGTGACAATAGGTATGATTTGGCCAATTCACACATGTTATGTATTTGGACCCCAATCAAAACTGTGCAAAGAAATAGGGGCTTGGAGGACTTGTGTAGCCTATATATACAGGCCTAGATAGTCCATGAGCTACATCATCAGAGTACAGAGCGAGCAGGATAGCTTTTGAGCTGATTCTTTTTGTATGTTGTTGAGGATTTCCACTTGATTGATAATATAGAGATGGGGTTTTAGGTTGGTGCTTTTCACGGATAAATTCTTCTATGTTATGTGTGATTGATTCCTTCTTATCAGTTATATGTGTTCATGCTTGATGTTTCTCATGGTTGATTAGCTTCCGCTAAGTTTATGGTAGATGTAGATCTAGTATTATGCTTTAGTACATTGCATATATCAGTTTGATCTACATGTGAAATTTCTACATGATATCAATGAGCTAGCTGATTTGTAGAGAAAATTCTACACTGCACAAACAACAACAGTAGAGAAACAGAAGGAATCCTAGAAGGCTATTGCCCGGGAGAAAGTCGTGCAATGGAAAGAGGCTACTGCTAGAGAAAAGGAAGCGATAGACAAAGAAAAAGAAGCCTGTATGAAGACAATGTCACAGACCACCATCAACCTTGAAGAGTCTAATACACAACGAACACTAGACCGAGAAGAAACAAAAGAGGAAGGAGGGGGCGCGGAGTAGGGAACCCCCTTCGTGGTAAAGAAACAACAAAATCAGACATCCATGGGGGCGTGGAAGAAACATAAGTCTGACCATTATTCCTCACTAAGGGGGACTTGGATTAAATCAGTGATGTGGTTCGTGACACGACCTCAGAACTTTGGGGCCACTTCAAGGAACAATACCAACAGGTGCTGGGAAAGGTTCAACAAGACCTGAGTGAGCTATAGGTCCAAATAGGTTGAGTACAGACGAGCGTGGGACAAGTGAGTGGGGTGCAAGCGAGCACATCAATTCTGGATACGGACACGACCTTGGATCTCCATAGAGTTAAACTACTAGATGGAGCCCTGTGTGCTGAGACAAAAGAAGCAATGGCCCAATTACTGCAGATTAAGAACCTGGGCCTCAACCTCGCGACACTAACTATCGAGACCCTACATGAGATTCACCAGGGGATCTCTAATGAATTTCAGATTAGGGAGTAGCGCGCGTTGTTGGTTATCCGTGAAGTAAAAATAAATAACCAACATATATTCATATAAAAGGTGTATGTACTTAAGGAGAAGGAGGAAATCACCACACGCAGTAAGCAATTAGAATCATCCATTACATAGGTTTGCAATGAGCTACCAGAGCTCAACATTTCGGCTGAAGCAGCTTCCACGAAGAAGATACAAAAGCTGGCCACGACAGTAAAAGAGTTAAAGGATGAAATCAGCCGAGTCTGGTTCGAATTAGAGTTACAGATATCAGAACTGCAATTGGAGCTACATCCTACGACTCCTCCAGAGGTCAGAGAGTAGCGCAGAGTCGTTATCAAGTAAGGCATGGCCAATTTAGAAAACACGGTGAAGGGTTGCATTGAGCTGTTCGAGTAGACCATGGAGTTATGGACTTCACTACAAGAGGACCCGAATTAGCAAAAGATTGGTGTGGATATCAGGGAAAAACAGAGGCAATTCGACAAGATTCGGTCGACTGCGCGAACACTTGTGCTAGTACAAAGGTTCACAACGCTGCAAGAAGGCAAGTTGTTGCAAAATGAGATTGATGAGTTGCACCGCAAGGAAGAAATTCTTGTTGCCCGAAAAAAGTCGTGGATAGAGGAGGCCAGTTGGCTAACTCTCTCAATCCAGAGTAAACTTAAGAGCATGCAATAGACTCAGAGGACCATGGGCCTCGCAGTGGATGACCCAACTAACGAAAAATTGGTTGAGGAAGTACAACAAGCTGCTACACAAGGAACAACCGATCTGCAAGTTTTGAAGTTGGAGTTCCACGAACTCCAAGCGAAGATAGAAGCATCGGTCGAGTGACTCAAGGACGAGTCACGAAATTGTGTTGGGGGCCTGTTGGGATAGGGTCCCCTAGGGTCAAGTTTTGGTACTTACTTTTTGTACAAATGTAAAGTCTTCACGATTTAAGGAAGCAGAGCACGAAGATAATAAGAGTCAAAGGGGATTTAGTCCCTTAGGTTGTTAGGAGATAAGAAGTTTTGAGACCCACCCATGGTCCGCAGACCATGGTATTGTAAAACAAAAGAATATATATAGAAGGGTCATAGCGAGTCTAGAGAATAAGTGATAAATAGAAGATCATTGTTTGTGAAAGTAAGCTAAGGCAGGAATGTTTGTTCCTGTACTTAGGCGAAGGGGAAGGCTCTTGCAGTTGAGTGCGCAAAGACCTTGGTAAGTCCGCAGGCTGAGTGCGTGAGCCCCTGCAGCTGAGTGCGCAGGGAAAAGAGAGTATGTACTTGGAAGAATACATCTAATAAAGACAATTTTGATCCAGTAATTGTGCATATGCGTATCTCTTTTTACTTCTGCAGTTTTCTATATTTTCGCTCTGTATTTCAAATTATATGAATGAATTCTTATCTTATGTGCGAAAGTGGTAGATCAGTAATATGTGTTGATGTTATGAATAATTAAAGACCTTCATGAAGATATAGATGTTGTTTAGTTGAAATATTGTAATTTACTGTTTCGAATGGGTTAGGGTTCGTGAAGACAGAGCTAAGCCCTAGAAGACACAGGAACCCATCACACAAGCCTCTGGATGCAGAAACCTGGTTCTGTCATCCCCCAATACTGCTTCAGGTGAGACTGCAACTTGCGCTATGCGGGTTGTTGCCGAAAGGGCTAGCTGTTTAGGGTTTTTTTGGTTGGTGCAACTAAATTTGAACCCGGGTCAGGGCCCATCAAGCCAACAAGTAATCAGAAGCTCAATGATGAGCTTCAAGTAGCTCCTCGAAACCCCTCTTGCAGTGAACTCAATTCATGGATAAAACACCATCGCAACTGAGCAATTTGGCGTCTTTCTCTCTTTGATTTGGAGGTGAGAAATTCAATTCTCTCTATTTTCAGTCTTGTGAGAATTTGGTTTAGTCCAATTATATTTGCAGTCATGGAAAATTTTAGGGGCTAATATTCGCAGGTGGGCTAATTTTCCATGATTTTTCCAAAAAAAAAAAAAGATTCGTCAATTTCCATTTTTTCTAAAAATGATTCACCCAAATTTTACAATATAAAATTATTTTATCTTAAAAATCGCCAGCACTGTATAGAAAAATATATAAAATCATTATAAATTTGAATAATTTCACAAATATATCAATAAACATTTTATAGTTTGCATATTAGGGACTAGTGAGATTCGCCAATGTTATTAACCTTCAAGGCAATTTTCCATCCTTAAAATTTTCCGTGTTTGCAGTTATAGCTCATAGCTCTAACAATGGTAGGGAGTTGCACTTAAAGGTAGACAATCTCTTTGTTTTGGGTTATGTTTCCTCAATTGGGCTTGTAACTTCTAATTAGGTTACCTGGTGATCCGAACTTAAACATGAACGAAAAAACTTATAGATATAATCATAAACACAGAGATGTGACAAAAAAACACTTCATTTCATTAATAGAAAAATACTGAACAATGCTTACAAACAGAATCGAAATAAGATAGCTTTGGCGATGGTAGCTTATCTCTGAGGAGAGATGTGGTAGCTACATGCCTCTGAACTATGTTACAATGAGGCTCAAAGGCCTATTTATTATTGAGAAACAATGGAAAACCCTAAACATCCAAAAACCTAACCCTAGGAGATGAAGCGCCAAAACTGTGGGCCCCGTTTGGGTAAATTGGTACATTAAATTCCTGGGGTCGTAACTTTGGCATACGATCTCCATTTGGCTATCATAATACCTCGTTTGGAAGATCTTGAAGAGAAGGCTGAAAATAAATGAGTAAGTTGGCTTGGGGCGTTTTTAGTGTCTCTGTTTTCCCTAAAAACGTCGTTTAGGGCCTCAAAATGGCTCCAGAAGTTCAGGACCTGAAAATTTGCCAAAAATAGTAAACTGTGCTACAATTAAGGAAACCAAAAAACTGAAAGAGACAGTGTTGGGGGTCCAAGTGGAATAGGCGGGTGGCCACCAATATCCACCTGCATCACCTAGTCATTCAACCAAGTTCCTCTGAGCATTGGAAAGTCTATTACCTCTCCTTTGCCTTAGTTGATCTCCTATACCTCCATCGTCTCTGTCTCTAGCATGCCCCTCCAATGGACTCAAGTTTATCAAATTCCAATTTCTCAGCCTTAACATTATGTGACCACTGCAGAAAGGAGCATGCTACCATTATTTAAGAAATCTATAATCTGCATGTCATGATATACCAACAAATAGCCTATGATTGTAACACTCTGGACATAATTGAAGCCCAACAACAAAAAAATTTGCACCTAGAGGATGAGTTGGACGCCCTTTGTAGTACAATTTCAGACCTCAAGCTTCAGACGACCAAACCAACCAGCCCAACTATGGAACCAATTTAGGATATTGATCTCAATCGTCCAACAAATGCTGTACAGTAAAATTTTGTAATGAATGGCTTCAAATGTTTATGGTTTTTGCTCCAGTTTTGTCGGATATACACTACTAGGAAAATAAGGGTACTAGTCACATATGGGGTTTTTGTTGTAATCTTGGTATGGGTAGAAGGTAGTAGACATACATCTTAGATGTCCATGAACAATTAAACAATATAACTCTCCCGGGTATTTGCCGCAACCAGGGACAAATTTAATGCAAAGTGTAGTCATTCCTGTTAAAGAAAAATATTTATTATTTATCCATAATTCATTAACATTCTAGTTTTTTTTTGTATATGTTGATATTTTGATTTTTTGTTTAATAATGTTTTTTCCAATTATATTTAAGATAAAAAAAATAAATGTGCATGGGGTCTTGGATAGATGGTGATCGGGTGTTGTGTTAAGGCATGACTCTTTGATGTGAAGTCATCGGTTCAAATCGCTGCGCGATCGGGGTGATATATTGAACATGATGAAGATATAGTCCTGCCAAGCTTACAAAAAAAAATTCATATATGATTAAAATTTCAAATATTTTATTATTTTATTTTAAATTTAACAAAAATTAAAAACTAATTTTATTCAATTAAAATTATAAGTCAATCATATACATATATATAATCAAAAACTAATTTTAAACCAAATTATATTAATAAAATTTGATTAAAATTATAAACCAATGAAATTATTCTTTTTATTCTCTAATAAATACATGAGAAATTCACTATAAAATTATATTACACTTCTTTTTTATAATTTAAAAAATTATTTAAATTATTCTCTTTATATCTTCTAAAAATGATTTAAATAAAGTATACATTACATAGCTTCATAATAAAACATTTTTTCCTTGCATAATAAACTTTCACTTTATGATTTTTTTAAGTTTAAAAAATATATTTAAAATATTAATTATGATATGCTTTTAAAAAAATTCATAAAGAGAAAGTTAATTTAAAAATATTGTATTACTTCAATTTAATTTATTTATAGTTTATCTTTTTTATATAATAATAGTTTAATTTATTTATAGTTTATAGATTTTAACTTTTTTATATAATAATAGTTTTATGTATGGGATTAACATAAAAGTTGATTTGTTTTTCATTTCATTTGACATATCAAGTATAAAAGTAGTGTTGTTTTTAGTGAGATTTTTAAGAAGATTTATCGGTTGGTTTTTCTAATTTAATTTCTCTAAAATATGGCATGAATTTATTGAAATCACAATTTTGATGGGCAACCCTTGCACATTCGAAGTGCCCTAGGCATCTTTCAGGGTGTTGAATTCATATATACAATCAAAAAACCAGTTTAAATAACACAAATCAAGATTTCACCTCAAATTTTTCCGCTGGATTTTGGTACCAGAAAGTCCAAAAAGTCACACTAAAAACAACTCCTAAAAGTAGTAACAATATTCTTTTTTATCTTAGTTACAATAAATTCTATTATTGATTACTTTTTACATAAGAAGAAAGTACTAAGCAACAACGCTGCATATTACACTTGTTTCACTTAGATTCAAATCTTTAAATGACAAAAAAAGGAATTGATATCCTACTTACCTTGTTCAAATTTTATTTGCGGAATTTTTTAATCTTTATGAGATAATCTTTGTGTTGAGGGTCATCGTGAACCATGTCAACTCTATAAAAAATATCTTGAAAAGTGGATGGCAGAAACTTGAAAACTATAGTAATCCAATTTTACATAGCAATATTTTAATCCAATTTTATATAACAATATTTTAACTTTGATGAACAAGTGAGCATTTTTCTTATGCCATTATTCATAGTGATTGTGTATGTCAGTGAATGGATAAAGAAAAATAGAATTGAACTTACTATGAATCAGAAGTTCAAAAACACGTTTTTGTTGGTATAAATTTTCTCATTTGGAAGATGAAAAATTCATTAAAAATCTCCCATAATTAAGAATTATATAATTTTTTTAATGATTGTATGATATATACAAATTTATGGATCACATTAGTTGAGTAAATTATATTCATTAAGTTTTTTTCAAAGAAGTTGGATTTAATGGCGATAAGTGACGTTTTTTTCACCATGGAAAGGTTCAATTGCCATGAGGGGCTACCCCAAAGCCATTGGAGCACCTTGAGATAGTGGTTGAATATGTGGTTACACCCTAAAAAATTATATTAAATTATCTTGTGATCGCTGCACATATAAGTGAATCAAATCCAACCCCATGTAATTCAATTTCTCAAGTCAATTGGGTTTAGTTTGGGTGGTTGGGAGAAATGTTATTATCCTCCCCACCCGAGTTCAATTCTTGCATGTAACATGTTGAGCTCATAATTATTATTTCTTGTAATGACTTTGAGCCTTGTTGGAGAAAGTTTAAGAAGTGCTAATTAACTAGTAAAAGATTGGAAACATGGAATTTAACCTTTATTTTTAGAGTAATTTGGAAAATCAATTATATGTGAACAAATGCAAGGGATATATTATTTTAAGGCTTTTGTTTAATTTATTAAAATTTCTCTATTTTTTTATTTTATTTTTTTTCATGTTAGGAGTTATTAATTCCAACTTCACAATAATATGTATAAATTCACTTTAAAATAAGGGAGAGAGATGGTTGATTAATTAGAGGATGAGTTTTCTTGCTTGATTAACCTTCCTCTCTCCTCTTTATCCTGTCATTAAAAAAATAAATCTCTAATTATATATTATTTTTCAAGAAAAAAATTCATAAGTTTTAGTTTTGAAGAAAAGAAATACACTCAACAGTACCTCAAGGGCAAGTAAAATTTGCTCCTTTCCAGCATAGTTTAGAATCCCAAATTCTATGACCTTGTAACCCTTGGTTTATACAACAATGTCCCATTTAAAATTATTGATCAAAATAGAAGCACCATTGGCCTCCAGAGACAAAATTATGATTGTTAACATGCACCCATTCCTAGCCACTATGAAATAAGACATATTAGAAAAACATACTATTATTGTGATTACAAAAAGAGAGCTAACTACTCAAGGAACATGATAATACCATTATATTGAATCAAACTAACATGGATATTGTTGTTGGTGGTAACCTAATCCATCTTGCTCTTCAATAATAGTACAACAATCAATTATTTCTTTTAGGCACTACTTTGATAGCAAGTTAGAAAATTCCTCCACTACACATGCCTAATACCCTTTGACAAAAACCATAAAAAAGTTCCTATGCCTTCAATTCATCTATAACCAGCATCGAAAAAATCATTGGAATTTTTTGCAATTATCTCAAGATCTTCGTAGGAGTATCTTACCTAATTGACCAATTAAAAAGTGGGTACTTCCTTGTATTGAAAGATCACTTACTTCTAATTTAGCCAAACTATAAACACACTACATAAAGAGAACCTTTAAATATTGATATTTCTAGCAAAATCTAAAGCACTCTTCTAAAGAGTTTCCCTACCATAATCCCGTAACCCCTTACCACACTCCCCCTCCTCCTCCCCAACCAAGTTAAAGATGCAGATTCCTTCCCAACCTCCTTTACAAAGGGATAGAAGATGAGAAATGGTAATTAATTATTTTTGGTCATTTTTATGTAGAGTACATCTACTTGGACTCTACATTGTACTTCTTTACATAATATCCTACGTGAAAATTTTATTCTTAAGAGCCAACCAAAGAAACAATTTTATTTATTTGGCCTTTAATATTCTAAATACTCTTCCACCACCAAGGTATTTTTCCTTCAAACTCCTTAGAGAATGTAGCTTTGCAACCAAGTTTTGACGTATAATTTCCTGCACTTGGGTTGTTAAACTAAATAAGGGTGTCTTCATCAGCTCTCAATTTGATTAACCGAAGTTGTAATTCATGAATGCAATCATTTTAGTAAGTGTTTTCCAATCCTTTGAAACCTAGAGAATTACTAGATTTCCATTGTTAGTGCTAGATTTAAGTTAAGTCATGATCAATTAGGGATAAAATCACCTTATTATGTAGATTTTCAATCATCCATTCAGGAATCATATGAGGGCTTGTGTATCCTAACCAAGCCTCTTTTTCTATCCTCACCTTTTCGTCATTCCCAATTTTCCATACTAATTAGTTACCTATCAAGGAATATGATTGAATATTGATTTTTTAGGCTGTTAGTACTTTGCCAGTGCATTTTATTAGTTGCCTAATCCATTCATCCAAATGTAGAGGTAACAAATACATTTTCCTTAAAGCCTTATGCCATATCCCTTCTCCTTGATCATTCTCAAAATGCTCTTTGCAACAAGGGTATTTTTGATTATATATATTTTATTCCAACCTCCCCTCCTCCTTGGGTTTCGCTATTTATTTCCATTTGATAAGGGTGAAGTCATCTTTCTATTTGATCCCACATAATAGAAACAATATTTTTTTTCTTTTTCTTTAATTATCTTTAGCGTTCCAATAGTAATATGAATATGTGCCAAATAGTGCTAGTTCATTGGAATATCTCCAAGCACATATTACACAATGGTAAGTCTTCTTCCTAGGGATAACTAGTAATTTCACTAGATACTCATTAATTCTTCAACTTTTTCATACAACCATTCCCAATCTTTGAAATTGTATCCATTTGATTCAAACAAAAACCCAAGGTACTTGACTCCTTTGTTAAAACCAATGATATTGAAAGGGAGATGAGTATGAAGGCACCATCTTGAATGCAATGGAAGGATATGGTACACTTTTGGATGTTAAATCTACTTGTGTAACTTTATAGTAGAGTTTAACAATCTCTTTATAATTTTTCACCTCCTTTGGTATTCCATTGCAAAAGAGAAGAACATTGTCAAAAAAAAGGTGGGTTAAGTACAACCTTGTTTGTTTGCATTGATTGACATAAAACTAAGTGATTTTAATGGCAATGCTTTGTTTGTCATCACATTGAAATGAATGACATAATTATGAAGTAGGGTTGATGCAAAGACTATTCAAGGTCCATCCTGTGTTATAACAGTTGATGCAAAATCGACGTAAGATTAACAAAAAGTTCAACAAAGACAAAAAATAGATGGCACAAATGGATATTTGTGTTTCCCTTCCCAACATAAAGTGAGAAAAGAGGGTCCCCCTTATTTCATTTTCACATGAGGGTGTGGGGTAGAGCTTCTTGGAATTGAAATGGATTTGTAGGGGCAGTCAATGGGAACAAGAAAGGGATATTTGTGTATCTTCACTAGATCAACAATAAGTTTTACTATTTTTTCTCCTATTGTTTTCTAAATTTATAGATTTAAAAAGATGGAATTTGGATTTTGGAGATGGGATATAGGATTTGTATTATGGAGAAGGGATTTTTGGTTTGGAGAGGAGATACGATTTGTGTTTTAGATATAAGATCTACAAAATAAAAACACAAAAATAAAGTAAGTTTAAGCAAACTTCTTCCTCTCTTTCTTTTCCCTTCCCTCTTCCTCTCCCTCTCTCTCTTCTCCTTACTCTTCTCCTCCTCCTCTCCCTCTTTTCTTTCCCCTTTTTCTCCTACTATCCTTTCTCTTCTCCCTCGTCCTCTCCTTCTGTCCCTCTTCTCCTTCCTCTTCCTGTTCATGATCAATTAGGGATAAAGTCACCTTATTATGTAAATTTTCTATCGTCCATTTAGGAAGCCTATGAAGGCCTATGTATCTAACCAAGACTCTTTTTCTATCCTCACCTTTTTGCCATTCCCAATTTTCCATACTAATTAGTTACCTAAAAATGAATATGATTGAATAATGAATTTTTAGGCTATTAGTACTTTGCTAGTGCATTTTATTAGTTGCTTAATCCATTCATCCAAATGTAGAGGTAACAAATGCATTTTCCTTAAATCCTTATACCATATCCCTTCTCCTTTGATCATTCTCAAAATGCTCTTTGCAACAAGGGTACTTTTGACTATATATATTTTATTCCCAACCTCCCATCCTCCTATATGATCCCACATAATAGAAACATGAAGTTATTTATTTATTATTATCTTTAGCATTCCAATAGTAATATGAATATGTGCCAAATAGTGCTAGTTCATTGGAATATCTTCAAGCACATATTACACAATGGTAAGTCTTCTTCCTAGGGATAACTAGTAATTTCACTAGATACTCATTAATTCTTCAATTTTTTCATAAAACCATTCCCAATATTTGAAATTGTATCCATTTGATTTAAGCAAAAACCCAAGGTACTTGACTCCTTTGTTAAAACCAATGATATTGAAAGGGAGATGAGTATGAAGGCACCATCTTGAATGCAATGGAAGGATATGGTACACTTTTGGATGTTAAATCTATTTGTGTAACTTTATAGTAGAGTTTAACAAGCTCTTTATAATTTTTCACCTCCAATGGTTTTCCATTGCCAAATAGAAGAACATTGTAAAAAAAAAGGTAGGTTAAGTATAACCTTTTTTGTTTGCATTAATTAACACAAAACTAAGTGATTTTAATGGAAATTCTTTATTTGTCATCGCAATGAAATGAATGACTTAGGTTGAAGTAGGATTGATGCAAAGACTATTCAAGGTCCATCCTGTGTTATAACAGTGGACGCACAATCGACGTAAGATTAACACAAAGTTCAACAAAGACAAAAAATAGATGACACAAATGGATATTTGCATTGCCCTTCCCAACATAAAGTGAGAAAAGAGGGTCCCCCTTATTCGCATGATGGTGTTGGGTAGAGCTTCTTGGAATTGAAATGGATTTGTAGGGGCAGTCAATAGGAACAAGAAAGGGATATTTATGTATCTTCACTAGATCAAAAATAAGTTTTACTAATTTTTCTCCTATCGTTTTCGAAATTTATAGATTTAAAAAGATGGAATTTGGATTTTGGAGATGGGAGATGGGATTTGTATTATGGAGAAGGGATTTTTGGTTTGGAGAGGAGATGCGATTTGCACTTTAGATATAAGATCTACAAAATAAAAACACAAAAATAAATTAAGTTTAAGAAAACCTCTTCCTCTCTTTATTTTCCCTTTCCTCTTCCTCTCCCTCTCTCTCTTGTCCTTACTCTTCTCCTCCTCCTCTCCCTCTTCTCCTTCCTCTTTTTCTCCTACTATCCTTTCTCTTCTCCCTCGTCCTCTCCTTCTATCCCTCTTCTCCTTCCTCTCCCTCTCTTTTCACTCCCTTTACCTCTCCCTCTTCACTTATTCCACTCCTATTTTATTTACCCCTCCTCTTCTTTGCCTTCTCCCTCTCTCTCCTCCTGCTCTTCCTTTTCCTCTTTCTTTTATCCATTATCCCCCCTTTCCTTTTCTCCTTCTCTCCCATTATTTTCCTTCAAGTTCCCAATGTTTTACTAGAGAATTATTGATCACTATAGTAAAATCAATTTTAAATAGGTTTTCTAGATGATTCTCTTGTTAAATGAAAGGATCACATCATGGATGAAACAATTACATGTTTATAGCATTGTGTTTAGATGCATTTATGTGACGATGCTCCTTTTTTTGTATAATAATATAATGTAATCATTTTTCTTTATGAGAAATGAATTATTTAGGAAATTTACTCTTCCCAAAATAGTGATCACAACAATTATTTTTTTAAAGTTGGCTCTAGGTAAAATTTTCTTGAAGTAATTAGATTATTGTTGATAATCTTTGAAAATGTTACATTATAGGGGTGATGATAAAAATCGTCAATAGATGAATAACTTGTGAAGATTTCATGTGCTAAATACACATATTACTAAATATATTTATAACGTCAATATATTAACATCATTGACTACAAAGCTCTCTATGAATAAGAACGTCATCCAATAATAAGGCTTCTTCATCAGCTGATCTAATATAATAACTATACTTGATGATTTTTATCTTCCATCACCTTATAACACTTAACTATGTTATGCAGAAACTAGAAACCTTGAGAAACCAAAATAATAAAAAAGTTACAACTTACTTCAAGCAAACAATACTTTTCTTTTTTTATGCTCATTTCAATATGATAAGTTGTTGGAAATTATTGATCGTTAAAAAAAACCTCAAACACACTACAAACAATAATGTTATCAAACAAGTTTTGTGTGTTCCTATTATCAAACCTCAAACACACTACAAACAATAATGTTATCAAACAATAATTTCACTTTTAATGGATCCATATAGAATTATAATCTCCAACATCACATTGATATGATACGAGGAGAGATGTGGATGTTGCATTTACCAAACAAAACCAAGTCATTTAATACTTTAATTAAAAATAATCCCTAATTTCTGAGTCATTTTGACAATGGATTCTCATTGTGTCTTCTATTATAGAATCTTTTTCAATTTCAAGTCATCATAATTATCTAAACAAACTTCACACTCAAAGCATAATAATTATACTACAATAATTAACTTTTCCCTTGCATTATTTATATGTATTATAAGTTAGTCTTTTAATTACATAATTTAATATCAAAATCAAAATCTTAATAATATAAAATGTTGATTATATTTGATAAATAATTCCTAAAAGATAAAGGACTATGTTGTACTTTGTTACTCGAATAAAACTCAAGACAAACTACATCTCTTTTTCTAATTCTCCCTCGTATGACTTGAAGAAATCCGTTTTTTTTGAAGGCACATATGATATAAAAATAAATGAATGCAAGGCTTTGACCTCCTTTTTGTCCATTTATATGGACTGATATATTCCTTTTGCAACTTGGAAATACCTCCCTATCTTTTTTAATATTGATTGCTTATGATATATTTATTTTGGAGCTTCGAAAAATGTTATGTGGACTGACTAAGATATGTTCCTTTTGCAGCTTGGGAAATACCTTCATTTCTTCTTTCTCTTTTTTTTTTTTTTATATATATGGATTGGTTAGGATATATTAATTTTGGAGCTTCAAAAATACTAACATTTTTTTATATGGATTGATTAAAATATATTATTTTGGAGTTTGGAAAATATCAAACTTTTTCTAATATGCTTATGCTATGGATTTGAGTGGTCTAGGTGATTTGTTTATTCCTTTCAAAATTATGGAATCTTTTCAAAACATTATAGTTTATAGGGAGTTAAGGAATAACATAGTGCTTTTGATCTACTTGGGGTGAGAAAGGACACAACATTTATTTGTTCTTTTCTATAGAATCATTAGAGCATCTGTTTGTTCTTTTTTATGGAATCATTTTATTTAGGAGACAAATTGCTAATTTGAAGGGGATTAAGAAAAATATAGTGATATTGATCCCATTTCGATTAAGAAAGGACACGGGGTTTGTATAAAGGATAAAGGATATTAGGAAAAATATTAATATCCATGTATTGATGCATGATAAAGAAAATATTTCACATATTTATATGTTTGAGAATTTCTTTCATGCATAATTATTGATATTTGCAATGTGAGGATGTTGTATTTTGTAGGGATTTAAGGAATATTCTGGTGTTTTTTATTGTATTTATTTCAAGAAAGGATAAAAGATTTGTTTGTTTTTTTCAAGATTATGGAACAATTTCATTTGGGAAAAAACTTGTTAATTTTTAGAGTAACAACGATAACACAATTCTCTTAACCTTATTCTGTAATGTGTAAGAAAGGGCTAAGGGATTTGTATAGAGGATTATGGCCAATATTAATCTCCATGTCTTTGTGTTTCATAGAGAAAAGGTTTCACATATATACATGTTTGAAAGTTAGCTTCATATATAATTATCAATATTTGTAGTAAGATGTTATTATGGAAACTTGTGATGTATTATGTGAGTGGTGGACTAGCTCTCATAGACACATAGAAGGCTAACCCAAATCCCTTGGTCCACTCTATCATAAAGGAATTTGCATACCAGGAAGTTGGTCACCTCGGGTAGTTGACTTTGAATTGGTGAATGCCACATTCAGCGACTACTAATTTGGTTTTAATGTTAGTTGTTTTTATTTGAATTATGTGTTGGAAACATGTTTCCAGTTAGGTTGGCATTGATGCCAACATGTTAATAAGCTTGTGTACAATGGTTAGGTGGTTGCAGAGGTTATTGACGCTTGTATAGGTTCTATATCTTGTGATGATGTTGTAGTGTTTGAAAGAGGTTTTTTGATGTTATGAGGTGTTGTAGGAGTATGCAGAGGTTGGCTTGTATAGGCATTGGAGCTTGTGATGATGATTTGGTATTCGTTGATGTTATGAGGTGTTGAAACAGAGTCACAAGAGCAAACAAAGGTTGAACAAGCTCTGGAGATGTCTGATAAGGTGATATAGAAGCATGGGAGAGTTTTGGGCAGAGCAACGATGATTTTCCTTAAGTTAGAAAGAATTTGTTGGGATGATGACTAACATAGAGCAATGATTTCAGAAACCTCTTTGGGTGCCCATCTATCCCCATTATGATCATTTCTAGGAGATAATTATATCCCCATGAAGATGCCTGTAGGTGAAGAAAAATAAAAACCAAGGGCCAAACCATCAAATTACCCAAGGTAACTCATTCAATCAAGGGGCTCAACATCTATTTGACTTGTTAACAAAAATCCATCAACAAATCTGAGGTATTATCCCATGGTAGTCAACAAGTCGACTTAGTTAAATATGCAAGGTGATTTGACATTTTAGGTGCACTTAAGGGTGATCGATTAGATCATTTTGAAGACTAATTTCTCTTTGGATCAATCTAGATCAAAGATCATGGATATGATTAACCTTTTATTTAATTTTTTATTTCTCTCTCTTTTTTGTTATGGCATAGGTTTGAAGGACTACATGATTGAAGTGTGATTGAGTAGTTTGTTCTTGGAACCAACTTCCACATCTGATTGTTAAGCATTGATTTGAGTGTTTGAAGTGAGACAAATCCAAACCAATGTGTGTAGATCTGTAAGTGCAATTTTGTGTATGCGTATACCCCTTCTATGCAATTAAAACTCCTATGTGTATGTCTAGAGTGAAATAATCAAATCAAACTATTGTGTACAAGAGACAATGTGGATGTGTACCTACATTAATGAATCAGAAAAAGGGATGTGTGTACCTGTTAAGGACAAATATTGATCTGAGAAAAAGGAAGGGGTTAGAAATAACAAAGGTTGAGATTTGAGGTTTGATAAAGCTCTGAGGTCAAAGGAAGCATCGGGACAACTTTTTGGTGTTTGAAGGTCGAATGCCACGATGATTTATGCTTCTAGTATATACGAGGAAATTGTTTTTGGCTGAGTGGTGTTGAGAGTGAGAAGAGCATGATCTTATGATAATTCATAGCATAATTTAATTACTTGATTTTTTTGGATGGACTATGTGACCTGTATGCTAACATATTCATATTGCAGGGAATAATTATATACATGCTTTGAATTTTATGTTGAAGCCCTATATTGTTAAAGGTTGATGGAAAGTCAAAGGTGAGAGATCTGTGCATATGAGGTGATAATGCATATGAGGAAGAGGTATTCCACATAAAACAAAAGACATACACCTATAGCAGTGCACATGCGTAGAGTTTGACAACTGAAAAATCTGATTTCCAGTGAGAAGCATGTATCAAGTGATTTATTGTTGTCATGTGTCAAAGATATGGAATATGGATGGGTTCTATAAATGTAGTAGAGTTTATATGTCTTGGTTATATAGCTGACATTAATGTGATTGTAGGGTTAAAGGTTGTGCTTGTTTATGGTTATTAGTGAGTTGACTGAGGTTACTATTGATTATACGTGGCTGAGTTGAGTAGGCTTATGTACGTTGTTATATATATGTATTCAAAGCATGCATTGACGACCAATTTTCTAATTGTATTGTAGAAAGAAGTTTTGATGATTGATGTATCTTAGCTTCTGATTGCCTTATGAGTAGTGTTGATATTAGGTTTGTGATTATATAATAGACAATGTTGTTGATGTATGGGTAGAAAATTTTATGCAACTAGGGTTTATGGAAGTTTACTATTTATGAGAATAGAGATTGGTTGTTTTTGTTTACTGGATACAATGAATGGTTTTATATTAGATTGATCATTGATGTATGCAACTATGTTTTGTCATTAGTTGTTTTGGTTATTGCAAAGAGAGCTTGTTGTTGGTTGTGTAGAGGATATTGTATGGTTAGATTTGTATTCAGTGATTGAGCATAAAGTTTGTTTGAGTCAAGTTTGAAAATTTGATGAAATGTGGCCTCCAGGATTTGAGTTCTGTTGTAGGTGGATCCAGTGTGAAAGCTTCTAAAACAAGGTCCACAAGAATTCAGAGGGTTAGAGCCCTTAGTAAGGGAATAATGGCTTCCTTCTAGTAGTAGATGGAGAAACAATAGGAGGTAGTAGCCTCCAACAAGTAGGATCCTATGCACTATTAGAAGTATGCGCTAGTCCAAGATGTAAAAGAAGGTTTTATTTATAACAATAAGAAGACAACAAAGACAAAAACATCAATGGTTTTTTCATAGTTGGGTTTTTCACCTAATATCTAGTGTTCCTATGTGATGATGTGTAAGCTGATTTATTGATTTGAAGCACTATTATGGTTCACATGAATTTATGATTATATGTTGCTCATGGTTTACTTCTTATGCTTAGATATGCCATCATAATGTGTTACTAATTAAATGATGATTCAATTAACATTGCAAAGAAAAGTATAAATTGGGTAAAACTTGATTCAACATGAAATATCGATCCCCCCCCCCTTGACTTCTTAGTATTTCTAACAATTGGTATTAGAGCGGGTCCATTAGGAATCGATTTAACAACTGGAAGGAGATCTAAGGGATAATGGAAAGTAAGACCAAGAAGAAAATAACACAAAGGAAGAAGTCAATTCAGGAGAATTGTGATCGTGCAAGCGATGTATCACATGCAGGGGCAACATTAGAAATTATCGATAAAGGAAAATAAATAATGGAACAAGTCATGTCTATAACTATGGAAATCAAGGTATGCTTCTTCTTAATGGAAAATTATCATGAATGGAAAGAAAGGATGAAGTCAAGGTTAATATCTCTTGGATTTGATGTTTGGAATTTAGTATGTAATGGGTTATACTAAAGTCCCCCATCAAGTCAAGAACCACAAAAGAATGATCAGGAAATAAATACAATCTATTGTAGCATACATGATTTAAAACTTGAGAAAGTTATGCATTATCAATCTGCAAAGCATGTATGGTACCACTTGCAGGCCATCCATGAAGGAGAAAATAGTTAAATTAATATAGTTAAGAAATAAGTTTGTTCATTAAGTAAGTTAAATGGTAATATTTCTTTTGAAACATTCAATGTATATGAAGAAGAAACTTTTATCCTATTAGAAGACAAGCATGGCCATGAAACAACTTCCATCATATCAGATAGAGTTACAAATTCATAAGAATAAATGTTAGGTAATGAATTTAATCTTAGGAGAAAACCAGTTTCTGCATTGAAAAGGATTGACAGTCTCAAGGAAAATTTGCAGGTATATGAAAATAGGGATCATGATGAATTAAAAGACATTGCAGTAGTGACTGAAAGACTTAACAAAAATAAAACACATTGTGAAGGACTTGAAGCTAAGATCATCTCTCTGAAGTTTGATCTAGAAAATCCAAATGAAAAAAATAAGGAGCTACTTTATGTATTTGAAGAAGAAGAAAATGGGCTTAAAGATGAAATGATTGAGTTAAGAACTCTACTGGAAGAAGAAAATTTTGAAAACCCTGGTAAAGAAGCAAGTAGGCAGCTGAACCAACAACCAAGGAAAATGAATTTTCAAAGAAAATAATTTTCTCCCAGGAATAAATATGGAAAAATGTAGACATGCAAAGAAGAAACAACAATTCATTCTCTCCCTTGATCGATTATATTGAGTGTTTTATCTATCACAACTTTGGACACATTGCATCCGAGTGCAGAAGAAGATTATTAAGACCTCAAGCAAATAATCTCTCCACAAGGCCATCACTGGTTCCCAAGTATTCATGTTTCTTTGAAGGATATTGTTTTACATGCAAATTATTTTGTCATAAGGCTATAGAT
This sequence comes from Pinus tabuliformis, assembly GCA_031772625.1. Taxonomy (NCBI): domain Eukaryota; kingdom Viridiplantae; phylum Streptophyta; class Pinopsida; order Pinales; family Pinaceae; genus Pinus; species Pinus tabuliformis. Next base: position 458,903,410 of record CM062820.1, read on the forward strand.
TGCATATCATATAGAAATGAAAGGAACATGAAGCAAAAGTACTATGATTATTTTTCCCCTTTTTTGGTCACATAAGGTGTTATACATGCAATAATTCAGACATGTGGCAAAAGGAAGAAGTCAATGATCTATTTTAGACATTACAGACAACGGGTAGAACCTATCCAATACAAGAAATTAAACAAGAATTCATTTATTGAAAGACCTGAAGAAGATGCTTGTATCAATAGTCATCTTATCAAGAAAAAAGAAAAGAAACACGTGAAGTGTGTCCTTGCATTGTGTGCATTTGAAGAAGATGATCATTGGTACATAAACAATGGATGTTCTCATCACATCTCTGGTGACAAGAGAAAATTTATCTCTTTAAATAAAGCCAAGGGCGATGATGTTATTATTGGAAACAATGCACCAATAAAAGTAATTGGGAAAGGTATAGCCAACCTTGACCTCAAAAATACAAAAGCTATTGATGTCTTACTAGTTGAAGGGTTAGAGAACAACATATTGAGTGTGAGTCAAATGACTGATAAAGGACATGTAGTCATATTCACTTAAAGAGGATGAAAAATTATATAATAATACATTGGAAAGATAATAGCTGAAGGAATCAAAACTACAAATAATTTATATGTACTAAAGAAAAGTCCCAGAAGAAATAAGAGACTGAAAACAATCTCTTCTTCAGATTCTGAATGAAGGAAGAAAGCCTAGCTTCTAGTAAGGAGCAGTGCAAAAGAATATTGGCACAATATTAGGGGGAGATAATGGCAACAATATAGCAGTAGAAACATGGTCGATTAAGAGCCAATGTGCACATTCAGGTCCATGGGATCAACCTATCCATTAGAGGCACAATCAGCTCAGGGGGAGTCATGCATGGTATTAGGGTTTCATGGTTTGCCTGTTATTCACTCATTTATCTTGTAGTAGCTCCATATGTGTATTTATGAGTGAAATGCTTATTTATCAACCACATACATTTACTTGAAAACTCTTGACATTGTGGTTGTATATTTTTTGGTTGAGTAGATTTTGTTTTGGAGAAAGTCTTAGTTTAGCCATATGTATTTTGGTATGTTGGTTGAGTATTATTTATGTTGGCATGAATTGTAATGGATCATTTGAAACAACCATGTATGCACACTTGTGTTAAATAGCATTCCATGTACATTGTTGTTTTATCTTTTGGCCATTGGTGGTTTGGTCCTAGAGTCAGGAATGTATAAGAGAGAGAGCCTTGAGTAATGTGCAACTATGTATGAGGTTGTGGAGTCATGTTACAACCATGTATGGGCTTTTGGGAATCATTATTGCAGCCATATGCTATCATGTTCATTATTTTGTCTTGGTTGTTGACCTATTGGTTGAGTGATCTTAGTGTCTAGCAAGCATTGAGGAGAGTTAAGAAAATTTCGATAAACCATTGTCATTATATAGCCCCGTATCTTCATTATAATAGCCATGTACTTACATTGTATTGTTCTCTCCATCTTAATTATGCATGGGGTAGAGTCACGAGTCAAAGTGTGAAATGATGAAGAATTACATCAGCCATGCACAGGCTTATGGATGTCAATATTACAACCTTGTCCTTCATTGATTTAGCCATGTAATTTTCTTATGAATCCTTTTACCTTATTCTCATTATTTGGACGTGATGTGTTGTGAAGTTTTTTTTCATGAAGAGTGGCCTCTTGCATGAACGTTTTGTTCATGAAGAGGCCTTGGAAAACCTAGGAGTAGTATGTTTCACATGAAGAAGCACATGTTGTTGGAAGAAAGGATTATTGCATGAAGGCAACATTTTCTTCGATTCCTCATGTCTATTTTGCAATAATGATGATTGATGATTATGTTCTCATCTAACACAACATTTGATATCAACATTATGTATTCATTGGTGGCATTATGGTGTATCAGTAGAGATTGAATCACCCTTTGAAATTCATGTCAAAGGGGGAGAGTGATACAACCAACTTGTAGAGGAGAATATGAGTTTGGTGTTTGTGGTTATTGGTTGAAATAAATGCCAAAGGGGGAGAATCTTGGCAGCATGGTGCCAATAAGGTTGTAATTGATTTCAACGTGTCAATAAAGTTGTGCACGATGATCAGTGGTTGCAGAGGTTGTTGAGGCTTGTACAAGTTCTAGAGTTTGTGATGATGCTTTGGTGTTTTTCATAGGTTTGTTGATGTTATGAGGTGTTGCAGCAAAGTTGTAGGAGTATGCGAAGGTTGGCTTTTATAGGTTTTGGAGCTTGTCATGATAATTTTGTTTTTTCTAATGTTATGAGGTGTTGCAATGAAGTCGTAGGAGTATACAGAGGTTGGAAAAGCTCTAGATATGTCTAGAAAGGTGATGTAGAAGTGTTGAAAAATTGTTGGCAAAGTAACTGTGATTTTCCTCAAGTTAAAAAAACTTCGTTGGGATGATAACTAGCACAAAATGATAATTTCAGAAACCTCACTTGGTGCCCACTTTATCCTTGCAATGATCCTCTCTGGGAGATAGTTCTACCCCTGCGATGACTCCTGTGGGTGAAGAAAAATAAAAACCAAGGGAACCAACATCGAATTTCCAATGGTAACTCGTGCAATCAAGGGGATCAATGTCTATTTGAATTTAAAACAAAAATCCATCAATAAATCTAAGTTATTTTCCCACGGTAATCAATCATTTGACTTGGTTAAATACGCAAGGCGATTTGACAATTTGAGTGCACTTGAGGGTGATCGATCTGAACATTTTGAAGACTAATTTCTCTGTGGATCGATTTGGATCAAAGAGAATGGATGTGATTGAACTTTTATTTAGTTTTTTATTTGTCTCTCTTTTTATGTTATGGCACAAGTTCGAAGGATTTCATGATTGAAGTGTGATCAAAGAGTTTGCTCTTGGAACCAACTTCCATATATGATTGTTAAGCATCAATTTGAATGTTTGAAGTGAGACATATCCAAACCAATGTGCACAAATATGTAAATGTGATTTTGTGTATGCATATACCCCATCCATACAATTAAACCTCCTATGTGCATGTCTAGAGTGAAGTAATCAAATCAAACTATTGTGTACAATAAACAATGTGGATGTGTACATACATTAATGAATCAAAAAAAGGGATGTGCGTACCTATTAAGGAAAAAAATTGATTTGAGCAAAAAGAAGGGGCTAGAAATGACAGAGGCTGAGATCTGAGGTTAGACAAAGCACTGAGGCCAAAGGAAACATTGTGACAACTTGTTGGTGTTTTATGGTAGAATGTCGTGATGCCTTATTCTACTAGTATATATGAGGAAATTGTTTATGGTTGAGTGGTGTTGAGAGTGAGTAGATCATGATCTTGTGATAATTCATGGAAAAAATTAATTATCTGTGTTTTTTGGATGAAGTATGTGACTTGTACGCTAACATATTCATATTGCTTGGAACACTTATTTACATTCTTTGAATTTTATGTTGAATCCCTATATTATTAAAGGTCGATAATAAGTCAAAGTTGAGAGATATGTGCATACGAGTCTATAATGCATATGAGGAAGAGTAAGTGCACATAAAACAAAAGACATACACCTATAATAGTGCACATGCAGAGAATTTGACAACTGAAAAATATGATTGCTAAAGAGAAGCATGGATCAAGTGATTTATTGTTGTCATGTGTCAAAGATCTGGAGTATGGCTAATTTCTATACATGTACTTGAGTTTATATGTCTTGGTTATGTAGCTAACATTATTGTGATTGTGGTGGTAGAGGTTCTGCTTGTTTATGGTTATCAATGAGTTGACTGAGGTTGTTATCGATTGTACGTGGCTGAGTTGAGTATTGTTTTGTATGTTGTTATATATATGTACTCAAACCACACTGAGTGTAAAGTCATATTTTGTTGTGTTGTCTTGAGGGAAAATTACAACTTTTTGATGGAAGAGACATTATTCATGGTGTCCGATGCTACCCAAAATCAACAGAACAGAGAAACCTTCAATGGAGGCTTGACCTAGAAACAAAATACAGAGAGCATGAAACCCATGCTCATAAAATAGATTTATTTTATAGTAATTTTCTTTTTCTTCCTCTTGACGAATACATTACATCATGACTCAAATATAATTATGTAGACCGATATTAGTTATATTCTTCAACACTCCCTCTTATATATATATATATATATGAAATCAAAATGATATGATCTATGAAGATTAACAACGCACACAATGCTACAAATTAGATACTTGACCAAGGTATCTAACTGGGTGGGAATAAGGTGTGTTCCAAGCTTCAACCACTATAGGTACCATCATGATTCAACTTTAACACCAACCTAAGGATCTAGGTATCATATCCAAGGTTAGAGATCCACAAGACCAATGATATCCTCCCTAATTCGGGATCTCATTTTTTTGTATGGTATAACTAAGTGGCTATGAGATTTTGATGGCTGTCTTGGGGCTTGATATGTTAGTATAAGAAACAATATGAAGTTTTTTGTTGATTTTTACAAGGAACATGTTTTATTGAGTTGAGGGCTTGATGATTATGTTGAGATACGTGAATTTGAACTAACTGTTGTATGTCATAGAAAGTTGAGTGCTGATGTAGTATAGTGCATAGAGAGATAATATGCAATGATGTATTGAGGACAAACTTTTCGATTGTAGAAAGAATTTTTGATGATTGATGTATCTTAGCTATTGATTTTCTTTTGAGGTGTTGAGATTAGGTTTGTGATGACATAAGAGAAAATGTTGTTGATGTATGGGCAAAGAATTTGATGCTACTAGTGTTTATGGAAGTTTACTATTTATGAGAGCAAAGATTGGTTGTTTTTGTTTACTAGATAAAATTTTTTGGTTTTATATTTGATTGACTGCTGATGTATGTAGCTATATTTTTCCATTAGATGATTTGGTTATTGCAGAGAGAGCTTGTTGTCAATCATGCAAAGGAGATTGTATGGTAAGATTTGTATTCAGTGATTGAGCATAAAGTTATGTGGGTCCAGTTTGAAAATTGGATGAAATGTGGCCTATAGGATTTGAGTTGTGTTGCAGGTGGATCTAGTGTGAAAGATTCTAAAATGAGGTCCATAAGAAGTCATAGGGTCGGAGCCCTCAATAAGAGGGTAGTGGATTCCTTCTAGTAATAGCTAGAGAAACAATAGGAGATAGTAGCCTCCAACAAGTAGGATCCTACACACTGGTAGAAGTTTGTGCCAGTGCAAGATGTAAAAGAAGGTTTTCTTTGTAATAACAAGAAGAATACAGAGACAAGAACAACGATAGGTTTTCCTAGTTGGGTTTTCCACCTAATATCTGGTGTTCCTATGTGATGATGTGTATGCTGATTTGTTGATGTGTTGTGCTATTATGGTTCAAATGTCTTTATGGTTATATGTTGTTCATGGTTTATTGCTTATTTTTGGATCTATTATCATAATGTGCAACTAATTAAATGATGATTCAGTTGTTCACCACCCCCCTCTCAGTATTTCTAGCATTATGCATGCAACATAAAGAAAGTTTAAAAATAACACTATGTATGGATTTCCTAGACCCAAATTCAATCTCACTACTAAAAAGGTAGTATCATTAACAACAAACTAATGCAACATTTACACCTCCTTTTGATATGTATGGTAATATTATCAATTGTATTCTTGCAAATTACTTGATTACCTACATTAGGCTTATTGGCTATGTTGACACGAATCCTCACTTCCAATATCCCATCACTAAGCAGGAAAGGAAGACATGTCCATGGAATTATTCTTTCATTAATGGAAATGAAATATGTGGAATTGGTTTTCTGTATATGATGTGTATTATTGGTAATGGGACTTCTTGGAGTGTAATTAGGAAATGATGTAATTATATGTTGTTTGTTGAACGAAATAATGTTTAAGAAGGGGGTTTCATATCCATTCATAATGGTAGAATCTATGTATAGGTTTTCTATTGTTGGGAATTCTCCAAGATACACCCGAATTGTAAAAAGAATGAAGGTAGTACCAATATATTCTTGGAGTTATTGATTTTGACATGCTTGTAGTTGTTTATTTTGATATGCTTTCAAGTTGTTATATTTCTCTAATGTAATCTTGTAGTCCATTGACCTACTTTTGCTTCCATTTGCTACATAGTTGATAAATTACTTAATTTTATATTATCATATATACATGCATGAATAAATGCAAATAATTTAAGATTCACACATTTTTAAAGTCAACCCAAGTGGTCCTCAATTAGGATTTACTTTGTAAGTTTATAAATACTATCTCATTTCTAATGCTTATATATATATATATATACTTTTGCTTCCATTTGTTACATAGTTGATAAATTACTTAATTTTATATTATCATATATACATGCATGAATAAATGCAAATAATTTAAGAATCACACATTTTTAAAGTCAACCCAAGTGGTCCTCAATTAGGATTTACTTTGTAAGTTTATAAATATTATCTCATTTCTAATGCTTATATATATATATTTATTATTTTATTTTATTATATCTATATCTATATATCTATATATATATATATATATAATTTATTTTTTTCTTTCTTTCTGATTGCATACAATTAAATGTGAGCCCACTGATGAAGAATTAAAGTATGACTCGAGGAATGATTATGAAAGGAATACATAATATTTATATCGCATGTTCAAGAAAATGAATAGTTATTTAATTGTTTATTTTTAACATATATATAGTTAATTATTCATTAACTGATTCAAACATATTCTTCTAGACTAATGTTGATGATGGTACCTCAAAGGGATTAGAGGGTATTGACAACTATTTCACCTATATAATTTTAATTACATCTTTAAATGCTAGATTTTTTTTTTTTTTTTTGAACTCATTTTCTTTTACTAATTTCCTTGGATGGGATGATAAGGAATGTGATAAGTGACGAGGGTGTTGAGGCTATCATAATCTTGAGTAATGAATGATGAGGGTGTGCTAGGTCATCCCCCACCTACTTGATATGAGTTGATCTCATTACTCTTGCAGGATTAATTAATTTAATGTTGTGGACAATCTATTCCATGGGTTCTCACTTTTGCTCACTAACAAGTCTGATTTCTTCCCAGTATGCTTCATTATGTGGCACAACTCATTCCATAACATGGATCTTTTGGTTTTTAGGTCCTCTTATTCCCACACTCCTTGCTGCATAGACGTCCCTCCACTCTCATTATATTTTCCCAGTCCCTTTTCCAGTGTTGGTCGTTGTTCCCCATCCTCCCTAGTCTAGGATCCACCCTTAGATTTCTTGCTAGGATTGGCCTTTGATCTCTTTGAGCTCATGCTCTCTCCTCCACCTTGGTGGTCCCTTTTGTCCCCTATCCAATTCCTACCCTTCTCTAGCCCTAGGTATCACTCTCATGGCTCTTTTCTTCCCAGAAATATTTCTAATACTATGATGACTTGCCAAAGTCATGAGTGTTGTGGAAGAAGCAGATCTGCAGGCCAAGGTGGTTCTCATGCTTGAGCTAGAGAAAATTAGTCTTCTCACGTCTTTCACAACCAAATTTTGATCGAGGTTCAACATGAACTCCACAAGGCGGAGGAGGAAGAAACTTAAGAGAGAGGTTGCCTCTTTGATTCAAAGATACCGGTAGATGTTGTTGCGTGGGTGCCTAACTTGAGTCACACTAAGGGGAGTAAGCTAAATATATCCATACAATTAACCTATATTAGAAAATGAAAAAATCACTAGCAAGGTGCTCTTGGAACAAAATAGTTCTAATGATGAGATCCTCATGATGTTAGATGACCTTTTGTTGGAGATGAAGGAAATGGAAAGCCACACAGAACAAATGGAGGCCCATTTGGACAAGTTGAAAACAAAAATAACAACCACTAATCCAACTATAGAGCCAATATAGGTGTAATCCTCTATTTCTACTTAGTTTCTAATGATATTTCTACCATTTAGTCCTCCCTAATTTTTTCTCTAAAGAATATTTCTTCTTTTTGTTGGATCCAATATGCTATTATGATAGGAAGATATCTTTTTTTTTATTAAGCATATACATATATATAGTAAAAAATATGGTTCTAAGTCAACTATTAGAAAAACATTTCTACATTGCCATTGGTATGATATTCCTTGTTACATTTATGTTATGTAACTTTGTTGATTAACCAATAGAATTAGCTTACAAAAAAAATTACAAAGAGGATGAAGAGGTTTGATGTCAAATTCATTTCACCTCTTTAAATGTGTACATAATTTTTTTTGCAATGTTATATACAAAGTTAACATTTTCCTATTGTGGAAATGTACCACTTGTTTATAAGCAAAAAAACGTTACATGGCTATTTTAATATTTAATTTAACATTTCATCTTTGAATTTATAGGCACATGGTTTTTGCTTCCATGGTGTGAAATTAATTGAATGATAATGCAATAAAATTTCATAATTGCATTCATAGGGACATGATTTTTTATGTTGGCGTTATAAAAATAAATGTTATTGGGGTATTGTTTTTATATAATGGTTTTTATGTCATGATTAGTATACTATAAAATAAAACCATATTAATCATTAATCTCAACAAAATTTAAATTATAAACTGGTAATCACAAAAAATTTATTAAATAGAAATAATAAAATCATAAATAATAATAAATTATGAGGCAATAATGACACAAACACAATGCAAGCACGACTCAAACACATAGATAATAGATGAGAACATGATGTCATCATGACACAACCATGAAACAAGCACAAAATAGATAGATGGAAATAGATGCAAAAACGACACAAACATGATGCTACAATAATTATGTAAAATGAAGCTAATAAGACACAAATATGATGCAAGGTAACCAAAAGATTCCACATTTCAATGTTAGATCAACGCTATTACGACACCGAGTATGAAATATTTATTCCCTTATTAATGTACTATGGTGCTAATACAACACATCTTACATGCTCTTCACATAAACACAATCCAAAAGTGACTTGTAATATTTTTTTGCAATAATAAACGATGCAACACAACATTAACATGATGCAGATGTGTGTGTGCGTGGATAATTGCATCTCAAACATTTTAAGAGTATTATGTTGGTTAGCAATTGGACTATGCCCAATCTAGATGATTAATTCATATGATGATTAAGGGACTTTAAGCCCCCAACCAAACTTAATAATGAAGTCTCTGTATAGTTGAAATCAATATTTCCACATTTCATCCAAATCCAGTGACAAAGCACTACAATCATCCTGGGTAGGGCGAGGCTTCTACCATGGAATATGGTTTGAAGAAGGATAATGACATTCTCTGGGGTAAAATAGAGGTGTAATCATCACTCTTGTCATACTTAGGAATATAGGCTAACCCGTAGAATATAGCTTGCAAGGATTAGAAGTACATAAGTGAGCAATTTTAAACTTGAACATCAAATGTTTTGTGAAGACTAGGACTTGCTTAGTCTTTCTATAAAAATTAGTATGACACCAGTGAAATTTTCTATTAGGGCCAAGTTTTTAACTCTAAGAAATGTCATTAGCATCAATACCCATTAGCACAATTCACTTACCTAAACACCAAAAATAGTTATGACACGCTGATATATAAAATGTAACATAACATTTATCAACAATTTAGACAAATTTATCAATTATATTTACAGTTGAAGAACATACAATAAAAACAACTGTAAAGACTTATCTTAAATGATTTTCTTACAACTAAATAAGGGTGTCCTCTTTTCCACCCAAGCATAGGCTTAAGTATGCATGTATTTGTCTGTAGCTAGCCACCCTTTAGCCAATTCCATTGTTGGCTAATTAGGCTCACCCTCTTGTTTCGGTCATGGCGTAGGGCATGAAGGCAGATCGCTAAACCCGGGTCTTCCTTGCACCAAGGATCCGTCGAGGGTACACCCTCAAGATACAACCACACCCTTTGAAGATGCTTCGACGACAAGCTAAAAGAAGAATGCAAGGAAGATAAAATGCCCCAAGGTAAAAGATAGGAACCGAGCATTAGTACTTGGGGAGGGTATCAGATTAGATGAAGTTATGTCTACAACAGAAAGGGTTTTGGTCGGAATAATTAGAGGTAGGCACTACTTTGCAGCGTGTCTGAGGATATGGGTGCAGGAGAATTGGGGACACATTCTAGATGCCCTTCCATCTGTATGCACTATGCCCAAAGGATGGTTTTCTTTCAAAATTAGTAAAGAGGGGCATGTGAACTGGGTTCTCTCGCATTATTAGAGATACCAATTGTATCAAACTCTTTGAGAATTTAATATTTTATGATTGGTCTAAGCACATTAATATCAGGTACCATCACTTGCGGAATTGTGTGTAGAGGAGAATTATGATGTTATAGTACATTCCAACTGAGAAGCGGGATGCAGATATATTGAAAAAGGCATTGTCAAGAGGAAAATTCAAATTCCACAGGTGCAGGATATGGGTGGTTCAAAATCCCTTTCTTGCTAAGAGGAAGCGTTAGAAAATGTAGCAAGAAAGGCTAAATTTCACTTGTTCCTTAGTCAAATTTAGTAATTCGATTTTCCAAATCAACAAGATGACTTGGATGGAAGTTAACTTGTGTGACATGGCCTTGTCTACTTGTTTACTCAGTAAATTCTAGTTATAGGCTAGAAGTAGAGTTGTGCATGTAGTGTTGCTAAAATTTAGCAATCTAATTCAGTTATTTTCAGTTTGACTCAGTTAACTGAGCTCAAGCAACTAGTTGAGTCAGTTGAGTAGTAGAATTGTTGTTAACTCAATGATCTCTTGGTTAAACTAGTCAATCAGCTAAAAATAACCCAGACATGCATGGAATTTGAATTGCCAAACTAAAGTGGAGGAAAAGGAACATTGTAATTATTAATTGTATACTAGTTGAGTGTACATGCTGGGCATTGAGGCAGACGATCAATTACTTGGGATTTTCACAAGGGAATAGTGAATTCCCCTATTATTTAGGAGTTAATTTCCTCGAGAATCATGCAAGGAAATAGGAGAAAAATGGGGCTTTGAATTGACTAAGTGTTTGCCAGAGCAGGACAATCAATAGGAGAACATGTTTACAGTGAAGGGTGTGCTTTAGGATTGAAGCAAGACATTGTAATAGTTTCTCATTCTCATATGATTAATGAAAAGAAGTGGAAGGGTTTTTCCCTGTTGGGTTTCCCTATAAATAATCACGTTCTTGTGTTTTTTTTATGGTTTCATGTCATTGCATGTGTTTCTAAATTGTAATTTCTTGCTTTCAGTTCAAATACATCAGTAGTAGCAAATTTATATTATTTTTTACACTCTTAGGGTGTTGTAGGGTACAAATATCTCAGCGATGGGAAGCTAAAAATGTTCCCAACACTCCCAGTTCTGCCTGGACCACACTCTTGGCCTTTAGGATTCTCACCCAAAATAAAACAACATTTGGCCAAGTGTATAGACCCTTCCCTTACCTCATATTTGATCACTGGGGTCGATGGATTATGGTTGGTGTCTATACACACAACATGGTTCCACTAGGGTGTGGTTTCACCAGTGTCCACTAAGTGTTGGACCTACTAACATGTCAACAAAGTCATGTTCTCCCACTTCCTCTCGACCTTGAAAACATAGCGTATATGGACTAAAAAGAAACCTAGGCTATGTTCATAAAGAAGAACTACAACTGTTGTGCGCCCACCCTCCTGTAGTTTTAAGGAGACTCATGGCCCAATTCCTAATACCTAAATTCTTAGTTTTGATAGAATAACTGGCGTAGGGATTGGTTAAACTAAGTATACCCATAAATTTGGAAATCAACTGATTGAATATGAACACATAATTGCACATTCACTATGCACATAATAATGAATAGCATATCCTAGTTACACTTTAAAATTCATGTGCATACATGACACCATTCTAATCACAAAGACACAGTGAGCGTCAAAACTTAGACATTCATTTACATTTACAAACATGTAAGATATTGCATCATTCACAATGTAACAAGATTCATCTCACTCCATAAGGCAATACACATAAGCAATGTACACTTATTGATATGTGTGTTTAATGATGACTGGAAAATGAAGTAAGGACTTCAACTCTCCACCCAATTGTAAGCCAGCCACATTACAATCTTTCTTGTAGTTGGTTACCATGAGATAGATCCAAATTCTAAGGAGATGCATATTAAGGGAAATTTAAACTCAAGGCTTAATCACATAACCAAGAGAAGGAGTCCACAGTTTAGTTAGTTTATCAATTGCTCTAAAATAGTAAGCACCAAAGTGACTCATCGACCGAATGCAACGACAAACAAATTGTCTCTAATCATATCAACAAAGATCGAAGGGACAAAAGTGGAATTGATGTCTAGGAAATCTTGCAAGGAAAAGTTGTCGCGTTCTTCAGAGTCGGCTACCCCCACAAAACGAAGAGCCCAACAAATCGTTGTCTTTATATAAGATAACGTGAATGGTAAGTGAAAAAACAACCTCGGTATAGGCGCGAGATAGTAGTAGCCTGCAAGCTGGCGGACTTAGGGTGCACTGTCAGAGTCAATTTTGCAGTTGTTAGATAATATTGTCTTAAATTGATATGTTTTGTCTTAATTGTTAATTGTCTTAAATGAGTTTCGTTTTAAGTGGTCATTGTCTTAAATATAAAGTTTTGTCTTAAAATAATTTTGTCTTAAACTGTTTTTGTCTTAAATATAAAGTTTTGTCTTAAAATATTTTTGTCTCAAATTGTTTTTGTCTTAAATATAAAGTTTTGTCTTAAAATATTTTTGTCTCAAATTGTTTTTGTCTTAAATATAAAGTTTTGTCTTAAAATATTTTTTTCTCAAATTGTTTTTGTCTTAAATATAAAGTTTTGTCTTAAAATATTTTTTTCTTAAATTGTTTTGTCTTAAAATATTTTTGTCTCAAACTGTTTTTGTCTTAAATTTAAAGTTTTTTCTTAAACTGTTTTTGTCTTCAATTGATATTAACTTTTAATGTAAAATAACTAAAATAAAAAATGATTTTTTATGACCAAAGATTTCTTTTGTCTTAAAAATATCCTTCATGTAGTAGTGTTCTTGGTCGATACAGGGAACTACGGGAGGATGCATTTTCCTGTAAAAACCAAAAAAAGAGCCGGAGGGGAAAAGAAAATGAGAAGAATTTAGCAGTGGGTCTGGTAGTCATCTTGGAGGAGATTTCAACGTAGGTATTTTTGAATGATGGCGGAGGCCAAATCAGAACCTTTTCATTGTGGGAGAGACCAGATATATGGGACGCAGATCGGTGAGGGAAAGCTTGGCCCGACCATCTCACTTGTGTCCTTCTCGCCTTGGTATAATCTGCATTGACATTAAAAAGCTCCAAATAATTCGGTTCTTGAAGATAATAGTTCCATCTTTTACAGTTGTTCAATGTCGAGTTGATTGATTTGTATTTGGTTTTCACTGGTTGCTAACCAAAGAATAAGTGATATGTTGTTTGATGTAAAACGATATTTCCAATATTTTCACAAAGGAACCAATGCTGGTGGGTCATATGGAACTTCTATTTTATAGACAATGGTTATCAATGCGTTTTGGATTGGTGGTGAAAATGGACTGTAGCCACCTGCTCTTCTTCGTGCAAAGCCATACCAAACTACACCAAAATAGATAAGTAACTATATCTTTTTGGTTAAAAGAGCATATAATGTTTGTGGTATTATTTAAAAAGAGTAAGTTGTTTGGTGCTGAGTTATTTTTAAAAGAATATATATATATATATAAAAAGAGAGAATATATATTTATATAAAAGAATAAATGTGTTTTTGGAAAATAAAAAAAGTTAGGTTGTTTCTTGCGTGAAACATCCACACAAAAAGATTAATGAAATCCTGATACTTTTCATGAAAAGGATGTAGGTAAATTTTTCTTATGAAAAGAGGAAGAAAGTAAATTATTTCATTATAAAAATATTGTCGGGAAAGTATGAGAGAAAATTATATTATTAATTTCCTTGGAGATATTAGCATGATTCCTATAGATATTAATGAAATCATGATATTTTCCATGAGAAGGATGTATGTTTAATGAAATCATAATATTTTCCATGAAAAGGATGTAGGTAAACTTTTCTTACGAAAAGAGGAAGAAAGTAAGTTATTTCATTAAAAAAATATTATCTGGAAATCATGAGAGAAAAATATATTATTAATTTCCTTGGAGATTCCTATAGATATTAATGAAATCATGATATTTTCCATGAAAATGATGTATGTAGGAGTCAACCCACTACTTGCACCTTAGAGCATCCAGGGATATAAGAAGTAGGTGAAGGTGGGAGTTGACCATACACTGCTTCATATGGAGTCATCTTGGTGGTTGTATGATAGTTAGTATTATACCACCATTCAATTAGAGGTAGCCACTGTACCCATTGATGTTGCTTTTCTGAAGTGAAGCTCCTTAGGTATGTCTCCAAACATTTGTTGATTGCTTTCGTTTGACCATCAGTTTGGGGATGATAGGAAGTACTTAGTTGGAGTTGGGTGCCTTGTAGCTTGAAAAGTTCTTGCCAAAAGTTACTGGTGAAATTCGGGTCACGATCAAACGCAATGGAAGTAGGCATGCCATGCAGTTTGAAGATCTGGTCAATGAAAGCTTGAGCCACCAAAGTGGGGGTAAATGGGTGGGGTAGAGTGCATAAATGAGCATATTTAGAAAGTTTGTCCACAACCACCATGATGATTGACTTGTTTCTTGACTTCGGAAGACCAGTAATGAAATCCATAGAAACATCCATCTAGATTGAGGCAGGGATGGGCAATGGTTGTAAGGTGCCTAGTGACTTGATTGTTTCTCCTTTGTGGTGTTGACACATGTTACGTTCAGCTACAAAAGTAAGAATGTCAGTTTTCATGCCTGTCCAAAAGAAAGAACGACGAGTGCGAGCATAAGTCTTTTGAAAGCTTGCATGGCCTACAGTGGGAGATGAGTGCAACTTTGCCAAAATGCATGTTTTGAGGGTGGATGTCGACGATATAACTACGTTATCCTTGTAGCGAAGAATCTCATCCTTCCAAGAGTAGTCAACTGAAGAATAGGGATTTGCTCTCAAGTTATTAATGAGTTGGGAGAGGGGGATGTGAAAACCATTCCTTGTGGGCTTCTTCAATCCAATCTGGTATGGGAAGAGAGATTGATAGCAGGGTGCTTTCATCCTCAAATTGGCGTGATAAAGCATCCGCTACTACATTGTCACACCCTTTCTTGTAAATTATCTCATAATCATATCCCAGCATTTTGGCCAACCATTTATTTTGTTGGGGTGAGGATAGACATTGCTCCAAAAAATATTTGAGGCTTTGATGGTCTGTGTGGATTTGGAAACACCGCCCCAATAAGTATGGTCACCAGGTATCTACTGCATGTAAGATGGCCATCATCTCCTTCTCATAGGTAGATTGTCCCAGATGTTTCCCACTCAGTTGTTGGCTAGTGAAAGCCAAGGGTCGACCTTCCTACATTAAGACAACACCAATACCAGTACCTAAAGCATCACATTCAATCACAAAAGATTTGGTGAAGTCAGGATGTGCCAAGGCGGGAGTGGAACACATGACCTGTTTGAGAGCCATAAATGCTTGTTGTGCTGCATCAGTCTAGAGGATTGAATTTTTCTTGAGCAGGTTAGTGAGGGATCTAGGAATGCGACCATAATTGCGGACAAATTTGCGATAGTAGCCTGTGAGACCTAAGAATCCCCTCAAACTCTTCAAGGTTTTTGGTTGGGGCCAATCTTGTATTGCCTATATCTTTTTGGGATCCACCCGAACACCTTCACGACCCACAATGTGGCCCAAATACTCGACTTCTGCCATGCCAAAAAAGCACTTGGACAATTTGACAGATAATTTATGATTTCAGAGTAGTTGCAAGAGCAGGTCTACATGTTGAAGATGTTTTTCCCCTGTGAGGATGTAGATGAGAATGTCATCAAAGAAAACAAGGACAAATATTCGGAGATATGGTTTCAGCAAGTGATTCATGAGGCTTTGAAAAGTGGATGGGGCATTATAGAGACCAAATGGCATGACCAAGAATTCATAGTGGCCTTCATGAGTTCGGAAATCAGTCTTGGGAATGTCTACTTCTTTCATGCGTATTTGGTGATAGCCAGAGCGAAGATCTAGCTTAATAAACAATTGAGCCCCATGTAGTTCATCCAGAAAATCATCAACAACTGGGATAGGGAATTTGTCTTTGACCGTGTGCTTATTGAGGGCCCTAAAGTCTAGACACATGCGCCATTCCCCATCTTTCTAGAGCACCATGACCACTGGTGATGAATAAGGATTGATGCTAGGACGAATGACACCGGCTTCAAGGAGTTCCTTGATGATTTTTTCAATTTCATTCTTTTGGGCAAAAGGATATCGATATGGCTGCACATTCGGTGGTTGTGCCCCTGGGACCAAAGTGATGCTATGATCATGTTCCCCTCTAGAGGGTGGAAGCTCTTTAGGTTTGTCAAATACTTGCTGGTGTCGATTCAAGACCTGTTGCATGTCAGGATGAATATGAAGAGTAGTGGGCTCGATGGTCTGGATGGCATTAAACCAGGCGATAAATCCATGATGGCCCTTTTTCAATAACTTTTCCATGCGATGCGAGCTGATGATAGAATGAGCACCTCCCTGGAGTCCACAGAGGGTATGCATGTGGTCATTCTTCTTAAAGCTCATATATAACTCCTGGAAATCCATGGTGATTGGGCCTAGTGTGTGAAGCCATTTAGCCCCCAAGACAATGTCACAACCACCCATGTTAATCGCAAACATGTGGGTATTGAGGTGGTAGTCTCCCATTTGAAGTTTGATATTTTCGCAACGGCCTTCACATTTCATTGTCCCCCCATCAGCAATCTGGACCTGGAAATTAGAGACTGCCCTGACAAAATAATGAATAGCTTCGACGACTTACTGATGGATAAAGTTATGAGTGCTGCCACTATCAATCAATAACACTACAGGGCAATGTTTAATAAAGCCTCTGATTTTGAGAGTTTGGGGCACAGAAATTCCTGCCAAGGCATGTAGCGAGATAACTGGTTCCTTTGGCGTAGCTGGGAGTTCATTGTCCTACTGTGTTTCCTCAACTTCGTCCTTTGGTCCCTCAAGGGGTGGGGCTTCCTCAGATGAGTTGTGATCAGTAACATGAATTTGAAATAATTAGGGTTCCTTGCATTTATGCCCGGGGGAGAATTTGGGTTCCTTGTATTTACAAAGTTTTTATGAATATGTATGTATATATTCCCCATGTTGTTTATTTAAAGACTTCTAAGACTTCTAAGTCTTGAAAAAGAAAAGAGAAAAGTTAATTAGATTAATTTTCTTGAAAGGATTTGTATAAATATGTATGTATATATTACCCATGTTGTATATTTAAAGACTTCAAGGATTTGAGTGCATAAATATTGCATAGGAATTTTGTGCATGAATATATGAAAATAAAGATTGTTTCTTTTAAAAGATGCATATGAATCTTGTCCATACAAGAATAAGAACACATTTTTTTTTGAAAGGGTTATGTGCATTGAAGTAAAGACAATTGTGTTAAAAGAAAAATACACACAAAGGGTGGTTATTGTGATATAGAAATGTGTTTTTGAGTGTATATAAAGAAAGTTATTATGTTAATTTTCTTGAAAATAATAGTCTCTAAAGATTTCTTGTCTAGATGAATTTTGTTAATTTCTTGGTTTAGGTGCATAAAAGGTTAAGTTAACCATGTTATTGTTGCCTGTTTTTTATGCATAAATGATGGTTATCTATGGTAATTTATTGAAAATGAAGCATGAGAAACTTGCATGTAGAAGGATAGAGAAACAAGGTTATATTGACTTCCTTTTGAAGAAAAGTATCTATTTGTTTACATGAAAATAATAGCTAATGATGGTAGAATTATAGAGAAAGGAATATGGGTAATTGAGTACACTAAAAAAGGGTTATTATGATAAGCTCTTCATGCACAAAGAATACCCATGGTGTTATAAAGATATCATAAAGATATCTTATTTGCATGGATAGAAGTTGAGCTATATTTCCTTAGAAAAAATTATACGTGGTTACTTTTAAGCTATCATAAATATTATCTTAGTTTCTTTTGGAATAGGATGTATAACATGCAAGACTTATGTTAGCATTCCTATGGAAATAATATACATTTGCATGTAGAAAACAACAACATGTTGTGTTAAGCCTACATTGTAAAAGATCATTTTTGAAAGTATATGCATTTGCATGCATAGGAATAAAATTCATTATGTTAACTTTTTTTCCTTATTTGCATGCACCAAAAGTAATAGCTGAAGGGCTAGTTCTTTTGTTAAAGTTTAAGTAACTCGAATGCATGATGTGTTAGTTTCCTTTAAAGGGATTTTTGGAGATAGTTGTACTAGTGATTTGTCTTGTACGAATGTGTGCGTGTGAGAAAATGTGGGGTTTATTTTGACATGCTTGATAATTATTTTCTTACACTTAATGCATGAGTAGTGATGTTAGAAGAATCATGTAGTGATATTATATTTACATCTCATGTATGCACATGACTAGATGTTAAATGATCGCTTTTAAAGATTGATTATTGGTTGATTAATGCTTTATATAATCATGATATCAAAGCTTGTTGACGACATCAATGACAAGAAATGATGGTAACTTGTCAAAATGATAGATTATGTTTAACATGGTGGAAGGTAAAGAATTAATGGTCCATGCAGATGAATGCGAGTTGCAGGATAGTCCACTGATGGATCAATCAGGCCACACAGATATAAAGATTGAATATTTGTGGGTAAATGATATCATGATCATTATAATAGCTTTTAACTAGATATTTTGTATTTAAATGACATTTCATTGTAATATTTTATGACAATGGTTAAGGGATGAACTCCCCTTATAATAAGCCATTGAGTGGGGTGAAAACCCTCATGAGCATTTAATAACAAGATTAAACATTTGTTGGTTTTCACCCTACGGGGTTTCCAGGGTATATTAGTGTTCAACGATGTGAATGCTTATTATGTCAGTTTGATGATGTTGATTCCTTTTAAGGTGTGACATTTATAATATCAAGTATGGGATTAACTAATCTAGCTAAAGCAATCATGAAAATGATGCAAGGTTACAACATACAATTTATGGTAATATACTACAACAATGATTGTTAATGGTTATGAAACTTACTATTACTCTACTAAAGTTACTCTATGTACTGATGAAACATTTTATCTTATGGTTAAATGAGGAATATGGAATAGTGATTTGGATAGTTACTCGTGGGTAATTTGTGTAATTTTTTTTTAATTCTCTGAATTTTCATGTGAGGTTACCGGGGGATGTTACAAGCCGTATCAAAACTAAAGGTTGTAGCGCTGGTGCCTTTGGGAATTATTAAGCATAAACCAAATCGAGGTATGCTACTAGTGGGCATCAACTCAGGTATGAATCTAACAATCTGCATATTGATATATGTAGTAGACTACTTTTGATATGAGATGTGTGATTCATGTCTATAATTGTATTGAAGAGTAGTAAGTAATAAAGTTTGTTGCAACACTATGTTCATGACATTTGAATCCCGATGAGGATAAAGAATAATAAAAATTCTATTACACCTAAGAACAATCTTGAAAACTCACTAAGGAAAGTTAGAAACAACTACCAACCTTTGCAGATATGAAAATATTACTAATACATTTAATGAACATGACTAAAATTACAATGCATTACTTATAATGAGTGAATGCATTATTGTAAAATATGGGGAATGTCCTTGAAGAGGACGATAGATTGTTTTAAAAGAGAAGCAGAAGAAGCCTTTTAGATGTTAAAAATGAACAATGATTTGATTAGTGAGACTTGAAAGTAATGGCTAATTGTTGATTGAGTCCTGTCATGGTTGAATATAAGATGGTTGGTAGCATTGGTTAGTTAGTGTTGCATGAATAACTATCAAAACTTATATGCATGAATTGAATTTGATTTAAGATTATTGCAAGTTGTAGACAAGTGACTATGGTAGTACTTCATGTACCAATTTGTTGGTAACAATACACTGTGGGAATTGGAAATGTTTGGATTGGTATCCTAACTGTTATTTCTCCCACTTGTTGTTTTCTTTCCATAGGGGGCCACAAGAGAGCTTAGTCATTTTTCCAGCCCTAAAATGCCCATTGTCTCTCTACACCAAGAGAACTTCTCAGAGCTCATAGATTTTGTCAATGCATCTGCAATATTCTTCAAAGTGTCCACCTTTACCAACAACACCTTTTTGTCTTCTATCATATCCCTCACAAAGTGATACTGAACATCAATGTGCTTTTTCTTTGAATGATATACGGGGTTCTTTGCCAAGAAAATTGCACTTTGGCTGTCACAATCTATCCTTATAGCTCCCTGTACTAACCCCATACTTGAACACAATCTCTGCAACCAAACTGCTTCCTTGCTCGCATGAGTGGCTGCCATGTATTCTACCTCTGTAGTTGATAATGCCACTACAGATTGTTTCTTACTCATCCAACTGACTGCACCTCCAAATAGGTTAAACACATACACACTTGTAGATCTTCAACAAAGCCACGAATATCCAACATTCTGTCCAATCCTGATCTTCCTTGGTAGCACAAACCATAATCACTAGTGCCATGCAAATACCTGAAAACTCGCTTCACTGCTGTCCAATGCTCCTTCCTTGGTTTTGACATAAACCTGCTCAATACTCCCACTGCATGTGTAATGTCTGGTTTAGTACAGACCATTGCATACATTAGGCTACCGACTGCACTTGCATATGGAACACAGGACATGTCCTCTTCCTCTTCTTTTGTCTTGGGACACTGTTCAGCAAATAACCTCGCACCTACAGGAATAGGAACCTTCACTGGTTTACTATCCTGCATACTAAACATCTACAATAGTGTCTCGACATACTTCCTCTGGTTTAACCAGAGCTTCCTCTTTGTCCGATCTCTTTTAATTTCCATGCCCAAAATATAGTTTGCAGCACCAAGATCTTTCATGTCAAATTTGGAGGACAAATGGGTCTTCAAATCTTGGATAATTTCTTTGTCATTTCCAACCAGCAACATATCATCCACATACAAGACCAGATAAATAACACAGTCACCAATTAATTTAAAATACACACAGTGATCTGCTTTGCTTCTGGTGAAGCCAAGTCCCCGTATAAATGTATCAAATTTCTGATACCACATCCTTGGTGACTATTTTAACCCATAAAGAGACTTCTTTAACTTGCATACCAGTTCTTTCTTACCCTTCATTGCAAAGCCTTCAGGTTGCTTCATGTATATTTCCTCTTCTAGATCCCCGTGAAGAAATGTTGTCTTCACATCCATCTGCTCTACCTCAAAATCAAAAGCAACAACAACAAATAAAAGTAATCTAATAGAAGTTACCTTGGAAACAGGAGAAAAAATATCACCAAAATCAATTGCCGGCACCTAGGAATAACCTTTTGCTACCAACCGAGCTTTGTATTTCTCCACCTTTCCTTTTGCATTTGTCTTCTTCCTGAACACCCATTTGCTGCCAATGGGTTTCCTTCCAGCCGGTAACTCCACCAGATCCCAAGCCTTATTTTTGTGCAAATATGCCATTTCATCAACCATAGCCTCTTTCCAGAGTTTGCCATCCTCTGAATCTACTGCTTCCTTCACAGTTCTGGGATCATTGTCAGTAATAGACAAAGAAAAATTTGAACAGAAAGCAGATGGACTATACCTTTCTGGCTGCCTTCTTTCTCGAACTGATCTTCTCACACCCAGATTTTGTGGCTCTTCATCTTCTGATTCCTCCTCCGCTGTAGAGTCTGATTCTTCCTCATTAACCTCAAACTCTATCTTCTTAAGTTCCTTTGGTTGGACTTCATGTTTAATAACATCTTTTACCTCTCTGAACACCACATCTCGGCTGTACAAAACCTTCTGTGTGACTGGGTTCCAAAGCTTATACCCCTTTAAACCATCCTTATACCCAATAAATATGCACTTTTCAGATTTACTATCCAACTTGGTTCGTTTCTCCTTTGGAACATGTACATATGCATCACATCCAAATACCCTCAGATGTGAAAGAGAGGGTTTCTTACCAATCCATACCTCTTGTGGAGTCTTATCCTCCAACGCTGATGAAGGTGATCTATTGACTAGGTAACATGCTGTCTCCACCACCTCTGCCCAGAATTCTTGTCCTAACCCGGCACCACTGAGCATGCTTCTTGCCCTTTCCATCAATGTCTTGTTCATTCTTTCTGCAACTCCATTTTGCTGAGGTGTATATGGAGTAGTCTTCTGCCATGCTATACCACACTTCTTACAGAATTCTTCAAATTCCTTACTGCAAAACTCTCCACCATTATCTGTCCTCAGCACCTTTATCAGACCCTTAAATTCTTTAAACCTATCAAAGACTTCAGATTTCTTCTTAAGGAAATATATCCATGTATTCCTTGAGAAGTCATCTATAAATGATACATAGTACACAGACTTACCCAGTGATGGAACCTTCACAGGTCCAAACACATCACTGTGCACAAGCTCTAATATATGTTTCACCCTCTTACCACCAGAGGGGATACTCACCCGATTCTACTTCCCGTATACACAATTTTCATAGAAATCAAAATCCAGAGAGCTATTACTCATACCTTCTACCATGAAGTATCCGAAGGCCCTTCTCTCCCATATTTCCAAGCCTTTGATGCCACAGCATGGTCTTCTCTCTAGAGACCACTAGATTTTCTGCTCCACTTTCAGGAACCACAGAACTGTTGCACCCATCAATAACAGTGCTACCTTGCAGCTTGTATAGAGTTCCAATCTGAACTCCCTGCATCACTACCAGTGCTCCCCAAACCATCTTGCAGGTATCCTTGTCGAACACTGTTTTTACACCTGAATCATCCAGCTTGCTAACAGAAATAAAACTTCTGGCTAATGCAGGAATATGCATAACACCCGGAAGTTTTCTAACCCTTCCACCTTGCAGCTTCAACTTTACTTTTCCACGACCAATGATTCTAGCCTTCCTGTCATCCCCCAAGAAGACATCACCACCATATTTATCATACTCGCAGAACCACTCTCTGTGGGGAGTGAAGTGAAAGGATGCACCTGAGTCAATCAACCATGCCTCATGATCTACATGTGTACTTGAAGAAGCCAAGTACACATCCCCACCTTCATCTGAGGTGGTTTTCACCTCTGTAGAAGGAGCATCATCAGATCCCTTTCCTTTGTCAGGAGCTTTAGATTTATAGTCCCTTTTGTAGTGCCCTTCCTTTCCACATTTCCAGCACACCACCTTTGCAGGTTTTCCTGGAGATTTAGATCTCCCTCTAGATTTAGATCTCCCACTCGATGACTTATTTTTGTTTCTGTTCTGGGTCCGCCCTCGTACAGACAAGGCATCACCATTTTGACTCTCCATATTTTTTCGTTTCATCTCCTCCGTCAGCAAGGATGAGACTATTTCATCAAAATGCAAGGGAGTTGCGTTGCTACCTGTTGCAATAACCAGACTATCCCACGAATATGGTAGAGAACACAACAAACTGATGCACTTATCTTCATCTGAAATTTTAATATCAACAGATGCTCACTGACTTACCACAGTATTAAATGTGTTCAGATGCTCTGTCACCGAGTCTCCATCTTTCATCCTCAGGTTATACAGATTTTTCCGCAAGAACAGTTTATTCACCAGAGACTTAGATTGGTACAAAATCCCTAACTTGTCCCACAAAGCCTTCGCCGTAGCTTCCCCTAATACATTCAGCAATACTAAATCTTAGATACACAAACGTATTGTGCTCTTTGCCTTCCAATCCAACTTCTTCCATTCTTCATCAAACACTCCCGTTGGTTTAGTACCCGGATCTACCGCGATCCACTGATCTTTATCCACCAACAAATCCTCCATCTTGAGTTTCCATAACTCAAAACTCTGACCATTAAATTTCTCGATCTCTATCTTTCCACTGCTCGTCATCTTCTTTCACCACCAGAATCGATCTCGTAGATCTCCCAGTGAACATAATCTACCACAGGCCCGAGCAAAACCCCTTAGCAACAAAGGCGGCCCCTTGAAGCCAAAACAGCTCTGATACCAAATGTAGGTTTTAACCCCGTACAAAAATTACCTACATACGAATTCTAAAACACAGAAAATAAACAATGCGAGAGAATAACACATATACACAAAGATTTTCCCTTGGATCCCAAAACCGGGACTACCAGCTTGATTTTTCATTATGTTCCTTTCAATGTTATAATACATATTTATACATGCCGAAGCATCCAATACCATGGACCGAAAAACCATCGCGTCCAATACCATGGACCGAAAACCATCGCATCCAAAAACATGTGCGAAAATCATGCACAAAACCATAGGTGGGTCCGCCCATCCTAACATAGGGTCCAAAACCAAAAAGTGGGGTTACGGGTACGCCTCAAACCCCCTGTGAACCCCCCCGCTACATAATCGGCGCAACAAAGGGGGGCTCTGCCCCCCTCTAACCCCCCGATTAACTACATGGGCTAGTCGTGGAAAGAATATAACACAACCCAACATTATTAACATACACAAACTAATGAATATTTGTATATACTTCTATGCATGACAATATTATATGCATGAAACTAAAATGATTACAAAAGTATAATGTCATGATATGCGTGATTGTGTTATTTGGAAAATCATAATGAATACAACCTGTATGTTAGTTATGTTTCATGTCAATCTAGATATTGTGGACTCGTGCTGCAGGTCAAGTCAAATTGTATGATGTACATAAAAGTTTATTTTGCTTTATGTATAATGTGCAAATGGTTCATTATGTAATTTATTACGGGAAAGAGTGGTAAAAGAGAAATTTAACATGCCAAATAGTTGTGGACAGTTGTAAAATGCCAGAAGGCCTTGGGTTGATGGAAATTGCTTGAGCAAAGGGATTGATGGCACTTGCCTACCCAGATTCCCTCTCCCTAGAGATAGATGATCTCAGTAAGGGAAAATGGTTTGCCAAGATGGTGAAGAGGGGAGAAACCTTAAGATGGTGAAGAGGGGAGAAACCTTGAGGCAACTCTGTTGAGTTTGGATCTTGTTGGAGGAGGCCCAAAATTCCTCATAGATAGGACATTATCAAAGGATTAGGCAAGATGCTGCCAAGAGGAATCCTATATTAGACCCTATGTGATCACTGGAATTCTTGAGCTGGTTGGCCAATGGAATTCCAGACTAGACCTGGTATGATCTCTGTTAGAGAATTTTATGGATGTGAAAATGGCTCGATCTGTTATGAAAACCAATTCCCATTAGTTGGGAGGAGCATTCTTTTTCCATTGTTGTTCGCATAGTAGAACAAATTAACTAAGCAATTATGTGTTATGTTAAAAATGATTTTTCTATTTAATTTTATAAATATTTTATGTACATCTTGACATGAAAGGAGCCTAGTGCTCGGAAAGGAATTACTTGAAATGTAAGTTCCTTTATTGTATAACTAATCTTTTGAATGTCTTAGCAGAGGCTAGGACAGTATGCACTTGGTGCATTTATTGATCACGTTGATATTATTAGAGAGTTAGGTGCTCTCTTAGTAATTTTAGAAGTATTGATATTGTGCGCTTGGTGCAGTGATTTATCATTTTTGATGATTAGGGGGTTGGTACTCTATGGGTACTTGTGGAAGTACCGTGGTTAAAATATCACTTGACATTACATGAATAATTGGTAGTTAAAAGTATTTCATCTTATTGAAAATGTTGTGACTAATGTGATTGAATTTGTTAGTCATTCATTATAGGGTACTTACCATGAAGTGTTGATGTGTTTTCCAACCATTCTTAGAGTGTTTGCATAAAAGTGATCATGACTTCCAAGAGTAATTGTTAAGTAACAGTAAGTTGGTATAAATATTATGTTTTGTTTCTATGAATTTGAATAATGGCTAATCGATGGAAAGCAAAAGTTGCATATTTTGCAGCAATAAATGCTTATAACTATTGATAAAAACATTATTGTTTCATTTAATGATATTTTTGGAAATGAAAGTAAGAGATCACTTTATGGGTTATTTAAATTACTATATCATGATAAAAGTTAAAGTTCTAGCAAGAGATGAACATCAGACAATGTTCTATTTAAGGGGGGCAGTATGTAATATCCCTATAATTAGATACTCATGACATTCATTGCAATATTGTTAATCTAAGTTAACCATGTTTAACCGTTTCGTCAAAGATTTAGTTAGATTCCAGTTGCAACTACCAAATAATTCCTTATCCTTTTCACCTTCTTCTTGGTCGATACAGGGAACTGCAGGAGGATTCATTTTCATGTAAAAACCAAAGAGAGGGCTGGAGGGGAAAATAAAATGAAAGGAATTTAGTAGTGGTTCTAGTAGTCATCTTGGGGGAGATTTGAACGTAGGTATTGTTCAATGATGGCAAACGCCAAATTAGAACTTTCTCATCATGGGGGATACAAGATATATGGGACGCAGATTGGTGGGGGAAAACTTGGCCCGACCATATCACTTGTGTCCTTCTCACCTTGATATAATCTACATTGACATTAAAAAGCTCCAAATTATTCGTTTCTTGAAAATAAGAGTTTCCATCTTTTACAGTTGTCGAATGTCAATTTGATTGATTTGTACTTGGATTTCAATGGTTGTTAACCATAGAATAAGTGAATTGTTGTTTGATGTAAAATTGTATTTCCAATATTTTTACAAACGAAATGGAATGTTGGTGGGCCATATCTCGATGGAACATCTACTTTATACTCTGCAGAATCATGTTGAACCTGATTTGGAAAACAATCATTTTCTTAGACTCAATGGTTATCAATGCGTTTTGGATTGGTGGTGTAAATGGACCGTAGCCACCTGCTCTTCTTCATGCAAAGCGAGGCCAAACTACACCAAAAGAGTAGATAATGTTAGTGTTATTATTTAAAAAGAGTAAGTTGTTTGGTGCTTAGTTACTGTTAAAAGCATATATATATATATATGAATAATTATTTTTTTGGAAAACAAAAAAATTCATGTTTCTCCTTACGTGAAAATAAAAATTACATGGTAAAAGATAAGTTAGGGATGTTGTTTTCTTGGAAAGAAAAAACACAAAAATATTAATGAAATCATGATATTTTCCATGAGGATGTATGTAAACTTTTCTTATGAAAGAGGAAGAAACTAAGTTATTTCATTAAAAAATATCATCGAGAAGAGAAAAATATATTATTAACATGATTCTTATAGATTCTTAATAGGAATAAGTGCATAATAATAATATCTATTATATTTGAATTCTTGAAATAAATTTCTATGTTAATTCTTGAAAATGAAATATTAATTGCATGCATCATTGTATTAGATTTTGAAGTGAAATATCCTTACATACATTATTATATTAGATTCTTGGAAAAGAGAAAACATTTTTTTATGCATTATTGTATGTGTGTTTAATGCAAAAAATGGTGACTAATTAGGATATATTTTCTTGAAAAAGAAAATAGAAAAGTTAATTAGATTAATTTCTTGAAAGAGTTTTTATGAATATGTATGTATATATTACCCACGTTGTTTATTTAAAGAAGCAAGTATTTAAGTGCATAAAGGTTGCATAGGAATTTTGTGCATGAATAGATGAAAATAATTTTATTTTTTTTAAAAGATGCATATGAATCTTGTCCATATAAGAATAAGAATGCATGTTTGTTTCTTAGAAGGATTATGTGCATTAAAGTAAGGGTGGTTGTGTTAAAAGAAAAACACGTGCTTGCATGCACAAAGGGTAGTTATTGTGATATAGAAAATATGTTTTTGAGTGTATATAAAGAAAGTTATTATGTTAATTTTCTTGAAAAGAATAGTCTCTTGAAAAGATTTTCTACCTAGATGAATTGTGTTAATTTTTTGATTTAGGTGCATAAAAGGTTAAGTTAACCTTGTTATTGTTGTCTGGTTTTTATGCATAAATGATGGTTATCTATGGTAATTTATTGAAAATGAAGCATGAGAAACTTGCATGTAGAAAGATAGAGAAACGAGATTATATTGACTTCCTTTTGAAGAAGAAGTATGTAATTGTTTACATGAAAATAATAGCTAATGATGGTAGAATGATAGAGAAGGGAATATGGGTAATTGAGTACACTAAAGAAGGTTTATTATGGTAACCTATTTCATGCACAAAGAATATCCATGTTGTTATAAAGATATCTTCTTTGCATGGATAGAAGTTGAGCTATATGTTGGGTGTGGAGCTTGATTATTTAGAGGTCTTTGTTTCAGCCAGATGTATACCCCAGGAAATTTGTACACCCCTCCACGCGGGGGGGGGGGAGAGGGTGCGGGGGGCACTTGCCCCCCCCCCCGCGGGGGTTCGAGGGGGCCGATCCCCCCTGGCCGGGGGGTCCGGGGGCCAGCGGTCCCCCGGCGGGGGTTTCAGGGGCAGCGCCCCCAAAGCTAAAAACAAATGTGAAATTTCCTTGTAAAAGTATAGTAATTTCTAGTCAATCTGGGCTGTTCATTAGGCGGATGATCTAATGGTAGAACTTATGTTTAGTTTAGGGTTTTTTTCCCTAGAAGGGAACCCCCCTCTTTGTATGAGGACATTGTATTGAGGCTGTGTAATAGATGTGTATTCTCCGAGCGAGAAACAGAGAGATGAGACTATGAGAGAAAAAAGAGGATATTATAGCGGATCTGTTGTAGGTTGTGTCTCTTCATTTAGCTAGATAATAGAAAGGAAGGACTGGCTATTCGGGGTGGACATAGCCCAACCTGGGTGAACCACGTATATCTGTGTCTCTCTGGTTTTATGCGTTTTTTTGGTTTTATGCAATATTCTATGTGTTCCATTGCTCTATAATATATAATTTTCTAACACTATATTTCTTTAGAAAAATTAGATGTGGTTACTTTTAAGCTATCATAACTATTATATTAGTTTCTTTTGGAATAGGATGTATATGTGTGCAAGACTTATGTTAGCGTTCATTTGGAAATAATATACATTTGCATGTAGGAAACAACAACATGTTGTGTTAAGCCTACATTGGAAAATATCCTTTTTGAAAGTATATGCATTTGCATGCATAGGAATAACATTCATTATGTTAACTTCCTTTACTTATTTGCATGCACCAAAAGTAATAGCTGAAGGGTTGGTTCTTTTGTTAAAGTTTAAGTAACTTGAATGCACGATGTGTTAGTTTCCTTTAAAGGAATTTTTGGATAGTTGTAGTGATTTGTCTTGTACGAATGTGTGCGTGTGCGAGAAGGGTCATAGTAATGTGGGGTTTATTTTGACATGCTTGATAATTATTTTCTTACACTTAATGCATGAGTAGTGATGTTAGAAGAAGCATGTTGTGATATTATATTTACATCTCATGTATGCACATGAATAAATGTTAAAGGATCACTTTTAAAGATTGATTATTGGTTGATTAATGCTTTATCTAATCATGATATCAAAGCTTGTTGACAACAATAATGACAAGAAAGGATGGTGACTTGTGCAAAGGATAGATTATGTTTAACATGGTGGTAGGTAAAGAATTAATGGTCCATGTAGATGAGTGCGAGCTGTAGGATGGTTCACTGATGGAACAACCAAGCCACAAAGATATAAAGATTGAATATCTGTGGGTAAATGATATCATGATGATTGTAATGGCTTTTAGCTAGATACTTTGTATTTAAATGACATTTCATTGTAATATTTTATGGCAATGGTTGTTTGTCATCAGAATTGCCTTATTTTTAACCTCCATTTTACCTAGACACACTATCTAATCCCTCTGTTTTACCCTTGGAACCCATTTATTCCTGCACTTCTTCTAACCCTTGCACTTATTCCTGCACTACCTTCATGATTTTCATTATTAAGGGTTATATGAGCTTAATTACTAATTAAAAATATTAAATAATTTATTACCTTTGCAAATTACATGTTTTCTTTCCTAAAGTATTTTGATAGAGTGAAAGTATTAATCGATGTGTAAGATGGGGTTGGTGCAGGATTATTCTTGTACCATCTGCATTCTTGTACTCATGACAGCTGGCAGCATCAACACAATTTACTGCCAATGGCTACCCCAGTTTGGCAATCCGCGCACATTCCTTGCCAAAAGATCAACAACATTTTTTTGGGCTCGAAGCATGAAGAAAATACGGGATATGGAGGCCAGGGTTTTGATTGAATACCCCTGATTTAATTTTTTGACAAACAACCAAAAGCCAAGATTATACTTTTGTTTTGATTTCTGTTGTGGCCATGAGCCGAATGATATGTATTTAATAAGGGTTTCTAGTAGAACTAGGTAGCGATACGCTGGTGAAATTTTGGCTTATACTGTAACTTTTTGTATTGCCATACTTTTGGGCTAGATCCGGATATCCATGATGTACATTTGCAGTTACTAAGTTTAATACAAGGAGTTATGCCAGTTATTCATTTCCTATTCCAGTATTTTATGTGATGTGTTATTTGAGCAGTTGATTTTCCAGATCTCGTAACAGGGAAACGAGTTGGTTGGCTAGGGCCCAGCCAACCCAGCTCGTTCTCCCTCTTTCGTAAGGTGTGTTAGATATATTTTCGTATGCAAGGTTTGAGCAAGAAGTATTTCATTTCTTTTATGTAGCTAATAGATCTTCGCTTTCTTCATAAATTGTGTGACTCGGATCTGAGGTGTGAAGGTGTGGGTGTGTTCATTTACTGAAGATTGAATAGCATTTATTTCCTTTGATGAGTAGTTTCCTTTCTACAAAAAGTGTGTTTCGGTTTGCTTGCACTAGTGTGCTTCATTTCTGCAAGTGAGGGTTGCTTCTGCCAGTGTGTTTATTTCTGCAAGTGGATTTATTTTCCTTATGTAAATGCATTTCATTCCTTAGTATGAAAATGTGTTTTATGCAAGTGTGTTTTCTTTAACTTAGGGTTGATTTACTTGCACCTTCCTAAGCATTAATGAAATGTTGTCTATATAATGAGGATCTGTGTTTATGCTTAATCTCTTGTGGGAATAGTTCAATTCAAGATTGGAATTTGGTGAAGGGACCTTTGAACTGGAACCTTTATTCAATAAAAGTGTAGATCTGGTTAATTTCATGACAATCATCTAGGAAAGAAGGGTGCTCTATATTTAGAGTGGATGATCATTTTCACATGAATAAGTTTATGTTGCAGTAAATATTTCCTTTGGCTTTCAAAGTACTTTTCACTTTCGAATGAATGATTAGGTAAGGAGTCTTTCGATTACATGCATTTATTTCTCTCCTCTGGTTTGCCTTGCATGTTTATTTCTAGTTAGCACACTTTACATTTCATGCAAGTGGTTTGGAACCTCAGTACAAGAATACTAATTTCTTAATAAATGAATATTTGTTTCGGTACAGGAATCGATACCCTAGTACAGGAACAAAGTACACTTATACAGGAACCCATAATTCTTGTATGAAAGACAAGATACTTAGTGCAGGAACAAAACATACTTTTGGTACAGGAACATAATTTTAGTATAGGAATATCGTTCCAGTGCAGGAACTCTGTTCTAGTACAGGAACACTGTTGCGGTGCAGGAATGATGGTTTAGACCAGGAAGGAAAACTTGTAACAAAGATAGATGCACTTCACAGCTTAATTATTTCTCTATCTTATGACTACACTGACATTTTTAGTCTAAGATATCTTCTTTTCTATCTTTCATTGATCAGGATTGTTTATGATAATTTGAAGTTCCTTTCACTGAGTTTTTTCAACGTACTTCCCTTTTGATTTCATCACCAGAATTAGTTTGGTATTATTTGCTTTGTAATTCTTTGATTCTCCAAATGTAATTAAGGAAGTTAGGCACATATTTAGTGAAAGTTTATACCATTAATCTTGACATTTCCTATGCTATGCCTCTAAGCTTACGTAGCCCTGGGTTGACAATTGAGTGTTGAAGGGGATTGCTGAATTGTAACTCCTGCACCCAACATTTTGGCGTCGTTGCCGAGGAAGCGTTTAAGATTGGTAAGAAATTTCTGATTTTTTTGCAGTAGGGGTAAGTATGTTATTATTTTTTCTACAGTGTGCTTCTATTGCTTAAAGGATTTCTTAGTGCCGATCTTTTTATTTCGCAGCATTTGATTTGGGATTTTTTTCTTTCCTGTAATTTTAAAGTTTTTTCATTATTTTGGTTAATTATTTTAATATGATTGCCTTAAAAGGGTAGGGGT
The DNA here is from genome assembly GCA_031772625.1 of Pinus tabuliformis. Classification (NCBI taxonomy): domain Eukaryota; kingdom Viridiplantae; phylum Streptophyta; class Pinopsida; order Pinales; family Pinaceae; genus Pinus; species Pinus tabuliformis. The sequence goes on from CM062820.1 coordinate 458,935,719, forward strand.
CCGAAGCCCAAGAAGGGCTAAAGAAACAATGATAAATCTGAAGTTTTTTCTCATTTTGATCCTTCTTTTGCAGGTAGAAAGTCCAAACAAACACAGACCCACCACGCAGGAACTGTCCACTTGGATTCTGGAAACAGTAGTTCGGGTGTGACACAACCCAAAAAGGGGAAGAAGGAAACTAGTGGTGATCAAAAGACTAATTTAAACCATAGTCAACCTTCAGATTCTGTTAGGAGTGGTTTGGTTAGAGGTACAAAAATCACAAAAAATGAGGACCATGTTGAAGGGACTCGCGAGATTCAGGTAAATGAGGAACAATCCACCTTTCGGTTTCCAATTGTGAATTCAAGAACAACTACACAAATAAATAATGTTTTGCCATTAGGTCTCCCTCGTTTCCATGGTAAAATACATGAGGATCCAGATTCTTTTATGTTTGAATTTGTTATATTATGCAAAATCTATGATTACTCTACAGATGCCCATAAATTAAAGTTATTTCCTGCAACTCTAAAGGATTTAGCCTAATGTTGGTTCATGGGATTAGCAGGAGATACTCTAAATTCTTGGGACCAAATGAAGAGAGTCTTTCTAACCAAATATTAGGAATATTGTAAAACTAGAGAAATGCAGGATGAGATATTCATTATTGTGCAAGGTGATGATGAGACCTTGGAAGATTATTGAGAGAAGGTTCTATACATCCTCCAAAGGTCAAAACATAAATTTTACATAAGTATTATTAGAACCTTATTCTTACGTGGGCTTACTGAAGATTTTAGACATAATTTGAATTTGTTAGGACAAGGGGATATTGCTCAAAAATATTTTGATCAAATTTGTGACTTGTGCAAGAAGCTCTCACAAAATCAATCTAGATCTGGTAGAGGAAGTCGAAGTAGAAATAATAAACTTGGATCTATAGATGCTATGATCATTGGTTTGGAAAATAAAATGGACAACATGAAAATTGAAATTATGAATATCGTTAGCAAACAAATAGACTCTTTGAAATTTCAACAGAAATTGGTAGAAGAACAAGAGTCATTGTCTATTTATTGTCCAAAGTGTAGGAAAAAACATATTTTAAGAGAATGTCCTGTTGATGTTAAAGGTGCTAATAAATGTGTGATTTGTGTAGGAAAACATGCTACCAAGGAGTGCCCTTCTATATCGGGACTAAAAGCAGCATTCAAAGGAGAGAAATCCGAACCTGAGCCATTGCATGCCATGGGAACACAGAGAAATTGACCTAAGGCAGGTACATGTATGGTTCCTAAACCTCCACCACATTTTTATGGTTGTAATGCATCACCATATTCATATCATAATGCAAATCACTCTCAACCTTGGCATCATGGGAATAACTTTCAATATGGAAAACCTCCTCAACCTTTGCAACAAGGATGGAGGGGGCCAAATAATTCTCACTATTCCTATCTTGCACCTATGCAATCATATCCTACTGCATATACACCTTATCACATGTCACAACCATCTTTACCCTCCTTACCTCAACAAAGTCAACCAATGTCATCATTACCTTTACCACCACCCTTTTGACCACCCCACATACTTGCTCAATCGTACCAAATCCTAATAATAAAGTGGTACAATTGATTCATTCCATTGGACCACTCCCTTCTCCCATTTATCAGACCTTTCCGGTTGGGATCCATGAGCTTCAATTGAGATCAGGAAGGGTAGTAAAACTAGAAAAACAAAAACAGTCCATGGTGATTATCAAGGAAAGAAATGAGGAGGAAACTCTTGATCGTTTGAAAGAAGATATTACCATTCGACCCATTCCCACACATTCGGAGTTGCCATCTTCTTCAAAATAGCCTCCCTATCCAAAGAGACTAGTTATGGAGAAAAATGACCCTAGTCCCAAGTCTAGTCTGGCTTCCGAGCTTAGGAATCTTTGTATAAAGGTCCCTTTGCTACAAGCTATTAAAGAGATCCCCATCTATACAAAAATCATTAGGGAGCTCTGTCTTAAGAAACCAAGAAGGAAGAGAGTAGAACCCTAGACCATTCAGTTTGTTGGCACAGCAGCCGAGTTGATGACATGACGTGCACAGACGGAGAAATATATTGATACTAGAAACTTGGTCGTTTCTATCCACATAGGTGATATCCTTGTACCCAATGTATTAATAGATCTAGGGGTGGCCATTAATGTTATGACCAGGCAAACCATGGATCAACTTAGGTTGATCCATATCCATCCTACCCCTACTGTGCTTGAACTTGCAGAGAGATCTAAAATCAAGCCAAAAGGTGTGTTGGATGATGTGGTTGTTTCCATTTCCAAATAGCCATGGTGTGATGGGGTTCTTTCATTTGGTCGAGTTGGATTGTTGGATGGTTTCAAAACTGAGTGAGGTGCTCTCAGGAAAAATCACAAGGCCTAGGAATCCTTGGACCAATAAAGTTGGGATTATGGTAAAGCATGATTGTGTATACCTTCATTAGGCCTAGGAATCCTCGACTATTAAATGTCGAGATATATGATAAATACTAGAGGGTAGAGATGGAAAAATTCCTCATGGTTTAGGCAGAGATATCCAGAGGCATCCATGCTCGTATAGGCCTAGTGATCCCTGGACAGTTATATGGTGGGATTGTGGTAAATCCTGGTAGTGTATGTTTCTTGTTAGGACCTAGGATTCCCTTAGTGGGATATACGGTAACGTCTGGTTGTATAGGTGCTTACTTCAGGCCTATAAATCCGTGAAGGGTTCTGGAAAAATATGTGGTAAAGATTGAGAAGCATGGTTGGTTTTGTTGTGAGTCCCGCATTCATGCTTGGAATATGGCACGAGGGTGATTGGCAGAAATAAAGATTTGGTTCAGCCCAATCTATGGTTGGGTGGTTCGTGGAAGTCCCTGACTTGGTTGTATTTTGCATATAAATAAAAAGAATATTTCCTCTTGAGTTTTGTGAGTAAATGTGCTTTTTATTATTTGATTTAATGGTTGTTCTATCATTGTTATTCTTCTGGTAATAAGCATGGTTTTATGATAGACTTGAGCTATGACTCTCGTCATTTTTTGTTTAGTAAATGAAATGTTAATGAATGTATGACCTAACAGATGATAATGCAGCTAGTTTGAGAGGGCGTTGGACCTTATTGACGATTCTTAGATAAGTATGAGGCCCCTATATTCATATGTGTATTTATGACATGTACATTACATGTTCATAATGTGTTTGACGAAATGCATGTCATGGTTAGGATGAGTCCGTTCAGTTCCTTGTTCAAGTTTTGCATTAGAGGCCTTTGATTCTTGTTATTTATCATTCCCAAGAGTTTCATCAAGTTTTGGGTAGAGGATTAGGTCTTAGCCTGAAAAAGTGGCTTAAATCCCATGGTCACTGGCACAGAACTAACTGAAAAAAACTGTAGTCACAAGGAAGCCTTGTTTTGGGAGTGACTAGAGGGTTACAGTGGCATGGATGGCTTGTAATGGGAGAGACTGGGGTTCTAGCTCATTGAAAATGAAAGTTAACTCAAGGGTTGGGAACCTAGAGTGGTTGATTTTCCCCCGAGGGTCTTGTAGCTCCTAAGGAAAGTCAGTTTGGTTTTTTTGGTGTGTCGATTCTACTTCCTTAACTGTACATGGGGAGTTGAATCATATCATAGTATCTCTTTGTCACATGTTTAGCTCAGTGGACTGGTTAGCTTCGGTAAATGTGAGAGGAGGGTGTTACAAGGGCCTTGGTGGGGTTTGACCCCTATACCTCCTGCAGAGAAATACCACGCCATGTGATGGGTTCTTAACCCATATGAGTCACCGATTTGATTTGAATTCAATTGGCAAGACAGTTTAGGGATAGGGGCGGGGCAGTTATCCCTAGCCCTAGGTTCTACGCAAACCCACATACCCACAGGTGGGAACTGTGGTAGAGGTGGCAGGTGGATAGGCCTCGACCCCTGGTTGCAATAGACCCATATAAGCGTCAAAAAGAGTTGTGGTGGAGGGGTTGGGCTAATAGGTTCTAACCCCTAATGTTATTGATGACACGTGACCACTACTCGGTGCGTAGCCAGAGGGGTGGGCGTGTAGCCCGCCCCTGGCCACATGGCCCATATAACTAGGACAAGTGCCAAAGTAATCTACGCTTAAGGCCTTATGAACATGGTTAAGTAGGCGAAAAATTGCACCAATTGTGGCGGGAACCCTGCTGTTCCCATGAGAATTTGTCGCTCGATGGTCAGCAAAAAGGTAGATTTTGTAGCAAAGTTATTCAGTTTTGTCAGTTTGCAGGACATATAGCAGGCAATTGGAGAAATAGGCCTAACTTGGTCATTCTTCAGCCTTTTTGAGCCCAAGAATAGCCTAGAAAGAGGTTTTTGGGTGTTATGGACATAATGGCAGTGTCATTTTTTCAATTTGAGCTATGTAAATTGATGTAATTTCAGATTTGAGCATATAATTTGAAGGCCCAACATTATAAGTTGGACCTGGAGCCATAGCCCAAGAGGGGTGAACTTCGTCATTAAATTGTTGTATGTATGATGTTGCCCATGGTTTAATTTTCTTTGTTTTATTTCTGCAAAACTTAACTAAAGAAACTAAGTTTATGTGTTTTTCAAATTCATTTATTATCCACAAGACATAAACTTGCTTGCAAACTTTTTATGAAACCTTCAAGTTTTTAATTTCATATTAGATATCTTGGATGAGTAGGAAGTAGATATTTGTCGCACATAGCACTATAGAAGCAAAGCATATCACAATCACTAAAGCATGTAGCGAAGCATTGTGGCTTTAGAAGTTGTTTTTAAGATTGTTTGATGAGCTGGAACTAAACGTGTTATATTGTGACAATCAAAGTTGTGTGAAACCTTCAAAGAATCCAATGTTCCATGACAGGTCGAAGAACTTTGAAATCAAGTACCACTACATCTAAGACATGGTGCGGAGGAGTACAATAAGGCTCGAGTACATCTCCACTAATGAGAAAACAATTGATATTTTTACGAAGCCTTTGTCCAAAGAGATGTTCATATACTTTAGGGGAAAGATAGGGCTTATGGATATTTCCCCTCTAGTTGAGAGGGAGTGTTGATATGATAACACCATGGATAGTTATTCTCCATGTGTTAAAGATGTTGACCAATTGGAGAGAATATTCCTAGAAGCCTAGGTTCACTCAGTTGAGTGTGTGGCTTTCAACATCAGGCTCAGTATCTCAAGTTTGGATGAGGAATTCATTTAGCATCAGGCCCAATTGCTCACATGGAGTGTGGCCTTTGGAGTTTCACTAGGTTAGTGAACCAAGACTACTCTAGGTTAGGAGTATCAACCAGTTAAGTTAATGGTACCGACCAGAGTTAAGATTACTAGTTGATGCTAAATTTTGTGCCATATGTCAGGAGTACCGACCAATTGGGTCAATGGTACCAACCAATTGTGGCTACTGATTGGCATTGATATTGATGATGATGTGAGAGATTATTGTTCTGAGGCTTCTACGATTAGTCTCTTGTGTAGTGTTTTCTTCTTTCGGGATTATTGCATCCATGATTTAAACAATCATGGATGTGAGAGATGCTGACAAGATGTTGATGATGTCAGAGATGCTGACAAGATGATGGTGATTTTGTTATAACCTTTTCATAGTGAAATTTGTCAATTTGAGAACACCTACGACAATCATTATTGTTGAAAAATGCAGCAAGAAGTTCTCAATTTTATTTTGTCTTGATTAAATTGAGAAAAATCGAATTTCCACATCAACAGACAACTTGGATGCAGTTAACTTGTTTGACAAGGATTGTGTCACCTAGTTTACTCAGTAAATTTGAGTTGGAGTTATATTTCAGTTAAGCATGTTTGATTTCTAATTCATAGCAATCAAGGTCAGTTATCTTCGGTTGTTTTCAATTAAACTAGTTCCAATTGTTGGAGTAACTAGTGGAGGGTCACTTGTGCAATGGGAATTTAGTCAAACTCAGTGATCATCCAGTTAACTGATCAATCAGCCCAAAATAGCTAGTGCATGCAGAGAATTTGAGATACCCAGTTGAGGTGGATATTCCAAGGTAGTGTAACATTAGTTGTAGACTATTCCAGAGTGTATAAGTGTTGCATGCAACCTGATGATCAACCTGAGGAATTGTGCAATCCATTTTGGAGAAATTCCTAAATAATAAGGGTTTAATTTCTCAAGGAAATAGGGGCTCAAGAAATGGTTGAAATTGACTAAGTTTGGGTCGAAGCTTCTTAGTGAGTAGAGAGAGAGTTTATTCACTTGCAATTTGTGCTTAGTTGAGAAAAGTAATTGTAATACATCTCTATTCATCAAATTAATGCAAGCAAACATTAGGATTCTTAGTAGTTTTCTTTCCTTGGGAAAAATACTTGTTGCATGTGTGTGATTTCCTATTGCATGCCTAAAAATTTTGTTCTAAATTTTGAATTACTTTCTGTAGAGCAGTAGTGTAGGTTTGTGTCTTGTGATTTTGATTAAAAATTCATGAGCAGTAGTGAATCTACATCATAATTTCTACATGGTATCAAAGTTGGATTCACATTAGAGCGTGAATTCGAAGTTATTTCTCAGGAGGTTCAATTTTGGAGCTCAATGCAATAGGATTTCTTAAGAGCTGAGAAGATGGCCTTCAATGGACTAAGGCTAGAGTATGCCTTGGAAGGCACCTCTAATTTTGTTGCATGGAAGGATCACATGGAGGCGGTATTGGATGACAATGGATTGCTAGAATACATCAAGACATATGTTGCAAATGCATCGAAATATTATGTCCAGAAGCTTGTTCAGTGGAAGAAAGATGTAGCTAAGGAAAGGAGAATAATCTTGAGGGAGTACAGGATCACATTGTCTCAAATATCCACGGAAAAGAAACTTTGTTCGCAATGTGGAAATCACTGATAGAATTTTTTGAGAATAATAGTGACCATAGGAAGTTGGCATGCAAGGATAAACTTCAAAGTATCAAGATGCAGAAGAATGAAACCGTTTTGCAATATCTGATCAATTTCGCACAATGTCGTGATGAAATTGGCGGGGTTAGTGTTAATGTCTCGGAAGAAGACTTGGTAAGCCTAGCCCTTTTGGACCTTCCCAAGAGTTGGCATAGCTATCAAGATTCGGTGAATGGGAGGGAGAAACTACCGAATTGGGAGAAATTATGGTTAAATTTGGTATAGGAAAAAATAAGGCGGAATACCAGAGATGTGACTTCATCCAATGGCGAGGATGAAGAAAAATTTACATTGGTTGGAAAGGAAAAGAAGGGAAAAGGGAAGAAATCTCAATCCAAACCAAAATCTAGTCAAGGGGGAAGGAAGAAAGGTTTGTCCAAAATTAAATGCTTCCATTGTCATGAATTCGGGCACTATGCCACAAAGTGTCTACACAAAATGCCAAGAAAGAAGACCTCAGGAGGAGCAGCAGGTGAAGCCTTGGCTTCAAAATTCGAGCTTGAATTTACCCTCATTGCATGCATGGCCATCATAGTGATGGGCACCGTGTGTTACTTGGACTCAGCTGCATCGTTCCACATGATAGGGTGTAGAGACTATTTCAGTGACCTGAAGGAGAAATATTTGCATGTGCACATCGAGAAAGGGGACGACGAAAGGTATATCGCGACTGGGATTGGTACAGTCACCTTCAAAGGGAGTCGGGCTCCCCCGCCAAGCTTAATGATGTCATGTTTGTTGTTGGCCTAAAGAAAAATCTCATCTTTGTTGCAGTTTCGAAAGACTGTGGTTATGATGTGATCTTTAACAAAGGAAAAGCATTCCTGAGACACATAGCCACGAGACATGTGAATCATATCGAGGTTCGTGTAAAGGACCTGTATAAGCTAGATGTGGAATACTGTGTTGCATTAAGAAAAAAGGAAGAGAAGGTGCAGAGTCGCGATATCAGTGAAATTTGGCACATAAGACTTGGACATTTCCATCATGGAACCCTGAAGATTATGCAACAGATAACCACATGCCTCACCAAGGAGCACTTGAGTAGCATGATGTATGCAAAGGATGTACTTTAGGGAAGTACACATAATCCACATTCCATGATCGGGACAAAAAAGCACATGCAATCCTTGAAAGGATCCACTCTAATGTTTGTGGACCTTTCTCGACAAACTCCACTGCCAGGCACAAATATTTTGTCATTTGTATTGATGAATTCTCATAGAAGTGTTGGATTTTCTTCATGCGGAAGAAAGATGAGACATTCTCTAAGTTCATAGAATTCAAGGCACTGGTTGAGAAAGAAATTGGCAAGAAGGTGAAGGCTCTCATGAGCGATAATGGAGGTGAGTACGTGTCAAATGAATTTAAAAATTTATGTGCAAAAGAAGGCATTTGACAAGAGTTGACAACACCCCACAACCCACAACAGAATGGGGTGGTTGAGAGGAAGAACCATAGCATTGTGGGAGCAACAAGGGTGATGTTGCATGACCAAGGCCTACCTCTACATTTGTGGGTTGAGGCATGCAACACAATAGTCTATTTGCATAACCAAAGTCCTCATTGTATTTTAGGCATGATTACACTAGAGGAGGCTTTCTCAGGGGGAAGTTGGATGTGTTGCACTTTAGGATTTTTAGAGCCTCTATTTACTTCCATGTCTCCAAAGAATCAAGGAAGAAGCTAGAGTCGACAACAGAATTGGGGGTATTTGTGGGTTACATAGAAACTCCACACAACTACCATGTGTACTTTCCATCCCTTAGAATGAAAGTTGTGCGAAAGGATTTAAAATTTGATGAGGAGAAATCCATTTAGTGCTCTCTTGAGAGGGAGCCTCAGATCCCACTAGAAGAGGATCTTTTAGCTCGAAAGGAGAAACCTCAAGAAGTTGTGGAGCAGACACAAATTCAAGAACAGTGAGTGGAGACAACCACTTAAGAATAACCATCTAGAGAAGGCAGAAAAAGAACCAGGGAAGCTAAGATACTTGTGTAGGATGTGAGGGATAATGTGGGTGCTCCTTTAAATTAGCGCGAATAGAGAAGGTCACCTAATTGGTACACTGGTTACATGGCTCTAATGACTGAGCTTGTAGATACTAATCCATCCTCTTTCAAGCAAGAAATAGAGAAACTCATATGGTTTGATGTAATGTTGGAGGAATACAAATCCATCGTAAAGAAAAGTGTTTTGGAAGTGGTCCCAAGACCAGTAGATAAATCAGTTGTGGGTTCAATATGGATCTTCAAGGTGAAATAGGCAGCAGACGGAAGCATAGAAAAATATAAGGCTAGATTTGTGGCCAAGGGGTTTTCTCAAGTTGAAGGGATTGACTATGAGGAGATCCTTGCTCCTATAGCAAGGTACTCATCCATTAAATCAATTCCTGCACTGGTTAGGCAGATGGGGTGGAAGATCCACCAGATTGATGTAAAATGGCATTCCTCAATGGATTTATTAGGGAAGAGTTGTACATCAAGCAACTAGAAGGCTTTGATAATTTTGATTGGGAATCATATGTGTGCAAACTCAAGCGAGCGTTGTACGGTTTCAAACAATCACCTCGTGCTTGGTACGCCAGGATCGATAGTTATCTCACTGTTTTAGGCTTCACCAAAAATGAAGCTGATGTAAACCTCTAGCATATCTTGGTAGAAGGTAAATTGTTGATTATTGTCTTATATGTTGATGATTTGATTTTAACTGGTGATGAAAAATTGATCAGATATTGCAAGGAGGACCTTGTAATGGAGTTTTAAATGAAGAACATGGGTCCCATGCACTACTTCCTTGGGTGTAAGTATGGCAAGGTGATGGGGATTGTTTGTCTCTCAAGGAAAATATGCGAATGAGATACTACTGAGGTTCCGCATGGAGAGTTTCAAACCCATGGAGACACCTCTAGCAACAAACTAGAGGAAAGAGGATGACACTTCAGGTGAGGAAGTGGATGCTACTATTTACCGATAGCTGGTGGGTTCACTAATGTATTTTATGAATACGCGGCTAGATATGTGCTATGCACTCAACTGGATAAGCCAAGCTATGGTTAGGCCAACCAAATTATTTTGGAGGGAAACTAAGCAAGTTCTACGGTACCTCAAAGGCAGTACCCAGATTGGACTATGGTATAGATAGACAAAGGGAGTGAAGTTGTGTGGCTTCACAGATGCAGATTCAATAGGAAGTCCATTAGACTAAAAGAGTACATCAGGTGGAATTTTCAGTGTTGGGTCCATAATTGTTTCCTGGTACAGCATGAAGAAAATATCTTTGGCACTCAGCTCAGTGGACAAAGAATACATGGCTACAAGTCAAGCAAAATGTGAGGCGATCTGGATGAGAAAGATACTTGTTGGATTGTTTGGTCAAATGATGGATCCAATTGTGATCTACTATGATAATCATAGTTGCACCAAGCTCTCTGAGAGTCCTCTTTTTCACGATCGATCTAAGGATATAGATATCTGATATAACCATTTACGGGATTGTGTGGAGAGGCGGATAGTGTTATTGTAGTACATTCCGACAAAGGACCAAGATGCTGACATTTTGACAAAGGCCTTGTCAAGAAGGAAGTTCGAGTTCCAAAGGTGTAGGATAGGGGTGGTTGTTAATCCCTTTCTTGCTGAGAGGGAGTATTGAAAAATGCAGCAAGAAATTCTCGATTTGATTTTGACTTGATTAAATTGAGAAAATTAGAATTTCCACATCGTCAGACAACTTGGATGCAGTTAACTTGTGTGACATGGCTTGTGTTACCTAGTTTACTCAGTAACTTCGAGTTGGAGGAGTTAAATTTCATTTAAGCATGTTTGATTGCTAATTTTTAACAATCAAAGTCAGTTATCTCAGGTTGTTTTCAGTTAAACTAGTTCCAACTATTGGAGGAACTAGTGGAGTGTCAATTATGTAGTGGGACTTCAGTCAAACTCAGTGATAATCCAGTTAATTGATCAATCAACCCAAAATAGCTAGTGCATGCAGAGAATTCGAGTTACCAAGTTGAGGTGGATATTCCAAGGCAGTGTACCATCAATTTTTTACTATTCCAAAGTGTACAGGTGTTGATGCAACCTAATGATCAACCTAAAGAATTGTGGAATCCATTTTGGAGAAATTCCTAAATAATAGGGGCCTAATTTCTCAAGAAATTTTGCAAGGAAATAGGGGCTCAAGTAGAGGCTGAAATTGACTAAGTCTAGGTTAGGCTTCTCAGTGAGTAGAGAGATAGGTTATTCACTTGCAGGTTGTGCTCAGTTGAGGAAATTAATTGTAATACAACTCTATTCATCATATTAATGTGAGCAGGCATTGGGGTTTTTAGCAGTTTGCTTTCCCTAGGAAAAATACTTGTTGCTTGTGTGTGATTTCTTATTGCGCCATGTCTAAATATTTTGTTCTAAATTGTTAATTACTTTCGGCAGAGCAGTAGAGTAGGTTTGTTTCTCATGGTTTTGATTAAAACTTCATGAGAAGTTGCAAAACTACATTAGAATTTCTACAATTATGAATACTTCCCTAGTTAAGAGGGAGCGTTGAATTTTGTAACTATGGTCGGTCTTCATAATGTATATTTTTGGCCCTTTATGTGTTTATATTGATTATTGTAAAGCATGTTCTTCATTCTAGAGTCAAAAGGAAAAAAAAATTATTTTTGAGTCATGTCTATTCAAACTTTTTAAAGAAGAAAATTTGAAATTTTGGCTCCAAAGTTTGTCAATTTGGCCTCCCTCCAAGTCAAGTCAGCCTAGGTAGAGTCACACCGATTCAACCCAACAAAACACTATATATATAGACAATATTTGACCGCCTCCACAAGGCAACAATTTGATCTCTCTCATCAAGAATCTTCTGGGAAAGCAAGTGAAGGACAAGAAGGGCAAGGAGAACGGATTCATCTCGTCTCTATCTCTTTCTAGCTTCCATGTGTGGAACAACACACTCTCTCCAACTCACAATATTTTTTGGGCAGTTTCTATTGTAGGGGCCAAAATTTTCTGGGCAACTGTAGGAGCCAAAATTCAGGGCTTCTAGGCAAACCAAGTTAGGCCGAAATTTGGCGTAAGGTAGATTTGAAGAGCAGGTTGCTAGATCAGATTAGAAGTATTGACTTGGAGGGTTTAACCAGGTTTGACCATAGATGGTTTGAAGGCCAGTTTGAGCTAATTGTTGACTAGAGGTCTAGGTGTGTCTCTTGTTGAACAAAATAATTTCTCTATTGAAAAGGTTGTTGGGTTTTTCCCCTTAGTGGGTTTTCCCACGGTAAATCTTGTGCTCTCTTTGTGATCTCTAATGTTCTACTGCTTTTGTATGGTTGAATTTCTAAAGTTATATTGCTTAATGATATACTAAAAAAAATAAAAGAAGACCAACATCATTAGAAGTAATTATCATTTTTCAGAAATATTATATTTGTATCTATTGCACTTGAAAAATCAACAGTAGCCTCCCTTGGACTAAGTATACCAGCTTTGACTTCTTGTGATTTAAGTTATTTGTCTCTCATCTCAACCACATCAAAACATCCTTTGATGGAATCATTCACACAATGCCATCCAATGCTCAACTTGAACACACCAAGCAAAAATCCACTAGTAACACAACCAACAACATTAATTGTGACATGCGCAATGATTGATCCATGAAGTCCATTCACCAATCCTCAACACACATGAAAAAAATGGACAACATATTTATTTATATCTCAACCTTCTCCGGCACATGTAGAAGCTCAAAATCCAAACCAACACCACTTCTTTCTCATCTAGAAACTACCATAGTGCTTCTTCTTTTTTGGAGCACTTCCACAATCTCCTTGGTCACTTGCGAAGAATGCGACAAGTAGAGCTACATCTTCCACCTCTAGAATCATGCAGATACTTTGGCATCTTTGTTTGTTTTTCCACCTTTGCATCTTCAACATCTATATTCATTATTTATCTTGAACCTATAGAAATATGGAGAACATTCAAGTAACATAAAAAATTTGGCTTCACTCGTGTGTGTCAGATGGAATATCCAAAATCTGCAATCTACATACGGATAGCCACCCAACATATCCATGAGAATAATGCTGCATATGAAGACTATAACTGACCATTGAAAGCACCTTCACTGACGATGAGAGATGGTCAAGCTTTAAGAAGGCAAGAGCACGATGTGCAGCGTTCGAATCCGAGTGGAATTGCGGAGCTGGATTTTTTGACAGAGCCTGGGCCGGCATGGCATGAAAGGAAGCAATCGATTTGTGGTAGTTGAATAAATTATATTTTTTGGAAGCATTCAAGAATTGAGGACCTGGGAAAGTCTGTCTGTTTAAAGGAAAGCCCACCCATGGCAGTTCAGATCTCTCTACTTGTCGTGGCCTTACTGTCTGTTTCTCCGCAATTTTTTGCTAGGTGGGCGGCTAAACGGAACGGGAGGATTTCGGCGCGGCAATGCCCGCTTCATCCTACGCTGAGCTAGCAATCGTGCGTCTGATTAGGATTAGGTCATTGGCGCTTAACAGAAATTGTTGCTGTTAAATTTATTGTAGTCTCTCACTTTTTCTTATTTTAGTGATTACTTGACCATTAATCCAAAATTTAAATATTGGTACAGGTCATTTTGAGATTTTTTATATAATATTAGTTAAAATTTGAATTTAATTAATTATGATAAATATTATTTATTTATTATTCAATTATATTAAAATATAAAATTTAAAATGAGAAAAAAGGTAATATATATAAATAAATTATAATGTTTTCTATTATAAGTTTAAAACTAAAAATCAAAATTTTTAATGATAATTTCTAAATGTTTAAATATTTAACAAAAATAAGACTTAGATAATTTAATAAAATCTGAATATTAATTAAAAGCAAAAAATCTAGTTTTGCTAATCTCAATATTGTCAAGAAAGTTTTTAAGGTTTTAAGAGAAAATGCAGTAGGCTTGTATTCTTTATATTAACATATGGGTCATTAGTTTCGTGTACTATAAGGTTTGTTAGTCCTAATATTTTTAATTCATTTAGAAAATCCCTAAACTTTTAAAAGAACATGTTTTAGGCTTGTACTCTTAATATTCGCTCGTGGATCATGAGATTCATGCACTATAGGAATTGGTGATTATCTCTCAATGCCTCTTTGGTTACCTTAAAATTTAAAATAACATATTAAAATAAACATCAATTGAAGTATTAAGCAAAATTTGTAAGATTTAAATATTAACTAAAAATTCAAACCTTACACTTTCCATCAAATTATTAAGAATTATAAATTTAGAAAAAAAAACTAACTTGGGTATATCATTTTACCCAACTAACTATGTGTTACCACATGGAGGTAAAAACTTCAAGTTAAATACTTCTTATTTGTCGCCACATGAAGGTAAAACTTTAAGCTAAATACTACTTTGAGCCTTAAAGTCATCGAGTCCATGTCCAGTTGTATACAACAAGATGGGAACTTTGTCTGTAATGGATCAATGTCTTCCTTCACAAGTATTGTATGGTTTATGAATTGGGGGCAAACATTAAGGACCGTGCACTAAGACAATCTTGCATGGCCCAATGATGTTATTAAAAAACCATGTATGTTCATACATACCATCAACTCATCGGGATTTTCTGGCAACTACATCACTCAGGCTCCAGCACGGTTCACTGCTCTGACTTCTCCCTCTCTAACATCCATGCACGTGTATTTAATGTTGTTGATCAATAAATCCAATGCTATAGCCCCATTACTGCGCAGAGTGATATATACCACCTGTTGGATAATGTACTTGGATAAATCTAATGAGTGGCATCTACTACCCCCTCACATTAATAAGGCTATAGCATTGGATTTATTTATTGTCAACTTCGTGCAAAGGAAGTTCAAACTAAGCAGTTGGGCGAGAAAATTTTTGAAATGAAATGAAATGAAAATTGAGTTGAAACTCAACAAAATTTTGCAATGAAAACAGCGGAGCCCCCGGTAATCGTTATTTCGATTGGAGCAACGACACGGAAGGGATCATCTGCTTAGCTCAGGGGATTCAATGCAATTAGGATAGTGAGTTGCATCATCAGGTAAACTACAGAGATCAGAGATCTTGATGAATGATGTGTTCCCATGGTCTGCCATTCCCACTGTAACATCATCTCCTCTCATATCTACCCACTTTCACCTGCTTACCCAAGAACATGAGATGAGGGGTTACTATGATATGACTCAACCTCCTAGATGACCTTAAGGAAATGGAGTCGACACAACCAAACTTTATTGACTTCCCTCAGGTGCCACAAGACCTCCAAGAGTAACCTAACCCCTCCAAGTATCCAACCCCTAAGACAACTCACATTTTCCTTGACCTAGAGCCCCAGTCACTCCCTTGCCAAGGTCTCTTGCGACTATGGGTTTCGAGTCGCTCCCATAGGCATGCATCAATGTGACAATGGCCTTTTTATGCCAATGTTGTGCCAGCGACTACGAGAATTAAGGCTATTTTCCAGGGTTGGGGCTTAGACTCTGCTTAGAAAGCTATGAAACTTCCAAAACTAATAAAAGACATGAAGACAATGCTTATAAACCAAAAACTGGAAACAGGACTTGACCTGACCATCCCCAACTGGGACTGGCATTTTGTCAAACACTTGGTAGATATGCAACCTACAAGTCATGAATGCAAGTCTGAACATAAGGGACTGGAAAATTATTTGGGGTTTAACAAGAAGGGTCTCTACCTTCTCACATTAGCTGTCATAACATCAATTAGGTATTGCATTCATTATTTATTCAATTACAAGTAAAAACATGAATAGAGCCATGACTAATATCTGTCATAAAAACATGCTTATAACCATCATATAATTAGATAAATAACCATAAGAGAACATCCATTAAATCCACATAATAACAAGTACATTTACTCATCAAAGAAAGAGAAACTTAGCTTTTATTAAACATAGGCAATTACCAACTAGGTTCGGAACTTTCATGTTCCACTCGACCATAGATTGGCTGAAGCAGATCTTTCTTTCAGCCAATCACCCCCATGCCATTCCAAGCATGAATGTGGGATCTCATGGGATAACCAATCCATAAACAACCAAGGGAATCCAAAGGTTAAACCACCTCCACCCTCACCATACCATGACCTCACCTAAACCGATGTCGAGATCACAAAACCATACCGAGCTTGGATGCCTCAGAATTTCTTCACCATCCTTGAGGATTTTTCCTGTTTCCGCCCTTAAGCTTAATTGTGTACCTCGCCATTACCGATCAAGGGATTCCTAAGCCTTTGAGAATTTTCCTGATACCACCTCACCCTGAATTTCAAAACCATCCAACAATTTAAAGCTCAAACCGATAAAGAATCCCATCACACCATGGCTATCTGGAAATGGAAAGGTTAAGCTAAAATCCACCATCAAAACCTAGGAAAATCCATGCTAACGACAACAAAATAACCAAATACCAACATGCACATACCATGCATGTCAAAACCATCTAGGAAATCACACATGCAATCTGTTACATGCAAGTATTCCCACATAAGAAGCTTGATCCTTGCCTTCCTTTGATTTCCTTGTCCTTCTTTGCTTTTCCTTTCTTTGCTTGCTTACTTTCTTGCTCCTCTTGGTGCTTTCTCCTCTTTGAGACAATTCTAACACTAAACTGGCAAAAGGCTACCAACTAATGCTATGAGGTATTTTTGTTGATGAGGCCTCTAATTTATTCAATTTTCTATTATTTTACGTCATTTTCCTCCTCACACGCAACATGTGACCTTTCACCTTCCTTTTCTCCTAATTTCCATTATTTTCATAAATAATGTGGCAAAATACCTTTTTGCCTTTCCAAAGCCTTAGCCATTGCCTTTTCCAATTTCCCCTTAGCCATAAAACACAGCAAGTGATGCCCACTAGGATATTTTTCCCAACATTTAGCTTGGAATAAGTGTCCCTTGCCCGTGGTCTTATTTTACCTTTATTAACTTTTATTACATGAACTTTTAACCCAGGGCTGTTACAGACCCCTCCCCCTTAGGGGAACACCGTCCTTAGTGTTAAACCACACCTAGACCCAGCAAAACCATTGAAGAGCAAAAACATACTACCTATGGAGCTTTATAACCCAACTTGTTGCAATATTTACAATAACATCTTGCTCAAAAGAAAAACCATCATGTAAAACATGACAACATGACAACCATACCACTTATTGGAGCTTTATAACTTAGCTCATTGTGGTATTTACAATAGCAACCATACATAAATATGTACAAATACCAAGACTCATTTGCCTTCACTAGAAAACAATGAAGGATACATAGCCCGCATCTGATCAACCATATCCAATGTAGCTTCATCGGACCTAAAGTGGTTCCCCTACACTTTAACCTACTCGAGTGCTCTGTTCTGGAGCACAATGTGTTTTTGTTGCAATATGCATTAGGGTTTAGGCTGGAATTCTCCTTCTTTCTCTACCTATACTACAGACCAATCAATAACACGATCATCATCCTTTGCATATCTTTTAAGAATGAAACATGAAAAATATCATGGACTTTCACTATCAGAGGCAGTGAAAGTCTGTAGGCCACTGGTCCAATCCTCTCAAGGATCTCAAAAGGCCCGCAATACCATGTTGCCAACCTGGCACATGATCCAATCCTCAAGGAGATCTTCTTGGGATTTATGTGCACATACACATGCTCCCCAACTTGAAACTCCTTAAATGCCATGTGTTGGTTTGCATAACTTTTTTGCCTATCATATGTTGCCTTTAGGTTCTTATTTATAACCTGCATTTCTTATTCCATGTATGTCAACTTGTCCGGTCCGATATCCTATTGAACCTCTATGTCTATCCATTTGTCTGTGGATGATCAGTTTTGTTGAAGGCCAACTTTGTCCCCAATCCTGCAAAGCTCCTTCCAAAGCTTGGAAGTAAACTCGACATTCCTGTCCAACACAATCTTCTTCGGAACACCATGAAATCTCATGATCTCCCTGATGAAAACCTGTGCTACCTCACTAGCTGAATAAGTATTCTTCATTGGAATGAAGTGAGCTACCTTGCTTAACCTGTCTACCACAACCATGATAGGATCATGTTGCTCGGAAGACCTGTAATGAAATCCATGGAAATTACCTCCCATTTCCACTTTAGAATCGGAATAGGCTAAAGCAACCCACATGGATGCTTACAATCTGCTTTGACCTCCTAACATGTTAAGCATCTCACCACAAACTCTACCACTTCCTTAGTATAACTTCTTTATTGTTGTAGATTTGAGACTTCTGCAATCTGCTTTTTGTGTGGTGATATCTTTCGGATTCATCGCATTCATGTTTTTTGTAATCGACATTTCGAACCAACCTCTGTGGTTCTTTACTGTTGTCAACGTCTTATGGTATCCTGGGTGACCTTAATATGGTTTTACATGAAACCCCCTCAAGATAAGCTTCTTGATTTCACTGTCATCTGGCACATAGATCATGTCCCTAAACCTCACCAATCCATCTGTTGTAAGATGAAAATCCACATCCTGATCACCTATACCTTGTTGTAATCTGAACATAATCTCCTTATACTTGTCATCTTGTT
Organism: Pinus tabuliformis; assembly: GCA_031772625.1. Taxonomy (NCBI): domain Eukaryota; kingdom Viridiplantae; phylum Streptophyta; class Pinopsida; order Pinales; family Pinaceae; genus Pinus; species Pinus tabuliformis. Next base: position 458,954,270 of record CM062820.1, read on the forward strand.
GTCATGCCTGTAAGATTTGATCCTATAAATTTGTCCTATAGGAGCTCACTGCTACGACATGGTTCATTTTCACTTTCCCGCTGAGATCATCCACAACCATGTTCTCCTTTCCCCTAATGTACATGATCTCAAATTCAAACTCACTAAGGGTATCCAACCATCTAGCTTGCCTGGAATTCAAATTTGGCTGGTCAAACAGATATCTCAACCCATTGTGATCGGTCATCAACACAACCTCCTACCAAGAAGATAATGTTTCCACATCTTCAAGGCATGAATAATAGCTAGCAACTGAAGATCACAAGTCATGTAGTTTGTCTCATGCTCAATCATTTGCCCAGACTCATAGCATATCACTCATGCTTCCTGCATAAAGACAAAACCAATCCCTCTCTTGCAAGTATTTGTACATACTGCAAACTCTTTATCCGGATCTGAAATCTTTAACAATAGAGAATTTTTCAACAACTGCTTCAATTTCTCAAAATTGGTTGCACACTCCTTTGTCCATTCAAACTTCTTACCTTTCCTCTGCAATGATGTAATAGGATATGCAATGCGTGAGAAGTTCTTGATGAACCTCCTGTAGTAACCTACTAAGCCCATGAATGATCTGACTTCCTCCACATTTCTAGGAGCTTCCCACTCCATGATAGCCTTTATCTTTTCTGGGTCTACTGCTATGCCATTCTTGGAAACAACATGTCCCAAGTAGTGTACTTATGTTTGAAAGAAACTGCACTTTCTAAGCTTAGCATACAACTAATTCTCTCTTAGCAACCTCAACACTGCTGCTAAATGCTCGACATGCTCTTCCTCATTCTTAGAATATATCAAGATGTCATCAATGAATACAATAACAAACTTTTCCAGATAAGGACACAACACACTATTCATCAAACACATAAAAGTAATTGTTAGTCAAACCGAATGGAACTACAAAAAACTCATAATTTCCATACCTAGTCCTGAAGGCAGTCTTGTAGATGTACTCTTCTTTGATGTGTACCTAATGGTATTCTGATTGCAGATCTATCTTTGAGAACATTGTTGCTCCCTTCAATTGATCAAACAACTCATCAATCCTCAACAATGGATACCTATTCTTGATCGTCACCTTGTTCAGCTGCATGTAATCAATGCACAATCTAAGAGTACCATCCTTCTTCTTCACAAACAATATTGGTGCACCCCAAGGTGATACACTTGGCCTAATGTAGTTGCAACTTTAATTCTACTAATTCTAGAGTGCTCATCCTATAAGGTTCTTTTGATGTTGGTGTTGCCCCTGGTACCAACTCAATAGAAAAGTCTACTTCCCTGTGCGGAGGAAACTCTGGAATCTCTACTGGAAACACATCCTGAAACTATTGTAATACAAGGTACCTCTTGAATATTTTTTCATCCTCAACATCCTTACCCTTGTCACTGGAAATATGAACTGCAAACATCACACACCCTTTTCTGCAACTACACTTAGCCTGCATAGTTGTGACCATCCTCACTAATGTAGGCTTCTTCTTCCCCTACAAGATTCTCTTCTCTCCATTATCATCTAGGCACTCAATAGCCTTGTCATAGAAATCTACTTTGGTCTTGTGAAGATACAACCAATCCATACCCAAAAGCATATTATATGATCCTAATGACAGTACATTCAAATGTGTTGTTGTAGGCATATCATTCAACTCAAATGCACAAGCTCTTACCCAATGATGAACTCTCTTCTTCATACATGTAGCCAACTGCACCAACCAAGACTCTACATGCACTTCTTTTCTCAAGCCACACTTATCCACCAGGTCAGGATTAACATAACTATAATTAGATCCAAGATCAATCAAAATAGAAATAACTTGATCACAAAGCTTACCATCCATCTCAATGATAGATGCCTGGTGATCTGCCTACCTGTTGTCCACAACTGCATAAATATGAGGAATACTATGACCAACATCCCCAACTGTTTGCACCTCCTGAGCACTATATATCTGAGGCCTACCTCCCTGATACAATGGAAAATCCTTCTTACAATGATCTTTGCCACATATCCAACACTACAACGGTGCTCTACCATCACCTCTAGTATGCTGCTCTCTAGGCTGCGACACACATCCCATGTCAACTGTATTGAACTTCTAGTAAGGAGCAACATTTTCTTTATCACCTGCATCTTGAGTTCTTCCCTACTTCGGTGGTCATTTTCCTTTTACGTTCTCATTTCCCTTCAAGTCAAGTTCAGGCTCAACTTTTCAATTTGACTGCTCATAACAATTCTTCAAATTACAAATGGCTTCCTCTAACGATCTAGGCTCATAAAACTCAATCCGGTCTCTATATGCTACTAGAAATCCATTGATGAATATTTAAATCTTAGCCTTCTCGTCCTTGAGATATGGCACATACCTCAATAGCTCGAAGAATCTATTAGTGTACTCATCATCTGTCATAGAACCCATTTGTAGCTCATAAAACTCCTTAGCTCTATCATCATAGTACCTCTCCAATAAGTACTTCTTCTTGAAGAGCCTCTCGAACTCATCCCAAATCAAGCCTTCTTCCCGAATACCTTTGACATTCTTTACATCCTCCCACCAGATATCTGCCTTCCTTTTAAGACTGAAAGTGGCTATCTTAGCTTTCATGTTCTCTAAATAGCTATGCAATCTGAAGAATTTCTTCATTCCAAGAAACCATGCCTCTACATCTTCTGGCTTCTTCATCTCTCCATCAAATGTAGGAGGATTGACTTTCTTGAACTCCTCAGGCAAATAATCACCCATCTTATAAGGACAATGATGGTGATGACTGTAATGATGTCTCCTAAACGAGGAACTAGAATGATGCCCATACATACCATTCCTCCTACCAGGTGTATCCAGTGATCTTCCACCTCTAATTGTGTCCCCTCTATCCAACTTGTATCCGGACCGAGACCTGCTTCCATAGGCTCCATTAGTTTTCTCTTCTTGCTCTTAATTGATCCTCAGTTGTCCCTACCTTTGCCTGCTTCTCTTGACCCATTGTAAGTCTTTCCTGAAATAAACCAACCTATCATTGTCTTCTTTGCAACTTCTGACCTCTGCCGTCAAGCTCCTAAATGTATTTTCTATACCAAGAGAAACTCTTCTCCTTGTTGCCTAACTAATCTGTAGGGAGAGTCACGGGAACTATAGTCTACCATTTTTCTTATCATCTTGAATTCTCTTCTTCTTACAAGTATACCATTTCAGATAAATAAAATAGATACCAAAACCAAATCCATACCTTAGTGATGTTCAGGGGAGGCTTATCTCATCTGCAAGATCAATCCACATTAGCATGTACATGTATAATCATAACCATATATGTGTAATTAATCACAACAACATCATGCATGATCATACCAACTATATACGCTGATCCCATGCATGACAACGATAACCTTGACAACATCAGACTTACCCAAAGAGAGTGAAACCACATTCTGACACCATCTTATGGTATCATATATGACCCAAAGAGAGGGAAATCTGCTCTGATACCACCCTGTAACGTCGCCTCCTCTCACATCTACCCATTTTCACCGGCTTACTCGGGGTAAACATGAGATGATGGGTTACTATAATATGACTCAACCTCCTAGATGACCTTAAGGAAATGGAGTCGACACAACAAGACTTTATTGACTTTCTCCTCTTTCAAGGTAGCTATAGAGAAACCTGTATGGGTTGATGCAATGGTGGAGGAATACAAATCCATTGTAAAGAACAATGTTTGGGAATTAGTCCCAAGACTAGTAGATAAATCAGTTGTGGGTTCGAGATGGATCTTCAAGGTGAAGTAGGCAGCAGATGGAAGCATAGGAAAATACAAGGCCAGATTTGTGGCCAAGGGGTTTTCTCAAGTTAAAGGGATTGACTATGAGGAGACGTTGTCTCCTGTAGCAAGGTACTCATCCATTAGATCAATTCTTGCACTGGTTGCATAGATGGGGTGGCAGATCCACCAATGGATGTAAAAATAGCATTCCTCAATGGAGTTATTGAGGAGGAGTTGTACATCGAGCAACCAGAAGGATTTGAGACTATTGATTAGGAATATTGTGTGTGAAAACTCAAGCATCATTGTACGGTCCCAAACAAGCACCTCGCACTTGGTACACCAAGATCGATAGTTATCTCAATGGTTTAGGCTTCACCAAGTAAAGCCAATGCAAACCTCTATCATATCTTGGTAGAAGATAAATTGTTGATTATTGTCTTATATATTGATGACTTGATTTTAACTGGTGATGAAAAATTGATCATATCTTGCAAGGAGTACCTTGCAAGGGAGTTTGAAATGAAGGACATAGGTCTCATGCGCTACTTCCTCGGGTTGGAAGTATGGAAAGGTGATGGGAATTGTTTGTCTCTCAAGGCAAGTATGTGAATGAGACACTACACAGGTTCCACATGGAGAGTTGCAAACCCATGGAGACACCTTTAGCAACAAATTAGATGAAAGAGGACGCCATCTCAAGTGAGGAAGTGGATGTTACTGTTTACCGACAATTGGTGGGTTCACTAATGTATTTTGTGAACACATGACCAAATATGTGCTATGCATTCAACCAGCTAAGCCAAGCTATGGTTAGGCCAACCAAATTATTTTGGAGGCCAGCTAAGCATGTTCTACATTGCCTCAGAGACACTACCCAGTTTGGACTATGGCATAGATAAAGAGAGGGAGTGAAGATGTGTGGCTTCACAGATGTAGACTGGGTAGGAAGTCCATCATACTGAAATAGTACATCAAGTGGAATTTTCAGTATTGGGTCCACAATTGTTTCTTGGTACAACAAGAAGCAAAGATCTATGGCGCTTACCTCAGCGGAAGCAGAATACATGGCCGCAAGCTAAGCAACATGTAAGGTGATTTGGATGAGAAAGATACTTGTTGTATTGTTTGGTCAGATGATGGATCTAACTGTGATCTACTGTGATAATCAGAGTTGCATCAAGCTCTCTGAGAATCTTGTTTTTCACGATCGATCCAAGCATATAGATATCTGGTATCACCATTTATAGGATTGTGTGCAGAGGTAGATAATGTTGTTGCAGTACATTCCGATAGAGGAACAAGATGCTGACATTTTGACAAAGGCCTTGTCAAGAGGGAAGTTTGAGTTCCACAGGTGCAGGATAGGGGTGGTTGATAATCCCTTTCTTGTTGAGAGGGATTGTTGAAAAATGAAGCAAGAAATTCTCAATTTGTTTTTGTCTTGATTAAATTGGGAATATTTGAAGTTCCACATCATCAGATAACTTGGATGCATTTAACTTGTGTGACATGGCTTGTGTCACCTAGTTTACTTAGTAAATTTGAGTTGGAGGAATTAGAGTTTAGTTAAGCATGTTTGATTACTAATTTTTAACTATGAAGATCAGTTATCTCATGTTGTTTGTAGTTAAACTAGTTCCAATTGTTGAAGGAACTAATGGAGGGTCGGTTATGCAGTGGGACTTCAATCAAACTCAGTGATCATCTAGTTAATTAAGCAATCAACCCAAAGTAGCTAGTGCATGTAGAGAATTTGAGTTACCCAGTTGAGGTGAATATTCCAAGGCAATGTAACACCAATTGTAGATTATTCCGAAGTGTACATGTGTTGCATGCAACCTGATGATCAACCTGAGGAATTGTGAAATCCATTATGGATAAATTCCTAAATAATAGGGGCCTAATTTCTCAAGGAATTGTGCAAGGAAATAGGGGCTCAAGCAGACACTGAAATTGACTAAGTTTGGGTTAGAGATTCTCAATGAGTAGAGAGATAAGTTATTCACTTGCAGGTTGTGCTCAGTTGAGGAAAGCAATTGTAATACATCTCTATTCATCATATTAAGGCAAGCTGACATTTGGGTTTTTAGCAATTTGCTTTCCCCGGGAAAAATACTTGTTGCATGTGTGTGATTTCTTATTGCATGTCTAAATTCTTTGTTCTAAATTGTGAATTACTTTCTACAAAGCAGTAGAGTAGGTTTGTGTCTTGTGGTTTTGATTAAAACTTCATGAGCAGATGCAAATCTACACTGTAATTTCTACAATTATGAATACTTCCCTAGTTAAGAGGGAGTGTTGAATTTCGTAACTATGGTCAATCTTCAAAATGTATATTTTTGGCCCTTTATATGTTTATATTGATTATTGTAAAGCATGTTCTTCATGCTAGAGTCAAAAGAAAAAATTATATTTTTGAGTCATTTCCATTAAGACTTTGAAAAGAAGAAAATTTGAAATTTTGGCTCAAAAGTTTGCCAAATCAGCCTCCCTCCAAGTCAAGTCAGCCTAGGCAGAGTCACACCCATTTGACCCAACAAAACACTATATATATATATATAGACAATATTCGACCTCCTCCACAAGGCAACAATTCAATATTTCTCATCAAGAATCATCAGGGAAAACAAGCGAAGGACAATAAGGGAAAGGAGGATGAATTCATCTCTTCTCTATCTCTTTCTAGCTTACACGTGTGGAAGGACACACTCTCTCCAACTCACTTTTTTTTGGGCATTTTCTTTTTTAGGGGCCAAAAGTTTCTGGGCAACTGTAGGGGTCGAAATTCAGGGCTTCTTCGAAAAACAAGCCAAACTGAAATTTGGCCTAGAGTAGATTAGAAGAGTAGGTTGCTAGATTAGATTGGAAGGATTGACTTGGAGGGTTTGACCATAGATTTGTTGAAGGCCATTTTGACCTAATTGTTGACTAGAGGTCTAGGTGTGTCTCTTGTTGAACAAAAGAATTTCTCTATTGAAAAGGTCGTTGGGTTTTTCCCCTTAGTGGGTTTTCCCACAATAAATCTTGTGCTCTCTTTGTTCATTGTGATCTCTATTGTTCTACTGCTTTTGTATGGTTGAATTTCTAACGCATAATTGCTTAATGATATACTAAAAAAATTAAAAGAAGATCAACATCATTAGAAATAATTATCATTTTTTAGAAATATTGTGTTTTTATCTATTGCACTTGAAAAATCAACACTATCCTCCTTTGGACCAAGTATACCAGCTTTGACTTGTTGTGATTTAAGTTATCTACCTCTCATCTCAACCATATTAAGACATTCTTTGATGGAAACATTCACACAATGCCATCCAATGCTCAACTTGAACACATCAAGCAAATATCCACTAGTAACAAAACCACCAACATTCGTTGTGACATGCACAATGATTGATCCATGAAGTCCATTCACCAATCCTCAACGCACATGAGAAAAATGTACAAGATATTTGTTTATATCTCAACTTTTTGCGGCACATGTAGAAGCTCAACAACCAAAGCAACACCACTACTTTCTCATCTAGAAACTACCATAGTGCTTCTTTTTTTTGGAGCACTTCCACAGTCTCCTTGGTCACTTGCCAAGAATACGACAAGTAGAGTTACATCTTCCACCTCTAGAATCATGCAGATACTTGGCACCTTTGTTTGTTTTTCAACCTTTGCATCTTCAACATCTATATTCATCATTTGTCTTGAACCTATATGTATTTGTTTCTATTTTTAGAACTGTATCTAATTCTAACAAAATAACTCGTTTGTAGATTTTGAAATATTCTAGAAATATGGAGAACATTCAAGTGAGGTAAAAAATTTGGCTTCACTCATGTATGTCAAATGGATTATCCAAAATATGCAATCTACTTAAGGATAAACACCTAACATATGCATGAGAATAATGGTACCATAGGAAGACTATAATTGACCATTGAATGCACCTTCACTGGCGATGAGAGATGTGAAGTCACATCATAAGTAGATTCAAATTCTCACGGTCACAAATCTTCCTTTATAGACTTAGAAAATACCAACAATTATACGCATTAGTTGGCATATGCTTTATTTGCCTCCTTTGTGGCTTCAGTGGCATCTGATTTTGTGGTGCGATTCCACTCTCCAATGACCCATAGCATTATAATCTTCTTAGTGGCTTGATCTCGCCCATAATGTATTCATAAGTCTACCTCTCCATAAATGATTTGAAAGGAACCATTCAACACTAGCTCATTGACTTGAAGAACTTGCGATTTTACAACATTTACCAGATTCCACCTCCTTTGCACATTAGCCATGATTTCATAGGTCTACTCTTTTTTGCAAATAAGATATTTGTGGTAACAACTAGAGAAACACAATTTGTAGTCATTTGAATGCACCACAACATTTCCTTGCCAAGACTCATATCAACATTTCTACCCAACCTGGGAGGGTACAAAAAAAATCAACCTTGCAAGAAAATACTTTCACACCATCAACACAAGAAACATACACCCACAACTTCTTCTCCACACCCTTTGACTCTTCTCCACTAGGATCACCATCGACACACATTAGTATATAGAATATCTATCCAATAACTCTCAGTGGGTCATCAAATACACTTTCCCTGGTGAAGTCCTCTCTCGACTGCATCTTGGTGTCCTCTCTCGACTGCATCTTGGTCCTCTCTTGTCTACATCATAAAGTTGAAACAACTGCATCTTTAATCATAATAAAAATATCATAAGTTGTTTTTCAAATCTCATTTTGAACAAGTAATTGATGAAAATGCAACTAAGTTCAACATAACACATCAAATATACATGAGAAAAGGATATTACACCTAAATAATTGCCAAACACGGGTTTCAATACCTGTTATCTATTCATGCGATTGCAAATTCAACAAGAACTCAAGATCTCTAGCTTCTTTTTTTTTTTTAATTTATTTTTTATATATTTAAACGGTGGAGGAAAATTCAAGGCAATTGTAGCATTACAAACACAAATAGGACAAAATAAAAATATATGTAGTGGTCTTAGATGTTGTGTTTTTTTAATCCAATTTTATCTTAAATTTCACTCTTTTCTTTCTTTTTTTAATACATAATGTAATTTGCAGCCCTGGACATTTCAAATACATATTTCATTAGCGAGTCCTATGAACGGTCCATCCCCCATAAACATCCCAGCAATCGTGCCACGATTCATGGGAGTACATTAAAAAAAATCGTTATCTTTATCATTATCGTACGCTGAGCTGGCAGCCCTGCGTCTGATTAGGATTAGGTCGTTGGCGCTTAACATAAATTACAGCTGTTAAACATGGGTGGATATTTATAGTCCCTTCTGCCTCGTAGGCTGCCAATTTATAATGTACTTCTAAACTTTTTCATATCATGTTGGTTGGAAGGTCCACTGCAATAAATGGTTTGAATGTTAAGTTAGCTGGTACTTGGTAGGTCTATGTCGAAATCCATGTTTTGACTTCTCTAGGTGTTTTTAGCTAATGGTTTATCAAGTTGGTTGGAAGGTATCCATGTTTTGACTTCTCTAGGTGTTTTTAGCTAATGGTTTATCAAGTTGGTGGGAAGGTCCATTGGAATAAGTTTGAATGTTAAGTTAGTTGGTTGGTTTATGAGGAAATCCATTGTTTATATCTCTATCTCTAGGTGTTTTTAGCCAATGGTTTATCAAATTGGTTGGAAGGTCCATTGGAATAAAGGGTTTGAATGTTAAGTTAGTTGGTAGGTTTATGAGGAAATCCATTGTTTGATTTTTTTTTTTGTGTGTGTTTTTAGCCCATGGTTTAATACACACATTCCCTTTGCCTAACCCCACCACAACTCACTCATTTATGTTAAGTTAGTTGGTAGGTTTATGAGGAAATCCATTGTTTGATTTCTTTAGGTGTTTTTAGCCCATGGTTTAATATAGACATTCCCTTTGCCTAACCCCACAAGAACTCTCATTTATGTTAGGAAGTTGTTTTCTTTGTAATTCTAACACTTTTCTAATAATCACATGATAATATAGTAGTGTCCCACTTTTTCTTATTTATAGTGTTTACATGATCTTTAATCCAAAATTTATTTGTTGGTAGATGTGAATTTAAGAATTTTTATATAATATTAGTTAAAATTTGAATTTAATTGATTATGATAAATATTTTTTAATTAGTCAATTATATTAAAATGATAAAAAAAATTATTATAAATTTGTTTTTTTAAATGTTTAGTGATAATTTCTAAATGTTTGAATAGTCAATAAAAATGAAACACAATCAAATACAAGATTAAAAAAAATCTTACTCATTAGTCTAGAAAAATTGTAAATTTTTAAGAGAACATTAAACCGAGAGGCTTATTTTACAACCCAGTTTGAGGGGATGTGTAAGTACGTTCATCCATAGACCCCTTTAAAATAAAAATAAATTATGCTCTAAATAGAACAATAATATCTACTATAATTAAAAAAAAATTAATATGTTGTAAAGTAATTAAAAGTAAAAAAATGTGTGAATAAAATGTTTAAACCTTATATTTTTGAAATAAATAAATTATTTGAAGATCTATGTTAACTAATTTATGTCGACATCAACTTCATATATATCTATATATAGAAAAAATTGTTAAAATAAAATATTTTAGTGCTATTTTTTTTTTTTTTTTTAATTATGGTTAAAACGTTTATTTGGTCATATCTCTATTCTATATAACATTTAAACATACAATTTAAACAATGAAAAATTACACATTGTATCCCTCTCGGCTCATGTTAGATTAATACTTAAGATAGATTTATGTTGGTACTCTTAATATTGGCACATGGATCATAAGCTTCATGTACTATAAAATTTAGTGTTTACCTCTTAATACTTATTTGATCACCTTAAACTGTTAAAATCACATGTAAAAATGAACATCATTAAACTACTAAATAAATTTTGTAGAATTTAAATCTTAACTAAAAAAATTAAACCCTATACTTTCCATCAATAATACAAACTAGCAATTTCCCTAAAATCACATGTAAAAATGAACATCAATTAAACTACTAAATAAAATTTGTAGAATTTAAATCTTAACTAAAAAAATTAAACCCCATACTTTCCATCAATAATACAAACTAGCAATTTCCCTAAAAGGTGCAAAGAGAGGCCGATATAATTCTTAAATTGAAAAAAAATGTACTTTGGTTTCCATATCAAGCAAATAATAAGTGAACTTTGGTTTGGAAGATTAAATTTTGGATGATGCAATTGTCTTTGAGCTTCACATTGAAAGCAACAAAGCATATGTTTTCCTAGTACATCATAGATCACTTTACTCAAAATGATAAGGCAAAATAACACATAAAAGATTCTATCCATGAGTTTGACAATCTTCTCGACATCTAGGCAAGTTTTTCCAACCTAAATTTACTTCTCTTGTTTTTCTCTTTTGGTCGTTCTCTATGTTAAATGTAATGAATTTTCCAAGAAGACATTTGTTTTCTACTTTTTGGGCAAATGCTCCTTCCTGCCCCATTTTTGTGACAGCTGGAAACTACTGCATCATAAAGCGCATATGCATGTAATCTTTGTACATTTTCTATAATACAATGTCTTCTAACTTACCAATATAGAAAACACACTATACAATATAATATAATGATAATATTTTTTTTTCAAAAGTACTCCAACAATATGCTTCTTATATACACTAAAGAAATACCAAAATTGTCCACTAAATCCCCATGTAAGAGACAAAAACATAATCAAATTCAATATCAAAACAAAAATATAATATGTCCATGGGGTCTTGGATAGATGGTGATCGGGTGATTTGTTAAGGCACTCTTTGATGTGAAGTCATCGGTTCAATTCCCCGATACCCTGCCTAGATCGGGGTGGTATAATGGACATGATGAAGATGTAGTCCTACCAAGATTACAAAAACAAAAACAAAAATATAATATGAATTTTAAAAAAATTCAAATCTTAATTGATTTCAATAATGAAAATATTAAATTTGTTCATTGATTAATTATAATTTTTAATCTTTCTCACATTGGTAAACTTTAAGATAAAATCACCTATATAAATTTAATAATATAAAAAATATATATTTTTATCTTTCCTACCTTCATGGAAAATAAATATCTGCTAATTTAAAAATATATAAAATAAAGTTATGATCATCTAATTGTGATAGTCGGGATGGAAGGGGAAAGGCCATGACTACTTGTCACTATCTACTTTTCCAACAACTACTTTAGGAAGCAGTAGTGCTTCTCAATCACAAGCCCTAAACCAGACAAATCAAGGAAGTTGTTGTCCATTAATTGTTGCTTAACTGTTGCTCTTGGTCTGACTAGTAGAGTATAATTGAAGTCTCAAGCTGTCCCATTTCTTTAGAGACATCAACAGTGGAAAAAGATGCATATTTCAAAACCCATCTCAATTGACTCTAGCTTTCCTGTACCCAAGCATTAGTTGAAGCAGGGAATGTTGAGAAAATGTCTACCAGAAGAGCTCTATCAAGAACACCTAATACTTCTTTTTTTCTAGAGGCCATTGAGATCGTAAATAAAGCATCAAATTCTTTATCTGCATCTAAATCCTCTCAACTCCTATTTTCTTCGCCTCTATGATGTCTTAGTTTCTCTTTTACTGCCCAGATAAGCCATCCTCTTCCTCCTGTGAGCCTTTTTTTTCTTTTATTTTCTCTTAATACGTGCTACTTCTATGTCAAAATTTTCTCTGAAGCCTCATCATCACTTTCTTCCACTTGGTCTTTGATTTCCTACCACCACACTCCTCTGCTTCTCCCTCTGATATTGTTGTTATTTTTCTTTTTCCCTTTCTGGTTTCTCATTCTCTTTCACTTATTTCAGAGAGGCACTCTACTTCTAAATTCTCATGTCAGGCATCTTTTGTTTCGAACTTAATTACTAAATCGTCGTTCCTTAACCTTTTTACTTCTCATTTGTTCTCATGTTTGCTAAACAGACTATGTGTGCTAAACATGTTCTTCTCCAATTAAATGTCTCTTTCCAATAGTAACTTGATAGACTCTCACAATGAAAATTTCTAATTTTGTTAACAAAAATTTACAATTTTACAAAATTTGATATTGTAAATAAATTTCTAAACCCTTGTTTTAATTGGAGCAACTCCATTCACAATTCCAACAATCTTTTATAAATCCTTTCTGAATTTTAAAGCAAGCTCACCATATTCCCATATTTACCACTTCTTTCTCGGTACTTTATGAAACTACTATTTCTTTGATTTTCATCTCATACTCTTATTCCTTTAAACCTCATTCTTAGATTTTCATACAAATTTACACCTAAATTAATACAATAATAATACAAAATTAATTTAAATTTAAAAATAATTTATAATATTTTAGAGTGATTTCATATCATTTTTTTTTATTAATGATGTGAGAAAAGTTGAAATTCACATAACTTACTATTAAAAAAAGGATAACATTAAAAATAAATTTAAAGAGATTTTAATTTGCTTAGTAATTCACTATATTGTCGACATCATCTAAAATTTTATTATTTACCATAGTTCATTAAAAAACTATTTCTGACTGTAAGATATGTTTGTTCGATATATCTTTACGGAAGTCAACTTTTTAACCATTAGTCCGTTAAAGACAAAGTCCCTATCTTGTTGGATAGGATTGGACGTGGACTCGATGAGTTTACTTTCATGTGGCAACATATAGTTAGTTGAGTAATATGATATACTCTACCTCGCCCTTTAAATGCGTTTGGTTAACCATGGCATGTAGCAAGTAGGGCACCTACTTTACTCTAGCTTGATAATAAGCTTGAATCTTCATGAAACATATAAGAGATGGAGTTACACTAAAGTTTGACTATACATGGGAGAGGTGGGAAGTCTAAGCCAGTGAGTATGTCAAACCAAACAGACTATATATTTATATTAGTAATTGTGTTTGTTTGGAAATTAAGGGCCTTTCTATCTTTATGGATATAGAGTGGTTGAACATTTAAAAGGTGTTTTTATCCATGAGATTTTATAAAGATTGAAAAATATAAGTGGTATAAAGATGGATAAAATACAAGTTGCAGTAGTTGGGGGTGGATTTTGTTTTTTAATAAATTATAGATTTTAATTTCTGTGTTTCACAAAAAAATTATAGAGATCATATTGTCTCAAATCTTCATGAAAAAGAAATTGTGTTTGTATTGTGGAAAGCACTGACAGAATTGTTCAAGAATAATAGTGACTATAGGAAGTTGGCGCTCAAGGATAAGCTTCAAAGTATGAAGATGCAAAAGAATGACACTATTTTGCAATATCTGAGCAAGTTCGCACAATGTCATGATGAACTTGGCAGGGTCAATGTTAATGTCCCGGAAGAAGACTTGGTAAGACTAGCCCTTCTAGGCATTCCCAAGAGATGGCATGGCTATCAAGATTCGGTGAATGGCAGGGAGAAACTACCGAATTGGGAGCACTTATGGTTCGATTTGGCGCAGGAGGAAATGGGGCAGAATACCAAAGATGGGACTTCATCCAAGGGAGAGGATGAAGAAAAATTTACAATGACTGGAAAGGCAAAGAAGGGAAAAGGGAAGAAATCTCAATCTAAACCAAAATCTAGTCAAGGGGGAAGGAAGAAAGATTTGTCCAAAATTAAATGCTTCCATTGTCATGAATTCGGGCACTATGCCACGAAGTCTCCACTCAAAAAGGCAAGCAAGAAGACCTCAGGAGGAGAAGCAGGTGAAGCCTTGGCTTCATATTTCAAGCTTGAATTTACCCTCATTACATGCATGGCCAACGTAGTTATGGGGATCATGTGGTACTTGGACTCAGATGCATCATTCCACATGATAAGGTGTAGATACTATTTCAATGGCCTGGAGGAGAAAGGTTTGCAGATGCACATCGAGATGGGGAATGATGGAAGGTATAGCGCGATCGGGATTGGTACAGTCGCCTTTCATAGGGAGTCAGGCTCCCCCATCAGGCTCAAGGATGTCATGTTTGTTCCCATCCTAAAGAAAATCTTCATCTTTTTTGCAGTTTTGGAAGACCATGGTTATGATGTGATCTTCAACAAAGGAAAAGCATTCATGAGACACATAGCCATGAGACATGTGAAGCAGATCAGGGTTAGTGTGAAGGACCTGTATAAGCTAGATGTGTAAGGTTGTGTTGCATTAAGCACAAAGGCATAGAAGGTGCAGAGTCATGATGTCGGTGAACTTTGGCACAAAAGACTTGGCCATTTGCATCATGGCACCCTGAAGATTATGCAATAGATAACCATAAGCCTCCCCAAAGGATCACTTGAGAAATAGGATGTATGCAAAGGATGTACTTTAGGGAAGTACACAAAATCCACATTCCATGATTGGAGAAACAAAGCACATGCAGTCCTTGAAAGGATCCACTCTGATGTTTGTGGACCTTTCTTGACAGCCTCCATTGCCAAGCACAAATATTTTGTCATTTCTATTGGTGACTTCTCACAGAAGTTTTGGATCTTCTTCATGTGGAAGAAAGATGAGACATTCTCCAAGCTCATAGAATTCAAGGCACTGGTTGAGAAAGAAATTGGAAAGAAGATGAAGGTTCTCATTAGCGATAATGGAGGTGAGTATGTGTTCAATGATTTTAAAAATTTCTATGCAAAAGAAGGAATTCGACAAGAGTTGGCAGCACCCCACAACGAACAGTAGAATGGGGTGGTTGAGAGAAAGAACCGTAGTATTTTGTCACGCGGAAAGAGTCATTAGTGCGGACACAACCGACCTTCCTAGAAAGCCTAAGACTTTCTAATGACAAACAAGACAAATAAGAGCAATCCTTCCCTAAATATGCTTTTACAATATGAGAAATCAAGTGTTTAGATCCTACCTGTAATCCAACGCTGTTGTAGTAGTCCAGCTTCGTTGATCCGGATGAGCTTCTCCTTCCCTTCGAAACCTGCATTCACCAACAATCAAACGATTAAATAGCACCTGAATATCACATAAAATAAAACATATTTAACATATAGACCAAGGAGTATATGAAACAACTCATTAATAACAAATTGTTGAGAAGAATGGACTAATTTGTATTAAAAGGTAACAAAAGGAACCATTACAACCTGAGCCTTGGTGTTGTGCAAGCTCCTCCCAGGGTCCACAAGAGTTCTCCCTTACTCTGATCAGCTCACCCACCTCCCAATGGAAACAAGTAAAGATGGTAATCTCTCCTCACAAGCTTCTATAAGGAAGTCCTAATTCCAGCAGCATCTACCCTTAGGAATGTTCAACTTTCAACCTCTCCTCCCTTTGGCCCAATGCCTGTATTTATAGTGCTCTAGAGGAAGTTATTCAGGTCCACCATCAATGGGATAAGCCCCTCTTTGGATGGGATAACTCCCCTCTTGATGGGATAAGTTCCTCTTTGGTAGGGATACATGAACCATCTGGAGGCGCTCCATACACGTCAAACAAGCTTCTAGAAGGCTCTAGAAATGACCACAAGTAACTTTTTTGGAGTGAAACTTGCGCCTTTTGACCTTTACAGGAGTACGCACCCATTGCTTTACATACAGAGCGTACAAGTACGCAGGTATTGTGAACTTGGAGTGCGTACACGCAGGTAAGGCTAAGAGAAACTGCGTACCCAGAGATATATAGATTTTTAATGACTTTCTCTCTTTCTTGAAGTTTGACATGGAGAGCAGAGGTATGAGGCTTGCCAAGGAGGATAGTATGACAGTTGATGGAGCCATACTAACTGTAAGTAGTCATGGTGACAAATTTTAGTGTAACACCCCACAACGAACAGTAGAATGGGGTGGCTGAGAGAAAGAACCGTAGTATTGTGGGAGTAGCGAGGGTGATGTTGCATGACCAAGGCCTACCTCTGCATTTGTGGATTGAGTCATGCAACACAACAGTCTATTTGCATAACCAAAGTCCTCATCGGATTCTAGGCATGATTATACTAGAGGAGGCTTTCTCGGGGATGAAGTCAGATGTGTTTCACTTCAATATTTTTAGAGCTTCTGTTTACTTCCATGTCTCCAAAGAATCAAGGAAGAAGGTAGAGTCAACAACATAATTGGGGGTATTTGTGGGTTACACAGAAACTCCACGCAACTACCATGTGTACTTTCCATCCCTTAGAATGAAAATTTTGCGAAGGGATGTAAAATTTGATGAGGAGAAAGCTACGTTGTGCCCTCTTGAGAGGGAGCTTCAGATCTGACTAGTAGAGGAGCTTTTAGCTCCAAAGGATGAACCTCAAGAAGTTGTGGAGAAACCACAAATTTAGGAGCAAAGAATGGAGATAATCACTCAAGCATAACCATCCAGAGAAGGTAGAAGAAGAACCAGGGAAGCTGAGAGACTTGTGTAGGATGTGAGGGAGAATGTGGGTGCTCCTCTAAATCAGTGCAGGTAGAGAAGGTCACCTAATTGGTACACTGACTACATGGCTCTAATGACTAAGCTTATAGAAACTAATCCGTCCTCTTTCGAGGAAGCAACAGAGAAACCTGTATGGGTTGATGCAATGGTGGAGGAATACAAATCCATTTTAAAGAACAGTGTTTGGGAAGTGGTCCCAAGACTAGTAGATAATTAAGTTGTGGGTTTGAGATGGATCTTTAAGGTGAAGTAGGCAGCAAACGGAAGCATAGAAAAATATAAGCCCAGATTTGTGGCCAAGGGGTTTTCTCAAGTTGAAGGGATTGACTATGAGGAGACCTTTGCTCCTGTAGCAAGGTACTCATTCGTTAGATCAATTCTTGCACTGGCTTTGCAGATGGGGTGGAAGATCCACTAGATGGATGTAAAAACAACATTCCTCAGTGGAGTTATTGAGGAGGAGTTGTACATCGAGAAACCATAAGGCTTTGAGACTTTTGATTAGGAGTCTCATGTGTGCAGACTCAAGCAAGCGTTGTATGGCCTCAAACAAGCACCTCGTGCTTGGTACACCAGGATCGATAGCTATCTCATCAGTTTAGGCTTCACCAAAATTGAAGCTGATGCAAATGTCTATCATATCTTGGTAGAAAGTAAATTGTTGATTATTGTATTATATGTTGATGATTTGATATTAACTGGTGATGAACAATTGATCAGATCTTGCAAGGAGGACCTTGCAAGGGAATTTGAAATGAAGAACATGGGTCTCATGCACTACTTCCTCGGGTTGGAAGTATGACAAGGTTATGAGGATTGTTTGTCTCTCAAGGCAAGTAGGTGAATGAGATACTACAAAGGTTCTGCATGGAGTTTTGGAAACCCATGGAGACACCTCTAGCAACAAACTAGAGGAAAGGGGATGCCACTTCAGGTGAGGAAGTGGATGCTATTGTTTACCGGCAGTTGGTGGGTTCATTAATGTATTTTGTGGACACACAACCAAATATGTGCTATACGTTCAACCAGCTGAGCCAAGCTATGGTTAGGCCAAGCAAATTACTTTGGAGGGTAGCTAAGCATGTTCTACGGTACCTCAAAGGCACTACCCAGTGTGGACTATGGTACAAATAGACAGAATAAGTGAAGTTGTGTTGCTTCACAGATGTAGATTGGGTGGGAAGTCCATCAGACTGAAAGAGTACATTAGGTGGAATTTTTAGTGTTGGGTCTGCAGTTGTTTCCTGATACTTCATGAAGTAAAGATCTGTGGCGCTCAGCTTAGCAGAAGAAAAATACATGGTTGCAAGTCAAGTAGCATATGAGGCAATCTAGATGAGAAAGACACTTGTTGGATTGTTTGGTTAGATGATGGATGCAACTGTGATCTACTGTGATAATCAAAGTTGCATCATGCTCTCTGAGAATCTTGTTTTTCACGATTGATCCAAGCATATAGATATGCGGTATCACCATTTATGGGATTGTGTGTAGAGGTGGATAATGTTGTTGTAGTACATTTTGATAGAGGACCAAGATGCAAACATTTTGACAAAGGCCTTGTCAAGAGGGAAGTTCGAGTTCCATAGGTGCAGGATAGGGGTGGTTGATAATCCATTTCTTGTTGAGAGGGATTGTTGAAAAATGCAACAAGAAATTCTCAATTTGATTTTGTCTTGATTAAATTTAGAAAATTTGAATTTCCACATCATCAGACAACTTGGATGCAGTTAACTTGTGTGACATGGCTTGTGTCACCTAGTTTACTCAGTAAATTCGAGTTGGAGGAGTTGGAGTTTAGTTAAGAATTTTTTATTGCTAATTTTTAACAATCAAGGTTAGTTATCTCACGCTGTTTTCAGTTAAACTAGTTCCAATCGTTGGAGGAACTAGTGGAGGGTTAGCTATGCAGTGGGACTTCAGTCAAACTTAGTGATCATCCAGTTAATTGATCAATCAACCCAAAATAGTTAGTGCATGCTGAGAATTCAAGTTACCCAATTGAGGTGGATATTACAAGGCAATGTAACATCAATTGTAGACTATTCCGGATTGTATAAGTGTTGCATGCAACCTAATGATCAACCTGAGGAATTGTGCAATCCACTATGGAGAAATTCCTAAATAATAGGGGCTTAATTTCTCAAGGAATTGCGCAAGGAAATAGGGGATCAAGAAGACGATCAAATTGACTAAGTTTGGGTTAGAGCTTCTCAGTGAGTAGAGAAATAGGTTATTCACTTGCAGGTTGTGCTCAGTTGAGGAAAGCAACTGTAATACACCTCTATTCATCAGATTAATGCAAGTAGGAATTGGGGTTTTTAGCAATTTTCTTTCCCCGGGAAAAATACTTGTTGCATGTGTATGATTTCTTATTGCATGTCTAAATTTTTTGTTCTAAATTGTGAATTACTTTCTGCAAAGCAGTGGAGTAGGTTTGTGTCTTATGGTTTTGATTAAAACTTCATGAGCAGTTGCAAATATACATCGTAATTTCTACAATTATGAATACTTCCCGAGTTAAGAGGGAGCATTGAATTTTGTAACTATGGTCGGTCTTCATAATGTATATTTTTGGCCTTTTATGTGTTTATATTGATTATTCTAAAACATGTTCTTCATGCTAGAGTCAAAAGAAAAAAAATATATTTTTGAATCATGTCCATTCAAACTTTTAAAATAAAAAATTTGAAATTTTCACTCCAAAGTTTGTCAAGTCGGCCTCTCTCCAAGTCAAGTCAGCCCAAGAAAAGTCACACCCATTCGACCCAACAAAACACTATATATATAGACAATATTCAACCTCCTCCACAAGGCAGCAATTTGATCTCTCTCATCAAGAATCTTATGGGAAAGAAAGCCTAGGACAAGAAGGGAAAGGAGGGTGAATTCATCTCTTCTATATCTCTTTATAGCTTGCATGTGTGGAAGACACACTCTCTCCAACTCACATTATTTTTTGGGTAGTTTCTATTGTAGGGGCCGAAAAATTATGGGCTTCTAGGTAGAACAAGCCAAGATGAAATTTTGCGTAGGGTAGATTAGAAGAGCAGGTTGCTAGATCAGATTGGAAGGCTTGATATGTAGGGTTTGACCTTAGATTTTTTTAAGGCCAGTTTGACCTAATTGTTGACTATAGGTCTAGGCGTGTCTCTTGTTGAACAAAATAATTTCTCTTTTGAAAATGTTGTTGGGGTTTTCCCCTTAGTGGGTTTTCCCACGGTAAATCTTGTGCTCTCTTTGTGTATTGTAATCTCTATTGTTCTACTGCTTTTGTATGGTTGAATTTCTAAAGTATAATTGCTTAATGATATACTAAAAAAAATTAAAAGAAGATCAAAATCATTATAATTAATTATCATTTTTCAGAAATATTGTGTTTGTATCTATAGCACTTGAAAAATAACACTAGCTTCCCTTAGACCAAGTATACGAGCTTTGACTTGTTGTGATTTAAGTTATCTACCTCGCATCTCAACCACATCAAGACATCCTTTGATGGGATCATTCACACAATGCTATCCAAGGCTCAACTTGAACACACCAAGCAAAAATACACTAGTAACACAACCAACAACATTCATTGTGACATGCACAATGATTGATCCATGAAGTCCATTCACCAATCCTCAACACACATGAGAAAAATGGACAAGACATTTGTTTATATCTCAACTTTCTATGGCACATGTAGAATCTTAACATCCAAACCAACACCACTACTTTCTCATGTAGAATCTAACATAATGCTTCTTTTTTTTGGAGCACTTCCACAATGTCCTTGGTCACTTGCAAAGAATGCAGCGAGTACAACTACATCTTCCACCTCTAGAATCATGCATATACTTGGCATCTTTGTTTGGTTTTCAACCTTTGCATCTTCAACATCCATATTCATTATTTGTCTTGAACCTATATGTATTTGTTTCTGTTTTTAGAGTATGTAATTGTAACAAAATAACTCGATTGTAGATTTTGTAATATTCTAGAAATATGGAGAACATTCAAGTGAGGTAAAAGAGTTGGCTTCGCTCATGTATGTTAGATGGAATATCCAAAATCTGCAATCTACATAAGGATAACCACCTAACATATCCATGAGAATAATGTTACCATAAGAAGACTATAACTGGCCACTGGAGGCACCTTCACTGGAATCTCAAGCAATGAGAGATGTCAAAGCCACATCATAAGTAGATTCAGATTCTAATTGTCACAAATCTTTCCTTTATACACTTAGAAAATACCAACAATTATACGCATCAGTTGGCATATGCTTTATTTGCATCCTTTGTGGCTTCAATGGCATCTGATTTTGTGGTGCGATTCCACTCTCCAATGACCACATAGCATTATAATCTTCTTGGTGGCTTGATCTCTCCCAGAATGTATTCATAAGTCTACCTCTCCATAAATGAGTTGAAAGGAACCATTCAACACTAGCTCATTGACTTGAAGAACTTGTGATTTTACAACATTTACCAGATTCCACCTCCTTTGCACATCGGCCATGATTTCATAGGTCTACTCTCTTTTACAAATAAGATATTTGAGGTAACAACAACTAGAGAAACACAATTTGTAGTCATTTGAATGCACCACAAGAGTTCCTTACCAAGACTCGTATTCTACCCAACCTGGGAGAGTACAACAAGAATTCAAGATCCCTCGCTTTTTTTCTTCTTTTTTTGTATATTTAAATGGTGGACGAAAATTCAAGGCAATTGTAGCATTACAAACAAAAATGGCACATAATAAAAAGATAGGATAAGCCTACTGACGCTGAGGAATGGCCATTTTTGGCCAGAATCTGGGCAATTTTTTTTTAATAAATTTTGTAGGAGTGTTTAAATCATGTTTTTGAAGGTGAAAATGGATTTAGCACTATCAAAAACTTTTGGGACACCCAAAATCTTGAAATTTAACAAGTGTAACCTGGCCTTGCCGAAATTTATCAAAATATTGCCCAAATTTTCATGATTTTTAAGACAAAAAACCAATTTGGTTAAACTACAGCGAAAAAGATATACAATGATCTTAAATATTTTTGTGTTTTTTTGTGCCAAATTTATTTTGAATTTGATTTTTTTTTGAAATTTTACGTAATGTAATTTACAGCCCTAGACATTTCAAATACAGATTTCATTAGCAAGTCCTATGAACGGTCCATCCCCTATAAAGATCCCAGCAATCGTGCCACGATTCATGGGAGTACATTAAAAAAAATCGTTATCTTTATCATTATCGTACGCTGAGCTGGCAGCCCTGCGTCTGATTAGGATTAGGTCATTGGCGCTTAACAGAAATTGCTGTTGTTAACACCTTTCTAATAATCACATGATAATTTAGAACTGCCCCACTTTTTCATATTTGTAGTGATTACTTCATCTTTAATCCAAAATTTATTTATTGGTAATATTTCAATTTAAGAAATTTTATATAATATTGGTCAAAAATTAAATTTAATTAAACATATAATAAATTTTAAAATGAAAATAAAAATAAATAAATTATAAATTATTTTCTTTAAATGTATAGTTTTTAAGTGAGTAATTTTTAAGTGTGATTTTTAGAAAAAATTTCAGTTTTGTTTCTAATTTAATTAGTCTAGAATCTAAAAATGTTTAAATAATTAATGTATTCTTAATATTGGCACATGGGTCATCAGTTTCATTTATTATAAGGTTTGTTAGTCCTAACATTGTTAACTCGTCTAGAAAATTTATGATCAGTTTCGTATATTCTGAAATGTAAGTATATACAAAACTCTCATAAAAAAGAAGAAGAGGTCATATATTAATAAAAAACAAGAGAATCTTCTTCATCCTCTAAAGTTGTGCCCATATACAAAGCTCTCATAAAAAAGAAGAAGAGGCCATATATTAATAAGAGACAAGAGAATCGTCTTCATATTTCTAAAGTTGTGCCCAAAAAGTTTTGGCAGAATGTGCTTGTTCACAAATCAAAAGATAATCATTCGATCCCCTTAGAGAATTGGGACATCTATCTTAAGAAGTTGTATGACTATTTGGACACCATGGACACCATCATAAACACTCCTATTAAGGAAGATATCTTTTCTCTAGAAGACGTTGAGTTTGGGATTAATAAGCTTGCTAATGGGAAAGCTAAAGATATTGAAGGATACCAAGCTGAAAACTTTAAAATGGGAAGGTCTACCCTCATTCCTCATCTCCACAAACTTCTCAATTTGCAAATAAAGCATGGATTCCCTAAGCCTTGGACGCAAAGCCTTATTGTGATTATCTTTAAAAATGGGGACAGAAACGTCCCCTCTAACTTCACGACTATTATGATTAGCCAAACTTTATGGGCTCATTTTGGAAAAGAAGATTAACCTTTGGCTTGAAATCCATGGTAAAAGAGCTAAAGGGAAAGTTGGTTTTAGGAGACATCACTCGACTACCGACCATCTTGTCACTCTCAGGATCATTGTCAAGGAATGTCGTAATAGTAAAGATGATCTCTTCAGTTGTTTTTTGGAATTTAGAAAATCCTTTGATAATTTTCCTCAGGATAAGCTTTGGAATAGACTTGAGGAGATAATGTTTCCCCCTGAGTTGAGGATTCTTGTGATCTGCCTCTATGAGACTGTTGTTGCCAAACTTAAGACCAATGAAGGGTGGTCTAAAGATAGTAAATGCAATATTGGGGTTAAGCAAGGGTGTCCCTTATCCCCTACCATTTTTAGCATTTACATCAATAAGCTAGAGGAGTGTTTGGAAACTGCGGGTTGTAAGGGCATCGAGTTTGCTGGTATAATCATTTATCTTCTCCTCTATGTTGATGATATCATTCTTCTTGCCAAAAGCCATGATGACCTAGACAAGCAACTTAATACTCTGCATTATTACTGCTCTAAGATGGGTATGACAGCTAATACCAACAAAATTAAAGTCATGATAATTAAATCCAAAAATATGACCCTTTGTAATTTCGTCTATGATAATAATTGCTTAAAACAATTTACTTCTTCTAAATATTTGGGTATTGACATTCCTCATTAGGTCAACTGGAATTATAACATTGAGAAAAGGATTATTGGAGGTTGGAAAGCTCATTATGAGCTTGAAAACAATTGCAAATTGACCAATCTTTGTGTTTGGAGTAAAAAAAGGTTCCTTTTTTAGACTCTCATGACCATTGTTGTCTTATACAGATGTGAAGTTTGGGGTTGCAGTATATCTAGAGAGTCATGGAGAAAGATTGAGATGTTTGAAAAGAAATTCATAACCTACGACCTCAAGATCAAGGGAAATACTCCCTATCCTATCCTCTTTATCGAAGCTAAAATTTCCCCCATTGTAAGCATGACTATGTTTAAGTATATGATGTATAAGAAGAATCTTTACAACATGGAATGCTTCCCACAATTGCTTCTAACTTTAGTTAAAACCCCCGCCTCCACCTCAAGCGTGGGTGGCATAAGGATGCCTAGTCTTGGCTCAACCATTGGGGGGTAAAGGAGAGAGAGGGAAGGCTTCCTAAGTGCACTATGTGCTCAAGGGAGAGAGGGAGGGCGCAGGGCGCACTCCCGAAGGCCGAAGGTTGAGGCTTTGTGCCTTTGGGGTGCGCTCATGCGCTTAATAGGCCTCAAGAAGGGCACAAGGTGCACTCTTAAAGGTTGAAGGATGGAGCTTCGTGCCTTCAGGGTGTGCCAGTGTGCTCAAGGAGGGTGCACTTCTTCGAGTCGAAGGAGTGCACTTAAGGAAGACTTAATCATTTTTGGAGGGCGCAGTTCAAAGAAGGAAAGGGGATTCGTGCCTCTGGAGTGTGCCCAGCTCTCAAGGAGGGTGCACGGTGCACTTTTGAACAACGAATGGTTTCCCATCAAGGCTTCAGAGTGCGCTCAATTGTTCTTATCCTTAATTGGGTCATTTTGCAACTGAAATTTGTCCAAGTCTAGATGATTGGTCAAGGGGTGAGAAAGATGAGTTATAGACATAAAATCATGTGCGAAACATACTCTCATTAATAAAACTTATAAAAACTTTATAAACAATGAATATACATAAAAATAGAACTTTACACACTTTCCCCAAGTACAAACATTGAAGTGTGTGTGACTCCGACCCGAAAGTGTCGTTTAACAACATTAAAGGTGTTAAAACCATAAAATGTGTATAGAGATGTTCTAGTCAACGCGACAACGCTTGAGAACATTCAAGAACACTTAAGACATATGAAACAACACAAAAAGATACTTAGAAACTAAAGAAACACTTGATATGACCCTGAAGTAGGCTGCAAAATTAAAATGTAGTGAAATTTTGGAGGGTATTGCAGCAACGACAACACGCTTCTAAGTGGTTTGTCTGAATTCTTCTACTTAGGGCATCAATGACCGTGTTTTCTTTACCCTTTATGTACTTGATTTCAAAATCAAATTTGTTGAGCATGGCCAACCATATTTATTTCCTAGCATTCTATTTTGGTTGTCCAAACAAATACTTGAGTCCACTATGGTCGGTCATGAGCATGAATTTCCTGTTGAGGATGTAATGCCTCCACATTTTCAAAGCATGAATAATGGCAGCTAATTCTAAGTCATTAGTCACGTAATTCACCCCGTATTCATTCAAATTCCTTGACTCATAACATACTAGCTTCCCTTCTTTCATTAGAACTCCACCAATTCCTTCATTGCAGACGTCTGTAGACACTATGATATCCTTGTCAATATATGCAATTCTCAGTACTGGTGCAGTTATAAGTAACCACTTGATTTGTTCAAATCTTTCAGCACATTTTGCATTCCATTTGAATCTCTTCCCTTTTATTTATAATTCCTAAATTACATGGCCCACCTTGGAGAAATTTCAGACGGATCTATTGTAATAGCCTGCCAAGCCCATGAATGACCTAACTTCATCCACATTCCTTAGGGTTGGACATTATCTTATGGATTCTATCTTTTCAGTGTCAACTGAGATTCCTTCCTTGGAGACAATATGCCCCAGATAGTGTATATGTGACTGGAAGAAACCAAACTTACTAATATTTACATATAACTTATGCTCTCTCAGTACTTGTAATACTGCAGCTAGATGCATCTTGTGTTCTTCTTCTGACTTTGAGTATATCAATATGTCATCGACGATCACAATGACATACTTGTCCAAATAGGGATGCAACACATTGTTCATCACGAACATGAATGTTGTAGGGGCATTGGTAAGTCCAAAGGGTACCACTACAAACTCACAATGCCCATATCTTGTTTAAAAGGCAGTTTTATGTATATCCTCCTCCTTGATCCTCATTTGATGGTATCCTTATCTCAGGTCAATATTAGAGAAGATTGTCGCCCCCCTAATTTATCAAAGAGGTTATCAATTCTTGGCAATGGATTTTTTTTCTTGATGATCACTTTGTTTAGCCCTATGAAATCAATGCATAGTCTAAGAGTTCCATCTTTCTTTTTCATGAGTATATAGGTGCTTCCCATGGGGACACACTTGGCCTTATGTAGCCTTTGTCAAGCATTTCTTTCAGCTCCAACTTCAACTCAACCAACTTTGGGGTGCTCATTTTTTATGCGCCTTGGATGTTGGTGTCGCCCCAATCACTAGATCGATAGAAAAATCTCTCTCTATGTGAGGAGGCAATCTAGGAACTTATACTGGAAAGATATATGTATACTGCCACAAAACTGGGTATCTTTGTAGCATTTCAACTTCCTCACCTCATATGGCTTGGTCAACTTCCTCATCCTTGGAAATTTAAATTGTAAACAACATGAATCCATTTCAGTTGTTGCATTTAGGTTGCATAACAATGATTAACTTCAGTGAAATGGGATTTTTCTTTCCCTACAACACTCTTTTTGCTCCTCTCTCATGCAAGCATTCAATTCTTTTTCCATAGCAATCTTGGGTTTGATGTAAGTATAACCAATCCATGCCCAATAGAATATAATACACACCCAAAGGCAGTACATTCAAGTGGGTTGTAGTGGGCATGTCATTGAGCTTGAATTAACATGACCTTACCCAGTGGCTGATCAGTCACTTCATTCCAGTTTCCAATTGAACTAGCAAAGGTTATTTATGCACTTCTTTGACTAGATTGCATTTCTTGACGAGCTTTGGGCTAGCATCACTATAGTTAGAATTTGGATCAATAAAAATGGAAAAAACTTGTTCTTGCAACTTACCTTCCATCTCAATGATGGATGTCTGGTGATATGCTTGGCAGTTATCCACTATGGTGTAAATTCTGGGTATACCCCGAGCCATTTCACCCATAATGCTTGCCTCCTGAGTACTGTAAATATTTTGTTTGATGTCCTACTGATGAGGACAATCTCTCCTTCTTTGCTTCTGACCACAATTACGACACCTAAGCGATTCAAAACCTTCGAACTTGGGTGGTGTTGTTCTTAGTTGTTGCATTCTTTTTCTAATAGTGACATTGATTTTCCGCTTAAGACATTTTGGCTAATATGGGTTTTTACCTTCCTTCCTTTCTGAGCTTTTCCTGGGCTAATTTCTCTTATCTCTGGTGTTACCCTTGGCCTACCAATTACCTCTGGTATCAGGCCTACGTTGAGCTTGTTGATAATAGTGTTCTATCTTCTTGATATCTCCCTTCAAAGTTTGTGGCTTGAGCAACTCAATTTTGTCTTGGAATGCCATAAGCAACCTACTGAAAAATCTTTGGCTTTTGGATTTTTCATCCATGATATACGACACATATCTCAATGGTTCCAAAAAATTAGTGACATATTCATCACCAGTTAACTGACCCATTTTGAGCTCATAAAAATCTTTGGCTTTGCCATCATAGTAGTGGTTAGACAAATATTGTTCTCTTAAGAGCTTCGAAAACTCCTCCCATGTTAGTTCTTTCTCATCAATATCCTCGACATTCTTCAAGTCCTCCCACCAAATATCAACTTTTCCTCTTAAGTTGTAGGTTGCAACTTTAGCTTTCATGTTCTCAGAATAAGCATGTATTCTGAATAATTTCTTCATCCCAAGACTCTGCATCTTATTCTTTCTTCATATCCCCATAAAATGTAGGTGGTTTGTGAAGAATTTGATATCTAAACTAACTAACAACAACAAATAAATAAGACTGAAATCAAAGCATAACTGAAATTGAAACGTTTAAGAAAAAGTTCAGCATAGAGGCAAATCTCATGTCACTATTTGATGCAAAAACATGTAAAGAAAAACTAATCTAAAATCAACCGGTTGAACACACTTGCATGAATGGAAAATCTAGACTATCAAACTTGAAAGCAATAAAATGACATACATGAATGAAATCAAAGCAAAATTACAAAATGAAATCTACTCTACCTTACATTATAATATGCTCCATGACATCTACTTCACATCTCCTTCCATGTTGAGAACATCAAAGCTTTATTCAAATTCTTCAAAATTACAAAGTGCAACAAAGCTCTCCAAAGCTTTCTAAAGCCATCAAGGAAGAACTACAAACTCCAAGCTAAAGAACTAAAAAGCCAAGCTAAGCCAAAACTAACAAGCTAACAAGCTAACAAACTAACAAATGAAGGAGAGATATCTCCTATTTATACAAAAAGATAAGAAGCCATCTCATTAATGAGAGTCCATGAATCTCTCCCTCTTCCTCTAGAGTCCTAATCAAAATAGGAACTGATAAGACACATGTCTTCTTAGAGTTACAATACAATTAGGAGATGTGACACATATCCTCATGATCTCATGATTCTCTCCACTCAAATTCGAATTTGGCCTTAGAGTGCCACATAAGGGTCTTCTAGAAACCTCCTTTTAACCTACACATGTCAACAATCTCAACCCACTTGTTAGGTATAAGCATATGCACATTATTTTCTAATTTTTAACCACAAATTCACTTAAAAGGCTAAGAATTAATAAAGTTTGGAAAAACATAAATGTGGTCCAATGATAATGAAAGTGGGATGGATGTAGTGACATAGTAGTGAAATGGAGGTGAAATGTAGGTGATATAATGGACATAATAGTGAAAGTGTAATGGAAATGAATGACATTTTCAAGACCCGACAGTTTGTATTTATTAAACTCCTCAAGCATGTGATCCTTTTCTCTTCTGATGGTGAGAATGGTGGTGCCTTCGAACAATAGAACAGAATAGTTTGCTAGAATAATACACTTGTGTGCTAGGTCTTCCCCTTGGGGTTCTCAAAGGTACATCCCCTGACACGGTGTCCTCATTGCCTTGCATCTGTCTCCTTTTGGATATGGGACCATTTTCTCCATTGGTGTTTTGTCTGTATTCATGAGGGTATTTCATGTCTCTACGAATGGTTCTCATTTTATATTTCCTTTGCCTCAGCCAATCAAAGAGACTCTGTAGGATGGCTGCATTTATTTTCGCCTATCTTTCTTGAGCTCTCACTAACCTTTCATTGTCAACTTAAATGCTTATCATCTCAACTCTCGGGCTTCTCAAGGTAACCATCCAGTCTGGGGAGTGGTTCCCTTCCCCTTAATCAACTGATATTTACTCATCATTGGATTTGTTCCCATCATTTCCATGTTGTGATTGGTCGGAGCTATTTTCAACCATTCCAGTCCTCATAGTTGCGTTCACTTGGATATTTTGCGATGATTGTGAAGTGTTGTCAATCACACACATTGTTAGCCACACAATTATGACTTTAAGTTCAACATTCATGGTTCAACCATGGAGGTATATGCTGCGACAGGGCAATCAATGTTAGTGTGAATACATACATACATACATACATACATACATACATACATACATATACATCATATTAAATGCAAGAGTCATTTAAACCTATTATTTTCATCAAATAAATCAACATCCATTCAATAACAACAACAACCTAACAATTTAGACCAACTTTAACAGTTACTCGATCGTTCTCAAAATCATCGCTTGTTGGTGATTAAGCCCATCTAGTCCAATTGTCAAACTTTCGCTCTAATACTACTATCTAACACATCTAACCCACTCGCTCCCATTAGTAGGGGCGGGCACTATGCAATTCCATCTTCCACAGTATAGTCGTGGGAAAGGGACCTTAAAAATTTCAATCATCTCTCTCTAGACTATCTTTATATATATATATATATATATATTTTTTTTTTTTTTTTTTTTTTCTTTTGGAAACTCAAAGTACACACACCCCAACTTTACCTATTTCTTACTGCCATGTGGAAACCCACCATAGACCCACATGATAGATTAGGTGTGCAGATAATCAGACTACCTTGTGTGTTCCCCTTGGTCAGTCCAAATATCAAGCTCCGTCTTAGTCAGAGTCGGCCCTACCACATGCCCGACGTAACCTATACATGAACGACTCGACCCCCAACTTCTGACCTATTCAAGGTCATCCTTACCGTGCACATGTCGTGACATTTACAAAATAATCTGATCCTCACATTTTGATCTAGTAAGGGTCAGTGTTATTCATCCTTCGGTGGAGCCCTCTCCATGACCGCTCACCACCCAACCTCCAACCCTTCGACTTATCGCTTCCTAGAGCCATTTCACTTGGTTGATTTTTGACCATGTGATCTCAAAAACCAATCATCAGTTTCCATGCTTAGGGTCACTTCTCTAATTGGATAATATGTTCAAACTTTAAGAATGTGTTGCAACTCTATGTTGCTCATCGACGAAACTCTCTGCCCTCATCATGATTCGACTCTAGGATCTCGCCCCAGTAGTCTACGATACATATTGGAAGGCTAGCCTTATATTTTGGAGGATTGCTTCTTCCCCTGGTTCTAATCAACATGATTTGATCTCTTTAGTTATGGTGCAGACTCAAAGGTCCTTCCCTCCTCCTTTCTTTCGAACGAAATTAGTTTCGATAGTGAGAGGTAACCCTTCATCACAGTGCTACCCCTACTGAGCTTGGGTAAGGGAGTTTACAATGAGCCTTAACCCGTCCTGATTTCCCCGAATTTGGATAGGGTATTCCAGGCATGCCGAAATAGGTGCTCCTGTAGCCTTTACCTACTAAGATATTGGGGTGAAATCATGAAGGGGTTCCACCTCTGCTGCCACACATCGAAGGTGCCAAGATCCTTTTCAGGACTACAAGAAGCTCCATGGCGTTGTATAGAACCTTCGACTTTCCCAGCGTCATTGCTAAAATACCAACATTAGATTCCTCGCCTACAAAGGATGCAAGGTTAGACATACCTTCTTATAGGGGCCTCAACTTTTCCTCTCTTAGGAATAGCGGATTCAATCAACCAATTTTTTTTCTCTAATGCACTGATCCAATGTTAAGGTTAAGGGTTCTTTAAATTGCTCAGACCCTCCCCATATAGGGTTATCTGTTCTATCTATTCTCATTAATAAGAAAAAAGAGTCTACAAGCCCTCTGTTAATTTTAGGCCACCACTCAGGCCTCTGAGGCCTTCATCATAGTCAGTGGCATGTTTCCTCTTGTTAAATATGTGTTGCTCTTAACACACTTTGGCATATTTCTTAGAATATTATATGATTCAGGATTACATCTATATATTCATTGTTTTTTGTATATTGTATGTTAATACGTTAATATGTTCCATCATAGGAATACCAACAAGTTGCTCACACAATAATGATTCTTGGTTCAGGGGTTCATCCTCCCATCCCTTATTCATCAATACCATTCTTTTTAATGAACAACACACATAGGCTGCAATACCTAACACGCCCAACGTTGTGATGCATTAAGAGACATGCATTTAATTGTTCAGTAATACATATATGAAATACCAACACAAATTCATAGCATGCATTATGATTCATTATCAAATAATAAATACTTATTGTTACTCCTTGCAAGGAAACTGAGCCTGGGACAAGGACTCTCCACCCAATTGTATATAACTGCAACCACAATTACTTGTTGTTGTCACCTCCGAGCCAGATTCCATACTTTGGGAGGGATGCTTGCTTGAGGAGGTATCATTCAGCTTCCTATGAGTGTAGGGACTCCATAGGACTTTCCTTCCTTAATCTCAACAATTGTCTATCATCCTTTATCAACATCGCGGGTCCATAGGTGCTCCACCTCACCCTAAGTGGACATACACAGTTATTCACTCCTTCCAGGAGTCAAGAATCCACT
Source organism: Pinus tabuliformis (assembly GCA_031772625.1). Taxonomy (NCBI): domain Eukaryota; kingdom Viridiplantae; phylum Streptophyta; class Pinopsida; order Pinales; family Pinaceae; genus Pinus; species Pinus tabuliformis. The sequence continues at coordinate 458,986,559 of CM062820.1, forward strand.
GTCACCACAGTGTTCAACAAAGTCTACCTTGTAATATGCTCTAGGATGGTCTCTTCCCAAGCTGTTACAGAGCTCCAGAGACATCTACCTCAACCCGCAACCTCCAAGGGAGCCAATCTATTATAGGGCTCCAGATATTTTATCCCAACCCACGACGTCGAGGGACCAAAGTTGTTACAGGGCTCTAGAGAACTTTGTCTCAACCCACATCCTCCAAGGACCCAAATTGTTACAAGGATCTAGGGATTCTATCTCAACCCACAACTTCCAGGGGCCCCAAGCTGTTACAGGGCTCCAAAGACTAGTAGCTCAACCCACAACCTCCAGGGAATTTGAGAACCAATCCCCTTCTCTTCTCTTCAACCATATCCATTGACTTTCCCAACTGAAATTGGAGGTTTCAACCAAATTTTTCACCTCTGACTTTCTCTTTGAATGCCTTCTTATCTCTCCTAATGAGGTTCCTTGGTGCCCTTCTCATTCTTCTTTCCTCCTTTGTGTCGAATGTTTCCCTCTCTTTTCTGAAATTTCTTGCTGCCTTGAAAATTTGTAACCCCTATTCTTGGACCTACATTTTTGTCCTTTTTGTCCTTGTTACCCTTGCTCAAGCAACATGAGTTATGGTTTGTGTACCTTCTGTTGCAATTCATTCAATTTTAAGGGTTGTTTCATTAATTTCATGCACCAACAATATTAATGGTTGTCCAAGCAACTCCAAATTTCTTGCACTAATTTTCTACATCCCAAGGAAGTCATCCTCCTTCTCAGCTCCTAAATTTGTGTCCCTTGACTGAACTCCCTTTTTTTCTTTCATATTCATAGTGTGATTACAATTCCTTTTACGATAGAGCCTCGGGTGGGGTTGTCACATTCCACTCCCCCTTGCAGTAACACCGCCCTCAGTGTTCTTTCACCCATAGGCCATAAAAATTTCAAAATGCAAACAAACTATTTCATGGAGCCTTATATACACAACTATATAGAATGTTTACAATACATACACAGTTATTGACATAGTAAAAAAGAAAGGGAAATCTTCCTTCATGGCATCAACCGTTTCCCACGTGGTCTCCTTTGGGCCGAAGTGCTTCCACTACACCTTGACTTGTTCTATGGCTCAATTTTGGATCTTGAGACTCCTCCAGTCTAGAATGCACATTGGTTCTGGATAGAAATCCCCTTCTGGTTCCACTTGTAGCTCATACCAATTGATCACATGATTAGAGTTCGATACATATCTTTTAAGTAAAGAAACATGAAAAACAACATGAATTATAACTGAAGGAGGTAAAGCCAATATATATGCCATTAGTCCAATCCTCTTAAGGATTTCAAATGGTCCACGGTATCGTGTTGCCAACTTGGCACACGTCCCAATTCTTAGGGAGCTATTCTTAGGTTTAATTCTTAGATAGGCATGATCTCCAACTTGGAACTCTTTATGCATCCTATGTTGATATGCATAACTTTTTTGTCTATCATGTGCCACCTTTAGGTTCTGCTTTATGATCTGAACCTGTTGTTCCATATCTCTGAGCATATCTAGTCCCACATGGAGTCTGTTAACTGGGTAACTCCAACTAATAAGAGTATTGCAATTTTTTCCATACAGTGCCTCAAATTAGCTCGTCCTTATGGATTCTTGGTACCCATTGTTGTATGCAAACTCCACAAGTGGAATATATTATTCCCACTGCTTGGGCTGGTTCATTATATACATTTGTAACATGTCTTCAAGGATTCTGCTGATCCTCCCCATTTTCCCATCTATCTATGAATGATAGGTTGTGCTAAATGCCAATTCCATTCCCAATCCTATGAACAATTCCTTCCAAAATCTGGAAGTAAATCTAGCATCCCTTTATGATATAATTTTCTTGGGAATGTCATGTAACCTCACGATTTATTTTATGAATATTAGTGTCACATCACTAGCTAGTTTAGTGGTTATGATTTCTATGAAATGCACTTCCTTTCTCAACTTTTCCACCACTACCATAATTTGCATCATGATATATGGATGATTTTGGAAATCATGTAATAAAATTCGTCAAACTTACCTCTCATTTCCATTCTAGTATGGGGATAGGTTGTAACAATCCTGTCAGGTGTCTGCATTCAGGCTTCACCTGCTCGCATTCTATGCATCTTTCCATGAAGTCAACCACTTCCTTTTTCAAATTTGGCCAATAATAAGACTTTTTTATCATTATAAGGGTCTTCTAGTATCCCAGATGACCCGAATAAGGCTTAACATGGAATTATCTCACTATCAGTTCTTTCATTTCCTCATTATTAGGCACATAAACCCTGCCTTTGAACCTGATTAGCCCATCCTCATTAAGGCTATATTCTTCATCTTCACCATGTTGTAGCAACTTTTCTCCCAATCGTAGGTATTTTTCATCTTGAAGTCCAATACTTTTGATCTTATCTGTCAAGTTAGTCATGTAAGAACTTATCGTTGTTAAGTGGTTTGTCTGAATTCTTCTACTCATGGCATCAACGACCTTGTTTTCTTTACCCTTTGTGTACTTGATTTCAAAATCGAATTTGCTCAGCTTGGCCAACCATCTTGCTTACCTAGAATTCAACTTTGATTGTCCAAACAAATACTGGAGTCCAATATGGTCAATCATGAGTGTGAATTTCCTATCGAGGAGGTAATGCCTCCACATTTTCAGAGTGTTTATGATGGAAACTAATTCTAAAGTCATGAGTCACATAATTCACCTCATGCTCATTCATATTGTTGGACTCATAGCGTACTACCTTCCCTTGTTTCATTAAAACTCCACCAAGTCCTTCCTTGCAGGGATCTGTACACACTATGATATCCTTATTAGGATCTCGAATTCTCAGTATTGGTGTAGTTGTAAGTAACCACTTCAGTTGTTCAAATATTTCAACACATTGTGTAGTCCATTAAAATCTCTTCCCTATACTTTTCAATTCTGAAATGGGATGGCCCACCTTGGAGAAATTTCAAATGAATCTCCTGTAATAGCCTATCAAGCCCATGAATTACCTAACTTCATCCACATTCCTTGGGGTTGGCCATTCTCTTATGGCTTTGATCTTCTCATGGTCAACTGAGATTCCTACCTTGGAGACAATATGCCCCAGGTAGTGTATTTGTGAGTTGAAGAGATCACACTTACTAAGCTTTGCATATAGCTTATGCTCTCTCAGTAATTGTAATAATACAACTAGATGCATTTCGTGCTCTTCTTCTGACTTTGATTATAGCAATATGTCATCAAAAAACATAATGACATACTTGTCCAAATAGGGATGCAACACATTATTCATCAGGCACATGAATGTTGCAGGGTTGTTGGTAAGTCCAAATGGTACCATTACAAACTCGCAATGCCCATATCTTGTTTAGAAGGATGTTTTATGGATATCCTCCTCCTTGATCCTCATCTGATGGTATCCTGATCTTAGGTCAATCTTAGAGAAGATTGTCGCTCTCCTTAATTGATCAAAGAGGTCATTGATTCTTGGAAACAGATATATGTTCTTGATTGTCACTTTGTTTAGGTGTCTGTAATCAATTCATAGTCTAGGAGTTCCATCTTTCATTTTCATGAATAAGACATGTGCTCCCCATGGGGACAAACTTGGCCTTATGTAGCCTTTGTCAAGCATTTCTTTCAACTGCAACTTTAGCTCAACCAACTCTTGGGTGCTCATTCTATATGGTACCTTGGATGCTGGTGTTGCTCCAAGCACTAGCTCAATAGAAAAAACTCTCTATGTGAGGATGAAATCAAGGAAATTCTACTGGAAAGATCTTTGTGTACAACTGCAAAACTAGGTATCTTTGTAGCATTTTAGCTTCCTCACCCCCTATGGCTTGGTCAACTTCCTCATCCTTGGAAATTTGAACTATAAAAAATGTGCATCTCTTTCATTTGTTGCATTTAGCTTGCATAGCAGTGATTAACCTCACTAAAATGGGATTTTTCCTGCCCTACAACAATCTTTTCACTGCTCATCCAAGCATTCAATTATTTTTCCATAGCAATCCGCTTTGGTTTGATTTAATTGCAACCATTCCATGCCCAATAGAATATCATGCGAAACCAGAGGTAGTACATTCAAGTGGGTTATAGTGGGCATGTCATTGAGCTCGAATTCACATGACCTTACCCAATGGATGATCCTTCACTTCATCCTAGTTGCCAATTGAACTAGCCAAGGTTCTTTATGCACTTCTTTGACTATATTACATTTCTTGACGAGCTATGGGCTAGCATAACTACAGTTAGATCCTGGATAAATTAAAATGGAAACAACTAGTTCGTGTAACTTACCTTCCATATCAATGATGGATGCTTGGTGATCTGCTTGGCAGTTATCCACTACAACGTAAATTCTGGGTATACTCCGAGCCACTTCATCCACATTGCTTGTCTCCTGAGTACTGTAATTTTTTGTTATGGTGTCCTGTTGATGAGGATAGGCTCTCCTTTTGTGACTCTCACTAAAAGTATAGCACCTACGTGGCTCACGACCTTCAAACTTGGGTGGTGCTACTGTCAGTTGTTGCATTATTTTTCTAACAGTGACATTTCCTCTCTGCTCAAGCCGTTTCAATTGAGTTGGGTGTTTACCTTCCTTACTTTCTAATATTTTCTTAGGCCAATTTCTCTTATGTCCTACATTACCATTGGCCTGCCAATTACCTCTGGTATCAGGCTTGCATTGATATTTCTCATTAAAGTTTCCTAGCTTCTTGATAGCTTCCTTCAGATTTAATGGCTCGAACAATTCAATTTTGTCTCGGAATGCCACATGCAACCTACAGACAAATATTTGGATTTTGTATTTTTCATCCTTGATCTACAACACATATCTCAGTGGTTCCAAAAACTTAGTGACATATTAATCACCGGTTAATTGACCCATTTTGAGCTGATAAAACTCTTTGTATTTTCCATCATAGTAGCGTTTAGACAAATACTGTCCTTTGAAGAGATACTCAAACTACTCCCAGGTTATTTCTCACTCATCAATAGCCCATACATTCTTCAAATCCTCCCACCAGATATCAACTTTTCCTCTTAAGATGTAGGTAGAAACTCTATCTTTCATGGTCCTTGAATAAGCATGTATTTTGAAGAATTTCTTCATACCTAGTAGCCAATTAGACTATGCATTATCTGCTTTCTTCATATGCTCATCAAGTCTAGGTGGTTTGGATTTCTTGAACTTCTCAGGCATGTGATCATTTTCTTTGCTTCTTGAGTGATGACAGTGATGGTGAGAATGGTGGTGCCTTTGAACAACATAAATAGATGGTTTGTTGGAATAGTGCACTTGTGAGCTAGTTCTTCCCCTTGGGGTGCTCAAAGTTACATACCCTAGCATAGTGTCCTCACTGCCTTTCCCGTGTCTCTTTTTGGATTTGCCACCATTTTCTCCATTGGTGCTTTCTCCAGAGTCATGAGGGTCTTTCCAGTCTCTACAAATGGTTTTCATCTCAACTTGTATTTGCCTATGCCAATCAGAGAGACTTTGAAAAATGTATGCATTTATTTATTTTTGTTATTCTTGAGCTCTCACTAGATTTCCATTGTCATCTTTAACACTTCTCACATCAACTATCATGCTTCTCAAGGTATCCATCCAGTCTGGGGAGTGTTTCCCTTCCTCTTGACCAACTGATCTTTCCTCATCATTGGGTTTGTCCCCATCACTTCCATGTTGTGATTGATCAGAGCTATATTCAACCATTTTAGTCCTCATACCTGCATTTCCTTGAATTTTTTGCGATGCTTGCAAATTCTTGTCAATCACACACACTTCTACCCACACAGTTATGACTTTAAGTCCAATATTCATGGTTCGGCCATAGAAGTCTACACTGCGACAATTAAATCCATGTTAGTGTGAAAACATATATATATATATATATATATATATATATATCAATCAAATGCAACAATCATTTAAACCTATAATTTTCATCAAATAAATCAACATTCATTCAATAATAACAAGAACCAACAATTAAGACCAACTTTAAAAGTTGCTCGGCGATTCTTAAAATCATCACTTGCTGGTGATTAAGCCCATCTAGTCCAAGTGTCGAAATTTTGCTCTAATACCACTCTGTAACACACCCAACCCACTCACTCCTAGTAGGAGGGGTGGTCACTATGAAAGTACTTCTTCCACAATATAGTCGTCGGAAAGAGACCTTAAAAATTTTGATCATATCTCTGTAGACTATCTTTATCATTATTATTTCTTTTTTTTTCTTTTCTTTTGGAAACCTGAAGTACATACACCCATTCTTTACCCATTTCTTACTGCCACGTGGAAACCTGTCATAGGCCCACATGATAGATCGGGTGCATGGATGGTCAAACTACCCTATACGTTCCCTCGATAAGCCCAAATCTTGAGTTTTGTCCTGGTCGGAGTTGGTCCTACCACATTCCTGCAATAATCTATACGTAAACGACCCAACCCTTAACTTTCGACCTAGTCAGGGTCGGCCTTACCGTGCACATGTTGTGACCTTTACTGAATAATCCAACCCTTGACATCCAATCTAGTAGGGGTCAGTGTAATCCATCCTTCGATGGAGCCCTCTCCACGACTGCTCACCACCCAACCTTCAACCCTTTGTTTTATCACTTTCCAAAGCCATTCCGCATGGCCGATTTCTGACCACGCATTCTCCACATCCAATCATCAATTTCCATGCTTAAAGTTCACTTCCCTAATTGGATAAGATTTTCAGCCTTTAAGAATGAGTTGAAACTTTTTGCTGCTCATCAAAGAAACTCTCCACCCTCTTCATGATCCGACTCTGGGATATTTTCCCAACAGTTTGCGATACATCTTGGAAGGCTACCCTTATCCTGTGGAGGAGTGATTTTTCCCCTTATGCTAATCAACACGATTTGATCTCTTCATTTATGGCACAGACTCAAAGGTATTGCCCTCCTCCTATCTTTTCTCAAAAATTAGTACCGACAACAAGAGGTCATTAACCTCCATCACGGTGCTACCCCTACTGAGCTTGGGCAAAGGAGTTTACAATGAGTCTTAACCACTCCTGATTTCCCTCATTTTGGACAAGGGATTCAAAGCATGGTGATGTAGGCGATCTTGCAACCTTTACCTACTAAGGGCTTAGGGTGAACTCTTGAAGGGGTTCTACCTCTCTTGCCACACGTCTAAGGTGCCAGGATCATTTTTGGGACTGCAAGTAGCTCCATGGTGTTATGCAAAACCTTCAGGTTTCCCATCATCATTTTGAAAATGTCAATGATAGATTCCTCGCCTATTGAATATGAAAGGTTGGACATGCCTTCTTGCATGGACCTCAACTTTTCCTCTCTCAAGAATAGCGGATTCAATCAGCCAAATATTTGCTCTAATGCAATAATCCGACATCAAGGTTAAGGGTGCTTTAAATCACTTAGAACCTCCCCACACAGGGTTGTTTATTGTAATTGTTCTCATTAATAAGAAAAAAAGGGTCTGCGAGCCCTCTGTTAATTTTAGGCCAACACCCACGCCTCTGAGGCCTTCATCACGGTCGGTGGCATGTTGCCTCTTGTTAAAGATGTGTTTCTCTTAACACACTTAAGCATATTGCTAAAAATATTATCAAATTCAGGATTACATCTATTTATTCATTGTTTGTTGTATGTTGTATGTATGTTGTATGTTAGTATGTTAATATGTTCCATCATAGGAATATCGGCAAGTTTCTTACACAACAATGATTCTCTATTCAGGGGTTGATTCTTATGTCCATATTCATCAATACCATTCTTTTTAATGAAAAACACACATATGCTACAATATCTAACATTCCCAACACTGAGCTGTATTTATAGACATGCATTTACTTGTTCAGTAATACATATGAAAGACCAACACAAATCCAGAACATGCATTATGATTCATTAACAGATAATAAACACTTATCTTTAATTCTTGTAGGGAAACTGAGTCTGGGACAAGGACTCTCCACCCAACCGTAGATAGTTGCAACCACAATTACTTGTTGTTGTCACCCTCAAGCCAAATTCCAGAGTCTGGGAGGGATGCTTGCTTAAGGAGGTAGCCTTCTTCTTCCAGTGAGTGCAGGGACTCCAGAGGAATTTCCTTCCTCAATCCCAACAACTATTTATCATCCTTTACCAACATTGCAAGTCCAATGGTGCTCCACCTCACCTTGAGTGTACATACACAATGATTAACTCCTTCTAGTAGTCCAGAATCCATTGTCACCACAATCTTCAACCAAGTATACCTTGTAATTTTCTTTAGGACGATCTCTTCCTAACCTGTTATAGGGCTACATAGACAATTATCTCAACCCAGAGCCTCTAGGGGACCCAGGCTATTACAGGGCTCCATAGATTCTATCCCAACCCACAACCTTTAGGGACGCAAGTTGTTACAGGGCTCCAGAGACCTCTATCTCAACCCATAGCCCCTAGGGACCCAAGCTATTACAGGGCTCCAGGGATTCCATATCAACCAATAGCCTCTAGGGACCCCAAGTTGTTACAGTGATCTAGAGACTAGCAGATCAACCCACAACCTCCAGGGAATTCAAGAACCAATCCCCTTCTCTTCTCTTCAGTGATCTCTGTTCACTATCCTAGATGAAATTAGAGGTTGCAACCACATTGTTCACCTCCAACTTACTCTTAAAATGCCTTATGATCTCTCCTATTAAGGTTCTTAGGTGACCTTATCCTTCTTCTTTCCTCCTTTGTGTCAAATTCTTCCCTCTCTTTTCTAAAATTGTTTGCCACCTTGAAAATTCGTAGCCCATGTTCTTGGACTTGCATTTTTTTCCTCTTTCCGTTGTTACCCTTGCTCAAGCAACATGAGTTATGGGTTGTGAACCTTCTGTTGGAGTTCATTCAATTTTTAGGGTTGATTTATTAATTTCATGCACAAATAATCTTAATGGTTGTCCAAACAACTCCATATTTCCTATAAAAAATTTCTACATCCCAAGCAAGCCATCGTCCTTCATAGCACTGGAATTTGTGTCCCTTGACTCAACTCCCTTTTTTTTTCTTTCATATTCATAGTGTGATTAAAATGCCTTTTATGATAGAACCTTGAGTGGGTTTGTCACATTATAATGGATTCAAGCCAACTAATGAGTATATGCTTATTTACACACACATACACACACACACATATATACGAGTTGTTTTATCTCTTCTGAGATTTTCACAAGGCTCAGCCCAACCCATTCAATGCATATATTTATATATATTACTCATATAAGTGACATTGTCCTTCTTGCACTTATAAATAAACACTGGCCATATTACAGGTCATCTATGAAAATCATTAAACACAAAGAGAGCACTTTTACAACAAGGATTTTCTTTTCCTTCATGCTCATATGATTAGATTAAGTTCAAGCTCAGAGTAAGCATAGGAGTTTTATCCATTCTTTTAACAATGCAACAAAACAATAAATATTATAGAGACGTACTCATCTCCAGACACCTAGGCCAATTGGAAAATATCCCATACTGAGAAAATAGTAGATTTTCATATGCATGCATGCCATTCTCATATACGACTTCTCCTCATGGCATATTTCTCCATACCCTTTAACTCTTCTCCACTAGGATCACCATCAACACACATTAGTATGTAGAGTCTCTATCCAATAACTCTTATTGGGTCATCAAATACACCTTTCCTGTGAGGTCATCTCCTCGCCTAACCTTACATTAGCATTTCAACATAGTATCTCCATTATTGCAATAATGGACAAACATCCCATAGACAAAGTAGGGACATACAAAATTATATACTCTACTCTCACCTACATGAACCTACTCTTATACTAAATTATTTTCAAAGGCAAACATTTACTTGGGCCCTTAGTGAGGAGTCAAGCCAAGACTAGCTTTGATATCATGTAAGGAAATGATTTTAATGAGAATTCTTTTTAATCAACTTAATAATACACATATAAATACACAAAACACTAATAAAGATAAAAACACTATCTAGGTCCACTAATTGAGAGAATATCTCAATAACACACCAAACTAAGAGCTAACTAGTTGGAGAGAGTTTGTCTAATCCAACTAGATCTAATAACCTCCTCAAATATGAAAACGAACTATTTTCATAGAGATGAAATCTACCCAACAATAACCAATAATCATAAGAATCATAAATATAATTACACATAAAACAAATATAAATTACATATTCCAACACAAAGAGGCATTTTAAAACCTAGTATGAAGAAGAAGTGTAATTCATTCTGTGCTCAACTTGGAGTTTACTGTGCCCTTTTTAAAATAACAACAAAACATTCACCAAATAGAAAAACAGTGTTGCCTATAATAAAAAAACAAAAATAAATATGCCACCATTTTCTCCATTGGTGTTTTGTATGTATTCATGAGGGTATTTCATGTCTCGACGAATGGTTCTCATTTTATATTTCCTTTGCCTCAGCCAATCAGAGAGACTCTGTAGGATGAATGCATTTATTTTCACCTATCTTTCTTGAGCTCTCACTAACCTTTAATTGTCAACTTAAATGCTTATCATCTCAACTCTCGGACTTCTCAAGGTAACCATCCAGTATGGGGAGTGGTTCCCTTCCCCTTAATCAACTGATATTTACTCATCATTGGATTTGTTCCCATCATTTCCATGTTGTGATTGGTTGGAGCTATTTTCAACCATTCCAGTCCTCATAGTTGCGTTCACTTGAATATTTTGCGATGATTGCGAAGTGTTGCCAATCACACACATTGTTAGCCACACAATTATGACTCTAAGTTCAACATTCATGGTTCAACCATGGAAGTATACGCTGCGATAGGGCAATCAATGTTAGTGTGAATACATACGTACATACATACATATATATATATATATATATATATATATATATATCAATTAAATGCAAGAGTCATTTAAACCTATAATTTTCATCAAATAAATCAACATCCATTCAATAACAACAACAACCTAACAATTTAGACCAACTTTAACAGTTACTCGATGGTTCTCAAAATCATCGCTTGTTGGTGTTTAAGCCCATCTAGTCCAAGTGTCAAACTTTCGCTCTAATAATACTATCTAAAACATCTAACCCACTCGCTCCCATTAGTAGGGGCAGGCACTATGAAATTTTATCTTCCACAGTACAGTCGTGGGAAAGGGACCTTAAAAATTTCAATCATCTCTCTCTAGACTATCTTATATATATATATATATATATATATATATATATATATATATATATATATATATATATATATATATGTATGTATATTTATTTATTTTTCTTTTTCTTTTGGAAACTAAAAGTACACACACCCCAACTTTACCTATTTCTTATTGCCATGTGGAAACCCACCATAGACCCACTTGATAGATCAAGTGTGCAGATAATCAGACTACCTTGTGTGTTCCCCTTGGTCAGTCCAAATCTCAAGCTCTGTCTTAGTTAGAGTCAGCCCTACCACATGCCCGACGTAACCTATACACGAACGACCCAACCCCCAACTTCCGACCCATTCAAGGTCATCCTTACCGTGCACATGTCGTGACATTTATGGAATAATCTGATCCTCAAATTTTGATCTAGTCAGGGTCAGTGTTATTCATCCTTCGGTGGAGCCCTCTCCATGACCGCTCACCACCCAACCTCCAACCCTTCAGCTTATCGCTTCCGAGAGACATTTCACTTGGTTGATTTTTGACCATGTGATCTCAAAAACCAATCATCAGTTTCCATGCTTAGGGTCACTTCTCTAATTGGATAATATGTTCAACCTTTAAGAATGTGTTGCAAATCTATGTTGCTCATTGACAAAACTCTCTGCCCTCGTCATGATTCGACTCTAGGATCTCGCCCCAGTAGTCTACGATACATATTGGAAGGCTACCCTTATATTTTGGAGGATTGCTTCTTCCCCTAGTTCTAATCAACACAATTTGATCTCTTTAGTTATGGTGCACACTCAAAGGTCCTTCCCTCCTCATTTCTTTTGAACGAAATTAGTTTCGATAGCAAGAGGTAACCCTTCATCACAGTGCTACCCCTACTGAGCTTGGGTAAGGGAGTTTACAATGAGCCTTAACCCCTCCTGATTTCCCCGAATTTGGATAGGGTATTCCAGGCATGGCGAAATAGGTGCTCCTATAGCCTTCACCTACTAAGAGCTTGGGGTGAAATCATGAAGGGGTTCCACCTCTGCTGCCACACATCGAAGGTGCCAAGATCCTTTTCACGACTACAAGAAGCTCCATGGCGTTGTATAGAACCTTCGAGTTTCCCACTGTCATTGCTAAAATGCCAACATTAGATTTCTCGCCTACAAAGGATGCAAGGTTAGACATGCCTTCTTACAGGGGCCTTAAAATTTCCTCTCTTAGGAATAGCGGATTCAATCAGCCAATTTTTTTCTCTAATGCACTGATCCAACGTTAAGGTTAAGGGTGCTTTAAATCACTCAGACCCTCCCCATACAGGGTTATCTGTTTTATCTATTCTCATTAATAATAAAAAAGAGTCTGCAAGCCCTCTGTTAATTTTAGGCCAACACTCAGGCCTCTGAGGCATTCATCATGGTCAGTGGCATGTTTCCTCTTGTTAAATATGTGTTGCTCTTAACACACTTTAGCATATTTCTTAGAATATTATATGATTCAGGATTACATCTATATATTCATTGTTTTTTGTATATTGTATGTTAATACATTAATATGTTCCATCATAGGAATACCAACAAGTTGCTCACACAATAATGATTCTTGGTTCAGGGATTCATCCTCCCATCCCTTATTCATCAATACCATTCTTTTTAATGAACAACACACATAGGCTGCAATACCTAACACGCCCAACGCTGTGATGCATTTAGAGACATTCATTTAATTGTTCAGTAATACATATATGAAATACCAACACAAATTCATAGCATGCATTATGATTCATTAACAGATAATAAATACTTATTGTTACTCCTTGTAAGGAAACTGAGTCTGGGACAAGGACTCTCCACCCAATCGTATATAGCTGCAACCATAATTACTTATTGTTGTCACCTCCGAGCCAGATTCCATACTCTGGGACGTATGCTTGCTTGAGGAGGTATCCTTCAGCATCCTATGAGCGTAGCGACTCCATAGGACTTTCCTTCCTTAATCTCAACAATTGTCTATCATCCTTTATCAACATCATGGGTCCATAGGTGCTCCACCTCACCTTGAGTGTACATACACAGTGATTCACTCCTTCCAGGAGTCAAGAATCCACTGTAACCACGGTGTTCAACAAAGTCTACCTTGTAATATGCTCTAGGATGGTCTCTTTCCAAGCTGTTACAGAGCTCCAGAGACATCTATCTCAACCCGCAACCTCCAAGGGAGCCAATCTATTATAGGGCTCCAGAGATTTTATCCCAACCCACGACGTCTAGGGACCCAAGTTGTTACAGGGCCCTAGAGAACTTTGTCTCAACCCACATCCTCCAGGGATCCGAGTTGTTACAAGGATCCAGGGATTCTATCTCAACCCACAACTTCCAGGGACCCAAAGCTGTTACAGGGCTCCAAAGACTAGCACCACAACCCACAACCTCTAGGGAATTTGAGAACCAATCCCCTTCTCTTCTCTTCAACCATCTCCATTGACTTTCCCAACTGAAATTGGAGGTTTCAACCAAATTTTTCACCTTTGACTTTCTCTTTGAATGCCTTCTTATCTCTCCTACTGAGGTTCCTTGGTGTCCTTCTCATTCTTCTTTCCTCCTTTGTGTCGAATGTTTCCCTCTCTTTTCTAAAATTGCTTGTTGCCTTGAAAATTTGTAACCCCTTTTCTTGGACCTACATTTTTGTCCTTTTTGTCCTTGTTACCCTTGCTCAAGCAACATGAGTTATGGTTTGTGTACCTTCTGTTGCAATTCATTCAATTTTAAGGGTTGTTTCATTAATTTCATGCACCAACAATATTAATGGTTTTCCAAGCAACTCCAAATTTCTTGTACCAATTTTCTACATCCCAAGCAAGCCATCCTCCTTCTCAGCTCCTAAATTTGTGTCCCTTGACTAAACTCCCTTTTTTTTCTTTCATATTCATAGTGTGATTACAATTCCTTTTATGATAGAACCTTGGGTGGGGTTGTCACATTCCACTCTCCCTTGCAGTAACACTGCCCTCAGTTTTCTTTCACCCATAGGCCATAAAATTTTCAAAATGCAAACAAACTATTTCATGGAGCCTTATATACACAACTATATAGAATGTTTACAATACATACAGAGTTATTGACATAGTAAAAAAGAAAGGGAAATCTTCCTTCATGGCATAACCGTTTCCCACGTGGCCTCCTTTGGGCCGAAGTGCTTCCACTACACCTTGACTTGTTCTATGGCTCAATTTAGGATCTTGAGACTCCTCCAGTCTAGAATGCACATTGGTTCTGGATAGAAATCCCCTTCTGGTTCCACTTGTAGCTCATACCAATTGATCACATGATTAGAGTTCGATACATATATTTTAAGTAAATAAACATGAAAAACAACATGAATTATAAATGAAGGAGGTAAAGCCAATATATATGCCATTAGTCCAATCCTCTTAAGGATTTCAAATGGTCCATGGTATCGTGCTGCCAACTTGACACACGTCCCAATTCTTAGGGAGCTATTCTTAGATCTAATTCTTAGATAGGCATGATCTCCAACTTGGAACTCTTTTTGCATCCTATGTTGATATGCATAACTTTTTTGTCTATCATGTGCCACCTTTAGGTTCTGCTTTATGATCTGAAATTGTTGTTCCACATCTCTGAGCATATCTAGCCCCACATGTTGTCCGTTAACTGGGTAACTCCAACTAATAAGAGTATTGCAATTTTTCCATACAATGCCTCAAATTGGCTCATCCTTATGGATTCTTGGTACCCATTGTTGTATGCAAACAAGTGGAATATATTATTCCCACTACTTGGGTTGGTTCATTATATACATTTGTAACATGTCTTCAAGGATTCTGCTGATCCCCCCCATTTTCCCATCTATCTATGAATGATAGGTTGTGCTAAATGCCAATTCCATTCCCAATCCTACGAACAATTCCTTCCAAAATCTGGAAGTAAATCTAGCATCCCTTTATGATATAATTTTCTTGGGAATGTCATGTAACCTCACGATTTATTTTATGAATACTAGTGTCACATCACTAGCTAGTTTAGTGGTTATGATTTCTATAAAATGAGCTTCCTTTCTCAACTTGTCCACCACTACCATAATTTGCATCATGATATATGGATGATTTTGGAAATCATGTAATAAAATTCATCAAAATTACCTCTCATTTCCATTCCAGTATGGAGATAGGTTGTAACAATCCTGTCGGGTGTCTGCATTCAGGCTTCACCTGCTAGCATTCTATGCATCTTGCCATGAAGTCAACCACTTCCTTTTCAAATTTGGCCAATAATAAGACTTTTTTTATCATTGTAAGGGTCTTCTAGTATCCCAGATGACTTGAATAAGGCTTAACATGGAATTATCTCACTACAATTCTTTCATTTCCTCGTTATTAAGCACATAAACCCTACCTTTGAACCTGATTAGCCCATCCTCATTAAGGCTATATTCTTCATCTTCACCATGTTGTAGCAACTTTTCTCCCAATTGTAGGTATTTTTCATCTTGAAGTCCAATATTTTTGATCTTTTCTTTCAAGTTAGTCATGCAAGAACTTATCGTTGTTAAGTGGTTTGTCTAAATTCTTCTACTCATGGCATCGATGACCTTGTTTTCTTTACCCTTTATGTACTTGATTTCGAAATTGAATTTGCTCAGCTTGGCCAACCATCTTGCTTACCTAGAATTAAACTTTGAATGTCCAAACAAATACTGGAGTCCAATATGGTCGGTCATGAGCGTGAATTTCCTGTCGAGGAGGTAATGCCTCCACATTTTTCAGAGTGTTTATGATGGAAACTAATTCTAAAGTCATGAGTCACATAATTCATCTCATGCTCATTCATATTGTTGGACTTATAGCGTACTACCTTCCCTTGTTTCATTAGAACTCCACCAAGTCCTTCCCTGCAGGGATCTGTACACACTATGATATCATTATTAGGATCTCAAATTCTCAGTATTGGTGTAGTTGTAAGTAACCACTTCAGTTGTTCAAAGATTTCAACACATTGTGCAGTCCATTCAAATCTATTCCCTATACTTTTCAATTCCGAAATGGGATGGCCCACCTTCGAGAAATTTCAAATGAATCTCCTGTAATAGCCTATCAAGTCCATGAATTACCTAACTCCATCCACTTTCCTTGGGGTTGGCCATTCTATCATGGCTTTGATCTTCTCAGGGTCAACTGAGATTCCTACCTTGGAGACAATATGCCCTAGGTAGTGTATTTGTGAGTTGAAGAGATCACACTTACTAAGCTTTACATATAGCTTATGCTCTCTCAGCAATTGTAAGAATACAACTAGATGCATTTCGTGCTCTTCTTCTGACTTTGATTATACCAATATGTCATCAAAAAACACAATGACATACTTGTCCAAATAGGGATGCAACACATTATTCATCAGGCACATGAATGTTGTAGGGTTGTTGGTAAGTCCAAATGGTGCCATTACAAACTCGCAGTGCCCATATCTTGTTTAGAAGGATGTGTTAGCGCTTGAGATTTCACCCTAGGCTGAGGAAGGTAAACCTTCAAGGCAACATCAAACCATTTCACCTCGTAGCTAGCCCTACGGGGTATGAGAAGGCTCTCTCCGGTCTATCTCGGCAAATTTTCAATGGGGTGAGATAACCAACAAGTTAACACTGATATTAGGCTAGTAAACTGATTGGGAAGGTTGATTTAAAGTTTTTTGGGTTTTTGGTGGCAATTGGAGGGAGTGCAATTCAGGGTGCGGGGATTGAGCTCAGTTTTTGCAGGTAGGTCTTTGGGGCAAGGTAGGAGTTTTTGCTGATGCCTTTAGCTGAGATGGATGATCAAGGAAGAAAAATGAAAAGCTAAAGAGGGCAAACAATGACTTTGAATCCTCTCTAGACAG
This sequence comes from Pinus tabuliformis, assembly GCA_031772625.1. Taxonomy (NCBI): domain Eukaryota; kingdom Viridiplantae; phylum Streptophyta; class Pinopsida; order Pinales; family Pinaceae; genus Pinus; species Pinus tabuliformis. The sequence continues at coordinate 459,003,646 of CM062820.1, forward strand.
TGGAAAACATAAACATTAAACAAATTTGAAAGCTGAGCATGGCAAGCATGAATTCAAACTTTATCACTTCATTTGTTTAATAAGCTGCAGTAAAGAAAGAGATGGAACACATAAACACACTTACAATTACAATAAGAGAACACACCATCAACACAAGAGTCCACAAGAATCCCAATGATGTCTGCAAAACCCTGGTCTTCCTTTTCCTCAAATTGCAGAGATACAAGTAAAATATACAATAGGAGCTTCACCCTCAAGAGTCCAACCATGAAAATGAGCAAGAGAAGGCATAATATAGATGATCTAACTCCTTTCCCCACCTCTAGGGGTCGAGCTCAGCTTCCTAGGAGCTGTTTCAACTAATTCTAAACTGAGTACTAGATAATAGGCAGTCAAAACAACTTGCCTCTAAAACTTAGGAAACCTATCCATGCATTAAATATTTACCATTTACATCAAAGAATCTTCTAGAAGTGTTCAAGGAGAGTAAAAGTATCTAAGTGCCATGAAAATTACACAAAAATCCATCATTTACATGCCTCAAAAGTCAACCAAGATGAAAACAGTGTTTTGTTGGCCGAACTGGTCAAAACAGGCAAATTTCCCTGACTGGTCGCGCACATCACTCTGACTGGTCGCGCACATTCACAGCTCTGTTTGAGGGCCTTCCCGGTGTCCAAATCAGGTGCAAAATAGCTCGTTGGAAAGGTCTGCGAGTCTACTTTCCAACCCCACTAGAATTTCTGAATTTGGAGTTGATTTGACCCCTCAAAAGTCATTTCTCCCAAGACAGCTTTCTGCAACTCAAAATAGGGGCAGAAAGTCAAAAATTGCATGTATTTTGAGCTTTTGGAAACCCAAATCTCCATAAAATCTGAAACCCATCCATAGGCAAGTGTATTTTTGCATGACAATTCCAAAAATGCAAAGTTTTCCCCGTTCTGAGTTGCCCCCATGTATGGTCGCGCGCGGGGTGAGACCAGTCAAATGGCCAAAACCTGTAAAATTCCCAAAAATGCCAAAAATGCTTCAAAACTCTCAAAATTTCTTGGGTTTGCTGCTAGGAGGATGCTAATGAGTATCATGGTGAGTGAGAGAGGCCTCAGCCAAGATACGGAGTGGGTTGGTCTTCTTCTTCCTCTTGCGGGCCTCGGATAACCTCCTTTGGAAAATCTTCATTTTTGCCTTGCAAACATGCATCCTCGCCCAATAGTGATTCTTCATGTTCCGTAGCAGCCTCTTGTCCTCGTTTGCCTTCTCTAACAGCCTCTCGATCAATTTAGCAAGCAAGAGGGCGATTTGAGAAAATTTGAAGTGGTTTTGTGGAAGACAGTTTGACTAGTCGCGCACGGGCTTTGACTGGTCGCGCACAGCCTGACTGGTCGCGCCCGTTAGGAATTAACACTGCGGAGGAGCTGCTGACTGGTCGCGCACAACTCTTGAGTGGTCGCGCACCTGAAAATGACCCAAATTCTCTGCAATTCGCCTCCTTTCGCCTTCTTTGCCCTCTCACTCTTTTTTGCAAGCTCTTAGATGCACAATGAGGGTGTTTTAGAGGGAATTTGACTCTTTATAAGCCCAATTTGAAAAAATTTACTTACCAAACCCACTTTCTAATGTTTTGTTTTGACATTCTCTTTAACACTGTTTTGAGTTTGCTTTGTCCTGAATTTGACTTTTTGGGTGCTTTAACTCCGTTCTTTTTGCAGGTTGACCATCTGATGGACTCTAGTGAGGAGACCAGGGTTATTGCCGGCATTTTGAAGAATTTTGAAAATTTCCTTATTTTTTGCAAAATTGACATGACCTTGGCTTTAAAAACATGGTTTTTAAATCCAAGGTATAAATGAGCTGTACCTGATGAAAATATCCATGAAACATATTTACATACCTCCTTCCGGCTTGCTGGGGACCCATGGACCTTTGACTCATGATCTTGCAATGTCATTTGACCGAAACCCTAGACCTAAGACTTTGGACTTCAAGACAAAGCAAAACAAATGTGACACAAGCTCATTAACTGATATGACCTGATCCAGCAAAGCCAAGAAGGGAAAAAGGACCAGCTCCTCCATCAGTTTTATGGCATGCCTAATGGAATGCAAAACTGACATCGATGAGACACCTACTTATGCATATGCAAAGAGTTTTTTTTTTTATCACTGATGGAGGGCATCATGACCGACACTAACAAGATGTTTTATGGATATCCTCCTCCTTGGTCCTCATTTGATGGTATCCTGATCTTAGGTAAATCTTAGAGAAGATTGTCGCTCCCCTTAATTGATCAAAGAGGTCATTGATTCTTGGAAACAGATATATGTTCTTGATTGTCACTTTGTTTAGGTGTCTGTAATCAATTCATAGTCTAGGAGTTCCATCTTTCATTTTCATGAATAAGACATGTGCTCCCCATGGGGACAAACTTGGCCTTATGTAGCCTTTGTCAAGCATTTATTTCAACTGCAACTTCAGCTCAACCAACTCTTGGGTGCTCATTCTATATGGTACCTTGGATGCTGGTGTTGCTCCAAGCACTAGCTCGATAGAAAAAACTCTCTCTATGTGAGGAGGAAATCAAGGAAATTCTACTGGAAAGATCTCTGCATACAACTGCAAAACTAGGTATCTTTGTAGCATTTTAGCTTCCTCACCCCCTATGGCTTGGTCAACTTCCTCATCCTTGGAAATTTGAACTATAAAAAATGTGCTTCTCTTTCGGTTGTTGCATTTAGCTTGCATAGCAGTGATTAACCTCACTAAAATGGGATTTTTCTTGCCCTACAACAATCTTTTCACTCCTCACTCATCCAAGCATTCAATTATTTTTCCATAGAAATCCGCTTTGGTTTGATTTAATTACAACCATTCCATGCCCAATAGAATATCATACACAACCAGAGGTAGTACATTCAAGTGGGTTATAGTGGGCATGTCATTGAGCTCGAATTCACATGACCTTACCTAATGGCTGATCCTTCACTTCATTCTAGTTACCAATTGAACTAGACAAGGTTCTTTATGCACTTCTTTGACTATATTACATTTCTTGACAAGCTATGGGCTAGCATAACTACAGTTAGATCCTGGATAAATGAAAATGGAAACAACTGGTTCGTGTAACTTACCTTCCATATCAATGATGGATGCTTGGTGATTTTCTTGGCAGTTATCCGCTACAACATAAATTCTGGGTATACTCCGAGCCACTTCATCCACATTGCTTGTCTCCTGAGTACTGTAATTTTTTGTTATGGTATCCTGTTGATGAGGACAGGCTCTCCTTTTATGGCTCTCACTAAAAGTATAGCACCTACGTGGCTCACGACCTTCAAACTTGGGTGATGCTACTATCAGTTGTTGCATTATTTTCTAGCAATGACATTGCCTTTCTGCTCAAGCCGTTTCAACTGAGTTGGGTGTTTACCTTCCTTACTTTCTGATATTTTCTTAGGCCAATTTCTCTTATGTCCAACATTACCTTGGCCTGCCAATTACCTCTGGTATTAGGATTGCATTGATCTTTCTCATTAAAGTTTCCTAGCTTCTTGATAGCTTCCTTCAGAGTTAATGGCTCGAGCAATTCAATTTTGTCTCGGAATGCCACATGCAACCTACAGACAAGTCTTTGGATTTTGTATTTTTCATCCTTGATCTACAACACATATCTCAGTGGTTCCAAAAACTTAGCGACATATTAATCACCGGTTAATTGACCCATTTTGAGCTCATCAAACTCTTTGTATTTTCCATCATAGTAGCGTTTAGACAAATACTGTTCTTTGAAGAGATTCTCAAACTCCTCCTAGGTTATTTCTCACTCATCAATAGCCCATACATTCTTCAAATCCTCCCACCAAATATCAACTTTTCCTCTTAAGTTGTAGGTAGAAACTCTATCTTTCATGGTCCCTGAATAAGCATGTATTTTGAAGAATTTCTTCATCCCCAGTAGCCAATTAGACTATGCATTATCTACTTTCTTCACATGCTCATCAAATCTAGGTGGTTTGGATTTCCTGAAATTCTCAGGCATGTGATCATTTTCTTTGCTTCTTGAGTGATGACAGTGATGGTGAGAATGGTGGTGCCTTCAAACAACATAAATAGATGGTTTGTTGGAATAGTGCACTTGTGAGCTAGTTCTTCCCCTTGGGGTGCTCAAAGTTACATTCCCTCGCACAGTGTCCTCAATGCCTTGCCTGTGTCTCTTTTTGGATTTGCCACCATTTTCTCCATTGGTGCTTTCTCCAGAGTCATGAGGGTCTTTCCTGTCTCTACGAATGGTTTTCATCTCAGATTGCCTTTGCCTCTGCCAATCAGAGAAACTTTGCAAAATGTATGCATTTATTTTTGTTTGTCATTCTTGAGCTCTCACAAGATTTCCATTGTCATCTTTAACACTTCTCACATCAACTATCATGCTTCTCAAGGTATCCATCCAGTCTGGGGAGTGTTTCCCTTCCTCTTGACCAACTGATCTTTCCTCATCATTGGGTTTGTCCCCATCACTTTCATGTTGTGATTGATCAGAGCTATATTCAACCATTTTAGTCCTCACACCTGCATTTCCTTGAATTTTTTGCCATGCTTGCAAATTCTTGTCAATCACACACACTTCTACCCACACATTTATGACTTTAAGTCTAATATTCATGGTTCGGCCATAGAATTCTACATTGCGACAATGAAATCCATGTTAGTGTGAAAACATATATATATATATATATATATATATATATATATATATATATATATATCAAATGCAACAATCATTTAAACCTATAATTTTCATCAAATAAATCAACATTCATTCAATAATAACAAGAACCAACAATTAAGACCAACTTTAAAAGTTGCTCGACGATTCTTAAAATCATCACTTACTGGTGATTAAGCCCATCTAGTCCAAGTGTCGAAATTTTGCTCTGATACCACTCTGTAACACACCCAACCCACTCACTCATAGTAGGAGGGGTGGTCACTATGAAAGTCCTTCTTCCACAATATAGTCGTCGGAAAGGGACCTTAAAAATTTTGATCATCTCTCTGTAGACTATCTTTATCATTATTATTTCTTTTTTTTCTTTTCTTTTGGAAACCCGAAGTACATACACCCATTCTTTACCCATTTCTTACTGCCACGTGGAAACCTGTCATAGGCCCACATGATATATCGGGTGCGTGGATGGTCAAACTACCCTATACGTTCCCTTGGTCAGCCCAAATCTCGAGTTTTGTCCTGGTCGGAGTTGGTCCTATCACATTCCCGCAATAATCTACACATAAACGACCCAACCCTCAACTTTCGACCTAGTCGGGGTCGGCCTTACCGTGCACATGTTGTGACCTTTACTGAATAATCCAACCCTTGACATCCAATCTAGTAGGGGTCAGTGTAATCCATCCTTCGATGGAGCCCTCTCCACGACCACTCACCACCCAACCTTCGACCCTTTGTTTTATCACTTTCCAGAGCCATTCCGCATGGCTGATTTCTGACCACGCATTCTCGACATCCAATCATCAATTTCCATGCTTAAAGTTCACTTCCCTAATTGGATAAGATTTTCAACCTTTAAGAATGATTTGAAACTTTTTGTTGCTCATCGAAGAAACTCTCCACCCTCTTCATGATCCGACTCTAGGATATTTTCCCAACAGTTTGCGATACATCTTGGAAGGCTACCCTTATCCTGTGGAGGAGTTATTTTTCCCCTTATGCTAATCAACACGATTTTATCTCTTCATTTTTGGCACAGACTCAAAGGTATTGCCCTCCTCCTATCTTTTCTCAGAAATTAGTACTGACAACAAGAGGTCATTAACCTCCATCACAGTGCTACCCCTACTAAGCTTGGGCAAAGGAGTTTACAATGAGTCTTAACCACTCCTGATTTCCCTCATTTTGGACAAGGGATTCAAAGCATGGCGATGTAAGCGATCTTGCAACCTTTACCTACTTAGGGCTTAGGGTGAACTCTTGAAGGGGTTCCACCTCTCTTGCGACACGTCTAAGGTGCCTGGATCATTTTTGGGACTACAAGTAGCTCCATGGTGCTATGCAAACCCTTCAGGTTTCCCATCGTCATTTTGAAAATGTCAATGGTAGATTCCTCGCCTATTGAATATGAAAGGTTGGACATGCCTTCTTGCATGGGCCTCAAATTTTCCTCTCTCAAGAATAGCAGATTTAATCAGCCAAATATTTGCTCTAATGCAATAATCTGACATCAAGTTTAAGGGTACTTTAAATCTCTTAGAACCTGCCCACATAGGGTTGTTTATTGTAATTGTTCTCATTAATAAGAAAAAAAGGGTCTGCGAGCCCTCTATTAAGTTTAGGCCAACACCCAGGCCTCTGAGGCCTTCATCACGGTCGGTGGCATGTTGCCTCTTGTTAAAGATGTGTTTCTCTTAACACACTTAAGCATATTGCTAAAAATATTATCAGATCCAGGATTACATCTATTTATTCATTGTTTGTTGTATGTTGTATGTTAATATGTTAATATGTTCCATCACAGGAATATCGGCAAGTTGCTTACACAATAATGATTCTCTATTCAGGGGTTGATTCTTATGTCCCTATTCATCAATACCATTCTTTTTAATGAAAAACACACATATGCTACAATATCTAACATTACCAACACTGAGCTATATTTATAGACATGCATTTAATTGTTCAGTAATACATATGAAAGACCAACGCAAATCCATAACATGCATTATGATTCATTAAAAGATAATAAACACTTATCTTTTATCCTTGTAGGGAAACTGAGTCTGGGACAAGGACTCTCCACCCAATCGTAGATAGTTGCAACCCCAATTACTTGTTGTTTTCACCCTCAAGCCAAATTACAGAGTCTCAGAGGGATGCTTGCTTAAGGAGGTAGCCTTCTTCTTCCAATGAGTGCAGGGACTCCAGAGGAATTTACTTCCTCAATCCCAACAACTGTTTATCATCCTTTACCAACATTGCGAGTCCAATGGTGCTCCACCTCACCTTGAGTGTACATACACAATGATTAACTCCTTCTAGTAGTCCAGAATCCATTGTCACCACAATCTTCAACCAAGTCTACCTTGTAATTTTTTTCAGGACAATCTCTTCCTAACCTGTTATAGGGCTACATAGACAATTATCTCAACCCAGAGCCTCTAGGGGACCTAGGCTATTACAGGGCTCCATAGATTCTATCCCAACCCACAACCTTTAGGGACGTAAGTTGTTACAGGGCTCCAGAGACCTCTATCTCAACCCATAGCCCCTAGGGACCCAAGCTATTACAGGGCTCCAAGGATTCCATATCAACCCATAGCCTCCAGGGACCCCAAGTTGTTATAGGGATCCAGAGACTAGCAGATCAACCCACAACCTCCAGGGAATCCGAGAACCAATCCCCTTCTCTTCTCTTCAGTGATCTCTGCTCACTATCCTAGATGAACTTAGAGGTTGCAACCACATTGTTCACCTCCAACTTACTCTTCAAATGGCTTATGATCTCTCCTATTGAGGTTCTTGGGTGACCTTATCCTTCTTCTTTCCTCCTCTGTGTCAAATGCTTCCCTCTCTTTTATAAAATTTTTTGCCACCTTGAAAATTCGTAGCCCATGTTCTTGGACCTACATTTTTTTTCCTCTTTCCGTTGTTACCCTTGCTCAAGCAACATGAGTTATGGGTTGTGTACCTTTTGTTGCAGTTCATTCAATTTTTAGGGTTGATTCATTAATTTCATGCACAAATAATCTTAATGGTTGTCCAAACAACTCCATATTTCCTATACCAATTTTCTACATCCCAAGCAAGCCATCGTCCTTCATAGCACTGGAATCTGTGTCCCTTGACTCAACTCCCTTTTTTTTTCTTTCATATTCATAGTGTGATTACAATGCCTTTCATGATAGAACCTTGAGTGGGTTTTTCACATTATAATGGATTCAAGCCAACTAATGAGTATATGCTTATTTACACACACATACACACACACATATATACAAGTTGTTTTATCTCTTCTGAGATTTTCACAAGGATCAGCCCAACCCATTCAATGCATATATTTATATATATTACTCATATAAGTGACATTGTCCTTCTTGCACTTATAAATAAACACTGGCCATATATACAGGTCATCTATGAAAATCATTAAACACAAAGAGAGCACTTTTACAACAAGGATTGTCCTTTCCTTTGTGCTCATATGATTAGATTAAGTTCAAGCTCAGAGTAAGCATAGGAGTTTTATCCATTCTTTTAACAATGCAACAAAACAATAAATATTATAGAGATGTACTCATCTCCAGACACCCAGGCCAATTGGAAAATATCCCATACTAAGAAAATAGTAGATTCTCATATGCATGCATGCCATTCTCATATACGACTTCTCCTCATGGCATATTTCTCCATACCCTTTAACTCTTCTCCACTAGGATCACCATCAACACACATTAGTATGCAGAGTCTCTATCCAATAACTCTTAGTGGGTCATCAAATACACCCTTCCTGTGAGGTCATCTCCTCGCCTAACCTTACATTAGCATTTCAACATAGTATCTCCATTATTGCAATAATGGACAAACATCCCACAGAAAAAGTAGGGACATACAAAATAATATACTCTACTCTCACCTACATGAACCTACTCTTATACTAAATTATTTTCAAAGGCAAACATTTACCTGGGCCCTTAGTGAGGAGTCAAGCCAAGACTAGCTTTGATATCATGTAAGGAAATAGTTTTAATGAGAATTCTTTTTAATCAACTTAATAATACACATATAAATACACAAATGTTGTCTCAAGATAAAAACACTATCTAGGTCCACTAATTGAGAGAATATCTCAATAACACACCAAACTAAGAGCTAACTAGTTGGAGAGAGTTTGTTTAATCCAACTAGATCTAACAACCTCCTCAAATATGAAAACAAACTCTTTTCATAGAGATGAACTCTACCCAACAATAACCAATAATCATAAGAATCATAAATATAACTACACATAAAACAAATATAAATTACATATTCCAACACAAAGAGGCATTTTAAAACCTAGTATGAAGAAGATGTGTAATTCATTATGTGCTCAACTTGGAGTTTACTGTGCCCTTTTTAAAATAACAACAAAACATTCACCAAATAGAAAAATAGTGTTGCCTATAATAAAAAACAAATATATATATATATATATATATATATATATATATATATATATATATATATATATATTTGGTCAGTTTTAATTAAAAGCATTACAAAACACTCAATTCTTGAGATTACAATATAGTCTTAAAGAAATGTGTAACTCATCATGTGCTTATCTTAGAGTTGACATATGGTATTTAAAACAAAATAGTGCACTCAATATCTATATTAAGTAACATATTTTTTTTATCATTTTTTATAAAAAGAGGGTAAAAAAAATTCAAACTTCTCATATATATCTATATCTCTATAAATGATAATATGGAGTTTATATATATATATATATATATATAGGGAGATGGTCGAGAAAGATCAAAGCTACTGATTTGTAAACCTTTCTTTAAATCTTACACTCTAAAAGAGGTATAAAGCTTATAAATTCAAAATTAAAATGAATTTACACTAATATAATGAACAATCACATTAACAAAATTTTACAAGTTATTACTTTATGAATGCCACCTAATACCGAGTGAGGAATTTTATTAAAACACTTATTAAAGAAAATATTTTTTTCACCTAAATAAATAGCGCATGGAGCAACTCTCAGGTGTACATAGTCCTGCTCGGGATTTGGGGACCAAACCTCCCTACCTAATCGCTCTCAGGTGTACAAAGTCCTACTCGGGATTTGGGAACCAAACCTCCTTACCTAAACCATTGGACCACATCCTCTGGACTACCTAATAAAAAAAATAATCTTTTATATTTTGTCCTTTCCCTTTAAAATTAATTAAAAAAAATTCTAACAACTGCATTTTAGAATATAAAAATAAAAATAAAAATCTTATCCCTCTTCTTTATTTAAGTCTAGTTTAAAGATTTTTTATTATTATTGAAAATGCAAGCAACTTCAAAATAATAGAACAAAGATACACGAGAAAATGATATCATGTTGTAATCCTTCGGGATTATTGTATATAGTTATGATTAGGAAATAGATTAAAGGTATTTCTAGTATTTTCAGTTATGGAGATATAATTGTCTCCCTTTAAATATGATTGTATAAATATCTGCTTCAATGCTTGATAAAATCATCGCAAAATACTATATTTTGCTCATGGAATTCTCTAGGCACTTGTAACAGTGATATCAGAGCAAGGTTTCAAAAGAAAATTGAATTGTTTGGATCGAACTCCATTATTGCAAACTAGTGGAGGAGACGTGCTTGTCCTAACCTGACATACATGATCTGGCAGAGTAGTTTTGGTAGACGCGCATGGAGTGATTTACCTGGCGGAGGAGCCACAGTGGAAGCAGATGATGGTGGCGCAACAATGTTAATTGAATGGCAACAGAAGAGTTAGTGGTTTTGGAAACCATCACAACACCACAATTGACAAGTTTTGAAACCCGGGCTTCTTCCCCCGTACTCAACCACAACCACCTGTTTTTTGCGCTAAATGATTTTTGAAACTCTTCATACAAGACCACTTCCCGTGTTAAAGCTTGGCGAGTGGAGTGACTCCGTGGACCATTGAATCAAAGAACTTGTGTGACACTTATCTATCTGTTATCGGATGCCGGGACCACTGTCGCGTTAAAGTTTGGTGGAGGAAGTGTTGACGGATACCATAGGTTTGTGTGATATGCACAACAGATAATCGTCATTGTCATATCGTCGATACCACAATGAATGCCATTTGATTGGATTTTTTTAATGTTGTTTGTTGGATGTGAACACTGTGATTTATGACTATGTCCCATGATTGCAAGGTTCATTGATAGTGATACCCCAACCTGCCGTGATTGCAAGATTGTGAGACATCGTCGGATTGGTTTACAATTAATTGATATTGATCTGTAAGTAAATTTGTGCCTGGTTGAAACATAAAGGTTTTTAAAAAAGGAGTTTTTTACTATTACGTTTTTTACTGCTATTTTATTTGCAAAAGATGAATTCTTTGGTATCTTTAGTTGGCATTGTTCTGTTTGGAAAGGAAAATTACCAAGAGTGGTACAGAAAAAATAAAAAATGCACTTATTTTTAATGATATGTGGGATTGATTTTGTGAAGGAAAAGGAGGTAATGCACCAAAACCACTTGATGAGGAAAAACAATTACCAATCTCAGAGAGTAAGGATAAGAAGGCCTATGCTTTAATTTCCACTTCAGTCTTAGAAGAGGTAAGCATATACATTATTCAAAGTAAAATAACATATGATGCAATAACAAAATAACAAAGTAAAATAACATTCTAAATTGGAGATAATATAGTTATTATTGAGGTTGTTTAATCTGGAAATGAAAGATAACGAACCATTAAAACTTGCTTCTGAAATTAAATCCATCAATCATGAAATTGAATCTATTGGAGTCAAAGTTAATCTACATCTTATTGCCTTTATAAAAGCTATTTACCCTGGTTATTCGCACTACTTGGAATCTCTCCAAGCTAGTGGGCAATTAAAAGATTCAAATTTTGACAAATTAGTAGGAAAAATTGCAAAAAGAGAGAAATATTTTGGAAAGAAAGAAACATTACATAATTCCAATACTGAAACATTAAGTCTTTCTCAAAAAGACCAAAGACCTCAAGAAGAATTTGTCAAAAATACTAAGGGTAGCAGAGGACGAGGTAGGAGGAATTATAGAAGCGAGGGGGGGGGGGGGGGGGGATAATCAGGGAGATAGATAGCAGAATGATAAGAAAATAATTTTTTTTGATAAAACAACTATAAAATGCTTTAGATGTGGTAAAATGGACATACTGCTGCAAATTGTAAAATTTCCTCAGAGAAAATTAATGAAAGAAGAGAACAAATGCTTGAAAAGAAAGACCAACTAATTCCAAAAAAAGGACAGTCTTCTGAGAATGCACATTATGTTGTTTCCCGTTGTAATTTTAATATGCAAGATATATTTAGTACCTCTTTTTCTTCATAGCATGACAATTGGATTTTAGACACAGGTGCCACTTGTCATATGACCTTAGAAGAGATTTGTTTGAAAAATTCAGTGATAATATTGATGGAGTAGTGTATTTTGTTGATAAATCTCAAATCAAACCATCAGGAGTTGGTTATATTCAATTAAAAATTCTCGGACTTGCGGATTATACTTTAAATAATGTTCTTTACGTTCCATAGTTCCCAAGGAATTTATTATCTCTTGTACAAATAAGACAACAGGGACATTCCATTCACATAATTGATGGTAAAGTGGAAATTCGAAGAGTAGCTGACAGTGAAACAATAATCACTGGTGTGAAAGAAGATAGATTATTAAATTTGAAAGGTATGTCATCAGTTGCATTAAATTATAATCATTTGGTTCAGAAAAATGATACTTTGTCATCATCTTTATTGTGGCATGCACGCTTTGGTCATATTAATTATGAAAGTATTAGAATTACGAGACAACAGGGGATTAAGGAACTTCCAACAGTTCCAAGAAAATTGACTCCATGTAATGCTTGTATATTGGGGAAGCATCACAAAAAGCCTTTTTAGAATTCTACTTCTAGAGATACAAGGAAATTAAGTCTCATACACCCAAATTTGTGTGGACCTATGAATGTACCAAATGCTAACGGAAATAAATACATACTGACTTTTATTGATGATTATATGAGGATGTGTTGGGTCTATTTGTGTAAAGAAAAATCACAAGTTTTTGATGTGTTTAAAAAATTTCATCTCTTGATTACAAATGAAGCTCAACTTAATATTGGTACTATAAGAACTGATAATGGGGGAGAATATACTTCACATGTTTTTGAAATATATTTGCAAGAGAATGGCATCAAACACCAAACCACAATACCTTATAATCCACAACAAAATGGTGTTGCAGAATGAATGAACATAACATTGCTCAATACAATTATATCAATGATGTTTTTTAAGAATGTAAAATTGATGTTTTAGGGAGAAGCAGTGCTCTGTGAAACTTATATTAGAAATCAATGTCCTTCCTCTATCATCAACAATAAAACTCCATATGAAATGTGGTATAATCGTCTTTTTGTTGTTCCACATTTCAAAATATTTGGTTCTCAGTGTTATGCTTTGATTCCTAAATAACAAAGAAATAAGTTGAGTGAAAGAAGAAAAAAATGCATATTTTTGGGGTATTCTATGAATTATAAGGCATACAGATTGTATGATGAAGAGAATAAGAAGTTTATTTTATCAAGAGATGTAGTTTTTCTTGAATTTGATAAAGATACACTCACTGTTGATAGACAGCTTAAACAGTTAGAGAAGTTTGTGCCTAAGAAGTTTTATTATGAATCAGATAATATTCTTCCACATCCTGAAGGGGGGATTCCCATATTAGACCAGTTTGTGGATTTTCCTTCTGTCAATGATGATAGTCAGTATATGGATTTTCCTTCTCTCAATGATGATAATAATTTGTTGCTGAAGGGAAATTGGTTGATGCAAGTGTTTCATCAAGGACAACAACAAGGACAGATACAATAAGAACTGAGAATAAGACAAAAAGTAATGAAGAGTTTGTTTCACAAGATGAGAAACTGCCTTTACAACCTCTACGAAGATCAATTCGTATTAGAACATTTCCAAGGAAATATGATGAGTTTGAGATAGGGATTTCTTCAGGTAATTATTCTCATTGTGACTTTAATTTTTTCGTTGATTGTAAACCTACTTGTTTTAAAGAAGTTGCTAGTTATGATCAGTGGAAAGATGCAATGCAAAAGGAATATGATGCTCTCATAAAACATGGCAAGTGGAGGCTGGTGAATCCTCCTATTGGCATCAAACCTATTGGTTGAAAATGGGTTTATAAAGCTAAGTATAACATTGATGGTCCACTCGATAAGCACAAGGCAAGACTTGTAGAAAAGGGATATGCACAAAAGAGGGTGTTGACTACACAGAGACATTTTCTCCTACAGCTAAATAGGGCAGTATTAGATCTCTATTTTCTATTGCAGCTCAAAAAGAATGGAAAATTCATCATATGGATGTCAAAATTGCTTTTTAAAATGGGGATTTGAAAGAAGATGTTTACATGTTTCAACCAGAAGGTTTTTCTGCTAAAGGGAAATAACATAAGTTATGCAAATTAATGAAGTATTTGTCTGCCTTGAAACAAGCACCACGTTAATGGTATGAGAAGCTAACTGAACATCTTCTCATGTTTAAATTATAAGCATTTTGACCTAGATGATGCAAATCTTTTCGTTAAAAAAATTGGAAGATCAATTGTATATCTAGTTGTCTATGTTGATGATTTGATGATCACACGAACCAATGATGAATATATATGATCTATTAAGAAGGAATTGAAAAAAGTTTTTGATATGGCAGGTTTAGGTTTACTTCATTATTATCTTGGAATTGAAGTTGATAAAAAACCTCAACATATTTTTATCTCTCAGAAAAAAATATGTTGGAAATTTATTGAACAAATATAGTATGATGGATAGTAATCCTGTTGCAACACCAATGGAAGAGAATTTGAAACTCACTTCAGAAGAAGGAAAATCATTTGAAGATCAAACAAAATATAGACAGCTTGTTGAAAGTTTGACTTATTTATCTATTACTCATCTTGATATAACTTTTGTTGTTGGAATACTTTCTAGATTTATGCATCAACCTTGTGAGGGGCATTGGGTAGTAGCAAAAAGAGTTCTGAAATATTTAAAAGGAACCTAAACCCAAAGTTTTCGACTTCAATCTAGTTGGTTATTTAGATTTTGATGGAGATAGGGAGAATGGAGTCTCTAATTCTCGTTATTTTATGAATCTTGGATCAGCAACCATCAATTGGAGATCACGCAAGCAATCCGTTCATGTTGATTCTACCACTGAAACCGAATATGTTGCAGCAACTCAAACTACAAAAGAAATCATTTGGCTTCGAAAAATACTTGAAGATTTGCAGAAGAAACATGAAGCTTCAACTCCTCTATTTGTGGACAACTCTTCTGCAATTTAATTGGCCAAGAATCCAAAGTTTCATGATCGAACCAAACATATCAACACCAAGTATCATTTGATTTGACATCATGTAGAGGCCAAAACAATTCATTTGACACATTGTCCAACTTCAGAACAAACTGTAGATATTTTTACAAAAGCATTGGGGTATGAAAAGTTTAGATCTTTACTTGGTATGTCAGATGTCATGTTGTAATCCTTCAGGATTATTGTATATAGTTATGATTAGGAAATATATTAGGTGTTTCTAGTATTTTTAGTTATGGAGATATCATTGTCTCCCTTCAAATCTGATTGTATAAATATGTTTTCATTTCTTAATTAATTCATCGCAAAATACTATATTTTTCTCATGGAATTCTCCAGGCACTTGTAACATATCATAGCTAAATAGTTGCCAAATACAGGTTGTTATCTATCGATCGGCTTCCTTGAGCATGATGCATTTTTTTAAAAGCACAACCATTGCAAATTCAACAAGAATTCAAGATCCCTGACACTTTTTAAATGGTGGACGAAAAATCATGCCAATTGTAGCATAATGGATAAATGTTTCAGAATAAAAACATATGTAGTGGTCAATTGTAGACATTTTTCAGGCATATTTTCCATTTATCTAAGTTGGAAAACTTAGATTTTTTTTTGAAATTTTAAGTTTAAAGTGTGCTTTATATTTAAAACATATTTTAAATTAGTCTAGATCGATTTTAATTTCAGATTTTAGCTAGAAAAGATCAAATGGTATACATCTCAACAGATTTGATCCCTGTTAATACATAGTATATTTGGAATTAAAATAAATCTAACTTAATTTAAAATATATAATTTACTTCAATTTTATTTTAATTATTATTTATATTAAATTTGGAATTAAATAAATCTAATCTGATTTTAAAATATATAATTTTATTTTAATTAATAATAATTATTATTTATTTAATTTTTTTTTTTTATTTTTGTAATTTTCTTTGTTGGTTGAATAAATAAAGTTTTGTGGAAGCACCGGATTCAAAAATCGAGGACCTGGGAAAGTCCGTCTGTTTGAAGGAAATCCCGCACGTGGCAATACAAAACTCTTGATCCGTCTCCGAAGATTTACTGTTTATCTGTCACTGGGAGCCGGGTGGGCGGCGAAACGGAACGGAAAGATTTCGGAGTGGAAATGTCCGCTTCAGACTACGCTGAGCTGGCAGCCGTGCGTCTGATTAGGATTAGGTCCTTGGCGCTGAGCTGGCAGCCGTGCGTCTGCCTCGTAGGCCGCCACTTTATAGTGTACTTCTAAATATTTTCATAGTTAAGTTAGTTGGAAGGTCCATTGTGATAAATGGTTTGAATGTTAAGTTAGTTGGTACTTGGTAGGTCTCTATGAAATCCATGGTTTGACTTCTCTAGGTGTTTTTAGCCAATGGTTTAATTTAGGACATTACCTTTGTTAACCCCACCACAACTCATTTATAGTGATTACTTGATTTTTAATCTAAGATTTATTTATGGTTAATATTTCAATTTAAGAATTTTTATATAATATTAATTAAAAATTGATTTTAATTAATTATAATAATAAATTTTAAAATGAAAATAAAAATAAATAAATTATCATTTTTTTTGTTGTAAATTTATTTTTTAAAATGTTTAGTGATAATTTCTAAGTAGTTTTTTAAGTGTGAGTTTTTAAATAGTCAAACACCCAACAAATGTTAAGTATTTAATAAAATATGAAAATTAATTAAAGGTTAATTTTTTTAAAGTATTGCTAATTTCAATATTAATGATCAGAAAAAAATTAGTAAGTTTGTATATTAGTACTAGTATATGGGTCATTAGTTTCATGTATTATAAGGTTTGTTAGTCTTAACATTGTTCGTTAGATCTTAGGCTTTTGTGATCCATAATATAGTAAGCATGCTTTTGGATTAATCACATTAGTATTATCGTTTGACATTTCGAGCTAATGTGGTTCGAACCAGGTCCTAACATTGTTAACTTGTCTAGAAAAGTTATGATCAATTTCATGTATTATAAAGTTTATTAGTGCTAACATTGTTAACTTGTTTTAAAAATTTGTAAACTTTAAAGAGAACATGTTTTAGACTTGTATTCTTAATATTGGAACATGGACCATACAAACCCTGTACTATAAGATTTGGTGGTTATCTCTCAATACCCATTTGAATACTTTAAATTGTTAAAATAACATGTAAAATTGAACATCAATTAAACAACTGAGCAAAATTTGTTTGATTTAAATTTTAACTAAAGTGGCCGGAATTTGGGCAAAAAAATTTCAAAAAATCTTGTAGAGGCAATGTTTGAATCATGTTTTTGATGGTAGAAATAGATTCAGCACCATCAAACAGCTTTTACTTGGATTTACAAAAATCCTTTCCAAATTTTTTCAAAATATAACTGGAATTTCCATAACTTTCAAAACAAAAAAACATAATTGCTAAACTACAGTAATCTAAATTACTAAAAAAACATAAAAATAACTTAAATTTCAAAAATATATAAACCAACCGTAACTTCCCTACATTACAACTCTTACTTTTAAACACTTTCATAACTGCCAAAACCATTTAAGAAATTAAAATATTAACATTATAAAAATAAATCTGCATCACAATTACAATATTCATCCCTTCCAAAACTAACTCAAACCACAAATTAAACCTTTAAACAAAAATACAAAATTCATCACTTCCCGTGATTAACCCAATCCAAGCCAATTAGACCCAATTCACAACTATTGCATCCATGACCCATACTATAAGGACATGCGGTCCGTGCGACGGGCAGGGCAACTCCACCATGCGAAGGAGCTCGTGCGAAATGCGAAGTGAACAACCAAGAGATGAGTTTATACGATGTTGGGTGAGTTGAGAGGGCGGTCCCACGAGTTGAGCGAGCCGACCCTCCACTCAGGCAAAGGCAACATGTTGAACGAGTCGGCTTGGGCGTTGGGTGTGGGTCGGCCAGGTGACATAACCCACCACCCACCCGTATATATTGGTGGAGTGTTTATGGAGACGAGCCATCATCATTCGACCAACACGAGTTCGAGGAGAAGAGTTTTGTGGTGCGTGGATGAGCCCGCACGACGGGTGGAACTCGGGTGAAAAACTTGTGCAGGAAACTCATGCAGAGAACTCGGGCGAGGTCGTCGGGCAGGAAACTCGGGCGAGGTCGCCGGGCAGAAAACTCGGGTGAGGTTGTTCGGGCGAACTGGGCGAGGTCGTCGAGCGACCCGGGTGAAGTCGTTCGGGTGAGCCGGGTGAAGTCGTCGGGCAACCCGGGTGAAGTCGTTCGGGCGAACCGGGTGAGGTCGTTGGGCGACCTGGGTGAAGTCGTGTGGCAACTCGGGTGAACGGGTGGATGTGCAGACGGGCGGCCAGGCGAGGGTGCGCCGTGCACGCCGAAACAAAGGATCGTGCAGACGGGCGACCCGGGTAGGGCACGTCATGCACAACAAAACGATGGAAACAGTGAAGTGTTAGAGTTGTGAATGGAGGTGTGACTCGTGCGGAGGCGCCCATGTGTGGCGACTTGGTTACGACGAGGCACACCCAAGTTGGGAAAACGACACGATCATGCAACGAGGTGAACAAAGGGTTGGTGAGTCGTGCAGTGACCGTGCAGAGGCGCCGACGAGCTGGGCAACCAAGTTTGCCAAAATTGGAAAATTGGCTAAGTGTAAATGTGGGGTTTCCCAAGATTTAGCTTATACTTTGTAAAAGTGGAAAATTATATATATTGATATCGGGCAGACTCATATTGCAGGGAGTTGCCCCTCCCTTTATATAGTTGTGCATTTCTCTTGTATATTGCTATTATGATGAATATGTATGGGTTTTCATCTATATAAGGATAAAGATAATACTGGGTAACGAAAAATAAACTAAGTATGAATGGTTAGGCGTAGTCCATGAACATAAGTATTGGTGAAAAGAAAGTGTTCGATGGTGCTGCACCTCACTATAGTGCGATTGGAAAATTACCGCCAGTGTAGGGGCGTGACAGGTGGTATTAGAGCTAGTGCCGGGGAGCTGGTGCTAGTGTTGAAGCGTTGAAGCTGATACACACCTACACTTCGTGACAGGTGGTATCAGAGCTGCTCCAGGTTTTGCAGGAAACCTGGTGAAGTGCAAAGGGGATTTGCGAAAGAAGTTGATCCCACTGTCACTTTGTGACAGGTGGTATCAGAGTTGGTCCAATTTTTAGAGGAAACTTGGTGAACTGAATCAAGGAGCTGATTCTACAAAGACCGAAGACTTGGAAGGAAGTTCAAGTTTTGCAGGTGACAAGTGGAATATCAGGATGATTCAGGTGAATGGTGGAACAGGTTTAGCAGAGGTGAAGCTTAGTGCTTGGGCCAAGCTGAACGACAAGGCATGGCAAGTTTGGAAGAATGCGAAGGGAAGCTCTTGCTTACCTTATACAGGTTGAAGCGGATGAAAGAAGAGAATCCCCGGATTCGAAAGGAACTTGAAGTCTTGGAAAGGAATGTTGAAGACGAACTTCTTCAACTTGGTTGGACAATGGAGCAGGATGGAGCTGTAGATTGTGCTAACAAGGAAGAGGAAGCCATGATAGTTAAGGATGTTGCAGATATGACAATGATGGAGGATGAACTTGAAGTCATTCAAGTTGGACCAGGATCATGCAGTTTGTAGACATGGATGGATGGGGATACTCATATGGAGGAGCCTCATGATGATGATGTAAGTACTATTGATTCTTATGTTTCACTTGAGCATTTGGTAGATGAACCGTATGTAGGGAAGAGCAAATTCAGTTTGCCGATGCGAGGGAACATTTGACCATGGATGTCTATGATGAGACCTTGTATGGAGAAGCAAGGATTGTTGATTGTTGCAGGACTTGTTGGGTTGTTTGTGACCTTATGGTAGAAGGTACAAGGGCCCGTGACAAGGGAGGAACATGATGATCATTGCAGAGGAATGGGTCATGCTTTAGCCACATGGAGAATTGGCTAAAGTGCCCGGCATGACTCATGGACAGATTGAAGAAGGGCACACACTTGAGTTGCTTGGGTGGAATTCTCATGGCCGAGACTAAGAGATAGCCTTGGTGGAACATTTAGTGGGGGAGCTATGATGGAGAGACTTATGTGATGATGATATGGTTGGGTGACCGAGTTCACTAGACCAAATATGCAGGCTTAGATGGGGATGATCGATTGTTGTGATGGGTCTACTTGGTTGGACACATGGGCGACTTGAGTCATGGACATCAGGTTGGTGATATGGAGCATGGCAGTCTATGTAGGGATATTATGCAAGAGCACTTGTAGAGGTGTCACTTATGGGCATCCAATGAGGAGTGCCAAAGCAGGGATGTTGTGCAGGTGGATTTGCTGGTGTAACATGGAGATGTTTTATTTATGAGCCGATGGAGAGGTTGTGAACTTATGTGCAACAAGGCCATGGACTATGGAGCATTCCTATGTTGTGAGCAGACTATGGAGCATTCCTACTACATGGAGAGCTGAGGCATCTTGTAGAGACCTTTGGGCTGAGACTTGTATGCTTGCTAGAGTGTTGGTTGGAGATGATTCATGGAGCTCATGATGACATGAGGTTGTGACTTTTGGGGACTTCATATATGGTGTACAGGGAGGATCTGATGCATTGAGGAGTTGAGGTCAGAGACTTTGATACAGAATGGGATGCATACTTTCGAGTACATGTATGGGTGTGGCTTGGAAGAGTGACTTGATGTGGAGGATCGATATGAGACACTTTGGAGTGATGGAGTTACAACGATGATGATGCCTTGGTGGCAACACTTGGGCATGGGTTAAGCCGAGACTTAACCACTTTTGGCACATGGGAGCTGATTGATCTATGATCATGGGCAACACATGGATAGATGAGACATGTGTATATGTGTTTCTATGGAAGACTTGAGGGATGGCGCATTACAGATGTGATGGAGAGTTGCTTCATGGACCTGGATGAGGCACATCGAGAGTCGAGGTTGATGAGATGATCTCTTCACTTTGAGGAGATGGATTTTTTGCAGATGGATGATGTTGGGATAGATGCGGCGGATTTCATGCAGCACATTGACACCAAACATCATGGACGACATGTTGCAAATGAGATGAGGACTACTTCATGGACCTAAACATGGCTTACACTTATATGGAGTTGGATTCTTGATCGAGTTGAGGATGTGATGGGATGTTCTGAAAAACGACTAGTGATGGCATGAGGATGTATATTCTCATGGTTTGGGTGTGATGGTTGGATTAGCTACCCAACTAGTTCAAACATGGGGCTGCAGCATGTACAGAGATGTGTTAGCATTATGTTGGAGTATCTTAGCAGCAGTTCACATGAGGACAACACATGATGAGGTCGACACGATATGTTGCAGGAAGCATGTAGCTTGAGATGGAGGGGCCAACCTTCCACGATGGCGAGCAGCATGTGGAGATTGTGACAGGGTGGTTGATGGTCATGGATTGAGATGATTTCCGATGTATGACATACTGATGGGGTGCATACCTTGGTATGGATATCTTGGTGACAGATGGTTGCCGGGACGGGATATTGTCGAGGACAACAATGACTTCAAGTGGGGGAGGATGTAAGGACCTGCGGTCTGTGCAACTGGTAGGGCGACTCCACCATGCGAAGGAGTTCGTGCGAAATGGGAAGTGAACAACCAAGAGACGAGTTTATACGATGTTGGGTGAGTTGACAGGGCGGTCCCACGAGTTGGGTGGGCCGACCCTCCACTCGGGCGAAGGCAACATGTTGAACGAGTTGGCTTGGGCATTGGGCATGGGTTGGCCGGGTGACATAACCCTCCACCCGCCCGTATATATTGGTGGAGCGTTTGTGGAGACGAGCCATCACCATTTAACCAACACGAGTTTGAGGAGAAGAGTTCTGTGGTGCGTGGATGAGCCCGCACGACGGGTGGAACTCGGGTCAAAAACTCGTGCAGGAAAGTCGGGCGAAAAGTCGTGCAGAGAACTCGGGTGAGGTCATCGGGTAGGAAACTCAGGCGAGGTCGTCGGGCAGAAAACTCGGGTGAGGTCGTTAGGGTGAACTGGGCGAGGTCGTCAGGCAACCCGGGTGAAGTCGTTCGGGTGAGCCGGGTGAAGTCGTTTAGGCGAGCCGGGTGAAGTTGTCGGGTGACCTGGGTGAAGTCGTTCGGGCGAATCGGGTGAGGTCGTCGGGCGACCTGGGTGAAGTCGTGTGGCGACTCAGGTGAACAAGTTTGGGTGAACAGGTGGACGTGTGGACGGGCGACTGGGCGAGGGTGCGCCGTGCACGCTGAAACGAAGGATCATGTGGACGGGCTATCCAGGTAGGGCGTGTCGTGCACGACGAAATGGTGGAAACGGTGAAGTGTTGGAGTTGTGAACGGAGGTGTGACTCGTGCGGAGGCGCCCATGTGTGGCGACTTAGTTACGACGAGGCGCGCCCAAGTTGGGCAAACGACATGATCGTGCGACAAGGTGAACGAAGGGTTGGTGAGTCGTGCGACAACCGTGCAGAGGCGCCGACAAGCTGGGAAACCGAGTTTGCCGAAGTTGGAAAATTGGCTAAGTGTAAATTTGGGGTTTCCCAAGATTTAGCTTATACTTTGTAAAAGTGGAAAATTATATATATTGATATCGGGCATACTCATATTGCAGGGAGTTGCCCCTCCCTTTATACTGTTGTGCATTTCTCTTGTATAATATTGTTATGATGAATATGTATGGGTTTTCATCTGTATAAAGGATAAAGATAATACTTGGTAACGAAAAATAAACTAAGTATGAATGGTTAGGCGTAGTCCATGAACATAAGTATTGGTGAAAAGAAAGTGTTCGGTGGTGCCGCACCTCGCTATAGTGCGGTTGGAAGATTACCGCTAGTGTAGGGGCGTGACACATACAATGGTGGTGAAGGAAGTCATTAGTCCATTAAAGACAAAGTCCCCACCACGTTGGATAGGATTGGACAGGATTGAACGTGGACTCGATGACTTTAAGGCTCAAGGAATATTTAACTTAAAGTTTTACCTTTACCTTCGTGTGGCAACATATAGTTAGTTGATTAAAATCATATACTCTACCCCACCCTTTAAATGTGTTTGCTTTAAATATTATTAAACTTCATTGATAATATTTTTTATATATTTATAATTTTGAATTTTAAAAATGGTTGATAGTATTTTTAATAGAATAGTCAAATTTATAATTATACTAATTTAAATAAAAATGTTTCAAAATTATGTTGAAAATTAAAAATTACAATCAAATATAATTCTTATATTACGAAAACATTTTCTATCAAATTTATATGTTTTTTTTTGTATATTTTGTTTCAATCATACATATGTGTGGATTCTGATGACATATTGCAAAGCTTTCACATATATTTAAATGAAAGGAAGAATTGAAAGCCCATTTTTGTGTAAAGATTTGAAGTAAACTCATTATTAGATCAAGTCAACAAAGAGCTCAATGAATATCACTTATGTTGCTCTAACAAAATAATTCAATGAATACCATTTAAGTTGTTCTAACAAAATAATTCAATGAATACCACTTATGTTGCTCTAACAAAATAACTTAATGAATACCACTTCTGTTGCTTTAACAAATTATCTTACTTCATCATAAAAGAAGTATGGCAACAATATTGATACAATTATGACCATCAAAGTAAATCGGCACCATAGTATTAATATAAGAAAGTTTTTTTCAACTTTTAATTTTTCCGAAAGTGACTTCATATATATCACTTGTTAACTCCATGTTGAGTATGGAAGGTATTACACATCTTCCTCATATTAAATAACACACTTGAAAAAAAAACAAAAAAATTTAAATAATGTAAATATCTCAATATTATTTTTTATTAATATTTTTTGAAATGTTAAATGTAAATTTTATGTTAAGCATTAAGGGAATTATACATCTTCTGAAATATAAGTATATACAAAGCTCTCATAAAAAAGAAGAAGAGGTCATATATAAATAAGAGACAAGATAATCTTCTTCATCTTTCTAAAGTTGTGCACATATACAAAGCTCTCATAAAAAAAGAAAGAAAAAAGAGGTCATATATTAATAAGAGACATGAGAATCTTCTTCATCTTTCTAAAGTTCTGCCCAGAATGTTTTGGCGAAATGTGCTTGTTCGCAAATCAAAAGATAATCATTTGACCCCCTTAGATAATTGGGACATCTATCTTAATAAGTTGTATGACTCTCCAGACACCATGGACACCCTCATAAACATTCCTATTAAGGAAGATATCTTTTCTCTAGAAGACGTTGAGTCTGGGATTAATAAGCTCGCTAATGGGAAAGCTAAAGATATTGAAGGATACCAAACTGAAATATTTAAAATGGGAAGGTCTATCCTCATTCCTCATCTCCACAAGCTTCTCAATTTGGCAGTAAAGCATGGCTTCCCTAAGCCTTGGATGCAAAGCCTTATTGTGCCTATCTTTAAAAATGGGGACTAACTACAAGACCATTATGATTAGTCAAATATTAACCAAACTTTATGGGCTCATTTTGGAAAAGAAGATTAGCCTTTGGCTTGAAAGCCATGGTAAAAGAGCTAAAGGGCAAGCTGGTTTTAGGAGACATCACTCGACTATCGACCATCTTGTCACTCTCAGGATCATTGTCAAGGAATGCCACAATAGTAAAGATGATCTCTATAGTTGTTTTGTGAAATTTAGAAAATCCTTTGATAATGTTCCCTAGGATAAGCTTTGGAATAGACTTGAGGATTGTTGTGATCTGCCTCTATGAGACTATTGTTGCCAAAATCAAGACCAATGAAGGGTTGTCTAAATATATTAAATGCAATATCGGGGTTAAACAAGGGTGTCCCTTATCCCCTACCCTTTTTTGCATTTACATCAATAAGCTAGAGGAGTGTTTGGAAATTGCAGGTTGTAAGGGCACTAAGATTGTTGGTATAATCATTTATCTTCTCCTTTATGTTGATGATTTCGTTCTTCTTTCCAGAAGCCATGATGATCTAGACAAGCATATTAAGACTCTGCATGATTATTTCTCTAAGATGGGTATGATAGTTAATACCGACAAGATTAAAGTCATGATAATTAAATCCAAAAATATCACCCATGGTAATTTCATTTATGATAACAATTGCTTAAAACAGGTTTCTTCTTATAAATTTTGGGTATTGACATACCCCATCACCTCAACTAGAATTATAACATTGAGAAAATGATTATTGGAGGCTAGAAAGCTTATTATGAGCTTGAAAAAAATTGTAAGTTGACTCATCTTTGTGTTTGGAGTAAAAAAAGGTTCCTTTTTGAGACTCCCGTCACCCCTGTTGTATTATACAGATGTGAAGTTTGGGGTTGCAGTATATCCAAAGAGGCGTGGAGAAAGATTGAGATGATTGAAAATCAATTCATAACCTACAACCTCAAGATCAATGGAAATACTCCCTAACCTATCCTCTTGATCGAAGTTAACCTTTCT
Source organism: Pinus tabuliformis (assembly GCA_031772625.1). NCBI lineage: Eukaryota > Viridiplantae > Streptophyta > Pinopsida > Pinales > Pinaceae > Pinus > Pinus tabuliformis. The sequence continues at coordinate 459,029,280 of CM062820.1, forward strand.
CCCATTGTAAGCGTGACTATGTTTAAGTATATGATGTATAAGAAGAAGATTTACAATATGGAATCTAAGAGGCTTCCCAAAATTGCTTCTAACTTTTAGTCAAAACCCCCACCTCTGCCTCAAGCGTGGGTGGCATAGGGATGCCCGGTCTTGGCTCAACCATTGGGGGATAAAGGAGGAGATCATCCTAGGAAGCAAGGATTATGTCAAAGATTATATCACCTCCAAATTTAAGGATAAGTTCTAGGAAGATGAGGAGGTGGAGGGTAAAAGGAAGCTAAGATATTATAAGGAAGTGATTAAACCCACCCTTGATAATCAGAATTATTTCTCTGTTTTGACCAACATTAAGAAAAAATGAACATCGCTAGGATAATAACTAATTCTCATGAGCTTCGAAGTGAAACCAAGCGATGGTTTACTCACAAGGCTCCTTGGGACAATAGAATATCTCAGCTTTACAATACTAAGAGGGTGGAAGATGAGAAACACTTCCTTTTAGATTGTTTGGTTCTTACTTACATCCTCTCTCATTTCTTGAACATATGCCACACTTCCAAAATTCTTAACTTGTTAAGTCAACCCAACTATAGTGATCTTTGAGCGCTTCTTTCCCTTCTTTTTGATCATAGAAATAAGATTTTGAAGAATCACAATTAGATTCTTTTTATTTTCCTTCTTAAGGTGTGATAGATCGCATTGGTCTTAGTGGATGTTAATCATCATCATCATCATATAAAAAGCTCATATCAATGAGATAAACAATAATTAGTTTCAATTATATATGTATATAAAAAGTTGATATAAGTCAAAGGAACTTAGCTCAAGTGGTATGGTTCACGATTTGTGTCCCAAGTAGCATGGGTTCAAGTCCCCGAAGACATGTTGTCCTCATTACTAGTTAAAAAAAAGAGGGTTAGCTTAATTAATCAAGGTTTATTGCTAAAGCACCTTTCCATTGGTAGGCCATAGGTTAATTCTCCTTTATGCCCTCAAGGTTAGGCTTTGATGAGTTTGACTGGGGCAACAAAAACCCTAGAGTAATTCCGCACATTTTGTTGATAGTAAACTACGTAAACCGGCCCTAATTACAAGACATCACCTCAAGGGAACCAAAGAGACTTAAACTAACCCCCTCTCCCCCCCCACCCCCCCACACACACATGGTTGATATTGAAATTAACGTAACAAATTTTATGTATATATATCTATTTTTTTTAATAATTTGAAATTATTTAACAAAAAAATTTGAATAAATTACAAGGATATGTTTAATAGAAATAGTGTAAAAAATAACAATTAATCATTTTGACTACTTAAAATAAATTTAATAAATAGCATTAACATAAATTATATACCAACCTTGATCCATCTTAACCCTCAATCTATCAAGTGCCAAGAGGGATCAAATCTCTTAAGGTGCAAACATATTTTTTTAGTGCAAAACTTGAGGAAAGGTTTGCACCTCGAGAGATTTGATCCCTCGCGGTGATTGATAGATTCAAGGTTAAGATGGATCTAGGCTGGTTTCAGTTGTGTGTGGTCATACAAAATTTGTTGAACATCTAATTATTTTGATCATTTTAAATATGTTAAATATGTCTAAGATTAATTCGGTCAATTTAATTTTAAATTTTCTTAGTTATCTCAGTTTGTTGAGATGAGAGAGTTTGTTAGTAACTTGAATGATGAAAAATAATGAAATAAAAATCTTGAGTGAAAAGTGACAATGTAACACTGTTAAATGATAGAAAATGTGAATAATAAGAATATAGTCAATTACAAGCAATCTTTATTGTGATCAATTTGAAACTATTTTCTTCTATTGTTCATATTGTCACACTTATTAGTTTTGCCATTTTCTCATATCGATCATATGAAAGCAACAGTTGAAATCATAGACCATTCAAATATTTAACTCGAGCTACTTAGTAAACATCATACCTTGCATTTGTTTCTCTCCAATATTAATAGTAGTTTTCTCCAAAGTCAATCATTGTTACTTATGGAGTTTTAAACCCCAAATAATTTTCTATTGCCGCATTTGAATGGAAAGTGATTAACAATGTTGAATGATGGAAAATGGGAATAATAAGAATGTACCCAATTACAAATAGTTTATGGTTTTAGGAAGCAAACATTTCGGGTAAGTGAACATCTTATTTAGGATGAAAATCTAAGTATTGTATTTATGGTTGAATTATTGTAACACAAAAGTCAATGCAAGTCATGAATATTTTTTTTGTGCTTACACTAAGAGAGTGTGTGTATGTTTTGGGGGTGAGAAGGAGAGACAAGGGGAGATAGAGATATAGATGGAGGGGGGAGAGAGGGAAGAAGAGAGAGGAAAAGAAAAGGAGCAAGTAAGATATATAGATATGGAGAGAGAAGTGTTAGAGAGAGAGGGAGGGAGGGGAAAGGGGAGGGAGAGATATATATAGATAGATAGATAGATATGGAGAAGATGTGTGTATGTTTGGGGTGAGAGAGAGAGTTTAAGAAGGAAAGAAAATGGGAGATCGAGATATAGATTACGGGGGCAGAGATGTGCTTACACTGAAATCAATGCACACTATTAATCTAATTACTTTGAAATTAATGTACATCATACATCTAGTTGCATCAAATTAGAAATCAACATCTACACCGAAATCAATGCATCTAGTTCAAACAATCAAATAGGATTAGAAATCAACATCTATATTGAAATCAATGCATCTAGTGCAAGCAATCAAATAAGATTAGAAATCAATATCTACACTGAAACCAATGCATCTAGTGCAAGCAATCAAATAGGAGTAGAAATCAACATCTACACTGAAATCAATGCATCTAGTGTAAGTTATTAAATTGGATTCAAAATCAACATCTACACTGAAATCAATGCATATTGTGTAAGGCATTAAAAAGGATTAGAAATTGACGTCTACACTGAAATCAATGCATCTAGTGCAAGCGATCAAATAGGATTAGAAATCAATATCTACCCTGAAACCAATGCATTGATTGCAATCAATCAAATAGGTGTAGAAATCAACATCTACATTGAAATCAATGCATCTAGTGTAAGGCATTAAATAGGATTAGAAATTGACAACTACAATGAAATCAATGCATCTAGTGCAAGCGATCAAATAGGATTAGAAATAAATAACTACACTGAAAGCAATACATCTATTTTAGTGAAAAACCAAAATATTCTTGACTTTCTAGATCTAACTTCTATGTATGTATTTGTCTTTGTGTGTCTCTTTATTCTTCCGTCTCTCTCCACCTTCCATTCTATGCCTATCTCCCTCCCTCTCTCCTTTTTTCTCTCCCCTCCCTCTCTCCCTTGTTTCTCTCTCTATGCCTCTCCCTCTCTCCCCTGTTTCTCTCTCTTCGCCTCTCCCTCCCTTTCTCTATCTTTCTCTTCTTCACTCTCTCGCCCTGTCATCTACATCTATACATCCCTCCACCTCTCTTTATTTGTCTCTCTATCTCAGCCACCTAAACACATGTCACACTTTCTCTCTCTCTCTCTCTGCCCCCTCATTCTATATCTCTATCTCCCATTGTCTCTCTATCTCAGCCCCCAAACATACACACACACACACACTCTCTCTCTCTCCCCTCTCTTTGCCTCTCTCTTTTTCCCTCTCTCCCCCCTCCATCTGTATCTCCATCTCCCCTTATCTTTCTTTCTCATCCCAAAAACATACACACTCTCTCTCCATATCTATTTATCTCTCTCTCTCTCTCTTCCCCTTCTCTCTCTCTTTCTTTTCCCCTTCTCTCTCTCTCTCTCTCTCTCTCTCTCTCACCGTCTCTCCATCTCTCCCTTGTAACTCCCTCTCCCTCTCCATCTTTCTCTCTCTATGTTTTTCTTCCCCTTCCAACTCCATCTCTCCCCCCCTCTTTCTCTTCTCTCTCTCAAGTCCTTTCTCTCCCACCTCCCTCTGCCTCTCCCCCACATCACACACACTCTCTCTCTCCACCCTCCAACTTTGTCATTGTCTTCCTCCCTCTCTCCTTCTTGCTCTTCCCCTCTCTCCCCCCTCCATATCGACGTCTCCATGTCTCTCTCTCTTCCCCTTCTTTCCCTATCTCTATCCTCTCCTTTTCTCTCTCTTCCCTTGTCTCCTCTCTCCCTCATTTCATCTTCATCTCTCCCTTGTCACTACCTCTCTCTCTCCACCTCTATCTCTCAATGTCTTTGTTCTTCCCTTCCTCTCTTTCCCCCTCCAAATCTATCTCTCTCTCCCTCCCTCCCTCTCTCCTCCCCTCTCCCCGCTCTTCTCTCTATTCCTTCTCCTCTCTCCCTATCTCTCCCACCTCTATGTCTCTCTCCCCCACTCTATTCCCCCGCCATCTCACTCTCTCTCTTAAATATGACCTCACTATATTGTATTTAAGAAAGTATCTAAATTAAAAAAACATAATTGGTTGTAAAATATTAAACCTATATTTTGGATCAATCATGTCAAAGAAAATACAATAATAAAAAACTTAAAATAATCATGCACTATCTTTCCTCTATCATTGTTAGTCACTTTGCTTTCTCTCTTCGCTTGGATCCTTGGTTAAGATGCATCTATCCTGGTTCTTTATAATGCTTTCTATATTATATAAATTTCACGTGTATACATAAAAGTATTCTCATTTCTAATTTATTAAAACCTCGAATCTCTATGGGAATATTTTTAGTAGTTGTGAGGATGGAGGGTTTAGATATACCTCAAAAGTAATTATAACCTTTTTGCTTTTAGATTTAATTAAAAAATCTTATAAAATTAAATTAAAATAAAGTATTTGTGAAATATTTTGATTTTGAAATAAGTTTATGGTTTTTGGACATGTGGTATTGATAAGCCATGTTGTTGGCCCATGGTATTATGACATAATATTAAAAGCCTAGATCCATAACATAATAATCAAAAGCCTAGATTGCCCATGGAATTGATAAACCATGGTATTAATATTCCCCCACCGAGCCTCCCCCACCCCCCGCGCACCCTCTCCCTCTCTCTATATCTTTCCCTTCTTGAGATTGACCCATTGTATTGTAAAAAGCCTATTTAAAAGTTAATAATATCCATGGTAAATATTAGTGATTAAAAATCTTATTATATTGTAAATATTAAATTTTTATCAACTTATTAATTAAATTTAAAATTAATTATAAAATCATTATTTTAATTTATATGATAAAATAAATATTAATTTATAAATACTATTTATATGTTATATATTTTAATGTGATATATATTATATTTTTTTTATCTAAAAAGTTATTCATAACTTTAATAAAAAAACAAAATTATAATATAAAAAAATGAATTTAAAAAATACACATCTTGCATTTAACATGTAAAGCACACACTTCTACTCTATATTGAGCTATAAAGGGTGTCTCAGCTCAAGTACAAATACTTCCATTAAAAAAAATGGTTTAAGTAATCCCTATTATAAATTTCGTTTAAAATTACAATTTAGGATGGCCTTCAGGTTGACCTAAATTTATTATAGTTTTGTTTACGTAACACGTTGCAATTATTCTACACAACGTGATGGTCTTAGACAATACATAATCCATTTGCTTAGCATAGGTGTTACTTACTAGCAATTGTCCCAAAAGGTACAAAGAGAGGCCGATAGGATTAGTAAAAGGAAGAGAGTTCTATAGATAGTCAGGCATATATAAAGTTGAGTAGTGACGAAGGCAATAACCACGTTGACCATCCTGTACCAGTACATTTGATATTAAAAGAACAAAACCAAAACCAAACCATTCATATCAATATAGTAAGTGTAGAACGCGTTCATACTTACTAAGATTATTGGCAACACGCTTTTTTTTAAGTAAAAAGTAAATTACAACGTTGTACATGGTAAATGAAAAGTGGAGAAATTTGTGATTTGCAAATATTAAAACAAATCACTTACATTACTAGTTGACACTACAACTAAAACATTAACGTTATTAAAATTTTGAAACCGATTTTAAATTCATGTATTATATTTTTCAAAGTATTTTGGGAAATCTTGTTAAATAAGGAATGCAATTGGTAGTATAACCAACTTGTCTGCAATAATTATTAACATCACACCATACAAGTATCTGTAGACAGCAGTAACGCTTAGTCATGAAATTGCAAACAGAGATAACCTCAGAACCGCCAAATACTACTCCAGAAATTGTAGATTCAAATTACCGTAAAAGCAATTAGGTCTTGTATTTGGGCTTACGAATCCAGATAATATAGATTCGAATTAACTAAGATCAATTATGTAATCTGCGTATATCCTTTCAAAAGAGAAATATCGCCAACCAATTTCGACACTGGAAGTGTTGGAGCTGTACCGTCATGAAAAGACTACTCCACATCAAACAGCTGACCATAACCATTGAATGTTGAGTATAAGTAGCGATAATCAGAGAATGCAGAAGATGACAGCTGTGAGAAATCATTTATTTTCTGTACAAAGTTTCTATGTCTCTAACTTCCACTTCATTCGATTCTCCCAAACACAAATTCCAAACATGGCCTTACAGATACACAAAAATTTGGCCATATGCTTCTTGAATATCACCACTATAAACAAATAATAATGTATTAAAAGTTAGCAATTGTCTATGAAGGGATAAGGTACACAAAAAATGACTTCAACTTCATAACATGTAGCAATTGAACCTTACAGGACCGTTGGCCTGCAATATAACCTTTATTAGCTCTTCAAGTGTACTAATTTCTGACATCTATTCTCTTCATCACTGCAGGTTACTGAGAGTGGAAGGCAGGAGTGCCATCTAGTTGCCACTGTTGGTAAATTTTCTGTCATCTGGAACTTCCGGCAAGTAAAAAACAGCGACATGTGTGTTACAAGGGCCAGAATGGGCTAAAAAGCTGCTATTGCTACAAGATTGTTCCAAAAGATGAATCCAGTGTGGATAGCAAATTTATGCATGACAAATTTGCTATTACAAATTCTCCAGGAGCTCCACTTGTGGTTGCAACACCAAAGAAAGTGAGCTCTTTCAGCATAGCATCTTAACAATAACATCCATTTCACACTAATCATGGCGTTGAGCAATTAACTCAAGTGATGAACTATAAACAGTTGTACTGGCTTGTGCATATAACATTCCACACCTTATTGGGGTGGAGTAAAACTAAATTCTTTATAGATTTATAATCTGTTGTATAGCTGAGAGATTGGGCATTTGGTGCGTTTGAAGCAATGCTTGTTGTAATCTGTGTAAAGTGATGAACAGGAGCTATTCTGCTTGTAAGTCTGTGTAAAGTTATGAATTGATTTTGACACCACATGCTAACTCTGTCACTTAATTCTTATTTTGTTCAAGTGGACTCTCAGTATTGACCTTTTAATTAACTATTGACAGTTTATAATGGAGAATTCGAGGAAATGGAGAGGCTTTTGAATGGTATGCATATTTTTGTCGTGAAAATTCAGAAGAGATGCATCTGATGGCTTCTTATCATTTGTAATCTTGAGATTATTGGACATGGTAAATTGATATTGGAATTGGATTTATGTCCATATCTGCAAATTTCTAAGCAATTGAGAGTTTTAGAAAACAGAGTAATAGCAGTGTGCAACCCATTGTGAGTGTCTGGAGCATCTTCGAAAGCTGAACATCCAAATGATATAAAACTCAAGTTTGTGAATGTGATGGAAGGGTAAAATGCTGACATGTTTTTGTTGTTTAATGTAGAAGGAATCTTGCCATTTGGGCTCTAGAGCCCAACCTGCTCTCTCGTATTGCAAAACACAGATCATTTAACCAACAAAAAGCACAGAGCAGTGGACCATGTACTGGATTGCAGAAAATGACAGCTGTGAGAAATCATTTAGTTTCTGTACAAAGTTTCTATGTCTCTAACTTCCACTTCATTCGATTCCAGCCAGACGATAGTGGGCATCCATCTTTGGTGTCTACTAAAAGGAATCAGAAATCACAATCACAAAGGTAGAGGCACCTTCATCTGAATCATTTTTGCAACTCATTGGGATACGTGGTTAAGTATGTGGACGAGCTGAAGACAAAAAGAACCATGTGTGTCATGATTTCATACAATATCTTTCAACTTGGATAAAAAAACCACAGAGAACTGTTCTATCAAGTACGCGAACCCCTGTTCTGGGGTATACTGCATTCAATGGAAAAACAATTCATCTCAACTACCTGCTTAACCATTTAGAGAACAGAAAATGCACCGTGTTGTGGATGCCTTAAATTTAGTAGACCTTGGCCATACTATCTTATGAAGTTCGGCTGTGCTGGCTATCAGATTATTTTAGGATTGTGATTTTGGGCATCAAGGTTTAGTTTATTTCTTATGACTGCTTATGACTGCTTTCAGATTAACATTTACGAATGCGGTCTCCATTGAGCTATTAAAATAATACAGTTAAGGAAGCAGCTGATGCAATTAAACCACGAGGAAATTTGATATGAAACCTTTCTCACTGATAAAGCTATAAGTCAAAAAAACTGTTCTCCAGGCACCAAAAACTTTCAGATGGCAACCAATGACACCATTTCATTTACCTTTCAAAAAGATGAACAAGACCTAAACTTATCCACATTATAAGCCAGCAGCTGTAATCTACAGTAAAGAATGTCAACTGAACAAACCTGTCCTCCAAAATGAAAATGATAGCACTTCTAAAATCCAAGGAGTAAAGGCCCAAGAGCCATATCTAGACAATATGAAACTAAAATAACTGAACTCACAATACTTGGCACTCTAACATGCATCACCAAGCATGTGAAGAGCCCAGAATAAAAGAAATAGTTCATTATAAAGAAAACACCTCTACTGTCAAGAACTATCCTCATCTACTATTTTAATTGCAAATATGAATCTGAAATGCATGAGACATAAAATTCCCATAAATTCCAGGGATTTGTGGTGCTGGACGTGTGTTATTTCTGAAGGAAAACCATAGTTTCTGTTTCAAAGCTGCATTGGCAGAAGGTACCAACTACTGGGCAGAGTTAAGTGCATTTTCGATACTGGAAAATTTAACAATTAAGAAAGGTACTGCTCAAATCCAGATACTGGGAGATTCAGAGCTAGTCATCAACTGGGTAAATGATAAAAAACAATATGCAGATTTTGACCCTATCAACACTAATAGAAAGAATTAAAGAGCTGAATGAAAATTTCCCTAATAGGTTGTTGTAAACATCGACCTATCTAAAGTGAGAAACGTGTTTCTTTATAAAAAAAGTTGTTGGTTGAATCATAAAACCCAAAACAAAGAGCAGTGGACCACGTACTTGAATACTCTTTGTTCATACAACAGAGAACAGTTCTATTAAGATATAACTAAACATGCCAGATATAAGTAAAGATATATACAATGAAAGTATTCGTTGGCTTGTAAGCATATGTACAATAAAAGCATTATGTAGAGATGTAATTGAGAATGAGCCACTAATCATATATGCATGATGGGCCATGGCATCGGCAACACCAGTTAGTGTTTATTGTGGTGCCATGTTGTGCGAGCTGTTCCTGCAGTTGATGTCGCATCTGCCTGTGTGCATCCCTTTCATGGATGTGAATTGTAATCTTAAGTAGTTTCCTTATATTCTTTAACAACGTAATTGCTGGGCACAAACGGTAAAGTGGCATGGATTGTTGTGGCAGGATCCTTGTCTGCATATCTTGTAATGTAAGTTCTTGTTGTTGGATTTCTTCACAACACTCGTACAACTGTCGTAGGTAGCATGTATTCATACTTGTTGGCATCCAAAAAGGAAACACTGTAACTGACAATGAATATGTTTGACGATTTTGTTTGAATATTCGAAATAAATTAAACGATTCCAAATGAGTATAAAATCATATGAAATTAAATGTAATAGCAAGAAATCTATGTGAAACTTCGTTATGTAGTGAGTGGTGTTTACCATGTGGGTAATTCTGGAAGGCAGGTTGTATGATTGGCTAAAGTGTATTATCCTGGATAGATTTTGATGCAAGGAATGATTCCTCTTGCTGTCTACGCTTAAGATATGGATTCTTGTGCATTTGTGCAATGCGGGAGAATGGGAATGCTGGATTGATGTGTATGTCCGCTAGTGACCGCACTCTTGAAATTGCAGTGAATGTTAGCCCTTGGCGTTCTCTGGTGTTGATGTCCACTGTTGCTTTGTCTAATGTCATTCCTTGTGACTTGTGTATCGTTAAAGCCCATGCCATTTGAAGTGGTATCTGAGGGCGTGCACCCCTTGTGATGGGAGGAATGGGTACATATGTTGGGTGTGAAATGTCCCACGATGTTCCTCTGTATTGTTGAAAGTGAACAACCACAAAGGATGGTAATGCTGGGGGCTTTGAGTCAGTTGAATAAAATATTGAGATGACCTTCCCAAGCACGCCATTGACAAGGCCTGCATGTACCCATAAGTTGCTGGTGAGCATAACTTTTTGTTCACTGCATAAGAGCACCTTTGCAGGTAGGTGCTCATCTTCTGTTGTAGTAGGAGTTTTCTGTCTTTGTTGTTCCGCAGAGAAAAGTGCTACTGGGATGTTCAATTGTTTGAGCATTTTCTTATTATGCAAGACAACTGCGTTGTTTGTTGCGAATAGGTGCATGGACTCGTCGAATGTGCATTTCTCTTCATGTGTAAGAGAGGAACTTGTTCTTGACATTAGATGTTGCCAATCTTCAAGTGTAGATATTCCATTCCTAAGATTTGCAAGTATTTTCCGGAAAGCAACCTGGGACGAGCTAGCTCCTTGTTGACGGAAAACAGTTGAAAGTGTTATGAATATGTCAAAGCTGCGCCAAAGTGCAGTGCCACGCGATGTCCCAGCATATAAAGGAATGTCTTTTGCAGGTGGGAGTTGGCCTAAATCTCCGACAAGGATAATTGAGCGATTACCAAATGGTGTATTCTGATGAAGAGGGAAGGCCTCTCTTAGACGATCGTCAATGCAAGAAATCATTTTTGGACCAATGAAGCTCATTTCGTCAATGAGGATGTATTCTACATGACGGAGTTGCTCTTGCAGGTGTAGGAGCGGCTGGCCTTCGAGAGGATGCATTTTCTGGATAGGGATATGAAGGGCAAAATGAATTGTGAGGGCATTTATGTTGAAAGCTGCAACGCCGGTTGGTGCAAGTAACAATAAAGGGTTTTTGTTGGCTGGCGAGTTTTCCACAAATGCTTGGTGAAGGCATTTAATCAAATGGGATTTTCCTGTGCCAGCTGTTCCTTGTACGATGATCTTCCGTGGGGATTTTGGCGAAGGGGTTTTGAAGTGTGAAAAAACAGCGGTGAAAGCTATGCTTTGGGTAGGGGATAATGTATGCTCATGGGGAAGGTTGGAAAATGAATGATGTTGGTTTTGAATGGGTGAGCGGTTGAATTCAATGAAATTGATGGCAGTTTCTTGCAAGGGGGGAGGGACAGTATTTTGTGACCAATTGTGGTTGACATCGAAGTCGCGGTAGCCAATCATGTCGAGGTCATCAATTGCAATATTGTAACCTGGGTGTAGTTGAGAGAGGATTTGCCATTCATCCATCTGAATGGAATCAGGGGGGGTGTGTGGGGTAGGTTGATCTTCAGTAGGTGGGCTTTGTGGGTTTTCGGGTTCGCGATGGACATGCCATGGTGTATATGCACCCTTTTTTTGTTCCCAGTGTGCAATAATTTCTGCATCAGTTGAACCGATATCATCAGGGAGTGTTCGGAAGGGGAAATACAAGAGTAATTCACTCCAATAGAAGGTGGCATAAGAAGGATTAGTAGAGGAAGGAATGACATTGTAATGGGGCAAGACATGTACAATCATTGGGGGGAATATATGTTTCCAGTGGTTTCTTCTCCGCTGGGCAGAATATGACCATGAGCGAGCAGGTTCAAGGAGGGGCAGTGCTTCTAGTGAGGCAGGCCTGTTCATATACGCAACGATAAAGTTTGGTGTCGAACCAAGATTTTCAGTATCTTGCGAAACACGTTTGAAAACAGCCCTGTTGACATTCAAAGAACGGAATGTACGGCTGCAAAGAGAGAGAGGTAGCTTTTGTAACATATGGCATATTTCTTGTGCACCAATGTCTCTATCTGCAATGGTTTCTGTAAGGAGTTTCCGGATGACACCACTAGTAGGTGCTTCTGGAAGGGCACTTTGTGATAGTCGCGATAGCATTTGACAGTAGCTCTCAGATCTTGTCTCTGCTTTTGTTGCATATTTTGAAATATATTTCAATACAGCATGGCGAGAAAGGACTGGTTGGCAATCAACATTTTCTCTCCAAATAGAGAGTAGATCGGCGTTGTGAATATTCAATCTTTCATCATTGCGAGCAGGGACATAGGTTTTATGACCCTTATCATCAATGAAAAGTGAAGAAGTGGACTTCAATTCCCACGGTACTCCATATCGGCAGCTAAGCACATTGTCTTTCTTACGAAGACAGGAAGATTCATGACACTTTGTATGACGTTGAACGCAGTTGACAAGCTCTGTGTAGTCTTCAAATTGATTGGATGTGAATATTGTTGCTGTGTCAAGGAGACACGGGTTATGAATTGTTGACTGGTGAAGCGGAATAGTTCGGTGTTCTGCCTGACGTGGATTCCAAGCAGTTACGTAGTGGTCGAAATATTTCTGTGCATTAGCAACTTCTAATGCATTGTCCCAATCAAGTGTGTCCATGTCTGGTGCATTTTGTAGCCAAAGGAAGCCATGAATGTGTGCGGATCCTCTATGTTGCCATTCGTATCTGAATATAACATGAAGGGTACATTCAGTTAATACATGTATATGCAATGTATAAAATTAATGTAGAGGGATATGGATATTAAATAATACCTGCACCAGTAGTCGGTTGCATGGAGGCCTTTTTGAAGGATTTCTTCAAGGAAAATTGTAAATCTACAATGCATATATTGGGTTGTTAGATGTGGGTTTTTAATTATGTTTTGGATTTTCCATTGGAAGGGGTTGACTGAAGTGGAATGAACACTTGTGGGCATGATCGTGTGCAAGTCATGCCATTTAGTATCAGCTGCACTGAGAGTGAAGAAGAATGTTGGGCTTCCTATTTGCGTGATCATGTCAGTCAGCTCAGATCGGCGTTTGTTCCAGAAAGACCGTGTTCCTCGTAGAGCTGACCCAAACCTCATTATTTGCTCTGGCAATCTTGAATCCGGAGAGTCATGAAGACACTGGCGTAGGTCTGATACCGTTGTTGGCAAGTTGTTCTCAATGTACTTCTTCACGAAGACACTGGCTGTTGCTTGGCTACGGTGGCACATTAGAATGTTATAAAGATAGAAGCGGAATCTTGGGTGTTGGCCAAAGCAGTTATCATGGTAGTGAAGCAAGTGCAAAGCATATTCATGCATTTCAACTTTTGTAAGTCTTGGTTGCATGATCATTGCAATGCCTGTAGGGAAGAGTGTGGGGAATGCCATGGCAAGGAGGCCGATGGTGTTGTATTCATTTATAGCGGTTGGAGATATTGGAGGCCAATCGATAGAGCTTGTTGAACTTGAATGGGTCGAGTGCAAATAGTTACAAATGTGGTCACGCTCGGTACATGAATTTGGGAGGACTGGAACGAAAGAAGAGGGTTGGATTTCTAATGGAGGTAGCATGACATCATCAAGATTATAAGTGGAATCAGTAGTGGTTTGATGGGGTTCAAAAGAGGAGGTGGTTACACTGTGGAGAAGAGAAGAAATGTCTGTAGGGAGATCTGGCAGCGTAGAAATTGTAGATGAATTCAATTGAACATCACGGTAGTAAGGGTCATATTTTATTTTGTATTCAATGGCTGCAAGGACACGTGATTTGCAAACGTAGAATTTGTAAGCCTTTTCAGATGGATTTTGCCTTTTCACAATGAGGATGTCTAAGTCAGAGAGCATCCGGGGTAAGTATTTGGCAATACTGGTGATATCTTGAGGGAAGCTAATTGTATGGCCACTATATTTATATTGACCACCACGGGAATGAGTGACTTGTAGAATGGGGTTGACACGTGCGATGAGCATTTCTTCAACTTGGGTTAATTGGTGAAGGACACAGGGTTGTTCTCCAGGGTCCATGTTGTTTAGTTCAGAAAAACGATTGGTAGATTTAGATGATGCACAACGAAAACAAGAGAGTCTATTGTGGAAGAGCTTTGTTTTCATTCCTAGGTATGCTTCCTTGCATGTTGTGCAAACATGCAAGGTAGAAAGTCCATCAATCCTTTCTCAAAAGCGACGGTGTTCTTCGTTAAGGGGAGGGTTATATTGGATATGATGAACGTGTGCTGGGTTGGTTTGTATAGGTGGGAGAGCATTTGAGGTGGGAAGGGATGTAGAGGAAGTAGTAGGGTTGTTGTGCTGTTCATAAAGTAGTCGACGTCGTGCATTTATTCGATCCTTTTGTTGTGCATAAAGAATACGCCGCCGCTTGTTTTTGGCCGCAAGTTGATTGTTTGGTGGCATATCTAAACAAGTACAAGTAATAGTTGTTAGTTTTCGTAAACAAGTAGTGCATGTTTGGTATCTCATTTTATTGGGTGCACATCCATTGTGAAATTGGAACATTATATTTTGAACATAGATTTAAATTTTTTTTAGTTCAACATCGGTGAAGATAGGTAGATTAGGTAGAAGGGAAAACATGCAATTAGGAATGCTATGAAATCATATGTTATTTCAGTATCTATCATTGAGAGGAGAGAAACAAGATTCAAAATATTTCGTTCCCTTTTCTTAAAAAAAATTTTGTTTGACATGTTTGAGCGATAAAATGAATAGCTTAGCAAGCAAGGGATCAATGTGTAGCATGTAGAGAACGAACGAGACACATATGTAGTGACTCTTTACAAATGTTGATATTTATATTACGTAAAATGTAAATGGCAAACATACATATGTTGGAATGACTGGAAGAGAGTATTTGCAATGAAAACTACAGGTTTCATCATAATAACATGGGTGTGTAATTTACAAAGATGAGACAATTAGTTGTGTGGAAATGTTTGTTTATGTACAAACAGGCGTGGTAGATGAAGCCCTAAGAAAAAGTTCACAGGCGGCGAACAATAGGTCGTTTTGAAGCGGACAGTGCTTGAATGTCAGTGAGCGCTTCCTTGCATGCAGAGGCATATTGAATTTCCTCTGAATTGATCAGTATTGGTTGCAAGCGTTGAACACCGTTGAAGTAATATGTTTTAATGGAAAGTGTTAGCTGGAAGCGGTGCCCTGAAATCCGGCCACAAATTTCCTGTAGATCAGTTGGTTCGATAGAAAGTAGGAACAGGTCTTTAGCCGTGATGCCCATGAGCTCGTTCCCTGCATCATTGAAAACTGTGACGTTCTGTAGATTCCCGGTGTGGTCATGTAGCTCAATTTTGAGTTTGTAACGATAGTCACATTCTGGGAAGTCACCGTTACATTTTGTACAATGCCAAAGATTGTTAGAATGCTCCACAACCTTCTTCATGCATTGTTTTCCATTGAAATCTAGTGGACATGCAAGAAAGTAGAAGTCATCCATATGAAGAGCAGTAATTGTTGCTCGAACTGAAACCCAGATTGCTTTATCAGAGGGCTGCATGCCAGCAATTTCATGAAACGTCTTTCGTGGCAGGGCACGTTTCGAAGCAACACCATAGTTTCTACTCAAAGATGGAGAAGAAGAGCTATAGCCGGTTTCATGGAACCATGCATGTAGTTGCTGAGTTTCTTCAACCTGTGGATTTATTGTGAGAGTGCTCATTGGTATCGTCCCTATTGTGGTGCCATTAAATTCAGACACGCGGCCTCCTTTGATTGCAAGAATTGGTGGGTTGTCGAAAGAGTAGAATTCATAAATATGCTGTCCGATATAGTCACAGTGGTCTCCCCATAATGTTACATCAATGCTAAAACCCGACCTATCCTTTAGTATGAGTGTTTTCCTTAATGTCTCACTTCCATCTTTTCGTCGAATTGTTGATGCAGGTGACGTGGAAGTAACAACACCAATGACATCTACATTTGTATTTGGAGTTGCATTTTTTACTTCAGCAATATTCTTGAAGTGAAAGCTCTGGTAGGGAAACGTTGGATCATCTGTAGGACATGGATTGATAGTGGAAGCAGTAGACAAGTAAATCTCCCATTTGTTCTTGAGGTGGTTGTAGTTTGGATTTGCTTCTCTCACTGTGCCATTTGATACAATGTATAGTTGCCCAACCTGAATTAGATTGTAAAGAGATTCGGCCAGTTCAGCAAATGCAAAAAGGTGGATCTCTTCCTTATCACGGTTGATAAGGTCAAATCCGAAAACTTTTCCTGAGCCTCGCACATTGTTGTATGCCTTCAATGATGTCTTCGCAGATGCTCTACCTTGGATAGACCAATACTTTCGGTAAGGGTTGAGTGCCGTGAATGGAATTGTTGTAGTTGTTGCCGTAGGTGGTGGAGTAACTAAAGAGGGCAAGGTATCTTCAGCTGACGAAGAGCTAAATTGGGCTGAACCCGCCTGTGCATGTTGCAGCGTCGATGTGTCCTTCATCAACGCTGCTGAGCGCTTCACAACTTCAAGCTCAACGACTCGGATGGACCTTATGTAAACAAGTAAGAAATGAATTAATAAAGATTCCATTTTCCTTCTTTTGATGCAAAAAACGGCTAGGCGGGAAAAAGTAAAAGAGGGTGATTTCAAATGGTGGGCCTTACGAGGAGTTTTGGAGCACTGTGCAAGCTGCTTTTTTGAGCAGAATTATTGATCCAATTTGGATGTCTCCAGAGACAACTTGTGGGCCATATGCGGATGGTAGCAAAGTCTTACGTTGATGTGCTCCATCAGATAGAGTAATGTGGAAGTGCGAGGATGTTGTTTTCAACGAGGTAACGAAACCTACATCGATTATCTGAAGTAGTGGTTGAATCTCGGTGCAACCATTCAGCAATAGAGGAATGGAATTCGGTGTCAAGGTTGTCTCCATAATAGAACAAGAGGTTTCTTTTTCCCGTGATAGGAGTACCTGCAATTCATCAATTTCACCACAATACAGAATTCTAGTCAAAGAAGATGTGACATGAATGCGGAATCTAATCTAAGAAGGCTAACTGTTGATGGTGAAACAATAATAAGGGCACAACCTACACGGGGAGGAGAATAACCTCTCATATTAACCACCCAAGGTAATCCACGTTAACGAAATGCTTGTTATTTGATTCAGGGAAAAGCTACATTTTGTTGGAATTTAGAAGCACCTCAAGCGGCTCAAAAATGCTTATAGTCTTACAGTACCGGCAAAACATCAATGAAATAGGAAAATTTCTCAGCCAATCCTAATACTGATCCTACACATTAAGAGATGTTGTTCAATCAAGGCATTTGCCATGTATTTCACTCACTTAATTTACCCTTTCCAGACCCTTCTAAAAGGCTGACTGGACTCCATATGGCTTTGTAATAATTTATGATATATTAAGTATCATGTGAACAATGCACAATTTTTTTTTCTTTAATATGCTATATTCGGGTGTACTCACTGGGCTTGTGCATTTCTGCACATTTTAGGGATGTTGAAAAGCAGGCATTGCATATAGTGAACACGCTCGTCAAACACCATCTATAGCTATTGAATCTGAAAGTTCACACATTCCTTCAGTCCAGGCATATAGAAGAACTATCAGAAACAGGACCCTGAAAACAGCGGCCAGACCATACCAACAATCAGATTCCATCAGTCACATAACAGTGGCCAGATTGCGGACTATCATGGGCAGTTTCTATTTATTTGCAGCCTGACCAATCCACCTAAATGCAGCGATCTGGAAAAGAGGAGTAATTCAATTCCCATTTTCTTTTTGTACAAAGTTAAAAAGAGGGAAATGGAGTATGATGTGAAAGGAGAAAGAATGTGGGCAGTTTGAATATAATTTTAGCCTTACCAACCCATGTAATTTCATGACCTGAAAGGAAGGGCTTTGAATGACCTCACCTCATACCTATCCTTAGGTGTCGAATTGTTAGTATGACCTCACCTCCTACCTATCCTTAGGTGTGGAATTGTTAGTATGTCAGTTTCTTACGCACCACACATGCAGAATTCAGAGTAGAATGACATATGTTGAAGAGAATTAGGGAGGAGCCTCAGCCCAATAAATAGATAGATCATGAGAACTTGCCCCTACTACGGACTGTGTTCTCCTTGGAAACCAGCAGATGTTCATGTGGGAGACGTGTTCACCATAGATCATCCAAAAGCATATTTCATTTCAAATACATGACAAAAATATGTTGTTCAATGTAAAGCAATTTATCTTCCTAGCAAAGAAGCAAGTTTTGAACACATACATAACCAATAATCTCCCTAATCTATCAGAAATATTGTGTTCCTCATAATATCAACTCAGCTTTAGATTTTAAGAGGGAATGATGTGTATGCCCAACCAAGCTCACAGGATATTATCATGCATCAATATATCCACCATCCCAGCTTATTATAAAGCCTGAGTGTTCCATTTTGACACTGAAGTAAATGTTGATGCTCAAGTGTTACATTGCCTTTCCAGGACTTTTAATGCTACTACTGCAATCGACTTAACTATCTCCTATTATAGAACTTTTATAAAAAAGCAAACTTAGCCATCTGCATCAGCTCTAGCCTTTCATAATGCATTTCCACAAGATTATTCACTTTATGCATGTGCAGCCACACAATCGGATGCTGACAATTGATCATCAATAGTTTTCCCCCAGGAAAATGTCAAATATTAGATAGCTCCATTGCATCTTAGAAAGCATTCACAGAGCCTTCAACACTGCTCCTTGAGTCCCCAAAAGTCACACAGGATATCATTGCAGCTGCAATGACATCTTGTAACTTGTAAGAGAGTAATAGGCAGATCCAAACTTCTAGGTATGTCCAGAAAAATTCAGAGCAACTGAGTCAAACAGGGTATGATTTCCAACATAAATAAACAAAATCCCAGATACTGTTGAGACATAGATAGGAGCCTACTCAGCATTAGTATCCTGATCACTGTGCATCTGCACATTAATAATTGCATGGGCAACATATATGCCAGGCAAGCTACATAACCTGTCAAAACCCACAGAATGGTTTGAAGCGTCCTCATATGCGTATAATAATCTCTCTATGGATGATGTACACAGAAGATCTCCAAGTCACTTGAATGGCTTCATTAACCTAAGTTAGTAGTTAGCACCCCACTCAAAGCACTGAACCCCTAGATACACTTGGCATCATGTGAACTGGTACCTGCTATTTTATTAGACAGATCAGAGTTTACCCTCAGTAACTGTGACTGGAAGTTAACCATTTAGGGGGCTACATTGATTATATCCTGAGTTTATCCCTTGGGATTTGAATATGGGATTCAACAAAGAATATAACTTGTATTAAGCATTCAACCTTTGGGGATAAAGCTACGCATTCATGCCTCAGGACATGGCTTTCCAACTGCACCCTTTCGTAGAAGAGGGAACATATGCAATTGTGTATGTTTCATGGAGGCTATAAAAAAGGCTTGTATTAATCTAGTATTGCGGAGAGTTTGAATAAGATAACAGTCCATAACCACAGAGAAGATAGGTGGTTAAGGCATCATAGCTTTAATCAGACACAACAGAGATTTCCTTAGGCTTGTATTAATCTAGTATTGCGGAGAGTTTGAATAAGATAACAGTCCATAACCACAGAGAAGATAGGTGGTTAAGGCATCATAGCTTTAATCAGACACAACAGAGATTTCCTTCATTAAGAGAAATTAATTATTGTGGAACAAAAAATTTTCATATATAAATAAACATCCAAAGACTAAGAAAGAGTTATAAGCAAGGACTGAATAGTCCAATCATAAGCCATGAACAATAAACAAATAATGCATGCGAATGTAACTCTTCTAGAAGTTATATAATTTATACATGTATTAAGCATAAAACTATAGAAATCCTACTACAGAAACCCTTGATTCTTATAATGTGAACTGGCATTGCTAAATTAAAAGAGATTTGTGGAAGAAATTACATTCTACACTCGCAGAATTACCCGACCCTTTTCTTCATATCAAGAATCCATTCAAATTCTAGTCGGCCGGCATAAAAGACATGTTCGTCTGAATATGAAATGCTATGAGGTGAAGAGGTTTGAAAACTTGCCTGGAGCGATCACCTCTGTCACGGCTAAACTTGCAGCTAAAAATAGGCTGATGAACTTTTCCTTGCGCTTGCAAAATCTGAGGACTGTCTTCAGGGCTTCAGGCTGTCCAACAAACTGGAAAACAAACCGTGGATCAGGTTCTGCTCTAACATCCAAATGCAACTCCCCTGCCTTAGATAGATAGATAGCTAAACTTCTTAAGTTTTCCTTACATGGACAATCTGATAGGTTTACACTTTGAATGTACCGACAGTTTTTCGGAAAACAAAAGACAGGTTCGTCTGAATATGAAATGCTATGAGGTGAAGAGGTTTGAAAACTTGCCTGGAGCGATCACCTCTGTCACGGCTAAACTTGCAGCTAAAAATAGGCTGATGAACTTTTCCTTGCGCTTGCAAAATCTGAGGACTGTCTTCAGGGCGTCAGGCTGTCGAACAAACTGGAAAACAAACCGTGGATCAGGTTCTGCTCTAACATCCAAAGGAACCGCAGAACAGTTAGTACTGGAACTTAAGAATGCATAAGGTGGAAGATAACTGCAGGAAGTTAACACGACGCCGCCATTCCCTCGCAGAACATAAATATCCATGAATACACGACGCCACTCCCTCGCAGAACTGTCCCGCTCTATTTTGACGCCACTCCCTCGCAGAACTGTCCCGCTCTATTCTGACGCTACCTGTCAGCACGAGACTGAAAAACTCCTGGTTGTGCCATTCGGAATCCGATGCCACGTGTCAGTATGAGGAACAAAGGGACGACGAAAGTCCCTTTCAAAGGAAGGCCTATCTGCCTAAAAATATTAGAAATTTAATATATATATATATATATTTATATATAAATATATAAATTTAATATATATATTTAAAAAATATGGTATGCTTATTGTTTTATTAAAAAAGTAATATAAATAATTTTTTATAAATAAATGAAATTTTATTTAATATATATTTTTAATTTAAATTATTTAAATATATATATTTTTAATTAAATAATATAAAATTTAATTTTAAAATATATTTCTTTCAAATTTAAATTATTAAAAAAAATTATAATACTTTTTTTTAATTAAATAAAATTAAATTTTTAATAAAAGATTTGTATATATAAAGATATTTAATTTCTCTATTATTAATATATATTATTTTTATAAATCTTTAACATCATTTTTATAAATCATTAAAAATATGTATTAAAAATCATGCTTATCCTTTTTTTTTTTAATGTTTATTTTTATTTTTATACGAAATAAGATGATGTCTCGATTTGGTTTATTAAATTATAAGAAAGCAAGGATGAGGTAGAAAAATATGACGGTTGATATTTTAACAAGTATAAATGCCAAAAAAAAATTGCATGAAAAAAATCTTTCATAATTAAAGATTGAAATTCAAGGTTTTAATTAATTGTATTGATAATGTGTTTAATCTATTTAAAATATGTTATTATTGGTTATTTTAAAAAAATACAAATTATCTTTAATATAATTTATTGGTTATATTCGATTATTTCTACTTATTGTATGAAAAGGGTTTTTTTGCAATCAGATTTATACTTATTGTATTGAAAGGGATTTTTTTCATTAGATTTATACTTATTGCATTATCTCACATGCTTAACATGGAGTTGAGGTGTGACGGTTTTGTGACTAGAGGTGTTTCTATAATCAAATATGAGGGAGATGTGTAATTCTTTCCATATTCAACATGGAATTGACACATGACATTACAAACCAAAAAAATTGAATGTCACCATAAATACAATATTTCAATGACCACCTTAAATAAAAAAAATTTAATATAACTTTTGATATAAAGAGAGAAACTAATTGAAAGTAAACAAATTCTTCTTTTTTGTTTTTGTAAGTTGATACAAAATTTTCTATTAATAGCAAAAAGGATTACATTGAGTACATCTAGTTAACATCGGACCAAAGGAATTGGCCTGGGAGATCATGCCTCCAACCAGGTATGACATACCATGCACCTTTTCTACCTATAAACATATGTACAAATATTCCTTCTAATATCAAACAACATAAGTGTCAAGGGGTTTTTCTTTTCTCCCCTTTCTCCTATGGACATCTACCCATCCTATAGATTTATCAGTTATAACTAAGGACAATGTCGCATCTTCGTTTTTCAGAGAAAGTTCCATCACTACAACCTCCTCATAGTGTAGGACATCCCTATTACTATCTGAATGATCAAAATCATGAGGTCATTTCTGCCCACTGGTTGTAGCGATGATTAATGCTAATGAATTTTTCATTCTCCATAGTTGGAGGATTCTTTTCCACTGAGGATGGAGGAAAATTGACCTTGGGTTGCATAGGATCTTGTAACGCTGAAGAATCAGGAATTGCCTTTTCCTGCCGAGGGTTGTTCTTCTTATTATTTGTTGCGTTCTTGACGCTTGAAGCTGCCTTATGATCATGTCATCCACGGTTGGGTTTTCATGGCTTTAGGGATCCTGACACCCCTTTAGGGGTAGGGAAAGCACTCTAAAGATGCCCATGCTACTGACAATATCTGCATCTAAAAGTTGAGTTTTTGTAGTCTAGAGGATGATGATGTTCCTTGCCACTCCATTTTAGAATGATTTTATCTAAGAGACCTACACTTAAATCCAGTTCAACAAAGATGCAAACAAATGAGACAAACCCATTAGCTAGTCTCTCACTGTCTATTTTGACAAAGCATCCAATAGTGTTTCCAATAACTTTGAGGAAATCCGAATGAATCCACTGGAAGGGTAAGTTTGGGAGTCTTACCCATATCGAAGTGGCCATAGTATTCATGGAGAATGGGTTGAACTATGTAAATCATGGCTAGATTGAGAGTCCCGCATGACCCCAAAATTAGGGACCCTGGTAAAAAATTCTTTGCATATCTGCAAGATCCTTAAACATGACAACAAAATAACTTTTTGAACAAAATAGAAGATCTAAGTTCTTCATACGATTATGAAAAACTCAATCCCTAAGGGCGGAAGTTGTGGGCCAAAATCCATTAAAATGACAAATGATCACATGTTGAATATAAAATTGAAATTATCTTTATCGTGGTAAAGAGCTCATTCATCTAGAGCATTGGAGCTTCTAATGAATGTTCAACTGCAAAGGCCTAGCCTGCTAGTGCCTTCGAGGGTTGGGAGCTAGAGCCTAAATTGAGAGCATCTTTAAATGAGAGGGGTTTAGAGGCAAAGGATGCCCCATTTCCTTGGGCACCTCCTTGCAGTCCGATAATGAGGGAGATAAAGAAATCCTTCTTCATGCCATAATCCCTTAAAGCATTTTCCAAATTTAATTGCCTCCCCTCATAAAGGAGTCTCATACTTCTCGCTAGAATACCTAACAACTTAGAAATTTTGTTTGCAAGTGAAGATATAGCCTCCCATTGATAGGAATTGAGGCACAAAGACTTCTAAATAAGGTTCTAACAAAAATTGGGAATTTTTGGACCTTAAAATCACCAATACCATCCAACGATTGGATGACATGAGGACCTAGAACCAAAGGAACCCTCTTGGGTGCCAAGAATGACAGGAAACTTGGGCCAAACAACTCACTGACAAGCCCACACCAATCATGAGGAGTCTGGTCTCATAGACCCATAGTGTCTCTCTAATTCATACTGTAAAGAATATATGTAATTCCTTCAAGATTTAATATAGAGTTGAAATAACATTTAAAAAAAATAATAACAAAAAAATAATTAAAATATTCAATGTCCATTATAATTGAAATATTTCAATATATATAAAGATAGAAGGACAAATATGTTTTCCATAAACAAAAAATTAGTTGAAGGTCTATCATAAATAGAATATTTCAATATTCATTTTAACTAAAATAATTTCTTATTTTATTGATAGGAATTATGTACTTTCATACTTAACATGTGGCGAACACATGATACAAAAAACTTCTTTCAAATTAAAAAAACAAAATAAAGGAAAGGACAAAATTGAATAGTTTGGAATCTAAATATTTTCTCTCTCCTCTAGTGGTAATTAGAATGAACAATAATAATTATTATTATTATCCAATTTTAAGGTCATGGCCAAGCCAGACACCAAATTGGTGTATGAGACCCTCTTGTTTGTGGGACAAGGGACTCACCTCCATGCAACGGTTTGACTACTAAGTCTACAAAGGCATACATACTCTACCCTGCTTTGGTTTTGAACCTGTGACCTCTTAGGAGGAAACACATGCTCTAGAGTTTTGGTGTTTGGAATCGCTTTTGCAGTAGTCCCACCTGTGTTCAAATCTCTGGAGGCATCACCCATATGCTTGTAGTGTAGGAGGATACAAGTAATATGAAAGAAAGTCCCATCATCAACTATGGGCTTGTAATTCCCTACTTAATCTTATCATGCAAATTTTACTAGTGTTTAAATTACCTTAAAATATTGACTTATAATTATCAAGAAATATTGGTACATACCTACATTGGTGAAACTGTAAATTTATTACTGATATAAATTTTGTTATTATTCAATTCCCAACTTACCTCCTCAAATTTAAATTTTGATAGGATATGATCTCCTTCCAATTAATTACCAGATTATATATTCATATCTCATCCCCAAAATATCCTCTCAAATTTACTTGGGAGAAGACATGGTCCTCTCCAATTAATTACCAAATTATATATTCATATCTCATCCCCAAAATGTCCTCTCAAATTTACTTGGGAGAAGACATGGTCCTCTCCAATTAATTACCAAATTATATATTCATATCTCATCCCCAAAATGTCCTCTCAAATTTACTTGGGAGAAGATAAGTCAAATGTAAGGATGAGGGGGTAGTGATGACATTAATGAGAGGTGGTTGAGGTGGAGAAGAGAAGGGGGCATAAAAAGTGAAGGATGAGGGGAGGAGATGGGATCCTTGGTCTTGCTTTTGGTTTTGGTTTGGTTGTGGTTTTGGAGGATTTGTTTTGAGAGTAAGGTGGGGAAGAGAGGAGGGAGAGAAGGAGAGTATTGTTTATCTTGGACACACTACATCTGGTTGGACTTGGGCTCGGAGGGCTAGGGAACTTGTGGAGGTTTCCTGGGCTAGGAAATACTTCCTAGTTGGCTGGGAGGTAAATCCAGTCGGTAGTCAAGAGGAGCATCCTAGCAGGATCAGGAGCTCAGGGGCATCTCAACCAGGCTATTAGAACAGGTATTCCTCTATTTATAGATTACTCATGTAAGTGATTGAAATGAAATGCTCACTATTTAATTGTAGGAAATAAATTTTAATGGTAAATTATCATCGATTAAATGTTTAGTTAGAAATAAATTATTTCCCATTTTATTGTATTTGAAATTAGAGAATTTAGTTCTGTTAGAGGACCCTAGGATGGAGCCTTACACGTGGTATCAAAGTGGGTTCAAAATCTGGACCCAAGACCCACTAGACACAAATCTCCGCTAATTTTTTTATTATAAAAAAAGTATGTGGAACTGATTTCTCCACCTTACTCTCAACTCTGCTTCCCCTATGTATTAGAAGGTGATTCATACTCCACCTATCTAGTTGACTTTTCATAATCATCATAATAGAACAGCAACACACGTGCTCTCACCAAGATTGAATATGGCCAGAAACAAAAGAATGCATGCTCATACAAATTTTGGGCCTCAGTTAGACACCATCTTCAACAAATGGCTTATATACCCATTAGGATGCAATTTATTTTCTAACATTTCACCCATGAGTTTCTGAGCATCATTTATTCTGCCTGCTCTACATAAACCATATATTAGGGAGTCATAAGTTGATGCATTGGTGCACAATTTTTTTTTTTGGGGGCATTCTGTTGAATAGATCACAAGCAAGTTCCATTTTACCTTCCTTGCAAAGGCCTCAGAGTAGCATGTTATAAATAAGAATGTCAGTGGCAAAGCATTGCTCCATCATTTCTTCGAGCTCTCTATGATAGAATTCTTCAGCTTCAGATGTAGGAACTACTTTAATTTGCACTCCTTTTGGTCCATACATTATCAATCGTATATGGAGAGGTACCTTGACTACATCGATTCTAACTAGACCACCCCAGAATATAGACAGTCCATTTAAACCATTGTCCACTGTACAGGATGTCGCTTTGTATGTATAAGATACTCCTTGGTTAATGCATCAATAGAAACAACATTCCCTTTTAGCCGGCTCTGTGGTGCAAGCAAGGGAAAATATTCAGCATGTACAATAGCTACCTGTCGATGATGAAGATGCACTCCAGGCGTGTCATACAACTTCCCTTCTCCATGGAATGCATCAATCTGAATGGGACCAAGTGTGGTGTCGGGCACAACAGATTGGATAGGTTTGTATCTTCTTGTTGCTGCTGCAACAAAATCCTTAAGTGCCATTGTTTTTAGTAAAGCATTGATGAATGTCGACTTCCCCACATTAGCGGACCCCAGAACATAAACATTGTGCCCCTTTCTTTGTTGTTGAATTTCTGATACAACTCCAACAAACCCTGACAATGATTTTGAACTTGTCAAGTGAATAATAAGAACGCAGTTTAATGATCAAAGCTTTATCATGACGAATATGAGACAACTTTTCACGAAGTTTCTCAACAAAAATGAATTGTTTTCCACCAGAATAGCCCCCATGTCCACCAACAGCAGTGAGCATGTGTCCATGGGATAGCAGCCGACATCTTCCACATAGTACAGACCTCAACTGGTGATGTTTCTTTTTCAATTTGTAGGTCTCTGGGGTTACATAACTAGGGCCATCAACCTCCACAGTTTGCAAAGGTGCCCCACATCCGTAACATATAGGCTCCATAGACATCTCTGGTACCTTATTCTTCTTTTCTTTCTCTTCTCCTTTATATTGGACTGAGCAGAATCGTGCTTATCCAGAGCCTTTTCTAGAAATATCTGGCCCCTGCTCTTAGCAGAGGGCCCAAATCCAAGTCCACCTGCGTCCTCTTTTTCTTCCGAACCTTTGTTGGTTGTCTCCACGTAGGCATTCAAACACCTTGGACGATGAGAATTCATGCCCTTTGAGCGTGAGAAACTGCATTTGCGTGAGTTTTGTCGGGCAAAGAAAGAGGTTTCGAGAGAACTTGTGTGAGGAAAGTGAAGTGTTGTAGGGAATGGCAGTGAATGATAGGAGGAACGAGTCCTTACACAATAGGGTTTGCATCCAAACACATCACTGCAAGTTGTGAAACTTTCTCATCACCATCAACAGGGTAAGAATCCTTGAGCCAAGGATCGATCCACGATCTCAGTCTGTCCAAACAAAGACTCGATGAGCGACACCCTCGTGTACTCCTCCTTCGCCCCATCATAATGTAATTTCACAGGATCCTGCCAACACCACCCCAACAGCAAACACATCGGTCTTCTGAGAAATAACACCATTTGAGGCATACTCTGGAGCCATGTAAACCTGTGTACCAACAATTTTCTTACTGGACGAACGCCAGTAATCCCCAGCAGTGCCCCCAGAACCCTACCCGGTAATCTCTGTACACGAAGATGCTCTAACAGCGGATTCACTGCTTAACTTATAGGTACCACAATGGGCAATCATTGCCCTGAAACCATAGGCTCACACTGTTGGATTTCATGTATTTGTGAACATAACGCAAACCTTTATAATGATGAAGATATTCAAGCCCTTGAGCGATGTGCATCATGGAAATCCATGAAGATAGCACAGTATACCCAGGGATTCTGTTACCGCTCAGAGCTTCCCTCAGGATTGTACCGTCCGCATACTCGTACACAAGACAGAGATTTTCCCCCTGCCCACACACACTCAGAAGATCAAATTAAAACTGAAAGAATTAGAGCAATAGTTTGTTAAGCGAGAGCAATTTGAAGGTAAAGAAAAGCTATGGCCCACTGCCAGCATACCTGTCCAAACATATTTGTTATATCTGCAGGTGGAAGTTGAAAACCGTTCTCTACATTGGTATTGCTAGGGTTTTAGGCTTTGAAATGAAGCGGGTCTAGGTTAAGATTTTGTGGGTTCCATATAGGAATACGCCTTTTATCAGTTATTATGCAATGTTGACCTCATAATGCGCGTTTCTGAGAGTATCTTTTTCACTTGAAATGAAGCAGGTTAAGTAATTGTTAGTGGGTTTTATTTGGCAACCTTTGGTCACTAGTTGCAATCCTCATTCAAGTCACTATGAACACAGAAACTGATTTTCCCTAATAATGCAAGTGGGCATGTAGCAGGAGCCCCATTGTACACTACCCTGACTTCCAAAAGATCAAGCATGTAACAATGTATAAGATTTGTGATGCATATTGCAACTTTTAACACATGGATTTACAACATAAATCAAAACGGTCGCACACTATATTGTTTTTTCCCTGGCTATTTTCATAAATAAAACTATTAACTCGCTTTTACTGTCGTGAGTAGAAAACATTATATTTTCTCAAATGTTCGTCGCTCTTTGTGAATAACTTGCTTTGAAAATGTTTTTTTTTCTTTTTTTTTTGTCTTATTTGACTAATTTCATCTCATCCTCGCATGACAAACATGTCCTTCACCAATCTGGGAATATTACAATCAGTGTAGCTGGCTAACCACACTGAAATTAGAATCCTTGGGCTATGAAGCCGCGAGTAGGGGTAATCTATGCCCCTGTTATCCCCTGGAAAAACCCTTGGACAAAGTGTAATCGAAGATGTCTAGATAACTGCTAGGGGGTGTGTCTTGTCTCTTAGTTACAGTCCTGCCCCTTTTCTAGTCTGTTTCTTGCTAACGTGGGTCCCTGAGGGGTATGTAGCTGGAATTTTTAATGCTTAGAAGGAAGTCCCTCAAACCTGCAATATATTTTGTTGTTTTATTCAGATCTGTAACTAGTTTCCTTAAAACCAACAAACTCAAAGTAAGTATTGTGACATAGATGTTCAAGTCAGCTCAGAATACAATAAATCCACTATAGTCTTCCTCGATTTCTGCAAGAATCAACACAGAGCAACAAGCTTTTGTGCTTTGAAATTTACTGAAATATATATATATATATATATATATATATATATATATATATATATATTGCAAACAAACTTTGTGTACTTGCAGATTTGATTTCCAACTTATGTTATATTCGTGATTGAGTAGTTAACAAAAAAATAAGAGATTCCCAATGGATACAAACACTGTGAATCACGTGTTAATTCTCATGATATTCACTAAATCGCCTCTACTCGTTGGTGGTCAATCCCCTCCATGTCACTCGGTAGAAGTCTTGGTTGTTCAGAAAAATGGAATAATTTTTAAGATAGTGAGCGATATTGCAATTATAATTTTAAAAATGATTATATATTAAATTTATTATGATTTTCTTAGCATAATGGAATAGTGATTGTTAGTACACGTTATTCTATAAATTTGAGGCATTAAGTTGTTTTAGGAATACTACTTAATTATGGTCATTTACTACTTATTATGGTGCACTCAAACGTCCCCTCCAATGAGCTACACAATTTACAAAAACAAAAAATGAATGAAGACCACCCAACTCCATTGCATTGCACCAAACATAATTCTCTTTTCTTTTAGTAGATTTTAATACATTAAAGTTGTCAAAATGTGAACAACAATAGATTGGAATGTTAGAATCACTTACAATATACAATATTATTATCTTAAAAGCATGTACCACTAGTCATTCTATATAAATCAATTGGATAGTATACATCTAACAATTAATGTCAATATTGAGTTGATTGAGACAGCTAGGCATCCACTTGAAAACTAATCTAACATTGTTGATGGAATTTCAAAAGGGCACCTAGTATAAATAATGTGATTAAAAATGGTAAGATAATGATTATGTGAATGCTCAAAGTATATATAAGATGGATTTAGGATGATTGTTTAGGGATATCTAAAGATATTTGGGGGTGAATAGCAATGTGTGGTAGCACTTGCTTAGATAGCAATAGGAGAGGATTTAGTAGACCCATGGTTATCTTCTCAATATTAGAAATAGTCGTTTACAAGCATGACAAAAGGAAAACTTGCACCTATCATTATGCAAAACATGTGTGAGCCGAGTAAGAATTGACCAGGCCTTAAGATGTGTTAATAAGTCTTACGTATCATACAAATATTTGAACAATACAAAATGGTGAGGACACGAAGAAATCAAGGTCAAGGAGGGTCATCACAAGGACCTCCTACAAATAACCCATTACCTTCACCAGAGTTGACTCTCATCTTGCGATCCCTAGAGGAAATTAATGAGACTTTAAAAGGGCGCCAAACAAATGAAGTGGAAGTGGAGCACCCTCCCTCAGGGTTAGGAAATCTCGAGGGATCAAGAGACTCTGATAGAGGACCTCCAATCAAGGACATTACTAGGGAGCTCCAAAAGATTAAGCTCCCAGATTTTGCAAGAGGTCGTGCCAGCTGATGAGCCCCAACAATGCACAATTATTTGGGCTCATTCAACTTCCTAATTTGACTTAATCCACCATTCTCATTTGTTTATTGCATGTTTTTGATTATTTTTATGTTAATAGAGTGAATTTGGTTAGTCATTATGCCAACAAGTCTAATGGGTGCTTTGTGTAGCCTTGTTGGTCAACTTGGAGACAAAATTGAAGGTCTTAATGAGCACTTGGCAGCCAAATTCGTGGGAGAACAAGCTAGAGGATTTGTAGGAAGGTGTCCCCCTCATTTATGGGCCCTTACCTCGAATTCTCCACCATCAGCTCGGAGTTCAAAGGCCACCAAATCAATGAGCACAAGGGCAGCCAAGCAAGTCAAGTTGGACTGCTGTTAACTCCAAGTCTTGGGCAGCCAAGTCCCTAACTTTTAGGAGGACTGTTGGGTCCTCAAATTGTATAAATAAGAAGGCTTGGGGCCTCATTTTGGTTAGCTAGTTGGTAGTCATTTTTGGTAGCTAGTAGTTAGTCATTTTCGTAGCAGCTAGTTAGTCAATTTGGTTTTCGCTCTTTGTAAGCCAGTTTTGGCATGACATTAGACTTTTGATTATGAATAAAAGCAAGCAGTTTTGGATCAGATTTTGAGTTTTTAAAGGAGCCTAAAGCTCTCGGGGTTGGGCCCAACCTGAGAGCTCAGGCCTCCTTCCTTTGTATCAATATTGTTCCTTTCGCATTTCGTTTCCATTTTCCTCTACATGCATTCGAGTATAGTTGCTGATTTGGATTTCCTGTAGAAGTCAAACAGATTGGTTTTATCAGTTAGAAATGCTGTAGTTGTTTGGAAGTAGGCTGAGGCATTACTTAGATCCATTCATGCACTTTTATATTTAGCATTACTTCTTCATTTCACTGCCATGCATGAGTTTCCTTCACAATTTATATTGCTGTTCATTAATTTTATGTCACAGGTAGCTCAGGTTGAAGCATTCTCGTTTTGGTGACACTCATAAACAATTTGTTTCATCTACACTACTTTCTCTCGTTCCATCACTTTGTCCTCCACCTTGATCACACTTGCAAACACATCTTTGACCTCTGCTCCGCTCTGTCATCTCCCAAAGTCTTTCACTCCTCACGTACTTCCATTCTCTAGCCCTTTCGTTGACCTAGCCCTCTATCTTCCAACCTACTCCCTAAATTCACTCCCTATCCCCATTCCTCCACTTCGACAGCCATCACCAGCCTCATTCCTACCTTACACATCTCCCCCTACCATTTCATCACTCCTCCATCACGCCAAACACTCACGGTAGGTCATCCTGTAGCCGTTTGTAGACATCCTGTAGAAACCAGAGTATCCTGTAGGATCCCCTGCAGACTTCCTGTAGGAGGCCACTCACTCGGTTTCCGAGCTTCTGAATGTGAGGAACCTCTGTGGATGGATGCTAAGGATCCCTAGGAACCTCTCCTAGCCTCCCCAACCTGTCCCACGCTTTCCTTCCTTCTCCATCCCATCTGCACAACCAAACCCTAGTTAGCACAAAATCACAATCATTCCACACACTTAAAGGAAAAATACAAAAACATGTCTTTCATGATGCAAGTAGTTTAGATCCATGCATTTGCACTTATTAGAGGTAACAACAGCCTTGGTTGAAGTTTCATTCACATTCTTTGCATTGTAGAGGTTAGACTAGTTAAATTAGGGTTTCCTAGGTTTACATGCTTTGATTTTCTTTCAGTTCAGTTTGTCAAGTAGAGTAGCTTTCCTTTGAGAATAGCTCTCGTCCATCAGTTAGAAAGCTTCTTCTGAGAGCATATAGAAGTTGGCTTGAGCCCTAGCGGACTTGTGCCAGCTGACCAAGTGACAGCTGCGACAAGAGCTAGTACTTGTGCATATAGCACCGCCGCTTCCAAGTTTGTACGAACTACCGGGTTGATAAAATTAAGAGACAGGAAGCCCCAGGAGTTGTAGCATTATTGCTACAATACTGGAGCCCACCATCTTTTTGGCGCCGTTGCCGGGGAAGCGGCAGAGTATTGGTGATTGTTGCTATTCTTCTATTTTCTACTACAACCTTCTTCTAAGTAGTTTATTTCATTTCCATTATGCAATTTCATTTATGCAAAAGTAGATTAGCCTTTCTTGCTTTCCTAGATTAGTATTTCCCGCTTTCATAGATTAGCATTTCCTGCTTTCCTAGAATAGCCTTTCAATTCCGCATTTCAATTCTGCAAGTGTAGATTAGTGTTTCAATTCCGCAAGCGTAGACTAGCATTTCATTCTTGCAATTTCGTTTGAGAAAAATAGATTAGTCCTTTCCTGCTTTCATTTCAATTCCGCATTTTCATTTTAGCAAGATAGTTAGTTGCAGTTCAATCTATTTCAGTTTTGCAAGTAGAAGTAGAAAAAAAAAAAACAACCAAAAAGATTTCATTTCATGCTTTGTAGGAGTAGAGATAAGTTAGAAAAATGATTGCACAACCCCCCCCCACTGCTTCACACAGCCAACGTTCTTCTTCGATGGCTGTGATGAAAGAACCCCTGGGTGGACATCAAGACATATCTGAAGAACCTCTAGGGGAGAAGAAGAAAGAAACACTCCTCTGAAGCAAATGGCTACAAGCAGAAATGATTGGAGCAATCCCTTGTCCAAAGATGAATTTGAAAATCAGATCGAAGGTTTCAAGAGTGATATGAGGCAGTTTCTTGCCATGCAACTGGATACCTTGCGGATCCAAAAGAAGCAAGAAGAAGCCAAGAGGGCTTTGGCCATTTTTTGTCCTAGGTGCACTAGAAAGCATCCTTGGAACGAATGTCCAATGCACTCTCTAGAAGTGTGTTTCATCTGTGAAGAATACCATCCTACAGATCAGTGCCCTTCCTTGCCCAGAATCAAAGCTACATATCAAAGAGCCAAGGGAGCCACTGAATCACTCTGTTATATGAACCAAAGGAGGCCACATGGACCCGTACCCTACCAGCAGGAACTGCAAGGGATACCCGAGACCTATTATGACCCTTATCAAGCCACTTTCATGCCTTCTTGGGATCCCCCTGCTCATCCTTCCTGGTCTACACCTCCTCCTTGGTCATATTCTCCTTGTTCCTTCACAGATCCATATTATGCCCAACCAGTTGCTCATTCATTTCACTCTTATGCTCAGCCACAGCGTCAGTGGAATGCACCTTATCAGGAGTGGAGGCCCCAGTACAACTCTCATCCCGCTCATTTTCCTCCACCACCTGCTCATCCACAACCATCGCCTCCTCCTCCACCAAGGCAACCCAAATGCCTACCCAACCACAATGCCATCCATCTCCATCTCAATTTCACACCTCCACTGAGCTACCCGTACCATTTCCAAAGCCATACATTGGAGCAGCTCGACACAGTTGTAATGATGAGGCACAACATGTGCAAACAACTCCTCTTGAGCTCAATGATCTTCACCATGGCTCAGGAAAAGCATTGCAAAAAAGAGATCATCTTGAAAGCATTGAAGGATCACATCCAGTAAAAGAAGGTTCAAAAGAGGAGATCAAGGAACCATGGGCTGCACTTGATGAAGAAAAGAGATCTAAATCAGAGATCGAGAGAGATCCCTCATGGTTACCATCAAATCCTCCATGTACTCAAGATAAAGATCAACAAAAAGAGGAAGATCAGAAGGTCATGATAGAAGGTGACATGAAGAATGATCCAGATCAGCAAAAGGACCAAGGATATCAAAGCTATATTGAGACATGGTTCCAAACAGTCACTAAGTTGCAGCAGTACTCTCTTCCTCATCTATGTTTGATCCATTCAAAGTCAGATCATCTTGTCTACGAAATCTGGATCGTTGTCAAAGCATGCATTTCGAGCCTTCACATCGTTTTTTCTCTAATCTTGATGTGCACATGGCTCCATTGGAAGTATTCTTATACTTGAGAATGATTTTGTTTTTCAAGTAGGGTAGGATAGAAAAAAAGAAAAAAGAAAAAAGAAAAAAAAAAAGAAAAAAAAAAGAAATGAAAAAAATGAAAAAAAGAGAAAAATAAAAATCTAAGGTGAAAACCCCCTCGGAGGCGCCTTAGATTGGCTCATTGATTGAAAACCTCCATGAGGCAGTCAATGGGTTGGAAAGAAAAGAAAATAAAAGAGAAAAAGATCTTTGGGTGAAAACCTCCCTTGGAGGCGCCCAAGGCAGGCAATTAGGGTGAAAACCTCCATGAGGCGCCCTAGTTGTTTTTCAAAAAAAAAAGAGAAAAAAGAAAAAGAAAAATAAAGCTAATCTCCATTTCATGTTGCAGCAATGACATTTCAGGCTAAAGAAGGACGTTTCATGACAGGAGGAGCACTCAAATCAAAGACAAAGGAGTTTTTGTGCCTTCTACAGGAAGTTTTGTATCTTCTACAGGAAGCTTACAAAAAAGCCAAATTGATCTCCGAGGAGGACCTGAAGGCTTGGAATATGTCCATGAGGCCTACCCACATCCATGTTTCCATTCCTCACCCCTTTTCCATCATTTTTTCATGTCATTAAGCTTCTTTCCTCAAAACTGTGTCTTCTACAGGAAAGCTCTGAACTTCTACAGGAAACATCCTGTAGAACCTTTGGACGAGCCAAATCCAATTTCAAAAGTGAATCTGATGGTGGGAGTCTATTGGTTAGGCCTGCAAGCACTTGTGTGTCCATCCCTTGCCTTCATCCATCATTTTTTCACCACCTTGTGCTTCTCATTGTGCTTCTACAGGAACTTCCTGTAGAAATTGTGGGAAACTAGGCATGCATTTCAAAAAGTGGTTTGGCGAACATGGTAGCTTCCTCAAGGGTTCAGAAGTCCTCATGCAGTCTTCCAACTCATCCTCCATCATCTCCACACCTGCATCACAGCCAAAATTCATTTTGTCATCCCATGCAAGCACATGCAAAAAGCCTTGAGGCAAAGATCCATAGAACCAAATTTGTTTTTGCCATAACTTGAGAACCATGCATCCATTTGACAAACCATTTTATGGGGGATTGTACAAGGTCGATGAAAACATGCCTGAGCAGTTTCATGCAATTCCGGTGCACGGTTTCCAAGAAATCAGCCTCCATCACCATCAGCCATTTTTGCATTTTCTCCATAACCGTGCATCCCTTTCAAAACCCGTTTCATGGGGAGATGCACGTGGGTGATAGTAGCCTACCCAAGCAGTTTCAGCCAATTCCGATGCACGGTTTCCGAGAAATCGAGCTCTGAAATCTTCAGCCATTTTCCAATTTTCTCGAAATCCGTGCATCCATTGATCACGAATTTGCTATGGGAGATGCATCATGATGGTAGGAACATGCCCACCAAGTTTCAGCTCAATCCGGTTTGCCGTTTGGGAGAAATGGCAAAAAGAAGTTCTGGTCCTGAGAAAATTCAATGGCAGCAGTTTCAGGATGCAGATCTGAACGTGGAAACGATTGTCTGGAGCTTGGATCCGTCCAGAGGACACCTGCACAGAGAAAAAAACAGCCATGAATCATCAATCAAGCCTCCATGCAACCACATCAACACATGCATGCAGCAAAGCTTCACAGCAGCCAACTGACTTTCAGGTACGTGACAAAACCGATTCCTCTGTTTGCATGAATCTAATCTGAACATTGCATGAATGAATGAGATGGTTAGGATTAAAAAAAATCGGTGGCCAGCTAACTAGCCACCCACATCTAGTTCAACAGCACTTGGTGGGTGAATGAGACACGTGCGCTCAGCCATGCACGTGAAGGAAAAAACAGACAGTGTTGGTTGTTTAAACTCCAGTGCAACGGGTGGATGAGATCACAGGCAGAGAACACACAGTCGACAACTGCAGTTCATGATGGCACAACAATTGCATGGGCTAGCACACGTATGTGCCACCTCACCCCAAAAATCACGCATGTAATCTGAGTGCTCAGCTGAAATTCAAAGGCTGTTGTTCATCTGCACTTGCCACATCATCAACTGAAGTCTGCACAACCTATTAAATTGTCATCCTCCACCAAGCTCTCTCGGCCATATTTTTTTTTACCCACCTATGCAATCACGTTCTACAGGAAACGGGTGGGTCTTCTACAGGAAGTATGACACAGCGTTTTGGAACAAAGAAACCTGAGCTTTCCCTCATCAGATTTGGAGTTCCGAGACGGGTAGGCTCGGAAGCACTCTTCCACGCATGATATATATTTTGAAAGGTGGTGAATTGAACTATCTGGAGCAGGAGAATTAGAGACCAGTTTGCCTGTAAGTCAAAAATAGCAGTATGATTGTGTGTTGCATGGAATTTCTCAGTTTTTTGCATCTCTCCACGTTTCTGGTCTAAAATTCTCTTATAAAGAAGGCATATGCAGCTGTGAGAGCCAGCCTATGGATGTAACTTTTAAAATTTTCATATCTAAATTTGCCCTGAGAAGAAAACTTGGTCTCTGTCCTCTCTCTGTAGAAGCAAACTCTTCCTCTCATAACCAGATAGCTGAAGAATTCTTAATATCCTTCAGATCTCTTTCTGCCAAAGAAAAAAGAAGAGAATAGAAGAAAAAAAAACGTGGTTAGGGTCTTTTGCATGCATGAACATAATTGTTAAAACAGAGTAAGGTATCATATCAGAATTTTATGCAAATGATCCAGGATTGTAAAGGGATTATGTCGCAGATCCAAGCTAGTTTGGAAGATGTCTAAATCGAGAACAGGAGAAGAAAAATATGGTGCATTTCCTGCGTCCCAGACTATTACAACAGCTCTCATTATTGCAGCTTGGTACTCTTCCAATATTGGTGTGCTATTGCTTAACAAATGCCTACTTAGTTTTTTGGATGCAGATACCCAATATTCCTCACAATGTTGCACATGTGTGCCTGTTCATTTTATGGTTTTCTGGCAATTTCATGGTTAGAGATTGTACCAATGCAGTTCATCATCTTCAGGAGACAGTTTCTTGAGATATTGGCACTGAGCTTCATTTCCTCCTTCTCGGTTGTTTGTGGCAATATTTCTCTACGCTATTTGCCAGTCTCCTTCAATCAAGCTATTGGGGCAACAACTTCCTTCTTCACAGCAATATTTTTCATTTATAAAAACATGTAAGAGGGAGTCTTCTGTGGTTTATATGGCCTTGGTGCCTGTGGTATTTGGCATTGTTATTGCAAGCAACAGTGAGCCATTATTCCACCTTTTTTGGCTTTTTGGTTTGCCTAGGATCAACGGCTGCCAGAGCATTGAAATCAGTTGTTCAGGGGCTCCTGCTTACCTCTGAGGCAGAGAAGCTTCACTCTATGAATTTGCTCATGTGCATGGCACCAATTGCTGCGCTGCTATTGCTTCCTATTACTCTTTTTGAGGAAGGTAATGTAGTAGCGATTGCTATTAAAAAAAAAAAAGCCATAGAAAACACCTTTATCATATTCCTGTTGCTTGGAAACATGACCATGGCTTATTTTGTGAATTTAACCAACTTCCTTGTTACAAAACATACGAGTGCCCTCACGTTGCAGGTTTTAGGAAATGCCAAGGCCACCATTTCTTCCATATGATTGCATGTACTTGCACACTCATAACAAGGCTGAGAATTCAACAGGAAAAGCAGCAGGCCGTGAGGGAGAAGAGCAGAAAGGAGGAGAAGATGAAGGCTGCCACAACACAGTTCAAGGAGAAGGAACCCCCCAACCAAGCAGACCAAAACAATTGAAACGATTTCTACAGGAATACAGAGTCTGTTTCTACAGGAAGACAGAGTCTGTTTCTACAGGAAGACAGAACAGTTTCTACAGGAAAGTTTGGAAAGCGGGAAGCCAAAGGAGAAATCGGCCGAGATGCTAGCCAAGGAAGCCACCAGGGCCATCAAGGACAAGGGGAGAGATTTGGTTGCTCAGAGGATGAGCAACACTTTCAGTAGGGGGGTGATGATGAGCCCCAACAATGCACAATTATTTGGGCTCATTCAACTTCCTAATTTGACTTAATCCACCATTCTCATTTGTTTATTGCATGTTTTTGATTATTTTTATGTTAATAGAGTGAATTTGGTTAGTCATTATGCCAACAAGTCTAATGGGTGCTTTGTGTAGCCTTGTTGGTCAACTTGGAGACAAAATTGAAGGTCTTAATGAGCACTTGGCAGCCAAATTCGTGGGAGAACAAGCTAGAGGATTTGTAGGAAGGTGTCCCCCTCATTTATGGGCCCTTACCTCGAATTCTCCACCATCAGCTCGGAGTTCAAAGGCCACCATATCAATGAGCACAAGGGCAGCCAAGCAAGTCAAGTTGGACTGCTGTTAACTCCAAGTCTTGGGCAGCCAAGTCCCTAACTTTTAGGAGGACTGTTGGGTCCTCAAATTGTATAAATAAGAAGGCTTGGGGCCTCATTTTGGTTAGCTAGTTGGTAGTCATTTTTGGTAGCTAGTAGTTAGTCATTTTCGTAGCAGCTAGTTAGTCAATTTGGTTTTCGCTCTTTGTAAGCCAGTTTTGGCATGACATTAGACTTTTGATTATGAATAAAAGCAAGCAGTTTTGGATCAGATTTTGAGTTTTTAAAGGAGCCTAAAGCTCTCGGGGCTGGGCCCAACCTGAGAGCTCAGGCCTCCTTCCTTTGTATCAATATTGTTCCTTTCGCATTTCGTTTCCATTTTCCTCTACATGCATTCGAGTATAGTTGCTGATTTGGATTTCCTGTAGAAGTCAAACAGATTGGTTTTATCAGTTAGAATTGTTGTAGTTGTTTGGAAGTAGGCTGAGGCATTACTTAGATCCATTCATGTACTTTTATATTTAGCATTACTTCTTCATTTCACTGCCATGCATGAGTTTCCTTCACAATTTATATTGTTGTTCATTGATTTTATGTCACAGGTAGCTCAGGTTGAAGCATTCTCGTTTTGGTGACACTCATAAACAATTTGTTTCATCTACACTGCTTTCTCTTGTTCCATCACTTCGTCCTCCACCTTGATCACACCTGCAAACACATCTTTGACCTCTGCTCCGCTCTGTCATCTCCCAAAGTCTTTCACTCCTCACGTACTTCCATTCTCTAGCCCTTTCGTTGACCTAGCCCTCTATCTTCCAACCTACTCCCTACATTCACTCCCTATCCCCATTCCTCCACTTCGACAGCCATCACCAGCCTCATTCCTACCTTACACATCTCCCCCTACCATTTCATCACTCCTCCATCACGCCAAACACTCACGGTAGGTCATCCTGTAGCCGTTTGTAGACATCCTGTAGAAACCAGAGTATCCTGTAGGATCCCCTGCAGACTTCCTGTAGGAGGCCACTCACTCAGTTGCCGAGCTTCTGAATGTGAGGAACCTCTGTGGATGGATGCTAAGGATCCCTAGGAACCTCTCCTAGCCTCCCCAACCTGTCCCACGCTTTCCTTCCTTCTCCATCCCATCTGCACAACCAAACCCTAGTTAGCACAAAATCACAATCATTCCACACACTTAAAGGAAAAATACAAAAACATGTCTTTCATGATGCAAGTAGTTTAGATCCATGCATTTGCACTTATTAGAGGTAACAGCAGCCTTGGTTGAAGTTTCATTCACATTCTTTGCATTGTAGAGGTTAGACTAGTTAAATTAGGGTTTCCTAGGTTTACATGCTTTGATTTGCTTTCAGTTTAGTTTGTCAAGTAGAGTAGCTTTCCTTTGAGAATAGCTCTCGTCCATCAGTTAGAAAGCTTCTTCTGAGAGCATATAGAAGTTGGCTTGAGCCCTAGCGGACTTGTGCCAGCTGACCAAGTGACAGCTGCGACAAGAGCTAGTACTTGTGCATATAGCACCGTCGCTTCCAAGTTTGTACGAACTACCGAGTTGATAAAATTAAGAGACAGGAAGCCCCAGGAGTTGTAGCATTATTGCTACAATACTGGAGCCCAACACCAGCGAACATGCAGAAGCC
Source organism: Pinus tabuliformis (assembly GCA_031772625.1). NCBI lineage: Eukaryota > Viridiplantae > Streptophyta > Pinopsida > Pinales > Pinaceae > Pinus > Pinus tabuliformis. Next base: position 459,069,712 of record CM062820.1, read on the forward strand.
TAGTTAGAAGGAATGAGAAGGTGCTTCACACTAAGGGATTATAATTCCAATTCAAAAGCTAAAATAGCAATATTCCAACTCAGAGATAGTGCTCTGAATTGGTGGGGTAACTTAGAGCGTCAACTACACCTCACTCCGGACACAGTTACTTGGGAATTATTTGAGGAGAGATTCAGGAAAAAGTACCTACGGGCATATTATGAAGAACAATAGGCAGGAGCCTTCCATGCCTTGGTACAGGCAAATCGTTACGGTAGAAGAATATGAAATTAGATTCATGAAATTGGTCAAGTATGTCTCCTACATGGATACTGACCAACGCCAAGCAAATCATTTTATTTATGGATTGAACCCTAAGATTAGGGCAATGGTTCAAATGTGGAAACCATCCTCAGTTGCAGAAGCTGTGGAATAGGCTCATTATGTCGAAGAACACTTAGACTTAAAGGGTGGAAACAAAACAATTTTTCCATGCCAACCAAGGTTTATGGGGAAGGCCCCTTGTACCTTCCACAGGGGAGAAAGTTTGAGGCCACCACCATATGGAAATAGGGTGGTACGTAGAGCACCAATAGTGGGGAATTCAATGGTTACTAGTGCAGCTTCAAGAGCGCATGAAAATCAAGGTCATACGCGAGGAGCAACAAGTAGGGGCAGGGGTCCCAAGGGAAGGAACTCTTTCCAAAGAACTCCCCAACATTCGGTTCAAGGTCTACCGTGCATCACTTGTTGGGGATGCGGGGGACCTCATTACCAGCGTGACTGCCCTGAGTTACAAGCTGGTAACAACCATAGAGAAGGAAAAGCACCAATGGGGGGGCAAGTAGCCACCATCGAATCTATGCAGTAGTTGATAACCAACAAGTTGAACACTAGTCTCCTGTGGTAGAAACTTCAGGTATGATAAACAAAGTAAAAGTTAAAATTTTGTTTGATTTTGGTGCTACAGATAGTTTCATTTCACCAGTTGCATTAGAAAAATGTGGGTTGGCAGCCTATGAGCATGATGACTTTAAGCAAGTTGAGATGGCTTCTGGGATAAAACAAGCAGTAGGACTTAGTGTTGACCAATGTCAAGTAAACCTCGGGGTGTGTATGACTAAGTTGAAGGCATACGTCATAGCATTGGGGATGTATGATGTAATTATTGGAATGGACTAGCTAGAAGCTCATCGAGCTTTGGTAGACTGTTTCAAGAAGAAGGTGATTTGTTTAGATGATGAAGGTAGGCCAATTGAGATTTTTGGAATCAAGAGAGGAGTGTCACTACGATTCATATCCATGATGAAGGTAAAACGTTGTCTCCGACAAGGTTGCAAGCTATATGTGGTCGAGGTTGTAAGTGACTAGAAAGGACCCTCCCTAGATCAACACCCAATTTTGTCAGAATTCAAGGATGTTTTTCCTAAGGAATTGCCTGGATTACCTCCTGTAAGGGAGATTGATTTCACAATTGACCTAAAACCTGGTGCAAAACCAATATCTAAGACACCCTATAGGATGACAACTTCAGAACTTTGTGAGTTGCAAATATAGTTAAAAGATCTCTTAGACTTGGGATTTATCAAAACTAGTATTTCACCTTGGGGTGCACCAATGATTTTTGTCAAGAAGAAGGATGCTTCCTTGCAACTATGCATAGATGATAGGGACTTGAATAGAGCCACAATAAAGAATAGGTACCCAATACCTCGAATAGATGACCTATTTGATCAAATGAAGGGAGCAATGGTTTTCTCAAAGATCAATCCATGATCTCAATACCACCAATTGAGGATTAAGGAAGAGGACATCTCAAAAACTGCATTTCGAACTCGGTTTGGGCACTATGAGTTCGTAGTTGTTCCATTTGGTTTGACCAATGCACCAGCAATATTCATGAGCCTCATGAATGGTGTGTTCAGGAAGTATTTGGACCAATTTGTGCAAGTCTTTCTGAATGTAATTCTTGTGTATTCCAAGAATGAAAAGGAGCATGAAAAGCACCTAAGGGTTATATTGACTTGCTTAAGGGAAAATCAATTGTATGGAAAATTGTCAAAATGTTCCTTCTTTCAGAAGAAGGTTCATTACCTTGGGCACATCATTTCAGGAGAAGCGATTTCAGTTGACTCGGAAAGGGTGAAGGCCATAATGGATTGGCCAGTACCCAAAAATTCTCATGAGGTACATAATTTTATGGGGCTAGTAGGGTATTATCATAGGTTTGTGGAAGGGTTTTCGAGGATTGTAAAACCCATCACCACATTACAGCAAAGGGGGGCCAGTTATGAATGGGCATATGAATGTGACACTGCATTCACAGAACTAAAGAGGTTACTAACTAGTGCACCGATCCTTTGAGTACCAGACATGGGAAAAGACTTCACTATCTGCACCGATGCTTCAACGCAAGGATTGGGTGCAATATTGATGCAAGAAGGCGGAGTAATAGCTTACACATCTAGAAAATTGAAGAAACATGAAGAGTTGTATGCTACCCATGACTTAGAATTAGCAGCAGTGATGTTAGCCTTGAAACTGTGGAGACACTACCTCGTTGGGAGAAGATTTGAGTTAAGAACATATCATCAAAGCCTAAAGCATCTCTTCACTAAAAGGGATTTGAATGCTAGACAAAGGCGGTGGAGCGAATTCACGAGTGAGTATGATTTTGAGATCTCATAAATCAAGGGAAAGGAGAATGTAGTGGCTGATGCGCTAAGCAGGAGACCATGAACCTTCTCCCTAGTAGCCTTAAAGGTAAATTTGAGGGAACATGTGTTGGAGAAACTCTTTGAAGATGGTTGGTATCTAAAGGTTATCTCAGCACTCCAGAGCGGGAAGAAGATAGAACCAAAGTTTGAGGGATATGTCCTTGAACCAGATGGACTATTGAGATTTCAAGGGAGAATGTAAATACCTAAGGAAGGGGGTATAAGAAGGACCATCCTCGAAGAGTCACATAGAGCACTCTATTGTGCACATTCTGGAGTAAAGAAGATGTACGCAAACATGAAGAAACTCTTCTTCTGGGTAGGCATGAAGCATGACATAGTCCAATTTGTCGCCAAACATCTTGAATGTCAACGAGTGAAGGTTGATCATTGCCATCTAGTAGGACTCCTACAACCTCATGACATCCCTATGTCTAAATGGGAGGTAATTTCCATGGATTTTGTTGTGGATTTGCCACTCACTTCACAGAGGCACAATGCTATATTGGTTATAGTTGATAAATTAACCAAAAGTGCCCATTTCATTCTAATAAGAGACACTTACGATGTTACCGATGTGGCACGAGTGTTTATAAGTGAAGTTATTCGACTACACGGGTTACCCACAAAGATCATTTCTGATAGAGACTCTTGATTTACATCTAGATTTTGGACAAGTTTGCAGTTAGCACTAGGGACTCAGTTGAACCTAAGCACTGCATATCATCCAGAAACAGATGGGCATACTGAAAGAGTAAATCAGGTTATGGAAGACATGCTTAGGATGTACATCATGGATAATCAAACTCAGTGGGAAAGGTACTTACCATTGGTAGAGTTTGTCTATAATAACAGTTACTGTAGTTCAATCAGGATGCCTCCTTATCGAGCTCTATATGGAAGAACATGTAGGATGCCGTTGAGATGGGAAAAGTTGGAGGACTGAGTAATAGTTGGGCCAGAATTAGTTCAAGAAATGGAGGAACAGGTAAAGCAGATTCGACAAAGGTTAAAGGAAGCACAAGATAGACAAAAGAGTTATGTTGATTCACATAGGATTGATCGCAGTTATGAAGTAGGGGACCAAGTTTTTATTCATATCCGACCCAAAAAAAGCACCATTTGGTTTGGGGGGACGAAGTTGTCACCTCGTAGGACCTTTTAGGATCAAGGAGAAGATTGGACCAGTTGCCTATCATCTTGTACTGCCACCCCATTTGCATAAAACTCATGATGTTTTTCATGTATCTATTTTACGACATTATGTTTCTGATGAATCTCACAAACTGGATTGGAGGGAATTGCAGGTCTTGGACATGGGAACCATAGTGGTCGAACCATTACGCATATTGGACCGTAGGGTTCGACAACTTAGACGTCGCATGGTGGACCAAGTTAAGGTCCAGTGGGACAAGTATAGCCCAGGATCTGCTACCTAGGAGGATGCAGAGACTATACGTCGTGACTACCCCTCACTTTTTGAGCATCTGTGATGCCCATTTTTGACTTAGACAACTACCTATGCTAAGGTTCTATTTTGCAGTTCCATGTTATTTATTTATGAACGTTATGTAATATTGATGCATTTAGTTGGACACATGAAACTACTTATATAAATCATTTGATGGATTTGGTATTGATGATGGAAATGTTTGATGTATGGCCTAATGTATGACTCACTTAGTGATGAATTATCTAGTGCGTGACTTATCAAAATTATTGTTGTTTCATGTATGGCTCAAGTGGATATGATTTATTTAATGAATGACTTAGTGAAATTATGATTTATTTCCAGTATGAAATGCAAGATTGACACGTGGATACTAGACTTAATAACACGATGTTTAAAGATCACTTATCTATATATATCTTGTTGTTATATAAATGCATGAATGAGAGCTAACCTACTGATTGGAAAGAACTAGATGATAGCCAAGATCTACTATTCCATTGGAGGAAGGTCGAGACATCTCATGGAGAAAGATATAATGTACAATGTTCTATTACATTTGTATCTACTGGACATGCACTCTTATGACATGGGTAAAATGTGAATGACAGGTGACAAGACTACGAACTGGATTGTTCGATGACAAGTATCCAACCAACACTACAGTGTGGTCCATATTAGGGTGTTGGCTCTAGTTGTGAGGAGGGGTGGAGGTATTCCCCACCATATAACCTCCAAACCTAGAATCGTGGGAGGGCAGTGGTGGACACGCTCCCCTATACGTGTGATGAAAATTACCAGTTGCCTGATGGAGAAGTTAGGTCGATATAGTTGACGCTTTATTGGTTTTAGTAGTGGTTAGATTGGTATAGCCGATGCCACCATATATAGCAGTAGAGGATGGATAGGGTGGGAACAGAAGTAGGTCATAAGAGATAGGAAAATATAGATCAATTGGAGACTCTTGATGGAACGCGATATCATTGTTTGACTTATCAAATTTTACTACTATAACTCTCTCTATTTTGTTATGCCTTATTTCCAAACTGCTTTGAATTCCTTGTATCTTTTACACTCTAACTTCGAGACGAAGTTTTCTGAAGGAGGAGTGTATGTAATGCCCTACTTAATCTTATCATGAAAATTTTACCAGTGTTTAAATTACCTTGAAATATTGACTTATAATTATCAAGAAATATTGGTACATACCTGCATTGGTGAAACTGTAAATTTATTACTGATAAAATTTTTGTTGTTATTCAATTCTCAACTTACCTCCTCAAATTTAAATTTTGATAGAATATGGTCTCCTTCCAATTAATTACCAAATTATATATTCATATCTCATCCCCAAAATATCCTCTCAAATTTACGTAGGGGAAGACATGGTCCTCTCTAATGTCCTCTCAAATTTACTTGGGAGAAGACATGGTCCTCTCCAATTAATTACCAAATTATATATTCATATCTTATCCCCAAAATGTCATCTCAAATTTACTTGGGAGAAGACATGGTTCTCTCCAATTAATTACCAAATTATATATACATATCTCATCCCCAAAGTGTCCTCTCAAATTTACTTGGGAGAAGATAAGTCAAATGTAAGGATGAGAGGGTAGTGATGACATTAATGCGAGGTGGTTGAGGTGGAGAAGAGAAGGGGGCATAAAAGGTGAAGGATGAGGGGAGGAGAGGGGATCCTTGGTCTTGCTTTTGCTTTTGGTTTGGTTGTGGTTTTGGAGAATCTGTTTTGAGAGTAAGGTGGGAAAGAGAGGAGGGAAAGAATGAGAGTATTGTTTATTATGGACACACTACATATGGTTGGGACTTGGACTCGAAGGGCTAGAGAATCTATGGAGGTTTCCTGGGCTAGGAAATAGTTCCTAGTTGGCTGGGAGGTAAATCCAGTCGGTAGTCAAGAGGAGCATCCCAGCAGGATCAAGAGCTCAGAGGCATCTCAACCAGGTTATCGGAACAATTATTCTTCTATTTATAGATTATTCATGTAAGTGATTGAAATGAAATGCTCACTATTTAATTGTTGGAAATAAATTTTAATGGTAAATTATCATCGATTAAATGTTTAGTTAGAAATAAATTATTTCCCGTTTTATTGTATTTGAAATTAGAGAGTTTAGACTCTATTAGTGGACCCTAGAATGGACCCTTACAGGGCTCTGGAGTTTTGGTGTTTGGAATCAATTTGCAGTGATCCCACCCATGTTCAAATCTCTAGAGATGTCACCCATATACCCATATTGTAAAAGGATACAAACAATATGAAAGCAAGTCCCATCACCAACTTTAATAACACCTAATAAATTTAAAATTAAAATAAATTTTACACAAATTTTAAAAATATATCTTTTTTTTAATATAAATTGGAAAATATATATTTAAATAACCCAATTTATATAATTATTACATATTTATTATATATGACAAATTTATTGTATCACGGTTTGTCGGTCGTTCAAAGGCCATGAGTATAAATTATATAAATGTGTAATAATTATTGCATATTTATAATGTATGCAGAGGTAATCCAATAAGAAATGTACAGAAATTCCCGCTGCTGTTCCCCAAAGAAACCACCTCAAAGACTGATGAGTCTGAACACATCAGTATTGCTTCCTTATTCAGGGAACCAGAAACAGAAGAACAAAAATCTCAGGAAACACAAATCTTCCCAATCTATGAGCCTCTTGAACATAGATTTTCCAGATATTCTGCTCCTGACATTGAAGGGAAAGGGAAATTGCCTGAAGCCCATACTTTCTTCCCTGATTCCCAGAGAGAATGGAACATAGACAACATGAGCATTGGCCAAATTCGCCAGATGATTGATTTAATGTATACTGAATATAAACTCATGTGTCTTAGAGGAAAATCAGAGGTAGATGCTTGCAGAACCATCATCCAATGTTTTACAGGTACTCTTCTCAGATGGTGGGAAACTGAATCTTCTCCTAAACTTATTGAAACCATGGAAGCAGAAGTGCTCAAGGATGAAAAAGGAGATGTTATTCATAATCATGATGGTACTGTAATAAGCAATATGATTGGTGCGCTAACATCAATGATTCTAGAACATTGGTGTGGCTGTGAGACAGAAATCGCCAACAAACATGAGGTCATTTTTATGAACCTCAAATGTCATAAGATGTCTCAATTTGATGATTTCCATAGAGATTGGATGCAGCGAATCTATGAGGTGAAAGATTCCAAAAACTTGCTTTGGAAGCAGGTATATCTAGCTGCTCTACCCTCTAGATTTGTTGACTATATTAGATTGCAAGAAATTTTTCAATTACCTTTTGAGTCTTATACATGGGGAGAAATTTATTCCCTTATTACAAAGACGCTGGTAAGTCTTTGTACCAGCTCGAAGGTAAACAAGTCTTTGGAAAAACTGTCCAGACTACCAGATAGAAAGTCCATTTGTAGCAAATATGGACTGACAATAGATGACCCATTGGTCAAAAAGAGAAAGTCTAGGAAAAGGGCCAAAAGAGAATTCAAAGAGACTTTCTACAAAAATCGAAGGGATTATCCAAAAAATAGGAAGTATTCTACAAGGGATAAAAGCCATAAAAAGAAGGGCCACTACAAATATATCCCAAAAACCCATTATTATACTCCTTCTGACATCCATTTGCATACATCCAAGCAAGAAAAATGGAACAAAATTACTTGCTGGTTGTGTGGCCAGACTGGGCATACAGCTTCAAGATGTCCCCAAGGGGAAGAATCAAAGCTTAATAAGGGAAAAAAGACAGTTGTTTATGCTCAAAAGGCTAAACAAGTTAAGAAAGAGTATTCAGGCCCAAGCTTTTGTCTGAGATGTAAATCAAAGACCCATGCCACAGAAAGGTGCCCAAATCTTATTATCAAAGACTCAGCCCAGCAGCACCAACTAGAGGAATCGTCTCTTGATTCTTTTAGCACTTCAGAAGAAGAATTTCAAGTTAATATGGGCCAGTATACTGATTCTGAATCATCTGAATGTTCTTGCTATAATTCAGAAGAATGTGCATGTCATATATTTTATGAAGATGACTCTGAATTTTTGTACAGTTCCAGCGAAGAGGAAGAAAGAACAAAGCCTCCTAAAGAAAAATTCCTAATGGCATCTGCTGAAGAAGAGGCGGAAATGAAGATTTTATCACATATTAGGACAATGGAAGAAGGACCCATGAAGAACCGCCTGATAGAAGCTTTCACAGATCAGCTTAAATCAAAAGCCTCAAAGGAATCAGGTAAGAAACCTTTGTTTGTCGATGCATCCTATGAAAGGAACACTAAGTCTTTCCAAATGCATCACCAGAAACCAGGGAAAGTAAGGTCCTTGACTTTGGGAGAAGTGAGTGGTGAAATTCACCAACTCAAAGCAGAGATTTCTGCAATCAAAGCTCAAATTGCAGAAATTAAGAAAGGCAAGGAGATTCAAGAAGAAAAAGAAGAAGAAACCTGGAACACAACAGCCCATAGCCAAGAAATTCAATTTGCTGAAGGAAGGTCAGACCCAAATTTTGGCTTTCAAGATATGAGATTGTTTACCATCACATATCAGCAACATCATGTCAAGGTAAAAATATGTATCCAAGGCCAGATATTTTCTATGACTGCATTATTAGATTCTGGTGCAGATATTAATATTCTTAACATCAGAAATGTTCCAGCGAAATATTGGGTCTCTGCTGAAAGAGAAGTTGTAGGCCTAGGAAATAAGAAACTCAAATATGAAATTCCTAGAGCTTCACTATGTTTCGATACCCACTGTGTATACATGAAGTTTGCCATAGCAGACATCCCTGTTGATTGTATATTAGGGAATGTCTTTTTAGCTGCAGTAGAACCTCATGGCTCAGCCAGGTTGAAAGGAAGTAGAGCTGGTTATTTTATTTTTGTACCCACATCTAAAGGTAGAAGAAAAAGAATTGAGCTTCCTTATGTTTCAACTCCAAGAGTTTCTACAATGGTTCAAGCCATGCAGAAATTAGACAAAGCAGAATCTTTGCTATCAGATCTCAAAGATCTAAAAAGCACATTGAGAGTAGAAGAACAGCTGAAACTACCCGAAATCAAAAGAAGAATCCAAGAACTGAAAGGAAAACTGGAAGAAAAATGTTGTTCAGAAGAGCCAAATGCTTTTTGGCACAGAAAGCAACATACCATTAAGTTGCCCTATAAAGAAGGATACACAGGAAAGCCCTGTAAAAGCAGAGCAATCCCTATGAGCCAAGAATACAGAGAACTATGCCAAAAAGAAATTCAGCAATTGCTCAACAGAGGATTGATCAGAGAATCTACTAGCCCCTGGAATTGCTATGGATTCTATGTAAACAAAAGAGCTGAACAAATTAGAGGTATCCCTAGACTTGTGATAAATTACAAGCCTCTAAATTCAGTCTTGGCCGATGATACTTATCCCATTCCACATAAAGGAGATTTGATCAGGAGAATTGCAGGAGCCAAAATATTTTCAAAATTTGATTTAAAAGCAGGATTTTGGCAAGTTGCCATTAATGAGGAAGATAAGTTCAAAACTGCTTTTAGTATTCCTGCAGGGCACTATGAATGGAATGTCATGCCATTCGGTCTTAAAAATGCTCCTTCAAAGTTTCAAAAGGTCATGGATGATATTTTTAAGCCATATTTTGATTGGCTACTTGTATATATTGATGATGTTTTAATTTTTTCCAAAAATATTGATGATCACTTCAAACATGTAAATATCTTCATGAAGTTGGTCAAGAAAAATGGGCTTGTGCTTAGCAAAAAGAAAATAGAAGTATTTCAGAATTCTATAAAGTTCTTAGGCCACCAAATTTCTAATGGACAAATCTCTCTGCAACAACATGCCATTGACTTTGCAGACAAATTTCCAGATGTCTTAAAAGACAAGACACAACTGCAAAGGTTCCTTGGCTGCCTAAATTATGTAAGCAGTTTTTATCAAGACTGTGCCAGTGACAGGAACGTGCTCAATAAGCGGCTTGGCAAAAATCCCCCTCAATGGTCAGATGCCCATACCAGAGCAGTGCAAGAAATCAAAGCAAAGGTAAAATCTTTGCCTATACTGTATATAGCAGATGATGAGGCATTCAAGATAGTTGAATCCGACGCCAATGACATAGGCTAGGGAGGGATTCTGAAACAAAAAGTTGACAAAGAAGAACAAGAGGTACAGTTTGCCTCAGGGGTATGGAACCCAGCAGAACAGAATTATTCTGTTATTGAAAGAGAAGTAAAAGCTGCATGGAATTGCATCAGCAAGTTTGCAGTATATCTAATAAAAAAGCCTTTTCTTCTCAGAACAGATGCGTCAGCAATGAAGAAAGTCCTAACCAAGGACATCAAGAAACCAGAAGAAGCAAAGTTTGCCAGATGGCAGGCACTCTTTGCAAACTTTGATTTTTCCATTGAACACATCAAAGGAAAGGACAATTGTCTTCCTGACTTTCTCAGCAGGGAATTCCTTGAACAAAACGCAACACATGTCATGATGATTATTACTGAGTGGGACCAGCACCAAAAACGAGAGGTCTTGAGAACCATTCCAGATAATCAAGACTGGGATACATACAGAGACAACTGGAGACCCACATGGCAATTAAGGAACACAAAAGTCCTTGATGCCAACTTACAGCCTCACACTGATCTCCAGTACTATGTACCTGAAAGAAAGGTGTACCCAAAGGGTAGAAAATGGATCCATGATATGATGTATGACAAAGCAAAAGTAGATGCTGGAACCGCAAGGCGGGCCCTGGAAACGAATTTTCATGACATTGGAGGTATCTGGCACCATGGAGGCCGTGACACAGGAATATATGAAAGCTATTATTGCATCTACCGAACCAGAGACTTGTGGATCAACCACCCACAAGTCCAACCATGTGCTCGATGGCCCAGAAATGATCCCAAGGTAATATTCCCCGACACAGTTTATGATTTTTCAGATTATAAAAAGTTGTGGTGGGACTTCATGAAGGTTGATGACAGAGAAGAAACCCATTACACAAAGTTGAAATTCAGCACATTGGCAGCATCCCAGAAAAATCTACAATGTGAATGGTTTCAGAACTGGTGGACAGATTACGGAGTCAGCAGAACAGCCATGGACCCAGTATATCATGAAAGATATGAAAGAAAATACTGTCACAGATGTTTTGAGTACAACATTGGGGAATGTTTTCATCGCATATACAGCACAGTAAAAGAAATGACAGTTCAAGAGTGGGATCCTTTTCACATGACAAATTATTCCCTCCAGGAATACATGAGAGAGCACTTAGAATGGTATGTCTTAACCAAAGTCCAGCATCAAATCATACTGGGTAAACCCATGATAGTCCGGAGGATTTATACAAAGGCATGTGATGATCTACTTTATAAAAGAAACAGATTCCCTGATCTCACTGTATTCTGATTACGTACCAGTCACAAGGGCTTAATTGTGACCAGAGTTCCCGTGGGCTTTACTGTTTAAAAGCTTCCACAGTGTAAATATTCTCAGCTAGTCTTTTCCCGTGGGCTTTTTGTACAAAAAGTATCCACTGTGTAGATAGCCATAATTTGTTTTAGGTACATGAATCTACTTTACAGACTATATCTCATGCGTTACCCGAAAGCAATTATTCGGTCTGCTTTATGGACCCGAATATTTGTGCGGACGTCGCTCTGATAGAGGCTGAAAAGTAATGATTCTTTAAGCTTTAAGTCATTTCTGTCCGACCAACAGTAATGTTTGTCCCCCCTTCTCATCCTATATAAGAAGGGTAAGGTTCATTTGTTGGGCATCGGCATTTGGAGAGTTTTGTGTGTGTGTTTGAGTCGAGTGTTCTCCTGCTCTGCATCTGCGGACATCTAGTCTGATCTGCTTGCAACACGAGAAATCACTCAAAGTCCTTAGTTGGTTTGAGAAGCCTGCGTATCAGTGTGCTCGGCACTGATAAGAACCTAAAGTGGCCGAACCATTAGGAGAGTCAAGTGTTTTGGTGTTAAGTCTGATTCTGAGACAGAGCCTATACCTCGCCAGGAGCCTCCGGTAGTAACTTGCTCAATTTTGAGCTGTGAAAAGTCCGGTAAATGCGAGATTAGTCTATCTCTGTATAGAATCCATTTCTATAAAAGCTCTGTGAGCATCCTGTAAGAATTTTCTCCATTCCGAAATAAAAGGAGTATGCCATTCTGTTATTGAGTACCTCTGTGTATTTATAAGTCCGCTGTGGTAGTAGTTTTCTCTGTGCTTTCATCCCAAGTTCACAGGAAGTTCGCCAAAAGATCGAAGGGACACCAAGGCCATTTGAAGGCGTGGATGCCGTTGTTGAGGCCGTCAGAGTGTGAAAGATCCAAGTAGGTTCATCACTGGTTCATCAGGAGTTGGCTACCAGAGAAATACGAAGAGTGCCTGCCATCTGGCAAACTTTGCTTCTTCTGGTTTCTTGATGTCCTTGGTTAGGACTTTCTTCATTGTTGACGCATCTGTTCTAAGAAGAAAAGGCTTGTTTATTAGATATACTGCAAACTTGCTGATGCAATTCCATGCAGCTTTTACTTCTCTTTCAATAACAGAATAATTCTGTTCTGCTGGGTTCCATACCCCTGAGGCAAACTGTACCACTTGTTCTTCTTTGTCAACTTTTTGTTTCAGAATCCCTCCCCAGCCTATGTCACTGGCGTCGGATTCAACTATCTTGAATGCCTCATCATCTGCTATATACAGTATAGGAAAAGATTTTACCTTTGCTTTGATTTCTTGCACTGCTCTGGTATGGGCATCTGACCATTGAGGGGGATTTTTGCCAATCCGCTTATTGAGCACGTTCCTGTCACTGGCACAGTCTTGATAAAAACTGCTTACATAATTTAGGCAGCCAAGGAACCTTTGCAGTTGTGTCTTGTCTTTTAAGACATCTGGAAATTTGTCTGCAAAGTCAATGGCATGTTGTTGCAGAGAGATTTGTCCATTAGAAATTTGGTGGCCTAAGAACTTTATAGAAGTCTGAAATACTTCTATTTTCTTTTTGCTAAGCACAAGCCCATTTTTCTTGACCAACTTCATGAAAATATTTACATGTTTGAAGTGATCGTCAATATTTTTGGAAAAAATTAAAACATCATCAATATATACAAGTAGCCAATCAAAATATGGCTTAAAAATATCATCCATGACCTTTTGAAACTTTGAAGGAGCATTTTTAAGACCGAATGGCATGAACTTCCATTCATAGTGCCCTGCAGGAATACTAAAAGTAGTTTTGAACTTATCTTCCTCATTAATGGCAACTTGCCAAAATCCTGCTTTTAAATCAAATTTTGAAAATATTTTGGCTCCTGCAATTCTCCTGATCAAATCTCCTTTATGTGGAATGGGATAAGTATCATCGGCCAAGACTGAATTTAGAGGCTTGTAATTTATCACAAGTCTAAGGATACCTCTAATTTGTTCAGCTCTTTTGTTTACATAGAATCCATAGCAATTCCAGGGGCTAGTAGATTCTCTGATCAATCCTCTGTTGAGCAATTGCTGAATTTCCTTTTGGCATAGTTCTCTGTATTCTTGGCTCATAGGGATTGCTCTGCTTTTACAGGGCTTTCCTGTGTATCCTTCTTTATAGGGCAACTTAATGGTATGTTGCTTTCTGTGCCAAAAAGCATTTGGCTCTTCTGAACAACATTTTTCTTCCAGTTTTCCTTTCAGTTCTTGGATTCTTCTTTTGATTTGGGGTAGTTTCAGCTGTTCTTCTACTCTCAATGTGCTTTTTAGATCTTTAAGATCTGATAGCAAAGATTCTGCTTTGTCTAATTTCTGCATGGCTTAAACCATTGTAGAAACTCTTGGAGTTGAAACATAAGGAAGCTCAATTCTTTTTCTTCTACCTTTAGATGTGGGTACAGAAATAAAATAACCAGCTCTACTTCCTTTCAACCTGGCTGAGCCATGAGGTTCTACTGCAGCTAAAAAGACATTCCCTAATATACAATCAACAGGGATGTCTACTATGGCAAACTTCATGTATACACAGTGGGTATCGAAACATAGTGAAACTCTAGGAATTTCATATTTGAGTTTCTTATTTCCTAGGCCTACAACTTCTCTTTCAGCAGAGACCCAATATTTCGCTGGAACATTTCTGATGTTAAGAATATTAATATCTGCACCAGAATCTAATAATGCAGTCATAGAAAATATCTGGCCTTGGATACATATTTTTACCTTGACATGATGTTGCTGATATGTGATGGTAAACAATCTCATATCTTGAAAGCCAAAATTTGGGTCTGACCTTCCTTCAGCAAATTGAATTTCTTGGCTATGGGATGTTGTGTTCCAGGTTTCTTCTTCTTTTTCTTCTTGAATCTCCTTGCCTTTCTTAATTTCTGCAATTTGAGCTTTGATTGCAGAAATCTCTGCTTTGAGTTGGTGAATTTCACCACTCACTTCTCCCAAAGTCAGGGACCTTACTTTCCCTGGTTTCTGGTGATGCATTTGGAAAGACTTAGTGTTCCTTTCATAGGATGCATCGACAAACAAAGGTTTCTTACCTGATTCCTTTGAGGCTTTTGATTTAAGCTGATCTGTGAAAGCTTCTATCAGGCGGTTCTTCATGGGTCCTTCTTCCATTGTCCTAATATGTGATAAAATCTTCATTTCTGCCTCTTCTTCAGCAGATGCCATTAGGAATTTTTCTTTAGGAGGCTTTGTTCTTTCTTCCTCTTCGCTGGAACTGTACAAAAATTCAGAGTCATCTTCATAAAATATATGACATGCACATTCTTCTGAATTATAGCAAGAACATTCAGATGATTCAGAATCAGTATACTGGCCCATATTAACTTGAAATTCTTCTTCTGAAGTGCTACAAGAATCAAGAGACGATTCCTCTAGTTGGTGCTGCTGGGCTGAGTCTTTGATAATAAGATTTGGGCACCTTTCTGTGGCATGGGTCTTTGATTTACATCTCAGACAAAAGCTTGGGCCTGAATACTCTTTCTTAACTTGTTTAGCCTTTTGAGCATAAACAGCTGTCTTTTTTCCCTTATTAAGCTTTGATTCTTCCCCTTGGGGACATCTTGAAGCTGTATGCCCAGTCTGGCCACACAACCAGCAAGTAATTTTGTTCCATTTTTCTTGCTTGGATGTATGCAAATGGATGTCAGAAGGAGTATAATAATGGGTTTTTGGGATATATTTGTAGTGGCCCTTCTTTTTATGGCTTTTATCCCTTGTAGAATACTTCCTATTTTTTGGATAATCCCTTCGATTTTTGTAGAAAGTCTCTTTGAATTCTCTTTTGGCCCTTTTCCTAGACTTTCTCTTTTTGACCAATGGGTCATCTATTGTCAGTCCATATTTGCTACAAATGGACTTTCTATCTGGTAGTCTGGACAGTTTTTCCAAAGACTTGTTTACCTTCGAGCTGGTACAAAGACTTACCAGCGTCTTTGTAATAAGGGAATAAATTTCTCCCCATGTATAAGACTCAAAAGGTAATTGAAAAATTTCTTGCAATCTAATATAGTCAACAAATCTAGAGGGTAGAGCAACTAGATATACCTGCTTCCAGAGCAAGTTTTTGGAATCTTTCACCTCATAGATTCGCTGCATCCAATCTCTATGGAAATCATCAAATTGAGACATCTTATGACATTTGAGGTTCATCAAAATGACCTCATGTTTGTTGGCGATTTCTGTCTCACAGCCACACCAATGTTCTAGAATCATTGATGTTAGCGCACCAATCATATTGCTTATTACAGTACCATCATGATTATGAATAACATCTCCTTTTTCATCCTTGAGCACTTCTGCTTCCATGGTTTCAATAAGTTTAGGAGAAGATTCAGTTTCCCACCATCTGAGAAGAGTACCTGTAAAACATTGGATGATGGTTCTGCAAGCATCTACCTCTGATTTTCCTCTAAGACACATGAGTTTATATTTAGTATACATTAAATCAATCATCTGGCGAATTTGGCCAATGCTCATGTTGTCTATGTTCCATTCTCTGTGGGAATCAGGGAAGAAAGTATGGGCTTCAGGCAATTTCCCTTTCCCTTCAATGTCAGGAGCAGAATATCTGGAAAATCTATGTTCAAGAGGCTCATAGATTGGGAAGATTTGTGTTTCCTGAGATTTTTGTTCTTCTGTTTCTGGTTCCCTGAATAAGGAATCAATACTGATGTGTTCAGACTCATCAGTCTTTGAGGTGGTTTCTTTTGGGAACAGCAGTGGGAATTTCTGTACATTTCTTATTGGATTCTCAATCTTTATATTTATTTTCACCAAGAAAGAATTTGGAACTGGCTTCTCAACTTTTGTGACCTGCATCCTTTCAAATTTCTCATTTAAGCCAGTAAGGAGTGTCTTAGTTACATCAATATGTCCAACTAAGTTTTCTCCTATTTCTT
Source organism: Pinus tabuliformis (assembly GCA_031772625.1). NCBI lineage: Eukaryota > Viridiplantae > Streptophyta > Pinopsida > Pinales > Pinaceae > Pinus > Pinus tabuliformis. The sequence continues at coordinate 459,086,278 of CM062820.1, forward strand.
CAATCTTATTCAATGATTCCTTGGTGTAAGAACAAGTCATGCTGGAATCAAACTGTAAATTATTCAAACAAGAATTTACACTATTAAGTGAAGACTGTACAATATCTACTTGCTTCTTTACATCTTCTGCTTTAGCCACATTCATTTCTAGACCTTTTAGATCAGTATTGGTCCAATTTAACTGTTCACTAGCCTTTTGAATTCTTCCATCAATTCCTAAGGCATTATCATCTTTTTGAACCAAGGGAATGGCTTTGGGTGCATTTGTCTTTTCTCCCAAGATGATTCCTTTATATGGGGGAAAAGTAGTAGGGGTTTCAACTGTGGATCCATCAATTGCAGTCCATCCATGCTTGTCAATCATACTGCTAGAAGTAGCACCAGTTAAAACATTTATAGGAGCAATTTTATCTTTCCATGAGTAGAAAGATATCCAAACATTATTTACTTCCATATAATGTTTCCAGTCTGTGGCTAACTTTCTTTTCTGATCTGGGGTATATCCTTGGTCAAATTCATCTGCTTGAGGATTTGTATACAAATCCCAATTCAACATTTCTTTCATCCATTTAGAACTGATTTGTGATTTTAAGCACCCATCCATAAGTGCAAAAAACTTATGCATTTCCATGACTGCAGGCTTTTTACAGTCAGAAGGAATCTGTTTGAATCTGCATTCTGGAATCAGTTCTGATTGCTCAAGTTTCCCCAACCCATACCTCGGCTTTGCTGGTCTCATTAAGCAAATCATCTGAGTAAGCCTAGGGTCTTCTTCTTCTATTGAATGGATCATGAGAACATGATCTGAATCGGGCTCAGGCTCATGTGGGAAAGGAATATCAGAACATTTAGGATTCGGGCATGAGCTGATAGAAGTAGATGGAGGAGCAACACCAGTGCGAGGATTATGGTGCAGATGAACATTCTGTTCGGCTAGAGTAAGCAGATTTACGACATTTGTACAATCTGGACATTTTACTTCTAAAGAAGAAAAATTTACAAGCTGGGCTAATTCGAAAAGTTGTGGATGTTTACAAGAATTAAAGGATGATGATGAACAGGCGGTATCGACAGTGGAAGGATCTCTGTAGTATTTGGATGATTTACAAACAACATCTATTCTCCTCCGATCAATAGTTGACCTGCGAGGAAAAGATATGACTGCATTGGAAGCATTTTCTGTTATATTGGCAGAAGTGATGTTTCGGGGAATTTGTGGCCTGGAGTGATTTACAACCCAATGTTCAGGGAATTGCAGATCTTCCCATTTTATCAATAGATGTTCAATCTTTTGGTTCTTTGGGTCAGTTTTGACTACCACACTTGATTTGGAATCTCGACTAGGAGTATGACGGATTACTGGCCATAAAGTGTTGGTATGTCTGAAACAGGCTTTGGTCTGGATGGCTATATTGTTCCTTTTTCTCTTCATATCAAAACCCGTAGTATGGATTTGCAGCTGTAAGATATCTTTAATGGTTTCATCAAACACATATATGGAAAAGTTTGGGAAACAATCAAAGTATCAAACACATATATACTGATTATAGAATCTGTATATCTGTTGTGCGTTAGATCTCTAACAGTAGCAAGCACAAATGTTTTTAATCCTTTATGGACCAAAGGATTGATGCCAACCCGAATGCAACCAAGATGCAGATAATTTGTCTTTAACCTTTTTGCTTCTGCTTGTAAGGCCTGAGGATTTAGCAGTGGTATTGTCTGAATACTCTCAGAGTTCTCCTGAACTTGACTAACAGACTCTTTAATCCTAATTCTAGATGCAGCAATTAAATGGAAAGGAGCTAAATCACTATAGACTTCAGAGGGTGTTATATCTGGTAAAGCCCATCTTGCAGAAGGCTGAAATTCCTCATAAGTAAGTTCAATAGAGTTTAAGGTTCTACTTGAACTATTTTCAAACATTTCTTTAAGAGGATTTTCTTCTCGATAGGAATTTTCTTCTTCAAGCTCTCGAAATGAAACAGACTTTCTGAATGGCTCCATTCTTACTTAAAGCAATATAGATCTGAGTACCAACCTTTAGAACCAGAAGTTACTGGCTCTGATACCAATTTCTAGCAGGGGCTCCTGTCACGAGCTTGCTCGTTCTCTGTGTCTCTTCGTATTTCTCTGGTAGCCAACTCCTGATGAACCAGTGATGAACCTACTTGGATCTTTCACACTCTGACGGCCTCAACAACGGCATCCACGCCTTCAAATGGCCTTGGTGTACCTTCGATCTTTTGGCGAACTTCCTGCGAACTTGGGATGAAAGCACAGAGAAAACTACTACCACAACGGACTTATAAATACACAGAGGTACTCAATAACAGAATGGCATACTCATTTTATTTCGGAATGGAGAAAATTCTTACAGGATGCTCACAGAGCTTTTATAGAAATGGATTCTATATAGAGATAGACTAATCTCGCATTTACCGGACTTTTCACAGCTCAAAATTGAGCAAGTTACTACCGGAGGCTCCTGGCGAGGTATAGGCTCTGTCTCAGAATCAGACTTAACACCAAAACACTTGACTCTCCTAATGGTTCGGCCACTTTAGGTTCTTATTAGTGCCGAGCACACTGATACGCAGGCTTCTCAAACCAACTAAGGACTTTGAGTGATTTCTCGTGTTGCAAGCAGATCAGACTAGATGTCCGCAGATGCAGAGCAGGAGAAGTGGTATACAAATCCTCAAGCAGATGAATTTGACCAAGGATATACCCCAGATCAGAAAAGAAAGTTAGCCACAGACTGGAAACATTATATGGAAGTAAATAATGTTTGGATATCTTTCTACTCATGGAAAGATAAAATTGCTCCTATAAATGTTTTAACTGGTGCTACTTCTAGCAGTATGATTGACAAGCATGGATGGACTGCAATTGATGGATCCACAGTTGAAACCCCTACTACTTTTCCCCCATATAAAGGAATCATCTTGGGAGAAAAGACAAATGCACCCAAAGCCATTCCCTTGGTTCAAAAAGATGATAATGCCTTAGGAATTGATGGAAGAATTCAAAAGGCTAGTGAACATTTAAATTGGACCAATACTGCTCTAAAGGGTCTAGAAATGAATGTGGCTAAAGCAGAAGATGTAAAGAAGCAAGTAGATATTGTACAGTCTTCACTTAATAGTGTAAATTCTTGTTTGAATAATTTACAGTTTGATTCTAGCATGACTTGTTCTTACACCAAGGAATCATTGAATAAGATTGAAGAAATAGGAGAAAACTTAGTTGGACATATTGATGTAACTAAGACACTCCTTACTGGCTTAAATGAGAAATTTGAAAGGATGCAGGTCACAAAAGTTGAGAAGCCAGTTCCAAATTCTTTCTTGGTGAAAAGAAATATAAAGATTGAGAATCCAATAAGAAATGTACAGAAATTCCCGCTGTTGTTCCCCAAAGAAACCACCTCAAAGACTGATGAGTCTGAAAACATCAGTATTGCTTCCTTATTCAGGGAACCAGAAACAGAAGAACAAAAATCTCAGGAAACAAAAATCTTCCCAATCTATGAGCCTCTTGAACATAGATTTTCCAGATATTCTGCTCCTGACATTGAAGGGAAAGGGAAATTTCCTGAAGCCCATACTTTCTTCCCTGATTCCCACAGAGAATGGAACATAGACAACATGAGCATTGGCCAAATTCGCCAGATGATTGATTTAATGTATACTGAATATAAACTCATGTGTCTTAGAGGAAAATCAGAGGTAGATGCTTGCAGAACCATCATCCAATGTTTTACAGGTACTCTTCTCAGATGGTGGGAAACTGAATCTTCTCCTAAACTTATTGAAACCATGGAAGCAGAAGTGCTCAAGGATGAAAAAGGAGATGTTATTCATAATCATGATGGTACTGTAATAAGCAATATGATTGGTGCGCTAACATCAATGATTCTAGAACATTGGTGTGGCTGTGAGACAGAAATCGCCAACAAACATGAGGTCATTTTGATGAACCTCAAATGTCATAAGATGTCTCAATTTGATGATTTCCATAGAGATTGGATGCAGCGAATCTATGAGGTGAAAGATTCCAAAAACTTGCTCTGGAAGCAGGTATATCTAGCTGCTCTACCCTCTAGATTTGTTGACTATATTAGATTGTAAGAAATTTTTCAATTACCTTTTGAGTCTTATACATGGGGAGAAATTTATTCCCTTATTACAAAGACGCTGGTAAGTCTTTGTACCAGCTCGAAGGTAAACAAGTCTTTGGAAAAACTGTCCAGACTACCAGATAGAAAGTCCATTTGTAGCAAATATGGACTGACAATAGATGACCCATTGGTCAAAAAGAGAAAGTCTAGGAAAAGGGCCAAAAGAGAATTCAAAGAGACTTTCTACAAAAATCGAAGGGATTATCCAAAAAATAGGAAGTATTCTACAAGGGATAAAAGCCATAAAAAGAAGGGCCACTACAAATATATCCCAAAAACCCATTATTATACTCCTTCTGACATCCATTTGCATACATCCAAGCAAGAAAAATGGAACAAAATTACTTGCTGGTTGTGTGGCCAGACTGGGCATACAGCTTCAAGATGTCCCCAAGGGAAAGAATCAAAGCTTAATAAGGGAAAAAAGGCAGTTGTTTATGCTCAAAAGGCTAAACAAGTTAAGAAAGAGTATTCAGGCCCAAGCTTTTGTCTGAGATGTAAATCAAAGACCCATGCCACAGAAAGGTGCCCAAATCTTATTATCAAAGACTCAGCCCAGCAACACCAACTAGAGGAATCGTCTCTTGATTCTTTTAGCACTTCAGAAGAAGAATTTCAAGTTAATATGGGCCAGTATACTGATTCTGAATCATCTGAATGTTCTTGCTATAATTCAGAAGAATGTGCATGTCATATATTTTATGAAGATGACTCTGAATTTTTGTACAGTTCCAGCGAAGAGGAAGAAAGAACAAAGCCTCCTAAAGAAAAAGTCCTAATGGCATCTGCTGAAGAAGAGGCGGAAATGAAGATTTTATCACATATTAGGACAATGGAAGAAGGACCCATGAAGAACCGCCTGATAGAAGCTTTCACAGATCAGCTTAAATCAAAAGCCTCAAAGGAATCAGGTAAGAAACCTTTGTTTGTCGATGCATCCTATGAAAGGAACACTAAGTCTTTCCAAATGCATCACCAGAAACCAGGGAAAGTAAGGTCCCTGACTTTGGGAGAAGTGAGTGGTGAAATTCACCAACTCAAAGCAGAGATTTCTGCAATCAAAGCTCAAATTGCAGAAATTAAGAAAGGCAAGGAGATTCAAGAAGAAAAAGAAGAAGAAACCTGGAACACAACAGCCCATAGCCAAGAAATTCAATTTGCTGAAGGAAGGTCAGACCCAAATTTTGGCTTTCAAGATATGAGATTGTTTACCATCACATATCAGCAACATCATGTCAAGGTAAAAATATGTATCCAAGGCCAGATATTTTCTATGACTGCATTATTAGATTCTGGTGCAGATATTAACATTCTTAACATCAGAAATGTTCCAGCGAAATATTGGGTCTCTGCTGAAAGAGAAGTTGTAGGCCTATGAAATAAGAAACTCAAATATGAAATTCCTAGAGCTTCACTATGTTTCGATACCCACTGTGTATACATGAAGTTTGCCATAGCAGACATCCCTGTTGATTGTATATTAGGGAATGTCTTTTTAGCTGCAGTAGAACCTCATGGCTCAGCCAGGTTGAAAGGAAGTAGAGCTGGTTATTTTATTTCTGTACCCACATCTAAAGGTAGAAGAAAAATAATTGAGCTTCCTTATGTTTCAACTCCAAGAGTTTCTACAATGGTTCAAGCCATGCAGAGATTAGACAAAGCAGAATCTTTGCTATCAGATCTTAAAGATCTAAAAAGCACATTGAGAGTAGAAGAACAGCTGAAACTACCCCAAATCAAAAGAAGAATCCAAGAACTGAAAGGAAAACTGGAAGAAAAATGTTGTTCAGAAGAGCCAAATGCTTTTTGGCACAGAAAGCAACATACCATTAAGTTGCCCTATAAAGAAGGATACACAGGAAAGCCCTGTAAAAGCAGAGCAATCCCTATGAGCCAAGAATACAGAGAACTATGCCAAAAAGAAATTCAGCAATTGCTCAACAGAGGATTGATCAGAGAATCTACTAGCCCCTGGAATTGCTATGGATTCTATGTAAACAAAAGAGCTGAACAAATTAGAGGTATCCCTAGACTTGTGATAAATTACAAGCCTCTAAATTCAGTCTTGGCCGATGATACTTATCCCATTCCACATAAAGGAGATTTGATCAGGAGAATTGCAGGAGCCAAAATATTTTCAAAATTTGATTTAAAAGCAGGATTTTGGCAAGTTGCCATTAATGAGGAAGATAAGTTCAAAACTGCTTTTAGTATTCCTGCAGGGCACTATGAATGGAATGTCATGCCATTCGGTCTTAAAAATGCTCCTTCAAAGTTTCAAAAGGTCATGGATGATATTTTTAAGCCATATTTTGATTGGCTACTTGTATATATTGATGATGTTTTAATTTTTTCCAAAAATATTGATGATCACTTCAAACATGTAAATATTTTCATGAAGTTGGTCAAGAAAAATGGGCTTGTGCTTAGCAAAAAGAAACTAGAAGTATTTCAGACTTCTATAAAGTTCTTAGGCCACCAAATTTCTAATGGACAAATCTCTCTGCAACAACATGCCATTGACTTTGCAGACAATTTTCCAGATGTCTTAAAAGACAAGACACAACTGCAAAGGTTCCTTGGCTGCCTAAATTATGTAAGCAGTTTTTATCAAGACTGTGCCAGTGACAGGAACGTGCTCAATAAGCGGCTTGGCAAAAATCACCCTCAATGGTCAGATGCCCATACCAGAGCAGTGCAAGAAATCAAAGCAAAGGTAAAATCTTTGCCTATACTGTATATAGCAGATGATGAGGCATTCAAGATAGTTGAATCCGACGCCAGTGACATAGGCTGGGGAGGGATTCTGAAACAAAAAGTTGACAAAGAAGAACAAGTGGTACAGTTTGCCTCAGGGGTATGGAACCCAGCAGAACAGAATTATTCTGTTATTGAAAGAGAAGTAAAAGCTGCATGGAATTGCATCAGCAAGTTTGCAGTATATCTAATAAAAAAGCCTTTTCTTCTCAGAACAGATGCGTCAGCAATGAAGAAAGTCCTAACCAAGGACATCAAGAAACCAGAAGAAGCAAAGTTTGCCAGATGGCAGGCACTCTTTGCAAACTTTGATTTTTCCATTGAGCACATCAAAGGAAAGGACAATTGTCTTCCTGACTTTCTCAGCAGGGAATTCCTTGAACAAAACGCAACACATGTCATGATGATTATTACTGAGTGGGACCAGCACCAAAAACGAGAGGTCTTGAGAACCATTCCAGATAATCAAGACCGGGATACATACAGAGACAACTGGAGTCCCACATGGCAATTAAGGAACACAAAAGTCCTTGATGCCAACTTACAGCCTCACACTGATCTCCAACACTATGTACCTGAAAGAAAGGTGTACCCAAAGGGTAGAAAATGGATCCATGATATGATGTATGACAAAGCAAAAGTAGATGCTGGAACCGCAAGGCGGGCCCTGGAAACGAATTTTCATGACATTGGAGGTATCCGGCACCATGGAGGCCGTGACACAGGAATATATGAAAGCTATTATTGCATCTACTGAACCAGAGACCTGTGGATCAACCACCCTCAAGTCCAACCATGTGCTCGATGGCCCAGAAATGATCCCAAGGTAATATTCCCCGACACAGTTTATGATTTTTCAGATTATAAAAAGTTGTGGTGGGACTTCATGAATGTTGATGACAGAGAAGAAACCCATTACACAAAGTTGAAATTCAGCACATTGGCAGCATCCCAGAAAAATCTACAATGTGAATGGTTTCAGAACTGGTGGACAGATTACGGAGTCAGCAGAACAGCCATGGACCCAGTATATCATGAAAGATATGAAAGAAAATACTGTCACAGATGTTTTGAGTACAACATTGGGGAATGTTTTCATCGCATATATAGCACAGTAAAAGAAATGACAGTTCAAGAGTGGGATCCTTTTCACATGACAAATTATTCCCTCCAGGAATACATGAGAGAGCACTTAGAATGGTATGTCTTAACCAAAGTCCAGCATCAAATCATACTGGGTAAACCCATGATAGTCCGGAGGATTTATACAAAGGCATGTGATGATCTACTTTATAAAAGAAACAGATTCCCTGATCTCACTGTATTCTGATTACGTACCAGTCACAAGGGCTTAATTGTGACCAGAGTTCCCGTGGGCTTTACTGTTTAAAAGCTTCCACAGTGTAAATATTCTCAGCTAGTCTTTTCCCGTGGGCTTTTTGTACAAAAAGTATCCACTGTGTAGATAGCCATAATTTGTTTTAGGTACATGAATCTACTTTACAGACTATATCTCATGCGTTACCCGAAAGCAATTATTCGGTCTGCTTTATAGACCCGAATATTTGTGCGGACATCGCTCTGATAGAGGCTGAAAAGTAATGATTCTTTAAGCTTTAAGTCATTTCTGTCCGACCAACAGTAATGTTTGTCCCCCCTTCTCATCCTATATAAGAAGGGTAAGGTTCATTTGTTGGGCATCGGCATTTGGAGAGTTTTGTGTGTGTGTTTGAGTCGAGTGTTCTCCTGCTCTGCATCTGCGGACATCTAGTCTGATCTGCTTGCAACACGAGAAATCACTCAAAGTCCTTAGTTGGTTTGAGAAGCCTGCGTATCAGTGTGCTCGGCACTGATAATAACCTAAAGTGGCCGAACCATTAGGAGAGTCAAGTGTTTTGGTGTTAAGTCTGATTCTGAGACAGAGCCTATACCTCGCCAGGAGCCTCCGGTAGTAACTTGCTCAATTTTGAGCTGTGAAAAGTCCGGTAAATGCGAGATTAGTCTATCTCTGTATAGAATCCATTTCTATAAAAGCTCTGTGAGCATCCTGTAAGAATTTTCTCCATTCCGAAATAAAAGGAGTATGCCATTCTGTTATTGAGTACCTCTGTGTATTTATAAGTCCGTTGTGGTAGTAGTTTTCTCTGTGCTTTCATCCCAAGTTCGCAGGAAGTTCGCCAAAAGATCGAAGGGACACCAAGGCCATTTGAAGGCGTGGATGCCGTTGTTGAGGCCGTCAGAGTGTGAAAGATCCAAGTAGGTTCATCACTGGTTCATCAGGAGTTGGCTACCAGAGAAATACGAAGAGACACAGAGAACGAGCAAGCTCGTGACAGGAGCCCCTACTAGAAATTGGTATCAGAGCCAGTAACGTCTGGTTCTAAAGGTTGGTACTCAGATCTATATTGCTTTAAGTAAGAATGGAGCCATTCAGAAAGTCTGTTTCATTTCGAGAGCTTGAAGAAGAAAATTCCCATCCAGAAGAAAATCCTCTTAAAGAAATGTTTGAAAATAGTTCAAGTAGAACCTTAAACTCTGCTGAACTTACTTATGAGGAATTTCAGCCTTCTGCAAGATGGGCTTTACCAGATATAACACCCTCTGAAGTCTATAGTGATTTAGCTCCTTTCCATTTAATTGCTGCATCTAGAATTAGCATTAAAGAGTCTGTTAGTCAAGTTCAGGAGAACTCTGAGAGTATTCAGACAATACCACTGCTAAATCCTCAGGCCTTACAAGCAGAAGCAAAAAGGTTAAAGACAAATTATCTGCATCTTGGTTGCCTTCGGGTTGGCATCAATCCTTTGGTCCATAAAGGATTAAAAACATTTGTGCTTGCTATTGTTAGAGATCTAACGCACAACAGATATACAGATTCTATAATCGGTGGGATTGTAGCCCCTTTGTCTGATGGCCCTGTATACTTTGATTGTTTCCCAAACTTTTCCATATATGTGTTTGATGAAACCATTAAAGATATCTTACAGCTGCAAATCCATACTACGGGTTTTGATATGAAGAGAAAAAGGAACAATATAGCCATCCAGACCAAAGCCTGTTTCAGACATACCAACACTTTATGGCCAGCAATCCGTCATACTCCCAGTCGAGATTCCAAATCAAGTGTGGTAGTCAAAACTGACCCAAAGAACCAAAAGATTGAACATCTATTGATAAAATGGGAAGATCTGCAATTCCCTGAACATTGGGTTGTAAATCACTCCAGGCCACAAATTCCCCGAAACATCACTTCTGCCAATATAACAGAAAATGCTTCCAATGCAGTCATATCTTTTCCTCGCAGGTCAACTATTGATCGGAGGAGAATAGATGCTGTTTGTAAATCATCCAAATACTACAGAGATCCTTCCACTGTCGATACCGCCTGTTCATCATCATCCTTTTCTTCTTGTAAACGTCCACAACTTTTCGAATTAGCCCAGCTTGTAAATTTTTCTTCTTTAGAAGTAAAATGTCCAGATTGTACAAATGCCGTAAATCTGCTTACTCTAGCCGAACAGAATGTTAATCTGCACCATAATCCTCGCACTGGTGTTGCTCCTCCATCTACTTCTATCAGCTCATGCCCGAATCCTAAATGTTCTGATATTCCTTTCCCACATGAGCCTGAGCCCGATTCAGATCATGTTCTCATGATCCATTCAATAGAAGAAGAAGACCCTAGGCTTACTCAGATGATTTGCTTAATGAGACCAGCAAAGCCGAGGTATGGGTTGGGGAAACTTGAGCAATCAGAACTGATTCCAGAATGCAGATTCAAACAGATTCCTTCTGACTGTAAAAAGCCTGCAGTCATGGAAATGCATAAGTTTTTTGCACTTATGGATGGGTGCTTAAAATCACAAATCAGTTCTAAATGGATGAAAGAAATGTTGAATTGGGATTTGTATACAAATCCTCAAGCAGATGAATTTGACCAAGGATATACCCCAGATCAGAAAAGAAAGTTAGCCACAGACTGGAAACATTATATGGAAGTAAATAATGTTTGGATATCTTTCTACTCATGGAAAGATAAAATTGCTCCTATAAATGTTTTAACTGGTGCTACTTCTAGCAGTATGATTGACAAGCATGGATGGACTGCAATTGATGGATCCACAGTTGAAACCCCTACTACTTTTCCCCCATATAAAGGAATCATCTTGGGAGAAAAGACAAATGCACCCAAAGCCATTCCCTTGGTTCAAAAAGATGATAATGCCTTAGGAATTGATGGAAGAATTCAAAAGGCTAGTGAACAGTTAAATTGGACCAATACTGCTCTAAAGGGTCTAGAAATGAATGTGGCTAAAGCAAAAGATGTAAAGAAGCAAGTAGATATTGTACAGTCTTCACTTAATAGTGTAAATTCTTGTTTGAATAATTTACAGTTTGATTCCAGCATGACTTGTTCTTACACCAAGGAATCATTGAATAAGATTGAAGAAATAGGAGAAAACTTAGTTGGACATATTGATGTAACTAAGACACTCCTTACTGGCTTAAATGAGAAATTTGAAAGGATGCAGGTCACAAAAGTTGAGAAGCCAGTTCCAAATTCTTTCTTGGTGAAAAGAAATATAAAGATTGAGTATCCAATAAGAAATGTACAGAAATTCCCGCTGCTATTCCCCAAAGAAACCACCTCAAAGACTGATGAGTCTGAACACATCAGTATTGCTTCCTTATTCAGGGAACCAGAGACAGAAGAACAAAAATCTCAGGAAACACAAATCTTCCCAATCTATGAGCCTCTTGAACATAGATTTTCCAGATATTCTGCTCCTGACATTGAAGGGAAAGGGAAATTGCCTGAAGCCCATACTTTCTTCCCTGATTCCCATAGAGAATGGAACATAGACAACATGAGCATTGGCCAAATTCGCCAGATGATTGATTTAATGTATACTGAATATAATATGGGCCAGTCACGATACAAATCCTCAATGGCTAGTCTGAATGGCTCCATTCTTACTTGGAGCCATTCAGAAAGTCTGTTTCATTTCGAGAGCTTGAAGAAGAAAATTCCTATCCAGAAGAAAATCCTCTTAAAGAAATGTTTGAAAATAGTTCAAGTAGAACCTTAAACTCTGCTGAACTTACTTATGAGGAATTTCAGCCTTCTGCAAGATGGGCTTTACCAGATATAACACCCTCTAAAGTCTATAGTGATTTAGCTCCTTTCCATTTAATTGCTGCATCTAGAATTAGCATTAAAGAGTCTGTTAGTCAAGTTCAGGAGAACTCTGAGAGTATTCAGACAATACCACTGCTAAATCCTCAGGCCTTACAAGCGAAGTAAAAAGGTTAAAGACAAATTATCTGCATCTTGGTTGCATTCGGGTTGGCATCAATCCTTTGGTCCATAAAGGATTAAAAACATTTGTGCTTGCTACTGTTAGAGATCTAACGCACAACAGATATACATATTCTATAATCGGTGGGATTGTAGCCCCTTTGTCTGATGGCCCTGTATACTTTGATTGTTTCCCAAACTTTTCCATATATGTGTTTGATGAAACCATTAAAGATATCTTACAGCTGCAAATCCATACTACGGGTTTTGATATGAAGAGAAAAAGGAACAATATAGCCATCCAGACCAAAGCCTGTTTCAGACATACCAACACTTTATGGCCAGCAATCCGTTATACTCCCAGTCGAGATTCCAAATCAAGTGTGGCAGTCAAAACTGACCCAAAGAACCAAAAGATTGAACATCTATTGATAAAATGGGAAGATCTGCAATTCCCTGAACATTGGGTTGTAAATCACTCCAGGCCACAAATTCCCCGAAACATCACTTCTGCCAATATAACAGAAAATGCTTCCAATGCAGTCATATCTTTTCCTCGCAGGTCAACTATTGATCGGAGGAGAATAGATGCTGTTTGTAAATCATCCAAATACTACAGAGATCCTTCCACTGTCGATACCGCCTGTTCATCATCATCCTTTTCTTCTTGTAAACATCCACAACTTTTCGAATTAGCCCAGCTTGTAAATTTTTCTTCTTTAGAAGTAAAATGTCCAGATTGTACAAATGTCGTAAATCTGCTTACTCTAGCCAAACAGAATGTTCATCTGCACCATAATCCTCGCACTGGTGTTGCTCCTCCATCTACTTCTATCAGCTCATGCCCGAATCCTAAATGTTCTGATATTCCTTTCCCACATGAGCCTGAGCCCGATTCAGATCATGTTCTCATGATCCATTCAATAGAAGAAGAAGACCCTAGGCTTACTCAGATGATTTGTTTAATGAGACCAGCAAAGCCGAGGTATGGGTTGGGGAAACTTGAGCAATCAGAACTGATTCCAGAATGCAGATTCAAACAGATTCCTTCTAACTGTAAAAAGCCTGCAGTCATGGAAATGCATAAGTTTTTTGCACTTATGGATGGGTGCTTAAAATCACAAATCAGTTCTAAATGGATGAAAGAAATGTTGAATTGGGATTTGTATACAAATCCTCAAGCAGATGAATTTGACCAAGGATATACCCTAGATCAGAAAAGAAAGTTAGCCACAGACTGGAAACATTATATGGAAGTAAATAATGTTTGGATATCTTTCTACTCATGGAAAGATAAAATTGCTCCTATAAATGTTTTAACTGGTGCTACTTCTAGCAGTATGATTGACAAGCATGGATGGACTGCAATTGATGGATCCACAGTTGAAACCCCTACTACTTTTCCCCCATATAAAGGAATCATCTTGGGAGAAAAGACAAATGCACCCAAAGCCATTCCCTTGGTTCAAAAAGATGATAATGCCTTAGGAATTGATGGAAGAATTCAAAAGGCTAGTGAACAGTTAAATTGGACCGATACTGCTCTAAAGGGTCTAGAAATGAATGTGGCTAAAGCAGAAGATGTAAAGAAGCAAGTAGATATTGTACAGTCTTCACTTAATAGTGTAAATTCTTGTTTGAATAATTTACAGTTTGATTCCAGCATGACTTGTTCTTACACCAAGGAATCATTGAATAAGATTGAAGAAATAGGAGAAAACTTAGTTGGACATATTGATGTAACTAAGACACTCCTTACTGGCTTAAATGAGAAATTTGAAAGGATGCAGGTCACAAAAGTTGAGAAGCCAGTTCCAAATTCTTTCTTGGTGAAAAGAAATATAAAGATTGAGAATCCAATAAGAAATGTACAGAAATTCCCGCTGCTGTTCCCCAAAGAAACCACCTCAAAGACTGATGAGTCTGAACACATCAGTATTGCTTCCTTATTCAGGGAACCAGAAACAGAGGAACAAAAATCTCAGGAAACACAAATCTTCCCAATCTATGAGCCTCTTGAACATAGATTTTCCAGATATTCTGCTCCTGACATTGAAGGGAAAGGGAAATTGCCTGAAGCCCATACTTTCTTCCCTGATTCCCACAGAGAATGGAACATAGACAACATGAGCATTGGCCAAATTCGCCAGATGATTGATTTAATGTATACTGAATATAAACTCATGTGTCTTATAGGAAAATCAGAGGTAGATGCTTGCAGAACCATCATCCAATGTTTTACAGGTACTCTTCTCAGATGGTGGGAAACTGAATCTTCTCCTAAACTTATTGAAACCATGGAAGCAGAAGTGCTCAAGGATGAAAAAGGAGATGTTATTCATAATCATGATGGTACTGTAATAAGCAATATGATTGGTGCGCTAACATCAATGATTCTAGAACATTGGTGTGGCTGTGAGACAGAAATCGCCAACAAACATGAGGTCATTTTGATGAACCTCAAATGTCATAAGATGTCTCAATTTGATGATTTCCATAGAGATTGGATGCAGCGAATCTATGAGGTGAAAGATTCCAAAAACTTGCTCTGGAAGCAGGTATATCTAGCTGCTCTACCCTCTAGATTTGTTGACTATATTAGATTGCAAGAAATTTTTCAATTACCTTTTGAGTCTTATACATGGGGAGAAATTTATTCCCTTATTACAAAGACACTGGTAAGTCTTTGTACCAGCTCGAAGGTAAACAAGTCTTTGGAAAAACTGTCCAGACTACCAGATAGAAAGTCCATTTGTAGCAAATATGGACTGACAATAGATGACCCATTGGTCAAAAAGAGAAAGTCTAGGAAAAGGGCCAAAAGAAAATTCAAAGAGACTTTCTACAAAAATCGAAGGGATTATCCAAAAAATAGGAAGTATTCTACAAGGGATAAAAGCCATAAAAAGAAGGGCCACTACAAATATATCCCAAAAACCCATTATTATACTCCTTCTGACATCCATTTGCATACATCCAAGCAAGAAAAATGGAACAAAATTACTTGCTGGTTGTGTGGCCAGACTGGGCATACAGCTTCAAGATGTCCCCAAGGGGAAGAATCAAAGCTTAATAAGGGAAAAAAGACAGCTGTTTATGCTCAAAAGGCTAAACAAGTTAAGAAAGAGTATTCAGGCCCAAGCTTTTGTCTGAGATGTAAATCAAAGACCCATGCCACAGAAAGGTGCCCAAATCTTATTATCAAAGACTCAGCCCAGCAGCACCAACTAGAGGAATCGTCTCTTGATTCTTTTAGCACTTCAGAAGAAGAATTTCAAGTTAATATGGGCCAGTATACTGATTCTGAATCATCTGAATGTTCTTGCTATAATTCAGAAGAATGTGCATGTCATATATTTTATGAAGATGACTCTGAATTTTTGTACAGTTCCAGCGAAGAGGAAGAAAGAACAAAGCCTCCTAAAGAAAAAGTCCTAATGGCATCTGTTGAAGAAGAGGCGGAAATGAAGATTTTATCACATATTAGGACAATGGAAGAAGGACCCATGAAGAACCGCCTGATAGAAGCTTTCACAGATCATCTTAAATCAAAAGCCTCAAAGGAATCAGGTAAGAAACCTTTGTTTGTCGATGCATCCTATGAAAGGAACACTAAGTCTTTCCAAATGCATCACCAGAAACCAGGGAAAGTAAGGTCCCTGACTTTGGGAGAAGTGAGTGGTGAAATTCACCAACTCAAAGCAGAGATTTCTGCAATCAGAGCTCAAATTGCAGAAATTAAGAAAGGCAAGGAGATTCAAGAAGAAAAAGAAGAAGAAACCTGGAACACAACAGCCCATAGCCAAGAAATTCAATTTGCTGAAGGAAGGTCAGACCCAAATTTTGGCTTTCAAGATATGAGATTGTTTACCATCACATATCAGCAACATCATGTCAAGGTAAAAATATGTATCCAAGGCCAGATATTTTCTATGACTGCATTATTAGATTCTGGTGCAGATATTAACATTCTTAACATCAGAAATGTTCCAGCGAAATATTGGGTCTCTGCTGAAAGAGAAGTTGTAGGCCTAGGAAATAAGAAACTCAAATATGAAATTCCTAGAGCTTCACTATGTTTCGATACCCACTGTGTATACATGAAGTTTGCCATAGCAGACATCCCTGTTGATTGTATATTAGGGAATGTCTTTTTAGCTGCAGTAGAACCTCATGGCTCAGCCAGGTTGAAAGGAAGTAGAGCTGGTTATTTTATTTCTGTACCCACATCTAAAGGTAGAAGAAAAATAATTGAGCTTCCTTATGTTTCAACTCCAAGAGTTTCTACAATGGTTCAAGCCATGCAGAAATTAGACAAAGCAGAATCTTTGCTATCAGATCTTAAAGATCTAAAAAGCACATTGAGAGTAGAAGAACAGCTGAAACTACCCCAAATCAAAAGAAGAATCCAAGAACTGAAAGGAAAACTGGAAGAAAAATGTTGTTCAGAAGAGCCAAATGATTTTTGGCACAGAAAGCAACATACCATTAAGTTGCCCTATAAAGAAGGATACACAGGAAAGCCCTGTAAAAGCAGAGCAATCCCTATGAGCCAAGAATACAAAGAACTATGCCAAAAAGAAATTCAGCAATTGCTCAACAGAGAATTGATCAGAGAATCTACTAGCCCCTAGAATTGCTATGGATTCTATGTAAACAAAAGAGCTGAACAAATTAGAGGTATCCCTAGACTTGTGATAAATTACAAGCCTCTAAATTCAGTCTTGGCCGATGATACTTATCCCATTCCACATAAAGGAGATTTGATCAGGAGAATTGCAGGAGCCAACAAATGAACCTTACCCTTCTTACTTGGAGCCATCCTCAATGGCTAGGCTGGAACAGACTTTCTGAATGGCTAGTCTGATCTGCTTGCAACACGAGAAATCACTCAAAGTCCTTAGTTGATCATTACACTTTCGGATTGAAAATTCTCAATAAAATATTAAATTTATCTAAATAGCCATATTATAACAAATTATGTTTTTTTTTTTCAAATGTTTCATTCTATTCATAACTTTGACCTATCTCAAAATTTTGTATTATTGTTCTCTTATGATTAGAGTCCTACGTATTGCAAGTGTTTTCTACTGTGAGTTATATTGCGAAATTATGTAGGTTCATTAGGTTTATAGGATACATTTTATTTTTCAAATAAATTTATGCATTATTTTAAAAATAAATTTCTATATTATTATAAATTTTGGTTATTTATTTATTATAATTATTTTAAAATTAATTTAATAATTTAATTTGAGATAAATTAAATTATAAAATTAATTTTTAAATATATTAAAAAATAATTTATTTTTTATTACATTAATAATATATGATTTTAATTCTCCGGATGCGGGTGTCTCGCGAGATTGTTAATGTGATGGGACAGGGGTGGGACGATACCTGCCTGCCCTGTACCGCATAGATAAACGCCCGACGAAGGATGAACCTCGGCATTTGGGGATCGCATGGTTCACTCGCTTCACTTCAAGCGGCTCTGATCCGCCCAGCCTGTCCTCTGATATGTTTATCGCCTCTGCACGCTCTGGACTGCACTGGACCTCGGCTCTCTTCAATGTCGTAGTTATGGCGGGTGCAATTCGAGGCAGCACTGAGGGCAATAAATATAGGCTCAGCCTTGGGATTGATTTGGAGCCTCTGTTGCGTTGGTGGTCTGGTCATGGTCTGTTATGGTCTGTTGCTTTGTTGGTCTGGTTATGCTCTGGTAATCTTGAGAAGCTGCTTCCGTCAATTCCCAGGTTTCTTTCTGAGGCCTCCGACCCTCGTTCGAATGATCCTTTGAATAGCCTGTGTTCTGCCGTAGTGGTTGATCGATCTTGTTCTCATAGTGCCGCTGTTGTTCTCGTTATGCCCCGTCTTCGCCATAGAATGAGGAGCTGCAGGGGTACTTCTCGGCATGCGCCCTCCAGCCCGTCCTCCAATTCTCCCTCCCTCTCCAGCGAATTCATAGCCGGCCATTACCCTCGCACTCGCAGTGGGAGAGGGCGTTTTCATCTGCCCAGCCATTACCCTGAGCCCCATCCTCCAGACTCCACGTCTTCTCCCTCATTTGGTTCTGCGATTTTCACCTTCAATTTCTCTCTGAATCGTCCAAGGATTACTGCTCACATCTCGGTGTTCTTTCATGAGGAAGCCCAGGAGGTAGGAGAGTCTAGCTCTCATCAGGAGGGCCCTGCCTCTGTCTCTGCGCCGAATCCGTTTTCTTTGCAGGCTCCAGAGGTCCCAGCTCGCAATGCCTTGGACGTGGTGATGGCACCGACGGCTCCTGGTCCTTCTGAAACTGATGCTGCTCGTGCAAGGGATCTGCCTGATTTCGGTTGGTGCAGAATTGTGGAAGAGCCTCCAGATGTGTAGGTCGTTCTCTGCTGCCTTTGTTTCATGTCATGCGGCCCATAATAGCGGGCAAATTTTTGTTCATGCTGATAAGTGGGTTCACATCTGCAAGTTATGGTTCAAAACGCAAGTTTTTGTGAATTTCTGTAAGCTCTGTAAGAAGGTCAACACTTGTTCCCCTGTGTGGGATTTGATAACTAGTTCTCGGCTAAGTTCTCTGGCGTGGGTAGTGTTTCTGATATTCTCTGCCGCTCCTTCAGGGCAGTTGTTTTTTACTCCGGTCTAGATGTAATTGTACCCCTTTAATGTAATTTTTGTTATTTTTATTTGTATTTATTAAAAAAAATCAATAAATAATATTTGTTTTTAATATATTAATAAATTAATATCATAATTTAAATATTATTGTTCAAATATAGCCGTTATTTGAAATTATGTCTCTGCATTGCTCTCTATTTAAGCCTTTGCTAGAGTTTGCCTCTTCATCTGGTCCTGATAATGAACCACACTTGTTGGTTCGAAAGGCCTAGGCCAAAAATTTCTCTTATGTTATTTCTATTGAAAAACTTTGCTTAAGAAAAATTAGTAATTCGATAGTATGAGTTACAAGATAAAGCAAGCACAAAGTAAGTGGCAACATAAATGATGGTGTTGTGATGTCGTTGTATATAATTGTAGTATATTTGCTTTATTTTCATATTTAAAGTTGTTTAAATTATTATTATCTTTGCTGCTAGGAAGTAGATATTGCATTTGGTTTTTGGTCAAATCATATTAGTTTGGCTAACCAAAAAATTAATGCTATATTTCTATAGTTTAACGTGGGAAATTAAATAGATTTATTTTTTAAAAATAATTTAATTCATTTATGTTTAATTTGATTGGCTATCGATTTTAACATGTTATTGCTCAATATTTTGAAATTTATGTATTAATTAAAAACCAAAAATACACAAGTCCAATTATACAAATTTAATACTATTATTATTATAATAATGATAATATAACTTAGCCTCACTTAAAGTGCAACCTAGCCTGACAAGTATATATGCCAAAAAAGACTTTAGATTTGTTCAGCCTGCAAACCCTAGGAAAACCGGAACAATAAAATAGGCTGCTAAATCAATAATTAAAGCTTACCTAAACTGATAGGTGTGAAAGCCAGAGACCTATAATTGAAAAAGATATTTGCCAGAAGCGCAACACATGTTTTGATAAGAAATTTGTTCAACTTGTCCTGACGATGAACCACACTGGTTGGTTCGAAACGCGTCGACAAAAATTTCTCCATGTGATTTTCGCCGAAAAATTCTTCAAAAAAAGAAATTTGTTGTCACACCTGTACATATGCCAAGAGCAGGGCTGTGAAAGTTATAGGTTTCCCTTTCATTTATTATCTAATTGGCATCGTTATTACCCTGATAAATATATTTAAATGCTATATTTATGTTTATGAATAAATAATTGACATTTTATATTGATTATGTAATGAGTTTAAATAAACAAGTGAAGGTTGTTAACACCATAATCCACAGCATGAGGAGCCTTTTACATTTGATTTTAAAATAAGTGAGTGGAAGAAATAATTTTGATGTGGTAGTAAAATTTTAAAAAATTGAATAATTTTTTATTTATTGAATATACCATTTGAATTTTAATTTTAATTAATCATTATTAATATATTTGAATTTTATAATAAATTTATTAAACATGCAACCTCATTTTATATTTATTTTTTACACTAAATTTTAAATAAATACTTTAATTATATGTTAATAAGGTATATTGAAATTTTATTAAAACACATTAGAGATCAAATTGATTTTCATTATATATGGTGTGTTTTTAAGTAGGGGTATGCTTTAAAACGAATAAATTTAATAGATTTGGCTTTAGGTTTTAAGAAGTACAATGAACTTAAAACCTCAGTTAATTTTTTAATAAGTTAAAATATTATTTTTTAAATATTTTATTTTGATCGTGTAGAGATTAATTTTTTCAATATATTTGCACGTTTAAAATTAAAAATAATATTATATTTTATTATTATTAATTAATTAAATAAATGGTTATAATTTTTTTAATTTTTTCAATAATTTTTTTTAATTTTTTTAATTTAATTAAATTTTAGATTTTTTTTAAATAAATGTAAATATATATATTTTTAAATTATTCTTCTAAATTAATTATCATTAATTGAATTTATTTATTTGTAAATAATAATATTAAATTAAATAGAATAAAAAATCAATCTTTCTCTTTATCATTTTGCAATATGTAATTTTTTTTTAATTCAAATTTTAATTTTATGATTACAATGAGAGATATTGTTAACATATTTTAGTCATTTCTTTTGTGTCAATTAATGAAATTTCAAAGATTAACAATTTTGCATTTCTAAATTCATTTTTATATTTTCACATTTACATTAGATAGTTATAAAATAACACAAAATTCATCAAATAACAAATAACTTAATATGAAAATGTGTCTATCTTATAGGAGCATATTTCAAAACAATTTGGTTGTTGTGTAATTTCAAATACCATGATTACGTTTCCAACCAATGCAATATAAGTGTGTCTCTCCATTGTCAAACATGAGTCCCAAACATACATTTTACAACTACATTTACAAAGCATAGTAACTAATTCTTTTAATACACTGATAGCTTCACTTTATTTTACTAAGAAGCAGGGACAAGCTACTATGTAGCACTTGTTTAATTTTATTATCAATGTATGTTTATTCATATTAAATCAGTGTATGTTTATTCATATTAATTTGGCAATCTAATCAAGTTGTGTTACATGCTTTAAAAAAATCATTTAAAAAGAAGAGAAAGATATATAGTCCTATGCTATTTGGAAAGAACTATATGATAGCCAAGATCTATTCTTCCATTGGGGGAAGGTAGAAACATCTCATGGGGAAAGGTATAATGTACATTGTTCTATTACATTTTGTATCTACTGGACATGCACTCTTATGACATGGGTAAAATGTGAATGACAGTTGACAAGACTACCTGACTGAATTGTTCAATGACAAGTATCCAACCAACGCTATAGTGTGGTCCATATTAGGGTGTTGTCTCTAGTTGTGAGGAGGGGTGGAGGTATTTCCCACCGTATAACCTCCAAACCTAGAATCGTGAGAGGGCAGTGGTGGACACGCTCCCCTAGACGTGTGATGACGATTGCTAGTTTCCTGCTAGGGAAGTTAGGTCGATATAGTTGACGCTTACGTTATATTGGTTTTATTAGTGGTTAGATTGGTATAGCCGATGCCACCGTATATAGCAGTAGAGGATGGATAGGGTGGGAACGGAAGTAGGTCAGAAATGATAGGAGGATATAGATCAATTGGAGACTCTTAATGGAATGCAATGTCATTGTCTGACTTATCAAATTTTACTACTATAACTCTCCCTATTTTGTTATGCTTTATTTCCAAACTGCTTCAAACTCCTTGTATCTTTTACACTCTAACTTCGGGACGAAGTTTTTTGAAAGAGGAGTGTATGTAATGCCCTACTTAATCTTATCATCCAAATTTTACTAGTGTTTAAATTACCTTGAAATAATGACTTATAACTATCAAGAAATATTGGTACATACCTATATTGGTGAAACTGTAAATTTATTACTAATATAAATTTTGTTATTATTCAATTCCCAACTTACCTCCTCAAGTTTAAATTTTGATAGGATATGGTCTCCTTCCAATTAATTACCAAATTATATATTCATATCTCATCCTCAAAAAATCCTCTTAAATTTACTTGGGAGAAGACATGGTCCTCTTCAATGTCCTCTCAAATTTACTTGGGAGAACACATGGTCCTCTCCAATTAATTACCAAATTATATATTCATATCTCATCTCCAAAATGTCTTCTCAAATTTGCTTGGGAAAATACATGGTCCTCTCCAATGTCCTCTCAAATTTACTTGGGAGAAGACATGGTCCTCTCCAATTAATTACCAAATTATATATTCATATCTCATCCCCAAAATGTCCTCTCAAATTTATTTGGGAGAAGACATGGTTCTCTCCAATTAATTATCAAATTATATATACATATCTCATTCCCAAAATGTCCTCTCAAATTTACTTAGGAGAAGATAAGTCAAATGTAAGGATGAGGGGGTAGTGATGACATTAATGAGAGATGGTTGAGGTGGAGAAGAGAAGGGGGCATAAAAAGTGAAGGATGAGGGGAAGAGAGGGGATCCTTGGTCTTGGTTTTGGTTTTGGTTTGGTTGTAGTTTTGGAGGATTTGTTTTGAGAGTAAGGTGGGGAAGAGAGGAGGGAGAGAAGGAGAGTATTGTTTATCTTGGACACACTACATTTGGTTGGACTTAGGCTCGGAGGGCTAAGGAACCTGTGGAGGTTTTCTGGGCTAGGAAATACTTCCTAGTTGGCTGGAAGGTAAATCCAGTGGGTAGTCAAGATGAGCATCCCAGCAAGATCAGGAGCTCAGGGGCATCTCAACCAGGTTATCGGAACAGTTATTCCTCTATTTATAGATTACTCATGTAAGTGATTGAAATGAAATGTTCATTATTTAATTGTTGGAAATAAATTTTAATGGTAAATTATCATCAACTAAATGTTTAGTTAGAAATAAATTATTTCCCATTTTATTGTATTTGAAATTAGAAAATTTAGACTTTGTTAAAGGACCTTAAGATGGAGCCTTACAAGGCTCTCGAGTTTTGGTATTTAGAATCAATTTGCAGTGATCCCATCCGTGTTCAAATCTCTAAAGATGTCACCCATATATCTATAGTGTAAGAGGATACAAATAATATGAAAACAAGTCCCATCACCAACTCTAGTAACATTTAATAAATTTAAAATTAAAATAAATTTTACAAAAATTTTAAAAATATATCTTTTCCTTTTAATATAAATTAAAAAATGTATATTTACATATTTATTATATATGACAAATTTATTGTATCACGGCTTGTCGGTTGTTCAAAGGGCATGAGCATAAATTATATAAATGTGTAATAATTATTACACATTTATAAGGTATACAGAGGTAATTTATTACGCCCTTTATTGTATGCTACAGCTGCCTGTGTGTCCATAATTATTTTGTATTCTACATAGAGAACCTACCCATATGCACTTAATTCCGATTTACATTTACTCCAATTAAGTATTGTTTAAGGCCGGTTGATCATTACACTTTCGGATTGAAAATTCTCAATAGAATATTAAATTTATCTATCTGGCCATATTATAACAAATTACGTTTTTTTTTTTTCAAATGTTTCATTCTATTCATAACTTTGACCTATTCTCTTATGATTAAAGTCCTACGTATTGCAAAATTATGTACCTAAAGTGTTTTGTACTGTCAGTTATATTGCGAAATTATGTAGGTTCATTAGGTTTATAGGATACATTTTATTTTTCAAGTAAATTTAGATATTATTTTAAAAATAAATTTTTATATTATTATAAATTTTTGTTATTTATTTATTATAATTATTTTAAAATTAATTTAATAGTTTAATTTGAGATAAAATTAAATTAATAAAATTAATTTTTAAATATATTAAAAAATTATTTGTTTTTTATGACATTAGTAATATATGATTTTAATTAAATAAATTTTGTTATTTTTATTTGTATTTATTAAAAAAATTAATAAATAATATTTGTTACTTAATAATATTTGTTTTTAATATATTAATAAATTAATATCATAATTTAAATATTATTGTTTAAATATAGCCGTTACTTGAAATTATGTCTCTGCATTGCTTTCTATTTAAGCCTTTGCCATGGTCTGCCTATTTAAGCCTTTGCCATGGTCTGCCTCTTCATCTGGTCCTGATAATGAACCACACTTGTTGGTTTGAAAAGCCTTGGCCAAAAATTTCTCTTATGTGATTTCTACTGAAAAACTTTGATTAAGAAAAATTAGTAATTCGATAGTATGAGTTACAAGATAAAGCAAGCACAGAGTAAGTGGCAACATAAATGATGGTGTTGTGATGTGGTTGTATATAATTGTAGTATATTTGCTTTATTTTCATATTTAAAGTTGTTTAAATTATTATTATCTTTGCTGCTAGGAAGTGGATATTGCATTTGGTTTTTGGTCAAACCATATTAATTTGACTAACCAAAAAAATTAATGCTATATTTCTATAGTTTAACATGGGAAATTAAAAAGATTTATTTTTTAAAAATAATTTAATTCATCTATATTCAATCTGATTGGCTATCGATTTTAACATATTATTGCTCAGTATTTTGAAATTTGTGTATTAATTAAAAACCATAAATACAAAAGTCCAATTATACAAATTTAATATTATTATTACCAATTTAATACTATTATTAATACGATAATATAACTTAGCCTCACTTAAAGCCCAACCTAACCTGACAAGTATATATGCCAAAAAAAGACTTTAGAATTGGTTCAGCTGGTTCAGCCTGCAAACACTAGGAAAACCGGAACAATAAAATAGGCTACTAAATCAATAATTAAAGCTTACCTGAACTGATTGGTGTGAAAGCCAGAGACCTATAATTGAAAAAGATACTTGCCAGAAGCGCAACACATATTGTGATAAGACATTTGTTGTGACACCTGTACAGATCCCAAGGGTAGGGCTGTGAAAGTTAAGCGAGAGCTAACGGGCATACCATTGGGTCTGGCTACCTGTGTTTTGATAGTTGTTTAAATACATGCCCCTGGTGATAGATAAATAAAAATAAGCGTGTGTTAAACAGCTATCAGAGACGCAGGTAAATTTAATGCCCAATAGTATGTCCATCAACTCTTGCCGTGAAAGTTATATGTTTCCCTTTTATTTATTATCTAATTGGCATCGTTATTACCCTGATAAATATATTTAAATGCTATATTTATGTTTACGAATAAATAATTGACATTTTATATTGATTATGTGATGAGTTTAAATAAACAAGTGAAGGTTGTTAACACCATAATCCACAGCACGAGGAGCCTTTTACATTTGATTTTAAAATAAGTGAGTGGAAGAAATAACTTTGATG
Source organism: Pinus tabuliformis (assembly GCA_031772625.1). Taxonomy (NCBI): domain Eukaryota; kingdom Viridiplantae; phylum Streptophyta; class Pinopsida; order Pinales; family Pinaceae; genus Pinus; species Pinus tabuliformis. The sequence continues at coordinate 459,111,917 of CM062820.1, forward strand.
TGGTAATAAAATTTTAAAATATTGAATAATTTTTTATTTATTGAATATACCATTTTAATTTTAATTAATCATTATTAATATATTTAAATTTTATAATAAATTTATTAAATATGCAATCTTATTTTATATTTATTTTTTACAATAAATTTTAAATAAATACTTTAATTATATGTTAATAAGGTATATTGAAATTTTATTAAAACAAATTAGAGATCAAATTGATTCTCATTATACATAGTGGGTTTTTAAGTTAGGGTATGCTTCAAAACGAATAAATTTAATAGATTTGGCTTTAGGTTTTCAGAAGTACAATGAATTTAAAACCTCAGTTAATTTTTTAATAAGTTAAAATATTATTTTTTAAATATTTTATTTTGATCGTGTAGAGATTAATTTTTTCAATATATTTATATGTTTTAAATTAAAAATAATATTATATTTTATTATTATTAATTAATTATAAATTTTTTTAATTATTTCAATAATTTTTTAATTAATTAATTTAATTAAATTTTAGATTTTTTTTAAATATATATATATATATTCTTCTACTTAATTATCATTAATTGAATTTATTTACTTGTAAATAATAATGTTAAATTAAATAGAATAAAAAATCAATATTTCCCTTTATCATTTTGCAATATGCAACTTTTTTTTTTTAATTCAAATTTTAATTTTAGATTACAATGAGAGATATTGTTAACATATTTTAGTCATTTCTTTTGTGTCAATTAATGGAATTTCAAACATGAACAATTTTGCATTTCTAAATTCATCTTTATATTTTCACATTTACATAAGATAGTTATAAAATAACATAAAATTCATCAAATAACAAATAACTTAATATGAAAATTAACAAATAATGTTCGTCTTTCTTATAGGAGCATATTCAAAACAATTTGGTTGTTGTGTAATTTCAAATACCATGATTAAGTTTCCAACCAATGTAATATAAGTGTGTCTCTCCATTGTCAAACATGAGTCCCAAACATACATTTTACAACTACATTTACAAGCATAGTAACTAATTCTTTTAATATACTGATAGCTTCACTTTATTTTACTAAGAAGCAGGGACACGCTACTATGTAGCACTTGTTTAATTTTATTATCAATGTATGTTTATTCATATTAATTTGGCGATCTAATCAAGTTGTGTTAGATTCTTTAAAAAAATCATTTAAAAAGAAGAGAAAGATTTATAGTCCTATACAACTTTATTTGGATCAAATATCTAGTTTTTCCTTAATTCAACTCATTGGCATTCGCCAAAATGATGAAATATGATATGGCAACACTTAAGCCAAACCATTATTACATTTATGGTAAGAAAGTACTTTCAATAACAAGTTTTATTATATGATTAATGTCATTATATAATAGTAAACGAGATAAGTTTTATTATATGATTAATGTCATTATATAATAGTAAACAAGATTTTTGATAACAATAATGAAAGTGAGTGAGACTGATGGTGGAATCCATGATGAAATTGTTTTGCACATATTTTAGGAAGGATTGATATACACATACATGAGAGTTATTAAAATCTCTAATTTCTCAAGTTATTAAAATACAATATATTTTTTATATTTTTTTAATGAGTTGGGAATTAATAATTAGGAAAAATATCGTGGACATGATGCATAGTCAAAATTCTCAAGCTACCACTCTACTCCCAATAGTCAAAATTCTCAAGCTACTACTCTAATCCCAAAATTTTTAGGCAATCCTACCATCATGCACTTGGTCTATCCAAGAATTTGAATTGAGATGGGTGACATTGACTTTATGAGCTTCAACCATTCTTATTTGTAAACTATAGTGGATATTCAACTATATAGTTTGTCACAACAGATCAACTAAAATATATTTGGAAATCCAAAACCTACAGAGCCTTATTTTCTTACTAGGACCTTATAGCCAAATCCAAAACCTATAGAGCCTTATTTTCTTACTAGGACCTTATAGCCTCGACTTGTTTAGCTATAACCATACTCTGTCCCCCAACTTGAATGAATTCTCTATTATGTGCTAGTCATGTGTGGCTTTAAGGGAAATTTTAGGGCCGAAATTTCGCTAATTGACTAATTTTTGGACATTTAAAAAAAAACATTCATTCATGCATTTGGTTAAAAATTCACTTAATTTTTACATGTATATGATTAAATGGATAATATTCACTAAACAATTACCAATTTTAAGAGTAAATTACATGTTTTCTTATTGAATATTCGTCTGCATTCTATGTGTATTACTTTCCAAACCATAATCACTGCCTATAATACTATAAATAGGCATAATATTTGGAACCTTAAAAAACACCTTGTTTCGCTATGCATTTTTCCTATGACTTATACAATGTCTTCTGTACCTATAGTTGGATTTAGGGTTGGAATTTGGATTTCTCTTTACCCGTCATACAATTTTTTTTTGACGTTTTGGGTCCTTATGCTTCCTGTCAAGAAACGTTATATTAAAAATTTTGCCCTTCAAGAGTGATGTTCTCATAATAAATTAACCCTTCACTAATAAAGTTTTGATTAAAAAATTACCATTCAATAAATAATTATGTTGAAAATTTTCATATATTTATCCTAAGGAAAAAAAACCAAAATTTGAAAAAAATTTACAAGCTTAGCAATACAAGGGAGCAGATCCAAGCTTATGTCTTTGATGGACCCGTCTTTTATGATGGTTCTGTTGCCCCTTTTTGAAAGGGATGTCACGGTTTATGGCTGAACAGATTAGAAGGAAAAAACAGTCTACAGCAGTTCATTCAAAGAACAGCTGGTTTTTTTGTTGAAGGTAGGACGTTTTTGTTGGATAGCAAAAGCAGTCTTACAGTCCAAACAGAGATGCTGAAGCATATGCAAAGTAATTTTTTATTTCTTCAATAAAAGTTCGTTTTTTCTTCGAAAAAAAAAAAGTAAATTAATAATGTGTATTAAGTAAATTTTGGGAGAGACTTGTAGACAGTGAAACAATCGACAATCATTTCATAAAAGAATTTAAATCTCCAAGAAACCATATTCTCCATAATGATAAACCCCTGTTTAAAGAGCGGTGAGCAATTACACATATCCAAATCTCTTGTGAAATTTATGAAATAAAAAATTAAAAGCTAGCAACAATCAGACGGTAGACCCACAGTGTTTGAAGAATAAAAAATCAATCACTAACCTGAAGCACCAATTTGTAATTTCCTCCCAGTTTCCTTGGAGCCAATCTTGAGCTGGGCGACGGGCGTAAGTTTGAATGGGCAATGCGTTGAGAGAGAGTGTGAATCATGAACTCGATTGTACAAAGAAAACAAGCCCACATTCGTTGGGTTTGCTACTGTTGGAATCCGAAGATGAAAGAGGAAAGACAGGGAGACCATGCAGTGGCATGCACAGATCCCCGAAATCGTCCAGGGAAAGATTCTCCACTCGCGGGACAAGTGGGAATTGCCCATTCTCCACAAAAGACTAAATCTCTGGCGGAGCGAAAAATTCGCTGCTATTGGGGACGAGACTTCGTTTTTAAGAGAAGAAATTTCAGAAAAAATGGCTATGGCTGCTCCCACATGCTAATTTCGATTCCTCCCACATGCTAATTTGACAGCCTCTTGACATTTCCACAATTCATTGAGCTACTTGCCTCATGCAGCCAAGAGTTTCACGCTGCAGCTGAGAGTAAAGCATGATGTCAGGCGAAAAGGAGCTGCGCGAGAATAGGAAAAGGAAGGAAACAGTGTGTGTGACGGCCCTGCGAGATAAGGGAATGGCGTTTTTCAAAAAAATTCCAACCCTGGGCGTAAGAACGTTTTGGAAAAAGTTCCAAACGTCAAAAATACGTTTTTTACTCTTCCGGGCACGTCACTCAAAACGGGCATGGACAAATTCCAGCCGTCAAATACGTTCAAAAAGCCTTATGACGGGCAAAATGCCCGTCAAATTCCATCCCTGGTTGGATTAGCTTGATCCTCTCAACAAATTTTATAGCTTTTAAGGCGTCCCTGTTGAAATCCGCCTTTAACCCTGCTTTTCGCCCATATGCAATATCTAAAGGGAAGATGGAAAATATCTAAAACATGTATCACATGGGGACTTACTAATAAAGTGTGGATTGTTTTGTTATAAGAGTGATATATATATATATATATATATATATATATATATATATATATATATATATATATATATATATATCAGTCTTTGGATGCTTCTAATTGTAACCCCTCAAACACCACATGAAAGTTTTGTTGACTACTGTTTTGGATGGAATGTCGTAAGCCCCTTCAATTTCATTTCCATATTCTCCCATAATGTAGTTTTAGAAATCTTGTGTTATTGTCTAAAATGATGCTCATTAGTATCCCAAAGTGTACCAAAAGTTGTCCACAGAACAATTTTGTTACTTCTTGCTGGCTGATGGTCTTTTTAGAAGGCATAGAGTTTCAACTCATAGTGATTATTGTCTACTTTCCAACCAAGACTTAGTGTTTCAACTCATAGTGATTATTGTCTCCTTTCCAACCAAGACTTAGTGTTTCAACTCATAATGATTATTGTCTCCTTTCCCATCAAAACTCATTATGGAGATGACAATCAACTATTTTAACTCCATCATACACATGACTGTAACTTTGCAACTGCTAAAACACCTTTTTGAATTCCTCATCCTTTATATATGCATCTTTATATACATTATAAGTAAAAAGATTATACATTAAAAAAAAACCTCAAAATTATGAGGGGAAAAACATATACACTAGTGTCTGTTTTGTTTTAAGATCAATTTTATTCCGATTTGGTATGGATTTTTTGAAATCTTTGAATTTTAGCGTGTATATGCAGAAATGAGTTGACCTACAAATTTCAAATACAAATTTCATTAATGTGAAGGGTCCACCCTCTGTAAAAATCCCAGTAATCGTGCCACGACTCATGGGAATATATAAAAAAAAAAATTGTTATCCTTGACAGTTTCAGTATTTCTACAGGCAAGATCAACGGTCTCTTTCAGTCCAAGACAGGAAGTTCATTTTACAAAGAGATTGTCAGGTTTTAAAGAGGGCAAGGGCACTAGGTGCAGGGTTCGAATCCGAGTGGAATTGCGGAGCTGGATTTTTGACAGAGCAGGGGCCGACATGGCATGAAAGGAGGCAAAAAATTTAGGGTCATTGAATAAATTATCGAAGCACCCGATCAGTAATTGAGGACCTGGGAAACACTGCCCTTTTAAAGAAATCCCGCCCGTGGCAATTCAGATTTCTCTATTTGTTTCTCCGCAATTTTACTGTTTGTCTGAGTCTCGGAGAGCCAGGTGGGCGGCAAAACGGAACAGGCCTATGCTGAGCTGGCAGCCCTGCGTCTGATTAGGATTAGGTTATTGGCGCTCAATAGAAATTATTGGTGTTAAAGAGAGTGGATATTTATTGTTCGCATTGTCGGTCGTCAATTTATCAGCGCACTTCTAAGTTTTACTAGGTTAAGTTGCTTGGAAGGTCAATGAGGAAATTTATGCTTTGAATATTAAGTTACTTGGAATGTCTACGGGGAAATCCGTGGTTTGCCTCTTAGGCAATAGTTTACCCCAACTCATTTATGTTGGAAGTTGTGTTTTTATCATTTTAATATTTTTCTAATAATAATATAATAATTTCATTTCATTTTAAATTTTTTTAGATAAAATTAGTTAAAATTGAATTCAATTAATTATGATAAAATATTTTAACGCTATTAAATAATTACATGAAAATGATAAGTTTAAAGAGAACATGAAAATAATTATTATAAATTCAAAATTGTTTCTGTTTGATTAAGAGTTCATTTTTCTTGGATGTAAGGAAACAAGTTAACAACCCAAAACTCAAATATTTAGTAGGAGTGAATGTAAGGAAACAAGTTAACGACCCAAAACCCAAAGACATCTGGAGGAGTGAAAAACTGCCCCCTTACGGACCACCAACTAATTATTCAAATAACGTAGTTTTCCTTCAATCACTGTAATGAGTCAACCTAAATTTAAACATAGCAACTTTTCCCACCCAATAAAAAAACTAACATAAATTCAAATTTTCAATTTTCCTTTACTAATATTTATGATTTTTTTATATATATTAAAAAATTTAATAAAAATTACATTTTATAAAATTTGAATATTAATTAGTATAGAAAATTAACTAAATTAAAATTTATAAAATTTGAACATTATGCACCCCGTGTACCATAATTTTTATGCTTACTTCATCATACCTTCAAAGTAATACCTCTTTGACTATTTCAAAATGTTAGAATAACTCATAAAAATAACTTTAATTAAAATATTAATTAAAATATAAAGTTCCGTCACTTCCCACAACTAACCCAAACCAACTCACAACCCATCCAATGGTGGTGAAGGAAGAGGCAAAGTCCCATCGTGTTGGACATTGACTCTATGACTTTAAGCCTCGAAGTCACCATCTTTAGGTTGAAGTTTTACCTTTCATAGTTGCGTAAAGTGATACTCTTTACCTCGCTTCTTTAAATATGTTTGCTGAGACATGCCACGAGCAAGTAGGCCACTTCCTTTAGCGTGAAACTTCATTAAACACATAAGAGTTGGAGCTCTAATTAGGTTAAACACATAAGAGTTGGAGCTCTAATTAGGTTTAAATATTCATTGCCTTAAAAAAAAAAAATTAATAACTAGTAATGGTATTTTACCATGGAAGTACGGATTTACCATGTGTTAAAAAAAATGGTCTTCTATCAAAAAAATAAAGAGGTTTTTTCATTTTTATGGATATAGTGGTTAATGGTTTGAATGTCGAAGATGTCATTATTCTTTGCTTTTTTAAATATGAACAAAGTATAAGTTGTTGATAGATGGATTGGTTGATGAGAGAAGTATGTTATTTTTTTTTATGAAGTTTTGAATTTTAATTTTTAAATTATACAAATTTTTTATTTTTATTAATAGTTTTAATTTATGTTATATTATTAGTTTAGACTTATCGTAATCTCAAATTTATTAAGTACCGAGAGATCAAATTTTTTGATGTGTAAATGTTTTCTCAAGTTTTACACTTAAAAAAGGTTCGCATCTTAAGAGATTTGATCCTTCTCAGCGCTTGATAAATCTAGATTAAGATGGATCTAAGTTCGTATAAATAGAGGACTACAAAAACTTTTAAAATTATGAAATGATCATTTAAATTCTTTCCTTCTTCCTTTTGTAAAAGTTGTTAGAATAAGAATAATGCCTTAGGCATTCAATTCTTATTATTTAGTGCTCCTACATTTATCACTTTAAATTTTACTACGGCGGGTTAAACTTTTTTTCCATTATAATATTTTTCCTTAATAGTATCATATGAGATATTAAATGTTTTTTATTTCCCAATATATTTTGAGAACTTTTTCAAAATTTTCAAATTGTGGAATAGAAGAAGTTGCATAAAATTAAATCTAAAATGAAAAATTTAACAATTTTTTTTTTTTGATTGTGTAATATAAGAAGTTGCATGAGAAATGGACCTTAAAGAGATAAGGATTAGCATCAATCACTTTGTTTTGTTGGCCAATCCACTTTTTCCTTCAATAGATTATGAGAATAGTGATGAGGAGTTGTGTTATTATACTACATTACTTGGTATGTATATGTTCCCAACACACTAATAATTTTAAATAATGTTTTATTGTCTATATTCCGTGTAACATAAATAATGCAAAATTTGTGAGCTAAAAAAATCAATAAACAACATATATGAGGAATACTTTATGAGATTCAATACATGTGGTTGCCATTGAGATTTTTTGAACAAATAATTTAGACTAACCATAAGCCAAAACATTTCCACCTGTGGCTCTTTATAAAGTTATTAAGTAGCTTTTTTAAATATCCACAAATAGTCAATTGTAATCCTTCTTATCCTTGTGGTGAATTGAATCATTCATTCCTTTCATGAATTAAAAGCAATTTCAAAGCTTCACATATAATCTAATTATATGTGTAGGTTTTAACTCTATATAATTATTTTTTGTAATCCAAACACGATATTTTACCTTGAACACCACATATGCCAAGGCATCCATAAACTGTCAATCCATAATAATATAAACTAGAAAAACCATGTCTAAATCATCATGTGCAACAAAACATATGAAACCAAAAAAAAACCACCTACTTTTTTACAGAGTAGCCACACAAAACCACTAAACCTCAATACAACCTACAGAGAACCTTTTCTACCACTATGCACCCCTTCCACCACTTGTTTTTTTTTTGCTCACAAAGATATCACATCATCAATGTAACAACCCCCTCCTAATCCTCACCATAACCCCGATTAAAAGAAGGTGTTTACTGTGCTGATTGTAACACCCTCCTGCCACATCTACCTAAGCAATCGACCAACTGGGGTAAACATGTGATGAGAGGCCACTATGATATGATTCAACCTCCTAATTCATGTTAAGGAAGTGGAACCGATGGAAACACACCATACATACATTCAACATCAGCATTAGGACCCTCAGGAACCAACCCAACCTTTCTGCCAACCAGCCCCTGGGTCCCACTGATATTTTGGACCACTTGACCCCCGAACGCTCTCATGTTATAGGCCTACCAGCGTCCAGGAGACTTTGGACGCTTCCATGCTATAGGCATGCCAACATCCAAGGACTATTTTGCTTAGTTATATGCCAGCGTCCCCGGGATTTAAGCCACTTTTTCAGGCTCAAAGCCTAGGTCACTGCCCATAATTGAATGGCATCTTCAGAATAATAAAATAATAGGGAAACAATGATGCAAAAGCAAATAGTTGAACAAGCCCTTAACTAGACCCCTACTAGCCATGACAAACATTTCGTCAAACATATCACAAATATGTATTCTACAGGTGTAAATAACATATTTAAGCATACGGATCTCATACTTATCCAAGAATTGCTAAGAACCATTGTTCCCTCATGTCATTTGCTACATTATCATATATTAGGTCATAGATACATTTTCGATTCATTTACAAGTAAAAACATGATGAGAACCATACATAGTAGCTGTCACAAAACATATACATAACCAACATAGTAACAACATAAATTCCATAAATACATCTACCATACAATCCACATATAAACCAATATATTTACACATGGAAACCAAGGGAATGAATTTCTCATTAATGAATGTAGAAACCAACAGGGGATGAGATTACCACGTTTCACCCGACCATAGATTGGCTGAGCCAACTCTCTCTTCATCCAATCACCCTCATGACATATTCCAAGCATGAATGTGGGACTCATAACCAACCGAAAATAACCAAACAAGCATGGATGCTACCAGAGTTCTCCACCTACACCATGAGGAATTTGAGTGCCTCCTAGTCTCTCAAGATTTATCGTAATCCACAGTCTGATCTAGAGATCACTAGGCCCTACCCCGAGAGCCACTCTCCAAGCTTTATTGTACATCCCATGTCGGGACTACTAGGCCTAACAGAGAGAAATCCACCTCTTGAATTTACCGTATATCCCGTCATTCACTAGCAAGGATTCAAGGGCCCACTGAGCCACACAATCCTAGATTTACCGCAACCCACATTTTGGATCAGGGGTTACTAGGCCAATGGCTTTACCATGATCCATAGTCTGGTTCAGGGACCACTAGGCCATGTGTTTTTCATTTCAGAGATCCACCCCACTCAGCTTCAAATCCATCCGATAATCCAGCTCAACCGAAGTATGAGAACCCATCTCATCAAGGCTACTAGGAAATGGCAAGGCTAGGCTGAAAGCACTGTCACACCTGGAAAAACCCATGCCATGACAGAAAACAATCACATGTAACACCACGCATGCCAAATTTAGCAAGGAAAATACACATGCAAATCAATACCTGCAAAGAATCATGATGTAGTTGATTGGTCTTGCATTTCTCTGCTTAATCTTTGCTTCCTCTTGCCTTCTTTTCCTTTCTTGATCCAATGCCAAAGTTCTCCAAGAAAACTCTAAGTGTCCAAGAGTGAGAGAGAGAGAGAGAGAATAATTAGAGAGCTCCAAAACTGAACTAAAAAGAGGTCACCAACTAATCCTCATAAGCCTTTTTATTAATGAGGCCTCTATTTTCTTCATCTTCCATTATTTTCCTTCATTTTCCTCACATGCAACCTATGACCTTTCACCTCCCTTTTTTCCTAATTTCCATTATTTTCATAAATAAATGTGTCAAAAATGCCATTTTTCTTTTCCAAATCCTTAGCCATTGGCTTTGCCAATTTCCTTAGCCATAATAAACCAAATGAACACCCCCTAGGATGTCTTGCCCAACATTCAACTTGGAATAAGTGTCCCATCGACCATGGTTATTGTTTTTAAGTTTTATTACATGGAATTTTCACCAGGGCTGTTACAAAACCCTCCCCCTTGGGGGACACCATCCTCAGTGTTCAATCACACATATACCTCAGCAAAACCGCTGGAAAGAAGAAAAACTTCTCATGGAGCTTTATAACATAGCTTGATGCAGTATTTATAATGATCACCCTGTTGAATGCCAACCCACATGACAACATAACAACATGATAACAGAATAACATGACAACATGACACCCATACTTCTTATTGGAGATTTATAACATTGCTCATGGCGGTATTTAGAACCATATACATATCTACATATACCAAAACATCATCAAACATGTACCAAAACATGTACCAAAACATATACCAAGACATATACCAAAACACCATACCAAAAATGCTTTGCCTCAACTCGAAAACAAAGAAGGATACATACCCTTCATCCAATCCACCATCTCCCATGTAGCTTCATCGGGCCCAAAGTTCTTCCACTGCACTTTAACCTGCTTGATTGCTCAGTTCTAGAGCATGAGAACCTTTTTCTGCAATATACACTGAGGCTCCAGTTGGAATTCTCCATTTGGTTCCACCTGCAATACAGACCAATCAATCACATGATCAACATATTTAACATACTTCTTAAGCAATGACACATGGAAAACATCATGGACTTTCACTGTTGGAGGCAGTGCAAGTTGATAGGCTACTGGCCCAATCCTCTCAACAACACTGAAGGGTCCAAAAAACCGTGGTGCCAGCTTGGCACATGATTTGATCTGTAAGGAGTTCTTCTTCGGTTTGATGCGCAAGTACACCTGTTCCCCAACCTGGAACTCCTTGAACAACCTGTTCCAATTTGCATAGCTCTTCTTCCTATCCTATGCTGCCTTTATATTCTTCTTTATAACTTGCATTTCCTGTTCCATGTCTACCAACATGTTCGGTCCAATCAACACCCTATTAACTGGACCACTCCAACTGATGGGAGTATTGCAACTCTGCCCATATAATGCATCAAACGAACTCATCTTCAAATATTCCTGATACCCATTGTTGTAAGTGAACTCTACTAGTGGAAGGTACTCTTCCCACTTTCGCTGCTAATGCATCACATACATCCTCAACATGTCCTCCAATATCCTGTTGACCCTCTCTGTCTGTCCATTTGTTTGCAGATGATAAGTGGTACTGAAGGCCAACTCTATGCCCAAAACTGCAAATAACTCCTTGCAAAACTTGGAAGTGAACTTTGCATCCCTGTCCAACACAATATTCTTTGGAACACCATGCAATCTGACCACATCCTTGATGAATATCTGTGCTACATCGCTAGCTGAGAATGTAGACTTCATTGGAATGAAGTGTGAAACCTTTGTCAACCTATCCACAACAACCATGATGGAATCATGTTATCTCACTGTCCTCAACAACCCTGTGATGAATTCCATGGAAATGACTTCACATTTCCACTCTGGAATCACAATCGGTTGTAGTAGTCCACCTAGATGTTTACACTCTGCCTTCACACACTGACAATCAAAACACCTAGCCATAAACTCTGCTGCGTCCTTCTTCACATTCGGCAAATAATAAAATCTTTTCACTGTTGTTAGTGTCTTCTTATAACCTAGGTGACCTGAATATGGTTTCGCATGAAACTCCCACAATATCACCTTCTTGAGCTCACTATTGTCTGGCACATATATCTTATCTCTGAATCTAACCAATCCGTCTGTCGCAAGACAATAGTCCACATCCTATGCACCTTTACCTGTACCTGTACCTGTAAGTGTACTGTCACCTATACTTGTACCTATATTACCACTTGTACCTGTAATTTGTTGCAACTTGTGCACAATCTCCATATACCTAACATCATGTTGACTTGCCTATAAGATCCTATCCTGTAAGTCTACCTGATAGGAGCTCATAGCTGCTAAGTGTAGCAGGAAGGTACAAGTGAATCATATAGCAGTTGTGAGCTCGTATAGGATAGGATCTTGCAGGCAAGACAGTGGGATGACAAGTATATGGAGATTATGCATAAGTTACAACAAAGTACAGGTGTAGGTAGAGGTGATCAGGATGCAGACTATCATCTCACGACAGATAGGTTGGTTTGACTCAGGGACAAGATCTATGTGTCGAATTGTAGTGAGCTCAAGAACCTTATCTTGAGGGAGTTTCACGTGAATCCATACTTGGGTCACCCAGGATATCAGAAGAAGTTGACGACGGTGAAGAAGTTCTACTATTGGTCGAATCTGAAGAAGGAAGGGGTAGATTTCGTGGCTAGATGTTTGGATTGTCAGCAGGTAAAGGCAGAATGTAAGGATCTGGGTGGTCTACTATAACCTATTGTGATTCTGGAATGAAAATGGGAGATTATTTCCATGGATTTCATTACAGGTCTTTCGAGGAAATTGAGACAACATGATTCTATTATGATCATGGTTGACAGGTTGAGCAAGGTAGCTCGCTCCATTCCAGTGAAAACTACATATTCAGTTAGTTGTTGAGCAACTAAGATGACCTCTGAAATCGATCTTAATTATACATTAATGTATCAACCTGGGATTCATTTTTCTATTTCAAGGTTGTTGGCACTGTCTATGCGATAAAATATCAGAGGTTGAAATGTAAGTAACTAATCCTAAATCTTGACCAATCGTTGCAGAAATAGCTTAATCACTCAGCAATCATTGACTTGTAAATTCAAATGCAGAAAGGAAATTAATCTATGGTTCACACTTGGAGAAATAGATTAATCTAAAATCGAATTCAGACAAGAATATTAATCTAGGATTCAAATGCGGAAAGGGAATTAAGCTAAGTTCAATAATCAAATTCACACAACTTTTGCTAGATCACGCATATCAAAGGAAACTGCTTAAACCATGCCAATAACTGAAAGCATTCCAAAACTGGAAATAATTAAATGTGAAAAACCTGTAATCACAGGAAGTAAATTCAGAAAGGGAACAACAATTGAAATATAAGACTTAATCTACCTCAGATTATAAAGAGAACAACAAAGAAAATATCAACAGAGAAAGTAAATAAAATGATACAGTCAAGCAGTGAATCTTCCAGCGACTGGGCCCAAAGTCTCCAGAAGGGACTACCGTAAAAACTCAATGCACGGGTTTAATGTAAAAGCTTCAATTCTTCATTAACTGTCAAAATAGATTACAGAGTTGTTTGCAACCTTTAAGGCTGAATTATGGCTCGCAGTCTTACTGTAGGAAAAACAATGAAAAGTAAAGTCTCCTTTCTTTTCTATTTATTAGCGTTATATATTGCCTAAGGAATGCTTAGTAAATTAGAGCTTATCCTATGGATCAGAAGATCCTTAGGATTTCTCGGCCTAATAATCAGATCTTTAGCAACAATTCTGCATCTCACTGCATCTTCTTAGCTTGGCCCGCGTAGGTGAAATAACCATTTTTTCTTTTCTTGGCACTGTTGTCATATCCGAAGGAACAACATTTGTCCAATTCAATCATCCTGCATACGAATTAGCGAAATTTAAGACTTATAGCAGTGAAAGTATGTAAACAATGTAAACTTTGAAACGAGAACTATAAACTCAAAATAGGAACTCTGGCCAAAAAACCCTGAAAAAACATGAAAAAAAGTGCTAAAAACGAAAAGTGTGTATACTGGAACGATGGTTTTTTTTAGGGTCAATTTTGAACATGTTTTAAAAATGGCAGTGAAAATGAATTTTTCTGTGCAAAAATTGTGCAAAAAACTCCCTGAAAATGAAAAGTGTTGATATTGGAACGATGACTTTTATTTTAGGGTCAATTTTCAACATTTTTAAAAAATGTCAGTAAAACCAAATTTTTATGTGCAAAAATTGTGCAAAAAACACCCTCAAAATGAAAAGTGTTGATGTTGGAATAACACTTTTTTTTCTAGGGTAAAGATTTTATCATGACTCCGAAAAACATTAAAATTTCAAAAAAATAATGAAAACATAAAATTAAAAACTAAAACAATGAAAAAAATAAAAATAAAAAGTTAAAAAAAAATAGCAAAACGTAAATAAAAATAATGTTAAAAGCAAAACATAAAATTAAAAAACTAAATAAAAAATCAAATATACAAAAAAAAAACCTGTAAAAAAAAAAACAAATTAACCTATAAAACATAAGAAGTAAAAAACTAAAAAAAATATAAATAATTAAATAATAAGAAAAGCATATTTTCAAAAAAGTAAACAAAAAAAAAAAAAAAAAAAACAATCAATCATAAAACTGTAAAAAAAAAAAAAACAAATTAACCTATAAAACATAAGAAGTAAAAAACTAAAAAAAAATATAAAGAATTAAATAATAAGAAAAACATATTTTCAAAAAAGTTAAAATTTCTTTTTTATCATGTAAACCATTGAAAAAATTTGGGAAAAAAAAAAAAATTAAAAAAACTATAAAACTAAGAAAGTAAAAATAGAAAATTTTTAAAAGACATATACAAAAAGTAAGAAAAAAAATTAGATTAAAAAAATAGAAAATTAACAAAACAAAAAAAACAAAAAAAATAAAACAAATAAAAAACTACTAAAATTAACATTAAAAACATTGAAAAAAACCTAAAAAAATATTGAAAAAAAAACACCATTTAAAATTTAAAAAAAATACATATTTTCAAATTAAAAAAAAAAAAAACAAAAAACAAACAAACATTATCTATATATATATATATATATATATATATATATATATATTAAAAAAAACATTTAAAATAAAAAATATGTTTAAAATATTTCAAAAATATATATTTTAGAAATATATATATATATATATAAACTTTTAAAATTAAAATTTTATTTAAAAAAAAGGCTCAATTTAACCGTCGTCGGCCGCTCGTGGGGCTGCAACCTTGGGCGGCACCCTCACGGGCGACCGGGCGGTGACTAGGCGATTTCGGGAATCGCCCAGCTTCCGCCCGGCCGCCTGTGAGGGCGTGGCCCTTGGTGGCGCAGCTGGAAGGTGGCTGGGTGATTTCTGGAATCGCTCGGCCGCTCGTGAGGGCGTGACACTGGGAGGCGCAATTGGCAAGTAGCCGCGTCACTTAGGGCCGTGCCCCCACAGGCGACCGGACAACGGCTCGACTGACGTTTTTTTTTTTTAATAAAAATTTATTTAAAAAAAAAACAACTACAATTTTTATAAACAAAAAATATTTATTTTTAAATTTTGTTTAATATTTTAAATATGAAATTTATATTTAAAAAAAATATTAAATGTTTGTTTTAAAAAAAAATTAAAAAAAATGCTCATAGTGTTTTTTTTTAATAAAAATTATTTATTTTAAAACAAAAAATTAAATGTATGTGTGCTTTTAAAAATTATATATATATATATATATAGATATATATATATATATATTCGGGTAGATCATTGATATACCCCTAGGCGGAGGCGGAGTGCAGAGTCCCAATCATTTTAGTTTGCCTGGAGAAGGAAGGATTAAATTAAGTTTTGATGGGGCCTCGAAAGGTAACCCCGGCCAAGCAGGTTTGGGAGGCATTTTTCGAGATAGTAGTGGGTCTACACGATGGATATATGCTGATTTTGGGGGCGACATGACGAATAATGAGGCGGAGTTGTGGGCTGTTTACCAGGGATTACGCATTGCGGTTAGAAATGGATATTCGAATTTGGAAATTGTCGGCGACTCCAGGATTGTGATTGACATGTTGAGAAAATTACGGGATGGTAAGTGTTGGGACCATGTTGCAAGAAGCTGGCGGACCGCAGGCATAATAAAAGACATCGAAGGATTGCTGCGGGGGATTGAATACACGATTATTTACCATGTCTTACGAGACAGAAACAGGGCAGCGGACCTTATGGCGAATTGGGGAAGCGGAGGAGTGGATAGGCGGATCGATAGTAGCTGGAGGTTGGTAAAAGACGACCCGCGGTGGGCAGAGTTAACCGAGATATTAAACCGGGATTTACATGATGCGACTGTGCCAGCGGGGAATACATAACCACTTACGAATTATGGCAAGGAGGGACACACGTACCATCGCTCATGATGGTGGAGAGAGTTTGCAGGTTCGCGCGGATGGCATTAATACTCAGATCGGTTGGAGTCATAAACCCAACGCCCCATTGATCATTCCAAGATGGAAATGGGACTGGGAACCGAGGACGAGAGGACACCCCGTCAGAGTGATGGCGATTGAATCCAATTATGAAAACACAAATGGCTTGCGGAGTAATGACGACTTTGAGTTGCAACGAAGCTATAGGAAACCAAGGTGGCCGATTGGCAATGCATTCAGCCTTGCATGCATGCGAATGAATTGGAGTTGGGGATTAATTGGGACTTGTAGGGCGGGGAAGAGTAGTCAGAGGATTTCGGTGATAGCGGGGGACGAGGAAATGGCGGAGGGTCAAGCCAGGGATGTAGGACGCTGGACGAGGAGTAAGGAGGTCAGTCGAGAGGCGAAGGGCAAGAACCAGGTAGAGGAGACCATCAGGAAGATTATGCTTAACATTTCAGATGACTCAGAGACGGAGTTTGACATACGGGATTACCTTGTGGATGAAGAACCGTGGCGTGGACAAGAACGTAAAGATAGGCGGGGAAAGGGACAGAGGAATGAGGATGAAGACCGGGAAGAAGAACAGGAGTCTGAGGAAGAGGGGGAGCGACAGGTGGGTGGCCGACGAGGGAGGAGACGGGGAATGCGCGGGCAGAAGAAGGAAGGTGTCAGCCAGCGGGGCAGAGGGAGTCTCAACGGGAGAGGAGGCAGAGGGGGCAGGACAGCAAGAGTTGAGTTTGAGGAAGAAATGGGTAGTGAGGCTAGAGGTAGGAAACGAGGTAAGCGAGATATGAAAAAGAAATTGCAGGAGGCAGAAGAGGCTTATCATCAAAATACTCACCCAAACATTCGAAGAATTATTGAACATTTGGAAGAGGAAGCAATGCAGGAACATTCAGGGTCAGAAATGGAGGATTGGGAGGCATATTTGCCTGATCCAGGACATACCAGAGGAAGGATGACATTATACAAACAATCTTTGCATGTCTATTGGGGCATGAAAAGATTATTAGCTAAAGCACTTGAACAGGTAGCCCTGGAAATGGTAGAATTGGCTCAGGGTATACCTGTCATGAAGAAGGAGCTGAAAAATCTTCAAGTCACCTTAATGATGCAAGATAGGAAGATGGATGAGATCCTGAAGTTTCTTCAAGCTAGTGGTATGGGTGTTAAGACGGAGAATGAAGCCAATCTGGAGACACGGACTTAGCAGCAGATGGAGCAGCTGAAAAGAGGTTTTTTGCTTTCAGTTTACTTTAGATATACTAGTTATGCATGACTCAAATCATACTTAGTTTCACTGTAGGAAGGGTAGATGGATATATAGTATGGGAAGAAAGACTGATGGGTCTCTATTTTTGGATAACTGGATATATAGCATGGGTAGAAAGACTGATGGTATTTTATTTTTGGATGGCTGTTAAGAATCTCAGGTGGTCAAGAAACCCGGTTTCCCTTCGGGGCGGGTTGAGACCGGCCCATATGTTTATGTGTATGTTTCCTATTTTACAGTAATAGAAATGCAGAATCTCGCCTTTGCTTACAAAAAAAAAAAATTATATATATATATATATAGATAGATATAGATATTTTAACTTTTTTTTTTAATAAAAGATATATGGTTTTATAAAAAATTTAAATGTTTTTTTTTAATAAAAAATAGATATATATTTTTTAATTTTAAATATTTTTTTGATTATATATATATATATATATAATTAATTGTTTTCTGGTTTTTTAATTTTATTTTTTATTAGAGTATATTTTTGTTTTTTTTTTAAATGTTTTTAATCTTAATTTTAGTATTTTTTTTTTTTTAATTTTGTTGTTGTTGTTGTTGTTAATTTTCTATTTTTTTTTTCTAAATCTAGTCTCTTTAATATTTTTATTTTTATTTTAGTTTTTGTTATTGTTTTTTTTTTTTATTTTCTATTTTTACTTAATTTTTTATAATTTTTTTAAATTTTGTTTTATTTTTTTTCTAAATTCTTTTTCTTTTTCTTGTTTACAAGATATATAAATATATATATATATATATATTATATTTGTTTTTTTATGTAAAAAAAAATTGACATAAAAAATTTTAAAGCGTAAAAAAATGGAACTTTAAAAAAATATCCACACTTAATACATTAACAAATTTAAAGCGTCAAAAATTGTTAAATTTAGAAATTAATTATTTACATTTCATACATTAGAAATTTAAAGTAAAAAATAGGTCTTTTAAAAAAAGGGTAGATGCAAAATCGCCACTTTTTTAAATCAGCATGCAAATCACTAACATTCTAAAACGTAATGTACATAAAAAAATTAAAGTGCCAAAAACTATGCTCTAATAAAAATATGTGTGTTCTGCATCACCCCTTTTCAAAATCGGGTCACTTTTTTGCTATCTCTATGAAACGAGTAACACTATCAGTTCCCGTTTCAAAGTTTTACATTGTTTCTAAACCATTTGACAATTCTTTTTAATCATTTTTCATTATTCTTTCCTCCAAAACACCCTTAAGATAAAAGAAAATTGATTGAAATCATGATATTAACCAAGTAAATAAGGAGGGAAATCATACGTTTTCTTCGACCCAACATACTCCCCAGCTTACCTTTTTGCATTTCCTCATGCAATAAGATCAATAAGATGCAATAGAGTCAAGGAATATGGAGGATAAATTTCTTCCTGATAAATCCAGAAGCCATTTTTATCTCGAAGTACTACAAAAGCTCTGGCTTCACGTCCTTCAAATAGCTCATAGTCACAATAATATCCATTTGAGGGATACCAAATAACAGGACTTATGTAATGACATCCAATTCAAGTGGGACCCTCGCTCATGATTAGGTTGCTATGACATACAAATCTGGCAAAAATTGCTTTAAAATTCCTGTAGCTAAAGGTTTCCTGATTTTTAACCTCGTTGGAGGATGCACTCCACCTCTGTTTTGCAGCCAGGAGGGATTTTTCGTTGTTTTCCTCGAAATACTCAAGGTTCGACCTGATAGTGTCTTTATGGATAGGAGCTAAAGTAGACACAACCCCTTCTTGTTCCATAAACATTTTATGTTGTATAAGGGTTCGAAGGGGGCTTATAGGTTCACCTATAACCTAAAGATCTAATCAATTTTCTCTTTTCTGGAAGACAATATAGGCCTTGCCCCACTTGATCTGATTTTTGGCAAAAGATATGAAAGCTTGAAACTGGAGATCTCCGATGAAAGGGCTGGGATTGCCATTCCTTTCATCCTCCAGGAAGAAATTGTGCAAATATAACTCACATAAAAAATATTTCACATCTTCGTCCTGTGCTTGAAAACATTTAATAAAATCAGGGATGGAGTTAAATTCAAAGGATTGACTAGATCTAATAGCTTTAACCTTTAATAGCAGGTAGCGCTCAAGCAAGAAAAGTACATAATTCTTAGTAGGAGATCTGCAAGCTAGTGCATCTGAATAAATATAACAAATTGTCTTGATTTTCTCCAAAGCTTTTTGAAGCTGAGCTTATGTTTCCTCCACTTTCTTCCATTCTGCTCTGAGATTGGCATATGTCTCATCTTCTGTGACAATCAACTCATTGAATTTTTTCAATAATTCCTGGTACTTTCCCTAGGGCACAACTTTATCTTGATACTGTGTTAGAGTTTGTTGGGATTTTGCTAATTCCGTTTGCAATTTCCAAAAATTGCATCTGTTACCAAAGGTGAATAAAGAGGCGTAACCACAGTTTGAGTAGCCTCACATCAAGTTGATACCGGATTTTTCTGAATGGCTACTTCCATTGTTGTCATAGAAAAATAGAGATCTGTTTGTGTCCCTACAGAGTTAGTACAAATATCCCATGTTTGAATTTCAGCAACTCTGGTACAAGTTTCTTTAGTTTGAGTCCCTACTGGACTAGTACCAATATCTTCGTTCTATGTTCCAACGGAGTTGAGAAAATTCTCACTCTGAGTCCCCGTTGTTTTAAGTTCCACTCTTTTCTTATAAGGTTTCTTAGAATCTTTTAGCCATTTCCTGAGTTGTTTGATTTTTTCCCTTAATTTCTTATTTTCCTGACTTAACAGCTTCAACTTATGATTATCCTTTTTCTTTGTTCTTTCAGTGGGTTTCTCTATTGATAAAGAAGGAACAACAACAACATTTTCAAAAATAGGAGAAGTTTCAAAATTTCCAGGGTCTTGTTCAAGTGGAACTGTGTCACCTAAATTAGCTTACAACTCCTGGTTTTCAGCTGTAGAAAAAATTGGCTCTTCTAATTCCTGTATATCTCTAGTATCTTCTAAAGAAAGCAATATCTCTGTCTGATGAGAACTGTGAGTAAAGGTGGAAGGGGTAGAAGTGTGGGTTTGTTCCCATGGGTTTTCAGAATGACCCATCTCCTCAAAATGAGTCGCCAAGTTCTATAAAACTTGAGCCACTTTTTCCTCAAAGTCCTTAGGAAAATCGGTTTGTTGACTGACAGGGGGTCCATGGGATGGTCCTACCTCTTCTATGAGCTCAGTAATGTTTCTTCGTTGGCTTACTCGGTCAGATCGTCTTTGCTTAACAGGAAAAGATGTCAAGGCAAGAGCTACTCTTGTATGTTTCCTCTTTGGAGCCTGTACTTCTATGGCGTGATTTGCTTCCTCTATCTGGTCATTACCCCATTTAGGTTGGGCAAAGTCCGTTTTTGGCTGGTCATTTTCAGGGATTCCTTTCGGGGATGGCACATTAGGACCTATAAAAATATCCCAAGTTAACTAGAACTGAGTCAATTCCCTAGTGACTATCAATTTAGTGAAGCCATGATGGCTGATTGTTGCATGGGGGTTTGTGGCTTTCCTCACTCTACTATAAACTTAATGTAATAAAAAGTTAAGGAAAAATGGAAAATTGACTACTATCTTTTGTTTTAAAGCTGCTAGAAATTTGAGATGTCGAGGTCTTACCACGTCATGGCATCTGTCGCATGTAATGTATTTTTGAATTACTCTGGCCAGTTCTCATCATGGATTGCTCAGAGATGCGGGGTGAAGACCTTTGCCTTTTCGAACTAATTCCTCGCCAGGGTCTGTAAATAATTCCACAGCTTCTTGGAGTGTTATATGATTTTCCACCCATTTCATTCCCTCGATAGGAAGGGCTGTGACTTCTGCCAGGATTACTTCAATAACTGTTATGGACATGCCTTTGACTGTTGTGCTCTCATTCTGTAAATTCTACAAGAATTCCAAAGTTATGTCATTATTAAACCCCTGCAGCCAAGCAAGATACTGTGCCCAACCTACGCGTTCTAGAATTCCACGGGCTTGCTCAGTGATTTGTAGCAATGTAGGCTCGTTGCAAATGGGGTTTCCACCCATATTTGCTATTTTTATGAGAACAATTACAATTCTACATGCAAGACTATTGAATCCCAAAATTCTCATGATGAAACAACATATGTTATGTTACATGCAGAAGTATAGAAAAATAAATCTTAGCATGACATATTTGCTAATCATATCCTATCAAATCAACGTATGGTATGGCCTCCCCCCTCCAATCAGAAAAAGGTCGACCACGACCTGTTAAGCGTGGGAAAAAGGGGAGATATACGGAGTCATCAATATGATGGGAATCAGTCAGATCAGCCATATGGGGAAAATTAAATGTAGTAAATGCACGGTCGTACGATTGTTTAGAAAATATCATAATCATTAAAGCATGCAAGAGATATATATCATGAGAAAATATTTTCTTTTTGGGGAATCTGAAACGAATTCTGACAACGTACTTTTTGAAAATTATTACTGCTTACGTCGGGTAAACAAAAAATGTTGATGTGTTCATATGATATAAATATTCCACCCATACGAGTTATTTAAAAATATACACACTTAACAAAGGTGATTTCTCCCTGTTGTGTTTAATAAAGAAATCCTAATGGCTTAGTAAAGAGATGGCAGTTCAAATTATACTCCAATACCATAGGCAGAACCATTGCTTCCAGCAGGCATCCATAGCCTTAATAGGGTTTCCTTTTAACCCTTAGATGAGCCAGTATCCTTAACTTATAGTTATAAAATTATTTTCCTCAAAAAGGCCATTGTGTTGGCATAATGACCAGATAGTAACAATGCTACTCACTAGATCATAACAAAGTGAACATACTAGCTCGTGATGAGACCTCATGTCCTTTGACATTTAGTGTCAAAAAGGCCATTACCCTGGTGTGGTATCCATAATGGGAATGTCACTTATGTTAATCTCCTATGATCGTGGTAGGTTGGCTCGTGATGAGACCCCTTATCCCTTTGAGAAAAAATAGCTTGGCATATTTCCACAATTATTTTATTTATTAAGGGAGGCTCATCAACTTCTTAAGAGTTAGGGATGGTGTAAGAAGTAAGAAAAATGCCAAAGAAAATATGCCTTAGTTCCTTTATTATGTTTTTGAAGGGAACCTCCATTTGAGTGTGTAGGAAAAGGAAAACCAGTATGGTGGTGATAAATCATGAACAATTTATAATATGTCCGAAAAACCAGGCATAGAGCAGATATATACATGGATGAGACATGTCAGATTAAAAGTAAAGATATTCACCAAAGGGTAAAAAAATCATGATAATCTAAAGATTAATTCTTTTTAAAGGTTTAAATCGAAATCCATAACCAACGAAATGACTGGCATGTACAAAACAACAATTGGCTGAAGGGAACAACAACACTTCTTTGGAAGGGAACAACAAGCGTTCTTTTGAAAGGGAACATCAATTGTTTCTTTGGAAGGGAACAACAAGTGTTCTTTTGAAAGGGAACAACAATTTTTTCTTTGGAAGGGAACAACAATTGTTTCCTTGGAAGGGAACGTCAAGTGATTCGTCGGAAGGGGGCAACAACTGTTTCTTCGGAAGGGAAAAACAACTGTTTGTTTGGAAGGGAACAACAAGCGTTCTTTTGAAAGGGAACAACAACTGTTTCTTTGGAAGGGAACAACAAGTGCTTCTTCGGAAGGGAACAACAATAACATAGTTAGGGATGAAACGAGAACTATTACCTCAAAACGGGTACTCGAGCCCAAAAACCCCAAAAAAACATGAAAAAAACAACCCAAAAATGAAAATTGTTTATTCCAGAATGACGTTTTTTTTAGGGTAAATTTTCAACAATTTTTTTTAAATGGATAAAAACCATTTGTTTTTTGAAAAATGGATGAAAAAAACACCCTTAAAAAATTGTTTATTCTGGAATAACAAAAAGAAAATTCGGGTTACAATTTTGACATTTTTTAGCAATGGAGTTAAAGAGAAAATATTCGAACTTTGAAAAATTGTAAAATTCCAACAATTCTCGGACATGATGTTAAAGATAAAAAATCATGTCTCAAATTTTGACTATTTCCATCCATGTTGTTAAAGATAAAATATCTTGACTCTAAAAAACCTTGAAATCGTAATTGTTTTCGACTATAACATTAAAGATAAAATATCATGACTTAGAAAAACATTAAAATCTTGACAATTTTTCAACCATGCAATTAAAAGCAAAGATTATGACTACAAAAAAAATCTCAAGTTTTCAAAATATTTCAAGCATGACATTATGAAATTTTTTTATGACAAAAAACTTTAAAAATGAACACTCAAGAGTAATTTATTTTTTAAATGCAAAATATATAGCGATTTTAAAATCTTAGCCTAAGACAACTCGATACATTGCAAAAAAGAATTATAAATCAACTATCAAATTGACACGTGATATAGGTGAACTCGACCAGTTGTAATGAAAACTTAAAGACCAACCATGAAATTGATACATTGTAGGGGCAACATCGATTCATTATAGTGAAAATTTTAAAATCAACTATCAAATTGCCCATAATGGGATCGGATTGTTAGACGAGCATCGCCACAGACCCTGTAGACAAAAAATGAAAATAAAAACCAAAAAATAAAAAATAAAATTCAGATATTGAAAAAAAAACACAATAAAAGAAAACACCAAACAATAATACAAAAGATATATATATATATATATATTGATAAAAAGAAAAAACAATGAGGAAAAAAAACACAAAAAAATAATTAAAAAAAAAATCAAATTTTAAATATTAGAAAGAAAAAAATAATTAAAAAAACACAACAAATAATAAAGAATAAAACCAAAATTCAAATATTGAAAAGAAAAAAACATAAAAAAATACAAAAGAAAAAAGAAATTAAAATATAATAAAAATTTAAAAACAGTGAAAAAAACACAAAAATTAACACAAAAACATGAAAAATTCAAATATAAAAAAAACAATAAAAAAACACACACACAGAGATGTTAAATAATAACAAGAAATAAAGCATAAAAAAAATGACAAAAAAATCAATTATAAAAAAAAAGACAAAATAATAATAATAATAATAATAATAATTTAACAATAAAAAAAGAAAAAATAACAAAAAAAACATTTTTTAAAAATAAAAATCATATATATATATTTAAAACACAAAACATTTTTTTTTTAAATAAAAAAGAAAAATACATAACTTAAAAAATAAATTGAATTAAAAAAATTAAAAATTAAAAAGAAAAAACAATTAAAAAAAAATTAAAAATCAAAACAAAACCATTAAAAAAATTAAAATAAAAATAAAACAATAAATAATTAAAAAAAATAATAAAACAAAAAGTTAAATTAATTAAGTTCCGCCACCTTCCGAGCGGGGTTGGCCGCGGGCGCGGGCGGGGAGGCTGCTGGGTGTAGCCCGCCTCCCTGCCCTCGCCCGCGGCCAACCCTGTCCGGGGGTTGGCTAGCCGATTCGTGTAGCCCGCTTGCCTACCCACACCCACAGCCAACCCCGCCGGGGGAGGGGGGGGCGCGGGCGGCGGAACTTAATTTTTTTAAATTTATGTTTTATTATTATTTTTTTTTATATTGTTTTTTGTAATTTTTTTATTTGAAATTTTGTTTTTTAATTTTTTAATTAATTAATTAATCAATTAATTTTTATTTATTTATTTATTGTTATTTATATTGTTTAGTTTTAAATATTTATTTAAATTATTTATTTATTTATTTTTATTTTTATTTTTTTTGGGTTTTGATTTGCCTTTTTTTTTGTTTTATAATTTAAATATTTTTTGTATTTTTAATTTTTCATATATATATATATATATTTTAATTTTTATGAATTTTTTTTAGTTTTTAAATTTATTTTTTTTTTAATAAATTTTTGTTTTTAATATATATATATATGGTTTTTTTTTAATAATTATTATTATGTGGTTGTAATTTATTTATTTATTTTTTAACTTAAAAAAATCTTTCTGAATGTATTTTTTTTAATTAATATTCAAATTTTTTCTTTAAATTTTATGCTTTTTTGAATTTATTTATTTATTTATTTATTTTTTTAATTTATTTATTTTTAATTTTTTGTTTAATTTTTAATTTTTATTTTTACAATTGAATTTTGTTTTATTTTTACATTTTTTTTGAGTGTTTTTTAGTTCTTTATATATATATATATATATATATATATATATATATATATATATATATATATATATTTTATTATTTGAGTTTTTTTGTCATGTTTGTTTGTTTGTTTTTTTTTTTAACAAACACGAAAATCACAAACATTTAAAAAAATATCCATACTTAATACATTACAAAATTTAAAGTGTAAAAAATAAGCCCTTTAAATGAAAAGGGTTTTCAAAATGAAGATGAAAATCACTAACATTTAAAAAAGGTGTTCATACTTGCTACATAAAAAAAATTAAGTGTCAAAAATCAACCCTCTAAAAAAAAGGGGTTGATGCTGCATCAATGCTTTTCAAAATCAGCATGAAAATCACTAACATCGAAAAAAAAATGTTCATACTTGATACATGAGAAAATTTAAAGTGCCAAAAATATGCTAATTTTTTTATTTATTTATTTTTCATTTCTATTTTTTATTTTTATTTATTTATTTATTTATTTTATTGTATTTTTTATTTATTTTATTTTATTTTATTTATTTATTTTATTTTATTTTATTTATTTATTTATTTTATTTTATTTATTTATTTATTTGGCATCACCACTTTTCAAAATCGGGTGAGTTTTTGCTACCTCAAAAAAATGGGTACCAGTTCACTTTCTCGTTTGATCGGTAACTATGTTCAATTGTTTCTTCGGAAGGGAACAACAATTTTTCTTTGGAGGAAATAATAGTCGTAACGAAGGAAACAGTTGCTGCGCCTTCGAAGTAACAACAAAGGTACCAAAATTTCAACATGCTGAAAGGAAAGAAAGAAAGAAATTTTTTAACCTAATTTCAAGAAAAATATATACATTATTTACAATATAGGAAAAAACAATTTTCATGGAAATGAAGCTGTCGGGCTACCATTCCCTACAGCTATGATTTGAAGAGTAGGATCACTACTTACTTGCTAATAAAAATACTACTTTGCGAGTGGCTGATGATAGAAGTGTAGCTGATGTCCTTCACCAAAAAATGAGCACCAGACTTGTCGATGGTGATTAAAGTGATGGTGCCATTGTCATGCACTTCTTGAATTTCATAAGGTCTGAGCCACCTTGTCTGTAATTTCCCAGGAAAGTCAAGGAATCTGGAGTCATATAGGAGCAGCCAATCGCCTTTCTGAAATGATTTCCTTTTAATAAACCTATCGTGCCACTTAGCCCTTTGCTGTTGAATAATAGTTGTGCGCTGGAGAGAAAGTAAGCGTGCTTTATCTAGTTCATTTAATTGTTGTAGGCGTTGTGTTTGGGCCTCTGTAAGATCTAGTCCAACCTCCTGGGTTGTCTTAAGAGTCTTTATCTCGAATTCTATGGGGAAAATAGGTTATTTACCGAAAACAAGTTGGTAAGGGGAGTAACCACTAGTATTGCGCCATGTCGTGCGATAGGCCCATAGGGTTTCTGGAAGCTTAGTAGCCCAGTTCTGTTGATTTGTCGAGATTGTTTTAGTTAGGATTGCTTCCAAGACCTTGTTGGTGCTCTCTACTTTCCCATTTTCCTGTGGGTGCTATGGAGAGGTAACTCTGTGTCTGATATGATGATTTCACAGTGACCGAGATTTTATGTCCCATAAATTGCAGTCCTCCATTTGTTATTACCTCCCTTGGTAATCCATATCATACAAACAGTTCAAAGATAAAGTTCATCACTGTTTCTTCCATGGCCCATGACAAAGCTACTATTTCTACCCATTTAGTCACATAGTCTGTGGCGACCAATATATAGACCTTTTGATTTGATGGTGGATTGAAGGGTCCAACAAAGTCTAGTTCCCATCATTCAAATGCTTCCACCATTAACTAAGGGTGCAATGGAATCTCATTAGTTTGGCCAGGACGGTCCATCCTCTGCTATTTGTCACATGCCTGAACATATATCTTTGCATCTTTAAATATGGTGGGCCAATAATAGCCCATCTGAAGGACTTTATGTCTAGTTCTGCAATCTAGAAAGTGTCTGCCACAAGGCTCATCATGGAAAACTTTCAGGACATCATAAATCTCGTCTTCTTGAATGCCCCTTCGAATCTGCAAGTTGGAACCGATGTGAAAAAGGTACCCGCTAATCCAGGAGAATCGAGCACTGTGTTGGATAATCAGTTTCCTTTCCTCTGGTGACAGGTGTGCTGGTAATTTTCCGACTGCTAAATAATTTTCTACATCTGCATACTAGGGTGATTTGATCGTTACAGCGAACAAGTGTTCATCCAGGAACTAGTCATCTACTGATAGAGGATTATTTGTCTTAGGCACCCGAGATAAGAAGTCCGCAACATGGTTTTCTTTTCCTGGTCGATCCTTAATAATGATATCGAACTCCTGTAGTAATAGTAGCCATCGAGTTACTCGTCCATTAGTGATTGGTTTATTGGCCAAATAGCTGATAGCAGAGTGGTCAATATACAAAAAACCTGGATAACCTGTTATATAATGTTTAAATGTATTGATAACATATGTAACAGCTAGAAATTATTTTTTAGTTACCATATAGTTTAGCTCAACAGGGGTAAGATTTTCTCTAATGTAATAGATGGTGTAGGGCTTCCTGTCCTCTTCTTGTCCAAGAACAATTCCTATAGATGTATCCGATGCATTTGAGGAGATGTGGAAAGGTAACTCCCAGTTTGGTCCTCACAATACTGGTGCTGTCGAAACCAATTTCTTCAGTTCTGCGAAAGCAATATCAAATTTGTCAGACCAATCAAATTCAACATTACCCGTAAGAGTATATAAAGGTCCATTTATTTTTGAAAAATGTTCTATAAATCTGTGGTAATACCCTGCATACCCAAGGAAACTACATACCTCAGTCTGTGTGCGGGGTGTAGGCAGTGTAAGGATTACCTCTATTTTCGTTGGGTCTACCTGGATTCCAGCTGCAGAGATATAGTGTCCCAAAACCACACCTTCGGTCATAATCATGTGGAACTTTTCATGGCTTAAACATAACCTAGTAGCAATACATCGTTCAAGGACATTCTATAGATTCTGTAAAGCCTGATCAAAATCATCTCCATAAGGGGTAAAATCGTCCATATATACTTCAATTCCTTTGTTAATCAGATCGGAGAAAATACTTAATATCGCCCTTTGAAATGTGGCTAGGGTGTTGCATAATTCGAAGGGTAAAACTCTATATTTGAATGTACCCCAAGTGCAGGTGAATGTAGTTTTATCTTGGTCTTCTGGGGCAATCTGAATTTGGTTGTAGCCGTTGAAGCCATCGAGGAAGGAGAAAAATTGCTTCCCTGCTAAGGTGTCAAGGACTTGATCAATAAAAGGAAGAGGGAAATGGTCCTTTTGGGTGGCTTTATTAAGCTCTTTGTAGTCGACACAAATTCGCCACTTCCCATTTTTCTTGGGAACAACTACCAATGGGGAGACCCACTGACTATCTGAGATGGGATAAATAAAATTTACATCCAACAGTTTTTGTAGTTCCCGTTTCACAATTTCTCTGAGGTGCAGATTTAACCTCCTTTGAGGCTGTTGGATGGTACGAGCATATTTCTCAGTATAGATATGATGAGTACATAGTTGAGGGTCAATACCTTTCATATATGAGTATTCCTAGGAAAAATCTTCTTTATATTTCCTAAGAATCTGGATTAGTCTTTGTTGTTGATGACTGTCTAGACTATCATTAATGTTAAGAGTTTTTCCTGGTTCAATCTCAATTGGCCTACTATTATGAACAACAGTTGTAGGTATATGTTGATCATCAGAGTCCTTCAAGGGGTCTCCTTGTGCCTCGTTATCAAGGATGACTTTTAGCATTTGGCATGTTGGATTATTCATAGAAACTGGTTTATTAATGAAGCTAATTACATCATCCTTTGTTTGATTCTTAAATCCAAGAGCTTCTTCTAATGTGAGAGGAGAGTGTATATTTTCTTCTAGATATCTAGGTGGGTGTAACTGAGGATTTACAATAGGTAGACTTGGTTTGGATGGAGGATACAAAATAATATTTTTCACAACATTTCCTTTAGTGATTGTCATGCTACCTACGCGACATCCTATGTAAGCATCTGTTGTTTCTAACCAAGGTCGGCCTAATATCAAAGGGTGTCCATCTAGCCTACTCCTTGGGTTAATGAATAGGAAGTCCATAGGATACTCCCAAGAATCAACAGAGACAGTTACATCTTGTAAAGTACCTTTAGGCTTAAGTACTGATCTGTCAACAAGTGCCAATAAAGTTGAGGTTGGTTCTAAAGATGTAATACCCAGAACATTACAAGTTTCAGCAGTTAGAATATTGATGGTTGCTCCAAGATCTACTAGTGTGTTTGGAAAAGTGAAACCTTGTATTTGAACAGTCACTATAGGATTTCCTGGGTCTTCATACTTAATCGGTGCTTGCTTGCCCAAGATTAGGTCAGATAGATTTCCTACTACGTGAATGTTTGATTTCAATTTCCTTCCAAGTTTCTTCCCACATAATTCTTTAATTGTTTTGTCATAAATTGGGATGTCTTGTATGGCCTGGAGGAGTGGGATATTTATACACAAGTTTTTCAATTCCCCTACAATGTCAAAATTAGGATAGACAGTTGGTTTAGCTATCGCAAGTCTTTTAGGGAATGGGGGAGAAGAAATTATAATTTTATCAAGATTTTTTTGTTCAAATGTGTATCCTCCCTACTATGTTTCTATAGTAACCACAGTCAAAGGATTTATTGCAGTTTGTTTTTCTTTGTCATTTTCTTGTTTTTGATCTCTACTTTCTTTTGGAGTAATGATGTGCCCTAACCTTAACCAGAGCTCATTGCATTCTACAAGTTTTGTTTCATAGTCTGAATTCTCAATGATTTGTACATACTGAACTGGTCTATTGTTAGGATTCAGATTTGGTTGAGCCGACAATTGGGGGCGTATTGGAGGTTGAGGGTTCTGAGGTAACTGAAATGGAGCTGGCAAGGTGGGCTGAGATTGAGAAGCCGTCCCCATGGGTGGATTAGTCAATCCCATAGGGCGCTGCCAATTTTGGGACCAATTTGGATTTTGAGTAGTGAAATTAGCCCACTATGAAGGGTAGGAATTATTGACTAGATTTTGCCAAAAAGGGGCAAAATTTTGTGAATTTGGCTAGCCAGGTCCTAAAAAGGGTTGGTTTGGCCAATGGTGACATGGGATATGATTGGGGTTGCCAGGAAGAGAAGGATGGTTTCCCTTGCCATGTGGTTCCAGGATTTTGTTGTTGATTATATTGCCCAGAAAAGAATAAAGAAGGGTCTTGCAACGTACTTGTGGGTTGGGCTTGCCATTTTCGACGTTGAGCCATCAGGTATGTTGGCTCTGTCTCCTCCTCGACTTCTTTAAACACCACTTTTAGTCCTGGAAGCAATGGACATTGATCTATTGTGTGATCCTTGGTACATATAGCACATGTTTGAATCACGTACAGGGGACATTCCCTCTAACTGTGTTTCTTTCGGCAACGTGGGCAAATTATGGCCAGTCATTGTTATGCTTTAGCCTGCCTTTGTCTGGCCTACAAAAAGTCTAGCTATGTAGTCAGCATGCCCAAGATGTCAGTTTTGAAATCTTTTAGGAGGTTTTCGATCTCTGTTTGAGTTACGCTCCCACCAGGAACTCTACTGCTTCTAGTGATAGGATCTCGTCCTCCTGCTTTGGTTCGTGTGATGCCCCGCAAACACCTGATACACAATTGAATAATGTCATCATATCCTTCTTGATAAATATCACCTTTTCCCATTAAATTTAATGTTTCCACCCATTCATCTTTCATCCCTTTTATCATAGTAGCTTTTAATACTTCTTTTGGAAACATATCATAGGGTGACCTCTGTAAATTATACTGAAACCTTTCTACATATTCTTCTAAGGTTTCATTATCTTTTGTAGTCATTTTAAAGATTTCATCCTTCAGATCCCTAGTCCTACAGTAGTCTTGGTACTTAGTAAGAAAAGTGTTTTTCATTTCATCCCAAGAATTGATGGTACCCCCACCTAAACCCATAAACCATCTTAAGGTTGCTCCCTTTAAGGTGGAAGGGAACAACTTCAATTTTTGAGGGTCGGTGGTGTAGTCATATCCTTTACACAGGACATCGAACTAAAATATGAAAGAATATGGATCCTCTGAGGTCATCCCATGAAAAGTAGGAATGCTTTGTAAGGGGATGATGGCCTTCATCAGGGCATTGGCTACCAGATCGACTATATGATACTCTAAAGTCGAGGTTTGTCCCTGAGGTGGTTTATTTTCCATTTGATCAAAGACGTGCCAATAATCTTCAGGGATCTCTTGGTGAGGAGGTGTTATTTGGGCAAAAGGAATACTCAAAATTCGAAGAGGCCTTGCCGTGTTACTTAAGTCTAGGATGTCAGGTACTTCTTTTCTAACTAGAATCACAGGAGACCCAAATTCAGATGGCTATGGATTTGCTTTAGTAGATCCACTAGTTTCTCCCTCTCCTTCCTTTAAATCACAATAATTTACGTCCTATGAAGGACCAGAGTGTGGATCATTCGTGGATATTGGCATAAGTTGCAGTTGGTGACTTTGCCACTTTAGGGATCAAGGTAGAGCCCTTCCCAGATACCGTTTGGGGTCCTACTGTCGCTTGAGATCCGGCTCTTCGAATGATTTCATCTATAAAAGTAGTTCTCCCAAGGGTCTCCGATCCCTAGGATTTTGTGGTTTTTGGTAATGGATTCTGATCTATAGGTGTCTTTCTTCTCCTAGTCATGCATACCTACGCAACCTCTGCCTATCAAATAAAAGTGGGAACTAGGCACAATCTTTTAACTTGTTGTGTGCGTAGGTTCTTACCTCCCGTCTTTAATACCCAGTTCTCTTCAGAGATATAATCCTATTATTATCCTAACAACCTCCCCGACAACGACGCCAAAATGTTGAGCAACTAAGATGACCTCTGAAATCAATCTTAATTCTACATTAATGTATCAACCTAGGATTCATTTTTCTATTTCAAGGTTGTTGGCATTGTCTGTGCGATAAAATATCAGAGGTTGAAATGTAAGTAACTAATCCTAAATCTTGACCAATCGTTGCAGAAATAACTTAATCACTCAACAATCATTGACTTGTAAATTCAAATGCAGAAAGTAAATTAATCTAGGGTTCACACTTGGAGAAATAGATTAATCTAAAATTGAATTCAAACAAGAATATTAATCTAGGATTCAAATGTGGAAATGGAATTAAGCTAAGTTCAATATCAAATTCACATAGATTTTGCTAGATCACGCACATCAAAGGAAACTGCTTAAACCATGCCAATAACTGAAAGCATTCCAAAACTGGAAATAATTAAATGTGCAAAACCTGCAATCGTAGGAAGTAAATTCAGAAAGGGAACATCAACTGAAATATAAGACTTAATCTACCTCAAATTATAAAGAGAACAATAAAGAAAATATCAACAGAGAAAGTAAATAAAATGATACAATGAAGCAATGAATCTTCTAGCGACTGGGCCCAGAGTCTCCAGAAGGGACTGCCGTAAAAACTCAATGCACGGGTTTAATGTAAAAACTTCACTTCTTCATTAACTGTCAAAATAGATTACAGAGTTGTTTGCAACCTTTAAGGATGAATTATGGCTCACAATCTTACTGTAGGAAAAACAATGAAAAGTAAAGTCTCCTTTCTTTTCTATTTACTAGTGTTATATATTTCCTAAGGAATGCTTAGTAAATTAGAGCTTATCCTGAGGATCGGAAGATCCTCAAGATTGCTCAGCCTAATTATCGGATCTTTAGCAGCAATTCTGCATCTCGCTGCTTGTTCTTAGCTTGGCTTGCGTAGCTAAAATAGTGGCTTTTTCTTTTCTTGGCGCTGTTGTCTTATCCGAAGGAACAACATTTGTCCAATTTAGTCATCCTGCATAGGAATTAGCAAAATTTAAGACTTATAGCCCTAAAAGCATGTAAATTATTTGACAGTGCTTTTAAATTATTTTTCATTATTCTTTCCTTCAAAACATCCTTAAGATAAAAAACAAAGTTATTGAAATCATGTTATTAACCAAGTAAATAAGGAGGAAAATCATACCTTTTCCTCGACCTAACATTAGTGAGGTGGCATAAGTTTTCATCAAGGACATCGTGAGATTACATGGTGTTCCGAAAATTATTGTGTTGTATAGGGATGCGAAGTTCACTTTCATGTTTGGAAGGAGCTATTTACAGGTTTGGGTATAGAGTTGGCCTTTAGTATAACTTATCATTCGCAGACAGGCGGATAGACAGAGAGGGTCAATAATGTGTTGGAGGATATGTTGAGAATGTACGTGTGCATCAGTAGAGAAGATGGGAGGAGTATCCTCCATTGGTTGAGTTCACATACAACAATGGTTATTAGGAGTCATTGAGGATGAGTCCCTTTGAGGCATTGTATGGGTGGAGTTGTAATACTCTCATCAGCTGGAGTGATTAAATGAACATGGTACTTGTTGGACTGGATATGTTGGTAGACATGGAATAGGAAATGCAGGTTATAAAGAAGCATCTGAAGGTAGCATAGGATAGATAGAATAGTTATGCGAGCCAACACAGGGTATTCAAGGAGTTTCAGGTTAGGGAGCATGTGTATTTGTGCATTAAGCCCAAGAAGAGCTCTTTGAGGATTGGATCATGTGCCAAGTTGGCACCACGGTATTGTGGGTCTTTTGAGATCCTTGAGAGGATTAGACCAGTGGCCTATTGACTTGCACTTCCTCCAATACTGAAAATCCATAATGTTTTCCATGTTTCATTGCTTAAAAGGTATATAAAGGATGTTGATCATGTTATTGATTGGTTTGTATTGCAAGTGGAGCAAGAAGGAGAATTCCAGTTGGAGCCTCAGTGCATATTGCAACAGAAACATCTCATGCTCAGGAACATATCCATAGAGAAATTTAAAGTGTAGTGGAAGCACTTTGGGTTCGAAGAAGCTACTTGGGAGATGACAGATCAGATGTAGGCCATGTATCCTTCTTTGGTTGCCAATGGAGGCAAAGCAGTTTTGGTTTGATGTTTGGTATATGTTTGGCATATTTTTTGCTGATGTTTTGGTATATGTACATATGTATATGGATGTAAATACCGCCATGAGATAAGTTATAAAGCTCCAATAAGCGGTATGGTTGTTATCTTTTCATGTTGTCATGATGTTTTGCTTTTGAGTAGGTCATTCATTGTAAATACTACAACAAGATAAGTTATAAATCTTCATGGGTAGTATGTTTTCTTTTCAGTGGTTTTGTTGAGGTCTTGGTGTGGTTTAACATCGAGGACAATGTTCCCCAAGGGGGAGGGGTCTGTAACAACCCCTCGTTAAAAATTTATGTAATAAAACTTAATAAAGGAAAAATAACACCACAATGAAGAGACACATATTCCAAGATGAATGCTGGGCAAAGATATCCTAGTGGGCATCACTCGATGTCTTTATGGCTAAAGGAAATTGACAAAGGCAAGGGAAAAGGCAAATTAAAAAGGCAAAAACACATTTTTAGCACATTTATTTATGAAAATAAAGGAAAATAGGAGAAAGGTAAAGTGAAAGGTCACAAGTTGCATGTGAGGAGGAAATTGAAGGAAAATAATGGAAAATGAAGAAAAGAGAGGCCTAATTGATAAAAAAGCTTACGAGGATCAACTTTTAACCTTTTATCAGTTCAGTTTTGGATCTCTCTCATTATTCTCTCTCTCTCTCACACTCTTGTACACTTAGAGTTTTCTAGGAGCACTCTAGCTTTGGAGCAAGGAAGGGAAAATTAAGCAAAGGAAAGGAAGGAAGCAAGGATCAAGCAAGGAAGAGCAGGATCAAGCAGCTTCAGCAGGAATACTTGCAAGTAACATATTGCATGTGTGATTTCCTAGATGTTTTTGACATGCATGGATTTTCATGTTAGTGTATGGTTGTCTTGTTGTCGATGGCATTATTTTGGCAGGTTATGATAGTGGTTTTTAGCCAAGCCTTGCCTTTTTTCGGATAACCATGGTGTGATGGGATTGTTTTCTTAGTTTTGAGCTTTGGAATTTATAGATGGTTTTGGAATCCAGGTTGGAGGTGGTCTCAAGAAAATCCCAAAGGCCTAGGAATCCCTTAACCAGTTTTGGAGGGATACACAGTAAATCTTGAGGGTGGTGTCTCGGTTTAGGGCCTAGTGATCTGGTGTGGATTGCGGTAAAGCCTGAGAGACAAGGAGATGGAAAATTACTCAAGGATAGTGATGGAGTCCAAAGGCATTCCTAGCTCGGTTTGGTTTTGTGATCTCGGTGATGGTTTTGATGAGATCATGATTTGGCGAGGGTGGAGGTGGTTTAACCTCTGGATTCCCTTGGTTGTTTTTGGATTGGTTTATCCATGAGTGATCTAGGTGGATGTTGGTGACCACACACCTATTCCACTTGGACCCCCACCATTGTCTTTTTCAGTATCCTTAATTGTTGCATAATTTACTGTTTTTGGCAGTTTTTCAGGTCTTGAACTTCCAAAGCTGTTTTGAGGCCCTAAACGAAGTTGTTTTGGGAAAACCGAGGCAAATAAGTAGCGATGACTAATGTTTTCCACTCAAAATTTGTAGTCATTGGATAGATATTTATAACGAGGTATTGTGTGTGTCAAACGGAGATCTAATTCCAAAGTTACGACCCCGGGAAGTTGATGTACCAATTTACCCAAATGGGGCCCATAGTTTTGGTGCTTCATCTCCTAGGGTTAGGTTTTTTGATGTTTAGGGTTTTCCATTGTTTATAAATAATAAATAGGCCTTCGAGCCTCACTGTAACACTCTTCAGAGGCGTGTAGCTGCCACATTTCTTCTTAGAGATAAGCTAACATCGCCCGAGCTAGTATTATTTCCATTATGTTTGTAAGCACATTTTAGTATTTGATATTAATGAAATGAAGTGTTATTTATGTTGCATCTTTGTATTTATGGTTATTTCTGTAATTTGTTTCGTTCTTGTTTAAGTTTGGATCAATGAGATCCCACATTCATGCTTGGAATATGGCACAGGGGTGACTGGCTGAAAGAAAGATTTGGTTTAGCCATGTCTACGGTCGGGTGGTACGTGGAAGTCTGGAACCTGGTCGGATTTGCCTATGTTTAATAAAAGCTAATTCCTCTTTCTTTTATACTTGCTAATATGTGGATTTAATGGTTGTTATATCCTTGTTATTATCATGTTTTAATGCCAGTTATAAGTATGGTTATATGACTGGTTATTGTCATCGTTATTTCATGTATTTACTTGTAACTAAAAGGATAATGGATGAAAGACCTAATTGATGTCAAAACAATGAAAGGAAAAGGGTTGTGATCCTTCTTGTCAAGTCTCATATGATTTATCAGTCATTTATGCTCATTCTTGTATTCATTTCTTGTAGATTGCATTGATGCCAAGTGTTTGACAAAATGCCAGTCTTGGTTGGGAATGGTCAGGCTTATTCCTGGAGTCATTTTTGATTTGTAACACTTGTTATTATGTAAATCATGGATCCTGAAAGTGTCATTGAGTTCTGGGTAGTGACCTGGGCTTTGGTCCTTAAAAGTGGCTCAGATCTTGGGGACGTTGGCACAACATTGAGTAGAAAAGTCCCTGGACATTGGCACATCATGTTGTGGGAGTGTCTAGAACCTTCTGGACGTTGGCATGTCCATATCATGGGAGTGTCTGAGCTTTAATAGGTATAAAACTCAGTATGACCCAGGGACTGATTACCTGAGAGGTTGGGATGGTTCCTAGGAGTCCTGTTGCTGATGTGGAAGGTCTGTGTGGTGTGTTTATGTCGATTCCACTTCCTTAAGGTGACTTAGGAGGTCAAATCATATCATAGTAACTTCTTGTCACATGTTTACCCCGATTGGCAGGTTACTTGGGTAGATGTGGGAGGAGGGTGTTATAAGGAACATACAAAATAAGATACTCTACTCTCACCTACATGAATCTACTCTTATAGTAAATTATTTTCGAAGGATAACATTTACTTGGGCCCTTAGTGAGGGAGTCAAGTCAAGACTAGCTTTCATATCATGTAAGGAAATGGTTTTATTGAACATTCTTTTTAATCAACTTAATAATACACATATAAATACACAAATGTTGTCTCAAGATAAAAACACTATCTGGGTCCACCAATTGAGAGAATATCTCAATAACACACCAAAATAAGAGCTAACTAGTTGGAGAGAGTTTGTTTAATCCAACTAGATCTAACAACCTCCTCAAATATGAAAACAAACCCTTTTCATAGAGATGAACTCTACCAAATAATAACCAATAATCATAAGAATCATAAATATAATTACACATAAAACAAATATAAATTACATATTCCAACACAAAGAGGCATTTTGAAACCTAGTATGAAGAAGATGCGTAATTCATTATATGCTCAACTTAGATTGATTGTGCCCTATAAAAATAACAACAAAACATTCACCAAACAAAAAAACATTGTTGGCTATAATAAAAAACAAAAATAAATATACATATTTGGTCAATCTTAATTAAAAGCATTACAAAACACTAATTTCCCGAGATTACAATATAGTCTTAAAGATATCTGTAACTCATCATGTTCTTAACTTAGAGTTGACATATGTTATTTAAAACAAAATATTGCACTCAATGTCTATAGTAAGTAACATAATTTTATATCAACTTTTTATAAAAAGAGGGTAAAAAAAAAACAAACTTCTCATACAATCTATATCTATATATGCCATGTATCAATTTTACATAAACATATAAATGATTATATGGAGTTTATATATATATATATATATATATATATATATATATATTGCACATGATTGAGAAAGATCAAAGCTACTGATGTGTAAACCTTTCTTTAAATCTTACACTATAAAAGAGGTATAAAGCTTATAAATTCAAAATTAAAATGAATCTACACTAATATAATGAACAATCACATTAACAAAATTGTACACGTTATTAGTTTATGAATGCCACCTAAAACCGAGTGAGGAATTTTCTGAAAACACATATTAAAGAAAATATTTTTTTTTTCACCTAAAGAAATAGTGCTTGGAGCAACTCTCAGGTGTACATAGTCCTGCTTGAGATTTGGGGACCAAACCTCCCTTCCTAACCGCTCTCAGGTGTACGTAGCGCTACTCGGGATTTGGGAACCAAACCTCCTTACCTAAAACATTGGACCACATCCTTCGGACTACCTATTAAAAAAAATTATAATCTTTTATCTTTTGTCCTTTCTCTTTCAAATTCATTGAAAAAAATTACAACAATTGTATTTTAGAATTAAAAAAAAAATAAAAAAATCTTGTCCCTCTTCTTTATTTAAATCTAGTTTAAATAATTTTTTATTTATTGAAAATTCAAGCAACTTCAAAATAACAGAACAAAGATACACGAGAAAATGATATCATGTTGTAATCCTTCAGGATTATTGTATATAGTTATGATTAGGAAATAGATTAGGTATTTCCAGTATATTTAGTTATTGAGATTTAACTATCTCCCTTCAAATATGATTGTATAAATATGTGCTTCAGTGCTTAATAAAATCATTGCAGAATACTATATTTTTCTCAAGGAAATCTCCAGGCACTTGTAACAGTGGTATCAGAGCAAGGATTCAAAAGAAAATTGAAGTGTTCGGATCGAACTCCATTATTGAAAACCAGGGGAGGAGACGTGCTCGTCCTGACTTGGCAGTCCTGATCTGGCGGAGTAGTGTTGGTAGAGTCGTGTGGAGTGACTGACCTGGCGAAGGAGAAACAGTGGAAGCAGACGTTGGTGGTGCAATGGCGTTGATTGAATGGAAACAAAAGAGTCGGTGGTTTTGGAAACCACCACAACACCACAATTGGTGGGTTTTTAAACCCGATATTGTGCCCCTGTACTCAATCACAGTCACTTGTTTTTTGCACTGAACAGTTTTTGTAACATGTCATGCAGGACCACTGCCCATGTTAAATCTTGGCGAGTGGAGTGACTCTGTGGACCATTGTGTTAGAGAACTTGTGCGACACTTAACTGTCTGTCATCGGACCCCCAGGACCACTGTCACGTTAAAGTTTGGTGGAGGAAGTGTTGATAGGTACCGTAGGTTTGTGCGATATGCACGACAAATAATTGCCACTTTTGGATCGTTGATACCACAATGAATGCCATTTGATTGGATTTTTTTAATGTTGTTTGTTGGATGCGAACACTATGATTTATGACTATGTCTTGTAATTGCAAGGTTCATTGATAGTGATATTCCCAACCTGTCGTGATTACAAGATTGTGAGATGTCGTCGGATTGGTTTAGAATTGATTGATATTGATTTGTAAGTAAATTTGCATCTGGTCGAAACAAAAAGTTTTTTTTTTTAAAGGAGTTCTGTACAATTACGTTTTTTACTATTATTTTATTTGCAAAATATGAATTCTTTGGTATCTTTAGTTCACATTGTTCTGTCTGGAAAGGAAGATTACCAGGAGTGGTATAGAAAAATAAAAAATATATTTATTTTTGATGATCTGCGGGATGGAGTCTGTGAAGGAAAATGAGGTAATGCACCAGAACCACTTGATGAGGAAAAACAATTAGCAATATGGGAGAGTAAGGATAAGAAGGCCTATGCTTTAATTTCCAATTCAGTCTCAGAAGAGGTGACCAAATACATTGTTCAAATTAAAACAACATATGATGCAATACCAAAATTGAAAGAGATTTATGATTCACATTTTGAATTGGAGATAATACAATTATTATTTAGGTTGTTTATTCTAGAAATGAAAGATAATGATCCATTAAAACTTGCTTCTGAAATTAAAGCTATCAATCATGAAATTGAATCTACTGGAGTCAAAGTTGATCTACAACTTACTGCCTTTATAAAAGCTCTTTACCCTAGTTATTCACACTACTTGGAATCTCTCCAAGCTAGTGGGCAATTAAAAGATTTAGATTTTGACAAATTAGTAGGAAAAATTGCATAACAAGAGAAAGCTTTTGGCAAGAAAGAAACATTACATACTTCCAATACTGAAACATTATGTCTTGCTCAAAAAGACCAAAAACCTCAAGAAGGATTTGTCAAAAATACTAAGGGTAGCAGAGGACGAGGTAGGAGGAATTATAGAGGCGAGGCGGGGGGAATAATCAGGGAGATAGACAACAGAATGATAAACACAGATTTTT
Organism: Pinus tabuliformis; assembly: GCA_031772625.1. NCBI lineage: Eukaryota > Viridiplantae > Streptophyta > Pinopsida > Pinales > Pinaceae > Pinus > Pinus tabuliformis. The sequence continues at coordinate 459,152,978 of CM062820.1, forward strand.
TCTAATAAAACAATTGTAAAATGATTTGGATGTGGTAAAATTGGACATACTGCTGCAAATTGTAGAATTCCCCAAGAGAAAATTAATGAAAAAAGAGAACAAATTCTTGAAAATAAAGATCAACTAATTCCAAAAAAATGACAGTCTTCTGAGAATGCACATTATGTTGTTTCCCATTGTAATTTTAACATGGAAGATATATTTAGTACCTCTTTTTATTCATGGCATGACAATTGGATTTTAGACACAAGTGCCACTTTTCATATGACCTTTAGAAGAGAAATTTTTGAAAAATTCAGTGATAATATTGATGGGGTAGTGTATTTTTGTGATAGGTCTCAAATCAAACCATCAAGGGTTGGTTCTATTGAGTTAAAAATTCCTGGACTTGCAGATTATACTTTAAATGATGTTCTTTACTTTCCACAATTCTAAAGGAATTTATTATCTCTTGTACAAATAAGATAGCAGGGACATCCCATTCACATATTTGATGGTAAAGTGGAAATTTGAAGAGCAACTGAAGAAGATAAATTATTAAAGTTGAAAGGTATGTCATCTGTTGCATTAAACTCTAATCATTTGGCTCAACAAAATGATACTTTGTCATCATCTTTATTGTGACATGCACTCTTCAGTCATATTAATTACGAAAGTATTAGAATTATGAGACAACAGGGGATTAAGGGACTTCCAATAGTGCCAAGAAAATTGACTCCATGTAATGCTTGTATATTGGGGAAACATCACAAATAGTGTTTTTAGAATTCTACTTCTAGAGCTACAAGGAAATTAAGTCTCATACATTCATATTTGTGTGGACCTATGCCTGTACCAACTGCTAATGGAAATAAATATGTACTGACTTTTATTGATAATTATACGAGGATGTGTTGGGTTTATCTGCTTAAAGAAAAATCACAAGTTTTTGATGTGTTTAAAAAATTTCATCTCTTGATTACAAATGAAGCTCAACTTAATATTGGTACTATAAAAACTGATAATGGGGGAGAATATACTTCACATGCTTTTGAAAGATATTTGCAAGAGAATGGAATCAAGAACCAAACCACAATACCTTATAATCCACAACAAAATGGTGTTGCAAAATAAATGAACAGAACGTTGCTCAATATGGTTAGATCAATGATGTTTTTTAAGAATGTAAAATTGATGTTTTGGGGAGAAGTAGTGCTCTATGCATCTTATATTAGAAATTGATGTCCTTCCTCTGTCATCAACAATAAAACTCCATATGAAATGTGGTATAATCATCTTCCTGTTGTTCAACATTTTAGAATTTTTGGTTCTCAATGTTATGCTTTGATTCCTAAACAACAAAGAAATAAGTTGAGTGAAAGAAGCAGAAAATGTATATTTTTGGGGTATTCTATGACTTCTAAGGCATATAGATTGTATGATGAAGAGAATAAGAAGTTTATTTTGTCAAGAGATGTAGTTTTTCTTGAATTTGATAAAGATACACTCACTGTTGATAGGCAACTTAATCAGTTAGAGAAGTTTGTGCCTAAGAAATTTTATTATGAATCAGATAATATTCTTCCACATCCTGAAGGGGGATTCCCATATTAGATCTGTCTATGGATTTTCTTTGTCTCAATGATGATAATCAGTCTGTGGATTTTCCTTCTCTCAATGATGATAATCAGTCTGTGAATTTTCCTTCTCTCAATGATGATAATAATTTTGCTGCTAAAGAGAAATTGGTTGATGCAAATGTTTCTTCAGGGACAACAACAGGGACAAAGACAATAAGAACTGTGAATATGGCATAAAGTAATGAAGAGTATGTTTCACAAGATGAGTAACTTCCTTTACAACCTCTATGAAGATCAACTCATATTGGAACATTTCTAAGGAAATATGATGAGTTTGAGATTGGGAGTTCTGCAAGTAATTATTCTCATTATGAGTTTAATTTTTCTATTGATTGTAAACCTCCTTGTTTTGAAGAAGCTACTAGTTATGATCAGTGGAAAGATGCAATGTAAAAGGAATATGATGCTCTCATAAAAAATGGCATGTGGAGGCTGGTGGATCCTCTTGTTAGCATCAAACCTATTGGTTGCAAATGGGTTTATAAAACTAAGTATAAAGTTGATGGTTCACTTGATAAGCACAAGGAAAGACTTGTAGCAAAGGGATATGCATAGAAAGAGGGTGTTGACTACACAAAGACATTTTCTCCTACAACTAAATGGGGCACTATTAGATCTCTATTTGCTATTGCAGCTTAGAAAGAATGGAAAATTCATCATTTGGATGTTAAAACTGTTTTTTTAAATAGGGATTTGAAAGAAGATGTTTACATGTTTCAACCTTAAGGTTTTTCAGTTAAAGGGAAAGAACAAAAGGTATGCAAATTAATGAAGTCTTTGTATGCCTTGAAACAAGCACCACGTTAATGGTATGATAAGCTAATTGAACATCTCCTAAAGTTAAATTATAAGCATTTTGACATAGATGATGCAACTCTTTTTCTTAAAAAAATTAGAAGATCAATTGTGTATGTTGATGATTTTTTTTTTTAAATTTTAAGTTTAAAGTGTGTTTTATATTTAAAAACATATTTTAAATTAGTCTAGATCTATTTTAATTTCAAATTTTATGAAGAGAAGATCAAATAGTATACATATCAACGGATTTGATTCCTCTTGATACTTAGTAGATTTGAAATTAAAATAAATCTAACCTGATTTAAAATATATAATTTACTTAATTTTATTTTAATTATTACTATTTATTTTATTTTTTTTAATTTTACCGGGTACAAATGTTTAACATCTCCTATGAAAAATTATATTTGAGAATTCCATTGAAAAAAACAAAAACGCCTGTTAGTTAGGCTGCTCCATATGTGGCTACTCCAAAACATATGGAAGCTAAATATTTGTGAAATGTCGATTTCATTCCCAGTCCTCTGAATGGTCCATCCAGGGTTGGAATTTCAAAACAGAATCACCCGTCAAAATTGACGATTTTCACACTTTCCCAGCCCGTTTCTTAATATCAAGTAAAAATTTTAACGGCTTTGTGAAATTTTGAACTATATTTGACGAGAAAATCACCCCATAACGAGAAAATTACCCGTCAAATTCTATCCCTAGATCCATCCCTGCCTGTAAAGATCCCACCAATCATGCCCCGATTGAGGGAAGTACATCAGAAATCGTTATCTTTGAAAAATTCAATATTTATTGCAAGCGAATCTCAGAAGTACTGGTGAGATCAACGGTTCCTTACAGTCCAAGACAAGCAGTTCATTTTACAAAGAGATGGTTAGGTTTTAAGAAGGCAAGAGCACGAAGTGCAGGGTTCGAATCCGAGTGGAATTGCAGAGGTGGAATTTTGATAGAGCCGAGGGCATGATAGGAAAGGAGACAATATATTTTTGTTCGGTGAATAAATTAGATTTTGTGAAGCATCGGATTTTTGGAGTTATTTTTGTATGATTTTTTAGATTTTGAATTAGGTTAAATTTTGATTTGTGTTATTTAAATTGGTTTTTTTGACTATATATACAGATTCAGTATTCTGAAAATTTGGGCATTTGATTATGCAAGGATTACCCATCAAATTTGTAATTTCAATAAATTCTAGTTAGATTTTATAAAAATTAAACCAGAAAAATCCATCAAAAAAACTTCCAAAAATCTCACTAAAACAATTCCTTCAAAAACTGAAAACCTAGAAAACCAGTACATGCAATTCAGATCTCTCTATTTTGTCTTGGCCTTATTGTCTGTTTCTTTGCAATTTTGCTGTTTATTTTGTCTTGGCCTTATTGTCTGTTTCTTTGCAATTTTATTGTTTGTCTGTCACGTCACAGGGTGTCACACCCCCAGGCTGACGGTAGTCTTTCAACCGCTCTAGGCGAGGTGCAGCACCACCGAACACTTTCTTTTCACCAATACTTATGTTCGTGGACTACGCCTAACCACTTATCCTACTTAGTTTGTGTTTCGCAACCAAGTATTATTAATGTTTCCTTTATACCAATGAACACCCATACACATTTATTATCATCAACAATTATACATGAAGAACACAATTGCACAGTATAAAGGGAGGGGCAACTCCCTAAACAATGAGTTTGCCCGATAATATATTATACAGTCTTTCAATATTACAATGCTTTACAAGTATACTTGGAAACACCAAGTTTCATACTTAGCCAATTTTACAATCTTGTCACACCTCCGGGCGACAACCAAGATTTCCTTGCCCAAGGCAGGCGGGCGCGCCCTCACACGAGCTGCCTACCACACTTCACAACTGAACCTTGTCTTCGTGCACGACGGGTAGGTGACTCCACCAAGTCACCAAGGCACCCTCTTCGCACAGCCGACTTCACCTACGTTCCACCGTGCACCCGGCTTCACTGCATTCCACCGTTCTCCAACTTCGCACCGGCGGGTGACTCACCAAGTCTCCACCGTTTACCCTTGCACGACGGGCGGGCGCTCACCCAAGCTACCAAGACACCTATGCCAAGTCTCACCCAAAACCAAGCTGTGTGCTACCTTCGTGCAGCCTTGCCCAAGAACGGGCGCATCACCAAAATCTGCGCCTTCCTATCTTGCTGCGTCCACCTCTTAGATCTGCGCACTTCTTTACATGATGAGCGAAGTTGTTGTGTTGAGCGATGGTGGAAATGACCTCCACGCATCACCAATATATATGAGTGGCAAGGCAAGGTCGTAGCTGCCCAGCCAACCTACCCACACCCTCACTCTATCGCAAATACATGAGTCGGCCTTGCTACTTTTGTAGGTCGGCCGTGGGTTGAGCGTTCATGCTCCCCATGCCTTATAAAACCATCGCTCTCCTCTTTTATGTGCTCGCATTAATACATAACGCCTTCGCACGCCAAGTTGAGCTCGTTCCTTTCTTCGTTTGTCATCGCACTTCATGCCGGAGCGCGCCCAAGGACTGCAGGTCCTTACACAGAGAGTTGGGTGGACGGCGAAACGAAACATATAATTAATTAAGAATTACGATTAAATGATGAAAACATTCTCTATTAATGCATATTTTTGTTTCAATCATAGATATGTGTGGATTTAGGTTGAAATATTGCAAAGCTTGCACATATATTTAAAGGGAGGGAAGAATTGAAAGCTTATTCTTGTGTAAAGATTTGAAGTAAACCCATCATTATATGAAGTCAACAAATAACTCAATGAATACCACTTAGGTTTATATAACAAATTAACTCAATGAATAGCATTTATGTTGTTCTAACAAATTATCTTTTCATCATAAAAGAAGTATGACAACAATATTGATACAATCATGATTCTCAAAGTAAATCTTCACCATAGTATTAGTATTAATATAAGAAAGTTTTTTTCAACATTTAATTTCTCCAAAAGTGGCTTCATATATATCACTTGTTAACTTCATATTGAGTATGGAAGGTATTACACATCTTCCTCATATTAAATAACACACTAAAAAAAATAAAAAAAATAATGTGAATATCTAAATATTATTTTGTTATTAATATTTTTTGAAATGTTACATGTAAATTTTATGCTAAGGATTAAGGGAATTATACATCTTCTGAAATGTAAGTATATACGAAGCTCTCATAAAAAAGAAGAAGAGGTCATATATTAATAAGAAACAAGAGCATTTTCTTCATCTTTCTAAAGTTGTGCCTATATACAAAGCTCTCATAAAAAAGAAGAAGAGGTCATATATTGATAAGAGACAAGAGAATCTTCTTCATCTTTCTAAAGTTGTGCCCAGGAAGTTTTGACAGCATGTGCTTGTTCAAAAATAAAAAAATAATCATTTGATCCCCTTAGAGAATTGTGACATCTATCATAATATGTTTTATGACTCTTCGGACACCATGGACACCATCGTAAACACTCATATTAAGGAAGATATATTTTCTCTAGAAGATGTTGAGTCTAAGATTAATAAGCTCGCTAATGGGAAAGCTAAAGATATTGAAGGATACCAAGCTAAAATATTTAAAATGGGAAGGTCTATCCTCATTCCTCATCTCCACAAGCTTCTCAATTTGGCAGTAAAGCATGGTTTCCCTAAGCCTTGGACGCAAAGCCTTATTGTGCCTATCTTTAAAAATGGGGACAGAAACGTCCCCTCTAACTACATGGCCATTATGATTAGCCAAGACTTAGCCAAACTTTATGGGTTCATTTTGGAAAAGAAGATTAGCCTTTGGCTTGAAATCCATGGTAAAAGAGCTAAAGGGCAAGTTGGTTTTAGGAGACATCACTAGACTATTGACCATCTTGTCACTCTCAGGATCATTTTCAAGGAATGTCGTAATAATATAGATGATCTCTTCAGTTCTTTTTTGGAATTTAGAAAATCCTTTGATAATGTTCCTTGGGATAAGCTTTGGAATAGACTTTAGGAGATAATGGTTCCCCCTGAGTTGAGGATTATTGTGATCCACCTCTACGAGACTATTGTTGCCAAACTTAAGACCAACGAAGGGTGGTCTAAACATATTAAATGCAATATCGGGGTTAAGAAAGGGTGTCCCTTATCCCCTACCCTTTTTGGCATTTACATCAATAAGCTAGAGGAGTGTTTGGAAACTGCGGGTTGTAAGGGCATCGAGCTTGTTGGTATAATCCTTTGTCTTCTCCTTTATGCAGATGATATCATTCTTCTTTCTAGAAGCCATGATGACCTAGACAAGCAGCTTAAGACTCTGCATGATTAATGCTCTAAGATGGGTAAGACAGTTAATACTGACAAGATTAAAGTCATGATAATTAAATCCAAAAAGATCACCAGTGTTAATTTCATGTATGATAACAATTTCTTAAAATGGGTTTCTTCTTATAAATATTTGGGTATTGGCATTCCGCATCACCTCAACTGGAATTATAACATTGAGAAAAGGATTATTGGAGGCTGGAAAGCTTATTATGAGCTTGAAAACAATTATAAGTAGACCGATCTTGTGTTTGGAGTAAAAAATGGTTCCTTTTTTAGACTCTTGTCACCCCCATTGTCTTATACGGATGTGAATTTTGGGGTTGCGGTGTATCTAGAGAGTCACAGAGAAAGATTGAGATGATTGAAAAGAAAATCATAACCTACAACCTCAAGATCAAGGGAAATACTCCCTATCATATCCTCTTGATCGAAGCTAACCTTTCCCCCATTGTAAGCATGACTATGTTTAAGTATATGATGTATAAGAAGAAGCTTTACAACATGGAATCTAAGAGGCTTCCTAAATTTGCTTCTAACTTTAGTCAAAACCCCCACTTCCACCTCAAGTGTGGGTGGCATAAGGATGCCCAATCTTGGCTCAACCATTGGGGGATAAAGGAGGAGATCATCGTGGGAAGCAAGGATTGTATCAAAGATTCTATTACCTCCAAATTTAAGGATAAGTTATGGGATGATAAGGATTTGGAGGGTTAAAGGAAGCTAAGATATTATAAGGAGGTGATTAAATCCACCCTTGATAACCATAATTATCTCTCTGTTTTGACCAACACTAAGAAACAAATGAGCATCGCTAGGATAATAACTAATTCTCATGAGCTTCGAAGTGAAACCGGGCAGTGGTTTTACTCCCAAGGCTCCCTAGGAGAATAGAATATGTCAACTTTGCGGTACTAAGAAGGTGGAAGATGAAAAACACATACTTTTAGATTGTTTGGCTCTTACTCACATCCGCTCTCATTTCCCTAACATCTGCCACATTTCCAAAATTCTTAACTTGTTAAGTCAGCGCAACTATAGTGATCTTTGAGCTCTTCTTTCCCTTCTTTTTGATCATAAAAATAAGATTTTGAATAATTGCAATTAAATTCTTTTTTTTTCCTTCTTAAGGTCCGATAGAACACATTGGTCTTAGTGGATGTTAATCATCATCATATAAAAAACTCATATCAATGAATTAAAAAATAATTAATTTCAATTATATATGTATATAAACAGTTGATATAAGTCAAAGGAACTTAGCTCAAGTGGTATGGTTCACGATTTGTGTCCCAAGTAGAATTGGTTCAAGTCCTCGAAGACATGTTAGCCCATGTGGAATTTATGAAATAATTATACTAATGGTGGAATAGTTCCAGTCATTTCTACAAAGTTACCAATTGTTCCTAGTGGAATGTACTCATTACTATTTAAAGAAAAAGAAAAAAAAGAGGGTTAGCTTAATTGGTTGAGGTTTATTGCTAAAGCACCTTGCCATTGGTAGGTCAAATCTTAATTTTCCTTGATGCCCTCAGGGTTAGGCTTTGATGAGTTTGACTGGGATAGTGAAAACCCGAGAGTACTTCTGCACATTTTGTTGATAGTAAACTAGGTAAATCGACCCTAATTAAAAAACATCACCCCAAGGGAACCGAAGAGACTTAAAATAATCGAACACCAACACACACACACACATATGGTTGATATTGAAATTAACGTATCAAATTTTAAGTATAATTATTTATTTATTTTTATTTTTATTTTTATTTATTTATTTTTTGTTTTTTGTTTTTATTTTTTATTTTTTATTTATTTTTATTTTAATTTTTCTAATTTGAAATTATTTAACAAAAAAAATGAATAAATTACAAGGATATGTTTAATATAAATAGTGTAAAAAATAACAATTATTCATTTTGACTAAAAATAAATTTAATTAACACCATTAACATAAATTATATTCCAACCTAGATCCAGCTTAACCCCCGATCTATCAAGTGTGAAGAGGGATCAAATCTCTCTAGGTGCAAACTTGGGGAAAGGTTTGCACCTCAAGATATTTGATCCCTCTCAGTGCTTGATAGATTCGGGGTTAAGATGGATCTAGGCTGGTTTTAGTTGTGTGCGGTCATACAAAATTTGTTGAACATCTAATTATTTTGATCATTTTAAATATGCTAAATATGTCTAAGATTAATTTGGTCAATTTAATTTTAAATTTTTTTAGTTATCTCAGTTTGTTGAGATGAGAGAGACTGTTAGTAACTTGAATGATAAAAAATGATGAAATAAAAATTTTGAGTGCAAAGTGACAATGTAACAATGTTGAATGATAGAAAATGTGAATAATAAGAATATAGTCAATTACAAACAATCTTCATTGTGATCAATCTGAAACTATTTTCTTCTAATGTTCCTATTGTCACACCTATTAATTTTTCCATTCTCTCATATCAATCATATGAAACCAACAGTTGAAATCATAGACCATTCAAATATTTAACTCGAGCTATTGTAGTAAACATCATACCTTGCCTCTGTCGCTCTCCAATATTAATAGTAGTTTTCTCCAAAGTCAATCAGTGTGACTTATGGAGTGTTAAACCCCAAATAATTCTCAATGGTAGTTATTTTCTATTACCACGTTTGAATGAAAAGTGATTAAAAATGTTGAATGATGGAAAATGGGAATAATAAGAATGTACCCAATTACAAATAGTCTATAGTTCGTGAAGAAAACATTTCAGGTAAGTGAACATCTTATTTAGGATGAAAATCCAAGTATTGCATTTATGGTTGAATTACTGTAACACATAAGTCAATGCAAGTCATGAATAATTTTTTTGTGCTTACACAGAGAGAGAGTGTGTATGTTTTGGGGGTGAGAAGGAGAGACAAGGGGGGATAGAGATATAGATGGAGGGGGGGAGAGAGGGAAGAAGAGAGAGACAAAGAAAGGGAGGGAGTAAGAGATATAGATACGGAGAGAGAAGTGTTAGAGAGAGAGAGAGAAGAGGAAGAGAGAGGAGGGAGGGGAAAAGGGAGAGAGAGAGAGATAAAGAAGGAAAGATAATGGGAGATAGAGATATAGATAAAGGGGGCAGAAATGTGCTTACACTGAAATCAATGCACACTATTAATCTAATTACTTTGAAATTAATGTACATCATACATCTAGTTGCATCAAATTAGAAATCAACATCTACACTGAAATTAATGCATCTAGTTCAAACCATCAAATAGGATTAGAAATCAACATCTACACTGAAATCAATGCATCTAGTGCAAGCAATCAAATACGATTGGAAACCAATATCTACACTGAAACCAATGCATCCACTTCAAGCAATCAAATAGGAGTAGAAATCAACATCTACACTGAAATCAATGCATCTAGTGTAAGGTATTAAATTGGATTTAAAATCAACATCTACAATGAAATCAATGCATCGAGTGTAAGCGATCAAATAGGATTAGAAATCAACAACTACACTGAAATCAATACCTCTATTTTAGTGAAAAAACAAAATATTCATGACTTTCTAGATCTAACTTCTATGTATGTATTTGTCTTTGTGTGTCTCTTTATTCTTCCCTCTCTCGCTACCTTCCATTCTATGCATATCTCTGTCCCTCTCTCCTCCTCTCTCTCCCCTCCCTCTCTCCCATGTTTCTCTCTCTCCATCTCTCCCTCTCTCCCCTATTTCTCTCTCTCTGCCTCTCCCTCTCTCCCATGTTTCTCTCTCTCCGCCTCTCCCTCCCTTTCTCTATCTTTCTCTTCTTCCCTCTCTCCCCCTACCATCTATATCTATACATCCCTCCATGTCTCTTTATTTGTATCTCTATCTTAGCTCCCTAAACACATCTCTCTCTCTCTCTCTCTCTCTCTCTCTACATTGTCTCTCTATCTCATCCCCCAAACATACACTCTCTCTCTCTCCCTCCCTCTCTCTCTCTCTCTCTCTCTCTCTCTCTTCCACTTCTCTCTCCATATCTATCTCTCTTCCTCCCCGCCTCTGTTTGCCTCTCTTTTGCTCTCTCTCCCCCCTCCATCTATATCTCTATCTCCCCTTGTCTCTCCTTCTCATCCCCAAAACATACACACTCTCTCTCCATCTCTCTTCCCCTTCTCTCTCTCTCTTTCTCTTCCCCTTGTCTCCCTCTCCCTCTCTCTCGCTCTCCTCTCTCCCTTGTCACTCCCTCTCCCTCTCCATCTTTCTCTCTCTACTTTTCTTCCCCTTCCAACTCCATCTCTCTCCCCCCCTCTCTCTCCTCTCTCTCAAGTCCTTTCTCTCCCACCTCCCTCTGCCTCTCCCCCACATCCCACACACACTCTCTCTCCACCCTCCAACTCTATCACTATCTCCCTCCTTCTCTCCTTTCTCTCCCCCTCTCTCCCCCCTCCATATCTACGTCTCCATGTCCCTCTCTTCCCCTTCTTTCCCTATCTCTATCCTCTCCTTTTCTCTCTCTTCCCTTGTCTCCTCTCTCCCTCATTCCATCTTCATCTCTCCCTTGTCACTCCCTCTCTCTCTCCACCTCTATCTCTCAATGTCTTTGTTCTTCCCTCCCTCTCTTTCCCCCTCCAAATCCATCTCTCTCTCCCCCCCTCCCTCTCTCCTCCTCTCTCCCTGCTCTTCTCTCTATTCTTTCCCCTCTCTCCCTATCTCTCCCACCTCTATGTCTCTCTCCCCCACTCTATTCCCCCTCCATCTCACTCTCTCTCTTAAATATGATCCCATTGTATTGTATTTAAGAAAGTATCTAAAAAAAAAAAAACATAATTGGTTGTAAAATATTAAACCTATATTTTGGATCAATCATGTCAAAGAAAATACAATAATAAAAAACTTAAAAGAATCATGCACTATCTTTCCTCTATCATTGTTAGTCACTTTGTTTTCTCTCTTCGCTTGGATCCTTGGTTAAGATGCATATATCCTGGTTCTTTATAATATTATTTATATTATATAGATTTCACATATGTATATATACTAGTATAGATCCATTTTAAATACTGATTTAACATGAGTCGAGAGGGATCCAATTTTTTCACCTGCAATTTTTTTATGAGCTGACATTATTTAAATATTTTGTATAGTTATTTAATTGTTTTTACTTTTATACTTTTAATTTTTTTAATTTTTTTTTGGCACAAAATTTCAACTTTGATGACAAACACACAGACCAGAGAGAGGAGTATTTGTAGTAGTCGTGAGGATGAAGGGTTTAAATATACCTCAAAAGGTAATTATAGTTTTTTTGCTTTTAGATGTAATTAATTTTTTTTTTTATAAAATTAAATTAAAATAAAGTATTTGTGAAATATTTAGATTTTGAAATAAGTTATGGGTTTTGGGCATGTGGTATTGATAAGTCATGGTATTGGCCCATAATATTGTAAACAACCTATTGAGAAGTTAATGAATATTCATGATTAAAAATCTTCTTATATTGTAAATATTTAATTTTTATCAGCTTATTAATTAAATTTAAAGATAATTATGGAACCCACACATCTAACATCTTACATCTAATACCCACACACCTATCTTACACTGGATTGTAAAGCACCTCTAAATACAATTACAACTACTTCATATGCAAGATAGATGGATAGATAGGGTATGTTTTTTGTTTTATTAAAAATTAATATAGATAATTTATTTTTTTTAAATAAAATGAAATTTTATTTAATATATATTTTAAATTTAAATTATTTGAATTTTTAAATAATTTTTTTAATTAAATAGTACAAAATTTAATTAAAATATATTTCTTTTAAATTTAAATTATTTTAAAAATTTATAATAATTTTTTTAATTAAATAAAATTATTTTTTTATAAGGGATTTTTATATATTTTATGATTTTAAATTTCTAGTTTATTAATATACATCTATAAAATGGTGTAGTAAAAATTATGTTTATTTTTTTTTTAAATGTTAATTTTTATTTTTAATATGAGGATGATGTTTAGATTTAGTTTATCAAATTATAAGAAAGTAAGGATGAGTTAGAAAGATAGGAAGATTGATATTTTAACAAGTATATATGTTAATACAAAAAATTGTTTGTGAATTTTTTTTTTCCTAATTAAAAATTGAAATTCAAAGTTTTAATTCATTTTACGTATAAAGTGCCTAATTTATTTAAAATATGTTATTATTAGTTATTTTTAAAAAATACAAATTACTTTTAATACAACTTATTGGTTATATTCGATTATTTCTACTTATTGCATTGAAAGAGACTTTTTACAATCTAATCTGATGAAGTTGTGCACTACAGTCACATTTTTAACATGAGTTGAGGTATGATGTTTTTGTGACTAGAGGTGCTTTCTATAGCCAAATATGAGGAAAATGTGTAATTCCTTCCACATTCAACATGGAGTTGACACATGGATTTACAATAAAATTATTTGAATGTCACCATAAATAAAATATTTCAATGACCACGTTAAATAAAATAATTTTAATATAACTTTTGATATAAAGAGAGAAACTAATTGAAAGTAAACAAATTCTTCTTTTTTGTTTTTGTAATCTGATACAAAATTTTCTATTAATAACAAAAAGGATTACATTGAGTACATCTAGTTAACATCAGACCAAAAGAACTAACCTAGGAGATCATGCCTCCAACCAGGTATGACATACCATGCACCTTTTCTACCTATAAATATATATAAAAATATCCCTTCTAATATAAAAAAAAAAAAAGTGTTCAGGGGTTTTCATATTTTCCCCTTTCTCCAATGGACATCTACCCATCCTATAGATTTATCAGTTATAACTGAGGATAATGCCACATCTTCATTTTTCAAAGAAATTTCCATCACTACAACCTCCTCAGAGTGCAGGACATCCCTCTTACTATATGAATGATCAAACTCATGAGGTCGTTTCTGCCCACTGGTTGTAGCCACGATTAATGCTAATGAATTTTCATTCTCCATAGTGAGAGGATTCTTTTCCACTAAGGACAGAGGCAAATTGACCTCCGGCTGCATAAGATCTTGCGAGGCTGAAGAATCAGGGAATGCCTTTTCCTGCTGATGGTTTTTCTTCTTATTACTTGTTGTGTTCATGACGCTTGAAGTTGCCTTCTGATCACGTCATCCACGGTTGGGTTTTCGTGGCTCCAAGGATCTTGACACCCCTTTAGAGGTAGGGAAAGCACTTTGAAGATGCCCATGTTGTTGACAATATCTGCATCTAAAGTTGTGTTTTCATAGTTTAGAGGTTGATGATGTTCCTTGCCACCCCATTTTAGAATGATTTTATCTAAGAGACCTACACTTAAATCCAGTTCAACACAGATGTAGACAAATGGGATGAACCCATTAACTAGTCTCTCACTGTCTATTTTGACAAAGCATCCAATAGTGTTTCCAATAACGTCGAGGAAATCCGGTCGAATCCACTGGAGGGGTAAGTTTTGGAGTCTTACCCATACTGAAGTGGGTAGATTATTCATGGAGAATGGTTTGAACTCTGTAAACCATGGTTGGATTGAGAGTCCCACATGACCCCAAAACCAGGGACCCTGGTAAAAAATCCTTTGCTTATTTGCAAGATCCTTAAAGACGATAACAAAATAACCTTTTGAACAAAATAGAAAATCTAAGTTCTGCGTCCAATTTTGAAAAACCCAATTCCTAAGGGCAGAAGGCAAGGGCTAGAATTCATTAAAACGACAAATGACCACATGCTGAATATAAAATTGAATCTTTATCATGGTGAAGAGCTCATTCATCTAGAGCGTTGGAGCTTCCAATGAATGTTCAACCTCAAAGGCCTAATTTGCAAGTGCCTTCGAGGGTTAGGAGCTAGAGCCTAAATTGAGAGCATCTTTAAATGAGAGGGGTTTAGGGGCAAAGGATGCCCCATTTCCTTGGACACCTCCTCGCACTCTGACAATGAGAGAGATAGAGACATCCTTCTTGATGCTATAATCCCTCAAAGCATTTTTCAAATTTATTTGTCTCCCCTCATAAAGGAGTCTCATACTTCTCGTTGGAATACCTAGCAGCTTAGAAATTTTGTCTACAAGTGAAGATATAGCCTCCCATTAATAGACCCCAAGGCACAAACACTTTCTAAATAGTGTTTTAGCAAAAAATGGGAATTTATGGGCCTTAAAATCACCAATACCATCCAACGATTAGATGGCATGAGGATCTAGAACCAAAGGAACCCCCTTGGGCACCAAGTAAGACAGGGAACTTGTGCCAAACAATTCACCGACAAGCCCACGCCAATCATGAGGAGTCTGGTCATAAATTTCTAGAATCATAGACCCATAGTAACTCTCTAATTCACACTATAAAGAAGATATGTAATTCCTTCAATATTTGATATAGAGTTGAAATTACATTTAAAAAAAAGTATTAATAACAAAAAAATAATTAGATGTGAACTATAAATAAAATATGCAATGTCCATTATAATTGAAACATTTCAATATATAAAAAGAGAGAAGGACAAAGATGTTTTCCATAAATAAAAAAATTAGTTGAATGTCCACCATAAATAGAATTTTTCAATATTCATTTTAACTAAAACAATTTCTTATTTTATTAATAGGAATTATGTACTTTGGGGTTTTAATTTGGATGTGTTTATTTGGGGAGCGAAGCGAAGCGAAAGCGACTAGGGTTACAGTTTGCTGAAGAGGTTTTTCTCCATGGATGAGCGCAGAGGAGGGAGCTCCACTCCCTCCTTCAAGGAGGCTGTGGTCAATAAGGGCAAGAAACCTCTGGAAAAGGGCAGAGGTACTGCTGAGGAAGGAAGAAGAAACAGGGAAGAGGAAACAGAAGGTACCAAATCGAAGGAGAATGATAGCACAAAAGACAAGGAGGAAAATGACAAAACATAGGGAACTAAAGACAAAAATTAGAAGGGTACGTGTAAACCCAAAGCTGAAATCACTCCTAGAGTAGTTTTAAATGATCCAGCGCTGCAGGAGCACAAGGATCACATGCGGACTTATGCAATCATTTGCAAATTCATGGGATTATGGCCCACTGAAAAAGCTTTACAAACATGGATCAGATACCACTAGAAACCCAAAGGGGGCATTGATCTTCATCTGGGATCCAAGGGATTCTTCACTGTGGTGTTCACTAACATTGAAGACAAAGACAGAGTGTTTGAAGGCGGGCCCTACTTCTATGCAACAACAGGGCTCTATATGCGGCCATGGATGATGAACTTTGTACTGGAGCGGGAAACTTTTACCTCAGTCCCGGTTTGGGTAAGACTCTATTCTCTACCACTTGATTATTGGCAAATAGAATCACTAGCTGCCATAGGCAATAAGTTAGGAAGGTTTGTCAAAGCTTCTGAAGCCACAAGGAGGGGAAAATACACCTCCTTTGCAAGGATATGTGTGGAGATGGATCTATCCGGAGCTCTTCTGGATGAGGTCATCTTGGAGGTTTTTGATGAGGAATGGGTGCAGATAGTAGACTACGAGCATATTCCATTTAGATGTTGTAGATGCCATGAACATGGGCACCTTCTAAGAGACTGCCCTCTCAGTAAAGCAGAGAACAAAAGCAAAACTAACACAATGAAAGACACTGACAACTTTCACAAAGTAGTACATAAAGGAAAAAGTGGCAAAAAAGGGCCAAAGCAACACCAAAATGAAGGACAAAAGGTTAGTCAGAACCAGTTCCAAGTACTTGAAGAGGATGAAGAAATAGCAGTAGAAGATCAAGCAATGAATGAAGGTTATGAGAAGAAGGAGAAGGAAGAAGATCGTGATCAGACACAGGAAAATGAAAAACAGAAAGGGATCATGATGAGTGATACAGAACTGGAAATGGATCAGGAAATGACCCAAAGTGAGATGGAAATGGAAGACAATGAGCTACAGGAGATTCTTGACAGAGAAAACCTGGATCTAGAAGGGTTCTTGATTCAGGGAACAACTGGCGGGGTAGAATCACTACCACAAGAAGAGTTTAATCGAATACAACAGTTATTCTTATGGAAAACTCAGGCAAAGGGTTTGGAGGGAGTAAACAACATTGAAAGACAGAGGAATGAAGGTGTGAAAACAGTGAAAATGACTTCGGGGTTAGCACCAAGAAATCCAGGAAAAAAAAGAGGCAGGAAAAAGTAGAATGAGCTACTAATGGAATGTGGAAAGATTATGATAGACTCAGGTAAGATGAAAGATCTAACAAGTTACTCCTTTACCAATCTTTAATTATGAAATTCACAACCTGGAATATTAGAGGACTAGGAAGCAAGAGAAAACAGAGAATGGTGAATAATAGAATGAAACAGGCAGCTTCGGATATAATTTTCGTCCAAGAAACGAAATGTTCCATTCAAAAGTTAAGGCAAATCCATAGTAAATGGCTCAGTAGATTTGAGTTTTTAGAAGTTAAAGCAGAAAATACTGTAGGGGGTATCCTTACTCTCTGGAATCCCCAAAAAATTGGAATAATTGATGTGGAGGCATCGAGGAATTATTTATCAGTGGTTATTAAGCTTGTAGGAGAGAGGGACACTTATTTATTCACGAATGTTTATGGCCCTCAAAGGTTAGATGACAAACTCAGGTTTTTAGAATCCTTGGTGGATCTCCGGGTTAGACATACTAGAATACCTTGGGTCATGGGAGGGGACTTCAATATGATTAGATCTCTCTCGGAGAAAAAAGGGGGTACAAGAGCTCTAAATAAAGACTCATCAGCCTTCCAAATCTTTTCAGATAACATGAAGCTTGTTGACGTTGAAACAAACAATGGCCTCTTCACATGGAACAATAAAAGAGGAGGGGATTCCTAGGTAGCCCCCAAGTTAGATAGATTCATGATCTTTGAGGATCTCATGCTTATAGATAAGGAAATAATAGCAGGAATTCTTCCTTTTGGAGGCTCAGATCACTGGCCGGTTCAAATGGAGATCAAGGGCATAGGTACCCCAAGAAATGGACCTTTCAAATTTGAAAATATTTGGCTTTCTCACCCAGAATTCATCAGCAACATTGAAAAATGGTGGGCAGAAGATTTGCAGATTCAGGGATCAACAATGTTCCTGCTACACAAAAGATTAAAGCACATCAAGCTGAGGCTAAAAGCTTGGAACAAGAATGAATTTGGTAATATTTTTGCAGGAAAGATATTTGTGGAAAAGAAAATTCAGGAGCTCAACCAAGCTTTGATCAAGGAAGGCTTTGATAAGAATAAAAATGATCAAGTAGAGAAGCATCATCAAGAATGGGAAAATTTGTGTAAACAAGAGGAAATTTTTTGGAGACAAAAATCTAGAGTTCAATGGCTAAAAGAAGGAGAGCGTAACACAAAATTTTTCCATAGATCCACTATTGCGAATAGGACTCACAACAGGATCTCTTCGATCAAGGACAAGGATGGGCAGATACATCAATCCCATGAGGAGATAGAAGCAGTGTTAGTTAAGCACTTCCAAGGTATTTCCCAGGAAAACATTTTAGTAAGGGAACCTTTCATCAAGGAC
Source organism: Pinus tabuliformis (assembly GCA_031772625.1). Taxonomy (NCBI): domain Eukaryota; kingdom Viridiplantae; phylum Streptophyta; class Pinopsida; order Pinales; family Pinaceae; genus Pinus; species Pinus tabuliformis. Next base: position 459,171,204 of record CM062820.1, read on the forward strand.
TTTACCAAACATATCCCTAAGTTGGTATCCAGAGAGGATAACTGTAATCTTAACAGACCTGTAACTGAAAAGGAGGTTAGTGAGGTCCTCAAGGAAATGCAAAACGGCAAGGCTCCAGGTCCGGATGGTTTCAATGTGGATTTCTTCAAAGCTTGTTGGGATATTGTCAAAATGGATATTTTAAGAGTAGTGGAAGATTCCAGGCTAAGTAGAACTATTTTGAAGGCACTTAATACCTCCTTCATCTCCCTGATTCCAAAACAGGATAATGCTCAAACTTTAGAGAGGTATAGGCCCATTTATTTATGCAATGTAGTTTACAAGATAATTTCCAAGGTCGTGGCCAATAGACTCAAACCTTTGCTGCCTACACTTGTTTTGGGGGAACAATCTGGTTATGTGGAAGGTAGACAAATACTAGATAACATCATTCAATCTCACAAGGTGGTTCACTCGTTAACTAGTGAAAGGAAAGTAGGTATGATCATGCAATTGGATATAGCCAAAGCATATGATAAAGTGAACTAGACATATATCAAGAAAGTGCTAACAACGTTTGGATTTGATCATAACTGGGTCAGATGGGTAATGGCCTTGGTGACTTCCTCCAACTTTTCAATTCTAGTTAATGGCTCTCCCTTTGAAATTTTTCTTCCTTCAAGAGGCCTCAGACAGGGAGATCTGCTCTCTCCTTTCCTCTTCATCCTCATGATGGAAGGACTGGGTCGGTCCATTAAGCATGCTAGAATAACGGGCAAAATTCAAGGACTCCAACTATCGGAGAATGGTCAAGTTCTGACTCATCAACAATTTGTAGATGATACCATGTTACAGGGAATTCCCACAGTCAAGGAGGCGCTAGCATACAAACAAATTTTGAATGACTTTGCTATGGCAACAGGTATGGAAGTCAATCTTTCCAAATCAAAAATATTTTTCTTTAACACCCATATAGCCATTCAGAGAAATGTCTCCAGAATTCTTGGCTTTCAAAGAGAGTCCCTCCCCTCTAAGTACTTGGGAATTCCTCTAATGGCTAAACCTTTGCACAAGAGAATTTGGGAACCATTAATCATCAAGATGCAAGATAAGGTCAGGAAATGGACCTTCAGGTCTTTAAATCTGGCTGGTAGACTGGTTCTTACAAAAGCGGTGCTCCAAGCTATCCCAGTCTTTATGCTATCAGCTCTCCCAGCTACTAAAGGAGTCTTACAGCAATTTGGAAACATCCAAAGAGATTTCCTTTGGGGCAAGGAGGAGACAAGGAAAAAATGGGCTTTAGTCTCATGGGAGAAGATCTGTAAACCCAAGGACCAAGGAGGCCTAGGATTGGATGATCTAGAAATTCTCAGTAACGCTCTAGGGGCCAAACTTTGGTGGCGGTGGGTTAAGGATCCACAGGCTCAATGGGCAAGCATCTGGAAAGAAAAATATGCAAGCTCTTGGCATTCTTCTGATATCATAAGAATGTCTGGAAATATGAAGGGCTCTCCCATATGGAACAAGGCCTGGGAGAACAGAGGGGTGGTGCAAAAAAACAGTTTCTGGGAAATCAGAGAGGGAGATCTTGCACTATTCTGGGAGGACAAATGGCAACAAGAACCAACTCTTTTGAAAGAGGAATTTTTGGGCCTCAAACATGAGACATACAACCAAGGATTAGTAAAGGTAAAGGACTTTTGGGAGCATTCTCACAATACAGGAAAATGGAGAACCTGGAGAAAAATAGATGGCAGAGAGGACAAAACCCTCAATAGTAGAGCAGAGACCCTTAAGAGGATGTTGGATCAAAGGATGATTTTAGTAATTGAAGGGTAGGATCAACTAAGATGGGGCAACAACAAAGAGGGCAACTTTAATATTAAGGAAGCAAAAGGTATTCTCCTTGGGCTGGAGTCCCAGGCTCCGGATAGGATCTGGCAGAAGCTATGGAGACACAAAGGCTGGATGAAGATCAAACTCTTTATGTGGCTGGTTCACCACAGGAAAATCTTGACCTGGGATAATATTAGAAAGAGGGGTGTGCTGGGACCCTCCAGATGCCAGCTCTGTGAAGCCCAAGAGGAGACTATGGAACATCTTCTCAATAGCTGCATTTTCACCTCCAGGTTATGGGATATTTTTGCCACCATCTTCAATCAGTCCGACAGGGACAAAGAAAGTATCACTAATACCCTAAGTAATTGGAGGAATAATTATTCGGATAAAGTTCTTAACTCTGCCTGGGCTCTTTTTCCAGGTTTCATAATATGGAATGTGTGGAAAGAAAGAAACAAAAGAATCTTCAAAGAAGAGAAGAATTCCTCTCTTCGCCTGTTGGAGTAGATCTTGAAACAGCTTAAGGAGACAGTCGGCACCACAGTAAGGGATCTCCCCAAAAATCCTCCCTCAGAATCGGAATTGAGAATTCTCAGGAATTTAGGCATGCATGAGCTCATTCCATAAGGTCTGGACAAGAAAGTAATCATGAGGGTGGAATCCTCCTCCGGAAGGTTTTGAAATATAACACAGATGGAGATTCAAAAGGTAACCTGAGAATGGCAGGATTTGGAGGAGTTCTTTGGGATGAAACCGGAAGCATTATCTCCCTCTTCCATTGTCATTTAAGGAAAGCCACCAACAACATGGCGGAATTAATGGATTTGGAGCAATGCTTAGAATTTCTAAAACAGGACAACTGCCAAAATGTGATAATAGAAGCGGATTCAGAGTTAGTCATCAACTCGGCCAAGAGAATTAGTCATGGAACAGGGCCGGAAAAAGTCACAAAACACTGGAGGTTGTTACGTGTTCTCCATAAAATACAGGGACATCTTCAGGGACTACACACGCTCAGATTCAACCATGTGCATAGAAAGGCCAACAAATTGGCGGACATTCTAGCCAACCAAGGTGTCAGCTGTAAGGAAAGCAGAATTTCGATGGAATGGCTCGCAATGTCTTAGAGCAACCTAAAAGAACTTTGCCATAACCAGGCGGAAGAGGATAAAGAAGTGTATCAGAACAAAACTAAGGAAGCCAAATCGCAATGAACAGATATCTGAAGGATTCACAATTTTGGTCAGACAGGTCTATGGTGGGAGGCAGGCCACGGTCGGCCTCAGCAGCTTTGGTAATCATAATCCCAAAAATCCCCAGAGTCTGGCGAAAGGTTTTCTCAGTCCTGAGAAAGGTTGAAAGAAATAACCGGCGGCAAACGTTTTGGCGGCATCATTTCCCAATTTTCCAGAGTCGGGAGACAAAACCGCCTCCTGAGTGGTTTTGGGTTGATCGCACCGCTTTCAAGCCAAAAGTGGTTTTGAAGATTTGGCAGCGATGCCATACAACTCATGACACGTGGATGAGGGCCAGGTCCGAAAACCACCCTCATCGCACACTAAAGTTCGGTTACTTCAGGCGTGCGATATTCAGCTCAGCCGTCTGATTTAGTAAGGTCGATCAACGATCAGGATTGATTGTGCGGTTTGGTGGGGTCAGGGGGTTAACCATCTTGCTTCTTCATGGAGCGATATCTATCTCCGACGTCAGATTAAAAAAGAAGAATGGACGACAACGATTAAAAAGGCAGGTTAGATGTACGTTGGCGCGGATAAATGTGGGGAGGGTTCATTTGCCCTGCTATTCCTGCTGCTTATTTTGTCTGTACTCGAAAGGGTCTCGGGGGTACTTTTGGGGGTTTGAGGGCTTTGTTTCAATCGGGAAACTTCCTATTTTATCTTAGCCCACAGAGTTTGGTGGAAATGTATATATATTGTAAATTATGCTTGATTTAATGATATAGAAGGCACGACTCTTGCTCTAGAAAAAAAAGGAATTATGTACTTTCATACTCAACATGTGGTAAACATATGGTACATGTACACACATATATAACTAATGTAAATCCATCTTAACACCAAATATATCATGTGCTTGGAATCAAGTTCATTAAGATGAAAACTTCTTTCAAATTAAAAAAAGAAGTTAAAAAGAAAAAGAGTTTGGAACCTATAGATTTTATCTCTCTCCTCTCTCATGGTAGTTCAGAGTGAACAATAATAGACTAAAAACATTTCAATTCTGTGTTTCTTAATTAGAGATGTGTACTTTTAAGAGTATTCAACCTCGCTTAACACCTAATAAATTTAACATTAAAATAAGTATTACACAAATTTAAAAAATATAGTTTTTTCTTTTAATTATAAGTTAATTATATATAAATTGGGGAATATATATTTAAACAAATGCTACATAGTAGCTAGTATCAGTCTCTTAGTTTATATATACCTAAATTGAAGTAAAAAACAATAAAGAACTAAAATTGCATAGATCCCATCTTGAAATAACAAGACAATTAGAGTGTGTGAAATATCTTTTTGTATAAATATTTATAATTTTTTTATTAATACATTTATTTTTAAAATAATAAAACATATATATATATATATATATATATATATATATATATTTTTTTTTTTTTTTTTCTCGATTAAGACTAATTCTATTAAGGAAAAATATTGTACAAGAGGATACATTTCAGAGATGCAGAGAACCGGCAACCGGAAATGATAAGACTATCAACCTCGGTTCCGGAGAAGGAAATAAGCAAGCAAGGAGCTACAACGAGTCACTGGTCACTTGAAGAAGCAGTGATTCCTACCCTGAAGGGGTAGGGGCGTCAACACGAATCTTTTTACCTTTCCTTTTTTTGACTTCCACCCAACCATTTTGGGGTGGATGAGCAATAACAACTTGAAGATTGGGTTCCTCCACAGGAGAGCCCTCCTTTTCTGAATCAGAGGAGGAGGACAAATGGACACGTTTCTGAGCAATGGCTGATTCAGTGGAAGGCACCAGACCATCTGTGGGAGGGGCCTCGAAATGAGGCGACTGAGGCAGCTCTTCATCACTATCTTCATCTTCAGAGCTGGAGGAATCAGAATTCTCGACAGGAGGAGGAGAACAAGGAGCCCATCGTTTAGCCTTGGGCTTGGAGACGTTGGCCTTGTTCTTTTTTGCTGGGCGAGATGGGCATGTATTCTGCAAATGCCCAGATTGGTGGCAATGTCGGCACCTAAAAGCAGTGTTCTCGTAATCCAGTATCTGGGTCCATACGAAGTCGTTAATCTTTAGATTGATTTGTTCTGGAAGTCCTTTGCTCAGGTCTAATTCCACACATATTCTTGCATATGAGTAGAGACCTTTGGATTCCCGCCAAAAATCACCATGAACGAAGCTGCCCAAGGTGTCTCCTATGGCTTTGAAGACACGAGTACTCCATAGGTGGGCAGGCAAGTTTGGAAGCCGGATCCATACAGGTGTCTTAGTAATGACTGTTGTAGCTGGATCAAAATCTGGGAACCAAGGAGTCAAGAATAGTCCTGCTGTTCCCATGAACCAAGGGCCTTCTTCTAAGGCCTTTTCATAGTGCTTACTATTGTCAAATAAAACAATGAAATAACCTTTTGAGCAAAAAAATATCTTACAGTGATGTGTCCAGTTTGCATGGATCCATGCATAGAGATCCTGAGATCTCGACCACAATCCATTGAATCTGCAAATGATGGCTCTTTCTGCAAAATTTTGAAGATGGGAAGCCAGATCATCATGCCTGAGTTCAACAAAGGGAACTTCTTCCGCCTTGTCCACCAAGAAGGCTTTGGATTTAAGGGCTTCCGGGGGTTTGGGGAGCTCAGAGTGAACAACATCTTTGTATGAGAAAGGCTGAGAGGAGGAAGACTGTCCCGCTGCACCTCCTCTCAAACGGAGGGTTACCACTACAGAGCTGTTCCTGGAAATACTGTAAGCAGAGAGGGAAAAAGGATCTTCAAGTTGTTTACCTTGAAAGAGGAGTCACTGAATACTTGAAGGAATCCCCATTCTGCGCTCTAGTTTCAGTTTGAGATCCTGCACCCGATCTGAAGGGCTGACCCATTGCATGATGGTGCTGCCTATAGGCTGGGAGATCTGGATTTGAAAGGAGTCAGGTGAGGGCTTTGAGCTTCCTTGAGCAGATCTGCCATGGCCATTTCCCCTGCAGGGGAGCAGACCTGCAAGATCTTGGCCAGGATGTGAACAGAACTCTGGATCTGGCCAGAGCGTGGACTGTTCTTCCTTCTGGGTGACTAGATCTGGCTGATCTTTGTCAGATCTGAAGCCATGGCTGTGCTTCGGAGGGCGAGAGGTTTCCCCAGATCTTAACGGAGGGCGAGTGGTTTCCACAGAACGAAACCCCAACGCTGCTACAGAGACGGAAATATTGAGCCCGGTCATGTCTGCAATAAGGCTGTCCACATCCTGGCCATCCTCCAGAGCCGAATCGAGATCCTTCAGGTTAAGCGCGTCAGCTGACGGAGGAGTACTGTTGAACAGCTCGCGCGAATCCCGCGAGGCATTCCCTTCAAGAGACAACGCCAAAAGCTCCGTCAGTATGTCGGTCTCCAGCTTCGAATTCCCCGTGTTGAGATCCCAGACGGGAAAGATATCATATTCATCCTTGGCTTCTCCGGCTGCGGCCATGGCAGAACTAGGGTTTTCGGCCTGCAAAAGCTCTCCATTCGTTTAATAATTCCGCTTCATATATATATATATATATATATATATATATATATATATAAATATAAAATAATAAAATATTTATAAAAATAATTAAAAATAATTTTTTCAATTTCTATAATTTATTATAGCTCAAATTTAATTAAATAATTTTCATATAATTATATTTTTAAATTTATAATCTTTTATGCTGAAATAAAATGCTTATTAAGAAATTAAGTAAACTACTACACAACTAAAAAAATATTTTTTGATATTTATTTCATTTTATATATATATATATATATAGATATATATTTCAATAGAAAAAAAGGTAATATTTTTAATTAGAAAATAAATTTAAATTAAAAATAAAATTTATAACCTAACAACTTGTTATTCTACTCAAAAAGTAAAAGGATTTTTTTTTTTAAATATATTAAACAGTAATACTATTGAAAATGTAAATTTTTAAAATATATATTATATATTATATTATAATAACTTTCTATATTTCTAAAATTATATTTTAAAAATTAGAATAATATCAATTATGAAGTTTTGTTATTTTAATATTTATGTAGAAGATGTTGTATAAACATGTATTTCTAAATGTGTAAAAACAAAATATTACAATTCTAAAAAAAATTGTAAAAATGTGTTTAAAAGTTTGTAAGCTATTAGGTTTAAAAAATAATGTGTCTTTTCACTTGGATCTTTTGTAAAAAAAATTTGAAAAACACTTTCTATTGTAAGATTTGAAATCCAAAATTCATTCACTTAAAAAAAACACTCTAAACCTCATTGTGTTGAGAAAATGTAGCAAACCAAAGATAAGTAAGCAATAATGCTAATGAAAAACAATTTTGTAAGATATATATTATATATTAATTTTCCATTATTATTATTTGTATTTCTTCATAATTTTATTTAAAAAATTAAAATAATACCAATTTTGAAGTTGTTGTGGTTTTAGTATTATTATGGTAAAAAATTAATAAAGAGTCATACACACAATCTAATCCATTTATGTGGAAGACAATGCACAAGTATGCATTTTCAAATATGTAAAAAAATATGGTAGAAAGCTAATCAACAATCATGTATAAAAACTAATCCATTTATAGGGAGGACAATCATGTATAAAAACTAATCCATTTATAGGGAGGACATTGCCCAAACATGCATTTTAAAATATAAACACGTAAGAATTTAAATAGAAAATAAAAAAATAAAAATAATACCAATTTCAAGTTTGTGTTGTTTCAGTGCTATTATGGTAAAAAGTAATATGTAAAAAAAGTAATACCAATTTGAAGTTTGTGTTGTTTCAATACTAACATAATAAACAACTAATATCTAAAAAAATAGATATTTTGCAACTCTTAAAAATTGAAAAAATATGTTTAAATTTTTTGTATATTGCTAGATTTACACTAAGAATTATAAAATTAAGATAATACCAATTTGAAACTAAAACTTATAGTATATTGTGCAAAATAAAAAATCAAAATAATAAGAGTATTGAAATTTGCATTAAGTTTCAATATTATTATGATAAAAATCTAATTAATGTTCATAACAAAAACAAAAAACAAGTTTAAAACTTCTCTATCATTAAATTTAACTACAAAAATATTTCTTCGAGATGCTCATGAAACACTATTAATCACTGTGTTAAATTACCATATTTAATGTTGATGAAACTGTTGATAGCAAGAACTATTTCTTGGTAAATAAATTAATAAATATTTTCGTATTGCTAATCTGTTCTTGATAAGGACCTTGTCATTTTTTATTGATGGGAGGTCTATTCTATAGAGGGTTTTAGTTACAGGAAGTTTATTGGAGATTCTATGGAAGGTTTTCGTTACAGGGAGGAAGTTCCCTATGGGATAGCACAAAATATTTCTTACCAAAAAATGAGGAGAATGAGGAGAATTCACCTTCAAGTTCTCTATGAGATAGCACAAAATATTTCTTACCAAAAAATGAGGGGAATTCACCTTCCTTCAGTGCATTTTGAGTCTTACTGTAACGCGTAAAAACAGTAGGGCAATAATTCCAAGAAGTGGCACTGCTACAAAGATTAGGTGGAAGCGTTTTTCCAAGCGCGAGGGAGCCATGAGAAACTTGTTTCATTCCACCTGCTAAAGATTAGATGGAAGCGTTTTTCCAAGGCCGAGTGAGCCATGAGAAACTTGTTTCATTCCGCCTGCCAGACATGGTCTCCATCTCCGATAGCTCTCCTTGGTTTTAAGGAAAGATGCTTGAATAAAAACTGGCTTTGATGGCTCTTCTTGGTCTTAAGGAAAGATGCTTGAATAAAAACTGTGCTCAAGCTGGCTTGCAGAAGATATGGAGATAGCAAGAGACCATTCACATTCTTTCTATGGAGTTATTTTTGGATGGCCCAATCGACTGTAACAACTGTTAAGATAAGTAACTAGTATATTTTTTTTTAAGAAAATAGATGTGTTTAATCGGTTATTTTTGGAAAGAATTTTTTTGAAAAAATATATATAATAATATATTTAAAAGAAAATAGATATGTTTAATTGGATATTTTTGGAAAGAATTTTTAGAAAATATTGACGATGAACCACACTCGTTGATTTGAAACGTGTCAACAAATGTATTATCATGTAATTTACGCCAAAGAACTTTTCATAAACAAAATATATATACATAATCACATGCATTGAAGAATGTGGACAAAATATATATACATAATCACATGCATTGAAGAATGTGGACAAATATGAGTATTTGTGTGTCTTTTTAAAAGATAAGTTATTATATTATTTGTTTAAAAAGGAGAGTTTATATATATGATGGACCACACTTATTTCTCAATGTATAGAGTTGTTAATGTAGTCAAGTTGTATATGCCCACTGTATTTGTTTAAATCTAACGGTTTGGCATATACAACCCAACCACAATATTGGTGGCCTATATTGTGCACATAGAAGATTTTAATGATGTTATGTTCTTGGGAACAAAATGCTTGAGAAATTTAAACATAAAAGAATTTATGTGAAAAGCTAGAGATATGTTATTAGTATTTGTATTGTTTCTTTACACTATATTTGTGGAAATAAACAATACTTATGTATATATATGACATAAAAGTTTCTTGAGAAAAGAAAATAATATTCTATTTGACTTTTTTAGATTAATTCTTGGAAATACTTCCATGACTTCGACTATAAGTTAACCAAGTTAACTTTTGGTAAGTTTTCATGGGTTGTGAACCAAAGAAAATAACCCATAAATCTCTATGCATGGAAACCATAGGTTACCCAAGTTGTTGTTTTGAAGAGGCTGTAGGAAATTTTTATTTTTATGCATAAAAATGAAACTATTATGTTAGTATTCTTTGGATAAGAATTTGTATTGCATGCCCAGATAGATAATTAGTGTGTTATCATTTGAAAAAGAATAGGTTGTTTGGTATTCAGTTATGGTAAAAAAATTTCATGGTGTGTTATGTTAATGGTATCATGGATTCTCATGCGAGGTAGCCAATTATGGTAATTTCATTCGAAAAAGGAAATATCTAGTTATGGGAAAAGATAATACCCTATGTTTGTGTGTTGTATATTGGATAGTTTGATTTAATTGTATGGTTTAGTGTATAAAATGTTAACTTTGTTATTATTGTAAAAAAACTTACTTTCTTGAAAATAAATGCATGAAAATTTTGTACATGAAAAAGATAGAGAAACTATGTTGGGTTCTTGAAAATAAGTATGTGTTATTTACACAAATAAACAATCATTTTATTTGAAAAGAACACATATGCAGAAGCATATAAACAATAGTTAATTTCATCAGTGTTTTTTGAAAAGGGAAAATATTCCCACATATAACATAAATAGCTAGACCCTCTTAAAGGAGGCATATGTGTTTCATACGTTAAAATAGAGCTATTTTGATAATAGTCATTATGTTATAGAGATATGTCTTTTGTATGGATAAAAGAACTATTGAGCTATATTTCTTTAGAAAAATTATGTGATTATTTTTATGCTATTATAACTATTATGTTAGTTTCTTTTGGAATAAGATCATGTACATACATGCAAGATTTGTATTAGCTTTCATTTAGAAAAAAATATACATTTGTATGCAGGAAAAGATAACATGTTGTTTTAGCTTACATTGGAAAAGATTCTTTGAGAAAGAAGATGAATTTATAGGCACAAAAACCATAGTAATGTCTTGGTTTCCTTGAAATATATATATATATAATGTTAGTATGCTTTATTGCATTAGTTTTATGGATAAGAAAACATGTTTTTGCATGCCTTATTGTGCTAGATTTCCTCAAAAAGGAAACATATGTTTGCATGCTCTATTGTGTTAGCTTTATTTACATATTTGCATGCACCAAAAGTAATAGCTAAAGGGCTAGTTATTTTGATAAAGTTTATGTAATTCACATGTAAGAAGATTATAACTGATATGTTAGTTTCCTTAAAAGGAATGTCTAGACAGTTTTAGTGATTTTTATTGCAAGAATGTATGCTTATGCAAGGGGAATATTAGTTAATGTGGTATTTGTTTATAGACATGCATTGATGGTTATATGATTATAACTAATGCATATGAGTGTTGTTAATGTAAGCATGTCGCAATATTTTGTTTTCCTTTCATAAATGTACATGAATAGATGGTGAAGCACCACTAGTATAAATTTATGAATTGGTTTGATTAATACTTTATGTAATCATGATATCGAAGTTTACTGACGACAACCATGGCACGAAAGGATGGTGACATTGTGCAAAGTATAAATTATGTTTAATATTGTGGCAAGTAAAGAATTAATGGTCCATGCATATGAGTGCGAGCTGCAAGATGGTCCACTGATGAAACAAGCAGGCCACAAAGATATAAAGAGTGAAGATTTGTGGGTAAATTATATCATGATGATTGTAATAGATTTTAGCTAGATATGTTGTACTTAAATGATATTTCCTTGTAATATTTTATGACAATGGTTAAGGGATGGACTCCCTTATAAGCCATAGAATGAGGGGTGAACACCCTCACGAGCGTTTAATAATAAAATCAAATGTTTGTTGTTTTTCATCCTACGAGGTTTCTAGGGTATATCAGTTTCAATTATCTGTTTGATTATTGTGTCAGTTTGATGATGTTGATTTCTTGCATGACGTGATGTTCATAATATCAAGTATGTGATTAACTAATATGGTTAAAGGAATCATGAAATTGATGCAAGGTTACATCAAAAAGTTTATGTTAATATGCTACAACAATGGTTGTAATGGTTAGGTAATTTAGTATCCCTTTACTAAAGTTACTCTATATAATGATGATTATTCTATCTAATGGTTAATGAGGAATCTGGAATAGTAATTTGGATAGTTACCCGTGGGTAAAGTTGTGTGAATTTTTTATAACTCCATGCATTTTCATGCGATATTACCAGGGTATGTATCAAGTGGTATCAGAGCTAGAGGTTGCAACACTGGCGCCTTTGGGAATTGTTAAGCATAAAAAAATAGAGGTATTCTACTAGTGGGAATCAACTTGGGTATGAGTCTAACAATCTACATATTGATATATGTAGTAGACTATGTTTGGCATGAGATGTGTGGTTCATGTTTATAATCACATTGAAGAGTAGTATGTAATAAAGTATGCTACAAAACTGTGTTCATGACATTTGAATTTTGTTGAGGTAAATGAAAATAATACCTTTGTTACACCTATGAAAAATCCCGAGCGCTCACTAGTAGAAGTGAGAATTGACTACCAACCTTTGCATATATGACAATATTACTGATACATTTAATGAACATGACTAAAGTTACAATGCACTAATTATAAAGAATGAATGCATGAATGTCCAAGATGGGGAATGTCCTTGAAGAGGACAATAGAGTGTTATAAAAAGGATATTGAAATAACCCATTTAGATGTTAAAAGTAAACAATGAGTCAAGTAGTGAGATTTGACTGAAATAACTAGTTGTTGATTGAGTCTTGTCATGGCTACATTAAGATGGTTCGTAGAATTGATTAGCTAGTGTTGCATGACTAACTATTAAAACTTATATCCATGAATTGAATTTGATTTAAGCTTATTGAAAGTTCTAAACAAGTGATTATGGTAGTTACTTCATGTACTAGTCTATTAGTAACAATACACTGTGGGAATTGGAAATGTTCGGATTGTTACCCTAACTGTTATTGACATTTACACATTAATAAATATTTTTATATAATTTTATACATGACAGTATTTTTTTTCCAAGGAAAAAATCACAATTTTATTAATGAAAACAAAATTACATGTTGCATATGTTATGGTGCAATACATCGACAAGACCAAGGTTGTTGATCAAAAGATCGTACAAAAAAAAACAACTAATATACAGATGAAGAGAAAAGCTAGGCTTTTCTCCCTTTCTTCTTCTCTACCTTACGCCATTCCCCTTGTGATGACGATGAAGAGATAAGAGAAAGATGATTTCCAACATCAAGTCTTGCATTGTCCTTGTCTGAATCTGAGGTGTTTGATGTATGTAGACGTTTGATTCCACTAGTAGCCATTGCTTCTGGTATCTTTGCTAGATTGCTCTGTGGTTCAATTGGATCTTGTGAGCTTCCCTTTATGCATGAAACTAAAATTATTGCAAAAGTGAATAAGTGTTTAACCAATGCATATTTATGACTAATGTTGTTGATGAGATTAAGAAGGGGTAGTTTAATGGCAACATGAGAACTTGTGAAGGTAAAACGTTGCAATGTGATTTGCAGCTGTAAATGAGAAAGTATAATGTTATGATATGCATGATTGTGTTATTTGGAAAATCATGATGGATACCACATGTATATCAGTTATGTTTCCTATCAATCTAGATATTGTGGACCCATGTTGAGGGTCAAGTATAAATGTATGGTGTATGTTGAAAATAACAACAAGAAATGCTAAAAATAGAAATGCTAAAAATAGCATTGCTATAGATAGCATTTCAGGATATATTCCAATTTTAATTTGTCCTTGAATTAAAATTCAAATTTAGTCTCACCATCTGTTTGAAAAATAATTAATTAATTCATCTTGAGTTAATTAGTTGGAGAAATTCAAACATGAAGTCTTTGTGAAGTCATGCAATAGTTATCCTTTTGATTGAGGAAGTTATCCCTTAATTAAGGAGATAAGGATGAGTTGTATTTGAGTTGTAATTAGTTGGCTCAGTTAATTGAGTTAAGTCCAGTTAAATTAGTTCCAAACAGTTTGTGGAACTAATTGTGAGTTCAATTAGTTAATGCATGCATGCATGCAACTAGTGTTCTCCAGATAACTGAATATTCTCTCATAAATAACTCATGCATGTCAGTTCAGACAAAGACCCAATTGATATTAAAGGTAGGGACAATGTACTATCAGTTGCAAGAATATTCCTATGAGAATATCTCTTGCATGTAGAATGAATTCATTCCTTGAGGATTGCACAGTTTCTATAGAGGTTAGAGCAGTGTGTGAGGTGAGAATCACACAAGTTACAACTGGATCACCTAGGAGAAACAACGCAAGGAAATAGGAGGCTTGGAGGGTAGAGGAGAAGGCATATGTGTTGTCTATTTTGTCTATGAGCAGCAGTGAGGGATTGTACTGAGAGTTGGATAACTGTGAGAGCTAAAGCTTTGTGTAATCCTAAGATATTTCCACTTGTATGATAATACAGATAGCAGGGTTTTTAGCTGAGGCTTTCCCCAGAGTATTCTTCTATGTTTCATGTGTGATTGAATATTTTTCTCTGTTATATGTGTTTTGTTTGATCTTGCTCAAAATCGATTAAGCTTCCGCAAGTTTTATTGTAGAAGTAGATTAAGTATTTTGCTTTAGTACATTGCATAATCAGTTTAATCTACAATGAAAATTTCTACATGGTATCAGAGCAAAGGTGATCAGAGCTGTGAACAACATATTGAGAAGGGATAAGTTCGAAGTTTGAAGTTCTTGATTACAGGTACAAAATCGATTTCTTATCACATCTCAAAGTTCCCCAATGGTGTTCAATGGCTTGAGACTCGAGTATGCCCTGGATGACAACTTGAATTACATAGCATGGAAGGATCACATAGAAGTGGTATTAGAGGACAATGGTTTGAAGGACTTCATTGATTAAGAAGTCCCCAAGCCAGCAGCAGCTAATGCCCAAGAATTGGCGGAATGGAAGAAGTATTGGCCAGAGAGAGGAGGATTCTTCTGGAGGGAGTTCGAGACCATATTGTCTCGAGTCTCCATGGGAAGGAGACTCCATTTTCAATGTGGAAGACATTAAAGGACCTATATCAGAACAACAGCTACTAGAGGAAACTGGCGCTAAAGGACAAGCTTCGGAAAATCAAGTGTGAAAAGGGCGACACGATTTCTACATATCTGAACAAGCTCACCACTTGCAGAGATGAGCTTGGAAGTGTAGGAATCACGATAGCTGATGATGATATGGTGAGTCTTGCTCTCCTTGGTCTTCCTAAGAGCTGGCATAGCTACCAGGACTCAATGAATGGAAGAGAGAAACTGCCGGATTGGGAACGACTATGGTTGGATCTGATGCAGGAGGAGATCAGGAGGAGCACCAGAGATGGTTCTTCATCTAAGCATGATGATGAAGAAAATCTAGCCTTAGCAAGTAAGGTGAGGAAAGGGAAAGGGAAGGCTTCCCATTCCAAATCGAGTTCTTCCCATGGAGGGAAGAAGATTGACAAATATAAAGTGAGATGCTTTAATTGTCATGAGGTGGGCCATTATGCAACTAATTGTCCATTGAAGAAATCCAAGAAGGGATCCTCGAAAGGATCAGAAGGTGAGGCACTGGCCTCACAGTTCGAATTGGATTTTACCCTCATCGCATGCATGGTTTCATTGATGGTGGGTTGTGTTTGGTACTTGGACAGTGGAGCCTCATTCCACATGACCGACGATAAGAGTTTATTCAGTACCTTGGAGGAGAAAGACCTCAAGATGCACATAGAGATGGGCGATGATGGAAAGTACCATGTTTCAGGTGAAGGTACCACTGTGTTTTAGAGGGAGCATGTAGCTCCTCTCACCCTTACTGATGTAAAGTATGTGCCTGGACTGAAGAAAAACTTGGTATCAGTCGCAATGTTGGAAGACAAAGGCTATGATGTAGTCTTCAGTAAAGGAAAGGCATTCCTGAGACACATAGCCATGGGTTGGGATTCAAGTGAAGAATCTCTACAAGCTAGAGGTAGATGACTGTGCTGCATTGAGTTCCAAAGAAGAATTGGTGCAAAGCCAAGATATTGGCAAGTTATGGCATAAAAGGTTGGGCCACTTGCATCATGGGGCCTTGAAGATAATGCAGCAGATTTCTATCAGACTTCCCAAAGGTAAACTTGAGTAAGTGGAAACATGCAAAGGTTGTACCTTGGGTAAGTATGCAAAATCTTCCTTTCATGATCGAGACAGTCGAGCTGAAGCAATCTTGGAGCGAGTTCATACAGATGTGTGTGGACCATTCTCGATAGCCTCCACCGCAAAACAAAGGTATTATGTGATTTTCATTGATGATTTTTCTCGTAAATGCTGGATCTATTTCATGTAGAAGAAGGATCAAACCTTCTCAAAGTTTTGTGAGTTCAAAGCTTTGGTTGAGAAAGAATCAGGGAAGAAGATCAGGGCCTTGAGAAGTGACATGTTGGAGAGTATGTATCTCAAGAGTTTAAGGACTTCTGTGCAGCGGAAGGAATTAAACGGGAGTTGATGGCACCTCATAACCCACAACAGAATGGAACATAACTATTGTGGGGGCAGCTCGGGCGATGTTGCATGACCAATGCCTACCACTTCATTTGTGGGATGAGGCATGCAACACAGTGGTCTATTTGTAGAATAGAAGCCCACATCGCATTCTTGGGATGAAGACACCAGAGGAAGCTTTCTCCGGGAAGAGACCAGATGTGGGTCACTTCAGGATCTTTAGCTCATTGGTTTATTTCCATGTGACCAAGGATGCCCAGAAGAAACTTGAGCCGACAACTGAGTTGGGGATACTTGTGGGGTACACTGATACACCTCACAACTATCGGGTGTATTTGCCTACTAGTCAGAGGACAGTGGTTTGTAGAGATCTTAAGTTTGATGAGCAGAAGGCCATGTGAGTTTCCCTTGAGAGGGAGCTCCAACTACAAGCTGTGGAGGAACTTTTGGTTCCTAAGGAGGAGGAGCCTCAGACTGATGCAGAGCAGCCGCATGTAGAGGTTCCAGGAGTGGAGACATCCACTCAAGTAGAGTCTTCCAGAGATGGGCGGAAGCGCATGAGAGAAGCTGATAGATTGTTGTCGGATGTGAGAGAGAATGTGTGAGAACCATCTTCTCAACACAGACAGAGGAGGTCACCTGATGGGTACACTAGATACATGGCCCTTGTTTGGGAATGTGTTGAGACCGAGCCGTATTCCTTTGAGGAAGTAGTGCAACAACCAATTTGGGTTCATGCTATGGTGGAGGAGTATGACTCCATAGTTCGGAACAATGTTTGGGATGTGGTTCCAATACCGGAGAACAAGTCAGTTGTGAGTTCCCATTGGCTTTACAAGGTAAAGCAAGCTGCTGACGATAGTGTGGAGAAACATAAGGCAAGGTTTGTTGCCCGTGGTTTCTCACTGGTCGAGGGGATTGACTATGATGAGACTTTTGCTCTTGTAGCAAGGTACTCATCTATCAGATCGATGTTGGCACTATCAGCACAGATGGGTTGGAAGATCCATCAGATGGATGTGAAGACTGCATTCCTCAATGGAAAGATTGAGGAAGAGGTGTACATAGAGAAACCAGAAGGTTTTGAGACCTTCGATCGCGAGTCGCATGTGTGTCGACTCAAGAGAGCTTTATACGGGCTGAAGTAAGCACCTCGTCCTTGGTACACCAGGATCAACAACTACTTCACCAAGTTGGGCTTCACAAAGAGTGAAGCGGATGCGAACTTGTACCACATCGGTGGAAGGTAAGCAGTTGATCATTGTTCTTTATGTTGATGATCTGATATTGACAGGTGATGATCATTTGATCATGTCTTGCAAGGAGGATCTTGCAAGAGAGTTCGAGATGAAAGACATGGGTCTCATGCAGTACTTTTTAGGCATGGAATTGTGGTAGAAGGATGGGGAAGTGTTTGTGTCTCAAGGCAAGTATGCTAATGAGATACTCAGGAGATTCCATAAGGAGAAGTGAAATCCCATGCAGACTCCTCTAGCAGGTAACTAGAGGAAGGAGGATGCTACTTCAGGAGAAGTAGTAGAAGCTACTGTGTATTGGCAGCTTGTGGGTTCACTGATGTACTTAGTGAACACACGACCAGATTTGTGCTATGCGGTGAACCAGCTGAGTCAAGCTATGGTTCAGCCTACCAAGCTATTTTGGAAGGTAGCTAAGCATGTTTTGAGATACCTTAGAGGCACATCTCAGTATGGATTATGGTACAGACGGTCAGAGGGAGTGAAGCTATAGGGCTTCACAGATGTAGATTGGGCAGGGAATCCATCAAATGGGAAGAGCACATCAAGAGGAATTTTCAACCTTGGTTCAGTTGCAGTTTCTTGGTACAACAGGAAATAGAGGTCAATTGCACTCAGCTTGGCAGAGGCTGAATACATGGCTGCTGATGAGCCTCGATTTTTGGTATGGCCTACTTACCTTGCTCAACCATTCATCTTTTATCACTTATGCATTCATTTCTTAGTATATTCGTGTTATTTGTAGGAAGAAGGGCAGGCATTATATCTATGTGGCTAATACATGATGATTTCAGGTTTTTGGCATTAAAGAGAGCAAAAGACCATGCAAATGGAGACAAGGAGACAGCAAAGGTGACATTGTGGGTTCATAGGGAGGTTGTCCACAGTCTTGATGACCTTCCTCGTGATTTTCACCTTAACTCCGAGCTCCAACAGCTCTTCCCACCGAGCTTAAAGGCAGCCAACGGATTCTACAGGATCAGCAGTTTGACTTTCAGTTGGACAGCCAAGCTCCACGAATGGAGGAAGCCAGCTTGATCTTCATTGTGTATAAATATGAAGGTCGTAGCCTTTGATAGAAGATTTTTGAACTTTTGAACTAATATTGTAATTTCTGAGCACGAGCTACAGCTCGGTGTTTTGTTTTTGTAAGCCAGTTTTGGCATGACATTAGACTCTTGATTATGAATAAAGGCAAGCAGATTTGGATCTAATTCTGAGCTTTTAAGGGAGCTATAGCTCTCAGGTTAGGGCCCAACCTGAGAGCAATAGACCTCCTCTTCTTTGTAGTGTTATTTGCCTTTCTTTTGAGCACTTTGTTTCTTTGTTTTGACTTGCATTTCAAGAACACAGTCTGCTGATTTGATTTCTTTAATGAGATTGAGTAGGATTAGCTTATGGTTAAATCACTTTCAGTTGCTTAGATTAGAATAGGAGGATTTTAATTCATTGGAGCTCCAAGAAAAGGTTGATAGTGCCTTCATTGCCATCTCTGTTTAGAGGTTGGGGTGCAGTCTGTACCAACCACCAAAAAACGCAGTCTTTTTCTACTTTTATGCAAGCTGCAACACAGTCATTTTAATCATAGATCCATCCATGCATTCTGATCTTGAGCCATACTTCTTCATTCCAACTCCATGCACGACTTCTCTTCATGATTTACATTGCTGTTCATTGGTTTAATCGCACAGGTAGCACAGGTTAATGGATTCTCGTTTTTGGTGCAAGACATAAGCAATTTGTTTTATTTACACTGCGCAGTATCATTCCATTTCCTTCTTCTTCTTCTTAACCATGCCTAAAGCCACCTACTCGACCTCTGTTCAGCTCGTTTACCTTCCAACTCTTCCATTGCCCACGTAGTTCCATTTTCTTGACCTTTCGTTGCTTCCATCCTTCTATCCACCAACCAACTTCGTGCACTCTTTCTCCACCTTATTTCTCTGCCCCTGAGCCATCACAAGCTCCATCTCCATCTTACCTATCCACCCAGACCGCTCCATCACTTCACCATCACCCAAAACTCCCACGGTAGAACATCCTGTAGAAGTTAGCAGACTTCCTGTAGAATTCCCGAGTTTCCTGTAGGATCCCCTGCAGACATCCTGTAGAAGCCTGCAAACTCGGTTGCCGAGCACCTGAACGTTGTGGACTTCTGTGGACTGATGCTAGGGATCCCCTGGGACCTCTCCTAGCCCTCCTGACCTTTCCCAAGCTTTCTCTCCCTTCGCACCACCTCTGCACAGCCAAACCCTAATAAGAAACAAAACCATAATCACTCCAACCACTTAAGCAAAAATACAAAAACAATGTTCTTTTCAATGGAAGTAGTTTAAGTTCATGCATTTCATATCACTAGCAGTAATGGCATCATTCTTAGACACTTGCACTCCCACCATTGCATCATAGAGATTAAGCTAGTCAGATTAGGGTTTACTAGGGTTTCCATGTTTTGGTTGGCTTTCAGTTCATTTTTGCAAAGTAGATTAATTTCCTTTGAGATAGCCTTCGTCCATCATTTAGAAAGCTTCTTCTGAGAGCATATAGAAGTTGGCTTGAGCCCTAGCGGACTTGTGCCAGCTGACCAAGTGACAGCTGCGACAAGAGCTAGTACTTGTGCATACAGCACCGTCGCTTCCAAGTTTGTACGAACTACCGGGTTGATAAAATTAGAGATAGGAAGCCCCAGGAGTTGTAGCATTATTGCTACAATACTGGAGCCCACCATCTTTTTGGCGTCGTTGCCGGGGAAGCGTCAGAGTATTAGTAATTGTTGCTTTTCTTCTATTTTCTTACTCTTGCCTTCTGCTCAGTAGTTTATTTCATTTCCATTCTGCAAAAGTAGCATAGACATTTCCTGCTTTCATAGATTAGCATTTCCTGCTTTCATAGATTAGCATTTCCTGCTTTCATAGATTAGCATTTCCTGCTTTCCTAGAATAGCCTTTCAATTCCGCAATTTCAATTCTGCAAGCGTAGATTAGCATTTCCATTCCTGCAATTTCATTTGAGCAAAGTAGACTAGTTCTTTCCTGCCTTCAATTCAATTCTGCATCTTCATTTCAGTAAGATAGTTAGTTGTAGATCAATCTGTTTCAGTTTTGCAGGTACCAAAGAAAAAAAGCAAAAGCAATAAAAAAAAAAAAAAAGTCTTTT
This sequence comes from Pinus tabuliformis, assembly GCA_031772625.1. Lineage (NCBI taxonomy): Eukaryota > Viridiplantae > Streptophyta > Pinopsida > Pinales > Pinaceae > Pinus > Pinus tabuliformis. Next base: position 459,191,898 of record CM062820.1, read on the forward strand.
CCATTTCATGCCTCGTAGAAACCAAGATAAATCAGGCAAATTCCTACCCAACACCCCCACCACATCACTGAGTCACCCTTCTCTCTTCTTTGGTGACAGTGACCCAGAAGAACCTATAGGTAAACATTCCGAGATATACAAAGGTCCTATAGAAGAAGAAGAGTTAGAGACCACTCCATCTGAAGCTATGGCTGACAATAGAGGAGAAGATGAGAGAATAGAAGGTGCCTTCCCCATCCGAGAGACCAATGGAGAGATGAAAATGAAGAACATTAGCCCCTCTGCTTTACCTCACTTCCATGGACTGACTACTGAAGATCCTGATACCTTCCTGTTTGAGTTTGCTGTCCTTTGTAGAACCTATGACTATACTGAAGATGAGCAAAAGCTGAAACTCTTCCCTTCAACTCTTAAGGATGCAGCATTACGCTGGTTCATGGGCTTACCTGGGAATAGTATCACTACTTGGGCTCAGATGCAGCAAGATTTCAATACCAAGTACCGGGATTACTGTAGGTCCAAGGAAACCAAGGGAGAAATCTTTCGGATGACCATGGGAAATGATGAGTCCTTGGAGGATTATGAGGAGAGGTTCCAACTTAGCTATAAGCGGGCCAGGTGCACACTTGACCCTGAATCCCTCAAGTTGGTCCTTCTCCGAGGAGTCCCTGAAGACCTCTTAGATACCCTTCACATGTTAGCTGGGGGGGACATTTACCAACTGCCTTATGAGGACATCAAGACTGTGTTTAGAAACCACTCCAGGGCAGCACGGAAACGAGGTAGAGGAAACCTCCTCTCAACTAGTGTCCCTTTCTCCAAACATGAGCTTGCAAATCAATTAGAAGATCTTAAGAGTGAGGTGAGACATACCATTGCCATGCAGCTGGACACATTCAGGATCCAGCAGAAGAAAGAAGAAGCTGAGAGAGCCTTGGCTGTCTTCTGCCCTAGGTGCACAAGGAGACACCCTAAGAACGAATGCCCATTGCATTCGGTTGAAGTATGTTTCGTTTGTGAGGAGGACCATCCCACAAATCAGTGTCCAACCTTACCTGGGTTTAAAGCCATGTACCAAGGGACAGAAGCCCCCACTGAACCTCTCTATTTCATCAACCAAAGGAGGCCACAAGGATCTAGACCTTATCAGCAGGGAATGCAAGGGGCACCTCAAGCTTATTACAGCCCCAACCAATCGACTCCTATGCCTTCCTGGGGTCCCCCTGCTCATCCTTCCTGGTCCATGCCTCCTCCATGGTCTTATCCACCTCAGTACCCTACTCAACCTACTTCTCATTCATATCATTCACATGCCCAGCCACAGCCTCAGTGGAATGCACCTCAGTCGGGGTGGAGGCCCCAGTACAATACTCCTCCCGCCATTTTTCCTCCACCACCAGTTCAACCTCAGCCATTACCTCCTGCTCCTCCAAGGCAACCTCAAATGCCTGCTCAACCGAACCCAAACCCCAACAATAGACAGGCCCAGCAGGTATACACTGGGGAAACCTCATGCCCTACCTATGCTGTGGAGATCCAGGAGATCAATCTTCGATCTGGAAAGACTCTACCAGATCGCCAACCTCCTCCCCCAGAGGATGAGGAAGATAAACAGGAAAGTGAACCAAAGGCTATTCCACCCTTTCCTGAGAGACTAACAGCCACCACACAACCCAACCCAGAGGAGGATGAGCTTCTGGGAGAGCTCAAGCAGTTGTGTGTGAAAATACCACTTCTCCAAGCCATCAAGGATGTGCCAATATACAACAAACTGGTTAAGGAAAAGTGTTTCAAACACCCAGGCAGGCGGAAGAAAGATGCTTCAACCATCAATGTCATAGGACAACTGTCTGACCTTATGTTAGGACAAGTCATCTGCCCAAAGTACCTAGATCCTGTAAGTCCTGTAGTAGATGTCCACATCAATGGCACCATCATACCACACACCTTGATTGATCTGGGGGCTGCCATTAACGTGATGACCAGGGATACCATGCTCAAACTCAATCTTCAGGGTTCCTTGAGGAAGACCTCGACAGTACTGCAATTAGCAGATCGCTCCACTATGACTCCCGAAGGGATTGTGGAGGATGTCTTGGTCTCTATCGACTCTTGGGAATACCCTACAGATTTCTTGGTTCTGCAACCCAAGGCAAAGCTTACTGGATATCCTCTCATTTTGGGAAGGCCTTGGTTAGCCACTGCAGATGCTTACATAAGTTGCCGTGCAGGAAATATGACCATCAAAAATGGTCCTATGTCTAAGCAGCTAGTCCTATACCCTCCTGCCCAACCCTCCTTAGAGCATGACTTACCACTCTAGTTGGAGGAAGGAGAGGAAGATGAGGTGTACTCAGCACCTCTGTGCACCCTAGATACCACTAGAAGAGACCCCCCAACCGAGGATGACTTGATCGAGACCTTGATCCAGAATCCACCTTCCAGTGCACTATCCTTAGAGAAATTGGTGGAGGATGCCCAAGCTAGTACCTTAGTGGATCTTTGTACAACCAACCCTGTCACTCCTAGAGTCAAGAATGTGGAGTTCGGCCCTGAGAGAACGTTAAAGATCAGCTCCTCCCTGTCTCCTTCCCAGGAAAAGGAGCTGTGTAGCCTGTTGGCCAGTCACCTAGATGCTTTTGCTTGGAGCTATAAGGAGATGAAAGGAGTCCATCCTTCGGTCTGTACCCATCACATATACATCAAAGAGGATTGTAAGCCGGTTAGGCAACCCCAGAGGAGAATGAATCCAGCCCTTAAGTACATTGTCAAGGAAGAATTGCAAAAACTGTTGGATGCCGGATTCATCTACCCCATCTCAGATAGTGAATGGGTGTCCCCTCTGGTGTTGGTTCCCAAGAAAAATGGGAAATGGAGAATCTGTGTGGACTACCGAGAACTGAACAAAGCTACCAAGAAAGACCATTTCCCTCTACCTTTCATAGATCAAGTGTTGGATGGACTGGCAGGAAAGAAGTTCTTCTCTTTTCTGGATGGGTTTAGCGGGTACAACCAAATCCAAATCAGCCCGGAAGACCAAGATAAGACCACCTTCACTTGTCCTTGGGGCAACTTTTCCTACCGAGTCCTTCCCTTTGGGCTATGCAATGCTCCTGCTACCTTCCAGAGAGCTGTCTTAAGCATCTTCTCGGAGCTGGTCCATGATGCAGTAGAAATCTATATGGATGACTTTACTCCTTATGGGGCCAACTTCCAGGAAGCATTGTCCAATCTGGGAAAAGTCCTAACCAAATGCATTGAGATGAACTTGTCCCTTAGTCCTGAAAAATGTGAATTCCTAATGACTGAAGGGACCGTGCTAGGCCATACCATTTCTTGCCAAGGGTTACAGGTGGATCCTAACAAAATTGCTCTCATCAAGAAGGTTCCACCCCCTCAAAAGGTAAGGGATGTTCGGAGTTTCTTGGGATTAGCAGGATATTACCGGAGATTCATTAAAGACTTCAGCAAGCTAGCCTTGCCATTGTTTGGCCTGTTGGCAAAAGATGTGGAGTTTAAATGGACTGACGATTGTCAGAGGGCTTTGAATGAATTGAAGGACAAGTTGGTGTCAGCCCCAATCCTGAGAGGTCCAAACTGGGCCCTACCTTTCCACATCCACACTGATGCCTCGAACAAAGTCATAGGTGCAGCTTTAGGACAAGTTGAGCAAAAACTTCCATATGCCATTTACTTTGTTAGCAAAAACTTGTCCAAAGCTGAGCTGAATTACACTGTAACCAAGAAAGAATTCTTGGCTGTGGTCCATGCACTGAACAAGTTCCGACATTATATCACTAGCTATCAAACCTTTGTACATACAGACCATGCTGCAATTAGGTATTTAATGAATAAACCAGATGTGAATGCTCGTATTATTAGATGGTTACTTTTATTGCAGCAGTTTGATTTGACCATTGTTGACAAACCAGGTAGAGAAAATGTTGTTGCTGACTTTTTATCTAGATTGGATATGTTTGCAGATGAGGATGGAACAGTGGATGACCAGATGTCTGATGAACATCTGTTTGCTATTTCAGTACTCTCTCCATGGTTTGCTGATATAGCAAACTACCTTGTTTCAGCACAGTTCCCTCCGCACCTATCTTCAAGAGAGAAGAGCAGAATCATCAGAAAAAGTGCCTCATTTACTTGGATTGGGGGCAATCTGTTCAAGCTTGGCCCCGATCAGATCTTAAGGCGTTGTGTAAGGGACGAGGAAGTCTTTGATATCCTCCTCACCTGTCATGATGGGCCTTGTGGAGGACATTTTGCAGCAAAGAGAACTGCCTTCAAAATCCTGCAGGCAGGCTACTATTGGCCCACACTGCATCAAGATGTCAGAAGATATGTCAGCCAGTGTGACCAATGCCAAAGAATGGGGAAACCGACCCAAAGGGATGAGATGCCTCTCCAACCTCAGGTGACTCTTGAGCCATTTGAGAAGTGGGGTATGGACTTTGTGGGCCCAATCAACCCTTCTTCGAGGCAAAGGTCTTACATCATTGTGTGCACTGACTACCTGACAAAGTGGGCAGAGACCAAAGCAATCAAAGCAGCAACAGAAGAAAAGGTGGCCGAGTTCCTAAGAGAAAACATCTTCTATAAGTTTGGCTATCCAAGAGAGCTGGTCACCGATCAAGGGAGCCAGTTCACCTCCAACCTGGTTGAAGATCTACTAGCTCATCACAAGATCAAGCATAGGACTTCCACCCCCTATCACCCTCAAGCAAATGGGCAGGTGGAAGTCACCAATAGAGCATTAGAAGGGATCTTGACTAAGGTGGTGAGCAGCAGCAGAAAGGACTGGGCAGATCGCCTGGTTGAAGCCACATGGGCTTACAACACCACTTGGAAGACCACCACCGGCTTCACACCTTATGAGCTGGTCTATGGGAAGAAAGCTTTGCTTTCCATTGAATTTGAATACAACACGTTGAGGATGGCAGCTCAGCTGGACCTAGATCTCAGCCATGCACAACAAGAAAGGTTATTGCAGCTGAATGGACTGGATGAGCACCGAATGCAGGCCCTCCTTCACTCAGAAGTGGTTCAACTTCAGAGAAAGGTGTGGGATGATCAACATCTCCATGACAAGCAATTTCAGCCGGGAGATTGGGCTTTGTTGTATGACTCCAGATACAAAGATTTCAAGGGGAAGCTGAGAACCAGATGGCTAGGGCCATATTCAGTGGAAAAATGTCATGACAATGGATCTGTTCTTATTCGGACCATTGATGAGGAAGCCATCCCCATGCTTGTCAATGGGCATCGATTGAAGATCTACAGGAAGCCTCTCTCAAGACAAGAATTCATCAAAACTATGGAGAAGGCAGTGTTGGTCATAGAGAAGGGTTCTGCCTCTGCTTTGGGCATACCCTGAAGAATCTAAAAAAAAATAAAATAAAAATAAATAAATAATAAAGATCCTTGGGTGAAAACCTTTCTGAGGCACCCAAGGCAGGTGGTAGGGGTGAAAACCTCATTGAGGCGCCCCTATTGTCTTTCAAAAAAAAAAAAAAAAAGGAGAGAAAAATTTGGAAAAGATCCTTGAGTGAAAACCTTTCTGAGGCGCTCAGGGCAGATGGCAAGGGTGAAAACCTCATTGAGGCGCCCCTGTTATCTTTCAAAAAAAAAGAGAAAAAGAAAAAGAAAAAAGAAGAAAAAACAAGAAAGACAAAGACAACAAGTTTATCATGTGAAATTGCATGCAGATTGCAGGTGTTCTATGGAGGAGAGGGAGCCTCTCAACTCAAAGCCAAGGGTCCTTATCATGCAGTCAGGACACCTCACCAGCACCTCCTCCAAGAATACTCATTTTCTCCAAGGTATGTGCAATTTTATTACAGCTTGAGTCTTCTACAGGAAGACGCAGATTTTCTACAGGAGGATGCAGATTTTCTACAGGAAGGTGCAGACTCTCTACAGGAAACGCAGCCTTTCTACAGGAAGCTCTGTATTTCTACAGGAAACTTCCTGTAGAAGCTCAGAATGGCCCAGAATCCATTTTGTGAGGAGGTCTAACGACTAAGGATCGGTTTGGACGCATGCAAGCTATTGTTATCTCCCTTGCACATTGTTGTCACCTCGTCCTGCCATCCTTGTCGACATGCAACGAAATCACCTGCACTAGCAAAGCAGATCGATGAGTTCTCAAGAAAAAGCAAATTTTAAATGAAAAAACGCTGGAGACCTCACACCATATTCATCCCAGTCATCCAGAAGCTCCGGGAGCGTGATCGTGAGGCCAGATATTTCGTCGTGCAGCATGCACCCAAGGAGGAAGAACTGTTACAAGACATCCCGCGGGAGTCTTGTAACAGTTAAGCCCGCTAGAGTGGATACCATTCACAGCGTCGACCATATGCAATGAAACGCGGGCGCATGCAACCAAAGCATCCAATCCATCGTCGGCAGCCTGTAAACATGGACCTCCGGGCCTGTGTAAGTTCGCCAGCAGCAGGTAAATCCACTCATCAGCGTCCAAAAAACCGAAACATCGTGTGCAGCCGCGCAGGTAAGTGTCTCGACCCTTCCTTCCATCAGATTGCATGAATTTTACTTTGAATTGATTGCAAAGTGTAAAGGTGAATGGGTTGAGCGGCCGTATGGCCATTTGGCCGGCCACGTCGGCCAGTTAATGGTCTAGTTGGATGTTTGGGTGGCGGCCATGACAAAAAGAATGGGCAGCACGCACGTGAGAGCAATCCCGTCGGGAAAAAACGAGTTTAACAGAAGAGGCGGCGGCAGATCTGCGGGAATTGATGCGGCAGCAAGGGAACTCGCAGGCAAATGATGGGATGACGTCGCCCAACGGTCCGGCGGGGACAGCTCACCCCCGCACCACGGATTCCGCCGATTCAAAATCTAATCGGCTAGATTGCCCTCATGCATTTATCAACCACCGTTTTGAACTCGAGTGGCTATCCTGATCTTTCTGCAGTTCGATACGCCAAGCCTTTGGCTATCAGAACGCTTGTGAAGCACACCCAGAGCGCAGACCAACTGCAGTCTTTCCCGAAAATCGCGCGCTGCTCCTACAGGAACGTTGTTTCTACAGGAACGCAGTTTCTACAGGAAGGCGGGTGCCTCACGTAAAAAGGTGGCAGATTAAAAAGGTAACCCTGAACTCTTCATGCAACTGGTTTTTAAAGGTGGCAGAATCGTCGTCCACAGTCTGGTCATAGAAAAATGGTGAAATTGTTGTCTGTTGTGCCTATACTGTCATTCTACAGGATGTCAGGGTAATTAAACTGTGTTAAGTTCCTCAGGGATAAGTTTTGTGGATTATGTGCATGACAGAAGCGTAATTCTACGCTCTGTCTCAGTAGACCAAATTTCTTCCACAATCACCACCTCTGGTTAAGGAAACTGTTTTATCATGCCGGGTGGGTTTATTAGACGAGAACCCACTGACTCAACCAAGTTAAGGGAAAACCAAGAGGTGGTGGAGCTCTTCACACGAGTTCAATGGATATCTTTTTGTGACAAATTGCAGGGTTACGATGATGAAGTGGCAGAATAATTTTTGCAGGCTCTGAGGCCGAAATCCAAGACACTGGCCACAGTGAACTTCAGGGGCCTAAGCCTCAAGCTCACCCCGCAATATATCAGTCGAATTACTGAACTTCCAATGGGTTTGCCATGGGATAAGGAAGAAAGGAAGTTGAGCCAGCAGGCCAAGAAAGAATTCTTTCCACCTGAGGAGGAATTCTCGGAGGACAAAAATGGGGTGCGTAGAACCAGTTTGCTGCCACCATGGAATGAAGTTAGCCTACAGATCATGAAGTATATAACCTGTGAAGGCCGTTATAGCATCGTGTACGGGTATCACTTTCGGTTGCTCACTGAATTGAGGCACCGGATTGATCTTCCTGTAGAAAAGAAACTGAGCATCCCTTATTTCCTGCTACAGTCTCTAATTGAGTGTGCCACAAAGCTAAAAGAAGGCATACCAGATCAGGTAGCCCACCATGGATTGATCAAACTTCTTGTGGAGGATGCGCTTCATTCATATAAGGTTCCCCTCTCATGGGAAGCATTCAGGAATTTGACAAGAGACGGAGACATAAGGATGCTGACTGAAGAAAGTGGTTCCTCCAGCAGTGAGGAAAAAGAATCAGTGGCCGAGGGAAAGAAGGAAACAGGCCAGAAGACCCCGACCACAGTGCAGAAGAAAGAACAAAAGAAGAAGCATGAGAAAAAGGATGACAAAGAAAAAGGTGACACACCCATCTTGTCAGCAAGAGAAAAGAGGTTGCAGAGCAGAACGGACAAAGCTGAGATGGTCCACATCAGCCCAAGTACCTCATCAGCACCCGCAACCAAACCAAAAAGCAAAACCCATGTAGCAAAGCAAGCAAAGGTGGTGACACCTGTGTCTACAGGAAAGCAGAAACAGGCTTCTACAGGAAGCCCGAAAACAGAGAAAGGGTCTTCTACAGGAAGCCCGAAAATTATTGGAAAGGGGTCTTCTACAGGAAGCCCTGACAAAGTGAAACCCAAGGAGAAGAAGGCTGATATTCGTGAGAGAGAGGCAGCAGCTGTGCTGGCTGCCCTCAGCACGCCACCTAAGCCAAAAGAGAAAAGGAAGAGGGAGACCCCTCTATACTTTAAAGCTCGAAGAAGTGTCCGAATAAAGACAGGCAAACCACAGCCTTCGTCCAGCAGCCCAATTGTCATTGAAGATACCCCTACTTCTCCCAAGGAAAAGTCCCCCTCAAGGATAACAGTCACCTATGAGAAGGGGAGCCCAAAGAAAAATACGTGGCAAGAAAGGTTAGACCTGTTGACTGAAAAAGCTCGGCTACAGGAGGCTGAAAATGTTCTACAGGACACTCTGGCCCGGCTACAGGAAACGGAGAAGAGGGAAGGAGAAGGACCCTCATCACCACCAAGGGAGGGTGAGGTAGAGCCACCTAAAGAGGCAGGAGAAGTACATATACCAGAGCCCAGCCCTCAGCCTAGTCTGAGTTCATACTACACCTTTTTAGAGGCGGGCAAAATCATACCGCAGAAATTTACTGTACCCCTATTTTTTGCATTGGAGGAAGAAAGAGTCCGTACCCACACATGGATGCAGATCGCCAAGTCAAAGGGTGTGGCGGAAATAGGTCCCTTACAAGAGCAACTCAAGGAGGTCAGGAGTGAATTCACCATGGCTAAACATGTGGCTAATTGCCAACGTGTGCTTCTACAGGAAGAAAACCAGAAGCTGAGATTGCAGCTACAGGAGCTAAGGGCAGGGGCAGGTACATCCTCCAAAGACACCACAGAAGAACAACAAGGCAAAAAGGAGCTGACCACCAGTCTTGAGGAGCCAATGACACTTCTACAGGAAGCAGAACAACAAGCACAAATTGAAGTACAAGCTCTAAAAGAACAGCTACAACAAAAGGAAGCACAATTGGCCTGCATGGCCAGTTGGGCCATGGAGGCAATACAGTGCAGACAACCTGCAAAATCCTATGGTTTGTATTTGAAAGACCAATTGCTGCAGTTCCAAATAAATACCCTGGCACAAAGAGGTATTTCTCAGATCCAGGACCCACAGCAATTTTCTGAGTTGTGCAGTACTAGTTCGTCAGAAGATAAAGCCAAATTAGCAGAGTTCTACCTCCACAATTTGGACTTGCCTAATGAAGTTTCCTGGGATCCCAATACTGCCTTGGGAGATATGCAATTGATGGCGTTCGCTTCATGGTTGAACCATGAGGATCAAAGAGCAGCTGAAGCAAAATCGGTCATGAACCGAGAATTGAACGAACCATTGTTCATTCGAGCAGAACCAGAGGATCCAGTGGCACTCATCTCAGCACACCAACACTTTTCTACTGATCCCACAGCTTCCTTGAGATTTATGGACCAACAGGCCCAAGCCATAGCTCATTTTGAAGACATGGAAAGACTGTTAGGAGAAACTGTTGCCCAAGCATGCACACGCAGATGGAATACCTTGGCACACAGTTTGAAGATCCGAGAGTACCATACCCCAACTCGGATGAGGGAAGCTTTGGTAAGGGTAGACCTTTACAAGAAATCCATGCAAAGCCTCCAGGCCAGCTGGATTGGCCTTAAACTCAGCCCACCACTGCTGCTAGGATTGGCTGAAGGTAGCACAGAGAAGGATGAGAGTGAACAATGGGAAGAGGTGAACAGGAAAGTTGGGTTCCATATCAGCAAGGAGGACACTACCACAGAGGCTTGGGTTGTAAGGGAAGCTGTAAAAGCAATGAAGGATGAAGATTTGGACTAAGTTGCTCAAGGATGAGCAAATATTTTAGCTGGGGGGTGATGATGAGCCCCAATTTTTGGTACAATTTGGGCTCATTTGGCCTACTTACCTTGCTCAACCATTCATCTTTTATCACTTATGCATTCATTTCTTAGTATATTCGTGTTATTTGTAGGAAGAAGGGCAGGCATTATATCTATGTGGCTAATACATGATGATTTCAGGTTTTTGGCATTAAAGAGAGCAAAAGACCACGCAAATGGAGACAAGGAGACAGCAAAGGTGACATTGTGGGTTCATAGGGAGGTTGTCCACAGTCTTGATGACCTTCCTCGTGATTTTCACCTTAACTCCGAGCTCCAACAGCTCTCCCCACCGAGCTTAAAGGCAGCCAACGGATTCTACAGGATCAGCAGTTTGACTTTCAGTTGGACAGCCAAGCTCCACGAATGGAGGAAGCCAGCTTGATCTTCATTGTGTATAAATATGAAGGCCGTAGCCTTTGATAGAAGCTTTTTGAACTTTTGAACTAATATTGTAATTTCTGAGCACGAGCTACAGCTCGGTGTTTTGTTTTTGTAAGCCAGTTTTGGCATGACATTAGACTCTTGATTATGAATAAAGGCAAGCAGATGTGGATCTAATTCTGAGCTTTTAAGGGAGCTATAGCTCTCAGGTTAGGGCCCAACCTGAGAGCAATAGACCTCCTCTTCTTTGTAGTGTTATTTGCCTTTCTTTTGAGCACTTTGTTTCTTTGTTTTGACTTGCATTTCAAGAACACAGTCTGCTGATTTGATTTCTTTAATGAGATTGAGTAGGATTAGCTTATGGTTAAATCACTTTCAGTTGCTTAGATTAGAATAGGAGGATTGTAATTCATTGGAGCTCCAAGAAAAGGTTGATAGTGCCTTCACTGCCATCTCTGTTTAGAGGTTGGGGTGCAGTCTGTACCAACCACCAAAAAACACAGTCTTTTTCTACTTTTATGCAAGCTACAACACAGTCATTTTAATCATAGATCCATCCATGCATTCTGATCTTGAGCCATACTTCTTCATTCGAACTCCATGCACGACTTCTCTTCACGATTTACATTGCTGTTCATTGGTTTAATCGCACAGGTAGCACAGGTTAATGGATTCTCGTTTTTGGTGCAAGACATAAGCAATTTGTTTTATTTACACTGCGCAGTATCATTCCATTTCCTTCTTCTTCTTCTTAACCATGTCTAAAGCCACCTACTCGACCTCTGTTCAGCTCGTTTACCTTCCAACTCTTCCATTGCCCACGTAGCTCCATTTTCTTGACCTTTCGTTGCTTCCATCCTTCTATCCACCAACCAACTTCGTGCACTCTTTCTCCATCTTATTTCTCTGCCCCTGAGCCATCACAAGCTCCATCTCCATCTTACCTATCCACCCAGACCGCTCCATCACTTCACCATCACCCAAAACTCCCACGGTAGAACATCCTGTAGAAGTTAGCAGACTTCCTGTAGAATTCCTGAGTTTCCTGTAGGATCCCCTGCAGACATCCTGTAGAAGCCTGCAAAATCGGTTGCCGAGCACCTGAACATTGTGGACTTCTGTGGACTGATGCTAGGGATCCCCTGGGACCTCTCCTAGCCCTCTTGACCTCTCCCAAGCTTTCTCTCCCTTCGCACCACCTCTGCACAGCCAAACCCTAATAAGAAACAAAACCATAATCACTCCAACCACTTAAGAAAAAATACAAAAACAATGTTCTTTTCAATGGAAGTAGTTTAAGTTCATGCATTTCATATCACTAGCAGTAATGGCATCATTCTTAGACACTTGCACTCCCACCATTGCATCATAGAGATTAAGCTAGTCAGATTAGGGTTTACTAGGGTTTCCATGTTTTGGTTGGCTTTCAGTTCATTTTTGCAAAGTAGATTAATTTCCTTTGAGATAGCCTTCGTCCATCATTTAGAAAGCTTCTTCTGAGAGCATATAGAAGTTGGCTTGAGCCCTAGCGGACTTGTGCCAGCTGACCAAGTGACAGCTGCGACAAGAGCTAGTACTTGAGCATACAGCACCGTCGCTTCCAAGTTTGTACAAACTACCGGGTTGATAAAATTAGAGATAGGAAGCCCCAGGAGTTGTAGCATTATTGCTACAATACTGGAGCCCACCAGCTGCAAGTCAGGCAACATGTGAGGCCATTTGGATGCGGAAAATTCTAGTTGGTTTGTTTGATCAAAGGATGGATCCAACTGTGATCTATTGTGATAATCAGAGTTGTATCAAACTCTCTGAGAATCCAGTATTTCATGACAGGTGCAAGCATATTGACATTCGGTATCATCATCTCAGAGGTTGTGTGGCGAGGAGGATCATGTTGTTGCAGTATATTTCGACTGAGGAGCAAGATGCTGACGTTTTGACTAAGGCATTGTCAAAGTGTAAATTCAAGTTCCATAGAGATAGGATCAGGGTGGCAAATAATCCCTTTCTTGTTGAGAGGGAGTGTTGAAAATAGCAACAAGAAATGCTAAAAATAGCATTGCTATAGATAGCATTTCAGGATATATTCCAATTTTAATTTGTCCTTGAATTAAAATTGAGAATTAAAATTTGAATTTAGTCTCACCAGCTGTTTGAAAAATAATTAATTAATTCATCTTGAGTTAATTAGTTGGAGAAATTCAAACATGAAGTCTTTGTGAAGTCATGCAACAGTTATCCCTTTGATTGAGGAAGTTATCCTTTAATTAAGGAGATAATGATGAGTTGTATTTGAGTTGTAATTAGTTATCTTAGTTAACTGAGTTAAGTCTAATTAAATTAGTTCCAAACAGTTTGTGGAACTAATTGTGAGTTCAGTTAGTTAATGCATGCATGCATGCAACTAGTGTTCTCCAGATAACTGAATATTCTCTCATAAATAACTCATGCATGTCAGTTCAGACAAAGAACCAATTGAGATTAAAGGCAGGGAAAGTGTACTATCAGTTTCAAGAATATTCCTATGAGAATATCTCTTGCATGCAGAAGGAATTCATTCCTTGAGGATTGCACAGTTTCTACAGAGGTTAGAGCAGTGTGTGAGGTGAGAATCACACAGGTTATAGCTGGATCACCTAGGAGAAACAACGCAAGGAAATAGGAGGCTTGGAGGGTAGAGGAGAAGGCATATGTGTTGTCTATTTTGTTTATGAGAAGCAGTGAGGGATTGTACTGAGAACTGGATAACTGTGAGAGCTAAAGCTTTGTGTAATCCTGAGATATTTCCACTTGTATGATAATACAGATAGTAGGGTTTTTAGCTGAGGCTTTCCCCAGAGTATTCTTCTATGTTTCATGTGTGATTGAATCTTCTTCTATGTTATATGTGTTCTGTTTGATCTTGCCCAAAATCAATTAAGCTTCCGCAAGTTTGATTGTGGAAGTAGATTAAGTATTTTTCTTTAGTACATTGCATAATCAATTTAATCTACAGTGAGAATTTCTACAGTGTACATAAATCATTTTTATAATGATAATGTGCATATGGTTTGTTATGTAAATTATTGTGGGGAAGAGTGATAAAATATAATTTTACATACCAGACAGTTGTGGGAAGTTGTGAAAGGTGAGGAGGCCTTGGCTTTATGGCAATTTCCTACCCGAAGGGGTTGATTGCGCTTGCCTGCCTGAATTTCCTCTCCCTAGAGATAGATGATCTCAGTAAGGGAAAAGAGTTGGCCAAGATGGTGAAATGGGGAAAATACAGAGGCAACTCTGTTGTTTTTGGACCCTATTGGAGGAGGCCCAAAATTCCTCATAGAAGGGACATTATCAAAGGAATAGGCAGGATGTTGCCAAGAGGAATCTTATATTGGACCTTATGTGGTCATTGGAATTCTTGAGGTGGTTGGTTAGTGGAATTCCAGGCTGGACCTGGTATGGTCTCTATCAAAGAATTGTTTGGATGTTAAAATGAATCGATCTAGTTGTGGAAAGCAGTTCCCATGTGTTGGGAGGATCATTATTTTGTCAATGTGGTTCTCATAGAAGAACAAATCAACTAATCAGTTATTTGTTGTGTTAAAAATGAATTTTCTATATAATTGTGTAAATATTTTATGTACATTTTGATAGGAAATGAGCCTAGTGTTTGATAAGGAATTATTGGTAGTGTAGTTCCTTTATTGTATTACCAATCTTATGAATGTCTCTAGCAAGGGCTAAGACAATTTTCACTTGATGCAATTATTGATCATTTCGATGATTAGAGAGCTAGGTGCTCTCTGAGTACTTTTAGAAGTACTGTGTGGATGTCTTTAGCGAGAACTAAGACAATATGCATGTGGTGCAATGATTTATCATTTTGATGACTAGAGGGTTGGTGCTCTCTGAGTACTTGTGGAGGTACTGTGGTTAAAATATCACTTGACATTGTATAAACGAGTGATAGTTATAAGTATTTCATTTGATTGAAAATGTTGTGACTAATGTGATTATGTTGGATTTGTTGATCATAGATTACAGGGTTCTTGTTGTTGGGTTGTTAAACCATTGGAGCGCTTGCGTAAAAGTGATCATGTCTTCTAAGAATAATCGGTAAGTAACAGTAAGTTGGTATAGATATTCTGTTTTGCTTCTATGAATTTGAGTAATGGCCAAGTGATGGAAAGTAGAATTTTCATATTTTCGTAGCTATAAATGCTTATGACTATTGATTTTTCTTATGTTATAGCATTATTGTTATTGCTTATTGGTATTTATTGGAATGAAATCCTTCATTTTGAAGGGGAATTATTCCCTTTTGGGTTGTTTAGATTGTTATATCATGAGTAAAAGTTAAAGTTCCAATGAGAGATGAACATTGAGGATGGTGTTCTCTTTAATGGGGGGGTATGTAATATTCATTCAATGCTCATGAAACATGATTAATTAACATGTTTAATGTTGATAGAAAGAACTATTTCTTGGTAAATAAGTTAACAAATCCTCTTGTATTTCTCATTGGTTCTTGATAACAACCTTGTATTTTATTTATTTATTGGAGATCTATTCTATGGAGGGTTTAGTTACAGGGAGGAAGTTCGTTATGAGATAGCACATAGAATATTTCTTACCAAAAAATGGAGGGGATTCACCTTCCTTCACTGCATTCTGAGTCTTACTGGAATGCGTAAAACAATAGGGAAATAATTTCAAGAAGTGACACTGCTACAAAGATTAGGTGGAAGCATGTTTCCAAGCTTGAGGGAGCCATGAGAAACTTGTTTCATTCCAAGCTCCATTCATGTAGAATCAACCTGCCAGACATGGTTTGCATCTTCGCTAACTCTCATTGGTTTTAAGGAAATATGGTTGAATAAAAATTGTGCTTCAAGCTTGCAGAAGATATGGAGAGAGCAAGAGACCATTCACATTCTTCCTATGGAGTCATTTTTGGATGGGCTAATCGATTGTAACAATGGTTAAGATAAGTAACTCATCCATTTTCTTGAAGGAAAATATATGTGTTTAATTGGGTATCTTTGGAAATATTTCTTAGAAAAAATATATAATATATATACATAATCGCATGCAGTGAGGAATGTGGAAAAATATATGAGTATTTTTGTGTCTTTTGAAAAGATAAGTTACTACATTATTTTCCCAAAAAGGAGAGTATATATACTATGCATATAGAGGATTTTAATGATGTTATGTTCTTGGAAAAAAAATGCTTGAGAAATTTACACATAAAATAATTTATGTGGAAAGCTAGGGATATGTTATTAGTATTTGCATTGTTTCCCTACACTATATTTGTGGAAAGAAAACATACTTATATATATACATAAATTATAAAAGATGATATAAAAGTTTCCTGAGAAAAGAAAATAATATTCTATTTGACTTTTTTAGATTAATTCTTGGAAATACTTCCATGACTTCAAGTATAAGTTAACCAAGGTAACTTTTAATGGGTTGTGAACCAAAGAAAATAACTTATAAATCTTTATGCATGGAAAACATAGGTTACCCAAGTTGTTTTTTTGAAAAGGTTGTAGAAAATTTGTATTTTTATGCATAAAAAGACAACTATTATGTTAGTATTCTTTGGATAAGAATTTGTATTGCATGCAAATATAGATAATTATTATGTTATCATTTGAAAAAGAATACGTTGTTTGGTATTAAGTTATGGTAAAAGATTTCCATGGTGTGTTATGTTGATGGTAAAGTTTAGATATTTAATAAATCCATGGAAAATATTTTGAAGGATTCTCATGCGTAAGAGATAACCAATTATGGTAATTTCATTTGAAAAAGGATATTTAGTTATGGGAAAAGATAATACCCTATGCATAGATCAAATGTTCATAGATAACATAAGTCATAAGAATTTTCTTTGGAAAGAATATGTTGTTCTAGTGCATGAAAGATAAGTCAATTGTGTTAATTCCTTTGCAAGAGTTTGCAAAAGTTACATTTTTTGGTGGGTAAAAAGGTAAGTTATTTGTTTGTTGTATATTGGGTAGTTTGATTTAATTGAATGGTTTAGTGCATAAAAGGTTAACTTTGTTATTATTTTAAAAAGGTTTTCCTAGTTCTTATGCGTGAAAGAAGGGTTAATTATCATACTTTCTAGAAAATAAATGCATGAGAACTTTGTACATAAAAGAGAGAGAAACTATTTTGGGTTCTTAAAAATTAGTATCTGTTATTTACACAAATAAACAATCATTTTATTTGGAAAGAACACATATGAAGAAGCATAGAAACAATAGTTAATTGCATCAGTCTTTTTTGAAAAGGGAAAGTATTCCCATATGTAACATAAATATCTAGACCCTCTTAAAGAAGGGATATGTGTTGCATACATTAAAATAGGGCTATTATGATAAGCTCTTGCATACACAAAGAATAGTCATTATGTTATAGAGATATGTCCTTTGCATGGATAGAAGAACTATTGAGCTATATTTCTTTAGAAAAATTATGTGATTATTTTTATGCTATCATAACTATTATGTTAATTTCTTTTGGAATAAGATCATGTATATGCATGCAAGATTTGTATTAGCTTTCATTTCGAAAAAATATACATTTATATGCGGGAAAATATACATTTGTATATTAGCTTATAGTGGAAAATATTCTTTGGGAAAGAAGATGAATTTACAGGCACAAAAACCATAGTAATGTGTTGGTTTCCTTGGAATATATATATATATATATATATATATATATATATAATGTTAGTATGTGATCAAGTGATCAATTTTTTTCTCAAAAATGAAATTCCCATAAAGTCTTGAAACTGGTGTCAAGTCGAAGTTCCCATTGTTTGAATCCAACGACGTTCATTTCACCTCAATCTGAGACCGTATGCTCTGGATATCGCATTCTGATCGTTCCCAAACAGGTAAAATTTGAGCAGGTCTGTTGACTGGGATGACCATACTACTGAGTCAGCAGGGTGACTGTGCAGGGTACGAACCAATGCGAGGCTTCCAAGTGTCATCCTCTGACTCATTTGAATTTGGGCGCATTTGATTGGTTAGTGGTCATTTGAGGTGGACCATTAATATGGTGTCGCGTGGCCCAGTCATGGGTTGCTAAGTGGCACCCTAGAGTCGACTAAAATTTTGTTATGGCATGAAATGGCCTCCGCAGGGTTTGAACATAGGAATTATAATCCAACAACACAACACTCAACCAATAAGCTACACGGTGGGACTTAACAACCATAGTGGACAAACGTTATTTAAGGTTTGGGCAAATGAACGTTGGGCATGGGACTGGGGCTAAGACCCTGGCCCCCAGTCACCTTACACCCATGAGACCACAGGCAAAATGGATTTAAGGGCTCGGGCTTAGCCCCGTCCCAAGGTTTCGGAACCTTACACATAATTGAAGTGGAGGTGTAAGTAAGGGTTAAGTTCTTGCAGAAAGAGGGCTAGGGATAAGGCCTAGGTCCTGGTCACCGGCAACCATAAGATCGTGTCGGAGAGTGCTTGCAAAGGGCACTTATGAGGAGCCCTAGCTTCCAGTTCCATTGGCACATAGAACCACTAGCAAGGAAAGACGGAAGGTGCTAAGGAGCAAGCACGAAGATTTGAGGGCCAACCCCGGGTCCTATGGAGAAGTTGGAACCGTGGCTTAGCGGATAAGGGCTAGGCTAACGGGGGTGGGCGTTAAGGCTTAGTCCTCGGCCCCATGTGACCTATACAACCATGATTTTTGGAGTTAAGGGATCAGAGAAAAAATTAATGATTCAAAAAAATGCACATTTGGAGGGCGATTTTGTCGCTCGGTTAGCGGAATTCGGGGTAGAATTGTAGTACCGTTAGAAAAATGGTCTGATTTGAATGATGATTAACAGAAAAACTCATATGGGCATTTGGGAGCCATATATTTTGGAGTGTTTGATGAAATTGAGCTCATAAAGAGTCCACTTAGGGGTTTTTGGATGTTCTGAATCCATTGATGACCTCTAATTTTTTATTTGAGCACATCTAAGTATCTTTTTTGCAGGTTTGAGACAAAAGGTGTATGGATCAATCAAGATTTGGAAGTAGTTCTGGAAGGTGTTGAGCATGGAGAAGGCCTTGTAGGGGTTTTATCACCTTCAGAAGTCTACTGCAACAACTGTTACTTTCACAGTTCAACTCAGGTTCACTTTTCTCATTATGTTATGTTGAGGGAAGTTTTTTTTATGTGCTTCAATGTGGAATTGAAGTGTTCACATGCTCATTTTAGCTCATTTCAGTTGGAGTATAGAATATTTGTAGGAGATGCTTTATGTTGTTGTTTTTTGTGAGATTTATTTGCAAGAGAACATTACCTTGTAGGGGTAATAGCCACATGTTTCCATCAACAAATGTTTATGTACTCCATTTTTCTGTTGAATATATGAGTGGTATAGCTATGTTGGCAGACCTAGAGATGTAGCCCATAAGGGGTGAACTCTGTCAAAAAATATTTTGTTATCTCTTCATTATGCCTGCATGAGTTGTGTTGTTATGTTTCTTATGTTAAGTTACATGTGAAGAATAATTCATGAATTGAAGAGATAGGGGATATTTTGTTATCTCTTCATTATGCCTGCATGAGTTATGTATTCACATGCTCATTTTAGCTCATTTCAGTTGGAGAATGTAATATTTGTAGAGACAGGAAATATTTTGTTATCTCTTCATTATGCATGCATGAGTTATGTGTTCACATGCTCATTTTAGCTCATTTCAGATGGAGTATGGAATATTTGTAGGAGATGCTTTATGTTGTTGTTTTTTGTGAGATTTATTTGCAGGAGAACATTACCTTGTAGGGGTAATAGCCACATATTTCCATTAACAAACGTTTATGTACTCCATTTTTCTGTTGAATATATGAGTGGTCTAGCTATGTTGGCAGACCTAGAGATGTAGCCCAGAAGGGGTGAACTTCGTAAAAAAATATTTTGTTATCTCTTCATTATGTCTGTATGAGTTATGTGTTGTTATGTTGCTTATGTTAAGTTACATGCGAAGAATAATTCATGAATTGAAGAGATAGGGAAAACCTATTTGTTTCAAGACCTATTTTACCTTGCAAAGCATCAACATGGTCCTATTTTTTTATTTTGCTTGATTGTGGAGAAGAGGAAGAAGACACCTACTTTATTTTCAGATCATTATGCTTTATTGCATTAGTTTTATGGATAAGAAAACATGTTTTTACATGCCCTATTGTGTTAGATTTCCTCGAAAAGGAAACATGTGTTTGAATGCTCTATTGTGTTAAGCATTCTTTTGGGAAGATTCTTTTGGAAAGTGTATGCATTTGCATGCATAGGGACAACATTCATTGTATTAGCTTTATTTGCATATTTGCATGCACCAAAAAATAACTAAAGGGCTAGTTATTTTGATCAAGTTTATGTAATTCACATGTAAGAATATTATACCTGATGTGTTAATTTCCTTAAAAGGAATGTCTGTAAAATTGTAGTGATTTGGCTTGCAAGAATGTGCTCTTATGCGATGGGAATATTAGTTAATGTGGTATTTGTTTATAGAATGCATTGATGGTTATACGCTTATAACTAATGCATATGTAGTGTTGTTAATGGAAGCATGACGTAATATTTTATTTGCCTTTCATGAATGTACATGAATAGATGGTGAAGCACCACTAGTATAGATTTATGAATTGGTTTGATTAATACTTTATGTAATCATGATATCGAAGTTTGTTGATGACAACCATGGCAGGAAAGGATGGTGACATTGTGCAAAGGATAAATTATGTTTAATATTGTGGTAGGTAAATAATTAATGGTCCATGCAGATGAGTGTGAACTGCAAGATGGTCCACTGATGAAACAAGCAGGCCACAAAGATATAAAGATTGAAAATTTGTGGGTAAATGATATCATGATGATTGCAATAGCTTTTAGCTAGATATATTGTACTTAAATGATATTTCCTTGTAAGATTTGATGACAATCATTAAGGGATGAAATCCATTATAAGCCATTGAGTGACGGGTGAACACCCTCACGAGCGTTTAATAATAAAATTAAACTTGTGTTGGTTTTCACCCTACGAGGTTTCCAGGGTATATCGGTGTTCAATGATGTGATTGCTTATTGTGTCAGTTTGATGATGTTGATTCCTTGCATGATGTGATGTTCATAATATCAAGTATGTGATTAACTAATATGGTTAAAGGAATCATGAAATGGATGCAAGGTTACATTAGAAAGTTTATGTTAATATGCTACAACAGTGGTTGTAATGGTTATGTAATTTACTATCCCTTTACTAAAGTTACTCTATAATGACGACGATTCTATCTAATGGTTAATGAGGAATTTGGAATAGTAATTTGGATAATTACCCATGGGTAAAGTTGTTGAGAAATGACAACAAGAAATTTTAGTTTAATTTGTCCTTGAATTAAGTTGTGAATTAAAATCAAATTCTATTCTCATACAAACTTGTAAATAGTTAATTAAGTTTAATTAACTAAATTAGCTTAGGAAGTTCGAGTTGGAAGTCTTTCTGTAGTCATGTATATGTTCTCCTTAAGTTTTAGGGGTCCAGATTGAGTTTATTTGCGTTGTAATTAGATAACTTAGTTTGACTGAGTTATAGACAATTAAACTAGTTCTAACTATTTGTGGAACTAGTAGAGGTCTAGTAATGAGTTGGTGCACTGGTGCATCCTCAGTGCTACTCCATCTAATTGAAGATTCCATCATGACAAACTCTTGCATGTTAGTTCAGTGAAAGAACCAATTCAGACTAGAGTGCAGAGACAATGTACTATCAGTTGTAGAATAATCTGAGTTGTACAGGTCATGCATGAAATCAGAGAAGGACCTAAGTTTGGATTGTGTAGTTATGGAAGAAGGATTTCCCAATTAAATATGGGTTGATCCTTTAGGAATTGCACAAGGAAATATGGGCTTGGCAGGCAGCATAATTGGCTAAGTGTTGGACAAAGTGGGCTTGTGACGTAGAGAGTTTATCATACTTGTGCAGGAATTGTTCTTGTGAGAACACGCTTTGTATTATCACTCAAATTTATGATTAATGCAATAAATATTCGGGGTTTTGAGCAGTGGATTTCCCCAGAGAAGCAATTGTGCTATGTGTCTTTGATTATCTTCCTCTTGTCGATTATTGTTTTCATTGATCTATTGGTATTCGTTGTTTAAAGAGTATAATAGATTCTTGTCTTGTGTTTTAGTACATTACATGAGTTTTGAATCTACAAGAAAATATACATGGTATCGGAGTTGAAGACAATATAATAGAGCAGATTTCAAAGTTTTGAGTTTTGGTTTACAAGTGAAATTCGAATTTGCAATACATACTTCAGGATCGGCAAATGGCTTTCTATAGTTTGAGGCTCGAGTATGCCTTGAAAGGAAACTCAATTTATATAGCCTAGAAGGATAGGATGGAAGTTGTGCTAAAGGGTAATGGCCTCAAGGAATTCATTGAGAAAGGAATTCCTAAGCCAACAACATCAGATGCACAAAATCTAGCTAAACATAAGAAGTGTGTGGCGAAGGCGGTGCGGATAATCCTTGAGGGAGTTCGAGACCACATTGTCTCAAGTCTCCATGGGAAGGAAAACTACATATGCTATGTGGTAAACATTGACGAACTTGTTCCATAACAACAATGACCATAGGAAATTTTCATTGAGATCCAAACTTCAAAAAAATCAAGATGGAGAAAAGAGAGACCATTCCAAAATACTTGACCAAGTTTAGTCACTGTTGTGATGAGCTTGGAAGTGTTGGAATAACCGTTTTCAAGGATGATATGGTGAGCCTAGCTCTCCTAGGCCTTCCCAAGGGTTGGAATAGCTATCAGGACTCTATCAATGGGAGGGAGAAGCTACCATATTGGGAATGACTTTGGTTGGATTTGATGCAGGAGGAGATCACAAGGAACACCAGAGATGGTTCCTCATCAAATGCTAATGATGAGGAAAATTGTGCCTTAGCAGGTAAGGCAAGGAAGTGGAAAGGGAAGGCTTCCCATTCCAAATCATATTCTTGTCATGGAGGCAAGAAGAAAGACATGTCAAAAGTTAAGTGCTTTCATTGTCATGAGCTAGGACATTTTGCTAGAAATTGTCCATTCAAGAAGTCCACAAAGAAGTCCTCAGGAGGAGAAACGGGTGAGGCTTTGGCCTCTCAATTCAAATTGGACTTTACTCTCATTTCATGCATGGTGTCATCAATGATGGGTAATGTATGGTACCTTGACAGTGGAGCTTCATTCCACATGACTAGTGACAAGGAGTTGTCCTGTGACATGGGGAGAAGGACCTCCAGATGCACATCGAGATGGGTGATGATGGAAGGTATAGTGCTATTGGATTGGGCACGGTTACTTTTTAGAGGGAGTAGGGTGCTCCTCTCACCTTGAGAGATGTCATGTATGTGCTTTGGTTAAAGAAGAACTTAGTATCGGTCACCATGTTCGAGGATATTGGCTAGGATGTGGTCTTTAGAAAAGTAAAGGCATTCCTTCGACACATAGCCATGGGTCAAGTAAAGAAGATCGCGATTCGAGTTAAGAATCTCTATAAGTTGGAGGTAGAGGATTGTTTTGCTTTGAGCACAAAAGCAGAGATGGTGTAGAGCCAAGACGTTGGTGAGTTGTGGCACAGGCAATTGGGTCACTTGCATCATGGGGCTTTGAAAATCATGCAACATATCTCTAATGGTCTTCCCAAAGGTACGCTAGAGAAAGTGGATACATGCAAGGGGTGTACTTTGGGAAAATACACCAAGGCTTACTTTCACGATGGAGACAATCAAGTAGAGTCAATTCTAGAGTGATTCCATTCAGATGTGTGTGGACCATTCTCGACAGCATCCACGAACAAACACAGGTACTATGTTATATTTGTTGATGAATTTTCTCATAAATTCTAAATACTTTTCATGCAGAAGAAG
Source organism: Pinus tabuliformis (assembly GCA_031772625.1). Classification (NCBI taxonomy): domain Eukaryota; kingdom Viridiplantae; phylum Streptophyta; class Pinopsida; order Pinales; family Pinaceae; genus Pinus; species Pinus tabuliformis. Next base: position 459,215,545 of record CM062820.1, read on the forward strand.
GATCCAACTTTCAAAAAGTTTTGTGAATTTAAAGCATTGGTCAAGAAAGAGTCTGGCAAGAAGGTTAAATCTTTGAGGAGTGATAATGATGGTGAGTATGTCTCAAATGAGTTTAGGAACTTATGTGCAGTAGAAGGGATTAAATGGGAGTTGACGACACCCCATAACCCACAATAGAATTGGGTGGCCGAGAGGAAGAACAAAAGAATTGTAGGGGCAACATGGGCGATGTTGCATGATGAGGGCCTACCACTACACTTGTGGGTTGAAGCATGCGACACAACTGTTTTTTTGTAGAAGAGAAGCCTACATCAGATACTTGGGATGAAAACACTAGAGGAGGCTTTCTCCGGTAAGAGACCAAATGTTGGTCAATTCAAGATTTTGTAGAAAATCATGTATATTCACAAGCTAATACAATTTTCTAAAGCAAGAAACAAGAATATACTTCTACTCTTTACATCGGAATCCCATAAACATTGAGCAAACAATAATCAATAGAGGAAGAGAATCAAAGGCACATAACACAATAAATATCTGGGGAAAGCCACAACTCAAAACCCCACTATTTGTTTTGTATTAATCCGGAAAATCAAGATGAAATTACAATGCTTATTCTCTCTAGAACAATCCCATCACTCAACAAATTCAATCTCCAACTCATAAGCAAGCTCAAGGCCAAAGCTTAGCCTCTTCACAAGATCTCCAAGTCTCTATTCCAATGTGTAATTCCTATGGAGGATAACTTGTATTTAAAGGGAAATAAATCCTCTAAAAATTGTGCAATCCATTAAGGATTAGTTCTTGAATGCATGCACTATGAGTGAAACTCATAAAAATCTAAAACAAATAGTACACTATCCCTACACTCTAGTCTCAACTGGGTCTTTCTCAAAATCGACATGCATGAGTTTCTGATGAGTAAATATTTAGTTAACTAGAGTAGCATTGGTGGAGTTCATTAGTGTCACCACTGATTGTTAACTCACTATTAGTTCTCTCAATCAGTTTGAGAACTATTTCAACTGAACTGACTCATGAAACTGTCTTCTATTTTACAACTCACAATTAACTCATACTAGACTCCTACAAAATAGGGAGAACATGCACATGACAACAGAAATACTTCCAACTCGAATTTCCTAAGTTAAGCAAGTTTAATAAACTTAATTTAACTATTTTAAGTTGCTATGATAATAGAATTCGAATTTAATTTCCAGTTTAATTCAAGGAAAAATTAAATTGGACTCTCTTGTTGCCATTTCTCAACACTCCTTCTCAACAAGAAAGATATTATCAACTACCCCGATCCTATCTCTGTGAAACTCGAATTTACATCTTGACAATGCCTTTTTCAATGTCAACATCTTGCTCCTCCGTGGGAATGTAATCTAACAACATGATTTGCCTCAATAGATAATATCTGAGATGATGATACCAGATATCAATATGCTTGAACTGATCATGAAAGACTATATTTTCAGAGAGTTTGATACAACTTTGATTATCACAATAAACCACTGTCAGATCCATCTGCTGACCAAACAAACCAACCAGGATATTTCTCATCTAGATAGCCTCACATGCTGCTTGACTTGCAACCATGTACTATGCCTCTATCGAACTGAGTGCATCTGATCTTTGTTTCCTTTTGTACCAAGAAATTGCCACTAACCCAATACTGAAGATCCCTCCTGATGTTCTCTTCCTATCGGATGGACTCCCTACCCAATCTGCATTGGTGAAGCCTTGAAGCTTCACTCCCTCTGTCCATTTGTACCATAACCCAAACTGAGTAGTGCCTATGAGGTATCTCAATACATGCTTTTCTGCCTTCCAATACATATTAGTAGGCCTAATCATCGCTTGACTAAGATGGTTAACTACATAGCACATATCTGGTCATGTGTTCACCAAGTACATGAGTGAACCCATAAGTTGCCTGTAAACAATAGCTTCCACTACTTCCCCTGAAGTAGAATCCTCCTTCCTCTAGTTACCAACTAGAGGAGTCTCCATGGGTTTACTACTCTCCATGCGGAATCTCCCAAGTATCTCGTTGGCATACTTTCCCTGAGATAAAAAAAAAACTCCCCATCTCCCTGCCGTACCTCCATGCCAAGAAACTAATGCATGAGCCTCATGTCCTTCATCTCAAACTCTCTTTACAGTGTTGATTTGTGGTAGCATCGGATGTGCTTTAGCCATGAAAATAGGTGGAGAGGCTAAAGCACATGAGATATCCAATACCAAGAAATGGTTTGGGGAAATTCCACCCGGTTAGAGAGATATTAAAATAATTAATATTTTTAATGGGGTTCCTAAGTCTAAACTTAGGAAAATTAAAATATTAATGGGTATTAATATAAAATTGGGTGAGAAGGTTCTAAATGACATGGATCAAGCCAAATCTAATCTTAACCGTTGATTAGAGACTTAATCTTGGTTGTTGAAGACTCAACAGGAAAAGTATAAGAGGAGGCTTGAGGATCAGTTGGAGACACACCAAGATGTATAAGTCAGTTTGATTTTCTGGAGCGGAGTTTGCTAAGAAAATTCGAACAAGTGATCTGAGTTACAAAGAGGGGTAGTGAGTACATAGTAGAGAGGTAGAGATACTTCCAGAGGGCCAGCGTAGTGACTGAGGAGGCTATGCAGAGGCAGCCAGAGTGTGTGCAAAGGCTGAGGGGCTTGCGTGGGTGACGCAAAAGGCCAGAGAGTTGACACAGAGAGGCAAAGGGATGACGCAAGGCATTCCAGAGCTACGCAGAGGCTAGCAGGGCTGACGTAGAGCCTTGGAGAAGCGTCAGAAGGATTTTCATGGGGCAGACTAATGCTGAGAAGTTGAATATCTACTTCCGATAAGAGGTATTATTACCGTGTAGAAATATCTATTGGGTGAGCCAGTTTGGCATCCTAGTTGTACTCAAGAAATCTGCATAATAATAAAACCCTTAGAATTGCTACACCGATTTTACCGCATTGGGTTTTTCTAGGGACAATTGTCCAAAAATAACGGTGTCCATTATGTGTTTGTCTAGTAGTTCAGTTGCTAATCTGTATATGAGTTATGGTTGCATTTGTGTTTATTTTAGATATTTATATGTATAAATAACTTGTTAAAGGAATAAACAAGTAAAAGAGATAAACCAAATAATGCAGTAGGATTTCTAACGTTTCAACCTTAGAAATTCCAACATGGTATCAGAGCGTTACATATCATAGGAGGTCTGAGGCACCATCTTAATGAGAATTATTTGCAGTAGTAGTAGCTATCCCGAGAGACAAGGCTTCTCCTAAGCAAAAAGCAGCAGAGAAGGAGTGACTCAGAGGGCCTGCATCTTTATTTCAAGCCAGAGAGAAGGCCAACGTAGAGGTAGAGAGAGGTAGAAGAGGCTCATGAAGAGCCACGTCATCCTACTCAGTCAGGTAGGCTTGACATAGTTGGCCAGAGGAGTGATTCAACCATTTTTAGGATTGCGCAGAGCTAGAAAGCTCAGTTTCTTCAGTCGCTGGGGCATAGGGAGCTATGGGCAGATTGTGGATTAGGAAGCTGGTGGGTTGATGTTGCTGTCGAAGCAGAACAGTACCTAACGGGATAGAACCAAGGTAGAGGGAGTTGTTGCCTTGACGGATTTCTAGCCAAGAAATCCAAATCCAAGTTGCAATTGCAAAGAGGATCGGAGAGGAGCGAATCAACAATTGGCAGGAATTTTTCTAGTAGGGAAATCGAGACTTAGAGGGAGTCTAGGAGAGAACTTCTAGGAGGGAAGTTGAGACTCAGAGCAAGTCCAGAAGAGGAGCAGAGATGGAAATGAACAAACTGATGGATCAGGACAGGTTGGACGGGGCCTCCAACTTTGTCATCTGGAAGGCCAGGATCCTCACAGTTCTGGATAGACATCACATCAAGGGCTTTGCCTTGAGAACCATGGCTATCCCGGTAGACCCAGCTGATAATGAGAAGTATGAGGATGCAATGGTGAGGGCGAAGTGCATAATCCTTGATGGGGTCAAGGATCATGTCATACCACATATTGCTGAAAAGAACACGGCAAAGGAGATGTGGGATACTTTGATAAAATTGTATCAGGGCACTTCTGTGCAAAGGAAGATGCTATTGGAGAATCAGTTGCGGTCATATCAGATGCATAAGGGGGAGTAGATAGATCTATACTGTTGGCATTATGATTCAGGTGTTGTCCTTGATGGCAAACCCATTCAGGTGATAAATCAAGAAGGACGCAGGAAATATGTTCAGCAAGTGCGTCCCCGCAGGTATACCATACAGAACCCGCGTCCAGGGACGCCGGCCAGCCGTTCAGGAGGTGCGTCCGCCCAGTGCACACATTTCAAGGCAGAGAAAAGCACGTGGGGGTTTCTTGCGTGGTATCTAGCCGTCGCTTTTGTGTTTCTATGGTGTCGGCTCGTGGTATTGTTCCATGTTTTGGGGAGAAGCTTGCCTATATAAAGCAAAGGAGTTCATTTGGATTAAGCATCATCTTGGTTGAATATCTTTTGGTGAGATCTAGTCTAGATCTATGAGGGCGAATCTTCTAATGGACTGTGATCTCTATGGCGCATGATCAGATCTGTGGATCTGAGTGGTTGGGTTGGTTCTGAAGTCCTCATATCTTTTATATCTGAAGGGACGCAGGTTCAGTGAAGGGCAAGTGCGCCGGGACGCAGTACAGTAAAGGCTCAGGTGCGTCTCTGAAGCAAAGGACGCGGCGCGACTGTGTTATTGGGTGCGTCTCTGAAGCAAAAGACGCGGCGCGATAGTGTTTTGGGGTGCGCCGGTCGCAGCAAAGCATAGAGGAACAGTGCGTCTGCACGCAGAACAGCGGAGGGTAGACTGCGTCCAGTCGCAGGCCACAGAAAGAAAATATGCGTCCCTGTCTTAAGATGATCCGTTGACTGTATATTTCTGTTCATAAGGTGTTCTGGGTTATTTCTGTAATTACTGATCTGATATCTGTAGTGGACTGTATCTGTTATATACTTGTTGATCATTTGATTCTTCATGAAAAGAAGTAGGGGGTTGTAGCTCCCTTCCAGGAGAAACTGGAAAACGAGAGAGAGTTGTAGCTCTCTGCAGGTTGCAGCCTGCGTGCTGGTAAAGGACTGCACCAGTACAAAATCATTGTAAAAGAATTTCTTGAAAGAAGATAGAGACATATTGCAGCAGGTGGTTTTCTCCCGCATTGGGTTTCCACCTTACATCTTGTGTTCTTTGGTGTGACTGTCTATTTTCTTTATTCAAGCTCATTATTTTATGGTACTGATATGCAAGAATAATTCAAAAGATCAAATAAGGAAGATTTGGTAAATTGCTTAATAATACTGATTCACCCCCCCCTCTCAGTATTATTTCCAACAATTGGTATCAGAGCAGGTCCTTCAGAAAAGCTTGATCGCTTGAAGGTAGATCGTTCATCATGAGCAATTACGAGAGAGAAGCATCAATCAGGCCACCAGTTTTTGATGGGACAAACTTCAATTATTGGAAGGTAAGAGTTACTGCATATCTTCAATCTCTTGGTACTGAAGTTTGGGACATTGTAGAAACAGGCTATGCTTTTCCTTCAGCTACTCCTACAGATCCAGCTGAGAAAAAGAAGTATGAAACAAATGCAAAAGCAGTCAGTACTCTATTAGGAAGTATATCCCAAACAGAATTCATGAAGGTAATGCACTTCAAATCAGCAAAAGAAATATGGGACAAAATGATCACAAGCTATGAAGGAGATGAACAGGTAAAACAAGCTAAACTTCAAACTCTCAGGATTCAATATGAGACTCTCAAGATGTATAATGATGAAAGTGTGGCTAATTATTTTCTTCGGGTAGATGAGATTGTTAATTGTATGAAAAATTTGGGTGAAGAAGTAAAGGAGTCCATAGTAGTTCAAAAGATTCTAAGATCATTATCCCCCAAGTTTGAATCCAAAGTATCTGCAATAGAAGAAAAAGAAAATCTTCGTGTTCTTACTATGTCTCAGCTACATGGAATTCTAACTGCTTATGAAATGAGAAAGGGAGGACCATCAGACAGAAGGGAGGCTGTTTTTAAAGCATCAGGCAAAGAAGATTACTATGAAGCAAGCCATGATCCAGAAGAAGAGGAAGAAGAATCAAATTTTGTCAGAAATCTTCAAAGAGGTTCTGGAAGGTTCAGAGGTAAGCTACCTTTCAAATGCTTTGCTTGTGGAAGAGTAGGTCATTATGCTGCAAAATGCTCTTATAAGGATAAAGGAAAGGAACCAGTTAGATGGAACAAGAAACAAAGCGCAAATAAGAAAAGCTACTACACCCATGAAGATAGTGATGGCTTATCAAACAGTGATGAAGATGAACAAGGTAATAAATATAGGTTGTTAATGGCATTTGAAGATGATGATTATGAGGATGCTGTAGATGTGGATAACCTTTATGATGAAATTACTAGACTCAAGAGATGCATAGAAGAAAAGAACATGATTATTGATACTCTACAATTCCAAATTGATGAAAAGGAAAAACATCTTGAAAAATTAGAAGGTGAAATTGTTGGTCTTAGAAAAGAAATTGAGAAAACAAAAACTATTAATCTCAAGTTTGTCAAAGGATCTGAAACTTTGGATGAGATTATCAGTGTGCAGCGGTCTCCACTAAATAAGACAGGTTTGCGCTATAATGGAGAAACTTCTCAAGCATCCACTTCAAAAAGTTATCTTGATGCAGCAAGAAGAAATGAGCAAGAGCACAAGGAAGATCATCAGGTAAAGCAGGGACAAATGTCAAACAGAAACTATCAGGGGCAATCCAGCTTAAGGGTGAACAAAAGCCACAACTAGCCACAGGTAAAATCTTCTCAATTTGGTTCAAGAATAGATGAAAATAGAAATTACAATCAGTTGGCTGGTAGATCCAATAATCGCAGAAGCTTCTTCAATGGACAATGCTTTTCTTGCCATAACTTTGGTCACAAAGCAGCTCAATGTGTTGCGTATAAAACAATCATGACTAGGGAAGCTCAAAAACAAAGAAGTTTGACAGGGATTACAAAAAGGACCTATAACAACTTTTCAGCTCTTGAAAATGAAGTTGAATGTTCTATTTGCAATAATTTTGGACATAAAGACTTTGAATGCAGAAGCAGGTTTCCGGAAAGAAAGGTACAAGAGCAGAAAAAGGAACAAGCCTCAGGCACCAAAACATGGAGAATAAAGGAACCTCAAACAGAAAGATGTGGGATAGCATTTTATGCAGAAGGACAAGAAAATCTATGGTACATTGACAGTGGATGTTCGAAGCATATGACAGGTGATAAAGAAAAACTTGAGTCTTATTCTAATTTAGAAAAGGGAAAGAAAGTCTCTTTTGGAAATGATACTCCTGCAACTATAAAAGGAAAAGGTATTGCTCCTTTAAAAGAAGATGTTAAGGCTGGAAATGTTTTGTTTGTTGATGGATTGAAGCATAATCTACTAAGTGTCAGCCAGATGTGTGATCAAAGAACCGAGGTTATATTCAGATCAAATGGATGCCTTGTTCGTGATCTTGATACAGGTAAAACAGTTCTCAAAGGAAAAAGAACTCCAAATAATCTATACATATTTGATGAAGGACAACAACAATGCTATCTAAGCAAGGATGAAGAGCACTGGCTATGGCATCGAAGGTTGGGACATCTAAGCTTCTCACAAATAAGGAAAGCTTGCAAATATCAGGCAGTTCGCGATCTTCCAGATATCAAAATTCCTGACAACACCATATGCAGATCATGTCAGTTTGGAAAACAAACCAGAACTAACTTTCCAGAGAAAGAAGGATCAGCCAGCATGCCTCTTGAGCTAGTACATACAGATGTATGTGGACCATTCAGAAAAAGAACACCTAGAGGAGAGGAATACTTGATATTATTTATTGACGATTTCTCCAGGTTTGTTTGGTTAGGACTTATGAAGCACAAAGATGAAGCATTCGAAAAATTCAAATCCTTCAAAGCCTTGGTTGAAAATGAATCAGGTCACAAAATTAAGTGCCTCAGATCTGACAGAGGTGGGGAATTTACTTCAAATGAATTTTTCGATTTCTGTGATGAACATGGGATAAGGAGAGAATTTTCTACAGCTAGAACTCCTCAGCAAAATGGAGTAGTTGAAAGAATGAACAGAACAATCCAGCAAATGGCTCGTGCTATGCTTGATGAATCAGGAACCCCTGCAACCTTCTGGGGTGAAGCTGCACATGCGGCGGTTATTATTCTCAACAAGACAAATGCCAGAGTGAACAGCACTCAAACTCCTCATGAGCTCTGGAGTGGTAAAACTCCTTCGGTAAAGCACTTCAAAATCTTTGGGAGCAAATGCTATATCAAGAATACTGAGGAGCAGCTTGGTAAACTTGATCCTAGAGCAGATGAAGGTATTCTTCTTGGCTACTCTCCACATAGCAAAGCATACAAATGCTACAATAAAAGACTTGGCAAAATTGTTGACAGCATTGATGTAGTGGTTGATGAGAAGGGATACATTCCTAGGCAAATACATCGTGAAGACATCGAAGAAGATGAAAGCCACCCTCAAAGACAGAATGATGAAGAAGAAGAACCGCAAGAAGAATCTCAAGAAGAACCTCACGAAGAAGCAGAAGAACGAATAAGAATAGAAGAAAAGACTCCATCCAGATATGTTCAAAAGAACCATCCAGAATCTCAGATCATGGGACAGAAAGAAGCAGGTATACAAACTAGAAGAACAGTTGCAGAAGCTTCAAGTTATTTGGCATTACTCTCCTCTACTGAACCACAAAATGTGAAAGAGGCATGCAAAGATGAATGTTGGGTGAAAGCAATGGATGAAGAACTTGAGCAAATCGAAAAGAACAACACTTGGGAGCTGGTTCCTAGACCAAAGGATAAGAATGTTATCGAAACAAAATGGGTCTTCAAAAATAAATTGAATGAAAATGGAGAAGTAATTAGAAACAAAGCCAGACTTGTTTGTAAAGGATATGCACAGCAAGAAGGAATAGACTTTGAAGAAACTTTTGCTCCTGTTGCAAGACTTGAGGCCATCCGAATGTTCCTTGCTCTCTCAAGTTCTCAGAATTTCAAAGTATTTCAAATGGACGTAAAATCAGCCTTTCTGAATGGAGACTTGGAAGAAGAAGTGTACATTGAACAGCCAGATGGTTTCATTCTTGGAAATGATCCAAATCTTGTATGCCGATTGAAAAAGGCTCTCTATGGTCTCAAACAAGCCCCAAGGGCTTGGTACTACCGGTTGGACAAATATCTTCATCAACAAGGTTTTTCAAAAGGTTCAACAGATAGCAATCTATATATAAAAATTGAAAATGACAAATTGCTAATACTTGTTGTGTATGTAGATGACATTATTTTTGGCAGCAATGAAGAAGCTATGAGTCAAAGCTTTGCCTCAGTCATGCAGAAAGAATTTGAAATGTCCTTGCTAGGAGAACTGACATACTTTCTTGGTTTGCAAATCCAACAAAAGGAAGGAGGAATCCTTTTATCTCAAACCAAGTATCTCAAGCAGATTTTGAAGAAATATGGCATGGAAGATGCAAAACCAGTATGTACACCCATGGTCACAGGATGCAGTCTCAGTGCAAATGATGAATCTGCAGCAGTACATCAACCAACCTACAGATCTATGATTGGAAGTTTACTATATTTAACAGGTACCCGACCAGACATCATGCATGCAGTTGGAATAGTTGGAAGATTTCAGGCAAATCCGAAGGAGACTCATCTTCAAGCAGTGAAGAGAATTTTCAAATATCTTCAAGGGACTCAAAATTATGGCTTATGGTATCCTAGAGATACAGATCTTACTCTTCATGCCTATACAGATGCAGATTGGGCCGGAAGCGTGGATGACAGGAAAAGCACAAGTGGTGGTGCGTTCTTTATGGGTCCCAGACTGGTCTCTTGGTTCAGCAAGAAACAGAGTTCAATTGCCTTGTCTACAGCTGAAGCAGAATATGTTGCTGCTGCATCTTGTTGCACCCAACTCCTTTGGATGATGCAGACTTTGCAGGATTATCAAATCACTTGTACACCTCCAATCTCTATCTTATGTGACAACACAAGTGCAATCAGCATCTCAAAGAATCCGGTTATGCATTCAAAAACCAAGCACATACCAATCAAGTACCATTTTCTCCGGGAACAAGTACTTGAACAGAAGGTCAAGTTGGAGTATGTTCCTTCTAAGGAACAAGTTGCTGATATTTTCACCAAACCATTGCCCAGGGACACTTTTGAATACCTCAGGCAAAAGCTGGGGGTTGTTGATGCATCATCTTACTGTTGATCATCTTCCTATTGGTGGTATAGGCTCAGGGGGAGCACATAATGCATTGTTGGCATTATGGAGAAGGAGATCTTGGAAATAGCTGCAATATGTCTCTATCTCCTTCATGATGGATTTCTGGTTACAGATCTGGAGATGCACGAGCATAGGGGGAGCATACCCTTTGCTCTTGATGTCAAAGGGGGAGAATGAAGCTGAAGATTATGTGGTTGCCATCAAGTCCAAAGGGGGAGATTGTTGGCATTATGATTCAGGTGTTGTCCTTGATGGCAAACCCATTCAGGTGATAAATCAAGAAGGACGCAGGAAATATGTTCAGCAAGTGCGTCCCCGCAGGTATACCATACAGAACCCGCGTCCAGGGACGCCAGCCAGCCGTTCAGGAGGTGCGTCTGCCCAGTGCACACATTTCAAGGCAGAGAAAAGCACGTGGGGGTTTCTTGCGTGGTATCTAGCCGTCGCTTTTGTGTTTCTATGGTGTCGGCTCATGGTATTGTTCCATGTTTTGGGGAGAAGCTTGCCTATATAAAGCAAAGGAGTTCATTTGGATTAAGCATCATCTTGGTTGAATATCTTTTGGTGAGATCTAGTCCAGATCTATGAGGGCGAATCTTCTAATGGACTGTGATCTCTATGGCGCATGATCAGATCTGTGGATCTGAGTGGTTGGGTTGGTTTTGAAGTCCTCATATCTTTTATATCTGAAGGGACGCAGGTTCAGTGAAGGGCAAGTGCGCCGGGACGCAGTACAGTAAAGGCTCAGGTGCGTCTCTGAAGCAAAGGACGCGGCGCGACTGTGTTATTGGGTGCGTCTATGAAGCAAAAGACGCGGCGCGATAGTGTTTCGGGGTGCGCCGGTCGCAGCAAAGCATAGAGGAACAGTGCGTCTGCACGCAGAACAGCGGAGGGTAGACTGCGTCCAGTCGCAGGCCACAGAAAGAAAATATGCGTCCCTGTCTTAAGATGATCTGTTGACTGTATATTTCTGTTCATACGGTGTTCTGGGTTATTTCTGTAATTACTGATCTGATATCTGTAGTGGACTGTATCTGTTATATACTTGTTGATCATTTGATTCTTCATGAAAAGAAGTAGGGGGTTGTAGCTCCCTTCCAGGAGAAACTGGAAAACGAGAGAGAGTTGTAGCTCTCTGCAGGTTGCAGCCTGCGTGCTGGTAAAGGACTGCACCAGTACAAAATCATTGTAAAAGAATTTCTTGAAAGAAGATAGAGACATATTGCAGCAGGTGGTTTTCTCCCGCATTGGGTTTCCACCTTACATCTTGTGTTCTTTGGTGTGACTGTCTATTTTCTTTATTCAAGCTCATTATTTTATGGTACTGATATGCAAGAATAATTCAAAAGATCAAATAAGGAAGATTTGGTAAATTGCTTAATAATACTGATTCACCCCCCCCTCTCAGTATTATTTCCAACATATACCTCCTCATATTGCAGGAGATTCGTGACCAACTTCCTTCCATAGGGGCCACACCTGATCAAGATTTTATGGTGAGGGCCGCCCTGAATGCAATCTCCGAGGAGTGGGAGAGATTTGTCCAAGGCATTTTAGGCAGAGCTTCTCTTTCAGGATGGGAAGAGATGTGGGAAGCTCTTCGCCAAGAAGAGATCAGACACTTGACCAAGGCGGGGAGTAGTGGAAAAGTGTTGAAAATGGCAACAAGAAATGCTAAAAATAGAAGTGCTAAAAAGAGCACTGCTATAAATAGAAGTTTGGGTACCAATGTTGGATTGGGCAACAGGGAATGAAAAATGGAAGTGCTAAAAATAGAATTGCTATTTTTAGTAGTTCATGATGGATTCCTATTTTAGTCAATCCCTGGACTAAACATAGGAAGTAAAATTAGAATTTGAACTTAATAGCTGTTTGAAAATAAATTAATTAATTCTCCATGAGTTAATTAGTTGTGAAAAATAAAACATGAAGTCTATGTGAGGACATGCAACAATTTCTCTATTAATCGAGGAATTTATCCATCAGTTAAAGAGATAAGGATGAGTTCTAATTTGAGTTGTAATTAGTTGGCTCAGTTAACTGAGTCAAGTCCAGTTAGATTGATTTAAACAGTTTGTTTAAATTAATGTGAGTTCAGTTAGTTAATGCATGCTTGCATATAGCTGTTGCACTTCAGATAACTGAAGATTCTTTCATGAATAACTCATGCATGTTAGTTCAGACAGATACCCAGTTGAGATCAGAGAAGGGACAATGTACTATCAGTTGGATGAATATTTTTCCTATAAAGGAAGCTCATCCATGATGAGGATTTATCTCCTTCAGGACTACGTAGTTGGATCAGAGGTTAGTGAGTGTGTGAAGAGGCAAATTCACACAAGTGGCTGCACTGGACCCCAATCAGAATTGTGCAAAGAAATAGGAGGCTTGGAGGGAAGACTAGAGGTTAGATAGAGGCCTTTGACTATCTATGATTAGCAGAGGTATTGCAGAGAGAGCGGGATAGCTTTTGAGCTGATTCTTTTTGTAATACTGGCTATATTTCCACTTGTATGATAATACAGAGTTTGGGTTTTAGGCTGAGGCTTTCCCTAGGTTATATCTTCTGTGTTATGTATGATTTATTTCCCTTATCAGTTATATGTGTTCTTATTGATGTTGCTCATGTTTGATTAAGCTTCCGCTAAATTGGTTGTAGAAGTAGATCAAGTATTTTGATTTAGTCTATTGCATTATCAGGTGATCTACAGGTGGGAATTTCTAAAAAAAGGAGGTCTAATCAAGAAAAAGGAAGAGGAGGATGTGACTCTATCATCTGCGTGATAGAAAGGAAAGAGGAAGAAGAAGGATATCTCCAAGGTGAAGTGCCTCCATTGTGGGGAGCTGGGTCATTATGCATCCAGTGTCCCAGGATGAAGAACAAGGGAGAGGCTTCTGACACCAAGGCAACTTCGGCTAAGGCAGAGAAAGAAGTCGAGACTGATGACGACTGTGCCATGAGTGCTCATGCACCTCTCAAGAAGAGGTGGGGTGAGATCGAGTTGTAGTCAAGAGGGCTACAGAAGATGAGGGGCAGGATCCTTGAGGTACCCAAAATATTGGATCATATCCGGCTATGGGAGCCCTGAATGATAGTAGTAGGATGACGAATTTTGATAGAAGCAAGATGCGATGGAGCGACAAGGCAGTGCTAGAGTGAAGAGGTTTGTAGCAGCGCAGTGGGGGTTGCAGTAGTGCGAGAGTCCGAAAGGTGTTTGTAGTAGTGAAAGAGGCACAATGGAGGTTGCATCAGTGCGAGAGGCACAGAGGTGTCTACAATAGCGCAGAGGCAGCAGAGGGAGCACATGATAGCAACAGAGGTAGCTTTAGCATCATGAGGCTTCTGGATTGACAAGGATGTGAGTATTTGGGTAGATCAGTTACTCACTTCTCAGTAACTGAGTTTCAGTGCAATAGTTAGTAGTGGCAGTGCTATGGGCAACATGGGCAGCATTTTAAGAGGAAGATGCAATATAGATGTAGCAGTGGCAGTGGCAGAGCCATGGGAAGCAGTACAGGAAGCAACAGTGTAGTGGATGTTGGGAAGCAAGTCCAGCAACAACACAGGTACGGGTGCGGAAGGATCAATGTGATGTTCAACGGTGGAACATTACTAGAGCACATTCCTCGCTAAGAAGGAGTGTTTATTTTTGGTAGCATCGGATGTGCTCTAGCCATGAAAATTGGTGGAGAGGCTAAAGCATATCTCCACAACCCAGAAATGTTTTGGGGAAATTCCACCCAGTTAGAGAGATATTAAAATAATTAATATTTTTAATGGGGTTCCTAAGTCTAAACTTAGGAAAATTAAAATATTAATGGGTATTAATATAAAACTGGGTGAGAAGGTTCTAAATGACATGGATCAAGCCAAATATAATCTTAGCCGTTAATTAGAGACCTTATCTTGACCGTTGAATACTCAATAGGAAAAGTATAAAAGGAGGCTTGAGGGTCAGTTGGAGACACACCAAGGTTGATCAGTCGGTTCGATTTTCTGGAGCGGGGTTTGCTGAGAAAATTCGAACAAGTGATCTAAGTTGTAGTGAGGGGTAGTGAGTACATAGTAGATAGGTAGAGATAGTGCTAAAGGGCCAGCATATTGACTGAGGAGGCTACGCAGAGGCAGCGGGAGCGACGCAGAGGCAGTTAGAGACTGCGCAGAGGCTGAGGGACCAGCGTGGGTGACGCAGAAGGCCAGAGAGATGACGAAGAGAGGCAAAGGGCTGACACAGGGGGTTCCAGAGCTACAGAAAGGCTAGAAAGGCTGACACAGAGCCTTGGAGAAGCGTCGGAAGGATTTTCATGGGGAAAACTAATGCTGAGAAGCTGAATATGTGCTTCCGAGAAGAGGTATTACTGGTATGTAGAAATCTCTATTGGGTGAGCCAGTCTGGCACCCTATTTGTACTCAAGAAATCTGCATAATAATAAAACCCTCAGAATTGTTGTACCGATTTTCCCACATTGGGTTTTTCCGAGGACGATTGTCCAAAAATAGCAATGTCCCTTGTGTGTTTGTCTTGTATTTCAGTTGCTAATCTGTATATGAGTTAGGGCAGTATTTGTGTTTATTTTCGATATTTATATGTATAAATAACTTGTTAACGGAATAAACAAGTAGGAGAGATAAACCAGATAATGCAGTAGGATTTCTAACATGTCAGACTTAGAAATTCCAACAACAAGGTCCTCCTTGCAAGATTTGATGAGCTTCTCATCACCTATCAGTATAAGATCATCTACATAAAGTACAATGATCAACAACTTACCTTCCACCACTATGTGATACAGGTTCGCATCCGCTTCACTCTTCGTGAAGCCCAACCCAGTGAAGTAGCTATCTATCCTAGTGTACCAAGCACGAGGTACTTGCTTCAGCCCATACAACGCTCTCTTGAGTTGACACACATGTGACTCATGATCCAAGCTTTCAAAAACTTCGGGTTGCTCTATGTACACCTCTTCCTTAATCATGCCATTGAGGAAGGCAATCTTCACATCCATTTGATGGATCTTACAACCCATCTGTGCTGATAATGCCAAAATAGATCTGATTGATGAGTACCTTGCAACAGGAGCAAATGTCTCATCATAGTAAATCCCCTCTACCTGTGAAAAGCCACGAGCCACAAATATGGCTTTATGCTTCTCCAAACTACCATATGTAGCTTTCTTTACCTTGTAAAGCCAACGGGATCTCATAACTGACTTGTCCTCCAGTCTCGGGACCACGTCCCAAACATTGTTTTGAACTATGGAGTCATACTTCTCCACCATCGCATCAACCCAAACCGGCTGCTACACTGCTTCCTGAAAGGAAGATGGCTCTGTCACAACACATGCACCAATAAGTGCCATGTATCCAGTATACCTCTCTGTTGACCTCCTCTTTCTGCGCTGAGAAGAGGGTGCTCCCACATTCTCCCGTGCATCATCCAATAATCTATCAGCCTCTCTAGTGCGATTTCTTCCCTCTCTGGAAGATTCTGCCTAAGTTGATGTCTCCACTCTCTTAACCTCTTCATGTGGCTACTCCACATAAATATGAGGCCCCTCAACCTTAGGAGCTAAAATCTCCTCATCTGCATGTAGCTCAAGCTCCCTCTCAAGGGATACCAGCATGGCCTTCTCCTTATCGAACTTGATATCCCTACGAACCACTGTCATTTGACTGGTCAACATGTACACCCGATAGTTGTGGGGTGTGTCAGTGTACCCCACAAAGATCCCCAACTTTGTTGTGGGCTCAAGATTCTTCTATTCATCTTTGGTCACATGGCAATAAACCGAAGACCAAAAAATCCCGAAGTGACCAACATCTGGCCTCTTACCGGAATAAACCTCCTCTGGTGTCTTCATCTCAAGTATCCGATGTGGGCTACGGTTCTAAACATAAACCATTGTGTTGCATGCCTCAGACCACAAGTGTATCGGTAGGCCTTGATCATGCAATATCGCCCTTGCTTCCCCTACTATGCTCATGTTCTTCCTCTCGGCAACCCCATTTTGTTGAGGGTTATGAGGTTCCGTCAACTCTCATTTAATCCCTTCCATTGCATAGAAGTTCTTAAACTCATTGGAGACATACTCACTATTGTTATCACTCCGTAGAGCTTTAACCTTCTTCCCATACTCTTTCTCTACCAATGCTTTGAACTCACAAAACCTTGTGAAAGTTTGATCCTTTTTCTGCATAAAAAATACCCAGCATTTATGAGAATATTCATCAACAAATATAAGATAATACCTATGTTTGGCTATGGATGCTGTTGAGAATGGTCCACACACATCTGAATGGAATCTCTCTAGAATAGACTCTACTCGAATCTCTCTGTCTCCAAAGGAATACTTGGTGTATTTTCCTAAGGTACAACCCTTGCATGTATCAACTTGCTCAAGCGTACCTTTGGGAAGACCTGTAGAGGTTTGTTGCAATATCTTCAAAGCCCCATGATGCAAGTGGCCCAATCACCTGTGCCACAACTCGCCGACATCTCGGCTCAACATCTTTTCCACTTTTGAACTCAAAGCAGCAAAATCCGCAAACTCTATATTATAGATTATGAACTTGAATCCCTATCTTCTTTACTTGACTCGTGGCTATGTTTCAAAGTAATGCCTTTCCTTTCGAAAAGATCACATCATAGCCTCTATCCTCAAGCATGGCTATGAATACCAAGTTCTTCGTCAGTATGGATACATGCATAACATTCTTCAAGGTGAGTGGAGCTGCGTGCTCCCTCCGAAAAGTAATAGTGCCCACACCAGTAATACTATACTTACCGTCAACACCCATCTCGATATGCATCTTGAGATCTTTCTCCTCCAGTTAACTGAATAAATCTTTGTCGCCATTCATGTGGAAAGAAGCTCCACCGTATAAGTACCAGAAACTTCCCATCATTCAAGACACCATGCATGCAATGAGGGAAAAATCCAATTTTAATTGGGAGGCCAAAGCCTCACCCGCCTCTCCTCCTGAGGACTTCTCATTGGACTTCTTCAATGCACAATTTGTAGCAAAGTGCCCCATCTTGTGACAATGAAAGAATTTAACTTTCGTCATGTCCTTCTTCTTACCTTCATGATAAGAATCTGATTTGAAATGGGAAAGTTTACCTTTCCCCTTCCTCACCTTAATCGCTAAGGCACAGTTCTCTTCATCATCATTCTTTGATGAAGAGCCATCCCTGGTGTTCCTCCTGATCTCATCCTGCATCAAATCCAACCATAGTTGTCCCCAATCTGGCAGCTTCTCCTGACCATTGATAGAGTCCTGATAATTATGCCAACTCTTTGGGAGTCTAAGAAGAGAAAGGCTCACCATATCCTCCTTGGCAACCATGATTCCAACACTTCCAAATTCATCCCGACATTAGGTGAACTTGGTCAAGTATTTTGGAATTGTCTCACCTTTCTCCATCTTGATTTTACGAAGTTTATCCTTAAGTGCCAACTTCCTTTGATCACTTCCATTCTGATACAAGTCCGTCAATGTTTTCCACATAGCATGTGGGGTTTCCTTTCCATGGAGACTTGAGACAATATGATCTCGAACTCCCTCAAGAATTATCTGCCTTGCCTTTGCCACACACTTCTTCCACTCATCCATGTTTTGTGCATCAATGGTTGCTGGCTTAGAAATTACTTGTTCAACAAATTCCTTAAAGCCATTGTCCTTTAGCACAACCTCCATATTGTCCCTCCAGGCTATGAAATTCAAGTTTCCTTTGAAGGCATACTCAAGCCTCAACCCATGGAACATCATCTGCTGATCCTGAAGTATGTATTGCAAATTCGACTTTCACCTGTAACACAGAGAATCAAAACTTTGAAATCTCCTCTAAAGAGCTGATTTTAAATCAAAGATATCTCCCTCATCCGAACTCCGATTCGGCTGATTTTTGTTTTTTGAATTTGGGTATCTTTTCCCAAGGAATCCAAATCTGTAATTTGTTTCTGAAAATTTTGCACAAAAATTTTCAGATTTTCTTTGCAAACTCTCGACCAAAAAACAATCTTTCTCTAATACCATGTAGAAAATCCTATAGATTCACAAGCTAATTCAATTTTCTAAAGCAAGAGAAAATAATCTACTTCTACTCTTTACAACAGAAGCCCATAAAAATAGAGCAAACAATAATCAATAGAGGAAGAGAATCAAAGGCACATAACACAATAAATATCCGGGGAAAGCCACAGCTCAAAACCCCACTATCTGTTTTGTATTAATCCGGAAAATCAAGATGAAATTACAATGCTTGTTCTCTCTAGAACAATCCCAGCACTCAGAAAATTCAATCTCCAACTCATAAGAAAACTCAAGGCCAAAGCTTATCCTCTTCACAAGCTCTCCAAGTCTCTATTCCAATGTGTAATTCCTATGGAGGATAGCTTGTAATTAAAGGGAAATAAATCCTCTAAAAATTTCTCAATCCCTTAAGGATCAATTCCTAAATGCATGCACTATCAGTGCAACTCAGAAAAATCTAAAACAAATAGTACATTGTCCTTGCACTCTAGTCTCAACTGAGTCTTTCTCATAATCGACATGCATGAGTTTCTGATGAGTAAATATTCAGTTAACTAGAGTAGCACTGGTGGATTTCATTAGTGTCACCACTGTTAACTCACTATTAGTTCTCTCAATCAGATTGAGAACTACTGAACTGACTCATGAAACTGAGTCTTCTATTTTACAACTCACAATTGACTCATACTAGACTCCTACAAAGTAGAGAGAACATACACACGACGAAAAAAAATACTTCCAACTCGAATTTCCTAAGTTAAGTAAGTTTAATAAACTTAATTTAACTATTTTAAGTTTCTATGAGAATAGAATTTGAATTGAATTTCCAGTTTAATTCAAGGACAAATTAAATTTGACTCTCTTGTTTCCATTTACAACATAATTTTGAGTCATCGGTATATTTCCATGTGACCAAATATACACGAAAGAAGCTTGAGCTGACAATAGAGTTGGGGATATTTGTGGGGTACACTGATACACCTCACAACTATCGGGTGTAGTTTCCTACTGGCAGGATGATAGTGGTTTGCAGGGATGACTGATTCGATGAGGAGAAGGCCATGTGAGTTTCCCTTGAGAAGAATCTTTAGCTACATGCAGTTGATGAGATTTTAGCTCCTAAGGTTGAGGAGCCTCGGATTGATGTGGAGCAGCCACATGCAGAGGATCTGGGAGTGGAGACATCCACTCAAGCAGAGTCTTCCAGAGATGGGAGAAGGTGCACGAGAGAGGATGACAGGTTATTGCATGATGTAGGGGAGAATGTGGGAGCACCCACATCTCAGCATAGGCGGAGGAGGTTGCCTAAGAGGTACACTAGATACATGGCTCTAATGAGCGGATGTGTTGAGATAGAGCCATCTTCCTTTGAGAAGGTCACCTGAGAGGTACACTAGATACATGGCTCTTATGAGCGGATGTGTTGAGACAGAGCCATCTTCCTTTGAGGAGGTAGTGCGGCAGCCGTTTTGGGTTGATGCCATGGTGGAGGAGTATGACTCCATAGTTCGTAACAATGTTTGGGATGTGGTCTCGAGATCAGAGGAAAAGTCAGTGGTGAGCTCTCGATGGATTTACAAGGTAAAGCATGTTGCATATGGTAGTGTGGAGAAACATAAGGCCAGGTTTGTGGCCTGTGCCTTTTCACAAGTACAGGGGATTCAAACTATGATGAGACATTTTCTCATGTTGCAAGGTACTCATCGATCAGATCCATATTGGCACTATCAATGCAGATGGGTTGGAAGATACATCAGATGGATTTAAAGACAAACTTCCTTAATGACATCATTGAGGAAGAGGTGTACATTGAACATCCTGAAGGTTTTGAGACCTTTAACCATGAGTCGCATGTGTGTCGGCTCAAGAGAGTGTTGTATGGGATGAAGCAAGAACCCCATGATTGGTACACCAGGATCGATAGATACTTCACCAGGTTGGGCTTCACCAAAATTGAAACGGATGCGAACCTGTACCAAATAGTGGTGGAAGGTAAATTGTTGATCATTGTGTTATATGTCGACGAATTGATTTTGATAGGTGATGATCAACTGCTCAAGTCTTGCAAGGATGATATTGCAAGAGAGTTTGAGATGAAGGACATGGGGATCGTGCATTAATTTTTGGGCATGGAAGTATGGCAGGGTGATGGGGAACTATTTTTGTATCAAGGTAAGTATGCCGATGAGATACTTAGGAGGTTCCGAATGGAGAGCATAAAACCCATGGAGACTCCTCTATCAAGTATCTAGAGGAAGGAGGATGCTACTTTAGGAGAAGTAGTGGAAGCTACTATTTTAAGACAACTTGTGGGTTCACTCATGTATTTGGTGAACACACGACCGGATATGTGCTCTACAGTTAACCAACTTAGTCAAGTGACGGTTAGGCCTACCAAGTTGTATTAAAAGGCGGCAAAGCATGTGTTGAGATACCTTAGAGGCACTAATCAATATGGATTGTGGTATAGATGGATAGAGGGAGTGAAGCTTCAAGGCTTCACCGATGCATATTAGGTAGGGAGTCCATCTGACACGAAGAACACATCAGGAGGGATCTTCAGTATTGGATCAACATCAGTTTCTTGGTACAATAGGAAATAGAGATCAGTTGCACTCTGTTCGACAGAGGAAGAGTACATGGCTGCAAGTCAGGCAGCATGTGAGGCCATCTGGATGAGGAATATTTTGGTTGGTTTGTTTAGACAACAGATGGATCCAACTATGATTTACTGTGATAATAATATTTGTATCAAACTCTCTGAAAATCTAGTTTTTCATGATCAGTCTAAGCATATTGATATCCAATATCATCATCTTCGAGATTTTGTATTGAGGCGGATTATGTTGTTGCAGTACATTCCCACGGAGGACCAAGATGCTGACATTTTGACAAAGGCATTGTCAAGATGTAAATTTGAGTTTCACAGAGATAGGATCGGGGTGGCTGATAATCCCTTTCTTGTTGAGAGGGAGTGTTGAAAAATGGCAACAAGAAATTCCAGTTTAATTTGTCCTTGAATTAAATTGTGAATTAAAATCAAATTATATCCTCATAGCAACATGTAAATATTTAATTAAGTTTAATTAACTTAATTAGCTTAGGAATTCCGAGTTGGAAGTCTTTCTGTGGTCATGTATATGTTCTCTCTAAGTTTTAGGGGTCCAGATTGAGTTTATTTGAGTTGTAATTAGATAAATCAGTTTGACTCTGTTATATACAGCTAAACTAGTTCTAACTGTTTGTGGAAATAGTAGAGGTCTAGTAGTGAGTTGGGGAACTGGTGCATCCTCAGTGCTACTCCAGCTAACTGAAGATTCCCTCATGAAAAACTCATGCATTTCAGTTCAGAGAAAGACCCAGTTGAGACTTGAGTGCAAGGACAGTGTACTATCAGTTGTAGAATAATCTGAGTTGTACAGGTCATGCATGCAATCAAAGAAGGACCTAAGCTTGGATTGTCTAGTTATGGAGGAAGGATTTCCCAATTAAATATGGGTTGATCCTCTGGAAATTGTGCAAGGAAATAGGGACATGGCAGGAAGCATAATTGGCTAAGTGTTGGCCAGAGCGGGCTTGTGACGCAAAGAATTGATCATACTTGTGCAGGAACTGTTCTTATGAGAACAAGCTTTGTATTATCACTCAAATTTCTTATTAATGCAATAGATAGTCAGGGTTTTGAACAATGGCTTTCCCCAGAGAAACAATTGTGTTATGTGTCTTTGATTATCTTCCTCTTGTCGATTATTGTTTTCATCGATCTATTGGTTTCCATTGTTTAAAGAGTAGAGTAGATTCTCGTCTTGTGTTTTAGTACATTACATGAGCTGTGAATCTACAGGAAAATCTACAGAAATTGTGTAAAAATTTTCTAACTCCATGTCCCATCTACAATGTGGCTGCTCTTAAAAAATATGATAAAAAATGTGCTAAAAACTATAATTTATATAAAAACTTGTTAATTTCTTTAGAAAGATACTATAAAAATAGAATTAGCTAAAATACAACTTTCACTATTTCTAAATACATGCTTTTATTAAATTATTCCGTGCTCATTGTGAAATTAAAAATAAAATCCATCACCATATGAAATGAATAATTACTTTTGACTAAAAAAGCAGTACAAATAGGAAGACACGTTCTCATCCAAATCATCTCAAAACTGCTTAAATATTTTATTTATTCCATCCAAATTTCTTTTTAAAACAAAGTTACTCCCTACCCATTATTTAAATGATGGTTGTTAAGGGAAATACTTTTTACAAAACTTTCACAGGCACCCTGGGTGCAACACACAATATTGGTGTTATTAGTGGGATTTGGGCAACATAGAATTGGTTGGGGGCAAGTTCCGTTGGCATTGCACGTGGTTGGATAGTCCTGTGAAACGTTTGAATCTAGGTTAGAGTCATGTGACTGCAAATAAAAAGAAAATAATAATTAATTGAAATCTAAAAATTGAACAATAATTAAAATAAATAAAAAAGATTACAAAGATTGCCAACTTTAACTTCACAACTTGTCATTTTCCAAATCTCTAGAGGTGTATATAACACAACAGAAGAAAATACACTAAAAAAAAATTGCAGAGAAAAAAAAGACTATAGAAAAAGACAATAAAAAAAGTATAAGTCAAATTAAAAAATAATAAAACTAAAAAAAACTCTTTAAAATATGTATTGAAAATATGGAGAAAAAACCATAATTCATGAAAATGGAAATAATAGAAAAAAGAGAAAAAAACAAAATAAAAAGGTTAAATAAAAGAAAAAAAAAACAAACAAAAAAAAAAAAATAGAACTAATAAAAAAATGAAATTGCACCCATAATAATACCTCAACCAGTTATCTTACAAATAAATAAATTTAAATAATAATAAAAATAACAAAAAATAAATTCCCAATGTTAAACTATGGATAAGTGGTATAAATGTTTGGTCAAGGTAAGTGCTACTTAGTAGCTAGTACCACTTGGTTTAAATGTAAACTATGGATAAGTGGCATAATTTTGTGGTCAAACTAAGTGCTACTTAGTAGGTAGTACCACTTAGTTTAAATATAGTTGTCGGGCGGTATAAATGCAAGATTTACACCAACATTTAATTTTTCAATCCGGGTAAGTAAACTTAGAGGCATAGCACAATATATGCCAAAATATGACCTCAGGGATCTATCAAATAAAAACCAAGCTTTTACAAGAAATTCAAAAGAAGCATCATTCAGGAAAAAGGAACAAGACTTTTCAAAGCAAAGTAAACACACTATGAGAATCTACTTCTGGCTCCTCTTTTGGATTGAGTTGACTCCTGCAATAAGTCTTCCTCAGTTGTCCAGGGGACAAAGGAATGTAGGCCCCATTCAAAAGAAAGTGATTCAAGAAATAAGGAATGCAAAACCTCTTAAAAATTACTGCTATGTTGCAAAGATGAAAAGCATGAAATAAATCATAAAGCAACTTCTTTCCAATTAATCCGATGAAACCATTATTATGTGGTTGTGTAAACATGCTTTTCCTGAGATAGATGTGCATGTAATTTAGATCTGATTTTTAATGTTTTAACTCATAAGGTTCATTTAATAATTAATCATGAAATTCAATTCTTTCTTCGAAAGTGTTCAACAGGCACAAACCTGTAAGTTACTATAGTGTTCATTCCATATTCATTATAGCACAATTAAATCTTAAGTGAAACCTCAGATATTAATAATGCCCTTAGTTTAGAAACAAACATCAATCTTGTAGGAAGGAATAAAGGACTTTCGCGAAAGGAAAGGAGTAAAAGACATTGAAACTGAACCAATGAAATCAACTTGCAGAACCAGAAATGCACTAGTACAAGCAGCATGATTGTACCATTCTTGCATAAATAAAATCAAACATTACAAAGGAAAGCTTATTAAAATCAAATACTTCTAAGCACTATGCAAAACAAAATGCAACAAAGGAAAATTAAGAGGTTTGGGGCAACGAACTGGCTGGTGGGCCCAACCACCCAGCTCGTTTCCCTTGCAGCAATTTAAATCACAGTCTTAAAACATTATGAGGAAACAAGAACTCAGAATCGAATGCCAAATAAATTCATATCAAAGTCTTGTTACAAAATCATAAAAAAATGTTGTGCTGTTGGGCACAGGATCCCCCAAGGGAAGTTTTGGGGCTAAAATCCCAGATTTTGGCTAAAAAGTGTAAATCCAATGTAAAGGCTCTGCATTTTGTGGGCACAGAGCACGAAGTTGTAAATGAGTCATAGGGTTGTTCGCCCTCAATTCTGTAATGTAATGTCGGATTTAGAGATCTACCCATGGTCCATGAACCATGGGATTGTATAAATAGAGCAGGGCTCTAAGTTGTATAAAAAGGAGAAGAAAAGAATAGTGAGAATAATGATGGAATAGAAGGATAGCGGAAGATCTAAGTGTAGAGTCGAGTCTTTGGGTCGTAGAGTAGGAGAAGGCTCTTCAACTGAGTGGGCAGAGGCCTAGTAGTCTGCAACTGAGTGCGTGGAGCCCTGCAGCTGAGTGCGTAGGGCAGGTTAAGTCTGTAACCGTTGAAGCATTAATAAGAGAAGTTTTATACCATTCCTATGTATTTATTTATTGTTTTCTGCACTAAATGTATTAGGTATAAATTACATTCCTGATGTTTATATGATGCGAGAACATATATGATTGTGTTGATTAAGTAAATGTGAGATAAAATATATGTTTTCGCGAAGTTAACTAATATCTGTAAGAAGATAAGTAAGATACGCAGTGTAATTTGGGGAAATAGCGTAGATCGCTGCCATAATAGCGCGAAAGCCTCTCAGCCCCTGATTAGGGTTGTGCATAGGCGATGACAATAGATCGCGAAGGTCTCGCAGGTCAAAACAATGCGCGAAGTAACTTGCGCGAAGGTAGGCACAACTGGACTAAATCGACCCCTCGGACATCTCCAGGGTGCGGAAACTTGGTTTCAGCATCCTCCCATACTGCTTCAGGTGAGACTTCAGTCTGCACACCGCAAGCTGTTGCCAAAAGGGCCAGTAGTGTAGGGATTTGTTTGGCCAATTAACTATGAACTTGGGTCAAGGCCCATCAAGCCAACATGCACTGGCTTCAGTGGTCCCCTCTAGGGATCATCCCACTGGTGCATAGCCTCTCCTTCCCTACACAATCAAAATTGATCCTCCTTCTGAAATAAAATATGATTTACAATATGATCTACCATCCTGCACTAGTACGCAGTCTTCCCATTTATGTATACGTTGCCTCCCATTTATTCGGATCAACCCATATGAGTTTAGAATTATGAAGAGATTCGATGATCTATGGTTTGCAACAACCAATGCCAAGTCATGAAATATTTTCCAAAACAGTCATAGGAAGAATATGTTGTTAACAACCTTTGTAATTTATAGAAGGCAGTTTTCTAGAATTCTATAAAAAATGATATTTTTAACAAACTACCTCCAAAGAACTCTTCGTATATCCTTAACCATTATGAATTTCGGAAAAATGTTTGGAGGAAACCTAGTTTGTTATGTTTACAACAATAACCTTTCTCATAATTTTCTGGTTCAGCTCCATTGCCTCAAAAATCATGCCCGAAACTGACTATTTGGATACTTGTGAAATCTGAGATCCTAAAATTCTGGAGAAAACAATTTTTTTTTATAAAACTGCCTCAAAGACCCTTATGTAACTTTTATACCATTGCGAATTTTAGAAATCTATTTGAGGCTTAGTCAATTTGCTATACTGGGACCAAAACCCATGTTCCATAATTTCTCTATTCGCCTTCACCTGCACGAAAAACGAGGAGGAAGTTGGCAGTCTAGAAACTACTGTGAATTCGGGGCTAAAGCATTAATTATTCCCTAAACATAAATCCGTACGACTTGGGTGTATCTTAGCTTATGTGGAAGTGTTCAAACAACATTTTGAACAAAAACCTCTTTCATATTTGCCTAGAAATGTGTCAATGTATGAAAGCCCCAAATTGGTGCAAGCACAACTGGTGCAGGAATGTTGGTGCAGGCACAACTGGTGCAAGAACTGCTAGTACAGGAATGTTAGCACCTGCCACAAAAGAGCCTATTAATGACATTTTCACATTAAATACTCTTCAAATTATCAAAACAAGAAGAGTTCATAGATCAACAATTGTCAGTTCTAAATGCCTCTAAATAATAACTTAATAATGTATAAAAAGAATAATAATGATTATAGACACTTAGTATAGGCATAAAATTATTTAGTAAAATCATGAAAATCTAGAAAAAATGGAGGCTCAACACTCCCCTGCGTTGACCTTCTTGCATTCCCTCATGCAATCCAAACCATAATATTATAAAACCATGGAAGAGGGCAGGGGGAATGTTTAAAGATCATAATATGCTTCCCAATAAAAATGTCATCAAAAATATCAGCAAGGAAATATTAAGACACTGTCATCATTTTTAAATCATTCATTAAGTATGCAACATCATTATTACAGTGCCAGCTAAAACCATGTTACAGTCCTAATGAAGACATCAAGCGCAGAAATGGTAAAATTGCAATGTAACAGATCAGATATAGGAAAGCAATGCTTTGTACCAAACATTATGGAAAAAGTGTACTGCACCTCTATGATATACATCACATACCTGCCGTCCTATTTCAAATGAACTCCCTCCTTGTCATAGAGCTCTTATTTCTGCCTAAAGCCTCATTAACATTCATGACAAAAAAAATCAAATGTTTGCTGAAAAGGTGCAATTTCAAGAAGAATACCACAAGCTTCATGCACCTACTATAACAATCTTGTACCTAGGTCACATAGTGCTTATTTAGAGGCAACCACAATCAATACACATTACTGTCAATCAATCACCTGGTGAGTAATCATTGCTGAGTAATTCATCACTCTAAATACCATAAAGAATTGAGGTGAGCTATGATACCAGAAAAAGGGAAATAAAAATATAACAAGATGACACCTTCCTGGACCAATTTGCAACCTCTTCATTGAACACTCTAAATTTTATTTTCATCCAGATGCAAAAATGAATTTCTTCTAAATCCAATACAAAGAATTACCTCTACTAAGGGTACCACATCATTAAAGATTCCTAATTTTTGAAAGATAGAACTCAAAGCATCATGCTCAAATCATCTTAAAACCATTGTCTAAGAAATAAAATGATGAGTTTTAGGGAAAGAGAAAGATAACCAAGTAAATCTTAGTATGTAATTAACTTTAATAGCACAGACATGGCTCTACTGCTCGCAGACGTTTATAGCCTTCACATGGATATCTTTTAACCCAACGAAATGTCTGTGTCCCACTTACTAGATATAGATTCAGAGTTAGCTTATTTGACTTTTAGATGAAGGCCACTACCCTAGCTTGGTAACCAGCTGATGACAATGCCACTCACAAGAAGTAACATGGATGAACAGGCCGGTTCGTGATGAGACCTCTTGTCTTCCATCTTTTCAACTGAAAGCCATTACTCTAGCTTGGTGACCAGCACAATAATGTCATGCATGTTAGGTCCCATGATCATGGTAGGTCGGCTCATCACGAGACCTCCTATCCTCCCCTAAATATTTTATAAATTCTTATTGTAATTAACTTCAAAGGTTACTTAATAAGTGGGGAGACAGATCTACTCCTTAAGAGTACAGGATGGCATGAAAAGTTTTTAATGACTAATCATTATTGGCTAGTTCCTCTACCCTAAAGACTTATTAAAAATATCCCAGATAATGACTAAAAGATTCTTTAAGTTAATAATGCTAGTGTTCTCATGAATAACTTATTATGATCTTTACAAGAGTGGTCCACCATAAGGGGCTCTCCAATAGTACCTTCTAAGGGAAACTGAAAATATATATCTCAGATGACAACTTCATTAGAGTGGTTAATCATGGTTACTTTTGAAAAATCATGAGGTATTAGAGTGAATCATACTCAACAAGATTTGTCACAGATGTGTGTGTAACAACCAATGTGGATCAAAAGTAGTTTCAGTGGCTATGCTTTGAAAGTCAAAACCCCAATAGCATTGTTGTAATAGCTTTATTCATGGAATTTCTTTATTCTTCTACCCTACTCTACCCTAAGAAGCAGAAGACTCCCTTTTAAGTATAGGAGGACTTCTAGTGCAACCAAGTGTGCAACAAGAGGATAATCATATTCATGTTCAAATTTAGAAAGTATATGCGAGAAAATACCAGAACATGAGGTTCCAACTGCATTAACTGATGTGATGCTACAAATTGTTGAATGATAAAGGAGGGATGAAAATTGATAGTCATTTGAAACCAAGATTCTATGGGATACATATACTCTTGGTCATTTGATTCATGGGAAACATCTGGTGCATTGTGCAAATCCTCCAATTTTCTTTTTCATCCTCTAAAGTGCAAGCTAGATCAGGTTGGTGTTCTTCAATCTTCACTTCTAATGGCTTCTCCTCATCAAGCATGATCCATAGCTTCTCGGTCTCCCTAGGAAGTTCTTTTGTTTCTTCATGATTCTCTTCTTCCAAAGGAGTAGATCTATTTCTAATTGATGCCAAGATGTGTTATTTCTATGAAGCAGAGACCCCAACTTTTGCCAGAATTTGAGATAGTTCTTTGAATAGCATCACACTTCCTGGCATTTTCCTGCTAGCTAGAAAGTCTTGTCAGCACCTGGATTGAGAGCTAGGGGGTTCTTTTTAGCACCTGAAAAACTCAAAAGAACAATTGCAGTGAAAAGAACAAAACAAGATTGTAAACTAAGGAAATCGCACTTGCGGAAATTAAATAACCTCTATTGCAAAAAAAAAAAGTAACACACTTTGGAGTAAAAGAAATTGCTCATAAAAAACTCAATTGTAGTAAATCAAGCATCACACTTTGCGGGAAGAAAAATTACTCATAAAAACTAAATTGTAGTAAAAGATACAAATTAGGCATGACACTTTGTAGTAAATGAAATCACTCATTTACATAAAGGAAAACCTGGCTTGTGAGCTCTCTTGAAATTTTGTCCAGTATGCTTCAACAAGCAAGGGGAATCTTGTTAATATAGAAATTCAATTGCGAAGGAAAGGGAAAAGCATGAAAAATCGTTGAGGCCTTATCCTACAATGCCTCCCTGGCAATGACGCCAAAATGTCGGGTGGTATAAATGCAAGATTTACACCAAAATTTAATTTGTCAATCCGGGTAAGTAAACTTAGAGGCGTAGCACAATATATGCCAGAATACGACCTCAGGGATCTGTCAAATAAAAACCAAGCTTTTGCAAGAAATTCAAAAGAAGCATCATTCAGGAAAAAGGAACAAGACTCTTCAAAGCAAAGTAAACACACTCTGGGAATCTACTTTTGGCTCCTCTTTTGGATTGAGTTAACTCTTGCAGTAAGTCTTCATCAGTTGTCCAGGGGACAAAGGAATGTAGGCCCCATTCAAAAGAAAGTGATTCAATAAATAAAGAATGAAAAACCTCTTAAAAATTATTGCTATGTTGCAAAGATGAAAATCATGAAATAAATCATAAGGGAACTTCTTTCCAATTAATCTGATGAAACCATTATTATCTGGTTGTGTAAACATGCTTTTCCTGAGATAGATGTGCATGTAATTTAGATCTTCTTTTTAATGTTTTAACTCAGAAGGTTCATTTAATAATTAATCATGAAATTCAATTCTTTCGAATTCAATTCTTTCTTCGAAACTGTTCAGTGCAAGCACAAACATGTAAGTTACTACAACGTTCATTCCATATTCATCATAGCACAATTAAATCTTAAGTGAAACCTCAGATATTAATAATGCCCTTAGTTTAGAAACAAACAGCAAACTTGCTGGAAGGAATAAAGGACTTTCGCGAAAGGAAAGGAGTAAAAGACTTGCGAAACTGAATCAATGAAATCAACTTACAGAACTAGAAATGCACTAGTAAAAGCAACGTGCTTGTACCATTCTTGCAGATATGAAATCAAGAATTACAAAGGAAATATTATTAAAATCAAATACTTCTAAGAACTATGCACAACACAATGCAGCAAAGGAAAATTAAGAGGTTTGGGGCAACGGACTGGCTGGTGGGCCTATGGTGAAGTAAAATTATAAGTGCGGACATGAACGAATTCCTCTAGCCCGATAATGGGTCTATCTACAATAGATACATTCTATGGAAGAATTCCTTAGGTTAGAATCAATCAAGAGGGCCTACCTCTTGCTCGCTTATCCTACTTGATGGTGTCCTCGCTTGCTCGCTCCAGCAATCTCTTGCTTCCTTCTTCAAGCTCCTGAAACAAGTGAACAACAACAACACACAAACATAATAATAGACAAATTACAATTCAACCTACTTAATGAGCCAAGAAGCATCAAGACACGAATATGTAATATTACAAAACATGTAGGAAATCAATCGATAGTTGCATATATTAATATCAAAGAGAGATTACAACCATTTGTCTTGACGTCGTAGTCTTCCTCTAACAAGACCAGGGTCCCACACACTTCTGCTAGCATTCCATGATGGCCTCAAACAAAAATAGTTTAAAGGCTCTTCCCTTTAGACTTCACTCCAAACCAAACACACTTCTCCCTCACACAACTAGATGGCTACAACCAGTAATAGCTTACTTGTCTAATCAAAATAGTATACTCACACTCAGCCAACACTCTAACTAGCTTATGCTTGGGAAGAAGGGAGGTTTATATAGGAAAAATGGATGGGAGATGGATCCTCTTCTCATGGGAGAAGGACTTATCCCTTGAGGTAGTTCCATCATTATAGGTGAAAGGAGCCCAAACTATCATCCTCAACCCCATCCGGCCAAACCATTACTGGACTTCCGTTACGAAGCTTCTAGAGCTGGAAGCTTCGGCTCTAATTTAAAAAACTTTCCATAACAGGACTAGCGCGACTGGAACACAGCTCAGTTGCACCGATCAGCGCGGGGAATAGTGCTAATCTCTGCACATCAGCGCGGGGGAGACAAAGGTCATTAGTGCCGGCCTTGTAAATTGGGCAAAACAGAAATTTCAGGGGAAATGGTGCAAAAGGGAAATGATCTGCTCATGAAGAGGGACATAATGGGAGTTTCTTCACGAAGGCAAAGCATGTGGGGTTCACTGTAGAGGTCATCCAGGATCAAGGAATGGGGAGTACAAGGACAATGACAAAATGCTATGTAATAGATGCCCCCTAAAGCGTGAAGGCCGAACCGGAGTGAGGGATGAAATGCTTTATAAATTAGTGCGGGGAACCGGTTTGCCGTCAGAAAACCTACAAGAAAGTACATATACATATACATAAACTGAGATCTCTGTCAAATGATACATGAATCGTGGCATGGACGCAACCATCTAGAGAATGATCATGTAAATGGATCCAGGTATGGGCGCAGCCATCTGTCAAAGAGGATCATAATGAAACCGAGGTATGGTCGCAACCATCCAATAATGAGAAGGATCACATATGATAACTCATGGTCTGGTCACAACCAACTATCTAAAAGAGACATGCATATCATCATAAACCATTTCACACCACTTCGCAACCTGGACTTGCGTGATTTGAGTCCAGGGTCTTGCGCTCCAACATGACTTGATCAAAGTAAAGATTCTAGCTTGCGAATAGATGTGTTGATGTTGAACATGCTAGAAAGTCGCTTGATTACCAGTCAATGACGTAAACTGTTAACAAGCGCGAGAGAAACCACCAATAATGACAATGGCCCTCAAGGTACTATCAACACAATTCACGAAATGTGAATACAGGAACTGAAGTCGAACGCCCATGAAATCACTCGATCGAAAGCCATTGATGTGAACTTGTCATCAAGTGCGAAGAACTTGCCATTAAGGCATGAAAGCTCTAAGGTATTGGAAGGGAGTCTCTCGGTCAACTTCCTGGATGATGAGTTGAATTTGATGGAAAGCGACTGTGTCGAAGGAGGGCCATAATGAATCCCACATCATCGGCACGAGAAGAAAGGATTCAAAGTTATTTTGGATGATACAGAGAATCAGAGGTAAGTGTAACTACAGAAGGACAACTCTTGAACATATCAGCAATACAACTAGAAGTTTGGCAGCTTTTGGATCCATGGGATCTGTGGTCATGATGACGTGGCAGAGATCAAATGGAAGGCAAAAATAAACAGCCCAAACCCAAGAAGGTCAACGATGTAAAGGAGGATGTCCCAACCCAACACAAAGCAAAGAGTGTCATGTTCAAGAGTAAGTTGCTGACATGACTCGATAGATTTCCAAATTTTTCCCCCACCATTTCTGGCGAGTACCCCAATTATTTTTTAATCTCAAGCTTGAAGGGGATCGCATATGCTTGCACTGTAAGTTCATCCTTTGGACGAATCTGACCTAGTAAGTTTAACGAGCCCTAGGAAGGAGAAGCTCATGTTCGTCATGGCGATGAATCCGATGTCGTTTAATAGTTTAACGAGCCCAACAAAGGTGTAACTTGGTATCTTTTTCATGTTTAGAGAGTTTGAGAAAGACACGTAAAAGAAATCTCCACATGCTCCCTTTTCGTACGTTTGTGTCTCTCGAGACTGAAAAGGTGGAAAACAATACTTGAGAGAACCGCTTGACCATTTCAGTCGAGTACATTTTTCGTAAATAGTGCCTCCTAGCCCAAAAAAGGGGTAAACTTATACTGGGTTCACAATGTTTCACATCCATTAACGATTTTGAAACGACAAGGGCTTAGCCATCTTTTCACTTTTAAAGGGTTGGAAATGAGCTTGAAAGCATACCCCCCATTTCATTCTCTTTTATGATTCAAAAGGGAAAAACACTCAGCAATCTTTTCATATGAGTTTAACGAGTCGAAAAAAGAGCTGAAACGTGACTCGTCCTGGAGGAACGAGTGGTATAAAGGGTAGCAACTGGTTCCGGGAATGCAGGAACTGCTCAAAACATGTAATGGTCAAGAGGCTAGCTAATAAAACCACTCATCACTGCGGTCCCTCAAGAAAGGAAACACAACCAAGTGAAAGCATATGATCGGCCAAAGAGATGGTGGCGATGGAATGAAACAACCAAGGCTCATCTAGCATAAATCAGTTGATAAAAACGACAATCACGAGATGTAAATTGGGCATGGGTTCATTTTTACACAAGCTTGAACCATGGAGAACTCTGCTTGGATTCGGTTTCATGTTTACACAAGCTTGAAACGAAAAACTATGCTTGCTATAAGTTTGCATGCCCCTAGCATAATGACTCAATCGAGGTACATTCCCCCCAAGCTTCATTTCAATCGACTAGGTGGATGAAAGTAAGGTTCACTTTCGATATCCAGGAAAGACTCGACTGGGATTTTACGAGTTCTTAATCAAAGACTCAATTTGGAAAAGGGAGTTGCTTCGTTTTTTAACGGGGTTGACACAGTAAAAGAACTATCCTTGAAACCCTTGTTTCATTTTTTAATGAGCTTGTCACAAGACAAAAAACTATGCTCATGACGCCTTGTTTCATTTTTTAATGAGGTTGACACAAGACCAGGAACTATCCTCACAATTCCTTATTTCATTTTTTAACAAGGTTCACACAAGACCATGAACTATCCTCACACCCTTTGTTTCATTTTTTAACGAGGTTGACACAAGACTAGGAACTATCCTCATCCCTTTGTTCATGAACCATACGAGAACATGGCTCCCAAGAGGTCTTCACTAGAGGGAAGAACCACGCTCTGGGAGAAATACATGTCATTTGGTACCAAAGACAAATCGGGTTCCAATGCCCCTAGTACATAATGTACTATACCATCTATGTGATCATCAACAAACGTGGAGATGGAATGGGTAGCCACATAATTGACCTGTGGTGGGGAAGGTACTGCTTGCAAACAAGAATCGATAAGGGATGATGGTTGCAAAGGAGGCGCCTGGTGACCAATGAACGACAATTGATCAATAGTCACAATTCTCCCTTCGTGCGGAAAAAAAACCACACGGAAAAGCGAAGAAACAAGAGCTCCCATGACATAAACATAGTTGCGTCCAAGGAGAAGATTGAAATCTAAGGGACCTTGGACTACCATCACGTCTATATAGACGGTATTTTCTCCTAAATTATTAGGGAACTTTGGAAGGATCCCTAAGGGTTGACCAGTTCCTTCGTTGAAGGCCAACAGATTATGAGTGACAGGAACAAAATGTGGGGAACCCAAACTTGCCAAGTAGTAGAAGACATGATGCTAACAGACACACCTTCATCTAATATAGTGTCAGGTACTACCATATTATAGGCTTGTATTGTGATCTGGAAAGGAACATAAGATGGGAGGCGGAAAGCAGTCAAGTGACTCCAATCGAAAGAAACGACAGAATTACTTGGTGGGGTAATCATATGATTTCCCGCATGCTCTGCAGGAATAGACGAAGGACTCTCCTAAAAAACTGGGAAGGGAGGGTCACTCTTTGATTCATGAGAATCTGAGGAGACAAGTAGAACATGAGCAGTATGATCACCACTCTCTTCCGGAACAAAGTGATCAATTGGTGGCAGGACCAAGTCGACACTCTTTTCGACCAATGGTTGGTCGGGAACAGACAAAAGAGAGTCTCTCTCAGGAAGAGAAGGATAGGCAAGAGATGAATCCAAGTCAATCTCTTTACCAACCTAGAGAGGTTCAGAAGAAAGCCTCTGATAACCAATAGGAAGTTGGGGTTGAGGAGCTGTAAGGTTTTCAAAAACATTGAAAGCTTTATCCATAAGAGGAAAAAGGTGAAGAAGATGCTCTCCTTCACATAACCTATAGGGGAATATAATCTTTCCCTTCTTCTTACCATCATTAGATGAAGGCGTAACATCGAAATGATCTCCAGAGGTCGACAAGGATGGTCGGTTCAGGTCTTGAGACCATACCTCTAAGACTTTAGGAATGCCAAGACAGTCTTGAAGGAGATGGTCACCCTTACACAACTTGCAAGGGAATCTGACCTTCCGTGGAGGATCGAAAGGTTTGTCTACAGGAGGTGCATTTGGAGTAACAGCCACACGGTTGGCCTCTCGCTTATCTGACTTCTTCTTCTTCGTCTTCTTCTTCTTCTTCTTAGCCTCCTGGTTACTAGATTTCAAACTTTCACCAGGCGAAGTAGAAGGGGAAGAGGAAGAAATAGGGGAAGAAGGGGAGAGGTCAACCTTAGAATCAACGTGATGTGATTCAAATGAAGGAGATTGCGGGACAGGAGTTGGGACATTTGGGATCACCGAGGTAAAAAATAACCAGACAGGTAAACCAATGGTTAACCCAGGAAGGGACAACGTCGCCATATAAGGAGCACCAACATTTCCAAAAGAAGGAAAAGGACCAGGATTCCCATCCGAGGGGAACCCTTGACTGGTAGACTCTGGGAATGTTGCCATTGGAATCAACCCTAAAGAATCACTAAGGAAGATAACTTTAACTAGGAATATTTCGTGGGCAATTAATTTTAAGACACTGAAACAAAACTTTGCCTTTTCATATTTTAAGAGTCAAGAAAAGGATGAAAGATGAATCTAGTCACTTTCGGAATTAATGATCTCAAAAGGACAAGCGTTCGAGTGATATTTTCAAATTTAAAGAGTCGGTAAATATAAAAAATGACTACTCAGGGTACCCTAGGCATAAAGGATTACCGAGTAACCGTGAACTACAGAATAGCTCCCGGCGAATCGAGATGTACAGGCAGGAAATCTCCCCGATGCTGTGTTCGGTGTATCACGTTTACAAGGAAGCAGACTCGGCTTCCTATGGATAAAGGATTGCAGCCTAGTGGGGTATCCCTTTATATACTCGATGGTATGGGGAGCACAAGTCCGTACTAGCACTATCTAGTGCCGAAGCTAATGACAGATGCTAGGTTTAAAGACGCTAGAACATGTCTCTAGCCTAGACCACTAAATATGAGCGTTAAGTTTCAATGCTTCCTTAGGTTGATTCAATAAATTTTAACGGTTGATCTTGAATTAGGTTTCAATTACAAGGCCCTACCGCTGTCATCTGAAAAAACTCCTACATGCAGCTATATGAGAAAAGAGATCTTTGTCTTCGATGAAAGTTATCACTAATTGAGAGATAGAGAACACAAAATTAATGCAACAAATCGAAGAATTAAATCTTTCACTAATAAATCTCCTAAATGCACTTAATCCTCCTATAACAACATAAGAAGTTTCATTTCATTTCCAATGCTTATGATGATGCAATTCTAGCTTCTCAATAACGTTATTAATGCAATATTTTCGCTTAAGTAAACTAGAATGATGTTCTCCTTTTCATAAAATGCAAAATGAATCTTTCACATAAAGCACTTTAAATGAAAGTTTTCACAATTCTGAACAAACAAGCATCAATCAAATCCAAAGCATTATAAATGAAACTAAAAGCAAATTCTTCCCTGAATCGAACAAACCAAACACATAAATGCTTCAATCGACAAACCAAGCAATGTAATCTATGCTTGGAAAGAGAAAAGAGACACTCGAAATAAGAGAACAAACAAGACTATTTTACTCATTCAATTGAAAACAAAGCATCCTAGTCACTTCTGTGAGGAAGAAGAGAGTCTGAGGGTCAAGACACACTGGCCCTGGAATGGGAGAAATTATGATTTTTTCTTACCCCGGACCGAAGCGACTGAACAGTACTACAACTAGCATCGATTGGCATGACCGGCATGATTGACCAATACTACAACTAGCGCTGATGGCTGATCGGCACAACTGCCTAACTGACAACTAGCATTGATCAAGGGATTCAAAGAAAAAATAAAAAAGAACTTCACATAGGGCCAGACTTAACACATTAGAGGGTGAGCTAAACAAAGCAAGCACACAAACCAAGCTAAATGAAGCTCTCTAGGCAGGGAGAAGACGGTCCAAAAGGCTTACGGGGTCAAAATCACAAGAGAAGAACATACTGGCCAAGATTGGGGTTAGGCCCTAATCTTCACTTACAGGCATTGACGTAATTGTCTAACTGACAACAAGTGCCAGAGGCTGGTCGGCGCAACTGTTTCTTAGCAATTCACGCTGGTCGGCGTGACTATCAGTGGATTAAGCGCGCTGGCCGAGGTAACTAAGGAAAAAAAAAATTCAAAACAGGGACCGATCTGCTACTATGAATTTTAGACTTAGGCTAGTAAGCAAGAGACAAGAAACATAATCAAAGGGAAAACATGAAACTAGCAAATTTCTCACGAAATCATGAAATGCAAAACAAACAAAAGATGGGTTCTCCCTAATGGAGTCGCCAATTTGTGGTGAAGTAAAATTATAAGTGTGGACACGAACGAATTCCTCTAGCCCGATAATGGGTCTAGCCACAACAGATACATTCTATGGAAGAATTCCTTAGGTTAGAATCAATCAAGAGGGCCTAACTCTTGGATGCTTATCCTGCTTGATGGTGTCCTCGCTTACTCACTCTAGCAATCTCTCGCTTCCTTTTTCAAGCTCCTGAAACAAGTAAACAACAACAACACACAAACATAATAATAGACAAATTGCAATTCAACCTACTTAATGAGTCAAGAAGCATCAAGACACGAATATGTAATATTACAAAACACGTAGGAAATCAATCGATAGTTGCATATATTAATATCAAAGAGATATTACAACCATTCGTCTTGACGTCGCAATATTCCTCTGACAAGACCAGGTTCCCACACACTTTTGCTAGCATTCCATGATGGCCTCAAACAACAATAGTTTAAAGGATCTTCCCTTTAGACTTCACTCCAAACCAAACACACTTCTCCCTCACACAACTAGATGGCTACAACTAGTAATAGCTTGTTTTTCTAATCAAAATAGTATACTCACACTCAGCTAACACTCTAATTAGCTTGTGCTTGGGAAGAAGGGAGGTTTATATAGGAAAAATGGATGGGAGATGGATCCTCTTCTCATGGGAGAAGGACTTATCCCTTGAGGTAGTTCCATCATTATAGGGGAAAGGAGCCCAAACTGTCATCCTCGACCCCATCCAGCCAAACCATTTACCAGACTTCTATTACGAAGCTTCTAGAGCTGGAAGCTTCGGCTCTAATTTAAAAAACTTTCCATAACAGGACCGACGCGACTGGAACACAGCTCAATCACATCGATCAACATGAGGAATAGTGCTAATCTCTTCACATCGACTCGGGGGAGACAAAGGTCATTAGTGCTAACCTTGTAAATTCGGCAAAACAGAAATTTCAGGGGAAATGGTGAAAAAGGGAAATGATCTGCTCATGAAGAGGGACATAATGGGAGTTTCTTCATGAAGGCAAAGCATGCGGGGTTCATTGTAGAGGTCCTCCAGGATCAAGGAATGGGGAGTACGGGAACAGTGACAAAATGTTGTGTAACAGGGCCCAACCACCCAACTCGTTGCCCTTGCAACAATTTAAATCACAGTCTTAAAACATTGTGAGGAAACAAGAACTCATAATCAAATGCCAAATAAATTCATATCAACGTCCTATTACAAAATCATAAAACAATGTTGTGTTGGCTCTAATGTTCCCCTCCGGGGATCATCCCACTGGTGCGCAGCCCCTCCTTCTTGGTACAATCAAAATCAATCCTCTTTTTGCAATAAAATGTGATTTACAAAATATGATCCGTCATCCTGCACTAGTACACAGTCTTCCCATTTATGAATACGTTGCCTCCCATTTATTTGGATCAGCCCATATGAGTTTATAATTATGAATATATTCGATGATTTGTGGTTTGCAACAACCAATGCCAAGTCATGAAGTATTTTCCAAAAC
Source organism: Pinus tabuliformis (assembly GCA_031772625.1). NCBI lineage: Eukaryota > Viridiplantae > Streptophyta > Pinopsida > Pinales > Pinaceae > Pinus > Pinus tabuliformis. Next base: position 459,254,678 of record CM062820.1, read on the forward strand.
AATCATAGGAATAATACACTGTTAACAACCTTTGTAATTTATAGAAGGCAGTTTTCTGGAATTCTGTAAAAATTGATATTTTTACAAACTACCTGCAAATAACTCTTTGTATCTCCTTAACCATTACGAATTTCGGAAAATTGTTTGGAGGAAACCTAGTTTGTTATGTTTACAACAATAACCTTTGCCATAATTTTCTGGTTCAGCTCCAATGGCTCGGAAATCGTGCCTGAAACTTATTGTTTTGATACTTGTGAAATCTGAGATCCTAAAATTCTAGAGACAACAATATTTTTTATAAAACTGCGTCAAAGACCCTTATGTATATTTTAGACCATTTTGAATCTTAGAAATTTGTTTGAGGCTTAGTCAACTTACTATACTAGGGAAAAACCCATGTTCCAAAATTTCTCTATTCACCTTCACCTGCATGGAAAACGAGGAGGAAGTTGGCAGTCTAGAAATTGTTGTGAATTCGGGGCTAAAGCATTAATTATTCCCTAAACATAAATATGTATGACCTGGGTGTATCTTAGCTTATGTGGAAGTGTTCAAACAACATTTTGAACAAAAAACTCTTTCATATTTGCCTAGAAATGTGTCAATGTATGAAAGCCCCAAATTGGTGCAGGCATGTTGGTGCAGGCACAACTGGTGCAAGAATGTTGGTGCGGGTACAACTGGTGCAGGAACTGCTAGTACAGGAATGTTAGAACCTGCCACAAAAGAGCCTATTAATGACATTTTCACATTAAATACTCTTCAAATTATCAAAACAAGAAGAGTCCATAGATCAACGATTGTCAGCTCTAAATGCCCCTAAATAATAACTTAATAATGCATAGAAAGAATACTAATGATTATAGACACTTAGTACAGGCATAAAATTATTCAGTAAAATCATGAAAATCTAGACAAAATGGAGACTCAACAATAGCTAACTAGAAATTGCACCACATGTTGCAAAGAAAATGACGTAAGGCATAAATTCTAGGGTTGTAAAACATGGAAATGGAAGTTCTGAACAAGGCATGACAAAATTTCGGATTGAAATTGAAATTTTTTCTGATCTTTGCCACCATCCTCTGGTTTCACTTATTGGCTATTGCAAGGATAATTATGAGATTATTTTGGTTTATGAATACATGGCCAATGGACCTCTTAGGAGCCATTTGTATGGATCAGATCTTCCTCCTACATCATGGAAGCAAAGGCTTGATATATGCATAGGGGTTGCCAGGGGTCTGCACTACCTTCACATAGGAGCAGAGCAAGGAATCATTCACCGTGATGTAAAGACAACGAACATTTTGTTGGATGAGAATTTTGTGGCCAAGGTGGCAGACTTCGAGCTTTCAAAGATTGGACCTGCTCTGGATGAAACCCATGTGAGTACTGCAGTCAAAGGTTGCTTTGGATATATTGACCCTGAGTACTTCAAAAGGCAATAGTTGACAGAAAAATCTGATGTCTACTCCTTTGGAGTAGTGCTAATGAAGGTGTTATGTGGAAGGCCAACCATCAATCCTTCTCTTCCTAGAGAGAAAGTCAATATAGCAGAGTGGGCAATGCATTGGAAAAGGAGAGGCATGCTTGGCCAAATTATTGATCATCATCTTGTAAATACAATCAATCCTAACTCCCTGAGAAAGTTTGGGGAGACAACTGAAAAGTGTTTGGCTGACCAGGGTATTGACAGGCCCACTATGGGTGATGTGTTGTGGAACTTAGAATATGCCCTTCAACTTCAGGAAATTGCTATGCTAGATGATCCAAATGAAAGTAGTGCTAATGGCTTTTCAGAGATTCCCTTACAATTTTCCGAGGAAGAGTTTTTTGGTGATAGTACTATTGAGACGGGTGGTGATGATGTAATATTTTTTGAGGAATACAATGTTGGTGATAATACTATTGAGAGGGGTAGTGATACTATAAGTGAAGAAGGTTCAAAAGGTGCAACTGCAAGTACAATATTTTCACAATTAGTTAATCCTCATGGAAGGTGATCACAAAATTTTTGTGTGTGGTGATTCATCCACCAACTTATGTGAGTTGGCCATTGTGATACAAATTAATGATCACCTTCAGAAAATCTTAATGCTTCATTGATCTTCACTCCTAAGACTAAATCTTCAATTTCTTTTTAAAAGCACTTGCTTCCTAGCTCACTATCATCCAAGGTAAGTCCCATATGGATTAATTTTCCTAGATTTCCATCCTTATTTTTAAGGTTTGAAATTCTACCTTACAAATATGTACTATTCAGTGGAATTTGTTTTGTAATGGAACACTTTGGCTTTTTCAATTATTATAAGCTTTCCTTGACTTAAGATTAAGATTCTTTTATCAGATTATACACTGTGGTTGGGATGCTTCTTTCTTCACAAAGTGTATGGTTTTTATTTTAAAGATCATCTATCTTTATTGGACTGTAAAAAAAAATAGTTTTTTACAATTCCATATTTCTTAATTCCTTCAAGATATGAAACAATGATCACAACATGATGAGATGAAATTAACAATGCTTGAAACATGTATATATGAAAACACAAGCTACAACCAATGTAACAAACCAAAATTTCAATATTTCCTCGTGCTTTATTGTGGATCCAGACTACAAATACTTCATTCGGATGCATTTCTGTGATATTGTGAGTACCGCACTGAATGAAATATACTTCAATGTATATGCCATCTTTCACTTCATTTCCTTCACTCAAGCTCAAGCAAAGGTCTTCGACAAGGACGGGAAAGGAAGCAGTTTGACTGATTTGGGTCTTTGACTCTCCTCTTTCTTTCAGTATTTACTAATCAGTATGATAGCCTCTTTCTTGGCTTGAATTGAATTTTGAATCTATTTATTCCACCGATTTTAGAGTTAGTTGATGATTTCCTTATCCCTTCATATTAAGGTAAAACTGAAGAAAGTTGAAGAATGACCCTGCTATGACTAATTGTTTTCAAAGAGAGCACAAGAAAAAGGTGTGAAAGTAGGGATTTACATATTACTTACTTAAATAGGGTTATTGGTAGGTCTCCTCCCTTTGCTCTACATCTGATTCCAATCCCATTGCCCCAATATTATTTTCAACAATGTGTGTGCCAAACTGTGGATGCTTTTGTGTGCTTCCACTGCATTGTCTTCTTCTCTCCCACACATAACATACATCCAACCAATATTCATTTCAAAATAGAAACATAAGCTTCCTTCTGCTACCCTCTTTTACCTTGATCTAAACATATTTGGGATCTATAATTGTGTTAGTTGAATAAAAAATATTTGGTTGAACCAAAATTATTGTACTCACTTCCTGGAACTCCATTTCTTCTAGCAGGTTTGTGGCTTGAATGTTAGTGCGGTGGTTGTTATTTTAAATGGATGTTTATATAAGCTTAATGTTTTCAATTTTATTGTCTTTGGAGTGTAAAATGAATTTTGTGATGCCATTTGTGGCCACTTCTTAATTGCTTGTCTGAATTAATATATTTCTGGTGAGTTTGCAGCAATGTGCGAATCCAGAACGTTACGATTCTTGCACCACCTGACTCAACTAATACGGATGGAATCGATCCAGGTGGGCTAATTATTTCTTACCAATTTGTAAATCCACATTTCCAAGGTTGCCATATTTTCTTAATTGTTAGGAAAGTATCTTAGATCTCCATCAGATTAATGGTGCAAATGACAAGGCCATTTAGCCCAATATTCTTGTTCCATTATATACGTTTCCAGCCTCAAATAGTTGTAGCAATGCACTCCTGGTAGGATTTCAATCATGTGAAATGTATTCCTGGGTGGAAAATTTATTAGTCATTGGAAGTAGGTTTTAGTTATCATGGAGAAGTTAAGAATTAAATCCATCAACTTCTCATATTTTGTGAATATATAGAACTCAATATGAAAAGACCACGAGAGATGTACTTTTTCTTTTGTTCTCAAATCAACACATGCTATATTTACTTGAGATTTTACTTATATTGGAAACTTTTATATAGAAACCATTTAAATTCTAGAATAACAGTTGTCTTATGTAAATGCAAAGCAGCCTCTTCAAGCACGAGGTTAGGATATAAATATGTGTAAGATGAATGAAGTTACTAGGCATGGAAGAGGGAGAGGCATACAATATCAGAGATAGATTTTAACATTCCAACTTGTATATGTGATTTATTGAATTGAATCGATATTTCTAGATTATCCCTTATCTAATGATGATTATTCATGAACAATGTACAAAAATATCCTGATGTATCATCATCATGGCATGGACTGTCTCTTGTGGATATTTAAATTTCGCAATGCATTTGTTGACTACTGCTTGTATTTTCTTGTCTAACGGCAATCGCAGACCAATTGTTGACTTGTTTTGTGCAACAATTTCCCCAGTGTGAGCCAGGTGTGTAGCGAATTTGTGACCTACTCTTTGATACCAATTTTAAATTAGATTGGTTGTGACCTACTCGTTGATACCATTTTTAATGTTAGACCAAAACCCACAAGCAATAGTCAACGAACACATCACCAAATTTAAAGATTTACAAAAGGCAGTTTGTTGATATCATGATACATTGGAGAGCCATGGACTTGTTTCATACAATTCAATGCAAATTGAAGGCATACTCATTGAAGAAGATATGTGTATTGGTTCCCATGTGATGGTATCCCAAACAATATCAGGAAGAGGAATCCAGAATTGATTGATACCAGTCATCATCATTCTTCTATGGAAATTTTGAATTTAACCACTCACTCTTATAAGTACATCAATAAATTTTCTGAGCTAGAAGCACCCTTCATGAAGAAATTGAAGGTTCCTTCCACTAGATAACCTTCCTGCGGAAACGTTTCAAGCACCTGCTCGCAAACCCTAAGGGAATTGATCCTGCTTTTCTAAATTTTTTGAAACTTTATTGTAGCAGTGTATGCGAATGGGGATAACTATGATTTGTTTAGAAACAAGTACGACATGAAATGGCTACATGAACAAACGAAACTTGTTCCAAGTCACAACTTGTCACTTGTAATATCTTCTTCTAAGTTCTCATAAATACTTATGAGACTTTTAGCTTAAAAGAGTGTATAGATAAAAGCTTTAGTTTAACTATTCTATGTTTTGGAGTTTTTTTGAGTATATTTTGTGGTCAATTTTGTCCAAAAACTTGTATATATTTATTAAAAGTACAAGTTTGAGTTGTGAAATATGCATAATCCAATTCTTGCAGAGGCTTTTCATGGTGTTGAATCTATTTATCCAGTAAAAAACACATTTTAAATAACCAAAGATCACAATCTCACCCACAATTGTATCACTTAATTCCAGCAGAAAAAACCCAAAATCTAAAATTAGTTAGACAACGCCTAGATAAAAATGCATAGTCAGGGCTGTTATTGTTAAAGGGAAAATGGCCACATGGAAATTTAGTTTGTTATAGTGGTACCCCTTGCATGGGTAGAAATAGAATTTCCAAAAGGAGTTAAGAAGTATAAAGTGCACTCATATATTATATTAAATACATAAATCATATGATCTTATCCATTCCCACAATGGGTGTTGAATCCATTTATGCAGTCAAAAACACATTTTAAACAAACAAACATCACAATCTCACCTATAGTTGTATCACTTAATTCCAACCAAAAAACCCAAAACATATAATTAGTTAAACAATGCCTAAATAAAAATGCATAGACAGGATTGTTATTGTCAAAGGGAAATGACCAAATGGCAATTCAGTTTGTTATAGTGGTACCCTTGCTTGGTTAGAAATTACATTTCCAAAAGGAGTTAAGTATAAAGTGCACTCATAAATTGTATCAAAGGCATAAACCACGTGATCTTATCCATTCCCACAATGGGATTTAATTATTTGTTTCCCATCCTATAACAAACAGGGAAATCTAGGTTTATCATTTATCAGGCATACGCATGCATAACAGTGTTGAAATATAATATCATGTGCTTGCTTTAGGATATAGCTTTTAAAATACATATTTTGGGATCCCCTGAAACCATAAATCTTGAATTAGTCGTGCATTTTGAGGGATATACCATCAAGAATAGAACAGATCTAAAAGTGATCACAGATCAACAAATGGGTGTGCAAGGGGAGATATCACTAGGAACCATCTTGAACTTTTCCTGGAGATATCAACGCCTTTACTGTACTTATCTAGCCAAATGGGTATGAAGTCCTCCTCCCACAAGGGCAAAGCACAGGCTGAAATAAATTTGAAGCATAACCAAGCCAAAATCCATACACAGAGAAATAATGCATTAGAGAAGATAATTTGTCCATTTAAAGAAAAGAATGCCTCAATCCAAAGAAAAGAATGCATCACCTTAAATCAGTTATCTATGAAGTTAACCTTCTAATTCTGTGTAACTTGGGTTTATTCTGGGTGATTAGGAGGAATGATTGGGATCCTCCCCACCCAGTTTCAATTCACTGATTTTATGGTTGTCCCATTATAAACTGATTTTGTGGCTGTCACATTAAAATTATACCTCTGAACAACATAGAAGAAACTTGTTGATTATTTGTTACTGCCTTATACACTACAGTGCCATAGTGGCTCTAATGTTGATTTCTCATTGTGATGTATTATTTGATAGATTCCTGCAATGATGTCTGCATAGAAGATTGTTACATCAGCACCGGTGATGATTCAATTGCGATAAAGAGTGGCTGGGATGAGTATGGTATTGCTTTTGGCCATCCTAGTTTCAACATTATTATCCACCACATAGTCAGTCAAAGCCATACAAGTGCAGGACTTGCATTGGGTAGTGAAATGTCTGGAGGGATCACAAATATTCATGTAGAAGATATTCTTGTAATCAACACAGAAACAACTATTAGTGTAAAGACGTCTGCAGGCAGAGGAGGTTATGTGAAGGGCATCTTTATATCCAATGTGACCATGAACAATGTGAAGCATGCCATTGGTTTTACTAGGTTCTATGGTGATCATCCTGTGTTGAAATGTGGCAACAAGAATATTCCAATTTTATTTTGTCCTTGAATTAAAATTGAGAATTAAAATTCCAATTTAGTCTCACCAGCTGTTTGAAAAAATAATTAATTAATTCATCTTGAGTTAGTTAGTTGGAGAAATTCAAGCTATAAGTCTTTGTGAAGTCATGCAACAGTTATTCCTTTGATTGAGGAGATTATCCCTTAATTAAGGAGATAAGGATGAGTTGTATTTGAGTTGTAATTAGTTAGCTCAGTTAGCTGAGTTAAGTCCAGTTAAATTAGTTCCAAACTATAGGAGGAACTAATTGTGAGTTCAGTCAATTAATGCATGCATGCATGAAACTAGTGTACTCCAGATAACTGAATATTCTCTCATAAATAACTCATGCATGTCAGTTCATACAAAGACCCAATTGAGATTAAAGGCAGGTACAGTGTACTATCAGTTGCAATAATTTTCCTATAAGAAAATATCTTGCATGTAGAAGGAATTCATTCCTTGAGATTTCCATAGTTTTACAGTGTGTTGGAGTAGTGTGTGAGATCAGTGTCACACAAGGTTACAGCAATAACACCCAGGGAAAATTGCGCAAGGAAATAGGAGGCTTGGAGGGCAGAGGAAAGATATATGAGTTGTATATTATGTCTATGAGCAGCAGTGAGGGATTGTACTGAGAGCTAATGTTGTGTGTAATCCTGAGATATTTCCACTTGTATGATAATACAGATAGCAGGGTTTTTAGCTGAGGCTTTCCCAAAACTATTCTTTTATGTTTCATGTGTATTGATTCTTCTTCTCTGTTATATGAGTTCTGTTTGATCTTGCTCAAATCGATTAAGCTTCCGCAAAGTCAATTGTAGAAGTAGATCAAGTATTTTGCTTTAGTATATTGCATTATCAGGTTGATCTACAGTGAGAATTTCTACATGGTATCAGAGCAAAGGTGATCGAAGAAGTAAACAGTATACTGAAGAAGGGAAAATTCGAAGTTTGAAGTTCTTGGTTGGAGAAGTTAAATCGAATTCTTATCATACCTCTAAGTTCACCAATGGCATTCAATGGCTTGAGACTCGAGTATGCACTGGATGGCAGCTCAAATTATATAGCATGGAAGGATCGCATGGAAGTGGTATTAGAAGACAATGGTTTGAAGGATTTCATTGATCAAGAAATCCCCAAGCCAGCTACAGCTAATGCCCAAGAATTGGCTGAATGGAAGAAGTGTGTGGCGAAGGCGAGGCAGATTCTTCTGGAGGGAGTTCGAGACCATATTGTCTCGAGTCTCCATGGGAAGGAGACTCCGTTTTCAATGTGGAAGACATTGAAGGATCTCTATCAGAACAACAGCGACCAAAGGAAACTAGCGCTCAAGGACAAGCTTCGGAAAATCAAGTGTGAAAAGGGCGACACTATTTCTACATATCTAAACAAGCTCACCACCTACAAAGATGAGCTTGGTAGTGTAGGAATAACTACAGCCGACGATGATATGGTGAGTCTTGCTCTCCTCAGTCTTCCTAAGAGCTGGCATAGCTACCAGGACTCTGTGAATGGAAGAGAGAAACTACCGGATTGGGAACGACTGTGGTCGGATCTGATGCAGGAGGAGATCAAGAGAAGCACCAGAGATGGTTCTTCATCTAAGCATGATGATGAAGAAAATCTAGCCTTAGAAAGTAAGGCAAGGAAAGGGAAAGGGAAGGCTTCCCATTCCAAATCAAGTACTTCTCATGGTGGGAAGAATATTGACAAATATAAAGTGAGATGCTTTAATTGTCATGAGGTGGGCCATTGTGTAACTAATTGTCCATTGAAGAAATCCAAGAAGGGATCCTCGAAAGGATCAGAATGTGAGGCACTAGCCTCTCAGTTTGAATTGGATTTTACCCTCATCGCATGTATGGTTTCATCGATGGTGGGTTGTGTTTGGTACCTTGACAGTGGAGCCTCATTCCACATGACCGACGATAAGAGTTTGTTTAGTACCTTGGAGGAGAAAGACCTCAAGATGCGCATAGAGATGGGTGACGATGGGAAGTACAGTGTTTTAGGAGTGGGCACAGTTACTTTTCAAAGGGAGCATGGAGCTCCTCTCACCTTGACAGATGTGAAGTATGTGCCTGGATTGATGAAGAACTTGGTATCGATCGTGATGTTGGAAGACAAAGGCTACGATGTTCTCTTCAATAAAGGAAAGGCATTCCTGAGACACATAGCCACGGGTCAGACCAAGAGGATTGGGATTCGAGTGAAGAATCTCTACAAACTAGAGGTGGATGACTTTGTTGAATTGAGTTCGAAAGCAGAAATGGTGCAAAGCCAAGATATTGGCGAGTTATGGCATAGATGGTTGGGCCACTTGCATCATGGGGCCTTGAAGATAATGCAACAGATCTCTACCGGACTTCCCAAAGGTAAACTTGAGCAAGTGGACACATGCAAAGGTTGTACCTTGGGAAAGTACGCCAAGTCTTCCTTTCATGATCGAGACAGTTGAGCTGAGGCGATCTTAGAGCGAGTTCATACTGATGTGTGTGGACCATTCTCGACAGCATCCACCGTGAAACAAAGGTATTATGTGATTTTCATTGATGATTTTTCTCGTAAATGCTGGATCTATTTCATGCAAAAGAAGGATCAAACCTTCTCAAAGTTTTGTGAGTTCAAAGCTTTGGTTGAGAAAGAATCAGGGAAGAAGATCAAGGCCTTGAGGAGCGACAATGGTGGAGAGTATGTCTCTCAAGAGTTTAAGGACTTCTGTGCAGCGGAAGGAATTAAATGAGAATTGACGGCACCTCATAACCCACAGCAAAATGGGGTGGCCGAGAGGAAGAACAAAACAATTGTGGGGGCAACTCGGGCGATGCTGCATGACCAAGGCCTACCACTTCATTTGTGGGTTGAGGCATGCAACACAGTGGTCTATTTGTAGAATAGAAGCTCACATCGCATACTTGGGATGAAGACACCAGAAGAAGCTTTCTCTGGGAAGAGACCAGATGTGAGTCACTTCAAGATCTTTGGCTCATCAATATTTTGCCATGTGACCAAGGATGCCTGGAAGAAACTTGAGCTGACAGCTGAGTTGGGGATACTTGTGGGGTACACTGATACACCTCACAACTATCGGGTGTACTTTCCTACTAGTCGGAGGACAGTGGTACGCAGAGATCTAAAGTTTGATGAGCAGAAGGCCATGCGAGTTTCCCTTGAGAGGGAGCTCCAACTACAGGTTGTGGAGGAACTTTTGGTTCCTAAGGAGGAGGAGCCTCAGATTGATGTAGAGCAGCCACATGCAGAGGTTCCAGGAGTGGAGGCATCCACTCAAGCAGAGTCTTCCAGAGATGGGTGGAAGCGCTCAAGGGAAGTTGACAGATTGTTGTCGGATGCAAGAGAGAATGTGGGAGAACCATCTTCTCAACACAGACAGAGGAGGTCACCTGATAGGTACACTAGATACATGGCCCTTGTTGGGGAATGTATTGAGACTGAGCCATCTTCCTTTGAGGAAGCAGTGCAACAGCCAATTTGGGTTGATGCTATGGTGGAGGAGTATGAATCCATAGTTCGGAACAGTGTTTGGGATGTGGTTCCAAGACCGGAGAACAAGTCAGTTGTGAGTTCCTATTGGCTTTACAAGGTAAAGCAAGCTGTTGATGGTAGTGTGGAGAAACATAAGGCAAGGTTTGTTGCCCGTGGTTTCTCACAGGTCAAGGGGATTGACTATGATGAGACTTTTGCTCCTGTCGCAAGGTACTCATCTATCAAATCGATGTTGGCACTATCAGCACAGATGGGTTCGAATATCCATCAGATGGATGTAAAGACTGCATTCCTCAATGGCAAGATTGAGGAGGAGGTGTACATAGAGCATCCAGAAGGTTTTGAGACCTTCGATCATGAGTCGCATGTGTGCCAACTCAAGAGATCTTTGTACGAGCTAAAGCAAACACCTTGTGCTTGGTACACCAGGATCGATAACTACTTCACCAGGTTGGGCTTCACAAAGACTGAAGTGGATGCGAACCTATACCACATCATGGTGGAAGGTAAGCAGTTGATCATTGTTCTTTATGTTGATGATCTGATATTGACAGGTGATGATCATTTGAACATGTCTTGCAAGGAGGACCTTGCAAGAGAATTCAAGATGAAAGACATGGGTCTCATGCACTACTTCCTTGGCATGGAAGTGTGGCAGAAGGATGGGGAGTTATTTGTGTCTCAAGGCAAGTATGCCAATGAGATACTCAGGATATTCCACATGGAGAAGTGAAAGCCCATGCAGACTCCTCTAGCAGGTAACTAGAGGAAGGAGGATGTTACTTCAGGAGAGATAGTAGAAGCTACTGTGTACAGGAAGATGGTGGGTTCATTGATGTACTTAGTGAACACATGACCAGATTTGTGCTATGCGGTGAACCAGCTGAGTCAAGCTATGGTTCGGCCTACCAAGCTATTTTGGAAGGCAGCTAAGCATGTTTTGAGATACCTCAGAGGCACATCTCAGTATGATTATGGTACAGTCGGACAAAGGGAGTGAAGCTACGGGGCTTCACTGATGTAGATTGGGCAGGGAGTCCATCAGATCAGAAGAGCACATCAGGAGGAATTTTCAAACTTGGGTCAACAACAATTTCTTGGTACAGCAGGAAACAGAGGTCAGTTGCACTCAACTTGATAGAGGCTAAATACATGGCTGCAAGTCAGGCAGCATGTGAGGCCATCTAGATGCAAAAAATTCTGGTTGGTTTGTTTGATCAGAGGATGGATCCAACTGTGATATATTGTGATAATCAGAGTTGTATCAAACTCCCTGAGAATCCAGTATTTCATGACAGGTCCAAGCATATCAACATTCAGTATCATCATCTCAGGGACTGTGTGGCAAGGAGGATCATGTTGTTGCAGTACATTTCGACCGAGGAGAAAGATGCTGACATTTTGACTAAGGCATTGTCAAAGTGTAAATTCGAGTTCCATATAGACAGGATCGGGGTTTCAAATAATCCCTTTCTTGTTGAGAGGGAGTGTTGAAATGTGGCAACAAGAATATTCCAATTTTAATTTGTCCTTGAATTAAAATTGAGAATGAAAATTCGAATTTAGTCTCACTAGTTGTTTGAAAAAATAATTAATTAATTCATCTTGAGTTAATTAGTTGGAGAAATTCAAGCTAGAAGTCTTTGTGAAGTCATGCAACAGTTATTCCTTTGATTGAGGAGATTATCCCTTAATTAAGGAGATAAGGATGAGTTGTATTTGAGTTGTAATTAGTTAGCTCAGTTAACTGAGTTAAGTCCATTTAAATTAGTTCCAAATTGTTGGAGGAACTAATTGTGAGTTCAGTTAGTTAATGCATGCATGCATGAAACTAATGTACTCCAGATAACTGAATATTCTCTCATAAATAACTCATGCATATTAGTTCAGAAAAAGACCCAGTTGAGATTAAGGGTAGGGACAATGTACTATCAGTTGCAAGAATTTTCCTATAAGAAAATCTCTTGCATGCAGAAGGAATTCATTCCTTGAGATTTGCATAGTTTACAGTGTGTTGGAGCAGTGTGTGAGATCAGTGTCACACAAGGTTACAGCAGGACCACCAAGGAAAATTGCGCAAGGAAATAGGAGGCTTGGAGGGCAGAGGAAAGATATATGAGTTGTCTATTATGTCTATGAGCAGCAGTGAGGGATTGTACTGAGAGCTGGATAGTTGTGAGAGCTAATGCTGTGTGTAATCCTGAGATATTTCCAATTGTATGATAATACAAATAGCGGGGTTTTTATCTGAGGGTTTCCCCATAGTATTCTTCTGTGTTTCATGTGTATTGATTCTTCTTCTCTGTTATATGTGTTCTGTTTGATCTTGCTCAAATCGATTAAGCTTCCACAAAGTTGATTATAGAAGTAGATTAAGTATTTTGCTTTAGTATATTGCATTATCAAGTTGATCTACAGTGAGAATTTCTACATCCTAATGATCACTATAATCCTGATGCCCTCGCTGTTGTATGGATCAGATCTTCCTCCTACGTCATGGAAGTAGAGGCTTGATATATGCATAGAGGCTGCCAGGGGTCTACACTACCTTCACACAGGAGCAAAGGAGGGAATGTTGTATGAACATTTTTTTGGATGAGAATTTTATGGCCAAGGTGGCAGATTTCGAGCTTTCAAAGACTAGACCTGCTCTAGATGAAACCCATGTGAGTACTGTAGTCAAAGGTATCTTTTGGATATATTGACCTCTAGTACTTCAAAAGGCAGCAGTTGACAGAAAAATATGATGTCTACTCCTTTGGAGTAGTGCTAATGAAGGTGTTATGTGGAAGGCCAACCATCAATCCTTCTCTTCCTAGAGAGAAAGTCAATATAGCAGAGTGGGCAATGCATTGGCAAAGGAGAGGCATGCTTGGCCAAATTATTGATCATCATCTTGTAAATACAATCAATCCTAACTCCTTGGGAAATTTTGGGGAGACAGCTGAAAAGTGTTTGGTTAACCAGGGTATTGACAAACCCACTATGGGTGATGTGCTGTGGAACTTAGAATATTCCCTTCAACTTTAGGAAACTGCCATGCTGGATGATCCAAATGAAAGCAATGCTAATCACCTTTCAGAGATTCCCTTACGCTTTTCTGAGGAAGAGAATTTTGGTGATAGTACTATTGAGAGGGGTAGTGTTGTTGTAAGTGAAGAAGGTTCAAAAGGTGCAACTGCAAGTACAATATTTTCACAATTAGTTAATCCTCATGGAAGGTGATCACATAAATTTTGTGTGTGGTGATTCATCCACCAACTTATGTGAGTTGGCCATTGTGATACAAATTAGTGATCACCTTCAGAAAATCTTAATGCTTCATTGGTCTTCACTCCTAAGACTAAATATTCAGTTTCTTTTTAAAAGCACTTGCTTCCTAGCTCATTTCCATCCAAGGTAAATCCCATATGGATTAATTTTCCTAGATTTTCGTCCTTATTTTTAAGGTTTGAAATTCTACCTCACAAATATGTACTATTCAGTGGCATTTCTTGTGTACTAGAACACTTTGGCTTTTTCAATTATTAGAAGCTTCCCTTGGCTTAAGATTAAGATTCTTTTATTGGATTATACATTGTGGTTGGGGTGGTTCTTTCTTCACAAAGTGTATGGTTGCTATTTTAAAGATAATCTATCTTTATTGGATTGTTTAAAAAAAAAAGTGGTTTCGTACAATTCCATATTTCTTAATGCCTTCAAGATATGAAACAATGATCCGACATGGTGAGATGAAATTAACAATGCTTGAAACATGTATATATGAAAACAAAAGGTACATCCAATGTAACAAACCAAAATTTCAATATTTCCTCGTGCTTTATTGTGGATCCAAGAGGTTTTTACATGTCATAGTCCCAACTCTCCAAGATGTGATTTCTGGATCGCATGGAACAACTGGTCGTCTTTCAAGGGGGCACTTTCTCACCATACTCTTGGCGTGCCTAATTACAGGTGGGAACAATGGCCGCACCGCACAAACTCTTACAAGTATATAGAGATAATCCTTCCTGCTAAGTTCTTGGTCTCTTGTATTTGCTCGTTATTGACAGTAACCCCTGAACCACTCGTTATTGACAGTAACCCCTGAACCACTTTTGACTAACCTTGTTATCCCATTCCCTTGCAGGTATGAGAGATTCATGTGCTCAGTTATAAAGAGAAAGGACTTCATATCAATATTTTTTTATTTATTTAAAAGAAAGCTCGACTCTGAATCCACAGGTTCTTATACAGTTTCTTCTTCCAATGGATACCAGATTGCGACCTTGGTTGTGAAACCCTACTCGATTAGAGTTGTTTACAATTGCAATTTGATTTGGGCTTTTATCCTTAAAAATTACTATCGAGTTGTATTTTCAAGCGAAATCTGATTCTGGGAAATCTCCAGGCCCTTGAAAGATTGCTTCTCAGTAATAACTAGAATACATGACCCTTCACGCCATCAATCTCAAGCTGCAAGAATTTGAGAGTTGCAGACTTGAGTTCCAACAGATTGTCCTGGACATTGCTGCTTACAATATGCCTGAGTGCATCTACTCTCGAAGAGCTTAGGCTCTCAAATAACCTCATAATAGGGAAAATCCTTGTTACATTAGCTCAATGCACCATGCTAAAAACCCAAAACATAGAATTAGTTAAACAACGCCTAAATAAAAATGCATAGTCAGGATTGTTATTGTTGAAGGGAAAATGACCACATGGAAATTCAGTTTGTTATAGTGGTACCCTTGCTCAGTTAGAAATTTCATTTCCAAAAGGAGTTAAGTATAAAGTGCACTCATAAATTGTATCAAAGGCATAAACCACATGATCTTATCCATTCCCACAATGGGATTTAGCTATTTGTTTCCCATCCTATGAAAAACAGGGAAATCTAGGTTTATCATTTATTAGGCATACACATGCATACCAGTGCTGAAATATAATATCATGTGCTTGCTTTAGGATATAACTTTTAAAATACATATTTTGGGATCCCCTGAAACCATAAATCTTGAATTAGTCGTGCATTTTGAGGGATATACCATCAAGAATGGAACATATCTAAAAGTGACTGTAGATCAACAAATGGGCATGCAAGGGGGGATATCACTAGGAACCATCTTGAACTTTTCCTGGAGATGTCAACACCTTTACTATACTTATCTAGCCAAATGGGTATGAAGTCCTCCTCCCACAAGGGCAAAGCACATGCTGAAATAAATTTGAAGCATAACCAAGCCAAAATCAATACACAGAGAAATTATTTGAAGAGGAACTGAAAGAGGAGATAAAATACCTACAACGCAGTCATGTTGCAGAATTCAAAAGGAATATTGCCTATGATCTCATTGTAGCAGAGATCAAGGTACTCTAGATTCTCATAATGATTCCACTCTTTCAGAGCACCACCAGAATACATCCTTGTGAAATCACAACTCTTTAATGTGGAAACTTGTTGAAGACGTTCCGCCCTAATTCCAACAAATTCCAGCAACCTGCTTATGCCTTTGCATGAATTCTCGGTGTTTCAAACAAACATCAGTGTGTTGCAAGACAACATATCGTTAAGCGCCTGAGCATCCATAGTAGACTGGTGCAGTTACATAGCTCAGTGGGGATTTTGTCTCTAAGCGCGCTTCACTTCTATCCAACCAAAACTCATCTAACGACGCATTGATTAATTGGGAAATGCGACAACTACCATACCTTAACCAACTAATCCTAACATACCCTAACCAACTCATCCGACGATGCATAACATTTCAATCGTCTAACACAATATCGACGGTGCTAAACAATACAGAGTGGTAGTTGGGAGAGTTCTTCCCAGAGGGAAACGCCTTAAGGCGTAAATAGAGTCTGCATTGCTGACAGGATGCGAGCTGATCAATTAAAGCCCCTTGATAAAAAAATAGAAATGAAAGTGAAAATGTTGTGCTAAAATGATGTTTTTTGGCAATCATCTTACATCATTGGCTGTAATGAAGCTTTATAACTTTATTTCTTTGGTAATTTTCATTCAAATTTATATGGAGAAACTTACTTTCAACTAAATGAAATGTCAATTCCAAGAAACTTGTTTTGCACAATCATTTGCCTCCTATGGCAATGTTTCATTTAAATCGATATGGAGAAACTTAATTTCAACTAAATGAAATGTCAATTCCAAGAAACTTGTGTTGCGCAACCATTTATCTCCTACAGAGTTCATGGGCATTGTAGATGATTGATATAGAGTTGAATACAATTGTGTTTGTGGTAGTGAAGGTAGGGGAATATGGAATAAAACTTTTATTGTTATCTCTCAAATGGCTTCATTCTTCAAACATGATTGTTTTCTTTTGCAGAGCAAACTGGAGTTGCAATGATCTATAATTTGTGATTTAGTATTAAATTAAATAAATTGTAGAGACAAGCTAATTATGTATAATAGCAATAACAATTGTTTTACTATTAATTTAACAACTAAATCATAACTAGCACATTTATGTACATTAAATCACTAGTAACTATAGATAGATATCAAAACACTTAGTTTCTAATCACTTAGTTCCTAAAACATTTCTTATAAAAAAAAATCATTAAAATAAATTAAATATATCATTAGCCATTTTCAAATATGTTCCAAATATTATACATTTGTCTATGATTTGTGATGTAGTATTAAATTATACAACTTTAACAAAATTCATACATTAACTTTTTGCATGGTAACTGAGACCAATCTTCTATGTTTGGTTCGAGGAAAGAAGGTAAAACAACTTTAACAAACCAATTGAAACAAATGAAAATTTGAAGAATAACCTCCCAATAAATGTCAAGCAATCTCTTGTTGTGCAACAACTTGAAGCAGAATTTGGAACTTCAAAGTAGGATCCTTTATTACCTCACATTGGAAGAATTAGTTTGGATCTCATACCCCATCCTCTGCATCGTAGAATTTGAAGCCCCTAAAATTAAATGAATAGCTTCATTGCATTTCATTGAATTTGCCACCATCAAAGTGTCCACCTCGACTGGAGTTTAATAACTCCATTGCACTGCATTGGATTTGCCACCAACAAAGTGTCCACCTCAGCTAGAGTTTCAAATCCTTCTACCTGCAATAACATATACACTCAAGACATTAATCATAGAAGAAGAAGAAAAAAAAACTACTTGAATTCTTAGAATTCAAAAAGATCAATTTCTTGAATTCTCGAATTCAATTGCTTGTAATAAAATCAATTAAAAACTAATATGCCTAAATGAAACAAATTCAACAAAGTTAAGAAAGAAACGATCTATATGATAAAACTTTCTTAATAAAATTAGGAAAGAAATGCTCACCAGATTAAAAAAATTAATTGTTTTTTACTAATTTAATTATATTCATTGAAATAAGATTTTATTGTATAGTTGTTGCTTGAAAATTATAGAAAAGTGAAAGGAAAATAAAAATAAAGTCAAATTAAAGAATAACAAGAAAAAAAACAATGATTAGTAAAATTAAAATTGGAAAAAAAATAAATAAAAAAATAAAAAAAAAATTAATAATAAATAATAAATAAATAAAAAACCATAACTAATCATATTACAAATAAATAAATTTGAATAATAGTAAAAAATAAAACAAATTCTAAATAAACAAAAAAATAAAACAAATTAATAAACCACCAAAAGCAAAAGCAAAATTGAATAAGTAATAACGACAAATATAATAAGACAAGTTATATAAATATTACTTATTTATTTTATATATTATTACTTATTTATCATATATGACAAATTTATTGTATCACGGCCTGTGGGTTGTTCAAAGAGCATGAGTATGAATGATATAATTAGTACACATTTATAATGCATGCGGAGGTAATTTATTACGCCCTTTATTATATGCTACAGCCTTTGTGACCATAATTATTTTGCACTTAATAACCCCATTTTATACATATATTTTTTTCCAGAGAGAAAATCAACATGTATATTATATTAAGGAAATATAATGAGCTGTAATATGAAAGGCCATATTAAATCAGCCGAAAACTGTTTCTGATGACAATAGAGGGGCTGCTTCTGAGCCTATAATAAGACAAAAACTATAACCAAAAGAGGTCGCAGACCATACAAAAAATCATAAACATGTTCACAATGGCCATCCAAAAATTCTACCAAAGGGAAGAAAACCACATAGATTTAAGCAGGACCGAATAAAGGAAAAAACATGTCACTCCGAAGCAGCCAGAGCAGATATGAAGACCAGCACAGAATCAATTGGAGCGTTTGACTCCTGAAAAATGCGAGCATTTCTCGACTTCCAAAAAAACCAACAAATAAAGATAAATATCGATCTCCAAGCTGAAAACTGATCCCTCCACCACTTGAAAGCGTCCCGGAAAGGAAAACCGGAAGCACGTCGAGGGACCGCGAAGCCATGACTGAAGATGCAATGAAGGCATAAAAAACCAGCATATGAACATTCGGTAAAACAGATGAATCTTATACATACATAATCCACCCATATGCAAATATTTCCAATTTAATCCAATTAAGTATTCTTTAAGGGGGTTGACCATTACACTTTCGGATTGAAATTTTTCAATAAAATATTAAATTTATCTATTGTACACGATTTGCCATATTATAACCAATTATGTTTTTGTTTCAAATGTATCAAAAAAATTATGTTTTCCTAATGTTTCATTCTATTCATAATTTTGACCTGTCTCAAAAATTTGTCATATTTAGTGTTCTCTTATGATGAGAGTCCTACGTATTGCAAAATTATGTACCTATAGTGATTTGTACGGTCAGTTATATTGCGAAATTGTGTAGGTTCATTATGTTTATAGGATACACTTTATTTTTCAAATAAATTTATACATTATTTTAAAAATAAAATTTATATTATTATAATATTTTTGTTATGTATTTATTAGTTATTTTAAAATTAATTTAATAATTTAATTTTAGATAAAATTTAATTTTAAACATAAATTAATAAAAATATTTTTTTAAATATATTAAAAAAAATTATTTATTAATACATTAATAATAAATAATATATAATTCTGATTAAACCATTTTTGTTATTTTTAATTGTATTTATTAAAACAAAAATAGTGATCTGATGCTATGAGCAGATAAAGCATGGAGTAGGTGGCAACATATTTATTTCTACTTATGTATGATATTATAAAATGATGGTGTTGTGATAAATAAAATTAGTAATCTATTTATTTATGATATTATAAAATGATGGTGTTGTGATAAATAAAATTAGTAATCGATGGTATGAGCTACAAGATAAAGTATGGAGTAAGTGATAACATAATTATTTCTGTTTATGTCATAAAATGATCGTGTTGTGATGTGGTTGTATATAATTGTAGTATATTTGTTTTGTTGTAGTATTTAAAGATGTCTAAACTATTACTTAATTTTATTGTCAATGTATATTTTTTATTATTAATTTGGTGAAGAAGACATAATTTTTATGTAACTTTATTTTAATTAAATATCTAGTTTTTTGTCAATTTAATTAGACATTTGCCAAAATGATGAAATATGATATGGTAACACTTGAGCCAAACCATTATTGCATTTATGGTAAGAAAGTCCTTTCAATAACCAGTTTTATTATATTATTAATATCATTCTATAATAGAGAATGAGATTTATGATAACAACAATGAAGATGAGTGAGACTGATGGTGGTGGAATTGATGATGGAATTGTTTTGCACATATTTTAGGAAGGATATGATGGACACATATATGAGAGTTATTAAAATCTTCAATTTCTCAAGCTTTAACAAGGTGTAGAAAATTTGTTGTCTTGATTAAAATACAATACTTTTTTTTTAATGAACTAGTAGGGGAATTAATGATTAGGAAAAATATCATCGACATGATGCATTGTCAAAACTCCCAAGCTACCACTTTAATCCCACTTTTTTCACGCAATTCCTGCCATCATGCGCTTGCTTTATCCAAGGATTTGAATTAAGATGGGTGACATTAATTTTATGAACTTCAACCCTTCTTATATGTAAACTATAGTGGATATTTCATTGAACAAATTGTCACAACAGATCAACTAAAATATATTTGGAAATCCAAAACCTACACTATGAGGGTTATTTTTTTCTTATATCGTTGGATTCATTAATTATTGTGTTTTGTTCATGCATGTAATAGAAAAAATAGAGAAAATAGACAACAATGAAATAAAACTCACAAATCACAATGAACACAAATATGACATAGGAAACCATTTCATGAAAAACCCAGTTAGAAGGTGAGACCACTTTGTTCTCTCTTTCTCTAAATGGAAATGGATGTAAGTACAAAAGAGTGAAACTCGTGTCTCGTGGATTTCTACAATGCATAAACCTTCTTTGTTTTCTTTCCCTCTCTCCCCAGTCTCAGCTACTTTGCCCATCTATGGAACAAATTGTACTTGAATAGAATGGAACATCTTCTTCTCCTAGTGGCTCGGTCATAACACATCTCAATAGCCTACTAGTGGTTAATTCTAACTCCTTCAACTCTTAATTTGAGTTAGAATATTGACTCTTCTAGAGTCTTCTTGATCATTATCACATGGCTAGCCCCTTTTCCATGAATAATGGGGGTTGACGTGGCATCCTCTCAAATCATGGTGGTTAAAACAAAAAGGTCAACTTTTAGGTGGCATAACTTTGGCATATAGACTCTAATTGAGCTAATTGTTGTAGGCGAGAATTTTGTCTCCCAAAAAGATGCTACTTAATGCCTCAAACTTCTTTTGGAAGGTTTCAAACCCTAATTTGTCAAACAATGACCCTCTCATAAAAATGGTTGTGTGAGTTGATTCCTCCATTTTTTTTTTCACTCTGAAGGCATCAAGAATAATACAATGATCCTATTCAAATCATATCTTCCCATTTTGGGAGGCTTTTGGTCTCCAAAAGATTTTATTAAATGACATGAGGAATTTCCTCTACCTTCTCCCTAAAGTACCATTTAGCCGTGCTTGGAAGTCATCGTTTCAACCCAATCTACCAAAGGTCATGCTACCCCTATCTTTTAGCATTGGACCTCTTCTGCAAAATTGTATCCTCTTTCAAATTTGCCAAAGTGTCTGGTGTCAAATCCTATACAAAAGGTAATACTTACTCCTCTTCTTTATCCAACATGAAAGGCTCATAGAGTTTCAAATTTTAAACATTCACATCTAAGTAAATGCACATGTATGGGGGTAAACTAAGTCTATTGGTTTTATCTCTCACCTTCTCCATTATCTCAAAGGGACCATATCACAGAGCCCTGATTTTCTTACTGGGACCCTATAGTCTCTCCTTGTTCAACAATAACCATACTTTGTCCCCCAACTTGAATTAATTCTCTATTATGTGCTAGTCATGCCCAGGTTTAGGGAAAATTTTAAGGTTGAAATTTCACTAACTGGCTATTTTTTGGACATTTAAAAAAAAACATTCACCCATTTGATTAAAGATTCGCTTAATTTTTACATATATATGATTAAATGGATAATATTCACTAGACAATTACCAATTCTAATACTAAATTACATGTTTTTTACTATAAATAGACATAGTATTTGGATCCTTAAAAAACACCCTGCTTGGCATTGCATTTTTCCTATGACTTCTACAATGTCTTATATACCTATAGTTGGATTAGCTTGATCCTCTCAACAAATTTTATAGTCCTTAAGGCGTCCCTAGTGAGATCCTCCCTTAACCCTCCTTTCAGCCCATATGCAATATCTAAAGGGAAGCTGGAAAATATCTAAAACATGTATCAAATGGGGACTTACTAATAGGTGTGGATTGTTTTGTTATAAGAGTGATATATATATATATATATCCAAGTCTTTGGATGCTTGTAACTTTAACCCCTCAAAAACCACATGAAAGTCTCATTGGCTACTTCTGCTTACCTACCTATCTATGGATGGAATGTTGTAAGCCCCTTCAATTTTATTTCCATATTCTCCCATAGTGTAGTCTCAAATGCATAGAGAAATCTTGTGTTATTATCTAAAATGATGTTCATTAGATCCCAAGGTGTACCCAAAGTTGTCCATAGAGCAATTTTGTTACTTCTTGCTCGTTGATGGTCTTTTTACAAGGCATTATAGCACACATCTTGTTGAACCTGTCAACAACCATGAAAAGGTAGGCATGTCCCTTCTTGGTTGATGGTAAACCTCTCCAAAAATCAATGGAATGCTTTCCTAACGATGAGTGGGTACATACAAGGGATGATATAGACCCTATTTCCTATTACTAGGGTTGTTGGTATAACAAAACATGCATCCTCTTATGAACCTAACTACCTCTTCTTGCATCCTCGGCCAATATATATACCATTGCACATTAACCATTGTATTACGTACAGCGAAGTGCCTTTCAACCATGGAGGTGTGAGCGCCTTTGATCAGCTGCTATCCCTCAATTTTTGAAACATGAAACTTTTCTAACTTGTAGAGTAACCCATTCTGGAGATGGTTGTCAACTATGTTGTCACCATCATGCACATGACTCTAGTTTTGCAACTAATGAAACATCTTGAATTCCTCGTCCTTTGTACATGCATCTTTGTATACATAATGGGTGAAAAGATTGGTGTGCAAAAGAGTTCCCAAAGCTATTATCTTTGATCTGGGTGGCCTTGAAAACATGTTGCTAACTTGTTTGTGTTTCCCTTTTTGTACTTGATAACCAAATGAAACTGTTGTAAAAGCCCATCTACTTGTATTGTTTGATTCGTTGTAGCTTACTATAAGCTTGTAGGTATTGAAATTGTTGGTAATATGTGTGGATTATTATTTTCTTTTTCATCATATAATGTTTCAACCCACTATGGAGATGATAGTTAACTATGTTGTCACCATCATACACATGACTCTAGCTTTACAACTTCCGAAACACCCCCAACCATCGTGCCACGACTCATTAAAATACATTTAAAAAAAACAAATTAAAAAAAAATCGTTATCTTTGATAATTTCAGTATAGCGGATCCCAGAACTACAGGCAAGATCAACGGTCTCTTTCAGTCCAAGACAGGCAGCTCATTTTACAAAGAGATGGTCCAGCTTTAAGAGGGCAAGAGCAGGAGGTGCAGGGCTCGAATCCGATGGAATTGCGGAGCTGGATTTTTGACAGAGACGGGGCCGGCATGGCATGAAAGGAGACAAAATATTTAGGGTCATTGAATAAATTATCGAAGCACCCGGTTCAGGAATTGAGGACCTGGGAAAGGCGGCCTGTTTAAAGAAAATCTCGCCCGTGCCAATTCAGATCTCTCTTTTTGTCGTGGCCTTACTGTCTGTTTCTCCGCAATTTTACTATTTGTCTGAGTCACGGGGAGCTGGGTGGGCGGCGAAACGGAACGGGAGGATTACAGCGTGGAAATGTCCGCTCCAGCCTACGCTGAGCTGGCAGCCCAGCGTCTGATTAGGATTAGGTCATTGCGCTCAACAGAAATTGAGGATAGTGGATATTTATTGTCTGCCTTGTCGACTCCTAAGTTTTGTCAGTGTACTTCTAAGTTTTCCGAGGTTAAGTTGCTTGGATGGGAAATTTATGCTTTGAATATTAAGTTAGGGAAATCCGTGGTTTGCCTTTCTCCACGTGTTCTTAGACAATAGTTTACCCGACTCGTTTATGTAGGATGTTGTGTTTTTATAATTTTAGTATCTTTCCAATAATAATTTAATTTAATTTAATTTAATTTTGTTTTATATATAAAATTCGTTAAAATTGAATTTAATTGATTATGATATTTTATTATTATTAAATAATTACATTAAAATGAAAAATATAAAAAGAATATGAAAATAACTATTATAAGTTTAAAATTGTTTTTGTTTGGTTAAGAGTTTGTTTTTTTCTATGACGCAAGGAAACAGGGTAACGATGTAAAATTTAGAGGTATTTGGCACGAGTAAAAGCCTGCCCCTTATAGACCACCAATAGGTTATTCTAGGTAGTGACGTGGTTTTCATTGAATAACAATAATAAGTTTTCCCACCCAATAAAAAAAACTAGTATAAATTTAAATTTTCAACTTTTTTTTATTAATATTTATTATTTTTTTAATATATATTAAAATATTTAATTAATATATTTAATAAAATTTAAATTTTATTAAATTTAAATATTAATTAGTATGGAAAATTAACTAAAATTAAATTTTATAATTTTTGAACCATAAACATACAAAAAAAAATTATTCTCTTTACTAGTTCCAACATTATTATATTGTTGTGAAAATTTATAGTTATTTAAAAGAACATGCAGTAAGCTTGGACTCTTGGACTCTTAGTATGGGTACTTTCATTATGAACTTCATGTTATCATAATTTTTATGCTTACTCCATAATACCTCTCAAAGTAATACCTTTTATACTATTTCAAAAGGCTAGAAAATATTAAATAAAATTTATAATATTTAGCTATGATTTAAAAATCTAGATTTTTTATTAATAATTTAAAATATAGATATAAAATCATTAAAATTTTTATGATTAAACAAGTGTTACTTAGTAGCTAGTACCTACTATAATATATTGACGTTGAAATTATGGCAATTTAGGTGAGTTCATTTTGTGCTTAGTGTTGCAATTAATAGAAATGGAACACAAATCAAAGTCTTTATAAATTTTGATAAGATTCTAAATTTATTAATTCTCTATCATTTAAATAAATTAGTTTAGTAATAATATTAAAAAAAAATAGTAACAATGTTTATTGAATAGTTTATATTTTAATTTTGAATTAAAATCATTATTATTTAAATAAATCTATTCAATATATTTAAAAATCTCAAAACACTTCACTTATACAATTTTAAATTATTTTAATATTTCATTATTAAATTTAAAAATATGAAAATCTTCATATACAATCTTCATATATTCACACTTAAAAAAAAAATTATAAGGTAAACTATAAACAAAATATAATGTAATAAGATAATCAAATGTAATTGGGCTAAGATAAATAAAAGATAAACAATAATGGTCGTAGAAGCAAGCGTACGCCCTGATCCAGGTGTGTGTATAATGTGCTTCTCTCTTAAAAAATTGGAAGGATTAAATAATTGAATCGCATAACCTCCTGCAGAACTTATGTTGAGAGCTAAGCGGTATATCGAGCCTAAAATGCAAAGGATCGGTTTTGAGAGCAATCTCAACGGAATAGATTTCTTGTCACATCCTTATATTAGGCAAAAATTATATTTGGCAGGCTTATCTTGGATTATTTTTGTCCTTAAAGGTGGAGAGTATAGAAATAGTGGCAAGATTCGTTGAATTGTTCATTCTAAATTTTCAATACCAATACCATAAGTAAAGTTGTTGGATTCGAAATTTTGCACTGTTTTTGTACCAAAGGAATCTGTTTACAGTTTTGGGTTTTGATTTAGTGATTTAGCAGAGCAGTTGAATGAGGATGTGCTACTTCAATAGGCTTTCAGTATTTTTGACAATGGCTGCACATTCAAACAACGCACGCACATAACCAAGATATCAAAAGACCGACAATATGTTCAATTGAGGAATTCCAAGTCGACATATGACAAAATCAAAACAAACCCAGAAAATATAAATAAATCGGACAATTTTGAAATGAAAGATTCAAAAAATAAAACATTTAGTCATTGAAAGATCTGAAAATTTGAATCCTGACCTGAAGAGATTGAATGGTCGATGTGCATCCAAGCAACAACCATAAAACACCAAACCGTACTGCTATGTTTTTCAAAAAATAAAACATTTAGTCATTGAAAGATCTGAAAATTTGAATCATAGCCTGAAGACATTGAATGACCCATGTGCGCCCAAGCAACAACCATAAAACACCAAACCCTACCGCTCTGTTTTTCTTCCTCTGTCGGTCTATAACTTTCAAGTTTTCACCAAACCCTTGAATCTACCCAATAAGAATGGTGATTTGGAGGTTACATATGTTTTTAGGTAATTCATTAAAAATATAGTAACCTATCCAAATGTTGGCAATGATCTTATGTCCGGGAGCTAAATCCATAATCTTCAGACCAACTCGAGTCTTCTTCCACTTCCACTTAACCTAATATTTCTATTATAAAACCAAAAAAAAAACAGTGATAATTAGAAAAAAAATTATATTTAATTTCATTTATATGAAAGCCAAGATTGTAATATTAAAATTTCACAACCACCTTTGAATGGTTTTTTTTTTTTTTTTTTAATGGATTTTATATATTTTGTTTTAATAGAAGATTAAAAATTAACAATTTTCTAATAAAATTTATTAGATTACAAATCATTTATAAAATCAAGATTAATATTGATTATTTTACAGGGTTTTTTCACAAAAAGTATTTTTTTTTTTTTTAAATCATAGGCTTTCTTATTCCCTTTTACTTTAAAAAAATCAAGAAGTTAAATATAAAAAAATCATAAAATTAATTAAAAGCTAAATAAAACAATTCTTTTTTTAAGCAACTATTAAATTAAGAAGTTATTAAAAAATTCATAATAACACCTCAACCCATCAATTTACAAATAAATAATAATAAAAAATAATTTCCTAATGTTAAACTATAGATAAACAACAAATTTTTTTAGTCAAAAACAAACTAATAAGCCATCAACAACAAAACTAAATACATTATACCATACCAACGGCAAATATAATAAACATATTAAAATAATATATACAATCCAACCATTATCATTCACAAAACTTTATCAAATTTTAACCTTTAAAAATAATACAAAATCATTTCCTTCCCCAACTAACACAAACTAGAAATTTAAAACTTTTGACCAAAAATATAAAGTTGAGTCAATTCCCACAGCCAACCCAAGCCAACTCACAACCCATCCAATGGTTGTGAAGGAAGAGGCGAAGTCCCCATCTTGTTGGACATTGACTCTATGACTTTAAGCTTAAAGTTTTACCTTTCACGTGGCAACATATAGTTGCGTAAAATGATACTCTCTGCCTCGCCTCTTTAAATGTGTTTTCTCACACGTGGCACGAGCAAGTAGGCCCCTTCCTTTAGCTTGAAACTTCATTAAACAAATAAGAGTTGGAGCTCTAATTAAGTCTAAATATTCATGGGAGAGGTTGGGAGTGTAAACCGATGACTATATTGTCTAAAAAATAATTTATACATTTTTAATTTTATTAATGATTTTAATTTGTGTTATATTATTAGTCTACATTTATTTTAATATCAAATTTATTAAGTACTTAGAGATCAAATTTTTTAAGGTGTAATTTTTTTTTTAAATTTTACACTAAAAAAAGGTCTGCATTTTTAGAGATTTGATCTCTCTCAGCGTTTGATAAATCTAAATTAAGATGGATCTAGGTTGGTATAAATAAAAAATTACAAAAACATTTAAAATTATGAAATGATCATTTTAATTCTTTCCTTCTTTCATTCAAAAAAGTTGTTAGAAAAAGAGTAGTGTGTGAGGCATTCAATTCTTATTAGTCAGTGCTCCTACATTTATCAATTTTAATTTTACTATGGTGTGTTAAACTTTTTTCCATTATAATATTTTTCCTTAATAGTATCTAATGAGATGTTAAATGTTTTATATTTCCCAATATATTTTGAGAGTTTTTTCAAAATTTTCAAATTGTGGAATAGAAGAAGTTGCATAAAATTAAATTTAAAATAAAAAATTTAACAATTTTTTTTATTGTGTAATGTAAGAAGTTGCCTGAGACATGGACCTAAAAGAGATAAGGATTAGCATCAATCACTTTGTTTTGTTGGCAAATCCACCTTTTCCTTCAATAGATTATGAGAATAGTGATGATGAGTTGTGTTATTATACTACATTACTGGATATGAATATGTTCCCAACACACTAATAATTATAAATAATGTTTCATTGTCTATATTCCATGTAACATAAACAATGTAAAATTGGTGAGCTAAAAAAGATCATTAAACATAATATATGATGAATACTTTATGAGATTCAATACATGTGGTTACCATTGAAATTTTTTGAACATTTCCACCTGTGGCTCTTTATAAAGTTACTAAGTAGCTTTTTTAAATATCAACGAATAGTCAATTGTAATCCTTGTGATCCTTGTGCTGAATTGAATCATTCATTCCTTTCATGAATTAAAAACAATTTCAAAGCTTCGCATCTAATCTAATTATATGCGTAGGTTTTAACTCTATATAATTATTTTTTGTAATCCAAACACGATATTTTATCTTGAACACCACATATGCCAAGGCACCCATAAACTATCAATCCATATTAATATAAACCAGAAAAACCATGTCTAAATCATCATGTACAACAAAACAAATGAAACAAAAAAAACCACCTACTTTTTTACAGAGTAGCCACATCAAACCACTAAACCTCAATACAACTTACAAAGAACCTTTTCTACCACTCTGCACCTATTGCACCACTTGAGTTTTTTCTTTTCTCACAAAGATATCACATCATCAATGTAGCAAGCCCCTCCTAATCCTCACCATAACCCCGATTAAAAAAGGGTGGTTAATATGTTGACTCAAGATCCAAGGTGTCGTTATGGAAATGGGGTCTAAAAATTTTGATCTTTCCAACTCACTTAAGCCTCAGTTTGACATTACCAATACGTTCATCTTGTCGAGGCAATTTATGGTGATATAAAATTTTGCTTCAATATGACCTTGGGTTCAAAAGATGTGACCATTATGATCCAATGAATTAGAGGATGCCACATCACAGTCTTGGCCATGTGGCATCCATGTGGCCATACCCCTGGCTAACCACCCAACACCATAAGGAAATTACTTTTAGTTTCTGACCCATTCATGTGTTTGGGTCCCACACCCTGCGCTATGTGATAAAATAAAAACCTATATGCATATAAATATATGCTTTCTTCGACCCTTGCAACACAACGTCAACTATTGACACTCTTCTTGTCTCCCATGCTTCGTTACCCGACCAACACAATTGTGCGCGCTTGACGATCACTCCAACGTTGACCCTCCAAGCTAACTCGTTGTGGGTCTACTCATCTACACCAATGGCTTGGCTACCAAGCTCATGTGTTTGCCATGATGACCCAAGTTTACGTCACCTCACTCGATTTTTTGTGCACTCCTCTCTATACTCCTAGGGAGTCACCCTCTGGGATTACCTGCTTTAGTAGGCCCTTTCCCCGGTACTATCAACACCTTTTTACTGGTACTCACCAGCGTCAAGTTGGCGACCGCACAAAATTAGCTTGACCTTTGTCTTCTCAATTCTTCCTTTTTGTACAACTTTCTATGGGATTTCGGGATGCTACTCCTCCGGGCTTACGTCATCCTAGGCCCTTTCCCAACCATTGATCGCCTCCTCCACCCAATCTTGGCCACTTATTCCACCAACATTGCATTGGTTGGGCTATGGGTCTTATGGCTAGCGTTCTACCTTGTATCCAATTCTTACTCGACCTAATAAAATTATGTCGTGACCACATAAAATTTAAGGTTAAGGGAATGGATTAAGGCTTCCCCCTGAGCCATTTGTGAAGGATTTACGCCCATGACTCGACCACGATGGTTTTGGCTAAAATTTGTGTCATTAATGCTATATAGTTGTTCTTGAATCTAGTGGTTTTTAGGGGGATTCACCCTTTTCCCTGTCCATAATGCATAGTTGGATTGAGTGCGATTTCACCACACAATGTTGAACTTGGTGGTTTTATAAGAGAATTTCCCATTTGGATTATCACCATAGTGGGTTGAAATAAGAACCTTAGTACTCTTGACCAGAATCAGGGAACTTAGCCAATCTCCTCAATTGCAACTTAAGCACACAACCATACTACTAACAATATTACACACAACATACACTCAATGTTGACGTGGTGCATGTCAATGTCAATCACCCGTTCCATAAATATCTCAAGCATACATAAAGGATTAATCGACCCTTTGATAGGAAATCACTATATTTCATATCTTCACCACATGTAGAGAGCTTCAACAATTCCTTTAAGCAATTTTACAAGGATCTGAGTGTCCAAAACACACAATCCTCTTAACAAGTGCTCCATGCACTCACATGAATGTATTTACCTACATAACTCTGCATGAAGGAACCTAAGTACTAATGCATACAATTAGGACCATCCATCAGAAATTTTAAACCTTAAAGCTCAAGAAAACCAACCATCCCTCATGCAACAACATTAAGTAAGGCATTTGCATTTAAATTCATGTAAGGAGGCATTATTGTGAAACCACAGTACTAAAGAAACATGCTTCAGAACTTTAAATATTTCAAGCATAAGAAGATCAACTATTCTTCTTAAAACCAATATCAAGATGAGCATTTATATTCAAATCCCCTACCTGGGATCATTGATGTAAAACCACAGTTACGAACAACATGCATCAAAACATCATTTCCTCTCTATTACAGAAACCATGAACCAATCATGCACAAGTGCAACATCAACTTGACAGTCCCATGAGAATTCAACAACAAGGAATGCATTATTGAAGGCTTGAAGAGGACCCTCATATAAAACACCAAGTCAATAAGAATAAAAGGAGAGGAAATCCTCCATATTCCACATTGCAACACCACCATGCAATGCAAGCTTGAAATCAACTTAGTCAGCATATTGCAATAAGGAAGAAGAAATCTCATGCTAAATAATTTCATGCTTAGCTATTATTCTCACATGTTATCACAATGCCTTTAAAACAATAACACAAAACACTAGTCAATTCCATAATTAAGTGTTACATAGCCAAGTCTCATGTACCAATGAAATCATTTCAACTAGAAATACAAGGCTTATTCATTAACATAGGCAATTACATGAGAAACTCGTATCTTAAGATTTATGGGCAACTGAGCCTGGGAATATGACTTGCCACCCAATCATAGATAGTGGCAGCCAATCCTCACTTGTAGCTATCACCCTCGAGTTGAATTCCAAAGACTGAGGGGCATTTTGCTTAAAGAATCAAACACAATCTTCGATTACCTTAGGGACTCCAAAGGCCTCTCCACCTCCACCCTCCAACTGAGTTTCAAGCAGAAAAACACATGGAACTTAGAGACTTACTGTCTCCACCCAAATTGGAGACTCCATAACACAAATCAAACATATGGCAATGAATCCATCCAGAAATTCCCCAAGGCTTTTTCCAAGAATTATTCCTCCACCCCAGCCCTTTGAGATTTGATGAGAAACACCATCTACACCCTCTAGATATTGGGGACTCGAGAGGAAATTTCTTCCCCACTTGGAAGTGATTTCCTCCCTGACTCCTTTCCAACCAAAGGTGGTATCTTCCTTGGCTATTACATGGTTTTCTCAATTGTTACTGCTACATTTGGTTTTTGTTTTTTTTTCTGATATTGCTATGCTACTCTTCCTCTGCTTGTTTTTGTGCTTTCTCTACTCTTCCTTTGCTCACAATGGTGCTCCACTCTCATTTGCAAATGGTATGGCCACATCAATGGGACATAATGGTTAAAATCCCAAAACTACCTGAAAGGAGCTATGGTTCGTTGAGCTATGAAGAGATTTGTTGTAGTTGTGCTGAACATAGGAGAGGCTTTCATCCCATGTGCATGGATGCTTCGATTTGTACATGTGTAGAACATGTACAATCATGTTGTTGATGACCTCTATTTGGCCATCAGTTTGGGGGTGGAACATTGTGGACTTAGTAAGTTTGGTATCCAACATTGACCAAAGACTTGACCAAAATGCACTTAGGAATCTGCTATCCCAATCTAAGATAATGGATTGTGGGATCCCAAAGTGTACCCCCACTCTCTCAAAGAAGAGCTTAACATTGGCTAAACCAAGTCTCATATAGGTGTTCCCTCTCTTATATTTTAGATGGATAGTTGGATAACCATATGATCTCTTTCTAACCACCAAGGGGATGACTGCTTCAGCCAACCCCCGATCATGGCGCTAACCATCGTGCTCAACTCTTTTGGGCATGAGACTTCTAATTGGCCACTTATCTACAAAAGCGACCCAGAATTCGACCACACATACGAGATTCTCTTGGAGGGTCAGCAAGTGCCATATTTTCACCTCCAGAATGCACTGTTATGCCACCTGGGACACCTTTGTGTTCCTTCAATCGAGCGTGCCAATATGATATGGGAAGTACACTATAGTCGGGTAACTATAACTTTCGAGGTCGAGAAAAGAGTGGCAGTACTGTAGAAGTATTTCTACTAGCCGAATCTTCGATAGGATGTCGGGAAATACATCAAATCCTGCACTGCATGCACCATTTCCAAACTGACCATCAAGAAGCAAGGCCTCTATACTCCGTTGCCTACCCCTAGTCAACCTTGGGAATCCATCTCCATGGATTACATGTCAGACCTTCCTTATACTAAGCATGGCAACGACTGTGTTTTTGTGGTCAACGATAGATTCTCAAAGCTGGCCATTATGGCGGCCTACAAGAAGAATATCATAGCAGAAGCCACTGCTAAAATCTTCTTTGAACGAGTGTGGATACACTTTGGGATCCCATAGTCAATCATCTCAGATGGGGTCAACAGGTTCCTCAGTACATTTTGGTCCATTCTGTAGTCAATGTTGGACACCAAGCTCACTAAGTCCACAACTTTCAATCCCAAAACTAATGGACAGATAAAGGTCGTCAATAGGATGATCGTACACAATTCTGCACATGTACAACTCAAACCATCCACGCACATGGGATGAGATCCTCCCCTATTTCCAACACAGCTATAATAGGGCTCTCCACAGCTCGATTGGCCACAACCCTTTTTAGTTGGGCTTGGAATTCTAGCCACTAGGTCCCATTGATGTGCCCATACCATTTGCAGCTACTCAGGTAGATTCGACTTATGTCCAATCCGGAGCCGACAAGGCAAACAACTTCATTGAGCACATTCATCACACCTGCTAGTAGGTCCATGAAATCTTTGACAAAGCCAATGCTAAGTACAAGCAACGACATGATCAACATTGGGTGCCACACAAGTTCCAGATGGGCGACAAAGTTTGGCTACATTTGCAGAAGGAGCACCTCGCTAGGCCCCACCGCAAGCTTCACCTACTTTGATATGGGCCATACACCATCACCAAGGTAGTAGGGGACAATGCCTTCAAGCTCAGTATTCCACCATTCCTTGGTCTGCACCCAGTGTTCAATGTGGACCGCCTTTGGCCCTACTTTCCACCATTGTTGGACACATCTGACATTGCAGAACAAATCACACCAACAGAGTTAAACCTAGACTGCATGGAACAAGCCACAACTAATTGGATCATGGACACACATCTCAAGAACACTCGATAGAAAAGGATCCAACTATATCGAGTTGTCAAAGCAGGCCAACTCCTTCACCAGGGAAAGTGGCTTACCAAGGACCAAGTTCAGCAGAAGTTTCCTCATCTCATGGAGGAACTCAATGCAATGGGGACCATTGCTTCCTAAGGGGGGAGGAATGATCCAGGTGGATATTGGTGGCCACTTGCCTATTCCACTTGGAACCCCACCATTATTTCTTTCAGTTTTTTTAGTTTCCTTAATTGTAGCACAATTTACTATTTTTGGCAGTTTTTTAGGTCCTGAACTTCTGGAGCTGTTTTGAGGCCCTAAACAACATTTTTTGGGAAAACCACCTTTTTATCTCCATATTCACTGTCAGAAGTTGTAATCCTCGGATAGATCTTTCAAACGAGGTACTGTGTGCGTCAAACGGAGATCGTATGCCAAAGTTACGACCCCAGGAATTTGATGTACCAACTTACCCCAACGAGGCCCATAGTTTGGTGTTTCATCTCCTAGGGTTAGGTTTTTGGATGTTTAGGGTTTTCCATTATTTCTCAATAATAAATAGGCCTTCAAGCCTCATTATAACACAGTTCAGAGGCATGTAGCCGCCACATCTCTTCTCAGAGATAAGCTACCATCACCCGAGCTAGTCTTATTTCCATTCTGTTTGTAAGCATATTTCAGTATTTGATATTAATGAAATGAAGTGTTATTTCTACAACATCTCTGTATTTATGGTTATATATTTAATTTGTTGTGTTCCGGTTTAAATCCGAATCATGGGGGCTAATGCAACATCCTCTAGAATTATGGTGGTCAAAATAGGAGGCTCAACTTTTGAGTCACATAAAATTTGCATAGATACTCTGATTGAGGGGATTCTTGCATTGTTGGAAAGGTATAAATGTGTGTAGAGTCCTACAAAAGGGTGAAAATCTTGATCATAAATTTTTAACCCCCCAAAATACTTGCATTTGATGCCTCAAACTACTCTCAGAAGGTTTCAAACCCTGATTTGCAAAAATTGGACCCACTGGTAAAAATGGGCCTGTGAGTTGATTCCTCCACATTTTTCACTCTAAAAGCATCAAGAGGAATGGAAAAAATATAATTATCTAATCTAAATCATGGGATCTAAAACATTGTGTTTACTCTAAACCAGTAATCACCCTACCATACCTACAAAAGACATTTGAGATTGATACAAATGCCTCCAATTATACTATAGGTGCATCACTCACTCAACAAAGACATCTAGTGGTCTGTCATAGTCAAACACTCTCTGATACTATTCAAAGATATATCACCTTTGACAAGGATATGTACCTGATCCTGCAAGCCTACTAACAACAAAGAATTATATTCTAGGGAAGGAGATAATCATCTACATTGATCACATACCCTTAAAATTTATGTAGACACAAGGAAATTTACAAAATTATTGACATAAAAAATGGTCCACATACTTGCAACAATTCCATTTGAACATTAAATACAAGAAGGATAACACCAATCATGTTGCAGGCTGCCTTAATTAGCCCCAATTGTGGCGCTAAGTAAAATTATTAACTCTTGTAGGAAGGAGATCCTTTAGTGCTCAAAATTATACAATAATGACTTTGAATTCACTACCACATATTATATGTTGATTGCAAGAAAGCAAGTTCTATACTTCAAACTCTAGGATCTTCTCTTGTGTTACCTGAGCTGCCTTTGTGTTCCTTCAAGTGAGCATACCAAGTTTATTTGGGAGGAACATTATAGTCAAGTGGAAAGAAAATTTTGTCTGGAAAATATAGTAATAGTATTTTAGAAATATTTCTACTAGCCAAAGCTTCAACAAGATGTCCAAGGGTATATAATATATTGCACTATTTGTGACTTTGATAAACCAGCCATCGAGAAGTAGGTTTATGCACTCCTCTACCTACCTTGAAAAAGAACTATAAGGTAGTCGCCATGGATTACATGTCCGGTTTTCCTTCCACAAAGAATATTAATGATTGTGTGTTTGATGTTATCGACTAGTTCTCTAAGATGGCCATTTTGGCACCATTGAAGAAGAGCATCACAACTTAAGCCATTGCTACACTCTACTTTGATATTGTTTGGGTTCATTTTGGGCTACCTCAAACCATTATTTAAGGTAGGGATAAGATGTTCCTAAACACCTTTTTGTCTAGTCTATTATCTCTCATGGATACCAAATTGACCAAACTGGTTATCTTTCATCCCTAATCAGATGACAAATATAAGTGGTAAACAAGATGAATGTGCATATCTTGCACATGGAAAACTCCAAGCATCTATGTACATGGGACGAAATCCTTCCATATGTTCAATGTATCTATAATAGATCCCTCCATAGCTCTACTAGCCAGATTCCTTTACATGCGTGTTTAGGGTTTCAACCATTGGCCCTAATCGATGTAGCTATGCCCATTTCATATTCATAAACATATTCATCCCATGCTTAGGTTGACTCAATTAGAGCGAACAAAATTTTCAAACGGATTCAATACCTCCAAAAATAGCTCCATGATATCCTACCAAAATCTAATAACAAGTACAAGTAGTATCATGACCAACATAGGGTTCCACATAAGTTTCAAGTTGGTGATAAGGTGTGTTTATATTTATAGAAAGAGTGCCTCACAAGCCCCCATAGGAAGCTCATACCACTCTAATATGGGCCTTACACAATCATAAAGGTTGTGGGTGAAAATTATTTTGAATTAAGCATTTTTCCTTTCCTTCGCTTGCACCCAATATTTAATGTAGAGTTGCATTGAACATGTTATCCACCTCTTTGGACACCTCAGATGCAATCAAGAAATTGACCCCCATAGAACTTAATCCTGATTACATTGAATAAGAATACAATGGGTCAAATCATGGACACCAAGATAAAAGATGCCCATCAACAACACATAAAATTCTACTAGGTTGTCAAAGTAGGGAAACTTCTTCACCCAGGTAGGTGGCTCACTGGGAATTACATTTAGTAGAAGTTTCCCCATCTGATGAGGGGAATTGATGCAATGAGGATCAATGCTTTCGAAGGACGAAGGAATAATATAGATGCATATTAGTGGTTACCGACCTCTTCCACTATTTTGACATTTTTCTATCTTATTGGTGATTTTTCTATGATTTTTGTGTCCCAAACATCTAGGGTTGTCTTAAGGCCTTAAACAATGTAATTTTTCAATTCTGGGGTCTAGTGGTTGCAATGGCATGCCCTAGCCCCAACCAAAACGTCTATTGCTCGAATAGTTCTTTTTGAGGAACTATCATGCACCCCAAATTGATATTGTATGCAAACAATATGCCCCTATAAAGTTGATGTACCAACTAACCACCTCAAAGGCCCATAATTTTTTTGGCATTTTATCTTCTAGCGTTATGCTTTTGGACCGATGGGGTTCTCTCTTTATGTTAAAAGACAATTATTTTGGCCCCTTGCAATAGCTTTTGTGAATGTGTGTAGCTACTATCTCTTTATTTAGAGATGGATACAACCATTCTAGCCATTTTTTGCTCTACAATATCCTCTTATTTTATTTATTAATGGAAGTTGACTTTCACCATATTATTGTAATCTCTATCATACTTATTGAGCCGAGAGGCTCATTCTACAAACCAATATGAGGGGGATGTGTAAGTTCATCCATCCGTCCCTCAAATTGACATGTGCTCCTATAAAATAATAATAAACTATGCTCTAAATAGAAAAATAATGTCGTCTATAATAAAACAAAATGAATATGTTGTAAAGTAATTAGAAGTAAAAAAAGATGTGCGACTAAGTTGTTTAAAATTTATACTTTTCAAAAATATTTCAGCAAGAGATTTAAATAAACTATTTTTTCAAAAACATTTCAACATGTTATTTAAATAAAATGTTTGAAGATCTATCTTAACTAATTTATGCCTGATATCGAATTCATATATATCTATATATAGAAAAAAATTGCTAAAATAAAATATTTGAATACTTGCCATATACTCAAAAATTTATTAATAATTAAAAAACCATTTTAATTTGCGCTGATAAAATGTCTCATTGTACATGTTATATAAAATATTTTAATGTCAACTCTCTTTGTATTATATATCATTTAAAAAAAATTATCTATATATCATGAAAAAAATAAGTTTTTAATGTTAAAAGGTTTGTTTCATCCTATATATTCTTTATATAGAATTCAAAAAATACAATTTAAACAATGAAAAAATCCACATTATATTTTGCACTCTAAAGAAGTTTGCACATGAAGAAATTTGATCTCTCTCAGCGCATGTTAGATCCATACTTAAGATAGATATTTTTAGTGTGCTTTAGTTACTTTCCTGTATTTCATTTCATTCCTTGTATATCTTGGGTCATCCTATCTATTCAACCCTCCATTCACATTCACATTTCCATTCACTTGTTGAGCAAGTATGCTAGTTTAATTGTCCTCAGGTCAAGCAAAGTAACATAAGTGAATTTGAATTTGTCATTGCATTTACTTAGTCTATTTGAATGTTATTTCATTCTCTCTTATTATTTTTGAGCAAATTATTAATGTAGTATTTTTTCACAGCTTGATGTTTTGCTTGTGCTTAAAATCCTACCTGAAGTTCACAATTTTTGTGTTTGTAGACATAATGTATATGTTAAAATTATAGAAATATTCTATTGCTAAAGAAAACTTAGAGGATGAATGGACACTATTATGTGTGTTGATATGTTTGTTGGAAGCCAACACAAGTTTGTAACTTGATGAAAGGGTTATAAATATTGTTATTGTCAACAAGTATCAATGAGATTAATGCTTAGATGGAAGTTAATAAAAATTTGTTGATAAAATGTATGGTATAATAATCTAGATAAGAAGTGAATGACATTGATTATATTTCTATGTTTGTTTATTAGTTAATATAAGGTAGTTAGTTATTATTGGGCTGAGAGGCTCATTCTACAACCCAGTATGAGAGAAAGTTGTAATTTTGTTTGTGTTCAACCTTAGGTTGACAAGTGTCTCTCTTAAAATAAAAATAAAAATAAAAATAAAATATTATTTAAATAGAAAGTAATGTCAACTATAATTAAAAAAATGAATATACATGTTTAGTTATTTTAAATTAAAAACATTATAAAATATCAATAATTATCCTCAATGTTCATATGAAGCAGAAGTGGTAAAAACATTTCACTCACACTGTAAACCATAAACAAAATATTTTGATGTCCACATGAAATCAAATATATTTTTATCAACTTTTTAAAGAAATAAAGTAATTAAAAGTTAAAAAAAATGAAGTTGTATAATTATTATACCTTTTAAAACTATTTCAACATAGGAATCAAATAAACTATTTGAATATATGTATCTAAAGTAAAAGTATAAGAAAAAGAAAAGGAATACTATTAATAAGAAAAAATACAATGTGAAGCATCAATAAAATATAAGTGATTGAAGGCTTTCAGAATTATTCATATTGTTGGATATATCTCTCTCATTAAGTCCCTTATTATATAATTAAGACAAAGATTCCCATACATTTTATATTATATAATTATTTTTGAATATCAATTTTAATTTTTTTTCCTGTTTTGAATTATTTTATTATCTAATTTTCCATTGAATGCTTGGAATTTGTTTCATTTGTTTTCCATTCTTATCATTATAATTTTTTATTTTTTTTAATTTTTTTTTATTATTTATTTTTGGATAAAGACTATTCTATTAAAAAAAATATTTACAAAGAGGATTAAACCTCTGAGGGGGTCGTAGCATGCCCTTCACCAAAGAGACTTATGCATATAGCAAACTTCAGTCCTTTTACATAATTGAGAGTTTTTGAAGCAAGAATTGAAGTAAGCTTGAGAGACAAAAAACTAGACTGTCCTATAGTTGATCTATGCTTCAGAGGTAGCTGTTCACTTACAGAAATACTATCTTTTAAAGCTTCTATTACAAAAAGATCCAAAACCAGGCTTCTGACCTGAAGACTGTAACAATTCATGCTGATATCAAAAAGAAGCCTGAGACATGCACAGATAGGACAAAAGAGAACCATGGAAGCATAACTTGAGTACCATATATCAGAAGAGGGACTGCTGTCATGGCATTTAAGCCAGAAGTCTTTAATCATGCGGAGGAGAGCCTGTCGCGTCCACGTTTGCCTGGTTGGGGGAGCCAATCCAGGTCACCATTTCATTATCTCCAGCTCCCATCATACTGCCATCTGGGGGAATAACGAGATTCAGAACGCTTCCAGAAAAGCGCACTGGTTCACAAGCAAGAATTTTCTCTTGTGAAGATGCTGGCTGGGATTGAGGGGCTTCCTGAAGTCCATCCTCATTCTACTTGAAGTTGTCATTGAGTACTACTCCATCCATTTCACCCTGAAATTCGCTCGTATTCTGAGACTGAGACTGAGCCCTGGAGATGTCGTCCGAGCTCGTAAGCTCATCTTCCTCCTCCGAAAAAATTACAGTGATAGTGGCAGAGATTAAAGGCTTATTGAGCCGACTCCTGAACCTGAACCGGGTAGTTTGAAAGGAACTATTCAGAGAGGGCCGAGAATGATCAGAAGGCGGAGAGGATGGAGAGGCAGAGGCTAAAGGAGTGATGTTCTGAGGGGCAGAGCCACCACGACGCCAAGAAACGCCCCGAGTACCAGAATTGCTTCCATGACGGGGGACGCCGCCACGTCGAGCCATAGTAGGGTGCGCAGGGAGCTTAGGTAAATAGGATGACCGGAACTGGAGGGAAGGCGACCAGACACAGGTGGAATAAACCAAATTAAGAAACCAGAGGGGCTTCCATACACCCTGAACAGAGCATGGGTGCGGAAAGCATAGCGAGCAGAGGAGGACAGGATTGCGAATATCAGCTGCAAACACCAGAGAGCGCGCCATGGTTAAATCGCTTGGCTGAGGATCTCGAACCAGATGCACATTGAATGCTATAACCAGAGCCTTAATTCTGAATTCTTCTCCTTTCATATCAACTGATGACGAAGTATGTGGACTGCCAGATCCGTCCAAATGTTTGGACAGCTGCCACGGTTGCATGCAATTTGATTAACAGGCAGTAATTGCACCCGCATCCGAGGGTTTATTTGTTTATTTTTTAATTAGCCTTAAATCAATTATTTTTTAATTAGAATGGGCATATTGCCATATTTCTTATTTTCATTATTATTAATTATTATTTTTTTTATTAATGTGTAATTTTAAATTCTTATTTTATTTCTTATTAATTCTTACTTGAAACCTAAATTCTTATTAATATAAATTATATTTATTATTAATTAGTTGTTCATTTTTAGATTTTTAATTAATCTTTATTTTAATTATTAATTTTGAATTTATTAATTCTTACTTGAAACCTAAATTCTTATTAATATAAATTATATTTATTATTAATTAGTTGTTCATTTTTAGATTTTTAATTAATCTTTATTTTAATTATTAATTTTGAATTTAGAATAAGTTTATTTAAGCAATTCCTATTTTTATATTATTATTTTATTAACTTTAATTCTCAAGTAATTCTTATTTTTAATTCTTATTTCATTATTTAATTTTAATTTATTCTCATTTTTAATTTTCAATTTGGAGTGAGATTTATTGAAATGATTTTTATTTTTATATTATTATTTTGTTCACTTTAATTTTCAACTAATTCTTATTTTTTCTTATTTTTAATTTTTATTCTTGTTTCATGCCTTAATTTAATTACTACTGCTCTAATTGGTAATTCTCATTAATTCTTATTTTCTATTAATTACACCCCATTAATTCTTATTTTCTACTAATTACACCGAGCCTATGCCTTAATTTAATTACTACTGCTCTAATTGGTAATTCTCATTAATTCTTATGTTCTACTAATTACACCCAGCCGAGTATGGTAGAGATTTTGTAATGCAATGTTAACATTTTGACTAAGTCAAATAACATAAAAATAAAAATATTAATGTAATGTAATGCAAATATTTTAACACTGTAAAAAAAAAACTTATAAAAATAAAATAAAAATAAAGTAGCTAATTGTTAATCATTTTAATCATCTATTAATTCCTATTTTATTTTTAATTAACTCTTATTTTATATTTTCAATTTGTGGATTTGGTCAATTATAAATTATTTAACTTAATTTTGATTAAAGACCCATTTTACTTATCAAATCATTTTAATAATTTTGTATGAATTTGATCTTTGACCCAACATATAATTAATTCATGTTCTCCTATAAATAGGTCCTTCAACACTAGTTTACTCACATTAGCTCTTTGGTCCCTGATGATGGATGAAGTAACCATATGAAACATGGACTCATCAAAAATCCATTACACAGTTTTCTTTCGAAAATATCCAACAATATCATTAAAATATTTGAAAATATTTTGACTTGGAAAGTTAAGTATTTAATGCTCAAGTTAAATAAATATTTAAATATATTATATATGGTTAAAAAAAATTGTGTTAAAAATCCAATTTAAAGAATAAAAGTTTTTCACTCTAAAAAGGCTTTGCATTTCCAAAGATTTGATCCTTCTAAATCCCTTTGGAGTAGACTTTTGTTAGAACTGTGTTTTCCTATACATGGATTCCGCATCTGTGTAAATAATTTCTTAAAGCCTTTATGCCACTGTAATAAAGTTTAATAGGACAAAGGTTCAAATTTTTTTTAACATGAAATTGAAGATTTCTCTTTTGTTAAAAAATAATTTTATATATATAGATTAAAAAAAATGGAAACATTTTAAACTCAACTCTACCATTTAAACTTTTTATTCTCAATTCTAATAAATTTTTACAATAATTTGTTAAAATTAATTAAAAAATACAAATAGGAAAAACTAAAATCATATAAATTTTTACACAGGTATAGAATTCTGGAATCATGTAAATTTTTACACTGAAAAGTTGGAATTTCAAAACAGACTCACACCTTTCCCGCCCATTTTTAAACTAAAAACCTTAATATTTCAAACTGTTTTTGACGGGCAAATCTATTTCAAACTGTTTGTGACGGGCAAATCTCCCCGAGCAATTTAACTGTCAAATTTCTTCCCCTCTTACGCCACCT
The DNA here is from genome assembly GCA_031772625.1 of Pinus tabuliformis. NCBI lineage: Eukaryota > Viridiplantae > Streptophyta > Pinopsida > Pinales > Pinaceae > Pinus > Pinus tabuliformis. The sequence goes on from CM062820.1 coordinate 459,297,574, forward strand.
CTTTAAATGAGCTCATGCTTTTTAAATGGCAGAGACAATGTGCATCAGTGGAAATAATGCGCATAATCTGCAGCGGTGATCAGTCGCATACCTGGCACAAAGTCCGCATAATCAACGGGGAGATATCGCATAATCAGAAGTTAACAGATAATACGCATATCCGGTGGGGATAGCCCGCATAACCGGCATATTCTACGGTAATTATCTAGAGATCGCTAGCATAAACGGCAAAGAAACGTGCTTATCAGCGTAATCATCCGCATATCTTGTTTTGATAACCTGCGTATCAACTGATAATTCGCATATTCAATTGTGATAATTCGCGTATCAGATGATAACTAGCGTATTTTGTGATAATTTGCGTATTACGTGATAATTCGCGTATCCAGCTTTGATAATTCGCATATCGCAATTTATAGGTCGCATAACCAAAGAAAATCTATATATTCGTCAACAATTATCCATTTATCCAGTTGAGATCATTCATATAAACGGTCAAAACAAGTCGCGTATTAGGGTAATGATACGCAGATCTCGCAGTAATAAGCCGCGTATCGAACAATAGCTCGTGTATCAGTGTAATGATCCGCATATCCAACCGTTATCGGTCCGCGTATCCAAGGATAGCTAGCATAATAGTTAATGATCCGTATACGCTGCCGTGATAAGCCGCGTATCCAACAATAACTCGATAGTAATAAATCGCAAAAACTCACATATCAGGTGATAATTCGCGTATTCCATTATAGTTTGCATATAATTCGCATATCCAGCTGCAACGCGCATATCCTGCGAGATAACCCAAGTATCCAGCTGAAACGCGCATATCACTGCGCGACCCTGAGAAGTAAAAAGCGTCATGCAGGTCGGGAGCTCCTAGGCATTTCCAGTGTTGCTCCTGTGACGGCGCCGGGCTCTGCTGCTCCTCTATCAAGGGTGTTCCTCTGACATTCTCGGGTGCTACAGGTCGTATGATCAACCCGAGTTCAAGTCTCTCAGCTCTGAGCGAACGCAGTGGATAATCTGTGCGAATTGGTATAATTATATTGGGCTTATCCAAGTCGTATGGAGTCTAAATCACCGCTCAGGACCGAACTGGATGACCCTGATTGATCTTTCAAACCAGAGTTTCGATTAATTTATTTGTTTTAGGAACAAGGTTTAGGAACTGCTCCGCCCTTATTCACAACTTTCACCTTCTCCAAGATTATTTTATCTGTTTTAGGAACAAAACATTTGCTTCTTTCAAAAGTATTCTCTGGTATGTGTTCCCCGACTTTCAAAAGTTTTCTCTGGTATGTGTTCCCAGACCTTAAAGAAGCCCACAAGACAGAAAACTAAACTTAAAATTGTGTGTTTGTCAACATAAAGGTGTAGTGCAGCTCTGCTTATTTATTGTATCCAACTCATTGAGGGTAGAAATACAATTAATGTCAAATCATAGTCTAATGGTGTTGACATTGCTTTTCTTATCCTATAATTGTTTCTTTAATCATTATTTATATTGGTAATTCCGAATTTCATTTAATTGTTTCTTTAATCATTATTTATATTGGTAATTCCGAATTTCATTATTTTTAGCCCAGTGGATGTTAAAATAATTTATTTATTTCTTCTTTTTCATTTTATTCTTTTTGGGGCATCTTTTCATTATCTTTATTTTGAAAAAAATTGGCATTTACAATTGCTGTAGTTTAATGATTATGCTTTTTTGCGTTGAAAGCTATGGAAATTCTGGTCATATTTTGAAAAATCTGATAGGGATTTTTGTAAATCCAAGTAAAAAGCTGTCAAACTTCATAATTTTAAGTGCTTTAGAGGTTTTAGATGGTGCTGAATCCATTTCCACCATCCAAAACATGATTCAAACACTGCATCTATAAGATTTTTTGAAATTGTTTTACCCCGATTCAAACTATTTTTAACTGCAAAACAATTCCTCCACTTCTATCTTTACAATTTTATCATTCCTCATATTGTAAATGAAAAGATTGAATTACGAAGAACAATCTCGAGTTCAGAACACAAAAATCGTTTATAAAACCATCAGAAATTGCAATCTGACCGTGTTTTAAGTTGTTAAATTCCCGCAAAGATAAACATTAATATCTGTGATGTACATTAATATAATGTCATGTCCATCCCACGAAAGGAGCTGCATGCACTCCACCTTAGACCTTGTATATGGAATCGTTGGTTGGTTGTGAATTGATTTTTGAATTTTAAGCATTGGTTCTCACTCAAGCCACACATATCGCACCAACCACTTTGGCATTAGGCAATACTATAAAGTGTTTAAAATTGCTTGGACCGACGTGTATGTAACTACGATCCTTGTCTTGTAAAGCCCACATATATCAATATGATTACATCCTTAGAAATAAAATAAATTAATTGAATAAATACCTTTAAACTCTAGACAACAAAACTAGGTCAGCCATTTATTTTCTGATTTATTATCTTGTCAAAATTCTAAGCAACCATCATTTAGTTAAGCAATTCATACAGTCGATCCGACGAAACAAGCGCCAAGACACAGGACAAAAGGGTAGAGTCTGTTTATAATACATCAGCGGCAACCATATACTCGACCTGGTTTAGGACATCCTTTTGAATTCTTGCAACATCATTTTTTTACATACCGATTCATCACATTGAATAGAACCTCTGCCCTAGTCTTCCCTTGATAAGAACTTTCAAAATAATGATCTCTTGACTGGGGTTTTATAACTAAACCTTTCGTCTTAGGATCCACGACCCTTATGGGCTCATTCAAGGTTTTCTTGAAAGCTTCCTGAATAATGTCCAATCTTTGTGGATCATTTATTTTTCTGCTTTAGGAATCGGTCATGAAAACTTTCTCAACAACAAAGCCTTTGTCCCCATTTACATTTTTCTTCGAGATTTGAACTCCTTTGGCTCTAAGAACCCTAGTAATAATCTGAAGCACAGTCATTATGTTCTCTGTCGAGGATCGTGTTTTCGTCTAAATATTTGTTATCGATAGTCATAATTGCAGGCAGAGAAATAGAGGCTTTACAAGGCTTAGTTTCCGTCTTTGACGGTTTGAAGCTAGTGACTCCACCAAATACATGCAGGATATTGAAAATTTGGTCGATCTGCCATTGTTCAAAAACAATCCATTGGAGCCCATTCAGTGAAAAAGTGGCGGCGATCCTATACTTTGAATTCAGAACTGTGAAAACTGGGAGTGCCTTGAGCATGATGGCCTTTGTTGAGTTTTACATTATGTGCAAAGCCAAGAGTATAAAATAAAAACTCTTCTATCACGCTGTCCACATTCATTCTGACTGCGAGTCTTGCTCGTGCATGCTTAGTTAAAGTCGTTTATTTTTTTTCCTGGGTTTATCACTTGGATAAGTTTGAGCGTTGGATAACCTTTGTCCCATTAAGGAAAGGATGCACATGAGGATTTAGCAGATAGGTATTCAACGTTGATCAAAGGAAACAACTTTGCTTTAGCATTTCCTCGATCCCTTCATGGAAAACAATATCGATTCACATATCTCCAACTCCGTGATTTAACAGCCTGAAAGGAAGCATTAGAAAAAAAACAGCAATCTTATCCCATTACACCATATCCTCATACTATCCTTATCTCTATTACAAAACCATACAGGGACACATTGTTGCAAAAAACGTTCCTATATCTGTAAGCCAAAAATTTGGATTTTTGGCATCGAAGAGTTTTGTACCTCTCTGGATCATTGGATGAGGTTCAGCTTTCTTGGATGTTTCCCATGTGATATGGACAACCATTACGGGTAGTTCGGCAAATAGAGAGGCGGCTTACCGAAGTTATTAAGATGATTGGATTACGATGCACAGTGTCCTTAGATTGCAAAAAATTACATATCTTACATCCAGATAGGCCATACGTGGTCGAGCGGTGGTTGGAACAGTGTTTTGGTTAGCTTCTGGGTTAACAACTACCTCAGTCAGTTTAGGATCACGCACTAACTCAAACAAATCAACCACCTACTGCTAACAGTTAACATTAAAGGGTTTTTGTTGGCAAAATTGGAAAATTGGCCCTGTAATCTGAACCCTTCCTCTTCTCTGTGAAACATCCAACGCCATGTTGTGCCTTGTGTTGTTGTTCGACTGTTGAAAAATTAATTGTCACTTGATGTGTTAACCCGTTTTAATAGCTAACTCATTTTCACTGTCGATACAGCCTCATCAGTTTCGCATTGAAACAATTCAACACTATTACACATATCGAAACTACCTATTTCCATCAATCAACACCTTAAGTTAGATGAGTGACCAAGTCCTGAAATTTTGACACCATACGACCGTCCAGCAGACATGTTCGATTATTGTGGTTTTTAAGGGTTTCCTTTAAAATATTCTCGCCATATGGACCCAAACCATGTGATATCTAGTGCACTGTTATTATTTACCATATTTCCAAAATATTATGCACACGCTTTAAAATTTAACTTTCATTCTTTATAATCAAACCCTTTTATGCCACTTCTTATTAGTCTCATCATACTTTGACCAGCAATATAAATCATTCATTCTTCCCTCAAGTATCATCCTTTATCAGTTCAACATATACCTAGACCCTTTAGTAGATTTTTGGTAGTGAGGCCAAATTAGGGCTTAAACATTTCCATACCCTATGGAGGCTTATTGGCCCATAGGCCACAAGGTTTGAACTCACGCTCTAATACCATTTGTAATGAACCTCCTGAGCCTACTTGTAAATTTAGTTGTTAGGCTCTATTAACTTGAGAATTGGTCTCTATTACAGTTAATATTAGCCCCAATCACCAGTATATTAATTTCAATCAATATATGAACAATATTATTTAGGCAACCATACCAATATTTTTATTTATTCAAATGTTCCAAAGCGTGGGTCCATGAAGTGGCCTTTTGAATTCCTCAACAATAATTATATTTCGGATCAGGCATTAAGCATACTATGCTTCCATTCCTTAATTTTGGTTAAATTGCAAGTGAGAATCACATGAAAGTTACTATTCCTACAGCTATCTCTACTACTTTTAGTAATTGAATTACATTGGGAGTAATCAAAACTACTCATACTCTTAGGTACAACCACAGCAATAATTCTTCAACGCTATCAATGGATTAACCCTTAGGCATAATGAGATTAAGCATTCAAACTTATCAGTACTTTGAAGCCTTCATAGAAGCATTAACATGCATATACTGCAATTGATATTGTCCAATTTCTAAGGTGTAGTCAGAGAAATACTGACATGTATATCTTATGCACAGCATATATATATATATATATATATATATATATATATATATATATATATATATATATATATATTCTAAACCTTAGGTTATATAGTGTCAAGCCTTAGAACATAATTATATACCTATGCCTTAGAACATAATTATATACCTATACAACCTCATGCATAGTTATTCATTATCAAGATAGCACATAAGTTACAAGGTGGCAACATATACATTACTACATCAATTCACAAATTATGTTCCTCTACTAAATTATCTTGGACTACCATAAGGAGCTAGACTATCACATGCATCCATATTAGGGATCTCATAAAAACCATTAACACAGACAAAACTATTCATTCACAATGATTATCTACAATCCCTACATACATTCACAAATAGGAAACTCATACAATTTCTTTCATAAACTAAATGAATTTGAAACAGAGAGGGAAGAACACATCATACAGGACATCCCACGCAATTGAATCCCACTAAAACATCACTTGGAGAGCGGAGCACCACCACCCAACCATGAATCACCTATGATTTCCCCCCCGAGCCAAGTTTCTTTCCATGGATCAACCGCCCCCAATTGATCTATGCAATGGGTATTTAATACCCTCTTTCATGATATAGTTTCCTTTAGTGGTGTCCCGCTTTTAGGTGGATTTTTCATCCAATTGCCTAGGCCTTTTTCAAAAAATCTCACCTTTATCTCCCGCGAGGCTTTTCCTCATAAAAGTTTGCCTTTATCTCCTGCAAATCTTTTATGTGTTTTTTCCTTGATAGGTATCTATCTCCAATCCATCAAAGCTTATCTAGAATAACATCTAAAAGGTTATCATGAAACATTTTTCCTGTCCCATTCCTCAACGAGATTTGGAAAGAATCTCATCTTTTGGTGTCTCACTTTTCCAAGTGATTTATTTATTAATTTATTTAATAATATATTTGTTTTCAATATTACATATCACACCTAGATTTTCTCATCTTAGGTTACAATAGGCTAACACACAAGGGAGGGGTGTTACAGAAAACACAAATTTGAGCACTTAATGAAAGAGGCCCTGCATTGGAAGTTGGATTAGGAGATGTAGCCCAAGAAAGGGGTGAACCACCCCTTTACCATGTTTGTTGTTATGTGTTTATGATATGGTATTTTGTCTTTGTTTTGGCTGTTAATTGTGTTTAAAAATAACTTGTTTATGTGTTTAGTAACTTGATCCATTACCCAAAACATATATAAAATTTACACTTGCAATTTGTTAAAATATTCAAGTTTTCAATTACAAATCATTTTGGTATCATAGCATCAGGTTATTGTGAAGGTTTTATTTTGTTTGCAAGTGTTTTTCTGATGCTTACAAGGTTGAAGCTTAAAAGAGGAGACAGAGAATTTGTGGAGCCAAGATATCCAATTGTTTCAAGGAGAAAAAACACACCTTAAGATTCAATAGTCATGACACATGAAGAAGGTCATGAAGGGATGTCTGAAGATGAAAGAACTTTCATAAAAGCTTTCTTTGAGATGTTTGAAATGGTTAAGGTTCTTTATGAAGAGAGTAATTCAAGGTTGTATGGAGAGAGCTAAAAACCTCCAAAAGGAGATGAAGGAAAATGAGACAAGCCTCCAAAAGGGAATGGAGGGAATGGTGACAAACCACCACCTTCACCTCCATCCTCATCCTCATCTTCATCCTCATCTTGTACTTCTTCTACCCTTTCACAAAAACCTCCAAATTCTCCAAAATGACATGGTAAAACTCCTTTGCTTAAGCTTGGTATAAATTTTGAATTGCCTATGTATGATGGAGAGGTAGATGCTGAGAAATTACATAATTGTGTTTGTCAGATTGAAGTATATTGTAGGATACAAAGAATCAAGGATGATGAAACCAAAATTCAGCTTGCTTCTCTTAGATTGGAAGTTGCGGAACTTATTTGGTGGGAAGACAAAACTCAAGAGGACATGAAAAAACATGGTGAGGTTTTATCCTCTTGGAATTATTTTGTTGTTGCAATAAGAAGGCATTTATATCTATTAGCATACATGCAAAAAGCTATCATGGATTGGAAAAACTTTAGGCAATCTAAGGGAATAAATGTGCAAAGCTATACTCAAGAATTTAGGCAAAGTGCTTTGATTTTGGGTATAGATTTGTACTCTCAAGATACTTTACTCAAATACATTGGAGGATTTCATAGTTATTTGAGACATACCATTCTCATGTTTAACCCTACAAAATTAGATGAAATTTGTGTACAGGAAACTCATTTAGAGGCAAGAGGGGAAAATGTTTCTAAAGAAACTAGTGAGAAGTCTTTCAAGTTTGGAGAAAAAGGAAATGGGATGTTTAAAGGCAAAGATAAGAATAATTATTCAATCAATAAATAAGGAGAAAATCTCACATGTAAACATTGTTCTAAAGAAGGCCATGATGAAGACCATTGTTGGAAACTTCATCCTGAGATGAGACCCAAAATGTTTAATAACTAGGAGAAAGAAAAGATTGTTGCAACTACACAACAAGATCTAGGATATGATTCCAGAGATGAAACAAAAATCATAGCAATGGGATTGAAAGGTAAGGATTCAATTGCAAGTACTATTTCTTCTATCAAACCCATTGGAATTCAAAATGAAAGAGGAGGAATAGAATTGTTCCATATTAGAATCATCACAAAACATAACAAGGTAGATACTTTGTTTGATAGTGGTTCACAAGCAAACCTCGTTTCAGAAGAAATTGTTAAGAAACTAAATTTGGAAACCATTCCTCATCCTAAACCTTATCCTTTGGGTTGGGTATGTGAAAATGCCAAGTTGCAAGTGACAAGAAGATACATACTTAGATTTGCCATCACTGCAAATTTTATTGATGAGGTAGAACTTGATGTGGTACCACTTGACATTTGTGGTATATTTTTGGGAAGCCCATACTTATATGACACGAAATCCATCTTTCACTGCCATGAGAACAAGTATCACTTGTTTAAATATGGGATCGAGTACATTGTTAAATAACATAGCAAGAAGTTGAATTTATCTATTGTGAATGTTGGACAAATGAAGAGGTTTGTAAATGCTAGTTAGAATTTTACATTGTTGATGATTAAACATAAAGGCGTTGATGAATACGGAGTCTTTCAAGGATATGAATCAAGTTTGAAATATGATTTAATTGAGGTTGCTAATCCATGTGATAAGATTTTTCAGGAGTCTAGTACGTTGCCTCCTAAAAGAGGAAAACAACATGAAGTTCATTTGCAGCAGAATTTGTCATTGTTGAACAGTGATATGAACAAGATTCTAGTGTTAAAGAATGAAAGGGTCAAAAAGAAGAAGAAAAATCTATTTGAAAAAGAGGACACTGGTTCTAAAATATCTTCTTGTGGGTTTCATAATGTTTTGGCTTTGAGAAAGAATGGTGCATGGCGATGGCGATCACATTTGGTAAAGAGTCAAGCCAAGTGCAAGGCTAGACATGCTAAGCATCGTTATGACTACAGTATTCAAGGTGAAGTGAACTTGAAATTGAATAAACCTCCTTTGATTGAAGATCGAGGAGAGAATGTTCATAAACAAGGTCTTATATTTGACAGAACGCCAAAGACTTCAAAAATTAAGTACCTTCATGAGGAGCTCAAAGCCACAAAAACAAACAAATACAAATGGGTTGAAATTGGAAGGGTGAGAGAACTGTACCATCATCTATTTGTTGACTAAAAATGAGATTTTGGTGGTCCAAAAGCTTCCAATGGGAAGGAGTGATCCAAGGGATCAATTTAGTGCTCAAAATTAAAAGTGTTCAAAAATGCTTGAAACCTATACTAGTGTGAAGATCTCAACGCCCTGAATCTAACACAACTCATTTCACTCAAAACTGATATCGTATGCTCCCGATATCGTGTTATGATCGATATGTCAAACAGGAAAAATTTTACAGAATTGACAGGGTGACTGTACATTTTTTTCCAGTTGCAGGATTCCAATTGGCCACACCTGATTGGTCCAAAAATTTGAATTTTTATTGGCTCAATTTTTTTTTTTTTAATGTTGTGGGTTCGAATTTTTTTATTAATATCTGGGATGACTATGTATTAGGGTGGACCAATGGGGGAGAGCCACATGGGCCAATTGGAGGCTTCCATGTGGCCTCCAGTGACGGGTCAAAATTTTGTGTGAGGGGTCAAGCTTCCCACGAGAATCGAACCTGCGACCAAGCAACAAGCACCACAGGCCTCAACCAACACGCTACACAATATGTTACTTAACCATAAGGTTCACAGATTCCATTTAAATTTGAATGTATTTCATATTGGTGATAGGGACAGGGCTAATCCCTAGCCCTAGTCCCCGGACTCTTGAAACCAAGGGGCAAGACCAAGGGCCAGGGCCTAGCCCTAGCCCTGTGGTCACAACCCACAACACTAGACACAATCCAATGGAACTGTGGTAGAATTGGATAGGGGCCAGCTTGGGTCACATGACCCTTCATACAACCGCAAGGAAGAATGAAGGGGGCCAGCCCCGGGCCACATGTGGCCAATACGACCACCAACACGGAGTAGAAGGGGGGCTAGCCCCAGGGCCTATGGTCGCAATATGACCAAGTTCGTCGAAGATAAGGTCCCTCGGCGCGCGTTGGTACCAGACCCGGGTTCTATGGGTGCATAACATGACCAACTGCCATGTGTTGGGGGCCCGGCTGGCAGGGGCGGGCGGTTAGCCCTGGCCCCTGGGCACGTGGCCCCCATGCGACTGCAATTTTTGGAACTGGGGGGTTAATAGGCATTTAACTCTCCAACAATTTTTCTCGTTGGGCGAGATCGTAGGCTAGGTTTGCGCACCAGTTCTGGGTATGGGGCGTTCAAGCCAGATTTGGGTTAAATTGTAGGATGGTTAGCTATGAAAATTGGAAAAAACTTGTAATGGGCATAACTTTCTCGAATTTTGGCCAAATGAGGTACAAAAAGAACCTAGATGGGTGTTTTTTACTGTTCTAGATCCATTGGAGACATTTTTTTTTTCATTATGAGCATTTTAAATCCATGAAAACACAAATTTGAGCACTTAATGAAAGAGGCCCTGCATTGGAATTTGGACTAGGAGATGTATCCCAAGAGAGTAGTGAACACCTTTATCATATTTGTTGTTATGTGTTTCTAATATGGTATTTTGTCTATGTTTTAGTTGTTAATTGTGTTTAAGAGAAATTTTTCGGCGTAAATCACAAGATAAATCATTTGTCGACACGTTTCGAACCAACGAGTGTGGTTCATCGTCAAGACAAGTTGAAAAATTAGATCCATCTTTGCCTGTTAAATAGTAGGAGCAGAGCCTCCAACGGCTAACAAGGGTAACGGTTAAATTTGACTAGGGACCCGGGTCAAACAAACCAGAAGATAAAATAAGGGACCTTACCTTTATATAATTTATAAGTATAAATTAACTTTAATTAAATTGGTTCATGAGTTAATAGTTAAAAATATTGACTATTTTATGGAAATTATAAATAATAGAATAGATTGTATAACTAAAAATATATAAAGGAATAACTAACTAATTAAAAATATGTATATAACTTTTTAATTGAGAGGTTAAGTTAGTTGAAAAATAAATAAATAAATAAATTAAAAATAATAATAATAATAATAAAATAAATAAATAAACAAACAAATAAAAAAATTAATTAATTAATTAAATTAAAATTAATTAATTAAAATGGAAGATATAAAAAAAATAATAATAAAATAAAAAATTAAGCCAATTCCAACACACCCAGATTACAAATGAGAACATCTTCTGGATTAATGACATCATTAAGATTTGGTCAACATCTCGAACCAACTAATATGGTTCATCCTCGAGATAAAAGTGAAAAAAAATCAATCAATCAAACTCATATTACATTAAACTACAATCTACAACAATATAAGCATAATAAAATATAGATTTTCTATATTTCAATTTATGTACAGTAAAATACAATTTTCTAAATTTCAACTTATTTTCATAAATAATAAACAACATTAAATAAAATTTATTTATTCGAATTATTTGCTTAAACAAAGACTAAAATTATTTTAAAAATAATTAAAAATACAAATTATCTTTATCCATTTTCAAAATTTTCAAACTAAAAAGAAACATGAAACCTTATAATTAATTTAAAATAAATAAAAAAATCAAACCATCATAACTTCGAACAAAACTATTTATTCAAATTATTATATTCGATATATTAAAAAAAAAACAAATTCAAATTAGTCTAATCCATTTTAAAATATTACCAACATCATACGTTAAAAAATAAAAGCTAAAATCATCTTGATCGTCATTAAAAGTTACAATAGAAACTTGAGTGTCATTAAACTGCATGAGATATAAATCACGTATTTATTTAGGTTTACTTAGTATTTTTATTATGGTCACAATAATTAAATTTTTTTTTTTTAAAGAGTAGTTTTTAAGTGTGATTTTTTATAGTTTTTGACAGATTTTTTATCAGAATCCTTTGAAAAGTCTTGTGGCTAAATTTTGATTTGTGTTGTTTAAATTGGTTTTATGATTACGTATAAGGATTCAACACCCTCAAAAACCCTAAGGGCACCTCGATCGTAAAGAGTTCACCTATCAAGATTGTGGTTTCAAAAAATCCCTATCGGATTCGAGACAAATAAGATCAGAAAATAAACAAAAAAACTTTCCAGAAAATAACACTTAAAGACTATTTGTTTCTTCAAATATAGGGGAGGGACGCCATTACCTGTGCGCCCTCCCCTCCACCTGGCGGACGGGCACGTTGCAGGCACGTGGCCTCGTACGACACCACGCCAACTCAATCCGCCACCTGTTAAGGAACGTGTCAAGGGTTTAGGGTTTATTTAACGAGCATGGAGGGGCTCATTTCCGCCTTTACCACGCGATGTATGCTCCGACTGTGGGTTTTCTGTTCGGGTCTGGTGGTTGTTCGAAGCCCTCCGCCGATGATGGCGCGGGAGGGCTCCATTACCTGTGCATGAGGTCCGCCATTGTTGAGCTCATGTCCACCAATTGCTGTTCAGCCAGGACCGCCGGTGGTTTAGGGTGGTCCGCCATTGTTGAGCTCATGTCCGCCAATTGCTGTTCAGCCAGGACCGCCGGTGGTTTAGGGTGGTCCGCCATTGTTGAGCTCATGTCCGCCAATTGCTGTTCAGCCAGGACCGTCGGTGGTTTAGGGTTTCCTGGGTGGTTGTTTAATTCGTGCTATTTGCTGTTTGGGGAGGAGCCAGTACCAATTTACAGGTAACTGCAAATTTCGGTGGTATTTGTGTGGTTTTTTGGGTTTTTTTCTTCTGCATTTGCTCATTTGTTAATTTTTTCCAATTGTTGCAGGTGTGGCAGGTCCGGCGAGCACTGGAGAAGGTCCGCCGAATGTGTGGCGAGCTCTGGACTGATGGCTTCTATCCGGTAGGATTTTTATCCTACCAGCCATTTTCTGAAGTGTTTTTCAACACCTCTCACCGTGTGTTTCTCAACACCTCACCTCGCTTATTGGAAGTTTTGTTGTAGCTTTTCGGTGTTAAGGTCTTGTGCTTTTTTCGGTGTTAAGGTCTTGTGCTTTTTTCTGATATAATGGTAGCCCTCTGGTTTTGTTGAATGTATAATTTATTAGCTGCTTTGTTGAAGGGTTTAGGGTTTTGGATTCTAATGGCAGCTTGGTTTTGGTTGCCATCTCCAAAGCTTGCAGCTAGTGTGAGACTCGGAACATACGGAAATGATGTTGTAGCTTTTCGGTGTTAAGGTCTTGTGCTTTTTTCTGATATAATGGTAGCCCTCTGGTTTTGTTGAAGGTATAATTTATTAGCTGCTTTGTTGAAGGGTTTAGGGTTTTGGATTCTCATGTGTATATTTCTTAATAGGAATTGTAAATGCTCTTCCGAGGCCAAGATATGCTATTTTTACTACACCTCTTCGCGTATCCACCAGGAGATTGTGAGGCTTCAGGTCCCTGCCATATTATAGGCTGCCTTTCAATATTGGAGCATGAACAGAGAATGTTTCAACTGCCTTTCGAGCTTCTGTACCATTCCATATAATTTAGGCATACTTCATGAATTGTAAGACTCCTAAGCCGGTGGTGTTCTAAGTTGTTTGCTTGTAGGAAGTTTGTCAGACTGTCTTAAGGTGGCTAAGCTGTTTCTAGGGTTCTACTGCGTCTAGTCTTGTTCTGAGGGTTTGAAGGGAGTTATACAGATAAGATGGTATGCGGATTCCTTCCTAAGCAGGTATTGGAATTGAACCACTAGTTCTTTGATATCATGATTTGAACAAGGTTACTGCTACTAATTTGAATACATCTTATATGTGTTAACACTATCATACCTAAGCTTTGAACAGTGTTAATTGAGTACCCCACTAGTTCTGTCCAATAATGATTGTTGTTGTATTTTATTCTTATCGCTAGTTCTGTCCAATAAAGATTGTTGTGGGTAAAGTTACACTATCATTACATGGATCTTCTTGAAGCGTGGTTGAGCTTACGAGTAGTCTAACTTATGACTACTAGATTGTTTCACTTTCTTATATTCTTTTTTCACAATATTTTGGGACCTTAACGCATGCTCTAGGATGTTTTCTTTTTGTTTTTCCACCTTATGTTTTCTATGAGATGTAAGGTTGTTTGCTTGTAGGAAGTTTGTCAGACTGTCTTAAGGTGGCTAAGCTGTTTCTAGGGTTCTACTGCGTCTAGTCTTGTTCTGAGGGTTTGAAGGGAGTTATACAGATAAGAAGGTATGCGGATTCCTTCCTAAGCAGGTATTGTAAGGATTCAAGGTCTAGTGTTTCATTCCAAAGATCTAGCTTCCTCAGTCCTTCTAAGCTAATGTCTCAGACCATCTTCAGATTGTCTATGTCCTTCTTCGGAATGTTGGTTTGCTTCTTGAAGGATACTAGAGCCTATGGTGTAAGCAGCTTACGTATTATTCATATATTATGATAGCTTGTTTCTCTGTATTGGTTATTAGTAACCACAATGCATAACCTTATGGACAGTGTTCACATAATCTACATGCCTTAATTACGATAAGCTCTTGTTCCTGTATTAGTATAGCTTGATTACAGTGATATCATAACTCTTACATATTACTGATATAAGCTCAATGTAAGGATATGGAATATGAAGCGTATAGTCTAATCACTTACACGGGATCAATTGATGTACCATATATAATTGACTAAGCTTAAACTCCATATTAGTAGAAGCTGTAATACATTTATACCTATAACTATTTCACGCATATGGCTCTGATTCCCATTGAATTGATTACAATGAGTACTCTTATTCAAGCATTGTGTTAGCTTCTCACTTCCATGGGACTAATCTGATGAATACCGATATAGTGCTTGCAGTAGTTTGGGTTAGGTTCCTAAAGACTATCTCCCATGTTTGCCTATGCCATTCAATTTTGTCTATCACATGCATTTTGTTCGTTTCCTTGGAAAAATACTTAGCTCAATTATTTTAGAACTATATATGACTACATATTTGATTATATTAAAATCAGATTTGTTGGATTTATTTACTTATTTATGGTTGAGAATTTATTTGCAGCTCTGTGTCTTATTATCTCAGTGTTTCAGGTTTTCTTCAACAAATTTAAATAATAATTACTTCAAAAATGAAGAAAATGACTTCAAAGAGTCCAGTAGTTCCAATTGTAACTCTTTATGATCTTTGTGGAGTAAATATGTTGTGTAGGCTTTAAGTTTAGTTCAGTTTTGGTTTTGAGCTATTGTTGTGTATTAACTTCTTTCTGTATTCAATAGAAGATGGATGTGTTTGAGAGTTGGGATATTTTACAGAAGTATGTGCTTGTAGGTAAGCTTACTTAGATCTAGGTTATTCTTTCAAAGTTGAAAAACTGCTTACAGTGGCCTGCTTTCTATGATACTTGTTGACTGCAATGAATAATTAGATCTAAAGCATATTGCTACGGTGACTGCATAAATACCATAAGACAATAATAATAAGCCCAAGACCACTGCACATTGACCATAAGAGACTAATAAAGTCATATGTTTTTCTGTTGGTGACTTTCCAAGTGTTTATCTAAGGTCTGGTATATGTTTTCTGATATCTGAAATATGCTTTTCGAGATCTGGTGTACTTGTTTTAGTAAGAAGAAATCAATTTGCTAAGGTTTAATATCCATAAGAAATCACTTATCAGTGTTGGGAGCATCATTTTGAAGCTAATGGTGAAGTATTAAGTGATTTATTTTGTGAAATATAGTTCATCTTTGCAGTGGAAAAAGATGCCCCAAGACATAATATGAATTGACATAACAATTTCAAAAGGGAAATAAGTATCTAAGTTATCATTGTAGTGTCTTTTGTGGACTGATATCATTTGTGCTTAACTCGCAAATAAAACTACTTTACAACCAACCAAGCTGCTGTTGGCTTTTCAATGTAGTGAATGCATAGCACCATAATGTTGTTAGTGTTTCAAAGCAATAAAACAACCTAGGTTGTAAGCCAGAATGTTTTTGTGACAAGAAAAAGACACAATCCATCCAAAATCCACATCATAATGTGGTTACAAACAAAAACATATGACACCCCTATTCTTTATGGCCCTGAGAATCTTGAGTGCCAAAACTCCCCGAGTTACCTTCTTGAGCCAAGTAGGTTGGCCTACCTGTCAAGGGTTGATTGCTGCCATATGATTGACTCCAATTTGCAGCTTCCAACCATGGAGGTATTGAGTACCCATACCTCACATTTGCACTACTGGTCCCTGCATTAAGTGGAGGTGTGTAATGAGCATACATAGAATTGGCACCAACTCTGGTAGGAATAAGGCAAGTGGGTAAACCCTCAGTAGTATAGTGAGGCACTTGAATGTTTATGAGATCTTGGAATAATGGTGTATTATCTGCAATGGAGTCCAATGAGTTTGAAATAATTCTGGTTTCATTAGCTATTCTTGTATCATTGTCAACCATATTGATCATCCCTTGTTCCTTTTCAAGCATTTGTTGTGCCTTTCGTTTTTCCTTTTCCTGTCTTGCCATTTGCTTTTGTTGGTCCTTAATTTGCCTTGCTTTATCTCTTTCAATCTTTTCATCTGCTCGATGTTGTGCGGCAACAATCCTTGCTGCCTTCTTCTCCTTGACTAGATCCTTCTTTTTCTGTTTTAATTCTTGCATTTCAAATTTCTTTTTTTCAGACTCAACTAACAGGGTTATATAGTCCTCTGAGGTGAGTAACTGTGAGCTTCGGCCCAGACGAAGACTACCTGGTGCACCTTGCTTTTTTTTCATTGATACTCTCTGTACTGGTAGCTTTAGGAATTGTCCAAGTGTCTTCTCCACCCCTCCCACCTGCATGTCATTGCTTGGTACTTCCCTTCCAGTTTCTGTTGGAACTGATTGAACTATATCATTATCTTCATTTGATGCCTCATTATGTCCTTCATCTTCTTCCATTGATATATTGTCCACAAAAAAATGAACAATTTCACTGTTCAATTATGCTGGTTGTGAGGGCATGTTCATGCTTTCTTCATTGGTTGCTGAGACACTATGTGCATTCATATTGATCATTGCTTCTGCTAGCCATGAAGGTGGGGTTACTTGGCTTGGCAATGTCAATTGGTCATTGTCAACTGCATGTTCAGCAATAACATTAACAATATCAACAACAGGAATTTCATGTTCTTGAGTTGGTGGAACAATCTCCATGTTACTGCGAATTTGTTCATTGTTATATTGTGTTTCACATACAGTTTCATCATCTTCAGCATATAAGTGTCCTTGAGACAAGGAAATCATATTACCAGCTGCAACAACATCATCTTGGTCATCTACTTCTTGCACTTCAACACCTGTTTGGGCATTCCCTTCTTCCTGACCATCCACATGAAACGCTTGGCTACAACCAGTATCATGCATGAGAGCATCATAGTTCAGTGGCCAGATTCCTGTCCTCCTAAAGCCAGCCTTGATATTTGATGGTGTCAAAGCCCTTTTAAAAGCTTTACTTGCAAGCTCTACTAGCTCAAACCTTTTCACCTCAACCCCTGGATTCTTTGCCATCCATGCAGCACGCTCCGACCTGAAATAGTTCTTGAAAGGGCCAAACACACTAACATCAAGGGGTTGCAGTCTATGAGTGGTATGAGCTGGCAATGTCAATAGGTCGATGCCTAAATTGTTTGCTTCCTCAATTGTTTGTACAGCCATGTGGCTCCCATGGCCATCTAATATCAAAAGGTGTCTGTTATTAGGCGAGACGCCACCTGGTACGGATGCAGCAAAGTGAAAAAGCCAACTTAGAAACAATTCTTTAGTCATCCATGCATGGGGATGTGCAGCCATGCATGCACCTGGTTCGCAGTTCTGTATATAGTTTTTCAGTTGATTTTTACCTTTGAATAGATAAAATCCTGGGATTGAAGTACCAATTGCATTAACACAACATAAAATAGTTATCCACTCCCTGCTCTTGGGCAAAATCTTTGGCACATTTCGGCTCCCTCTCTTGGCAATTACCCGCATGCCACAATTCCTCCCTGCCTGTAAACCTGTTTCATCACAGTTCCATATATGGTCTGCTCCATAAGAATGTTTATCATAAGCACTAGAAAGTGTGTCATAGAATTTTTGCACAACTGCAGGGCGCAAATTTAATGCTCTGTCTCTGTCAAGGCCCTCAGCAGTACGCAATACAAGTTCTGGATGCCTTTTTTTAAACCCAAACCACCATGATTTACCAGGAAACCCATCTTTGAATGGGTTTGGCCTCCCTTGACAGATTTGAGCAACTGTTGATTTGAGTTGTATCAACTCTAGCCCATGTCCCAGTTGGGCCATCTCTTTACACCACTCAACCACCTCGGCCTCCTCATCCTCAGTCATAACTGTAAGAGGCCCTCTACGTTTTGTATGAGTCAGTCCATTTATCCAATAATGTATTGATGAGGGAGGAATACCATGTTTTTTTGCAGATGCCCGAACTGAGTATCCATTAAACTCTATGTCGTCAATTGCAACTAACATTTGTTCTTTTGTCCATCCTCTTATAGCACTGATTTTTTTAGTTGAGCTTGCCCCTTGGACTGTTGTTGATGGTGGTTCTGTGGCTGATGGTGTGTTAACATCAGCACCTGTCACATGGTCATCTTCAACAATGTTCCCTGGTGCATTGCTGGCATCGACATCAGCTGGCCTGTCATCATCGGACGATGTGCATCGCAGCTGCGCACCCCTTGTCACTCTCCTGCCACTTCTCCTTGTACGAGCAGAGTAACTTCCTTTTGCCATAGATGCAACAACCTATAAAATTATTGCATGCATTTAGACATTAGAATATATGTTAAATTATGCTTTATTACTTCTGCAAAAATTATCCCTATGAAGCTGATGATCGAATAATTCCTGTAAGCTAACCTTCAATTCCTGTAAGGTAAGCAACAAATAAGGTCAACAAATAAGGTCAACAAATTATTACAGTTTTAAAATAAAATTAAACATAAATAGATAGCATTCTTAAATTTTCAAGGCTAACAAAAGACTTACACACATGAATACCATTTTGAAAGAATTCATACCATTTGTAACTTACAACACTAGGTAGATCTTGAGATTAAGATTTTTTCTCATCTGTGATGTCAGAACAAGTTTTTACCATGGTGGTGAACTTGTGCTTTTATTTACATTATTGGGACTTTCTTTCTCTGCTTAGCATATTTGACTACAAAAATTTAGGTAGATAAGATGTTTTCTCATCTGTGGTGTCAAAACAAGATTTTTACGATGGAGGTAAACTTGTGCTTTTATTTACATTATTGGGACATGTCTTCCTCTGCTTCGCATATCTGGTTACAAAAACTTAGAAATGCTTCCCACTTGACTGATATGGAATTTGTGAGTTTGATTTTAGTTTTTCATGTAATGTCTAAATGAGTCTTTTTCTCTATCTTTACATAATTTCAAAAGAGTTGAAATTATTGCTTCAGTGCTTAGTATTTTATTGGTGTTTACCATGCTTACTGGAAATTTGGATTCAGTGCCCTGTTTTGATTGTTTCCTTTACAGTTACTCTGTCTCTTCTTTCAATTAATTTGTCCTTAGGCTTTTTGAAACAAATGGCTTGCATCTCCTCATATTACTTCACCGATAGTTCACTAAAATCCTATTTAGTTTGTTCCATGTGCTTGTTGCATGAGCAAAAATAAGCGCGACCTTTGTAAAATGTGACTGAACTTAAAATTCGGCTGAGAGGTCTCACTTTTCATTATATTTTGATATATAAGTTCACGGGGTTTCTTCAGTATCTGTTTTTTTCTGGTATACCACTTTTGTTGCAGTTCCAAAATCTTTGCAATTCTAATATATATTCATAACATGACCAAGTGTGAAATAATAATTCTTACGCCAGGAGAACTTAAACTAGTATTTCTGAAATTGGCACCTTTAAAGTTTTGAGTTTTGCAGTTATGGCTTAATAGCGAGCTGGATTACTAATGTAGCCCAAGTATTTTTAAACTTAAAAACACCTGTTTTATTAAGCAGACTTAAAATCTAATAGCATCTTGTCCTCTTATTTGATTTGCTGTCTTTCTGAGCAAAATGTTTGATAGCTTACTGCACTAATTTGTTTGTAATCCTAGAAAAAATGATCTATTTTAGAAGTCTGAAAGTTGAGCTTACTGTACAGTGTATTGTTTCATATTGCTTTTGTTAAGTTGGTCCAATCAACATGGACACAGCGGGGCTTTCGTTGCGCTTACTGTACAGTGTATTGTTTCATATTGCTTTTGTTAAGTTGGTCCAATCAACATGGACACAGCGGGGCTTTCGTTGCGGAGACCCTACCGTGTATAAAGGGTTATCGGGAATGACAACAGGACGAGGAACGATGTTTAGAAGTTTCCCATTGAAGAAACTAGGAGAAACGATGTTTAGATGTTTAGAAGTTTCCCACTGTATTCAATAGGTTAACTGTATAAGCTAGAACACATACATAAACTCTGTATAAAAAAGGTTAATTGTAACTGTATAGGTTAACTGTCACCACCCTATGGACAGAACTGTAATGTAAGAAATCTGATAAATGAATGGACAGAACTGTAATGTAAGAAATCTGATAAATGAAAACAATGAAAACAGAACTGTAACAGAACTGTAATGTAAGAAAAATCTGATAAATGAAAATAGAACTGTAAGAAGATATAACTAACTTGAATATATTGGCCACTGTTTTGTGATGTTGTCTTCAAGTTTGTTGAATAGTTTGAAAGCATAAGATGCAACTTCAACAGTGGGTGGATTTGTTTTATAGTTTTGGGGACTTGATTTTAATTGGTGGACATGGATGCACATGGATTGCAATGGCTTCATTTTGAATGTGTGGTATGGATTTAATTTGCTGTGATCTAATGGTTGGGAATTGTTTATTTGTTGATCCATGTGCTTTGATTTGTTTTAATGAGAAATAGAATGAGTTGGGTGTCATTTATTGCAGTTATTGGGTCTGGGTGTCATTTATTGAACAAAGTGGATTTAATTGTTATTGGGTTGGGTGTCATTTATTGAACAAATTGGATTTAATTGTTATTGGGTTGGGTGTCATTTATTGAACATAGGGTGCTTAGTTGTTGAACAACACAGCAGTTATGGCTGACATACATTCCTTTTGTTATGTGCAGGTAGGCATATTTATTTGGGATGCAAAGTTGGAGTTCTCATGAGTGGGGGTTGAAGTGACTGCTGTTTTGTACTTCTGGAATAGACCAGTTTGGAAGCCTTTATGGCTCTAGCTGTTTTCTACTTGGGTCAATATGTTTTGCAATATTAAGTAGTAAAATACTATTTATGGACAGTTGTGGGCCCAGTCAATGTATGGGTGATTTTTGGACATAATTTAAAACTTATTTATACATAATGTTATTTATTTCTGTTTAAAATTTGGTTTCACAAGTCTTAATCACTGGTGGTTTGGTGGGACCAGTATTATATCAACTACTGGTCCCTACACAAGAATAGGAATCCCTCCCCTATTTTGTGCGGTGTGAAGGTTGCGTGATTGGTATTATATATTTAATAATATTTGGCCGGTGTTATTTATTTAATTATATTTCAAAGAAGACATAGGGGAGGGATTCCTATTCTTGTGCAGGGACCAGTAGTTGATATAATACTGGTCCCACCAAACCACCAGTGATTAAGACTTGTGAAACCAAATTTTAAACAGAAATAAATAACATTATGTATAAATAAGTTTTAAATTATGTCCAAAAATCACCCATACATTGACTGGGCCCACAACTGTCCATAAATAGTATTTTACTACTTAATATTGCAAAACATATTGACCCAAGTAGAAAACAGCTAGAGCCATAAAGGCTTCCAAACTGGTCTATTCCAGAAGTACAAAACAGCAGTCACTTCAACCCCCACTCATGAGAACTCCAACTTTGCATCCCAAATAAATATGCCTACCTGCACATAACAAAAGGAATGTATGTCAGCCATAACTGCTGTGTTGTTCAACAACTAAGCACCCTATGTTCAATAAATGACACCCAACCCAATAACAATTAAATCCAATTTGTTCAATAAATGACACCCAACCCAATAACAATTAAATCCACTTTGTTCAATAAATGACACCCAGACCCAATAACTGCAATAAATGACACCCAACTCATTCTATTTCTCATTAAAACAAATCAAAGCACATGGATCAACAAATAAACAATTCCCAACCATTAGATCACAGCAAATTAAATCCATACCACACATTCAAAATGAAGCCATTGCAATCCATGTGCATCCATGTCCACCAATTAAAATCAAGTCCCCAAAACTATAAAACAAATCCACCCACTGTTGAAGTTGCATCTTATGCTTTCAAACTATTCAACAAACTTGAAGACAACATCACAAAACAGTGGCCAATATATTCAAGTTAGTTATATCTTCTTACAGTTCTATTTTCATTTATCAGATTTTTCTTACATTACAGTTCTGTTACAGTTCTGTTTTCATTGTTTTCATTTATCAGATTTCTTACATTACAGTTCTGTCCATTCATTTATCAGATTTCTTACATTACAGTTCTGTCCATAGGGTGGTGACAGTTAACCTATACAGTTACAATTAACCTTTTTTATACAGAGTTTATGTATGTGTTCTAGCTTATACAGTTAACCTATTGAATACAGTGGGAAACTTCTAAACATCTAAACATCGTTTCTCCTAGTTTCTTCAATGGGAAACTTCTAAACATCGTTCCTCGTCCTGTTGTCATTCCCGATAACCCTTTATACACGGTAGGGTCTCCGCAACGAAAGCCCCGCTGTGTCCATGTTGATTGGACCAACTTAACAAAAGCAATATGAAACAATACACTGTACAGTAAGCGCAACGAAAGCCCCGCTGTGTCCATGTTGATTGGACCAACTTAACAAAAGCAATATGAAACAATACACTGTACAGTAAGCTCAACTTTCAGACTTCTAAAATAGATCATTTTTTCTAGGATTACAAACAAATTAGTGCAGTAAGCTATCAAACATTTTGCTCAGAAAGACAGCAAATCAAATAAGAGGACAAGATGCTATTAGATTTTAAGTCTGCTTAATAAAACAGGTGTTTTTAAGTTTAAAAATACTTGGGCTACATTAGTAATCCAGCTCGCTATTAAGCCATAGCTGCAAAACTCAAAACTTTAAAGGTGCCAATTTCAGAAATACTAGTTTAAGTTCTCCTGGCGTAAGAATTATTATTTCACACTTGGTCATGTTATGAATATATATTAGAATTGCAAAGATTTTGGAACTGCAACAAAAGTGGTATACCAGAAAAAAACAGATACTGAAGAAACCCCGTGAACTTATATATCAAAATATAATGAAAAGTGAGACCTCTCAGCCGAATTTTAAGTTCAGTCACATTTTACAAAGGTCGCGCTTATTTTTGCTCATGCAACAAGCACATGGAACAAACTAAATAGGATTTTAGTGAACTATCGGTGAAGTAATATGAGGAGATGCAAGCCATTTGTTTCAAAAAGCCTAAGGACAAATTAATTGAAAGAAGAGACAGAGTAACTGTAAAGGAAACAATCAAAACAGGGCACTGAATCCAAATTTCCAGTAAGCATGGTAAACACCAATAAAATACTAAGCACTGAAGCAATAATTTCAACTCTTTTGAAATTATGTAAAGATAGAGAAAAAGACTCATTTAGACATTACATGAAAAACTAAAATCAAACTCACAAATTCCATATCAGTCAAGTGGGAAGCATTTCTAAGTTTTTGTAACCAGATATGCGAAGCAGAGGAAGACATGTCCCAATAATGTAAATAAAAGCACAAGTTTACCTCCATCGTAAAAATCTTGTTTTGACACCACAGATGAGAAAACATCTTATCTACCTAAATTTTTGTAGTCAAATATGCTAAGCAGAGAAAGAAAGTCCCAATAATGTAAATAAAAGCACAAGTTCACCACCATGGTAAAAACTTGTTCTGACATCACAGATGAGAAAAAATCTTAATCTCAAGATCTACCTAGTGTTGTAAGTTACAAATGGTATGAATTCTTTCAAAATGGTATTCATGTGTGTAAGTCTTTTGTTAGCCTTGAAAATTTAAGAATGCTATCTATTTATGTTTAATTTTATTTTAAAACTGTAATAATTTGTTGACCTTATTTGTTGACCTTATTTGTTGCTTACCTTACAGGAATTGAAGGTTAGCTTACAGGAATTATTCGATCATCAGCTTCATAGGGATAATTTTTGCAGAAGTAATAAAGCATAATTTAACATATATTCTAATGTCTAAATGCATGCAATAATTTTATAGGTTGTTGCATCTATGGCAAAAGGAAGTTACTCTGCTCGTACAAGGAGAAGTGGCAGGAGAGTGACAAGGGGTGCGCAGCTGCGATGCACATCGTCCGATGATGACAGGCCAGCTGATGTCGATGCCAGCAATGCACCAGGGAACATTGTTGAAGATGACCATGTGACAGGTGCTGATGTTAACACACCATCAGCCACAGAACCACCATCAACAACAGTCCAAGGGGCAAGCTCAACTAAAAAAATCAGTGCTATAAGAGGATGGACAAAAGAACAAATGTTAGTTGCAATTGACGACATAGAGTTTAATGGATACTCAGTTCGGGCATCTGCAAAAAAACATGGTATTCCTCCCTCATCAATACATTATTGGATAAATGGACTGACTCATACAAAACGTAGAGGGCCTCTTACAGTTATGACTGAGGATGAGGAGGCCGAGGTGGTTGAGTGGTGTAAAGAGATGGCCCAACTGGGACATGGGCTAGAGTTGATACAACTCAAATCAACAGTTGCTCAAATCTGTCAAGGGAGGCCAAACCCATTCAAAGATGGGTTTCCTGGTAAATCATGGTGGTTTGGGTTTAAAAAAAGGCATCCAGAACTTGTATTGCGTACTGCTGAGGGCCTTGACAGAGACAGAGCATTAAATTTGCGCCCTGCAGTTGTGCAAAAATTCTATGACACACTTTCTAGTGCTTATGATAAACATTCTTATGGAGCAGACCATATATGGAACTGTGATGAAACAGGTTTACAGGCAGGGAGGAATTGTGGCATGCGGGTAATTGCCAAGAGAGGGAGCCGAAATGTGCCAAAGATTTTGCCCAAGAGCAGGGAGTGGATAACTATTTTATGTTGTGTTAATGCAATTGGTACTTCAATCCCAGGATTTTATCTATTCAAAGGTAAAAATCAACTGAAAAACTATATACAGAACTGCGAACCAGGTGCATGCATGGCTGCACATCCCCATGCATGGATGACTAAAGAACTGTTTCTAAGTTGGCTTTTTCACTTTGCTGCATCCGTACCAGGTGGCGTCTCGCCTAATAACAGACACCTTTTGATATTAGATGGCCATGGGAGCCACATGGCTGTACAAACAATTGAGGAAGCAAACAATTTAGGCATCGACCTATTGACATTGCCAGCTCATACCACTCATAGACTGCAACCCCTTGATGTTAGTGTGTTTGGCCCTTTCAAGAACTATTTCAGGTCGGAGCGTGCTGCATGGATGGCAAAGAATCCAGGGGTTGAGGTGAAAAGGTTTGAGCTAGCAGAGCTTGCAAGTAAAGCTTTTAAAAGGGCTTTGACACCATCAAATATCAAGGCTGGCTTTAGGAGGACAGGAATCTGGCCACTGAACTATGATGCTCTCATGCATGATACTGGTTGTAGCCAAGCGTTTCATGTGGATGGTCAGGAAGAAGGGAATGCCCAAACAGGTGTTGAAGTGCAAGAAGTAGATGACCAAGATGATGTTGTTGCAGCTGGTAATATGATTTCCTTGTCTCAAGGACACTTATATGCTGAAGATGATGAAACTGTATGTGAAACACAATATAACAATGAACAAATTCGCAGTAACATGGAGATTGTTCCACCAACTCAAGAACATGAAATTCCTGTTGTTGATATTGTTAATGTTATTGCTGAACATGCAGTTGACAATGACCAATTGACATTGCCAAGCCAAGTAACCCCACCTTCATGGCTAGCAGAAGCAATGATCAATATGAATGCACATAGTGTCTCAGCAACCAATGAAGAAAGCATGAACATGCCCTCACAACCAGCATAATTGAACAGTGAAATTGTTCATTTTTTTGTGGACAATATATCAATGGAAGAAGATGAAGGACATAATGAGGCATCAAATGAAGATAATGATATAGTTCAATCAGTTCCAACAGAAACTGGAAGGGAAGTACCAAGCAATGACATGCAGGTGGGAGGGGTGGAGAAGACACTTGGACAATTCCTAAAGCTACCAGTACAGAGAGTATCAATGAAAAAAAAGCAAGGTGCACCAGGTAGTCTTCGTCTGGGCCGAAGCTCACAGTTACTCACCTCAGAGGACTATATAACCCTGTTAGTTGAGTCTGAAAAAAAGAAATTTGAAATGCAAGAATTAAAACAGAAAAAGAAGGATCTAGTCAAGGAGAAGAAGGCAGCAAGGATTGTTGCCGCACAACATCGAGCAGATGAAAAGATTGAAAGAGATAAAGCAAGGCAAATTAAGGACCAACAAAAGCAAATGGCAAGACAGGAAAAGGAAAAACGAAAGGCACAACAAATGCTTGAAAAGGAACAAGGGATGATCAATATGGTTGACAATGATACAAGAATAGCTAATGAAACCAGAATTATTTCAAACTCATTGGACTCCATTGCAGATAATACACCATTATTCCAAGATCTCATAAACATTCAAGTGCCTCACTATACTACTGAGGGTTTACCCACTTGCCTTATTCCTACCAGAGTTGGTGCCAATTCTATGTATGCTCATTACACACCTCCACTTAATGCAGGGACCAGTAGTGCAAATGTGAGGTATGGGTACTCAATACCTCCATGGTTGGAAGCTGCAAATTGGAGTCAATCATATGGCAGCAATCAACCCTTGACAGGTAGGCCAACCTACTTGGCTCAAGAAGGTAACTCGGGGAGTTTTGGCACTCAAGATTCTCAGGGCCATAAAGAATAGGGGTGTCATATGTTTTTGTTTGTAACCACATTATGATGTGGATTTTGGATGGATTGTGTCTTTTTCTTGTCACAAAAACATTATGGCTTACAACCTAGGTTGTTTTATTGCTTTGAAACACTAACAACATTATGGTGCTATGCATTCACTACATTGAAAAGCCAACAGCAGCTTGGTTGGTTGTAAAGTAGTTTTATTTGCGAGTTAAGCACAAATGATATCAGTCCACAAAAGACACTACAATGATAACTTAGATACTTATTTCCCTTTTGAAATTGTTATGTCAATTCATATTATGTCTTGGGGCATCTTTTTCCACTGCAAAGATGAACTATATTTCACAAAATAAATCACTTAATACTTCACCATTAGCTTCAAAATGATGCTCCCAACACTGATAAGTGATTTCTTATGGATATTAAACCTTAGCAAATTGATTTCTTCTTACTAAAACAAGTACACCAGATCTCGAAAAGCATATTTCAGATATCAGAAAACATATACCAGACCTTAGATAAACACTTGGAAAGTCACCAACAGAAAAACATATGACTTTATTAGTCTCTTATGGTCAATGTGCAGTGGTCTTGGGCTTATTATTATTGTCTTATGGTATTTATGCAGTCACCGTAGCAATATGCTTTAGATCTAATTATTCATTGCAGTCAACAAGTATCATAGAAAGCAGGCCACTGTAAGCAGTTTTTCAACTTTGAAAGAATAACCTAAATCTAAGTAAGCTTACCTACAAGCACATACTTCTGTAAAATATCCCAACTCTCAAACACATCCATCTTCTATTGAATACAGAAAGAAGTTAATACACAACAATAGCTCAAAACCAAAACTGAACTAAACTTAAAGCCTACACAACATATTTACTCCACAAAGATCATAAAGAGTTACAATTGGAACTACTGGACTCTTTGAAGTCATTTTCTTCATTTTTGAAGTAATTATTATTTAAATTTGTTGAAGAAAACCTGAAACACTGAGATAATAAGACACAGAGCTGCAAATAAATTCTCAACCATAAATAAGTAAATAAATCCAACAAATCTGATTTTAATATAATCAAATATGTAGTCATATATAGTTCTAAAATAATTGAGCTAAGTATTTTTCCAAGGAAACGAACAAAATGCATGTGATAGACAAAATTGAATGGCATAGGCAAACATGGGAGATAGTCTTTAGGAACCTAACCCAAACTACTGCAAGCACTATATCGGTATTCATCAGATTAGTCCCATGGAAGTGAGAAGCTAACACAATGCTTGAATAAGAGTACTCATTGTAATCAATTCAATGGGAATCAGAGCCATATGCGTGAAATAGTTATAGGTATAAATGTATTACAGCTTCTACTAATATGGAGTTTAAGCTTAGTCAATTATATATGGTACATCAATTGATCCCGTGTAAGTGATTAGACTATACGCTTCATATTCCATATCCTTACATTGAGCTTATATCAGTAATATGTAAGAGTTATGATATCACTGTAATCAAGCTATACTAATACAGGAACAAGAGCTTATCGTAATTAAGGCATGTAGATTATGTGAACACTGTCCATAAGGTTATGCATTGTGGTTACTAGTAACCAATACAGAGAAACAAGCTATCATAATATATGAATAATACGTAAGCTGCTTACACCATAGGCTCTAGTATCCTTCAAGAAGCAAACCAACATTCCGAAGAAGGACAGAGACAATCTGAAGATAGTCTGAGACATTAGCTTAGAAGGACTGAGGAAGCTAGATCTTTGGAATGAAACACTAGACCTTGAATCCTTACAATACCTGCTTAGGAAGGAATCCGCATACCTTCTTATCTGTATAACTCCCTTCAAACCCTCAGAACAAGACTAGACGCAGTAGAACCCTAGAAACAGCTTAGCCACCTTAAGACAATCTGACAAACTTCCTACAAGCAAACAACCTTACATCTCATAGAAAACATAAGGTGGAAAAACAAAAAGAAAACATCCTAGAGCATGCGTTAAGGTCCCAAAATATTGTGAAAAAAGAATATAAGAAAGTGAAACAATCTAGTAGTCATAAGTTAGACTACTCGTAAGCTCAACCACGCTTCAAGAAGATCCATGTAATGATAGTGTAACTTTACCCACAACAATCTTTATTGGACAGAACTAGCGATAAGAATAAAATACAACAACAATCATTATTGGACAGAACTAGTGGGGTACTCAATTAACACTGTTCAAAGCTTAGGTATGATAGTGTTAACACATATAAGATGTATTCAAATTAGTAGCAGTAACCTTGTTCAAATCATGATATCAAAGAACTAGTGGTTCAATTCCAATACCTGCTTAGGAAGGAATCTGCATACCATCTTATCTGTATAACTCCCTTCAAACCCTCAGAACAAGACTAGACGCAGTAGAACCCTAGAAACAGCTTAGCCACCTTAAGACAGTCTGACAAACTTCCTACAAGCAAACAACTTAGAACACCACCGGCTTAGGAGTCTTACAATTCATGAAGTATGCCTAAATTATATGGAATGGTACAGAAGCTCGAAAGGCAGTTGAAACATTCTCTGTTCATGCTCCAATATTGAAAGGCAGCCTATAATATGGCAGGGACCTGAAGCCTCACAATCTCCTGGTGGATACGCGAAGAGGTGTAGTAAAAATAGCATATCTTGGCCTCGGAAGAGCATTTACAATTCCTATTAAGAAATATACACATGAGAATCCAAAACCCTAAACCCTTCAACAAAGCAGCTAATAAATTATACCTTCAACAAAACCAGAGGGCTACCATTATATCAGAAAAAAGCACAAGACCTTAACACCGAAAAGCTACAACATCATTTCCGTATGTTCCGAGTCTCACACTAGCTGCAAGCTTTGGAGATGGCAACCAAAACCAAGCTGCCATTAGAATCCAAAACCCTAAACCCTTCAACAAAGCAGCTAATAAATTATACATTCAACAAAACCAGAGGGCTACCATTATATTAGAAAAAAGCACAAGACCTTAACACCGAAAAAAGCACAAGACCTTAACACCGAAAAGCTACAACAAAACTTCCAATAAGCGAGGTGAGGTGTTGAGAAACACACGGTGAGAGGTGTTGAAAAACACTTCAGAAAATGGCTGGTAGGATAAAAATCCTACCGGATAGAAGCCATCAGTCCAGAGCTCGCCACACATTCGGCGGACCTTCTCCAGTGCTCGCCGGACCTGCCACACCTGCAACAATTGGAAAAAATTAACAAATGAGCAAATGCAGAAGAAAAAAACCCAAAAAACCACACAAATACCACTGAAATTTGCAGTTACCTGTAAATTGGTACTGGCTCCTCCCCAAACAGCAAATAGCACGAATTAAACAACCACCCAGGAAACCCTAAACCACCGACGGTCCTGGCTGAACAGCAATTGGCGGACATGAGCTCAACAATGGTGGACCACCCTAAACCACCGGCGGTCCTGGCTGAACAGCAATTGGCGGACATGAGCTCAACAATGGCGGACCACCCTAAACCACCGGCGGTCCTGGCTGAACAGCAATTGGCGGACATGAGCTCAACAATGGCGGACCTCATGCACAGGTAATGGAGCCCTCCCGCGCCATCATCGGCGGAGGGCTTCGAACAACCACCAGACCCGAACAGAAAACCCACAGTCGGAGCATACATCGCGCGGTAAAGGTGGAAATGAGCCCCTCCATGCTCGTTAAATAAACCCTAAACCCTTGACACGTTCCTTAACAGGTGGCGGATTGAGTTGGCGTGGTGTCGTACGAGGCCACGTGCCTGCAACGTGCCCGTCCGCCAGGTGGAGGGGAGGGCGCACAGGTAATGGCGTCCCTCCCCTAGTAATCAAAATACCTTTATTCAAACCCTTTAGCAAAACTTTCACCACAAGTTAAAAAAAATGGAGTTGCATTACTAGAGGAATTACTTCGAGATAATTAAAAGACCT
The DNA here is from genome assembly GCA_031772625.1 of Pinus tabuliformis. Lineage (NCBI taxonomy): Eukaryota > Viridiplantae > Streptophyta > Pinopsida > Pinales > Pinaceae > Pinus > Pinus tabuliformis. The sequence goes on from CM062820.1 coordinate 459,328,373, forward strand.
TTATGTCGGTGCAACTCATGACGCCGCTAGTACCAAAATATAAAGATACTGTATTAAATATAATTACATAGGAAGGATTAATGACACCACTTATGTTTACCCAAATTAACTTCAAGCATGGATAGTTATGGATATTGTTTAGATCATGTTTTTTTTTGTTTAAAGAATCATCAATTCCCTAATTAAATGTATAATTATAATTATCGAGTGAGCTAGCATTTTTGGATTTTTTTTTTGAATATTTATGCATATTGGCTCTAGTTTAGTGTTGTGAATGAAAGCACTAGTTTAGTCTGGTTGTGAATGAAAGCACTAGTTGTGAATGAAGGAACACTTTTAGTAATTATGTAGCGACTATAAAGGGAAAACACTAGGAAATAGACTCTCGTGAACTTGCTACTAATGAATGAACACTTGTAGCAATTGTGGAGGGAAAACACCATGAAACAGAAGTTGTGGGGAATGTCTTTGTTTAGACATTTCTTATAGGAAAATTGAATCAAGGTAGGGCTCATGGCAGTATTAACTTGAATTATCAATATATTTTGCAAAGAAGTTAATTCTATTTAGAAAGGAATACATATATAGTAAAGTATTTGATTTCAGTTTTCAGATTGGTCATTTGTATAATGCTTACCTAGAATTCATGTGTTCACACAGGTGTGTCTATGTTTTATATTTTTCCTGCATCTCTATGTTTGTTGAATTATATAAAATGTGGTCATACTTCGAACAACACTTGAGATTGTGTTGAAGAATCTTAAGTATTTTCTTATGGAAATTCTTCACTTCTTTAAGTGTAGTATTGTATGTAAAATCCTACTACTTGTGCAGCAAAATTTATGGAATGTTGAAGAACTTCTAATGCTCTTTCCATCATCAAAAGTATATATTTCATCCCCATGTCCTAAGATTGAAATCCATATCAAAATGAACCGAGTATCCTTAGAAATGATATATCATACTTATTTCTGTATTATGTTTCCTAATATTTCTATATTTTATATGTTCTAATAAAATTATTGGAAACTATGATCATTTTGTTTCTAAAATTAGATAGCTAGTATACATGTGTTTGTATCATTCCATGGGTTTCCTAATTATCCATGAACCACATATTCTAGTATCAATTGCATTTTATCTTTAAAAGCCAATTTCATTTTCTACATAGAATTCTGCAAAACAAAAGGTAGAATTTTAAATACATACTAATGATAAATGTGTATTAAACAAAATTTGAATTAGTAATATTTTATCAAAAAAATTGTTCCCGAGGTAGAGCAATCAATTTAGCTTTCTTGTGCATTATTATACCTAAGCAGTGAATGAGAATCCATTCTTATTTTTAAATACCTTGTAATTCCCATTTTTCTTCAACCTCACACGATGAACCCTACCTTCCTCAATTCACCCTTGAAATTTTTGGAACTTTGTAGAAGAAGCAAAGATAAGAAACTTTTACAATATTACGATTTTTAAAATTCCAGTAAGCTTTGCAGAGTTCATTGATTATAAAAGCTATGGAAAACAATTTAAAAATTACTCAATCAATTGATATTAGAAAAAATCATCTTTTACAATCTTAAATAGCCTGGCCTAACTCTAAACTCTATTAATGGCAGGTTTTATAGGTTAATGATAATAAACAATTTGAAGACAACAGAAAGATATGAAAAATAATTAAGTTTTACATACAAAACAAGAGTCAACTTTATTATAGCCTTTACTGAAGGAGAGATAAATGAGGACACTCCAGGAAAATGGACACACCATCCAATAGTGAAACGCCATTTAAGCAAAGTGTGTCTGGCATAACTTATCAATATGGGAAGTCATTGAAAGTTGAACATATATAGTATGAAATGCATATAAAGTATGGGGGAAGTCATCGAAAGCATAAAATATATAATATGAAATGCATATAAAATCTGAATACCTTCTTTGAAACAATACATATATAATATGAAATGCATATAAAATATGTTGGGAAAAATATTGAGTGGGGGGTTGAATCAGTATTTTCAAACCATTAAACTTTTTAATTTCATATCTTGATTTATGTACGCAATTCGCGTGTGTACGCAATTGTTATTCATACAACTAGCATATATCCATTGAAACATATTTTTTAGTTAATTCATCTTCAATTTATCTTAAGCCAGTGCATCAGTACTTCATTAAACATTATATAAATAGTAACCATGTGCAGTAAGAACAAAATAAACCATCACACATAATCAACACACATGAACACCAGGATTTAAGGTGGAAACCCAATGTGGTAAAAAAACCATCATTGTTGTTGTCTCTGTCTTCTTTTTAATATAAAGAAAAACTTCTTACAATATTGTACTAGTGTAGACTCATACCAACACGCAGGAACCCACCTGCAGAATGCTACAACCTTCGTTCGTTATCCATCTCCTATTGGAAGGGAGCTCTAACCCCCTGATCTCATTTACCGACACCCACCGGAAGGGAGCTCCAACCCCCTAATCTAATTTACCAGCTACCACTGGAAGGAAGCTTTGACTTCCTCATTGAAGGCTCCAACCCTCAACACCTCTGTGGACCACATTTCATAAATTTTCATACTAGATCCACCTGCTACAAAACATCACAACTTGTAGGCCATGTTTCATCAAATTTTCAGACTAGACCCACTACCAACATTTAAGGCCAAAACCAAATATCAAAACTAAAATTGATCTCTGCAATAAATCACTCAAACATAAACTGAAAAAATCTCTAACCCAACTGAATCAACCATCAACTGAAACCCAAATCAATCTACTTAACAACCAGAACAGACAGATCACTGTAACCAAAATACCAATCATCATATTGCACAACCTTACATCAAAATATATACGCTACTTTACAATAACAAAACCGCGTGTGTATGCATTGTCCATGAAGCATACTCGTGTATAGATCTTAAACCACTACATCCTGAAAGTGAACCACTATCATCCTGAACTAAACAATGTGTCATACACAGAACCACTGCATCATTCTGAAATAATCACAGAACCTTCACCGAACTTCAATCACAAACATGTAGTATCTTAAACATTATTCAATCAATCAATTCATATTTTAAAGATTACTGTTAAACCTAGATCATCAAGAAGACTTCATTGATAGACAGTAGAAAACAAAACAAAACTTATTAAACTGATCAAACATCCTTTTCATCAAAACCCTAGTTCTTGTACATGATTTCCTCAAAACAAATTCGCTTGTATATGGGCTTTTCAGGAAACAAACCTACGTATAGATCAAAATATATACGCGACTTAGCATAATCAAAATTGTGTGTATATGCGCCTTTCAAGTTATAAAACCCACGTACATATCTGCATTTACTGGCACAAAACTTCTTTGCATCACAGAACTTCAAACATACCCAAATCTTGGCATACACATAAAATCATGTGTCAAGACACTATCAACACAAATCAAATCACCTCATAATCAAGATTGTCATCTCAAATCTATTGGATCTGATCCATCATCAAATTCTCGAGTGCATACTTAGTTTTAGATCAAGCAAAACATCAACAACCCATTACATGCATATTTTCTTTAGATCTAACTATTCATCACGTGCACACCCACTACCGCTTTGATCTTCATCTCCTTATATAGCTTAGCCCTTATCCAATACCATGGGTCAAAAACCATACTCCAGCTTATGTTTTTCTTATACGAGATCAAAACATTTGTTGTTGAGCTCAATACCATAGGAAAATAACATGGTAAGCACCCTTGGTATTTAGAATACCATTGTGCGGAAACTGTACGTGCCTTTGCTTCTTCATACCCGCGTGTGTATGCGGCTTTGCATCACCAAACCTGAGTGTGTACACTACTTTGCTTCATAAAAAATGTGTATACTTGGCTTTCCTTTATAGAACCTGTGTATACTTGACTTTGCTTCACCGAACCTACGTATACTTCTTCAAACTTCATCTTTATCATTTATGTGTCTCTTAACTGTTATGTCTTTTAACACATTAGTCATCTTTATTTGATTGAACTCTCTGTCACATGTAAACACATCCTATTGACATATTCATCATATAAATTGCCATCAAAATACAAACCATCAAATAAGTTGTCGTCAATAATGCCAACAAAATTGAATACCTTCTTTGAAACACTGAATATATAATATGAAAGGCATATAAAATCTAAATATCTTCTTTAAAATAATAGATATATAATATGAAATGCAGGTTAAAGTTGAAAACTTCTTTGAAACATGAAATTTCAGAGTATCGAAATAGAGTAAATTGAAGGAAACTACAAGTTTACTTTATTATAACTTGTAGATATACATCTCGATAGAGTTGAATTGAATGAAATCATTGGTTTAGTTTATTGAAACTAGTAAATATGTAGAAATGGAATGATTGGTTTAGTTTATTGTAATTTGTAAAAATATAGTTTGTGCGAAAGTGTATTTTCTAAGTAGAGATCATTTTTTATTAACATTAAAATTAACCTAAATTTAAATTCAGCTTATAGTGTATTTGTTTTTTAATTTAATCAAAATTTATTTGAAATTAACGTACAATTGTGTAAAGACTTTAATTTTATTTAAATATTAAATATTTGAAATTACAATTTTAACCCTATAAATTATTATTTTAATATTTTATTGAATTTTAAGAAATAGAAAATGTAAATAGTTAATATCAAACTTTATTAAATAGTTATTGTATCGAAAAATATTGAAACTCAACAACAAAAATTAAGATTATTACAACTAGCATAGCGATGTTTACGAATGTGGTTAATTTACATTGATAGGTATATATAAAGTACATCGACATTCAATGTATTTAGTTAAAGGTTAATTATTTTTTATTATCAATAACTATATAAATAATAATAAGTATATTATTATCAAAGAGATTTAGAACAGTTGGTGAATGAGCACACTATTAAGGCGCTCCATAAGCAAAGGTCACTGGTTCTAGTCTCGTCGATACCAAAAATCCAGCATGGTTTCCGCTGGTGCGGCTCAATCCGGGTGCGATCCTCGGGTGACTTTGACGACTTAGATGCCCCTGAGTCGTGGCCTCTCAGCGACATGGTAAGCGTGATTTTCAGGATTCACCCACTTATCAACCAAAAAAAATAAAATAATAAGTATATTATTGTATATTTATAATTATTTAATTATTATTAATAATACTTATTTATCTCTTACCATTATACTATGATCAACAATTATTATATATTTATTAATATAAATATCAATATAGTTACATATTAAACTTTTATATATATATATATATATATATATATATATATATAAAATTTCAATGTTAAGTTATATATATATATATATATATTTATTTATTTGTAACATTAATATATATATTAATATATATATGGACTTATAATGTTGATATATATCTATATATATATAATATTGAATTTGTAACATTAATATATATGGAATCTATAATGATAATAATAAAATGGGTTTATTAATTTATTAGGTTTATAATATTAATCTTTTGAATATAATATATATTAATATTTTTAATATTATTAGTCTCACACATACATATTATTATTGGAGTTGTTTTTAGTGTGATTTTTTGAATTTTCTGGTGCCTGAATTTGGTGGAAAATTTTGAGGTAAAATCTTGATTTGTGTTATTTAAACTGGTTTTTTAACTGTATATATGGATTCAACGCCCTGAAAAACCCTTAGGGCACTTCGATTGTGTAGGGGTTACCTATCAAACTTGTGATTTCAATAAATTCCTGACGGATTTTAGAGAAATTAGACCGTAAAAACCCACCTGAAAAGCTTCCAAAAAGTCGCACTAAAGACAACTCGATTACTATTTATGAGGAATATTATAATATATTTTAGTTTAATACATAGTCTATATATATAGTCAATATTATCAATATATTCCAACTATACATAAAATATCTCAATAATTATATTAATATATATAAAATAATTATTAACTATAACATAATGGTTAGAGATAAATAAATATTAATAATAATAATTAAATATTATTATTATGTTGTAGGTTAATTATAGTATAGTTTGAAATATAATTATTACTATATTAATATTATATTATATTATATTATATGATATAAATATATAATATAATATGAATATAATAACCATAAATATATAGTTATACAATAAAATACTTGTTATCATTTTTAAATTTGTTAATAATCATAAATAATTAGTTTTTAACAAGGCACACTTAGAAATTATTAATGTGATTGATATACATCTATTGGCATATATCCACCACATTGGTAAATGTGGTTGTGCTAGTATTATCAACCCAAGGTATTAATAAAACCAAAAGATAAATATTATAAACCTAAGGGATTAATAAACCCAACTATTAACATTATAAACCCAGCGGATTAATATTATAAATCCAACGAATTAATAAGCCCAAGGGATGAACATTATAAACCCAAGGGATTAATACTATAAATCCAAGGGTCCCCCATGGGGGTGCGGAGCCAGAAACACGTGGTGGCATCACCACATGACTAAATCCAAATGTTCGAGTTGAGGGGTATGGTCCTCCCAGTCCTTTCGGGCATTAATAGTCGTGGGGAGTGGTACAGTAGAACGGGTGGTTAAGCGTGCGACGAGCATTATTGAGAATGCTATCGAGGGTGGAGGGGTGAAATATGATGGAGCAATGGCGATCCTGGGTATTTGCATCTATGTTTGCATTTGCGTCTGGAGGAAGGTGACGGGTTGGTGGTCGAAAAGGCATCGCGAGTTGGTAAACTTGGTTTTGTGGGCAGAGAGATTTGGTAGTGTGTTGGGGAGGGTGCCAGGCGTAGGAGAGAGGGAGGCTTCCATTGCTTGCAGAGCTCCATTCTCTGGTGTGATTGGCGTATTCGGGTATGGAGAGTCCCTTCTTCGGCTCCAGTGGTTAATTGGAAGTGTAGCAGTGGGATAGGGTGGTGGTGGTCCCTAGACTGGCCTTTGTTCTTTGCACAGCGGTAGCCGTCCCACCCTCGTGGTGTCCCTCTTCGTCCGCAGCGAAAAACCAGGAGGGCTTGCTACCGAGTTTAGTTTGTCGAATTCTGTGGGTGAAAGCTCTTCAAATTTATGTTCCAATTTGGTAATAATATACTTAACTCTAAAGGACGCCATTTTCCCAGAGAAATCTCGAAAGACAGTGCCATTCGGTGGATTGTGTTTAGGCTAATTTTCAGTTGGTGCAGGTGTGAGGCGGTGGGGTTTAATTTGGAGCTGGAAGGTTTGTGAAATTCCCCATCTAGACTGGCTACCATGAAGACCTCGTTGTGGAAGGCTTCCTCCTCTTGTCCTCTTGCTACTAAGGAATCGCCCGCCCAAGCGTTCACTACGGCTCCACCTCGCCCTGGTGGCAAAACGGCTGGGAGCTCGCGGCGAGGTTTCAGTAAGTCACGAGGTGGTATAGGTGGAGGACGGCTGGGGATCTGCCGAGGGGGAGGCCTTAAGAGAGGTGTAAAATAGGGGATGAGCGAGGGGGACATGGAGACTAGTCACCGATAGAGGAGCTGGGGTGGTGGACACCGAGGTGGAGTGAAAAGCAGCCCGGGAGCATCTGAAGCCCAAGAACATCAATTCCATCACCAATGTTGTGGGGGAATCTGTCGAGACCTCATTGTTAATCTAATGAATCGAATGGATGATGTTGAATGCATATGGAGAGAATAACATGCGCTGCAAATGGCACCGTTGGAGCGGCTTCACTACTTCCAGAGTCAATTCATGGAGTGTGTAGTTGTGGTGTGGAGAGGACAGAATATGCTCTTAGAGAAAGTTGAAAATCTGGAGACCTAGATGGCGCACTTCAAAGGGCACATCCACTGCCTCCTGGAACTGCCTCGGACAACCCTGCTTCCATTACTTCTGGTGACTAGTATGCTTTCTGGAGTATTTTTTGTTTTAGTTGTGTTCTGGTTCCTATGGCCTAACCAGTTCTGGTTCCTGCCTTTAGAGTCCCTTTTGTATTTTTGTCATATGGTAAAATTTTTGGTTAACAAACCCAGTCGGGGTGAGACCACCTGTTTTGACAGCATCTCTATGTACTCCTTTCTCTGAAATTAATATAAGATTGACTTACAAAAAAATATATATTATAAATCCAAGGGATTATTAATATTATAAACCCAAGGGATTTTTAATATTGTAAAACCAAGGTTCTAATATTATAAACACGAGGGGTTGTTAATATTATAAACCCAATGAATTATTAAACTCAAGAGACTATTAATATTATAAACCCAATGGATCAATAAACCCAAGGGGTTAATATTATAAACCTGAGGGATAAATATCATAAACCCAAGGGATTAATATGATAAATCCAATAGATCAATAAAAACAATGGATTAATATTATAAACATAAGGGATTGATAAATCCAAGTGTTTATAAATATTATAAACCCTAGGGATTAATACTAAACATTAGGATTAATATTATAAACCCTAGCATTAACATTTAGCCCTATAAATATAAACCCTAAGATTAATATTATCAACCCAATGGAGTGTAAACCTAAGCGATTAATATTAAACCTTAATATTTATGTTATAAAGTCAGGGGATTATAGACCCATGCTATTAATGTTATAAACCCAAGGGATTATTAATATTATAGACCTAAGAGATAGATAAACTCAAGGCCATTAATAAACCCAAAGGATTAATATTGTTTTTTGTATGTTCGACATTGGTGAAGCTACATCATTGGCATGCCCAATAATAAGACCTAAATAGGGTAAGGGGTAATATTAAAAACACAAGGGATTAATGTTATAAACCTGAAGGATTAATATAACCAAGGAATTAGTATTAAACCCTAGGATTAATATTATAAACCCTAGGATTAGTATTAAACCCTAGGGATATAAACCCTAAGATTAATATTATAAACTCAAGGGATTATTATTAAACTTGAGGATTAATATTATAAGCCTAAGGGATTTAAACCCAAAATTAAAAACCTTAATATACTAGTATACATATTAGAGATTAATAGTACAAACCCAAACAATTAATAAACCAATGGGATAAATAATATTATAAATGCAAAGGATTAATAAACCTAAGGGATTAATAATATAAACCTAAGGGATAATAAACTCAAGGGTATAATATTAAACCTTATGAATAATATTTAAACCCAAGGGATTATAAACCCTAGCATTAATATTATAAACTCAAGGGATTGAAAACCCTACTACTATAAACCTTATTATTCATTTTATAAACCTAAGGGATTATTAAACCCAAAGTATTATTATTATAAGCTTAAGGGTTAATGAACCCAAGGGTATAATATTAAACCCTAGGATTTATATTATAAACCCAAGGGATTAAAAACCCTAGGGTTAATATTATAAACCTTACAATTATAAACCTTAAGAATATAAACCATAATCCCCAATATTGTAAACCAGAATAAACCCTAAACCTTAAACCAAATATTATAAAATAAAATATTAAACCCTAATTTATTCATTGTTTCAATGTGACATTGAATAAATTTGCAATGTAATGTATCATTATGACAATGTTTGTCAGACTCCTTGTCACATTACGAGGATGCTTGCCACACAAGGACATTGGATACATTTCCTTACCATTCTAATGTCACATTATTAAAACCTAATATTAAACAAAATATTATAAACCCTAAGATTAATATGATAATCCCTAATATTAATATTATAAAACTAACGTTTATAAACCTTAATATTATAACTCCTAAACACAATATTATAAACCATAATATTACACCCTAATTTATTCAATATCATAATACGACATCAAATAAATTGCAACGTAATGTATCACTGTGACAATGGTTGTCACATTTCTTATCGTAATATTATAAACCCAAGTGAACAACATTAAACCCTATGATCTATATTATAAACCCTAGGATGAAGACTATAAATCCAAGGGATTAAAAACCTAACGATTAATATTATAAACCTCGTGATTATAAACCATAATCCCGATATTATAAGCCAAAATAAACCCTAAACCCTAAATTATAAACCAAAATATTAAACAATAATTTATTTAAACCAAACCCGGGCCGCTCTGCAGCTGATCACCTGCGCTTGAGACTGTTGACTCGGCCCTGTGGCCGCTTCGGAGGTTTTCCTGCGCGGCTTTGATCCTGCACAGCGCCTCCTCTCTACACGACGCTCCCATTCTGCGCGGCGACTCGGATCTCTGATCTAGTTCTACGGAGGTTCCTTTTCTGGGTTGGCTTGAAGGATTATGAACACTGGGATTTGCGTGTGCTCGCTTCGATCGAGCTAAGGCATTGCTTCAATGGAGCCACCGCCGCCTCCTCTCTCTGATGCTGAGGCTTTTCTTAAACTGCTGGATTCTCTCCCAAAAAAGAAAGTGACCGAGGCTGCAAAGTTTGTAAAGCGTTTGGATGACATCCCTGAGATTGAGCTTCCTCCTGAGGGGCCGATACAGGTCGCCCTATCATTGGCAGAGTGTGCTTTGGTTGGACAGTTCACTGGACTCTGGCCCTCCCCCAAAACCACGGAGAGCTGGGTAGCAAGGAATTGGGCACCGCTGATCAAAAGCAGAGTCACTTCGTATTTTCTAGGGAATGGATTCTTCCTATTTGAATTCACTGACAAGGATGATAAGGATCTGATATTCCGCAACGGCCCCTATTTCATGGGCCCTCAAGGGCTGTATCTCAATAAGTGGACGCCCGATTTTGACCCAGCAGTTGACGTTCCCACAGCCGTCCCTGTGTGGGTTAGATTGCCCAACCTGCCAGTGCATTGTTGGAATTGGGAGTCTCTTAAGCACATCGGAAACACCTTGGGCAAGTTCATTGATCGAGAAAATAGCAAAGACCAATACGACTGTGCTAGAATCTGTGTTGAAGTTGATCTTGAGGTCGGTTTGCCTGAGGCAATAAAGATTAAGGTTGGAAATTGGACGCATCTCCAAAAGTTGGACTATGAGCAGCTTCCGTTCAAGTGCAGGAAATGCCATGTCTATGGCCATTTTGCTAGAGGTTGTCCAAAGAATAGTGAAGGGGAGAAAGGCAAGGAGGAAGGATGGACTCACGTCAAAAGGACCAAAACCTCTCACAAAGCCCCTAGAACTGGCAATATAAATGGAAAAGTCCCCCAGGCAGGCTCTGGGATTCAAACACCTCTCATGGAAGAACAAGGAAACAAATATACGTTGTTAAGCTCAGCAATAGAAGACCCCCAAGAAATAGAGATGTATAAAGAAGTATCGCCCCACAAAGAGCCCCCCTCGGGACCAAAGCAAGTCGAAAGTAATGCAGACAGACCAAAAGAGATACCCATAGAAGAGGCTGAGGAAGTGCAAGGATCGGAGGATTCAGAAGAAGAAGGTGAAATAGGGGATTCGCAAACCTCGGCTAGAAGATCATTGAGAAGCCGAAAATCTGCCCGTGAAAAAAGAGAACAGGAGACTTATAAAGACAAACTCCAAGGAAGCCAACCAACCCTCGAGAAACTCTTGGCAAAAACTCTGAAGTCGACCAAAAACCAGTCCCAGAGCTCTAAAGGAACTCCCCATTCAAAAAGAAAGTGATGAAGATTGTCTCCTGGAACTGTAGGGGTATGGGGAGCAGAATAAAAGAAGAAGTCGTCAAAAGCCTGATAAGAATCGAATCTCCTGAAATACTCCTCATCCAGGAGACTAAAATGGAGGACAAGGCCTTCCTCCATATCGCCAAAAAATTGTGGAAGAGAAGTGAAGGGCAAGCTTTTGGAACGCAAACAAATTCTCAAAGATCAAAGAGATCGCCAACACCCATTGGCTGCTCTCTAAGCTGCAACACGTCGATTCAGATGAGACTCTCTGTCTCTTCAACGTGTATGCTCCAGTCAGCGTAGGTGAGAAAAAGATCTGCTGGGAATCCATTAGAAGTATGGCAGATCCGGAAGATTTAGTGAACATCATCATTGCAGGGGACCTTAATCTCACCCTTTCTCTGGCTGAAAAGCGTGGAGGAAGTGTTGTAAGGGATCCGGCGCGAGAATGGGTTGAGGACCTACTTCAGGATTGGGACTTGAACGACATAAAACCTTCGTCGGGAAAGTACACTTGGTCCAATAAAAGACTCGGTCTGGGACACATCGCTGCAAGGTTAGACCGATTTTTTGTTCAAAGTACTTTCCTTCTTCTTGGTTTAGAGTCTATAATGCATATTCTCCCTTGTAGTGTCTCCGATCACAGACCCATCAAACTTGATCTTCTGGCTCATATGGATCAAGGTCCTATCCATTTTAAATTCAGTCCCCTTTGGGTTAAGGAACAGTCCTTTATGCAATTAGTAAAAGATACTTGGAAGCAACCAGTCAACGGCTCTGCCTTCTTTGTTTGGGAGGAAAAGCTCAGGAGAGTGAAAGCTGCATTGAAATCCTGGGTAAAATCCCTTCCTAACCCAGCAGTGGAAAGGAAAAATATCCAAGAATGTCTCGAGATTCATCTTCTGAAATCGGAAAATGAAGAGATCATAAAAGAAACTCTAGATAAGGAGGCTGAACTTCAGAAAAAAATTTCTCAAGGCAAGCCTGGCCGAGGAAGAGTATTGGAGGATTAAATCTCGTAGGCTTTGGCTCAAGGCTGGAGATAGGAACTCTTCCTTCTTCCACAAGCAAGCCCAAGCCCGGAAAAGTTTCAACTCCATCTCAGAAATCAAGGAAGAGAACATTAATCACAGAGACATACAAAGTATAAAAAACGTTGCTTTCCTCCACTTTAAAAATTTGTATAGCGAAAAATAGGGCTTGGGGCACACATCAACTTTAGTGAATGAGGTGCCCTCTCTGATTATTGCCAGAAAGAATCAGTTTTTGGAAGCAGAAGTCACTAATAATGAAATAAAAACCGCCCTCTTTGCAATGGAGCCAGATAAGGCCCCGGGCCCAGATGGCTTTACTGCAAAATTCTTGTAGAACTATTGGCAGATTGTGGAAAAAGACTTATGCAGAATGGTCCGAAAATCTCAAGCTTGTCAGAAAATTGGGGGAAGCACCAATTCGACTTTCCTGGCCCTTATTCCTAAGGAAAAAGGCGCCAATTCCTTCACTAGATTTCGTCCTATTTCCCTTTGCAATATAGGCTACAAGCTGATAACAAAAGTGATCGCAAACATACTGAAAATCATCCTTCCAGACATTATTCCTGAGAATCAAGGAGGTTTTATTCAGGGAAGATAGATTATGGACAATTTTATCCTGGTCCAAGAGGCGATCCACTCAAGCTTGAACCGGAAAGAGAAAGGAATGGTTATCAAGCTAGATCTTGAAAGCGCTTTTGACAAGGTGAGACACAGATTTCTGTTCGATGTCCTGCACAAATTTGGTTTTGGCCCCAAATTTATCAACTGGATCAAGGCTTGTATTAGTGAGTCCTGGATTTCCCCTTTGGTGAATGGGAGGGCTACTGACTTCTTCAAAGCCTCTAGAGGACTGAGACAAGGGTGTCATCTCTCCCCCTTGCTCTTTGTCCTCCAAGCTTCTGTTCTCAGCTTCCTCCTAAATAAAAAGCAGACTGATCAAGAAATAATGGGATTGAACATCGCAAGAGGTGTAAAAAACATAAACCATGCGCTATTTGCGGATGACTCTATTTTGCTGGGTGCAGCCTCCTTGCCCACGGCTAAAAACTTCAAAGATGTGGTGGATGCCTAGTGTGAAGACTCTGGAATCAGCCTCAACAAAGGCAAATGTCACATCTACTGTTGGAATTCTACTGCCAGATCGCTCCAACCTATCTCCAGCTGTTTCAGCTTCGCAGCCTCCTCTTCATGGTCATCTTTCAAGTAGTTGGGGCTCCCTGTTTTCCAAAAAAGGGTCCTCAACAGAGACTGGCTGCCTCTATTGGAAAAATTTAAGTTCAAAATCCATTCCTGGGGCTTCAATTGGCTCAATCTGGCTGGCAAGACAGTGCTTATAAAAGCTGTCTTGAACAGTCTTCCCATTTACCAATCTACAGTTATGGTGGCTCCTATTGGCATCATGAGGAAAATTGAGGATTATATAAGGAATTTCTTCTGGAAAGGCGGCAAATCAAATGAGAAAAAAATACCTCTATTAAACTGGGACATAATCTCCTTGCCCAGAATGGAAGGTGGCATGAAATTCAAGAACATTAGTAAGTAAAATATCGCATTGGGTGCAAAACTACTTTGGAGGATAATTTCCCCAAATCCGGGTTGGGCTCAGCTAGCGTTGTGGAAAAAATGTTTCTGTGGGCAGAGAACACGCTATCTGGACAATCCCAAATCAATATCCAGAACGATGATCCACAAACTGTGCGCCAAAGCTTCCTCCTTAATTAATCTCCATGCGCACTGGATCCCTGGAAATGGCAAGCACATTAAAATCTTGGATGACCGTATCATGGGTAGTGATCCCCTATCTGAAGATCGCTCCCTGGTTCTGTTGAGAGACTGGATGGACAGAGAGGGTCTTAAAACTCTGTGGGATATATCACATTGGGAGAATGGCGATTGGCAGAGTTGGGTAAAGCTAGAGGTGCCTTAGAACCTTTCCAAAGATTATGCCATCTTCCTTTCCCTCTTAAAAGGCAAAGCTCCAATGAACAGCAGAAAATCTGATACTCGGGGATGGGGTCCGACCCCTGGGCGCTACTCAGTCGCGTAGGGTTATAGGCAGATCTCTCTGCAACCTCATGTTCCTCCTGATCTGAAGCCCTAGCAGGGAATCTGGTCTCAGAAAACGATCCCTAAAATCGACTCATTCTGCTGGCTTCTTTGTCACCAGAGAATTTTGATCGACGACAGGCTTCGGAAAAGAGGCTACATGGGACCCTCCCATTGCTCGCTATGTGGGGACGTCGAAGAAAATTCCTCTCATCTGATGCTTCGCTGTAATTTTACTGTTGAACTGTGGAAAGAGGCCTTAAGCCCATGGAGCATAGACTTCACCCTCCCTAATCGCTGCTCTGATCTGTTTTCAAACTGGAAGCTAAGGTACCCGGGTGGCACTCCTCAGAACGCTCATATCAAAGAAGCCTGGCTCGCCCTTCCCAAATTAATCTGCTGGCATATATGGCTGGAAAGAAATCAAAGGATATTCAGAGACAAGAAAAGTGATCCCAAGATTCTCTCGGTAAAAATCAAAAGCCATCTAAAAGACTGTTTGGGAGATCAGCTTGATGGGGCAGATCTAAGTGGACAAGAAGCTGAATGGGGCGCTTCTCTTGATCTCCATTTCACTGATATTTCCAGGCATCCCTCTCCTCTAAAAAAATGGCAAATACACCTTGAGGCTACAGAATTCTTTTAGTTTTGCATCAAGAAGGCAAGAAATGCTCTCTTTTTTGACGGGGCATCAAAAGGTAATACTGGTATATCCAGTGCAGGTGGAGTAGTCAAAAGTGTAGAGGGAAGAATTGAATTTAGATACGCCTGGGGAGTGGGCTTCAATACCAGCATTCAAGACGAAGCTCTGACTCTTCTCTAGGGTCTAAAACAGCTCATTTTTCTAGGTATCAAAGAGGCAATTGTATTTGGGGACTCCAGTCTATTATAAAGGCCATTGTGGACAATTCTTCTCCTTCAGATTTAAGGTTATCAAGATTGATGAGCAAAATTAGATCCCTGATAAATTCCTTTCAGAGTCTGGAATTTCTTCATGTTAAGAGAGACAACAATAAAGACGCTGATGTTGAAGCCAATAAAGTGGTTCTCCTCCCTCTCGAAGTTCTTCTAAGAGACGAAGACGAAGGCTGGGATCCCATCCCTTAACTGTCTGTTTAAAATTTTTTACTGTCTTTTATTGGAGTAGTTTGTTTGTATCTGTAAATTAGGAAAGATAGAGAATATCACTCGTAATATAGTTTACAGAATTCGCAAGCTCACTAGGGGGGAAGCCATTTGGTTCCTGGCCAAGGAGAAATCTGAGCTCTGCCTATCTCTTTGTAACCTGAAATGAGGCATTTCTGCCGAGAATCAATATATCAAACTAACCGTTTCTGTCAAAAAAAAAAAAAATTATTTAAACCAAAATATATATAAACCCTAATTTTGCAATGTTAGATTACGACATTGTTTAAATTGCAATGCAATGAATCATTCTATCAATCATTGTCAGATTGATTGTCCCATTGAGACAATGTTCATCAAAATGTGACATTGGACACATTTCTACACCATTCCAGCATCACAACATTAAACCCTAATATTAAACTGAGTATTATAAACCCTAACATCATAAAACCAAATATTATAAACTTAATATTAATATTATAAACTTTAATATTAAACCCTATATTATAAACAATAATGTTATAAATCTAATATTATAATCGTTCACCAAGATGGTTGACCATATTAGTTGACCATTTATGACCATAATGGTTTATAAACCTAAGGGATTAATATTATAAACCCAAGGGATTAATATTTTTTTGTATGTTTGGCATTGGTGAAGTTACATCATGGTCATGCCCAAGAATAAGACTTGAATAGGGTGGGAAATTGAACTAGTGACTTAATATCTAGGAGTTCCTTAACAATGCACTTAATCACCGTCTATCCAAGACCTCGTGGACTAAGGGATTAATATTATAAACTCAAGGATTAATTATAAACCGAGATGATTAATAAACCAAGGGATTAATATTAAACATTATGATTAATATTATAAACCCTAAGATTAGTATTAAACTTAGGAATTTAAGGGAGGAGCGAAGGATGGAAATGGTTCGCAAGTACAGCCTACCTAGCAAAGGGTTAGGCTAATCGAGGGTACTTTGCAGCTAAACCGCAACATCTGCAGCTAACAGAACCCTCAGCCTTCTGACATCAGTCGCCATCCGTCTCCCTGCGTCATGGTCAACTGTCTCTAGTGGTCTCGGTGTCGGTTCCCTGCCTCAACATGGAGGATAGCATGGAATTCGATGAGGTCGATTATTCCTTGGACCCGTATTCTGGTCAGCCTATCTTTCAAAGCCCTAACCCTAACCCATCACACTTTGTATCGCTCCCGCTTTCCGTTTCGGTTCCCCCTTGCTCTGTTCCGGTTGTCTCTCTACCTGGCCATACTACTTCCTCCTTACAATTCGACTCGCTCTCCATTGATTCCCCTGGCCTTGACTACCCTCCGCTCTCACCCGGGACTCTGAACTTTCTCACTGTCGTCACTCCACCATCGCCTTCTTTCGATCCGTGCCCTCCGAGCATTCAATCACACCCATCTTGCTCTGGCCCCCGTAATCTATCAAACCCTAGCACACCTCCTTCTGGATGCTTTGAAACCCCCGTGATCAGGGTTAAAGCAGCGGCTCAGCAACAACAAGAGGGTGGAACATCCACGGATCCGTTGCTAGGACATCCATCTGCTCCGCGAACTGGGAAGCGGAAGGTAAAGTGTGTGAAAGCCACCACAAAGGAACTCACAATCTCATTTGGAGAGGACATCCTAATGGGAGAGGTTGCGAACAAGGCCAACACGGTTCTGGTTGGACATGTCAGAGGAAGGGCTTACACAGTGGAGAGATTAACCCTCTGGGTCAAGGAAATTTGGGGTAGTACCCTCAAGGAATTGCCAGAGGTACAGAATCTACCAAGGGGATGGTTCGCGCTGCATTTTTCTAAGGAGGACTACACAGACCTAGTTCTAGCGAAATACTGGCACATTGAGATGGCGTCGGTTCTCCTTAAGCATTGGAGTCCATTGTTCGACCCGAAAAGGGAGCAAATAGGAGCTGGACCCATCTGGGTTCGATTACCAGGTCTCCCTCTTCAGTATTGGTCTGAAGCTATTTTTGTAAGGATTGGGAACGCGCTTGGCACCTACCTAGACTATGATAAGACCTACGTGCAGACCAAGAATCGAACCTTGGCTCGTATCCTGGTGTATTTGGATACGCGAGAGGGCCTGGAGGAGAAAATTACATTAAAATGGAGGCATTACACTCGAATACAGATCCTGGACTACGAAGGTGTCCCTTTTCACTGCAGAAGATGCCATAAGGTAGGGCACATCTACAAGGAATGTCCATTGATCACGAAAACATCTGATCCTCCGAGCACACCTTCTATTCATAAAGGCAAAGTAGTAGCTAACCAGGCAAGTACCCTGGTTTCGGCTCACAGAGCACCTGATCAGGTCAGAACCTCCAAAGCTGCGGAAGAAACACACAGGACTCCATCGCCTTTGATGACCCGTGCCAAAGCTGCTGTCGCCGAGGCCGCAAGAAAAGCGGGTACTCCTCTTTACTCCCTTCCTATATCAAATGTATCATCTGTATCATTTACTTGCAGTGCATCATTAGATACTTCATCTACTATGTTCATGTCTCCCTCCATTCCCTATGCAATCACCTCGCCTCCTCCCACCATTTCCACCACCTCTCCATCTGTTCCTTCCCCCCCATCCTCCCCTCTCCCATCAGCCATGGATTGAGTGGCACTGTCTCATCCATACAACCTTCGATCCCGATTCATTCCGAAGAACCTTAACCCTACAGGACTAGGTCTCACCTTCCCTGGTCAGGTTATTCAATCGTCCCGTGGCCGAAAGTCTAACCTTTCGAAAGCCATCCAGAAGGTTGGGGTAGAAGTAGTCACTGGCAAACAATCCACTCTTGAAGGGGTTCTTAGAGCTATGAACACCCCTGGGAGGGTTCCACCATGAAATGGCTATCTTTCAATTGCAGAGGCATGGCTAGTGCCTCCAAAAAACTAGCCCTGTGGATATCATCATGCTGCAAGAAACATTGGGGAATTCCAAGCTCATCAATCGAACCCTAGCATCATTAAAACCCGGTTGGCTATTCTTCTCTCTTGATGCTGCGGGTAGATTGGGGGGATTAGCCATTGGATATGACCCGCGCACTATAAAAGTTTCAGCATCCTGGGGAGGATTAGGGTTCATTGGTATGGATATATTCTCTGTCGACCTGGGTATGAATATCTGGGTCATCAATGTATATGGACCTTGTCAACGGAGAGAAGAATTCTGGCAGCGTTTCCTTAATCTTGAAATCACCTCATTTGATCATCTGGTCATCGGGGGTGATCTAAACTTCTCCATAGGTTTTGGGGAATCCTGGGGATCCCAAGCACAAGTAGACCCCCTGTCTGAATACTTTAAGGACTCACTGGAGCTGCACAACCTCACGGATATCCCTATGATCAAGCCCCTGCCCACTTGGAGAAATCGAAGAATTGGGGATGCAGCTCTAGCTAGAAGGCTTGATCGATTTCTGATAAAGGTGCCATTGCTTCAGCAGCTCAATAGATATAGGCAATGGGTAGGTACCGGGGGCATATCAAACCACTCCCCAATATAATTGGAGATCCTTGGACCTGAAGCCAAACCTAAGACCCCATACAAATTCAATCATGTATGGCTACAAGATCCAGGATATATCAAGATGGTCACAGACTACTGGAAATCTCATCCCATCTCGAGTCACAGATCAATGGCTGAAGGATTCTGCCACAATCTGTCTCAGCTCAAACACCTATCCATCACCTGGGCCAAGGAGAAAAAATTGAGGGATGACCAGACCCTATCAGTGATTGAATCTGAATTGAATGGGCTTATGGATGACAGCAACAAGGGATTTACAACTGCAAATGAGAAATCACATCTCATTGAACTTGAGAAAAAGAAGGACAAGATACTGAAGGAAAGAGAAGAATCCTGGAGACTTAAGAGTAGGGAAATTTGGCTGCAGGCTGGAGATGATAACACAAAGTTTTTTCAGAACTATGCAAAGGGAAGAAAGATAGCTAACACAATCTGGAAATTGCCTCTTCCGGATGGAGGTATGGCTGACACCTTCAAAAAGCTATCTCTTTTGGGCACCACACACTTCCAGAATCTATACAAATCTCCTCGAGAGACCAATCTAGCGGATATTATTCAAGTGGCTGGCTACTTCCCTAGATTTGTAGATGATGAGGAGGCAGAAGAACTCAATTCACCAGTAACATCTGCTGAACTTGAGGGGACCCTGAAGTGGTTCAAAAAAGATAAAAGCCCTGGACCGGATGGGTGGACTATTGAGTTTTATCTGGCATTCTATGAGCTCTTGGGACAAGACCTGCTCAAAGAGTTAGAGGAGTGCAGGACTACGGGCAAATTGTATGATGCCATAAATTCTACTTTCATTGCCCTCATTCCCAAGACAGATTCCCCATCATCCTTCAATGACTTCCGCCCCATCTCTCTCTGCAATTGCCTCTACAAAATCATCTCCAAGATCATAGCCAATCAAATGAGACCCATTCTATCTCATCACATTTCACCTGAACAGTTTGCCTTTCTTGAAGACCGACAAATCCATGAAGCCATTGGCACTGCACAAGAAGCTATACACTCTATTAGATCCAGAAAGCTAAAAGGCATCATTCTAAAGATTGACCTGGCAAAAGCCTTCGACCGTGTTAGCTGGCTATACATCAAAATGCTTCTCATACACCTGGGATTTCCGCACCTTTTCACCACCTGGATCATGTCTTGCATTTCATCAGCTTCCTTCAGTGTCCTCATAAATGGCTCTGCCTCACATTTCTTCCATGCTGAAAGGGGACTCAGACAAGGATGTCCACTATCCCCCCTCCTCTTCCTCATAGTCATGGAAGGGCTCAGTCGGTTAATAGCACATGAAAAGCGAAGTGGCAGACTTTTCGGTCTGAAAATAAATGATCAATGCTATCTCACACACCTCCTTTTTGTCGATGATGTTCTGATATTTCTAGATGGCAGCATTCGAGACTCGATAGCCTTTGATAAGCTTCTATCCACCTTCTCTAGGGCCACTGGTATGCTGGAGAATCAAGGGAAATCTACCATTACTCTGGCTCATACATCTATCCATGAATCCCGATTTGCACAACAACACTTCTCCTATTGTATTCGCCCTCTTGACCAGGGATTCAAATATCTGGGCTTCTGGATCAAGCCCCTGAGCCAAAAAATTGCAGATTGGATATGGTTGGTCATTAAATTAGAGAAAAGGCTTACAAATTGGTGCCACCGCTTCTTGTCTAGAGCTGGAAGACTAGTGCTTATTAAATTAGTCTTGGAGGCTACCCCTGTATTCTGGATGGCTTTAGCTTGGATTCCCAGAAGAATACTTGCTCGTCTCCAATAGATTTGCAGCAGATATCTTTGGAATGGTAATCAGGACAAGAGAACATTTGCCTGGGTTAGTTGGAATAAGATCGCCTTGCCCAAAAAATGGGGAGGATGGGGACTCAAAGATTTAACCCTCTTTGCTCAAGCCCTGGCAGCAAAGATGGGTTGGACCCTCCTCAACAAACAGAATCTCTGGACTTCTGTTTCATATCATAAATATATATGGCCTCTCCAAATCATGGACTGGATAAGGCTGCCGCAATGGACAAGGATTGGCATTTCATCGGTCTGGAAAGCACTACTCCACTCTCTCCCACACATCTGCAATCATCTGGCATGGAGGATTAATGATGGCACAAAAGTGCGCATTGGTTTGGACCCCTGGACAGGGGGAGGGGGTCGTTTCCAACTTCTGTTGAGTCCTGCACTTCCCTATATACCCTTTCAGCCTTCTTTTTCCATTTACTTCATCCACCAAGCTATCAAATCATTGCATATTAGTCTAAAAAGAGCTTATGAAATGGTTTCATAACTATGTTTATGATTGTTGTTTGATTTAGATTTTTGTTCAAACAGCTGCAGAAACTTGTCACTTTTTGCAGCCAACTCAAGTTTCCGCAGCCATTTTGTTAAAGGCTATGTTACAGGTGTCCAATGGAGAAACCAGCCACATGGGCAAGCTGCAAGTGACATGTACATGGAGCGTGTCCCCTCAGTTCAGCCAAATCACTCATAAACGGTCATGGTCAACGACGGTCAAAGGAAGGGCCAAACAAGGAGTTTTGTGGTGGCACGGCTCTGTTTTGCCCACGTGAAGGTTTGCGTGGCACGATCCTCAATTTCCGAAGGTATTGGCACACTTGTAGATCAACCCATGAACTGAATCGAGCAGCCACCACTCCATGGATTCAACTGTCATGATGACCATAACGCTAGATCTCAGGCCGTGGAGATTTACGTGTCTCTTGGCAGCATAAAATCTAGGAATTAGTTGCAGCATTTTCACTTATAAATAACGCGTTGGTATATGCTGGATAGTTAGCTTTTCAAATGTAATTTTGACTGTTGTTATCAGCCTACTGTACTGTGCTTTACTTTGTCTTATTACTGCACTTTAATATATGAGAAGACAGCATTCCTGAATTCGATTTGTGACTAAGTAATTGACTGGCTGAGGTTGCAGAGGGCCCCTGTACACCAAAGCTCTGTATAGTTTCTTACTTGCTTTCATTTACTGTTTTTATAATCATTGCTTGTATATATATATTGCGTTGTTTTGATGATTCATTGTTGTCCATATTTCCTTTATGTTTTTTTTCATAACTGTTAGCTGATCAGTGCTTCTCTTACAGGTTTTTTGTAGGCAGCCGGGGAAAATTTACATATTTTTGATAACTACTGACATGAGATCATCTTGTCCTTTCTGTTGATTTTCATTTACTGAGTTTAATTCCAGCATTGTCATTTCTTTCAGTTTTGTTTTGCTTATTTACTTTTCTGCCACTTAGACATCATATTACTCATATGTTTATGATTTCCTTTCTATAGCCAAGCGACTCAATTAGTGAGGAATCAGAATATTACTTGTTGTAGTATGATTTAGTTTGTTTTCCTGCAAGTTAGAGATTGAATTACTTATGTCATTTTCAAGAATTGAAATATGAATGAGTAGTTAAATCTTAGTTTCCTTTTATGCAATTTAATTTCCTGCAATTTAGATATCATATTACTCAGCTTGTTTATGATTACTTCCTATAGCCGGAGCGAGTCGAAAGGTGAAGGGTCAGAATGTGAGTTGAAGTAGTGTGATTTAGTTTGCTTTGCTTTCAGTCTTTGAGTTGCTTTAAGTTCAATTTTTATTTCCTTTTTCATACAGCAGTAAGGATACTAGGCCATTGTCACTAGTTCACTGTTTTGGTACATTTATTTCCTTTTGAGATTTGATTTCATTATAGTCAGTTTGAAACCTTCTTTTTGAGAACTTTTAAGTTTGGAAAATCATTGTAGAAATCACGATTACAATCCATACTTAACTTTCAATTTCGCCATCTCACACTAGGGAATCCACAGAAGATAAACCCAAAAACAAACTAAAAAACTCAAAAACGACAAAAGACTAAGAAAACGGTTATCTTGCACATACAGTGCACTTCACTTCATCAGTTTACGACTCCCGGATTGACATTTTAAATAACAATTTAGGACACACTAAATTGACCAAACATTTTGGCACCGTTGCCGGGGAAGTGAAACTAGGTAGCCAATTTCTTAAAAAAAAAAAAAAAAAAAAAATTCAAGGAAGGAAAATTGATAACCTCTCAAAGTATGCTCTCCTCTTGCACTTAGTGTGACCTGGAGGATCAGAAAAGAGAAAGTTATTGGTTTAATAGTTTCTTGAGTATGCTCTCTTCTTGCACCTAGAGTGACCTGGAAGATCAGAAAGAGATATTAGCCTGACTTGAAGAAAAAAAAAAAAATGACATGCATAGAGCCAGAGATTCTAGGGGAAGGTTTTTAGCTAGAGCCAAGAGTTCGATTTTCACAACTCCATCTACTTCAAGGAATAGACAAGAGACACCTCCATCATCTCCAACTCACACTCCTAGCCTTAGGATTCCTGGAATTCAAGAGGCAGTAGTTGAATTAGGAGACTCTCCCACACCATCCATCAAATCTGAATTAGGAAAAGATCCTTTCTTTCCTTCTACAGGGAGACACATTGTAATTGAGGAAGTAGAATCACCTGAGGAAGAAGAGGGAGAAATTCCTCCTTGTTCGCCATTAGTAGAGGAACCAAAGGACTCTGAAGTCTCTGAGGAAGCTATCATGACAGAGGAGGTAGTTAACGGATTTGGTAGAAGTGGAGGTAGAGGAGGGGGAGGAGGAAACAATGGAGGAGGTAGAGGTAACAATGGGGGAAATAGGGATGGAGATAACTCATTCGGATTTCCTATAGTCGATGAGGATTCTCGAGCAACAATGAAAAATATTTCACCATCTGTCCTCGCAAACTTTCATGGGTTAAGAAATGAGGATCCTGAAACATTTCTATTTGAGTTTGAGGTCGTGTGTCGAACTTATGATTATCTGGAAGACTCTCAAAAACTCAAACTGTTTCCTTCAACATTGAAAGGAGCTGCTTTGAAATGGTTCATGGGATTACTCACCCAATCCATTAGGACTTGGAATGATATGAAACAAACATTTTTGGATAGAAACCTAGACTATTGTATGCCCACCAATCACAAGGATGAAGTATTCAAAATGGTGCAAAGAGAGGATGAAAACTTGGAGGATTTACTTGAAAGATTCCAATACAACCTGAAAAGAGAAAAAATGAGTAACTTAGATGAGGAAACCTTGAAAGCCCTTCTATTAAAATCCATTAGAGATGAATGGATAGATATTTGGAACATGATGGGAAAAGGAGATATATCTCAACTTCCACTTCATGATATAGCAGAGCTATGTGTCCATCTCTCAAGGGGAAAATCTAAAACTGGAAAAGGGCCTAGAGATCCTTCTCTCATTAGAGCAAACAAATCTGCAACTGGATCAGTAAGTAGGGCTGAGATTGGCAATATGCTTGATGAATTCAAAACTGATATCTTAGGGAGTCTTAGTGAGCAACTAGACACCCTTAAAATAAAAAATAAGCAGAAAGCAGAAGCTGAAGCTTTGGCCATCTTTTGCCCAAAATATAGAAAGAAACATGCTCTAAGGGAATGTCCCTTGGATGCAAAAGTTGTAGAAACATGTGTGATTTGTTCAGAGAATCATGAGACCAAGGATTGTCCTTCAATTCCTGGGCTCAAAGTTGTCTTTCAAGAAGATCCAAATACAATTGAGTCTCTCTGTTTTGTTTCAAGGAGACCTTGGCAGGGGCAACAAAACCAAGGGTTTAACAACTTTATGAACTTTCAAACCCCACAAAATTGGAATCCTTGGCAACAACCTTGGTCCCAACCTCAAAATCCTTTTCAATCATGGGTACAAGGCATGCAAAATCCTTATGGGAGATTTTCTCAATTTTATCAATATCCTCCATCTTTTCAAAACCAACAAGCTCCACAACTTCCAAATCAAAATCGACAACTATCATTTCCATTTCCACGACAACAAAAACCTTCTCAACAGAATCCAAATTCTCAACTCTTGCTTCCATTCCAACAGAAGCCAAATCAACTTCCTTCCCAGCCATTGCCAAAGCCCAATAATACCCTCAAAATGCTTACATGGTAGAAGGTCAACAATTTCCTACCTATATGATTGTTCCTCTCAATGATGTACAACTCAGATCTGGTAGAGTTTTAGATAAACTTTCTATAGATGCCCAAAATCAAAGCATTTCTGAGGAAGATTATCTTGAAGCCAATAAAGGTTTTGAAGCATCTCTTCAAAACCCAAGCACTCAAAAAGAAAAAGAAAAAGAGTTAACCCTCACAACTCCTATAGTTGAGCAACCTGCATCTTCATCCACACCTCCTTTTCCTGAAAGATTACAAATTGACAAAGGGGTGGAAAAACAAATCTTGTTGCCTGACTATGATTTTCTAGATGAATTGAAGAATGTCTGTATCAAGATTCCCTTGTTACAAGCCATTAGAGAGATTCCTATTCTAGCAAAAACAATAAAGGAGTTGAGTCTTAAAAGACCAGGAAGGAAACCAAGAGATACAAGAAGAATCCACCTGGTAGGAAAAATTGCAGATATCATGATGGGAAAAATTACTATGCAGAAGTATGTAGATCCCGGTAGTCCAATTTTAAAAACACATATCAATGGGGTAGAAATTCCAAATACTTTGATTGATTTAGGGGCTTCTATCAACATTATGAGTAGACAGACTATGGAACAATTGAAACTTCCTAATCTTCTTTTTACACCTACTTTACTGCAACTTGCAGATCGATCAATTATCAAACTAGATGGTGTATTAGAAGACATTTCGGTCACCTTAGACTCTTGGGAATATCCAATAGATTTCATGATTTTAACTCCCAAGAGTAATTTAGGAGGACACCCTCTCATCTTAGGAAGACCTTGGCTAGCCACAGCTGATGCTTTTATCAGTTGTAGGTCTGGGGATATGTATATTTCTGATGGTAATTTGACAAAGAAATTCAATATGTATCCTCCAGCAAAAGAAATTACAAAAATAGGAGATAATGAGTGGGTCGATGATGAGGATACTATACAACCTGTCTTTACCATTTCTGAAGTTAGTGAAGATAGTCAAATTCTGAACACATTAGAAACTTTGAAACATCTTCAGAATATGACCACACACAATTTCAGTTAGATTTTTCTGACATTGAATATCTATCATCTAGACAAATGTCTCTTTTCTCTATGGAAGAGTTTGGTAGTTCCGCCATTGAGATCTTTCCAGGTAAAACATTGAATATCAGCAAAAACTTGGAAAGATCACAACAGGGAGAGCTAACCAAAATCTTGCAAAAACATTCTACTGCATTTGCATGGGAGTATACTGATATGAAAAGTATTGACCCTAAGACTTGCATTCATCACATCTACATCGAGGAAAACATTAGACCAATCAGACAACCTCAGAGAAGGATGAATCCAAACCTTAGGGAGATAGTGAAAGAAGAGCTCCAAAAACTACTCAATGTAAACTTCATTTATCCAATTTCAGATAGCCGATGGGTTTCTCCTTTGGTTATAGTACCTAAAAAGAATGGTAAATGGAGGGTATGCATTGATTACAGGGAATTGAACAAAGCAACTTTGAAGGATCACTTTCCTTTACCCTTTATCGATTAGGTATTAGATACTTTAGCAGGCAAAAAGTATTTTTCATTTTTGGATGGTTTTAGTGGCTATAATCAGATTCAGGTACCACCTGAAGATCAGGATAAGACCACATGTACCTATCCATGGGGAACTTTTGCTTACCGAGTACTTCCTTTTGAATTATGTAATGCACCCGCAACATTTCAAAGGGCAGTACTAGGAATCTTTTCTGATCTAATCCATGATTGTGTAGAGGTTTATATGGATGATTTTACAGCTTATGGTAATTCGTTTGAAGAGGCATTAGAGAATTTGGAAAAAGTCCTTATAAGGTGTAAAGAAACAAACCTATCGTTGAGTCATGAAAAATGCTTTATGATGTTTACTGAAGGGATTGTTTTAGGACATCATATTTCAGGGGATGGGATTAAAGTTGATAGATCAAAAGTTGAAGTTATCTCCAAGTTGCCTATTCCAAATTGTCAAAAAGATGTTAGAAGTTTTCTTGGATTTACTGGATACTAGAGAATATTTATTGAAAACTTCACCAAAATAGCATCTCCACTCTTCAAATTACTTACAAAAGACTGTGAATTCAAATGGGATCCTTATTGTCAATCTGCATTTGAAACTTTGAAAACAAGAATATCTGAAGCACCCATTTTGAGAGGGCCAAATTGGAAACTTCCTTTCCATATTTCTACAGATGCTTCGGATACAACTCTAGGAGCTGTGTTGGGTCAAAAGGATTTAGTTCCTTATGCCATTTACTACACCAGTAAAAATTTGACTCCCACCGAGTTAAACTATACTGTGATTGAAAAAGAGTTCTTAGCTGTTGTTCATGCAATCAATAAGTTTAGACATTATATAGCAGGATATGAAACTTTTGTCCATACTGATCATTTTGCAATTAGATATCTAATGAACAAACCTGTTACTAATGTCAAAGTTACAAGATGGCTCCTACTTTTACAAGAATTCAATATTACTGTGTTGGATAGACCAGGGAAACAAAATACAATAGCTGATTTCTTGTCTAGAATCCAAAATACTAATGAAGACTCTCCTGTAGAGGATAAGTTTCCAGATGAGTATTTATTTGCAGTAACTACTAAGACTCCTTGGTATGCAGATATTGCTAACTATTTGGTTACAGGAAGGCTACCTCTACATTTATTTCCTAGTGAAAAAAGAAGAATTATTCAGGAGAGTTCGAATTATTCATGGATTTCTAATGAATTGTTTAAAACAGGGCTAGATTGTGTGATTAGAATATGTGTTCAGGAAGATGAAATGCCTGACATCCTCAAGGCGTGTCATGATGAACCATGCGGTGGACACTTTGCTGACAGAAGGACGGCCTATAAAATCCTTTCTTTAGGATATTATTGGCCTTCCCTTTTCAAAGATGCAAAACAATATGTCAGAAGGTGTGACAGCTGCCAAAGAGTTGGGAGACCGACTCTTTCAAATGAAATGCCATTACAACCACAGGTACTCATCGAACCCTTTGAAAAATGGGCTTTAGATTTCATTGGACCCATTAATCCACCATCTAAACAGAAGAAGTATATATTGGTATGCACTGATTATGTCACTAAATGGGTAGAAGCCAAAGCATTGCCTTCTGCCACTGAAAATTCAGTTGTTCAATTTCTTTATGAGGATATTTTTACTCGTTTTGGTGTCCCAAGAGAAATTGTGACAGATCAGGGAAGTCAATTTACATCTAACTTGATGGAGAAGCTGATGGAAGAATACAAAATCAAGCACAGAAAATCTACTCCTTACCATCCGCAAGCAAATGGCCAAGTGGAGTCTACAAACAAAGTTCTTGAGAGCATCATCACCAAAACTGTCCATCTACACAGAAGAGATTGGGCAGAAAGGCTTCCTGAAGCCTTGTGGGCCTACAGAACTACATGGAGGAATACAACAGGACATTCTCCCTATGAACTTGTTTATGGGAAAGAAGTCCTGCTCCCCATTGAGTTTCAGATCAAGACTTTCAAGATGGCAGTCCAGTTGGAGATGAATCTATCAGAAGCCCAAAAGCACAGAATGGAGCAGCTGAATGAGCTAGATGAGATCAGACAAGAAGCAATTTTAAGGACTGATCTAGTTCAACATCAAAGAGCTAAGTGGCATGACAAATACATCAAAGAGAAAAAGTTTCAAGAGGGAGATTGGGTGTTACTGTTTGATTCCAAGTTTAAAGACTTCAAAGGTAAATTTCAGACCCATTGGCTTGGGCCATATGAGATTGACAAAGTCTTTAACAATGGAGCGGTAAGAATCAAGACCATTGATGAATTTCAGACTCCTCTTATTGTGAATGGCCACCGACTGAAAATTTATCATAAGCCACTCTCAAAAGAGGAATTTGTCAAAATGTTCCAAGAGAATTCTGCAATAAGGCTGGTGGAGAAGAATCCTTCTTCCCCACCAGCCTAGCCTTTGTTTCTTTCAGTTAAAAAAAAAAAAAAAAAATTGTATAAGCCTGAAAACCAATCATAGATTGGCGGTCTTATACAGAAAATATAGAGTGAAAATCAGGGACACCTGACACTCTATATTTTCCAAAAAAAAAATCTCTCCTCTCCTTCTTTTTCCATCTTCACTCCACCTCATTTGCCATTTCACTCCATCTCCATCTCATTCACATTTTCGTTTCACTTCACTCCGCTTCACTTTCACTCCATTCCACTCATTTCATTTTCATTTCATCAATAAAAGTCCCTTTCAGGACTATTTTCACTTAGTTAGTTCTTTTCTAACTATCTTTGTTCAGCTAAGTGGGTGTTGTCCCAGTTTCCGCAGCTGGAAGCAGTTTCCGCATCCAGAAACAGTTTCCACAGCTAGAAACGATTTCCGCAACTACCACCACTCTGTTTTTCAAATTCACAGTCAAAATGTTAGTGAAATAATCATGAAAATTCAGGTGTAATTGAACAAATGCCATGAAGACATGGAGCATCTCCAAGACATCAAGGAAGAACAGTTGGTTAAAAGCTATGAGCAAGAAATGACAAAGTTTCCAAAGGTATGAGCAAAAATTTGTATCAAATAACAATTAAAGTCATGATTATGCATAGTTATCAAACCATAAAAAGTTCTACTATGTGCAATGATTCAATACGATAGCTCCATTACCCACTCCTATTCCACGATAGTACTCCACACACCATGCATTCATTTCTTAACGGTCTCATGATTGATTTTCGGGTTTAAACTCAAGTTAATTGCACTTTCATTTGCCACCTGCACTCATGAGATGTGACCAACCCCATTACGGCTCCTCTCCACCGCATTTCCCGCAACCATCCATCAAAACGTGTGATATTCCGTACGCAGCCGTTAATTCAAAAAAGATCTTGACTCCACTCCGTTCACTTACCATTTCATTAAAGATCATCCTTTTCATATACACGCATTTCAATTTGTGAACTTATTTGCGACTGCTCATCCTCTGTTCCGCCTGTAATCTGAAGCATTCCCGTTACCTGCTACCGGTTGCAGCCACTGCATTTGACCATAAACCATGCAACCGAGCTACCTTCCCTCTGCTAAATCCTCAGACGCAATTGAATCCTCAGTTGAAATTCAAAACAGAGGAAGGAATGGGAAAACTACTAAGGGCAGAGCCAGAAGGACCGAAATATTTAGAAGGTTACCCTCAAGCAAAAGATTTGCTGAAGAAAGCCAAATGGTTACGCTTCATCCAAAAGTTTAAAGGCTATAATAAAGAGGTAACCAAGGCTTTTGCACGGTTTTTCGATGGTCAAATGGTGGAGATTGGAGATTTGAAGCTCATGGTGACCGAAACAACAATAGCAGCTGCCACAGGCTTACCCCAGGAAGGTGAGCGATGGTTCAAAAACAAAAGCGTGGATGAACAGGCATGGAGAATTATGCTAAGAAACCCAGGTATGGACACCACTGTGTTTACTAAAGGAATTCCTGTTCATGCATTGAAGGAAGAATGGGCCAGTCTGCTGTTAGTTATCCAAAAATTTGTCACTTGTGAAGGACGCTTTGGTTCAATGTACATGTACCATGCTAGACTGTTGATGAATTTCTTAGAGAATCAGACTCTTAATTTGCCTTATTTCTTACTGTTGAGTTTGAAGAAGATGAGTATTACAGTCCAAAAACACATAGGCAATATAGAACCTCATCTATATCATCATGGACTTGTAAAAATTCTCATTGAGGACCAACTGAAGAAAAACAAAGATACCTGGGAACAATTCTTGATAAGAAACTACTTCCAAGAGCCATCTGAGGCCTCTGAAAGTAGTACACCAAAGACACCAAGAAAAAATAGGAGAAAAGAAAAGAATACCATATTCCAAGACTCCCCTACTACAGAAACTCAAGAAGTTGGTCAAAAAGAAGAAGAAAACAGAACTAAAGACAAGAAACAGAGAAAAGAGAAAGGCAAAAGGACCATCCAAGAAGTCTACCAATCACCTAAGCCATCCATAGAGGAGGATTATCAACCACTGTCAGAAAGATTAGTACATCTTCAAGCTGCAATAGCAAAGAAAAAGGAAAAAGGGAAACAGAGTATACAAGAAAAGAGTACTAGTCCACCATACTTAAGGAGAAGCACCAGGCTAAAAGGAAAGGGGAGTAAAACACAAATAAAACAGCCCCACTTCATCGACTTGGGTGGAGAGACACCTTAGAAACCTCCAGCTGGTATTAGTCCACCTCGTCCTCAGCCAAGCATTGAAACTAGTCCTCCACATGATGAAAGCCCTTCTCAACCAGAGCTAGAGAGCAGTCCTCCTCCTCCACAAGATTTTGAACTCAGTCCAAGAAAGACACCTGAAGTAGATACCAATCAACAAGAGGTATATGACTACTTGGAATCTTTAGAAAAATCAGCTGCAGGTTCGAGTACCACTCTACCACTAGATGCACAAGTTTAGTCCTTAAAGCAGGAGGTATTTCAATTAGAGGTCCTAAACAGGCATATCAAGCAAGAAAATGAAGCACTCAAGGAGCAGAGCAAAGTAGATAAAATTATTTATGATAACACTATGCTTCATTTGGGACTATGGCAAAAGAAAAACAAGAAACTGAAGAAAAAGTGCAAAAAGTTGAGCAGAGCATTGATCAATCTCAAATTCAGATGTCTAATAAGGAAACCCAAGATGGTGGTAGCACCAAAGAAGAAGAAAAGAGGGCTAGATGTCCTAGCAGAAGCTTCAGAACATATGGATTAGAGGGGAATGACTAAATTTTGGTTACATGAGGACATGCAACACCTTCACAGTGGGGGTATGTTGAGTCCCAAACCTGCACTTCCCTATATACCCTTTCAGCCTTCTTTTTCCATTTACTTCATCCACCAAGCTGTCAAATAATTGCATATTAGTCTAAAAAGAGCATATGAAATGGTTTCATAACTATGTTTATGACTGTTGTTTGATTTAGATTTTTGTTCAAACAGCTGCGGAAACTTGTCACTTTCCGCAGCCAGCTCAAGTTTCCGCAGCCATTTTGTTAAAGGCTATGTTACAGGTGTCCAATGGAGAAACCAGCCACATGGGCAAGCTGCAAGTGACATGTACATGGAGTGTGTCCCCTCAGTTCAGCCAAATCACTCATAAACGGTCATGGTCAACGACGGTAAAAGGAAGGGCCAAACAAGGAGTTTTGCGGTGGCACGGCTCTGTTTTGCCCATGTGAAGGTTTGCATGGCACGATCCTCAATTTCTAGAGGTATTGGCACACCTGTAGATCAACCCGTGAACTGAATCGAGCAACCACCACTCCATGGATTCAACTGTCATGATGACCATAACGCTAGATCTCAGGCCGTGGAAATTTACGTGTCTCTTGGCAGCATAAAATCTAGTATTTAGTTGCAGCATTTTCACTTATAAATAACGCGTTGGTATACGCTGGATAGTTAGATTTTCAAATGTAATTTTGAATGTTGTTATCATCCTACTGTACTGTGCTTTACTTTGTCTTATTACTGCACTTTAATATATGAGAAGACAACATTCCTGAATTCGATTTGTGACTAAGTAATTGACTGGCTGAGGTTGCAGAGGGCCCCTGTACACCAAAGCTCTGTATAGTTTCTTACTTGCTTTCATTTACTGTTTTTATAATCATTGCTTGTATATATATATTGCATTGTTTTGATGATTCATTGTTGTCCATATTTCCTTTATGTTTTTTTTCATAACTGTTAGCTGATCAGTGCTTCTCTTACAGGTTTTTTGTAGGCAGCCCGGGCAAATTTACATATTTTTGATAACTACTAACATGAGATCATCTTGTCCTTTCTGCTGATTTTCATTTACTGAGTTTAATTCCAGCATTGTCATTTCTTTCAGTTTTGTTTTGCTTATTTACTTTTCTGCCACTTAGACATCATATTACTCATATGTTTATGATTTCCTTTCTATAGCCAAGCGACTGAATTAGTGAGGAACCAGAATATTACTTGTTGTAGTATGATTTAGTTTGCTTTCCCGCAAGTTAGAGATTGAATTAGTTATGTTATTTTCAAGAATTGAAATATGAATGAGTATTTAAATCTTAGTTTCCTTTTATGCAATTTAATTTCCTGCAATTTAGATATCATATTATTCAGCATGTTTATGATTACTTCCTATAGCCGGAGCGAGTCGAAAGGTGAAGGGTCAGAATGTGGGTTGAAGTAGTGTGATTTAGTTTGCTTTGCTTTCAGTCTTTGAGTTGCTTTAAGTTCAGTTTTTATTTTCTTTTTCATACAGCAGTAAGGATACTGGGCCATTGTCACTAGTTCACTATTTTGGTACATTTATTTCCTTTTGAGAATTGATTTCATTACAGTCAATTTGAAACCTTCTTTTTGAGAACTTTTAAGTTTGGAAAATCATTGTAGAAATCACCATTACCATCCATACTTAACTTTCAATTTCGCCATCTCACACTAGGGAATCCATAGAAGATAAACCCAAAAACAAACTAAAAAACTCAAAAACGACAAAAGACTAAGAAAACGGTTATCTTGCACATACAGTGCACTTCACTTCATCAGTTTATGACTCCCGGATTGACATTTTAAATAGCAATTTTGGACACACTAAATTGACCAAACAACTTCCAAGAGAGCTAATCCTTCACTTAAATCAGAGAGACATCAGTGTGATTGCTCAAATAGCAGATCAGGAAAATACCACCATTTTCGCACAAGCCTGGAAATCTGCTATTCAGCTACACATTCCACCTCACTAGCACCAATTATGGAACAATTATACTACTGCATTGATTGAGTCACATATCCGAATAAAGGAGGGTTCAGATGAAATCATGTGGTGCCTAGCAGAAAATGGATCCTACACACCAAAGGCTGGTTATCTGGGACTGCTACAGAATAGAAAACCAGAGCGCATGCATGACTGGTGGCAAGCCATCTGGAAACTCAAATCCCCTCCCCGAACCAAACTCTTCTTTTGGTGTATTCTCAGCAACAAAGTACCCACTGGGGAATCCCTTACACACAGATCTATCCACGGACCACACTGGTGTATTCTGTGTAAACAAGCCTCCGAATCGACTGAGCACCTGTTTCTAAAATGCGAAATGACAATCAATCTTTGGAGATCTGTTGCAGCAGAGATTCGCTTTTCTGGAAGTTGGGAAGGGGATAACATCATGCAAGCCTGGAAATCTTGGCACAGTTCGCACTCGGGATCAAATTTTCTCTGCCTCCCCATGATTATTTGCTGGTCAATATGGTTGGCATGGAACAGATTGATCTTCGACGACTGTGTAATCAGATGGCAGTGCATCACAGCAAAAATTGTCTCCTCATATCTTGAGCTCCCCGAATATGCAATGTCGCATCCTCGCAGACCTCTAGCACCCGAGCTCATTGACCATTCCATCCCATGGGCTTACTTCGACAGGGCCGCTCAACAACATGGGTGTGGGGGTGGCTTTCTACTTTACCTCTCAGAACATCATTATTACAGAGTCAAGCTGGGACTGGGCGAAGGAACAAACAACTTTGCTGAACTTATCACCCTTCGCCATTTATTACATTTCTCTCTTAGCCATGATTGCAGAAATATTCAGATCTTCAGAGACTCCAAAATTATTATTAATTGGTTCAATAATATCACGATCTGCCATGCACACACACTTAGAAACATTTTGGATGAAGTGAATATATTCAAATCGCAATTTAACTCCATCATATGTCATCATATTTACAGGGAGCATAACGACAGCGCTGACAACCTTTCCAAGGAGGCCACGCTACTTCCCAAAGGACAGTGGATGATACATGAGCAGAGGGGTACTGCACAGTACCAATATTATCACAAACCATACATAGATCAGACATATCATCGGGTTGATGGAACCTAATTTTTTTATAACTGTTCTCAGTTATATATTATACTGTATATATCATAGTTTTTATTTATGAGATCACCCTGCATGGTGTATATATTCTAGATCTCACAGTTTATGAACATACATATTAGACACACTCTGGCTATCACCCTATGTGGTGATTATTTTGTCTTTTTCAGCCATTACAGGAATGGTTTTTGATGGTTTGTTGACATATTTGACAGAGACAATTGATGCATATGTTGTCAAGCATCTACTATATGTAATTTTTCAAAACTAATGAAAGATTACGATTTTTCCTTGGGAAAAAAAAGTATTAAACCCTAGGAATGTAAACCCTACGATTAATATTATAAACCCAAGGGATTATTAACCAAAGGGATTAATATTAATCTCTAGGATTAATATTATAAGCCCAAGGGATTTAAACAACATGATTAAAAACCATAATATATTATTATACCTATTAGGGATTAATATTATAAACCCAAGTGATTGATAAACCGAAGTGATTAATAAACCGAGGGGACAGATAGTATTATAAACTCAAGGGATTAATAAACCTAAGGGATTAATAATATAAACCCAAGGATAATAAACCCAATGGTATAATATTAAACCCCATGATTTATATTTAAACCTAAGTGATTATAAATCCTAGCATTAATATTATAAACCTTATTATTGATATTATAAACCTAAGAGATTATTAAACCCAAGGTATTAATATTATAAACCCAAGGGTATAATATTAAACCTTGGGATTTATATTGTAAACCCAAGGGATTAAAAACCTTAGAGTTAATATTATAAACCCTACAGTTATAAACCTTAAGATTATAAACCATAATCCCAATATTATAAACGAGAATAAATCCTAAACCCTAAACCAAACGTTATAAACCAGAGTATTAAATCCTAATTTATTCAACATTGCAATGTAATGTATCATTGTGACAATGATTGTCACACTCCTTATTGCATTATGAGGATGTTTGCCACACAATGGCATTGGACATATTTCCATACCATTTCAACATTACAATATTAAAATGTAATATTAAATAAAACACTATAAATCCTAAGAATAATATTATAATCCCTATGATTAATACTATAAAACTAACAATTATAAACCTTAATATTATAATCCCTAAACACAATATTATAAACCATAATATTACACCCTAATTTATTCAATGTCGCAATCTGGCATCAAATAAGTTGCAATGTAATGTATCAATTTGAAAATAATTGTCACACTGCTTGTTGCAATATTATGAATCGGAGAGAATAATATTAAACCCTAGGATTTGTATTATAACCCTAGGATTAATATTATAAACTTAAGAGATTAAAAACCCAATGATTAATATTATAAACCCTATGATTATAAACCTTAAGATTATAAACCATAATCCCAATATTATAAGCCAAAGTAAACCCTAAACCCTAAACTCAATATTATAAACCAAAATATTAAACCCTAATTTATTTAATTTCGTAATGTGACATTAAATAAATTGCAATGGTATGTATCATTATGACAATGATTATCCGACTACTTGTCGCATTGAAATGATGCTTGTCACACTACCATATTCAATAGATTTATGTATCATTCCAACGTCACAATATTAAACCCTAATATTAAACTAAATATTATAAACCCTAATATTAATATTATAATCCTTAGGATTAATATTATAAACCATATGATAAACCATAAACCATAGGAATAGTATTATAAATGCCAAGATTAATATTGTAAGCCCTTGCATTAATATTATAAACGTAATATTATTAACCCAATATTAAAAAACCCAATATTAAACCCTAATATTAACCACAATAACTAATATTATAATCCCTAATATTATAAACCCTTATATTAAACCTCAATTTTGTAATGTCACATTGTGACATTGAATAAATTACAATGTAATGTATCATTGCGACGATCATTGTCAGGTTGATTGTTGCATTGAAGCAATATTTGTGACAATGCGACGTTGGACACATTTTTCAACCATTCAAGCATCACGATATTAAACCCTAATATTAAACTGGATATTATAAACCCTAACATCATAAAACTAGATATTATAAACCCTAATATTAATATTATAAACTATAATATTAAACCTCATATTATAAACCCTAATGTTATAAACACAATATTATAAACCCAATATTATGACCTTAATCGTTCACCAAGATGGTTGACCATTTATGACCATAATGGTTGATCATGGTTGACGATGGTTGATAATGGTTGACCATAATTGGGGTGGCAGTGATTATTTATGATTACCACATTATGGTAAACAATGATTGTCGCATTATGACAAAGTTTGATCATGGTCAAAAAATTAAGTAATGACTATAAATGTTGACTTTGTTTGACATTGTTAACTAATGTGTTTGACTATGTTTCACTATTAGTATTAATCAATAATAATAATAGGAAATTATGTTTGATTGAAGTTGAATAGTATTGACTGTCAAACATAGTCTAACATAGCCAACCATATTAGTAAATGTGGTTGCCTAATTTTGTAATGTCGCAATGAGATGTTGGATAAGTTGCAATGTAATGTAAGATGTGACAATGATTATCAAGTTGTAACAATGGATGTCACAATGCAATGACAGATATATTTCTATGCCATTACAATATCATAACATGTTTGACTTTCAATATTAGCCAATAATATTAATAATATAATATGTTTGACCGAAGTTGAATATTATCATCAATTATTTAATCATTGACTACAAAGGTTCAAAGTATTTGACTATGTTTGACTAATGTGGTTGACAATGTTTGACTATTAATATTCATCAATAATAATAGGCGATTGTGCTTAATTGAAGTTGAAGAGTATTCACGGTCAAGCATAGTCAGTGACATTAATAAATGCGTTGACTAATTTTGCAATGTTGCATTGCAACATTGGAAGAACTACAATTGTATGTAACATTATGACAATGTTTGCCACATTATGACATTGGATAGATTTTAGCACTATTACAATGTCAAAATATCAATATTAATACTATTATTATTACTCAACTTTATTAATATTAATATTGTTATTAATAAACATTTTTAAATCTTGATAGTAACTAACCATGGTTGACGATGGTTTTCCATGTTCACCCTTTTTAAACATCACTAAACATGTTTGACTATAAATGACTATGGTTGACCATAGTTGACTATGGTTTACCACACTTGACTATAATTTCCCATGCTCACCAAGTTTAAACATCTCTATTTGTGTTTTGACTATGGTTAACAATTGTATGGCTATGTTTGACCATTGTTTGATTATATTTGATCATGATTGACCATGGTTGACCTACAGTTCCCATGGTTGAACATGTTTCACAGATTTGGCCATGGTTGACCATACTTTTATATGATTGATTTTGGTTGTCCATTTTGACAATGGTTGACCATGTTCAATCATAAAAATCCTTAGGTTGACCGTGTTCAGACACTATATCCTTTAATATTAATATTAAACTTTAATACTAACCTTAATAAACCATCAATTTATTATTATTATTATTAAAAAACAAATAAACCTTTAATATTACCCTTGATCGGGGTGAGTGCCCAAGAATGCAGGATAGATATGGTTGTCAGGGTAACTGAATGCTGGGTACAGCCCACCGCAGCCCACACGCTCATGGCGATGGGTGCGGTGGCCTCCCGCATGATAATGTACAGAGGGGCATGGAGAAGTGGCAGCCAGTGCCAGGGTAGTGACAGAGGTGGGAAGGACAAGACAGGAGGATGGATGGGATAGAGAGGGAAGGATGGGGATTATGAAGGTATGAAGGGTGACAGGGAGAGCATAGCTGCGGAGGAGAGACGGAGAACCGGCGAGGATTATCAACCCAGCGACCTGCAACAACACCTTCAAAGCGGCATCAGGTATGTTATCTGGCTCTACTCATCTTTTGCAATGTTGTCTGTGAGTTTCTATGGAGGGGGAATGAGGGATATGACCAGAGAGGGGTGCTGGGAAATAGGTGGGAGAGACCTGGGCATACTGGGAGGGAAGGGGACTGGGACTGAACCTGTAAGGGGTCGGGACCATGAGGAATCACCCGCAATTAAGCTGGCCTGCCCGATAACCAGTGAGGAAGGGGAGCAGGTAGATAAGAAGATGTGAGGGAGGGTAATTAGGAGTGGCAACGAGGAGCGGATGGTTGTAGTGGCAATCTGGTTCGAGGGGAGGGCGGACAGTACTGAAAGCTTCAAAAGTGGCGGATTGCTAATCCATAGTACGGATCATCCGTACCGAGGGTTCGAATCCCTCTCTCTCCGTTCGTCCACTCAAACTAGGCACTAGGACACTACCCCTGGGCGCAGAGCAGAGAGGCAAACACCAAAAAGGCGAAGAGGCTATTGCTTGGCAGGGGAGAGGCACTCGTAATCCTGGCAGAGGAGAGGCATTGCAGCCGTGGGCAGAGGGTCATCAGGGTAGAGATGAGTGTGGCAGGAAAGGCGAGGAGAGGGGAAGCGGCAACATTGAGGAAAGTCTGGAACTTAATGTCTGTGCTCTAATTTAAAATGTTTGTGAACAGGTTCACACAACAGGAGATATGGCAAGACCAACTCGTGGAAGAGGACGAGGTAGAAGGGGAAGGGAGATGCCTCATGTAGCTAACCCAGGCACCTCAGAGCCCAGACATGGAAGGAAGCCAATAGAAAGGCTTATTAATGAAGTGGCCACAATGTATAGGGTAGGGACAGATGCAGGTATCAGGAAGATCTTAGAAGATTGGGAGGCACAGATAAAAGAGGAGGTGGATTCAGAAGAGGAAATGGAGGCCTGGCGTGAGGTAATCCCAGACCCAGGGAATACAAGGGGGAGACTCACACAATTCAAGCAGACTTTATACTTGTATTGGCTCATGAAGAGCCTCATGGGGAAGGCAATGGAGCAGCTATCAATGGGGATGGCATTGACCCTCCAAGACATGCCAAACTACAAGAAAGACCTATAGGCCATCCAGTTCCAACTGTGCAAGCAGGACATTCACCTAGATCGTATTCAAAGGCATATCCCTTGTATTATTGAGCTGGCAGAAGCACCACGAGACTCAGTTGAAGACTCGGCCCCATTGACTCAGTCGCAGAGGATCAAAAGGAATAGTCAAGTTCCTGAATGTTTTTTTGGTTTTTAGCGAATATCATTTACTTTTATTAATGTATGCATATCATAGACAGAAACTCAAACTCTTATCATGATACAGATGTATATATAGCTTGGGTAGATCGCCTTAAAATATATTACTTTTGGATGGCATATAACAAGGATAGGTGGCCAACAGACTTGGTTTCCCATTGGGCAAGTTGAGGCCACCTATCTCATCTATGTGGTGTAAACTTGTCTTTTATAAATAGAAAACAAAAGGTCCTACCAAGCTTTACAAAAAAAAAAAAAAAAAATCTTTAATATTATTATTATTAACCTTAACATTTTTAAGTATTAAGGGGTTTTCAAAGTGCATTATATTAGATATCATTTTGGGATTCAACTGCGTTAAGTAAGTCATTCATCTATGACCATTTCCATAAGAGGTAGTCATAACTGACTAATTTCTCATGATTTTTTGAATAGTTCACTTAGCACTCATTGCATCAGGTGATGCTCACAAGGGTGAGGGATTGAAACTAGTGAAATGAATCACATAGCGTCAATCATCACTTCCGGGGCTTTCACTCGGTAACAAAGACCTCCCGAGAGGTCACCCATCCCAGATCACCTCTGGCTCAAGCGCGCTTAACTGTGGAGTTTCCCCACAATCAAGCCCACTTAGCTTGCTACCCCATTTGCAAAACCTTAGCAAGTATTGTGCCTCATGAACCATTCAAGTAGAGATCCCTTCACTCTTTTGAATTTAAATATTAAGGGGTTTTCGCAGTGCATTATATTAGATATCATTTTGGGATTCAACTGCGTTAAGTAAATCATTCATCTATGACCATTTCCATGAGAGGTAGTCGTAACTAAATAATTTCTCATGATTTTTTGAATAGTTCACTTAGCACTCATTGCATCGGGTGATGCTCACAGGGATGAAGAGGTGGGATTGAAACTAGTGAAATGAATCACATAGCGATACATTTCACTAGTTTCAATCCCACCTCTTCACCCTATGAGCATCACCTAATGTAATGAGTGCTAAGTGAACTATTCAAAAAATCATGATAAATTAGTCAGTTAGGACTACTTCTCATGGAAATGGTCATAGATGAATGACTTACTTAACGCAGTTGAATCCTAAAATGATATCTAATATAATGCACTGTGAAAACCCCTTAATACTTAAATTCAAAAGAGTGAATGGATCTCTACTTGAATGGTTCATGAGACACAATACTTGCTAAGGTTTTGAAAATGGGGTAGAAAGCTAAGTGGGCTTGATTGTGGGGAAACTGCACAGTTAAGCACGCTTGAGCCAGAGGCGATTTGGGATGGGTGACCTCTCGGGAAGTCCTGGTTACTGGGTGCAAGCCCCAGAAGTGATGATTGACGCTATGTGATTCATTTCACTGGTTTCAATCCCACCTCTTCACCCCTGTGAGCATCACCCGATGCAATGAATGCTAAGTGAACTATTCAAAAAATCATGAGAAATTAGTCAGATACGACTAACTCTCATGGAAATGGTCATAGATGAATGACTTACTTAACGCAGTTGAATCCCAAAATGATATCTAATATAATGCACTATGAAAACCCCTTAATACTTAAATTTAAAAGAGTGAAGGGATCTCTACTTGAATAGTTCATGAGGCACAATACTTGCTAAGGTTTTTCAAATGGGGTAAGAAGCTAAGTGGGCTTGATTGTGGGGAAACTCCACAGTTAAGCATGCTTGAGCCAGAGGCGATCTGGGATGGGTGACCTCTCAGGAAGTCCTGGTTACCGAGTGCAAGCCCCGGAAGTGATGATTGATGCTATGTGATTCATTTCACTAGTTTCAATCCCACCTCTTCACCCCTGTGAGCATCACCCGATGCAATGAGTGCTAAGTGAACTATTCAAGAAATCATGAGAAATTAGTCAGTTACGACTACCTCTCATGGAAATGGTCATAGATGAATGACTTACTTAACGCAGTTGAATCCCAAAATGATATCTAATATAATGCACTGCGAAAACCCCTTAATACTTAAATTCAAAAGAGTGAAGGGATCTCTACTTGAATGGTTCATGAGGCACAATACTTGCTAAGGTTTTGCAAATGGGGTAGCAAGCTAAGTGGGCTTTATTGTGGGGAAACTCCACAGTTAAGCACGCTTGAGCTAGAGGTGATCTAGGATGGGTGACCTCTTGGGAAGTCCTGG
Source organism: Pinus tabuliformis (assembly GCA_031772625.1). Lineage (NCBI taxonomy): Eukaryota > Viridiplantae > Streptophyta > Pinopsida > Pinales > Pinaceae > Pinus > Pinus tabuliformis. The sequence continues at coordinate 459,371,039 of CM062820.1, forward strand.
TTATCGAGTGCAAGCCCCGGAAGTGATGATTGAAGCTATGTGATTCATTTCACTAGTTTCAATCCCACCTCTTCACCCTTGTGAGCATCACCCGATGCAATGAGTGCTAAGTGAACTATTCAAAAAATCATGAGAAATTAGTTAGTTACGACTATCTCTCATGGATATGGTCATAGATGAATGACTTACTTAACGCAGTTGAATCCCAAAATGATAACTTAACATTTTTATTATTATTATTTATTATTATTAACTTTAATACCTTTATTATTATTATTATTATTATTATTATTAACTAATTGATATTATATTAATTATGAAATTTTAATGTTGAACTTAATTAATATTAATGTTAATTATCAAACATTAATATTAAGTTTAATATTAGTAATATTAATTGTTTGTCTGGGGTAGCTCAAATGACAGCGGTCGTGGAAATGAAGTATCACCGAACTTAATGTCTTAGGTTCAAATCTTGTGCTACCCTCCCCATAGCAGGGTGAATAATGAGCATGTAAACACGAAAATCATATAAATCTACCAAACTTACAAAAAAATATTAATAATATTAATTATTATTAAAATTTATTATTATTATTACCATAATAATAATATCATTATTATTATATAATAGTATTATTAAATTTAAATACATTGTTTCTCACATGATTATGGTCTTTACTCTATTATTATTAACTTAATCTATTATTATTAACTTATTATAATTATTGTAGCTTTAACTTATTAATATTAATTGTGTGTTTAGCCTCCAAAAAGTCAAAAAAAATCTTAATTATTTTTTCCTAATTCTTAAAAATATATTATTAATATATTTTTGACACGTTAATAATATAACTTGTCATCTTCAAATTAAAATTATCAGGATTTGAATTCTTAACCTATTGCGAAAAAAAACACACGTTTTTAAACTAATTTTAATTGATTTAAACATATATACGATTTTAATAAAATATAATAATTAATTATATAATTGGTTTTATCCCCGGTGATTAGGAATAATTAATATTATTTATCAAAATTGAATTCTCACAAATCAAATTACAAAAAATTAACATATATAAATTGTAACATACAAACAGTGTCACAGATTTGATATGCGTGTGGAATAATAGTTGGAAATCATATGTCCATGGACTAAAACCTCTATAAAACTTGGCAGCCCTATACATGAATGTGTTATTTTTTATTTGATTAATACAATGTAAAGTTGCTGAGAAATACTAAAATTTATATGTTTCTTTTAAAGTTATACAGATAAATTAGAAGATTTGAATTTCAAATCTCTTTAACACATAAGAATTCATTTTCACATCAACACTCATAGGGAGTAATTTATATGGTTTTTTAAAATTAAATTGATAAATGGAGAAATTTCTCAAATTTCTTTAATATATAAGAATTCATATTCAAACTACTGGCGAATAGGAATTGGAAATATATATGCCCTTTATAGACAACTTATACTTATGTCTGATAATTTATACATAACCTGGTTATGTCAAATAATTTAGTTGTGAATAATGTTGTGGATCATTTGAATTTAGAAGGTCAAATTAATCATATAATAATGGTTCATAGTGCTTTCAATGTTTTCATTTAAGATTATTTTTATTTATAATGATTAATTTTTTATTTTTTATTAAATTAGTTGGCTCTCATTCAAAATTGTTGGAACACCTTTTTTAGTATGAAAAAAGGTTATATATATTATGTATATATTTGGTACAGATTAAGTACGTTATAGGGAAATATAAGCTATGTTTTCTCCTATCATATAACAGATGTAAACATGACAGCATATACGGAGATACATATACAATGTCAGAAAGAGTAAAAAGCCTATCGTCAGTGTTATGAAACTAATAGTATACCTGAGCATGTAACATTGATTGATAGACAGGTTCATGTTACATACCAAGACATTTTTTAAAATTCCTATATACCCGGCATTGAGAAATGTTGAATTTGATGTGTGACGGATCCCACTGTGATGCTCAAGTACCATATTCCGCACTGTGAGAGCAGGCCCTTCTTTGATAATTCATCAGCGATCATATTCTGAGAGCGTTTGACATGGGTGATGGAGAAGTCCTTTGATGATTTCCAGATAGAGGAGATTCTATACATCCATCCGGTGAGATTGACGTTGTTTATGGAGTGATTACCGATAACATGATCTATAATGATTTTTGAGTCTCCATAGATCCGAAGGGCACCAATATTCAGGAAAGAGCAGAAAAATAGAAGTCCATATAATGCCATGGCTTCAGCTTTATTGTTTGTCCCTACACCCCCGTTCCAATATATTGCATAGTGCTGGTCCTCCAGAATATTTATGTAAACTCCACATGCACACATACCGTCCTTCGCAGCTCCATCAAAATGAGCCCTCAGATATAACAGCTGAGAAGGGGAAGACTCATTTGAAACACTTGTCAGATTCAAAAAAAAAGGGTTATCTATACAATTATGTAATGGTTGTTTGTATTCATTACACTTAAAATTAAATTTTAGTTTCTATTAATTTTTACTTCGAATTTTTGTTTCTATTAATTTTTACTCCAAATTTTTGTTTCTATTCATTGACAAATTAACCATTAAATAATTTATAAATTTCAATAAGAGTGTTTGCCTAACCAAATCGGTTCTATAGTACAAAACCTCACAAATAGCACAATCCTAAATTTTTACAACCGTGAATTTAAATGAATTTCTACAACTGCGAAATAGTTGCTCCTTCACATCAAGACTATTAGAAAAGAATATAATGGTAAATGAGATCAGATTAATCATATAATAATAATAATAAATTAATTTATAACTATAGTAAAATATGTGAAAAAAAATTTAATTAATTAATTTATAACCATAATAAAATATGGTGAAATTAATTCTAACTATATCAGATTAATTATACAATAATGGTTGACAGTGCTTTCTCATATAATAATGGTTGAAAATGCTTTCAATGTTTTTATTTAAGATAATAATAAAAAATATTCATAATAATTTATATATTATTTTTTATTTTTTATCAAATTTGTTGTTTCTCATTCAAAATTGTTGAAACATTTGGAAGATTACAAAAAAGAATCATTCAAAATTGTTGAAACGTTTAGAAGATTACAAAAAAGAATTATGGTATGTAATTATGTAATGGTTGTTTGTATTAGCTGTAGGTAAAATTAAATTTAGTTTTAATTGATTTTTGTTTAAAATTTGTGTTTCTATCCATTCACTGATTAAGCAATAAATAGTTTATAAGTTCCAATCATAGGGTTTTCCTACAAACCAAATTGATTTTATAGTGCAAACCCCCATGAATAGCACAACCGTGAATTTTTACAATTAAATTTCTAGAAAAGTGCAACTGTTGCTCCTTCCTATCAAGAATTTTACAAAATATATAATGGTAAATAAACAAAAAAATGGGCAACCCTAGTTTCAGAATATAGATTCTAGAATAGAAAGATGACATATTTCAAAATGGAGGTATGCATTTTATTTTATTACTTTTGCAAATATTATTACTTGTTGATCAAGCCAATGTGTATTGTCAAAGACTACCAACAATAAGATGAGGAATGAATGATTTGTTTTAGATTTTATATCTTAAAACTTATTGACTAATTTTGTAATGTTGCATTGCAACATTGGAAGAACTATAATTGTATGTAACATTGTGACAGTGTTTGTCACATTGTGACGTTGGATATATTTTAGCACCATTACAATGTCAAAATATCGATATTAATACTAATATTATTATTATTCAACTTTATTAATAATAATATTGCTATTAATAAACATTTTTAAATCTTGATAGGAACTAACCATGGTTGACTATGGTTTTCCATGTTCAGCGTTTTTAAACATCACTAAACATACTTGACTATGAATGACTATGTTTAACAATTGTTTGACTAAGGTTGAACACAGTTGATTATAGTTTCCCATGCTCACCAAGTTTAAACATTGCTAACGATGAACCACATTAGTTGGTTCGAAACGTCGACCCAAGCCTTACTATGTGAATAATCTGAAACATTGTTCTCTACATTATGGATCACAAAAGTCTTAGATCTAAAACTATGTTTTAACTGTGGTAAACAATTGTATGGCTATGTTTGAAAATTGTTTGACTATGGTCAATCATGATTGACCATGGTTGACCTACATTTCCCATGGTTGAACATATTTCACATATTTGGCCATAATTCACCATACTTTTCTATGACGTATTTTGGTTGTCTATTTTGACAATGGTTGACCATGTTCAATCATAGAAATCCTTAAATTAACCATGTTGAACTATGTATGTCTTTATGTACTAGACTATTCTTGAGAGCCAATCCTATTTGGTTTTTTGGCCACTTGGTTATAATATCTTCCAACAGCCAATATGTTGCATGTCGTGACACAATAATTTCTGGTGGAAAACAATAGCCACAAATATATCCAATTAAGCAGGAAAACAAAAATCGTGGCATTGTTGAATGTATTATAATTTGCAATTCTAATTCATGCTTACATTACATACATTATCATTCTATGTTTAAATATCTCTTTCAATGCATTAAAATTAATTACAGTTATTTCCGTCGCTAAAAAATATTGTACCGTGCTAATATCATGGAGCTAGCCTTGACTGAGAATGTCATTCCTCTATTACTGAATGGCTCCACTGAGATTCAACCACTGCTCCAAATAATTGACATCGGCTCTGCTACCTCATCAAGAACTACATCCTCACACTTCTACATTACTCTCTTATATGGAACACATCAACACAAGACTTTGCTACCGTCTGCACATAGTAGACAAGTTGCATCTGAAGACATCCAAGTCGGCTCAATCATTCTGCTTAAAAAATTAGCTTGCATGGTGCTTCAAAACTCTTCGTAAGGCCCAAAATTTGCTTACACCCTCTTCCATTTTTTTGTCTCTTTTCACTCTTCCTGCATCACGCAAAAAAAAAAACATAAACAAAAAAAAAAACTCATGAATTCTACATTAATTTCTTTTCCATTCATTTACACAAAGTCCATTTGAGTTGTTGAACTTGAGGTTTTGAGGCATAAAGCAGTAGTGACTAAGGACTCATCAGCACTACTACATGTGAAGGTAGGCACATTGTAATCTAGTTCTTCATCGAAACAAGAGAGCTTCCCTCTTTAGAAACTCCAATGAATATGTTCACAACTACAAATATATCATCCAAGGCGCTCAATCCCTATTGAAGGTATTGGTCAATCCAAGGTAGAGCATCTACAAATACAACATTGAAGACTTATGGCAATGCACGTGGCTCGAGAAAAGTCTTTGGATTTGAACTTATTGATCGTGACAAAGATGAGATCCACCTTTCTGCATTTGTTGGTTGAATCCCTTTATAATCTAATCAAAGTTGGGCAGTTATACATTGTTTCAAATCACACAGTTAAAGAAGAAAACCCAAACTACAACCACCTAAAGAAAAAATTGGATATTTACTTGTTTGTTGCATCCACTGCCAAGCCATGTTTGGTAGATGATCCAACCTTTCCTTATCAATGCATTCGTTTCAAAACTATTGCTAAAATCAAGTCTGCAAGCTTGAATACCAATGTATGTGGTATTGGTGTTGTTAGCTCCACCTTACCTGCCTTAACAATTTGACAAAGGGATGAAACTGAAACACTAAAAAAAATACTCACATTAAAGGACAAGTCAAGCTTTAGTATTGATGTAACACTATGGGGAGATCATTCTGACTCTATAGGAAGAAACCTTGTTGAATTTTTCTCTTCTAACAACCCACCAATCCTTGAATCAAAGGAGGACATGCATCTGAATTCAATGGAACCACCATAGGGATAGTATCCACTAGCACTCTCTTCATAAATCCAAACATTGAAGAAACTCAACAACTCCATACATGGTTTTGTGAAACAAGTTATAGCTCTTCCTCTCCATCTTTGAGTAGAAATTACGGTGTTGCTTCTAAAGAAGCCCTAGCACAAAACATGATTCATGAAATTACTTTCATGCAAGCCTCCAAGAAAGTAATATGGGTTTCATTTTGTGCAACTATGACTGCTCTTCACATGGACGACTTTTATTTTCTTGCATGTCCATTAAATTTCAATGGAAAGCAATGCATGAAAAAGTGATGCACCATTCTAACAATCTTTGGCATTGTACAAAGTGTAATGGTGACTTCCCAGAATGTGACTACCATTACAAACTTAAAATTGAGTTACATGACCACAGCAGGCACTTATAAAACGTCACATCTTTCAATGGCGCAGGAAATGAGCTCTTGGGAATCACAACAAAAGACATGTTCCTTCTTTCTATCAAACCAGTTGATCTCCAGGAAATTATTGGAAGAATTTTGAGCTGCCTTTTCCTACTTACACTTTCCATCAAAACAGACTTATTCAATGGTTTCGAGCACTTGCAAACAATATTGGTTAATTCAGAAGAAATTCAATATGAATTTGCATGCAAAGAGGTCCTCAAAGACATTCAAGAAATGTCCATTGCACAACGACCTGTTATTCATCACCTTTGAACTTTCTTCATGGTGGAAAAGACTATTCTGTAAAATATTTCCATGTTATTGTGTCACGCACTTTCTTTGATAAGACTATTTTTCAATAATTCCAAAATATATATGTTTACCCCTTCACAATTTACATCATATACATATCAACGCATGTAGGAACTTCAATTCATTTTTTTTCCTCCACCGTTTATATGTTTACAAATTGAATGTTTACTTGTTTATCTATTCATGCTATCGTTCAATGACGCTCAGGTAAAAAAACCTTGAAATTTGATTATCTTAATTTGTTTCTATCGATGTTTGATGCTACAATAATGTATATTTTGACAAGTCTCTTGTTCAATAATTCCAAAATATGTATGCTTACCCCTTCAAAATCTACATAACCTACATATCAGCATTTTTAACAATGTCAATTCATTCTTACTTCATTGTTTATATGTCTATAAATTGATTGTGTGTTCATTTAATTATTTATGTTATTGTTCAATGATGTTCAAATAAAAATACCGAAATACTAAGACTTGTAATAAATTTTGTATGCATACATAACTCATTTATGATTCTCTCTGATTTTTTTATGTCTCCAAACTAACAATAAATTATTCTACTTTCTTATATATGTCATGCAACAATCAATTTGTGGATAAAAATGCATGAAGGCATCTTCTTTATGCACAAAACAAAGATACAATAAACGCATGCCAATGACTACTTTATAAAAAACACAAAAAAAAAGTATGCCTCAACCACATCCCTCCCCATCTCAGGTGCTCTCCCAACTGTGTAAACCAATTCACCTCAACTTCATCAAAACCAATATAACACCCCCCCCCCCCAATGATGAACACCTCCGCTTCCGACAAAGGATAGATAAACTTTCTACCATGCATGTTTTCACAATATGGAAAGAATCATACCCAGGTATGAAAACAAGGCTTTTACATGGCATCCTTTCTTGCTTTCATTATGCATCATCTAGATCTACAAATCATTTTTCTCATCTAAACAACATGGACCCTAGCGAACAACCACTTGTCCTTCGAAATTTAACACAAGTTGAGGAAATTCTAATTACACGTGTGAACCCCATTCTATAATTCACTCACGCCTGTGGTGGTCAATAAAAATATAGTGACCATACAATCAGCTTCCTCAAAGACATCACTATTATTGCCAAATATTTACCTCAAATGGTTTCTAAATTGGACATCCTGATTGTGAAAAGGCATAATCCTTCTGAAAAGGCTTATGAATTCTTTGTTTGCAAATCATGTGTACTTGTGTCACTTGAATACAAACTAAATAATGATCCCTACTACAAGGATGTCAAACTCATCCCATCTGCAATTTATGATTTTCCAGATCAACCTACAAATATTTATTCTCTTCTTCATAGTGTAATCACCTCCTGTCTTTAACCCCGTCAAACCATAGTTGATTCTCCTTATGAGCTTGATGTCATGCTAACTCCATTAGATATACAACCTTATTCTTTCGTTCCAATTCTCCCAAATTCATGTGCTGAACTTGAGCACATTCATGATTATTTTCACTCGACCCATCCAAATTCAATAAGCTCGGTTGACTGGTCTGCAATATCTCTATCCCCTCTAAATGAATACAACACTAAGGGCCTCTTTGCTATGGCATTCCCCACCCTCTTTCCTACATGAATTGTCATGCTCACACAACCAAGAATTACAAAAGTTGAGACGCATGAATATGCTTTGCACCTGTTTCACTGCCATGATAACTAATTCAACTAACATCCAAGATTTTTCTACTACCTATATAACATTCTAATGCGCCACCGTAGCCAAGTATCGGTTATTGTTTGTGTGAACAAATACATTGAGAACAACTTGCCAACAATTGTTTCATATATATGGCAATGACTTCCCAGATTCAAAATTCCCGAACAAGTCATACGCTTCTGCTCAGGCCTACGAGGAACGTGCTCTTTCTGGAACAAGCAACAATGTGAACTAACTAATGTGATCATGCAAATTTGAAGCCCAACATTCTTCTTCACTCTCAGTGCAGCTGATACCAAATTGGATGACTTGCACATGATCATGCCTACTAATGTTCTCTCAAGTTCGAACAATCACTACCAATGGAGAATTCAAAACATAATTAAAAACCCACATATAACAGCCCAATATATGCATTTTAGATTTACAATTTTCCTTGAAGAAGTCCTACAAAAATGCCTCCACGCAATTGATTTTTGGTGCAAGTATTTTTTTTCTAACCATTCCTCTCTCTATTAATTTATACATTGCAAATATGTATGAACCAATTTTGACATTCATATTATATTCAAATATGAATGGAAACATAGAGGATAAGCACACATACATGGCTTCCTTTGGTTACAAGATGCACCAATTATGGACACTTTCGATTGGAACAATGAAATAGAAGTTGTCAATGCTAAGAAATATTTCGATCACTACGTAAATTCTTGGAATCCGTGCCACCCCTAACATTGCAATCATGAACTTCACCAATCAACAATTAACAACCCATGTCTTCTTGACACAACATGAATCTTCATGTCGACCGAGGCTAAATACTATGAAGATCTTGTCAACTGTGTTCAATTTCACACAAAGTGTCATGAATCTTCCTGCCTTTGCAAAAAAGACAATGTTCTTAGTTGTCGATATGGAGTACTGTGGGAGTTAAACTCCATATATTCAATGTTTATTGATGAAAAAGGTGACAAAACCTACATCCTCACTCTAAATGATGATATATTGAACATCCACAATGTCGATATACTTTCCATCTAGAGAGCAAATGTTGATTTCCAATATGTTCTATCACGCATGCAGTGTTGTGTTAATCTATATTTCAAAATACACAGCAAAAGCAGAAATAAGATCAGAAAGCTATCGCCAAATGTTATCATGTCTCTCACAAAATGTCACTCCAAAAGAACCTATTGTTACTGTCATCTAGAAACTCCTTACAGAAACCATTTCAGATAGAGACATTGGGGCATAAGAAATATGATGTATGTTACAAAAACTACCCCTCTCACTCTACAGTTGCACATTTATTTCTTTGAATGTTAATAGAATTGTTTTTAGACGCGTTTCTCATGATTCTTAAAATATCCTTTCAACAACAACCTTCATTATTACATACATGAATAGACTTATTTCATTGGAATCATTTCCCCTCCTTGAAGTTGCACGCTCTCGATCATTTTCTGCTTGTCAAAAACAAAAACAATGGAAACACATATTCCCTCTAATGATTGTACATGTCTTGCCACAATACGTCACTATCCCTTCCCCTAATGATCCTTGTTATGCCACTTTTTGTTGGAGCAAACTAATGTTATATTTCCCTTTTCTCACACTCCCCAATGGCAATGGTTCCACCGATGAGGAAATAATTGTACACTAGGAACAAAAAAAAAGGAGAATATACACCATGGCATGTTTATCGAGAAATTGAAAAGCCACAAACCCCACAGCCTAAAGATCAATCTACTCCTACTCCTACCCCTCCCGACTCCCCTCTCGGTCCCATGCAAATGAATGAATTGAAAATCCTCTCTCACCTCCACCCAGGATACAACATTGAAATTGATGACCTTAAAATAATTGGTCATCATGACTTCGATGCTAACTACAATTGATTGCATACTTCTATACCTCTCCACTTGCAAGGAACTACCATAAATCTCATTAAACTCAACCGCTCAAATATCCAAAACCAACATCATCATTTTTCAATCCCCCCCCAAATATCACACCTTCTCTCCCACCCAAAAAATAGCTTTTACCATTGTTCTCTCTCACTTTAAAAACCCTTCACCAAAACGCCCACTCAAAATGATCATATAAGGGATAGTTGGGACAGAAAAATCTAATTTAATTAGATATCTGCAACGTTCATTTATGGAAAAATTCCCAACAAGCACAAACCCCTTGCTACTACTTGCACCCACCGGCGTTGCAGATTTCAACATAAATTCCCTTACAATCCAATCTACCCTTTGCATCCCTATCCAATCAATCTCTTGAAGTATATTCAGTCCTACAACTGCAAGATAAACTTTGCTTTGCATAGCACATCCTCATTGATGAGATGAGTTTCATCGGTTTGAAAATGCTTTCCTGCATTGATGATCGCCTAAGAGAGGCATTTCCCCTTCATTGAAATGCACCATTTGGCAATCGCTCCATTATCCTTTTCGTAGATTTAGGCCAGTTACCACTTGTAAAGGAAATTCCTCTATACACTGGCACATCACGTGGCACTTCACTTTGGTGTAGCCTCAACACACTCATAACACTTTAAACTATTTTTCGTCAACAAGGTACTAACCCTCCCCAGGTTGCTTTCTGCCAAATCCTCACAAACCTCATAAATGGAACACCTACTCTTGAATATTGGAAACTCCTAATGTCAAGGACAAATTCCTCTCTTACGCATCAAAAGAAATGAGCATTTCAAGACTCCATGCACCTATATGCAACGAACAGCTCAGTTGCTTTGCATAATAAAACAATGCTAAAAAAATTGAACATGTTGGTAGCACTTTGCTCTACAGAGCAATAGAGGCAACAAACTTCTACTACAATAGAATATGAACATTTGGATGCAAAGGTACTCTTATGAAATTGACAAAAATTCATACTCACCAGCAACTTGTGGGTACATGCAGGCCTTGTTAATGGCGCACTTGGCAAAGAAGTTTCAATCTTTTATGCACCTGACTCGAAGCCCCCAGAATTTCCATCCTTCGTGGTAGTCGACTTCAACCAATTCAAAGGAGCACCATGGCACATTTCACATCCAACATATGTACCCATTTTCCCCATCACAAGGGGTGCACGCCAACAGATACCACTTCGAATGGCATGGGATTTAACAATACATAAATAATAAGGAATTATGACATTAGACAAAGAAATTGTAGACATTGGCAGCAAAGAACGACAAGGTTTAACATTCACTTCCATATCAAGAGTAAGATAATTATCATACCTTCGAATCAATCCAATATTTCCATTCTCACGCATCTCACATATGCAATAAAATCATATCTCAAGCGTAGACAACAAGAGGAATCATTGCTCACATCAAAATCTCCAAAAGAGAATACACTCTAGCCAACCATACACTCAATCTTTCATATTTACCTATGGTAAACATCACTTTCTACTTAACCAAATTTCACATACACTTGCTTACTATTACATTTAACCTCATATTATTTTCATTCTTATTTTAAAAAAATGTTCATATTTACTTTGAATTTTATATATATAATGCTTTCAACATACATGTCCACTAACAGTTACTATTTCTCTTTTTCATGACCAACAAATATGGATACGGACTACTTAAACAAGCTCTATGAATATTGCCGAGAAATTTAGCAGCAGGAACTTACCTTACAAGATATACAAACGAGGTTATATATGTGTGTGTGTGTGTGTGTGTGTGTGTGTAATGCTTTCAACATACATGTCCACTAACAGTTACTATTTCTCTTTTTCATGACCAACAGATATGGATACAGACTACTTAAACATGCTCTATGAATATTGCCGAGAAATTTAGCAGCAAGAACTTACCTTACAAGATATACAAACGAGGCTCATGCCCCCACAAGCACTGCCTCTTTATCATTTGTGTACAACTATTATCTTGCTACGGAAGATAAGGAAACCACTGAAAAAACAATCCACGACCATGAAAGAGATGCACAAAGGAAAATACAGGTTGACTGGCAAGAATGACATTCACATCTTGATACCACAATAAACATCAATTGGTGTTGTTGATGCCATGCCTCATCATGTATATATGATTAGTTACTCACTGCCAATTACATTTATATGACATCACATACTTTTATTGTACATATGTTTATTTATTCACCGTCTAATACTTTTATAGATGTAATAACAAGTTGCAAACAAGCATTCATCTCTTTTAATACAATTTCATCTTGCATGTGCCTATTTCAAAGTTCTATATCATGCTCTTCATTATTATGAAAAGTTAAAAAAATATAGATTAGTATACCAGACAACACGAACTAGAGAAAGCATGTTAGGTTTAGTCCATTCATTGGTCATTATTCTCCTTTCTTGAAGTTTCCTCCTTTTGTTGCAGGTCATAAGTTATTAGTTCCACACATAGAAACTCATATGGAAACTTCATTGTCTTCTTTTGCAGAGGTGTCTTGCAAATACGTGGAAGTAACAGCGTCAAGTTAGTTGCATGTTGCATTATACTATGCACTTGGCTCTATTTCATTACAAACACAATTTTTCTATCATGTTTCAAATTTATCAATCTTGCAACAATAAGACAATTGCATTTAGTTATCCAATTTCAACAAAAACCTTCACCAAACAACTATACAAAGATGGTTGAAATAATTGATGTTGACAGTTACGAATCCAAAAAATAATTCAATGATGATGCCACTATTAGTGATGTCTTGAACACCAATAATATTTTTAGACTTCAAGCATTTTAATACACTCTAAGCAATTGTATTTTCAATTCAATTGAATTCCTTTTCCATTTTCGTTATATGTCAACTTAATTGTGAAATGTCACAATAGACCACTTCTTGATGTGCCTCTAACAAGGTCACATAGAAGAATCATTTAAATACGAGCTAACAATTTATTTCTTGTATCATCTTCATCGAATTCATGATGTTGAAACATATTTTCATAGAATGCGTCTTCCTGCTTCAAATGGTCCTATTGTGAACAAATAAGGACTATGGGGAGACACATTTTGCATACGTTGGCTGGCCAAATGGTTGAATTTATTAATAGGAATTTGGTAAATCACAAAAAAGGGTATTTACTCTTGAATTAAAACCAAACAACAAATCCATTGCATATATTGTTCCATAATGAGTACCCTCTTAATGGGAATTACAAACCATTTTTGTACAAAAAAATAGCTCGATCAATTGTAACATGCAATGAATACTTTTCTCCTTCCTGTAAAGATCTATAAATCTATTGGCAAAAAATGAATAGTAAAATGCAAGTCCATAGAATGCATAAAGGAACAAATACTATATCCATTTGTGGATATAGCATGTTCTCTACACTTTCTCATTTGATAGCACCTAAATTTGATGTAGAATCCTTAAGACTTTACATTGTGCAGTCATTTTGCAATTTAATCATGTGCAATGAAAAAGGTGCATTACACTATCTACAAAAATATCTATCAAATGATTTCATAAAAACTCAAAAAAAGTTATGAATTGGCAAGCATACCTTATTAATATGGAAATTCCATATGAAAAGGGTGGGGTCAAAGGTGGACCATTTTGTTTGCAATGGGAAGCAATAATATTCAAATTAAACATACAAGAATGGACCTTTCTAACTAGGAGCGTTGTCAATTATTTCCCATGCAACAATTGTTCAAATCAAATGTACAATATAACGTCATTTCAAATAGATTAATAAAACACCCATTATGCATCTTTGTCAATAGATGAACATAGCAACAGAAACAATGTACATTGTCAAATAATGCCAATAGAAACAACCTCCTTGCACATGCAACATGGACCTATGTCAAAAATGTGCATAGGCGTCAACACAGAATGCACTATGGTGTAATGCCAATGAAAAAGATATAAACAATAGGATCAATGTCCATAGGATAAAACAAATTTTGTAACAAGAAACCTTAAAAAATAATGCAAACAAAAGTTACAAAATCAACAACGTTTCTTATCCAAGAGAAATCCTTTAATAGTTTATCTAGCCAAGATAGAAGACACACCTGAGAATAAATGTCCAATATGTAAAAATATGCAATTTCAAAAGAATATGGAGAGTATTGGATGGGACTTGGAACAAATATATGTAAATTTATATGAAAGCCATAGAAGTAATATGCAAGGTTTGCAAAAGAGCACTTCAAAACGGAAATTGCCACAATTTGCTACACTTGAGAACATTAGGCGAAATAAACCATTTCCAATTGAAGCCACACTTTCAAAACTTTAAGAATGCCTTGTAGCATTAAGAATTGCATTTGCAAAAATAAGATAATGAGGGAAAAAATTATCACAAATGGGTTTAACGGGATTGATTATCAATGTTCTTGTCCAAATAGACATTGTTCAAACCGCATTGCCACAATATATGAAAGACACAACAATAGTTGTTATTGCATTGAAAAGAAGACTAGAATATAAAAATGCATTTCAAACAAGAAACTTTTGGGTGCACAATGTCATGAAAGCATTAAAAGAACTATGTTCTCGGCACCTTTATCGAGCTAAAAACATATGCATAAATAGAAATTGGGATAGCTTCCTACAATCAACTGCTTCAAATTCTCCAATTGAAAATGTTTACATTAAAGAAAAAAATGAAACAAGTAGTTATTCATAAAATGAAACACCAATTGAAACATTGGTACACAGATACATAGGATCCCAATGCATCCATGATTTGCAAGACAAGCTTATTGAACTTGCTCCCACTGAAGGGCAACGCCCCCCTTGGAATTTTCAGAAACAAATATGCAGAGCAAATGAACTTCCCAACCCTTTTATTTGGAGACCCATGTGATAGTGACATTGTAAAAAGATTTCATTACCAAAAAATAGCACAATGGGAGTTAATGAACTATAGTGGTTATTTCTCTTACCACACAACTAATACATTTTTCAAAACATTGTGAATAATAATTGAAAAAGTCCCTTCATGCATTTCAATAAGAATGAGAAAAGACAAATTAAAAGGAAGAAAGTTACTCACAAAAGATGTTAAATACAAACCAAAGTTGGACAACACTCTTGAAAGTGACATTGGTTACATGCATTTCAAGCACATAAGAATTTCTCATGATTTCCTAAAAGAAATGAAGAAAAATATATTTTTAATGATACGTCAACAAGGCCCACCGACTTTCTTCATCACATTTACAATCGTTGAACATCGATGGACCCCATTGGTCAACACATTGACGAAATTACATGAAAAAAGGAAAAAAAAAAAAAAAAAACATATTGAAACAATAGAAGATTGTAACATTGGTTCTCATAGGAAAGAATCTAGTAACTTGTACTTGTTATTATAAGCATAGGATTGATGCCTTAAATCAAATGTTATCTCAAGAAAAAACATTCTTCAAAGAGAGTGGATTACTACTTTGTAACTGAATTCTAAAATAGAGGAAGTGAACATGAACATGGATTATTATGAATATAAAATGCACCAACATATGGATTCAATAGTAACTCTGACATTTAAAACTTCATTGACAATTATTTGACTTGTTGCATAAATCACCTTGATCCAGAGCTTGCAAAAATACATGAACACCACCATACAAAAATTTGTAAATTGAGAAAAAACTCAATTTGTAGATACAATTTCCCAATGCCACCCATGAGAAGCATGAAAGTTCTTGAACTAATTGGCTCGGTAGATGACACATTAAATGAAAAAGCAAAATTTTTATATATCATCTTGGAAAACAAACAACATGACATCAACAACACTTTTGATCAGTTTTTGGACAAATTGCATTTAACCGAAATTGACTACATCGTAACAATACAAAGTACATTAAAGCAACCAATGATTTTATTGGAACGATAGCCCTCTCACATTTGGAACAATAGCTTTGCAAAGAATATTTTGCAACTATGGAATGAAAATATTAATGCCTAATTTGTCCTTAATGCATATGCAATTGCATCATATTGAACTTCTTACATGACAAAAGTTGAAAAAACAATGACAGAAGCATTTAAAAGGATAAGAAGATAACATGAAAAGAGCAAACTAAATGTTATTGATATGATATGTTCATTGGGAAATGTTTATGGCTTAATCTCCAACGGATATTAGCTAAACAAGCAATTCATATAATACTTTCTCTTCTATTGAATCATAGTTCATGAGAATTCATATTTATAAACACAATACCAATGGTTGAATGCATGTTTATCCTCAAACCATCATTGTTACTAAAACAGGGGGATGACAACTCCAAAAATGTGATGTGTAATTCCATTATTGTTTATTGCAACAATCAACCTAGTGTTATTAAGCATATATGCCTTATCGAATTTGCCTCAATGTACAACAAAAATGGCACACCCATTTCAAAAAGGAAAAAAGCAAAGGTCATATGATTCATGAAATACAAAAATTGCATTAACTATGAAAATTATTGTAGGGAAAAGATTTTTCTATATGTCTTGTTTCAAAAAATTGAAAGTGCATTGAAACAAAACTTGCTATCATGAGAAGTCACTTATATCTTACATGAAAACATAATAGAAATAAATGAATCTAATTTCACATATAATATCAACCCATTATGTCATTCAAGAGATGCAAAATAGCTCCATAGATCCCATTGATACAATGAAGAAATAGAGAATTGTTGAACACCTTAACGAAAAATATGATTTGGAAATAGACTTGCAGCGTTCCAATCACCATGAAATAAAAATACAATTAAATATCAGATTCCATTTGTTAGAGCATCCATTCCTGCTAGAAAATGCTTAATATCGCAGATTAAGAAGAATGCTCAATAGAGAAAAACAAGCAATTATCAAATACATTGCAATGAAAAAGTGTATGAACATGGACAAACCACTATATTTATTCCTGACTAGAGGAGCCAGAACTAGGAAAACATTCGCAACAAAATTAATATTCCAAATTCTCATGCGACTTTATGATGCACATCATTTAATAGATCATTTGAAACCAAAGGGGTTGATACTAGCATACGCAGGCAAAGCTACATATAATGCAGGTGGTACAATGGTCCACTCTATATTGCTTATGCTTTTTAACAAGTTTTTCCCCACACTGTTTAGCAATGAAACATTGGATGCACTCGAAAAACGTTACCAAGAATTGAGACTAGTTTTAATTGATGAGGTTTCCTTGCTCGGAAGTTGTTTCTTGTTTTGCATTTTGATGATTAATTCATAAACATAAAACATGTCCAAAAAAAATATTTTGGAAATGTTAATATCATATTTTGTGGTGATCTCTATCAAGAACAACATATACAAGATTCCCTGATATTTGAACAACCTATTCCCAAACAACCAGTCCCATATGACTTCTAGAAAGAAAATATAAAGTGATATGAATTTCATATTACAATGCACCATATAGACAAGAAATACATCTCAATATTGAATAGAATGTGAACAAACACTCAAATAGAAGATGATTTGGCATATTTGAACAGAAATTGTGTTAGACTTGCACCTATTGACCTTGCTTTCCCCTATATTTTTTTTTTAAATAAAGATGTCGCTTTGCACAATAAAAAAATGGTGTCAATTGCTCCTGGTGACGAAATTTTCATCAATGCAATCAATCAAGAAGAAGAAAACCATGGGGATCTCCCTTCCCATTTACATACATCAACATTTCCTTCACAAATAGTTGTAAAATTAAATATGTTAATTGAGACCTATGTTGGAAATTACGATTCACAAGATGGCCTTATTAATGGAGTAGATGGAATCATTAAAACCTATAAAAAAACAAATGAAATTTATGCCATATGGATCAAGTTCTTCGATGCAAACACGGGGCATTTCCAAGCAAGAAAAGTTGGCTCACTTATATGATGAAGGGATTTTCCAAGATTGGATACCCATATTGCAAATAGAAAAACCAATAATAGCACTAGCAAAAACGGGATATATCAAAATACGAAAACAATTTCCTATTCAATTGGCATGTGCACGCACAATCCATAGATCAAAAGGCCTCGCACTAGACAACCTTGCATTTGATCCTAATGGAACACAGATTCATGGATTAGTCTATATAGATTTGTCTCATGTCAAGAACACACAATCCTTGTTCCTATTAAAACCTCTAAACAAAGAAAACTTGAAAGTTAAGTAGAAAATAGTAGATGAAATGGATTGCCTATGATAGATTGCAAAATGGGAACTAGATTACAAGTATCAATCTTTGCATAGACATCCATGCACATCAATTCTCTCTCTAAACACTCACAACCTAGGAACCTATATCGACGATGTGCTCGAATGATTATGATATAATGGAAGCTTGGGACATTCTGTATTTATAGGAGACACATTTGAAACAAGACATGTTGCAAAAAAAATTCAAAACCTTCAATTGCATATCAAGCCATAACAAATATGGATTACTCATATGTTTCAAAGAAAACATAAAAATTGTTGAACATATGTAGTTTCAAGAACATAATGTACAAGCACTGACGAAAAATATCGTTCTACATGGAATTCATATTGCAATTGTTAATATTTATGCACACCCTATTCCATATTGCTCAATACACTAGATATTCTTGAAAAAAAAATTGCAATATATCTATTATTAAACAAATACTCATCATAGGATATTTTAATATAAACATGTGTCAAAGTAACAATAGAACAAAGACATTAAAAGACTATATGCATAGCCACAACCTCCATTTCCTTCTAGATACAAATGCATATGTGCACGCATCGCTTATTGATCATGTATGGTATAACATACCAAACAACTACAATATTTACAAGCTAGATACATATTGGTCATACCATGACACAATCTATCTCATAAGGAACCATATATATGAAAATGAATCATAAAACATATCGAACTCTTTTCATATTTACAATTAATATCATTTTTTCCCTTTTTGTTGCCATTGAAACTTAATTATTTATTAGTGTTATTTTGCAACCATCCATTGCATCTATATTCAAAGAAGCTCTTAATGTAATCTCCTTTCTATTGTAGAGCTGAAATGGATCAAATCTACAACAATCAAAAACCCATAAGGCAAGTATTTAAAAATATTGTTTCTACTTCTCTTTGATCCCTTCCTTTCATATATATACATATGTTGTTAATAACATAATAAAAAAAGTCACTCTATTCCCAATTGAACATATCCATTCACCAGAAAAAATATGAAATTGGTTTCCATGTCTCCATTGTCACTACTTACATTTTATGCTCTTTATCATTTGTAATGCAACAAATACCTTGGAGCCTTGAGCAACAAATTAATACAACATCAGAACAAGAAAAACAACTAAAAAAAGAAGCAACAAGGCAAGTCAATCCATGCCCATCACTTATTTGCATCTGTCACATCTATAATATACACATCAACATTGTTTCCTTGTAATTGACTCTAATTTTCTTAATCTGTGCACAACCCAAATGCATCATCAACCATTCCAATATCAATTGAAGAATTGAACATCCGCAAAACTCGAAAATTGTTCCATGGCAATGTCAAGGTTGTCTACAACACATTTATGGACAAAGCACAAAAAACTCGTCAAATATTGTGTGCAGATATGATCGATCAGTAGGGATTGATGACACTCACATTGGTTGTTCCAAATGACCTCAACGAAAAACACAATCAAAATATCTTTCCAAGAAAGAAATTGCAATGAAAATTTTCTAGATTCTACCAAAAACAAACTATGACTATGGTGATTGTGATTGTATTATGTTGTTCGACAACACAAGCATTGTAGAAAACATCAACCCAGTTTATACAGGATACAAATTTGTTCCCAATGCACCAATAAAACAATTGGAAGAAAGCATGGAAAAATTCCCAATAAGAACAGATGTAACTTGTAATAGAAGCTCAAAAAGTCATAATGCAATATACATTGCAAATTGGAGATGAAATTTTTGAGGATGATAAGGCATCGGTAACATGCTCACCCTTGCACCATTCACCCATCACCCATATGAATTTCAATTTATTTTCTATATGCAATGAGAAAAATTACATTTTTTTCCTTTATGTCACAGCTACAACTATTTGAAAAATTTGCACCTATCTACAATGAAATGGAACAGAAATTCCAAAATGGAGATATGTTGATTATGCTCTTCAAAAACATAACAAAAAGAAAAGACCTCAAGGAAAAAACATTTTGTACAACAAAAACCACATTCATCACACTTTTGAACGCTAAAATAAAATAAAATCTCAAAAAAATAATTGAAAGACAAATCCAGGTAAGTACATATCCAATAATCAACTTATTTTTCATCATAAAGCTACTTATTTTTAATTACACATCTGTTGACAAACTTCCTTTCTAACATGTGCAAGGAACACATGTGGTTGCAAATGCATACTCTACGTTGTTTGAACTTATCTGTTCACTCTGTAGTTTCCCAATGTCATCATCTGCAATGATAGAATATATGTTAATATTTTACGTTAAATGAAAACAAAAAACCCCTTTTCTCTTTCTACATTGCATCAATTGCATTATATGAACTCCTGATAACAGCACATTGTGATGTTGCCTTAGAAGCAACCTAGTTCTAAAGCAGCTACTTCCTGCATTAGCTCAAATTTCTTACCAAGAATATTCATAGAAAAAATAGCAATAATTTATATGTTACGCAATCTCTAAATTCATGGTATTTTCACTCTAAAAGGAAACAATGAGATTCTAGATGCCGACAGCAGCAACAAGCAAAAAAAGCCAGGTCGGGGTTCAAATTTTCCCAACATCACGTTGTTCAGCCCAGGATTTGCGCAAATCTGGGCAACAGTTAGCTACTTTTCCTAGAAATTGTGCAAATCTCCTAGGCAGCAAGCCCAGCTCCCAGCCAGAAATGCGCATTTTTCTCTAGCAGTCGAGTAGTCTCTTGCATGTGTAGCTGAGTTGACCGGTTCCCTCCAGGACTAAGCAAAACAAACTTGCATGCATGGGCTGCTTCTCCCAAGGCAGCATGCAAAGGCATCCCTTGTTTCAAGGATCTATGTTTAACAGTTGGAGGATGCATGCAAGGAGAAATTCTGAAGCCTCTCACCAAGTGTCGCTTCCCCTAGATTCGTGGCATGCACATCACGACCTCGATGTTATCAAAACTCATCAGTCGGATGCTGCAGAGCTCATTCCTCACTTAAACCTTGCAGCTCTGACATCCCACATCACATCTAGGAGCAGTCGGCACATTCAGCTCACCTGTTTTGGGGTAAGCCCACTTCCCATGCCTTGTGCTACATTTCTGTCGCTTTTTGTGTTTCCACTTGTGGGAGTAGTGTTTGCTTGATTTCTGTGAACGCTTGCTGTTGTTTACATATATACTAACTTGTCCTAGCTCGGTTTCAGTTTTCGTTGCTATCTCACCGCTGTCGCATGCATGAAACTGTTTTGCACAGACATTCGCCCAACCAACGAACTGCCTCACCCACATGCATGTTGATATGTTTGTTGAATCTTTCATTCATTTTTTGCATGCACTATTAATCGCTTATTCTATCACTTAGTGTCACAATGCATTCACTAATTTACTTGCTTCGAGTTTTCTGTCGGCGAGTCAGGCCAACCTTAGCCCTGACTCTACCTTCACCAAGGCTGGATTGCGCAATCTAGGGAAGGAAGGCTCACCTTCCTCTCTATATTTGCGCATTCTTTCCCAGCATTGGCCTCTAGGACTATGTTGTGCATTTCTGGAGGACAGTGGCTGCTTGGCCTAAGAAATTCCGCAAAGTCGTCCCTAGGCCAGCAGTCCTTCCTAGCTGGAATTGTGCATTGCGCAATCCCAGTAGTCAACAACCGGACTGGACTCTGCATTGCACAGTTCCAACAATAAGTTAGTCTCCCAGCAACCCAGACTATGCCTTGTGCAGTCTTGGCAATCGCTCTTCTAACCTCCCAATTGAAATTGCGCAACATTAATGATCATTCACCCAAGTATGTTGGAAGTCAGTTCTCATGTTCATTTTGGTTTTCGACTGATAGATTGCTTGCCATGAGTGTTTCCATGTCTCCAGGTATCGCAGGTGTTCATATGCCTCTCAGCAGTCTAGGTACAATGGTTTCCAGGAGAGCAGAAACGAAGACACCGTTCAAAGCACACTTGGGGATGCAGTCGATCAAGTGTCTATGGACTTGCCTACCCATGAAGACATCAAGTTGTTCGTAGAAAAGGACATCAAGATATGACAGCAGCAACATCACAGCAAGCAGCATCATGAACAGCAGTTGAAGACAACATACCAAATGCAATGAATGCAAGAGGAGGGTTGTTGACAACACGAAGGCGGAACAAGGTTGCAAGCTCAAGTAGGTCCATTGATGATGAAAGCAACTTTGGAGACTCTGGCTATGGAGTGACGGTGTGACATGAAGATCGTGGAAAGGCAAAAGATGTAACAAAGAAGGAGTTGCATGTGCTGAAGCAGCAACGCAGGAAGAACATGAAGCTGTGCAGACTGACGAATGAGTTGCAGCAGGATCAAGAACAGCAGTGGGCGCAACGTGTGTTGAGATTGCAACAAGATGATGGAGCTCAGTGAAAAGATTCACCTTCACTAAGTGGGCCCGCAGGCTATTTTTGGCGCAAGTCTATTTTTAGACTATGTCTATTTTTAGACATATGGATCATGTCTATGGATTGCGGGTTGTTGTTTATGGATGATTGATCAAGTTGGGGAAAAATAGATGGACTTCTATTTTTGATGAAAGTGTGAGTGATCACAGTGTGAGTGATCAAAGTCTATTTTTAGACTGGCTGTCAAAAATAGAAAAGTCAAATATTATTATCTCAATAATATTTGGACTATAAACTTAATCTTATTCTCTTTGAGCACTTCAGTTTGAGCTACAGAGGTGGCACATGCAGCTGTCAGAATGAAATACGCTTTTCTTATGAGTCAGTCGAGTTGTTGCATGCATGACTTCAGTTAGAACTCAATCAGTTGAGTTTGGTGGAGTTGATTGTGGAGTTGATGGAGTTGTGTTCAGTTTAGCTTTGTGATGAGCCCCAAAAATGTACAATTATTTGGGCTCATTCAACCTCCTAATTTGACTTAATCCACCATTCTCATTGGTTTATTGCATGTTTTTGATTATTTTTATGTTAATAGAGTGAATTTGGTTAGTCGTTATGCCAACAAGTCTAATGGGTGCTTTGTGTAGCCTTTTTGGTCCACTTGGAGACAAAATTGAAGGTCTTAATGAGCACTTGGCAGCCAAATTCGTGGGAGAACAAGCTAGAGGATTTGTAGGAAGGTGTCCCCCTCATTTATGGGCCCTTACCTCGAATTCTCCACCATCAGCTCGGAGTTCAAAGGCCACCAAATCAATGAGCACAAGGGCAGCCAAGCAAGTCAAGTAGGACTACTGTTAACTACAAGTCTTGGGCAGCCAAGTCCCTAATTTAGGAGGATTGTTGGGTCCTCAAATTGTATAAATAAGAAGGCTTAGGGCCTCATTTTGGTTAGCCAGTTAGTCATTTTGTTAGCCAATGGATGTTAGCTAGTTAGATAGTCATTTCGTAGTCTTGTTGTAGCTAGTTTGTAGTTCGATTTTTATGCAATAGATTAGCTTTGCTTTCAGCTCATTCTCAAGCTCTCCTTGTGGACAGTTTTGATGTAACTCTTCATTCTTGATCAATAAAGATGAATCCAGCTTTGCACCAGCTCTAAATCTCTCTTAGGAGGCTGTAGCTCTTGGGGTTGGGCCCATCTCAAGCGCCCAGGACCTCCTTTGTTTACTATCATGTGTCTTTGCTGTGTTCTTAAGATAAAATCTGCTCTTTAAATTTAGATATTTCTTTGTTACTTAGATTTCTTTTGATGGTTAAAGTAGCCTTTTTTTTTCAGAATAGAGTGTTTGGATTTAGTCATGCATTTATATTTCTTTGATAATGGTCTGTTCACATGCTGTACGTGATTCTTGTCATGAATAAAGTTGTTGTTCACTGATTTCATTAAACTGTTAGATAGATCATCTGATATTTTTCTTGTATGCAAGACGTAGTTGGTTTGATCAGGAAAACACTATGCAGGGCACCTTCATCACCTCCTCGTTCATCTGAGCCTCGTCCAGATCAGCTCCTCCATCACCAAGTCTGTTTCCTCATCTCCCATCTACTCTTTTGCCAAGTAACCCTACCTTCTTGCTTTTCCATTGCCTAAACCTTCTTTGATGCAAGCTAGACTTCCACACCCTCTCATCAACTCTATCCATCAGTCCTTGGGTCATTTCAAGCCCCTACCCTGCCTCCCTATCCATTCATGCACCTTACCTCACTCACCCATGCTCCGAAATTCCATTACAGAACATCCTGTAGAAATCCCAGAACATCCTGTAGAAACCCCTGCAGACTTCTTGTAGAAGCCCATAACCTCGGTTGCATAGCATCCTGACTTTGTGAAACTCTCTGAAAGGATGATAGGGATCCCTTAGACCCTCTCCGAGTCTTCCCAACCTTTTCCAAGCATTTCTCCTCCTTGATCCACCCCTGCACATTGAAAAGCCAGTTAAAAGCACATGCATGATAATTCTAATAACTTAATCAAAAATACAAAAAGATGTTTTCTTCAGATAGTGATAACTTAGACACATGCATTTTACCTTCCTAGAAGTAATGGCATCTCTTCTCATAGTTTGCATTCTCATTTTTGCATCAGTAGGACTAGTTGGTAGAATTAGGGTTTGCTAGGGTTTGTATTTCTTTTTGGCTTTCAGTTTCTTTCCGCAAGTAGATTAGCTTCCTTTGAGTTAGCTTTCGTCCATCAGTTAAAAAGCTTCTTCTAAGAGCTCATAGAAGTTGGCTTGAGCCCCTAGCGGACTTGTGCCAGCTGACCAAGTGACAGCTGCGACAAGAGCTAGTACTTGTGCATACAGCACAGTCGCTTCCAAGTTTGTTACGAACTACCGGGTTGATAAAATTAAAGAAGGGAGCTCCAGGGGTTGTAGCATTATTGCTACAATACTGGGGCCCACCATCTTTTTGGCACCATTGCCGGGGAAGCGTCAGAGTATTGGTGATTGTCGCTTTTCTTCTATTTTCCACTACAATCTTCTGCTAAGTAGTTTATTTCATTTCCATTATGCAATTTCGTTTATGCAAAAGTAGATTAGCATTTCCCGCTTTCATAGATTAGCATTTCAATTCCGCAATTTCATTTCTGCAAGCGTAAATTAGCATTTCAATTCCGCAACCGTAGACTAGCATTTCATTCTTGCAATTTCATTTGAGCAAAATAGATTACTCCTTTCCTGCTTTCATTTCAATTCCGCATTTTCATTTTCGCAAGATAGTTAGTTGCAGTTCAATCTATTTCATTTTTGCAGGTAGAAGTAGAAAAAAAAAAAACAAAAATCAACCAAAAAGATTTCATTTCATGCTTTGTAGGAGTAGAGATAAGTTAGAAAAATGATTGCACAACACCCCCACTACTTCACACAGCCAAGATTCTCTCTTCTTCGATGGCTGTGATTGAAGAACCCCTGGGTGGACATCAAGGCATATTTAAAGAACCTCTAGGGGAGAAGAAGAAGAAAACATTCCTCTAAGCGAATGGCTACAAGCAGAAATGTTGGGAGCAACATCTTGTCCAAAGATGAATTTGAAAATCAGATCAAAGATTTCAAGAGTGATATGAGGCAGTTTCTCGCCATGCAACTGGATACCTTGCGGATCCAACAGAAGCAAGAGGAAGCCAAGAGGGCTTTGGTCATTTTTTGTCCCAGGTGCACTAGAAAGCATCCTAGGAACGAATGTCCATTGTACTCCATAGAAGTGTGTTTTGTCTGTGAAGAATACCATCCTACAGATCAGTGCCCTTCCTTACCCAGATTCAAAGCTGCATATCAGAGAGCCAAAGGAGCCACTGAATCACTCTATTACATGAACCAAAGTTGGCCGCATGGACCTAGATCTTACCAGCAGGAACTGCAAGGGACACCCGAGACCTATTATGACCCCTATCAAGACACTTTCATGCCTTCTTGGGGTCCCCCTGCTCATCCTTCCTGGTTCACACCTCCTCCTTGTTCCTTCACAGATCCATATTATGCCCAACTAGCTGCTCATTCGTTTCACTCTTATGCTCAGCCGCAGCCTCAGTGGAATGCACCTCATCAGGGGTGGAGACCCCAGTACAACACTCCTCCCACTTCGTTTCCTCCACCACCTGCTCATCCACAACCATCGCCTCCTCCTCCACCAAGGCAACCCCAAATGCCTACCCAACCACAATGCCATCCATCTCCATCTCAATTTCACACCTCCACTCAACTACCCGTACCACCATTTCCAAAACCATACCATGGAGCAGCTCAACCCAATTGCAAAGCTGAGGCACAACATGTGCAAATGACTCCTCTTGAGCTCAATGATGTTCACCAAAGCTCAGGAAGAGTGTTGCAAAACAGATATTATATTGACAACATTGAAGGACCAAAGGAAAAAGAAGATTCCAAAGAGGAGATCAAAGAACCATGGGCTGAACTTGATGAAGAGAAGAGATTAGAATCAGAGATCGAGAGACTTCCCTCATGGTTACCATCAAATCCTCCATGTGCTCAAGAGAAAGATCAGCAAAAAGAGGAAGATGAGAAGGTCATGATAGAAGGTGACATGAAGAATGATCCAGATCAGCAAAAGGACCAAGGATATCAAAGCTATATTGAGATATGGTTTCAGAAGGTCACTAAGTTACAGCAGTACTCTCTTCTTCAGCTTTGTTTGATCCCTTCAACGCCAGATCATTTGGTCTCTGAGATCTGGATACTTGTCCAAGCATGCATTTCGAGCCTTCACATCATTTTTTCTCTAATCTCGATGTGCACATGGCTCCATTGGAAGTATTCTTATACTTGAAAATGATTTTGTTTTTCAAGTAGGGTAGGGTAGAAAAAAAAAAGAAAATAAGAGAAAAATAAATGAAAATAAGAGAAAAATAAAAATCTAAGGTGAAAACCTCCTTGGAGGCGCCTTAGATTGGCTCATTGATTGAAAACCTCCATGAGGCGGTCAATGGGTTGGAAAGAAGAGAAAATAAAAAGGAAATAAGATCTTTGGGTGAAAACCTCCCTTGGAGGCGCCCAAGGCAGGCAATTAGGGTGAAAACCTCCATGAGGCGCCCTAGTTGTTTTTCAAAAAAAAAAAAGAGAAAAAGAAAAATAAAAATAAAACTAATTTCCATTGGCTAATTGCAGGTTGCAAGAAGGACGTTTCATGACAGGAGGAGCACTCAAATCAAGGTTAAAGGAATTTTTCTTGTGCCTTCTACAGGAAGCTCTGTATTTCTACAGGAAACATCCTGTAGAACCTTTGGACGAGCCAAATCCAATTTCAAAAGTGAATCTAAGGGTGGGAATC
This sequence comes from Pinus tabuliformis, assembly GCA_031772625.1. Lineage (NCBI taxonomy): Eukaryota > Viridiplantae > Streptophyta > Pinopsida > Pinales > Pinaceae > Pinus > Pinus tabuliformis. The sequence continues at coordinate 459,398,780 of CM062820.1, forward strand.
TATTGATTAGGCCTACAAGCACTTGTGTGTCCATCCCTTGCCTTTATCCATCATTTTTTCCACCTCCTTGTGCTTCTCATTGTGCTTCTACAGGAACTTCCTGTAGAAATTGTGGGAAACTAGACATGGATTTCAAAAAGTGGTTTGGTGAACATGGTAGCTTCCTCAAGGGTTCGGAAGTCCTCATGCAATCTTCCAACTCCTCCTCCATCATCTCCATACCTGCATCACAGCCCAAGCTTAGTTTTCCCTTCCATGCAAACACATGCAAAGTGCCTTGAAGCAAAAATCCATAGAACAAAATTTGTTTTTGCCATAACTTGAAAACCATGCATCCATTTGACAAACCGTTTTATGGGGATTGTACAAGGGTGATGGCAACATGCTTGAGCAATTTCAGCCAATTCCGGTGCACGGTTTCCAAGAAATCAGCCTCCATCACCATCAGCCATTTTTGCGTTTTCTCCATATCCGTGCATCCATTTTAAAACCTGTTTCATGGGAAGATGCACATGGGTGATAGTAGCCTACCCAAGCAGTTTCAGCCGATTCCGATGCACGGCTTCTAAGAAATCGAGCTCTAAAATATTCAACCATTTTCCACTTTTCTCGAAATTCGTACATCCATTGATCACGATTTTGCTATGGGAGATGCATAATGATGATAGGAACATGCTCACCGAGTTTCAGATCAATCCGGTTTATCGTTTGAGAGCAATGGCGAAAACAAGTTCTGGTTTTGTGACCATGCAGCAGCAGCAGCTTGAAGGTGCAGATCTGAACGTGGAAACAATTGCATGCAGCTCAGATCCGGCCAGAGGACACCTGCATAAGGAAAAAATAATCAAAGATTAGCAGCCAAGCCACATGCAATCAGAAAAACCAATGCATGCAGCAATGACAGGCCACAGCAACTCACGGCAGCCATTCAACTTCGAGGTATGTGACTGAAACTCATTCTTCTATTACATAAATTTAATTTAAAAACTACACGAATTAATGGAATGGTGGGATTAAATCACGAATTATCAAGGTTAAGCTGATTGTCTTCTCTAGAACTCAGCCGGCAGTCACGCAGTACATGTGGACAGGTGACTCACGTGAAAATTAAAAAAAAAACAGTTAGTGTCAGCTGCTTGAACTCCAGTGCAGCGGATCAAGAAGAAAGCATACAGTTAATAAGTAGAACATGCAGTTCATGATACCACTGCAGTTCATGGGCCAGCACACGTCTTTGCCGCCTCACTCCACCAAAAATCACGCAGAAATTAATGAGCGCTCAGCTGAAATTCATGGACTGTTATTCAACTTGCACTTGCAACCTGTTCAACTGAAGATGCATCCTCTTCTCCCACAATCAGTTAACCTACCATCCTTCGCTGATTTTTTTGGCCTGTTCAAAATTCTCCCGCTCATCCAGTTTGAAGCTTGAAGAAAGCCTATTGTTTAGTTGAAGTCAAGGTTGTTGCAAAACAACTACAGCCCAGGAACAAATGGATTGCTTCTCCGCGGCAGAGTTTGGACAGACTAAACAGGGATAGAGCGCGAAGTCTTGAGCACAAGAAGCACTTGAATGAAAGCAAGGAAAAGAGCTCGAGATTACGAATTTTTTCCAGATAGTACATTATTTTCTGACTTGAAATGTTCTGCTTCTTCATTGGTGAGTCTTCACCAGGGAATTGATTATGGGACAGAGCTGTATATTTTGAAGTGATTCAGTTGATACATACCATTCAAAGTTATCCAAAACAGTAGAGGGAAAAATGACCAGTGAAGTTCTTAGTTATAGATAGGCTTGCATTGAAGAATATTGATGAAAGTTTATCCTTCTTGGAGAAAGCCCTTGCTTCATTGAACGATATGGAAATCAAAGAGTAAGAATACCTTTGGTAGGTTCTTTCATCTCTTAGGAGTTGTATGAGATTTTCTTCAAAATAATTTGAATTTATCCTAGACCAATATGGAACATGGGGAGAATTAATTGTTGAGGAAAGATGCCATCTCTGCAATGTGATCATGAATTCAAAACAGAGCAGTAGAATGTTGATAACGGAAATGAATTCAGCAGTGTCTATAGTTCTTATTTTCCTTGAAACACATGCAGAGCCATAAATGAAACAATTGACTACCAATTTTGTATCTGAGCCTGTAAGATCTTTTCTCAGTTGAAAATGATTGCAAGGTCCTGTGCGCTGCAGTGAAAAATGAACGGATGGACTCAAACAAGGTGTAGCTGTCAGTCGAAAAGTTATGAAGATTGGTACCTGTCTTTGGTGGCAGATGGCTTGGTCTATCATATTCTAAGGGGACATTATCAGAGAGCTACCTTACTGATTGAGAGGTAATACGGTTGTCTGTGGTCATGCTATTCAGCCCAAGCATCAAGTTTTGGTGCCAGGGCAAAGGAAAATAGGAGCTACAATGAGAATGCTTATAAGGGTTGGCTCGAAAATTGGTGGAGAGTCATTTCTGAGGTGGAAGCAACAATAGGGACTGTTGCCATTGCTCAAGTTATAAGCAAGGATTTGAACTTTGTTCATCATCTAATTGACACGAATAACTGGAAAGAGGTTAGGGCCGTCTTTGTTCTTTTGGCAGTCGCAAAGGAGAGGCAGGTGGACGATATGCGATTCTTTGAGGACTCAAAGCCGTTGATAGAATGGATGAGGGGAGGATATACAATAACCAGAACCTACTGCTTCCAGATGCAATAAGGATGGATAATGACAGCAGTTCCTCACATATCTACAGAGAGTAAAACACTGAAGCTAACAAGTCTTGCAAATAGGGCCAAGGAATTACAGTATGGGCTGATTGCAGCAAGATGAGGTTTTATCGTTCCCCACTTAACAGATTCTTGAGTAGTTTTGATTGTGGCTATGTGCTCTATCCCGAAATGGTTTGTGCTTTACCCCGGGATGGGATATTACAGGCTTGAGTCTAGGATAGCCACAGCCAAGCTGAAAGGAAAATCACCCACAGCCGAGCAGTATATAGTGGTGCTGTATGTTTCTACAGGAAGCCAGAACTCAGCTACAGGACTGTTTCTACAGGAAGACAGAGAACTCTTTCTACAGGAAGCCAGCGAATTGTTTCTACAGGAAGTTTGAAAAGAGGGAAGCCAAAGGAGAAATCGGCCGAGATTTTAGCCAAGGAGGCCACCAGGGCCATCAAAGATGAGGAGAGAGATTGGTTGCTCAGAGGATGAGCAACACTTTCAGTAGGGGGGTGATGATGAGCCCCAAAAATGTACAATTATTTGGGCTCATTCAACCTCCTAATTTGACTTAATCCACCATTCTCATTGGTTTATTGCATGTTTTTGATTATTTTTATGTTAATAGAGTGAATTTGGTTAGTCATTATGCCAACAAGTCTAATGGGCGCTTTGTGTAGCCTTTTTGGTCCACTTGGAGACAAAATTGAAGGTCTTAATGAGCACTTGGCAGCCAAATTCGTGGGAGAACAAGCTAGAGGATTTGTAGGAAGGTGTCCCCCTCATTTATGGGCCCTTACCTCGAATTCTCCACCATCAGCTCGGAGTTCAAAGGCCACCAAATCAATGAGCACAAGGGCAGCCAAGCAAGTCAAGTAGGACTGCTGTTAACTACAAGTCTTGGGCAGCCAAGTCCCTAATTTAGGAGGACTGTTGGGTCCTCAAATTGTATAAATAAGAAGGCTTAGGGCCTCATTTTGGTTAGCCAGTTAGTCATTTTGTTAGCCAGTGGATGTTAGCTAGTTAGATAGTCATTTCGTAGTCTTGTTGTAGCTAGTTTGTAGTTCGATTTTTATGCAATAGATTAGCTTTGCTTTCAGCTCATTCTCAAGCTCTCCTTGTGGACAGTTTTGATGTAACTCTTCATTCTTGATCAATAAAGATGAATCCAGCTTTGCACCAGCTCTAAATCTCTCTTAGGAGGCTGTAGCTCTTGGGGTTGGGCCCATCTCAAGCGCCCAGGACCTCCTTTGTTTACTATCATGTGTCTTTGTTGTGTTCTTAAAATAAAATCTGCTCTTTAAATTTAGATATTTCTTTGTTACTTAGATTTCTTTTGATGGTTAAAGTAGCCTTTTTTGTTCAGAATAGAGTGTTTGGATTTAGTCATGCGTTTATATCTCTTTGATAATGGTCTGTTCACATGCTGTACGTGATTCTTGTCATGAATAAAGTTGCTGTTCACTGATTTCATTAAACTGTTAGATAGATCATCTGATATTTTTCTTGTATGCAAGACGTAGTTGGTTTGATCAGGAAAACACTATGCAGGGAACCTTCATCACCTCCTCGTTCATCTGAGCCTCGTCCAGATCAGCTCCTCCATCACCAAGTGTGTTTCCTCATCTCCCATCTGCTCTTTTGCCAAGTAACCCTACCTTCTTGCTTTTCCATTGCCTAAACCTTCTTTGATGCAAGCTAGACTTCCACACCCTCTCATCAACTCTATCCATCAGTCCTTGGGTCATTTCAGGCCCCTACCCTGCCTCCCTATCCATTCATGCACCTTACCTCACTCACTCATGCTCCGAAATTCCATTACAGAACATCCTGTAGAAATCCCAGAACATCCTGTAGAAACCCCTGCAGACTTCTTGTAGAAGCCCATAACCTCGGTTGCATAGCATCCTGACTTTGTGAAACTCTCTGAAAGGATGATAGGGATCCCTTAGACCCTCTCCGAGTCTTCCCAACCTTTTCCAAGCATTTCTCCTCCTTGATCCACCCCTGCACATTGAAAAGCCAGTTAAAAGCACATGCATGATAATTCTAATAACTTAATCAAAAATACAAAAAGATGTTTTCTTCAGATAGTGATAACTTAGACACATGCATTTTACCTTCCTAGAAGTAATGGCATCTCTTCTCGTAGTTTGCATTCTCATTTTTGCATCAGTAGGACTAGTTGGTAGAATTAGGGTTTGCTAGGGTTTGTATTTCTTTTTGGCTTTCAGTTTCTTTCCGCAAGTAGATTAGCTTCCTTTGAGTTAGCTTTCGTCCATCAGTTAAAAAGCTTCTTCTAAGAGCTCATAAAAGTTGGCTTGAGCCCTAGTGGACTTGTGCCAGCTGACCAAGTGACAGCTGCGGCAAGAGCTAGTACTTGTGCATACAGCACAGTCGCTTCCAAGTTTGTTACGAACTACCGGGTTGATAAAATTAAAGAAGGGAGCTCCAGGAATTGTAGCATTATTGCTACAATACTGGGGCCCACCATCTTTTTGGCGCCGTTGCCGGGAAGCGTCAGAGCATTGGTGATTGTCGCTTTTCTTCTATTTTCCACTACAATCTTCTGCTAAGTAGTTTATTTCATTTCCATTATGCAATTTCGTTTATGCAAAAGTAGATTAGCATTTCCCGCTTTCATAGATTAGCATTTCAATTCCGCAATTTCATTTCTGCAAGCGTAGATTAGAATTTCAATTCCGCAACCGTAGACTAGCATTTCATTCTTGCAATTTCATTTGAGCAAAATAGATTAGTCCTTTCCTGCTTTCATTTCAATTCCGCATTTTCATTTTCGCAAGATAGTTAGTTGCAGTTCAATCTATTTCATTTTTGCAGGTAGAAGTAGAAAAAAAAAAACAAAAATCAACCAAAAAGATTTCATTTCATGCTTTGTAGGAGTAGAGATAAGTTAGAAAAATGATTGCACAACACCCCCAATGCTTCACACAGCCAAGATTCTCTCTTCTTCGATGGCTGTGATTGAAGAACCCCTGGGTGGACATCAAGGCATATTTAAAGAACCTCTAGGGGAGAAGAAGAAGAAAACATTCCTCTAAGCGAATGGCTACAAGCAAAAATGTTGGGAGCAACATCTTGTCCAAAGATGAATTTGAAAATCAGATCAAAGATTTCAAGAGTGATATGAGGCAGTTTCTCGCCATGCAACTGGATACCTTGCGGATCCAACAGAAGCAAGAGGAAGCCAAGAGGGCTTTGGTCAATTTTTGTCCCAGGTGCACTAGAAAGCATCCTAGGAACGAATGTCCATTGTACTCCATAGAAGTGTGTTTTGTCTGTGAAGAATACCATCCTACAGATCAGTGCCCTTCCTTACCCAGATTCAAAGCTGCATATCAGAGAGCCAAAGGAGCCACTGAATCACTCTATTACATGAACCAAAGTTGGCCGCATGGACCTAGATCTTACCAGCAGGAACTGCAAGGGACACCCGAGACCTATTATGACCCCTATCAAGCCACTTTCATGCCTTCTTGGGGTCCCCCTGCTCATCCTTCCTGGTTCACACCTCCTCCTTGTTCCTTCACAGATCCATATTATGCCCAACTAGCTGCTCATTCGTTTCACTCTTATGCTCAGCCGCAGCCTCAGTGGAATGCACCTCATCAGGGGTGGAGACCCCAGTACAACACTCCTCCCACTTCGTTTCCTCCACCACCTGCTCATCCACAACCATCGCCTCCTCCTCCACCAAGGCAACCCCAAATGCCTACCCAACCACAATGCCATCCATCTCCATCTCAATTTCACACCTCCACTCAACTACCCGTACCACCATTTCCAAAACCATACCATGGAGCAGCTCAACCCAATTGCAAAGCTGAGGCACAACATGTGCAAATGACTCCTCTTGAGCTCAATGATGTTCACCAAAGCTCAGGAAGAGTGTTGCAAAACAGATATTATATTGACAACATTGAAGGACCAAAGGAAAAAGAAGATTCCAAAGAGGAGATCAAAGAACCATGGGCTGAACTTGATGAAGAGAAGAGATCAGAATCAGAGATCGAGAGACTTCCCTCATGGTTACCATCAAATCCTCCATGTGCTCAAGAGAAAGATCAGCAAAAAGAGGAAGATGAGAAGGTCATGATAGAAGGTGACATGAAGAATGATCCAGATCAGCAAAAGGACCAAGGATATCAAAGCTATATTGAGATATGGTTTCAGAAGGTCACTAAGTTACAGCAGTACTCTCTTCTTCAGCTTTGTTTGATCCCTTCAACGCCAGATCATTTGGTCTCTGAGATCTGGATACTTGTCCAAGCATGCATTTCGAGCCTTCACATCATTTTTTCTCTAATCTCGATGTGCACATGGCTCCATTGGAAGTATTCTTATACTTGAAAATGATTTTGTTTTTCAAGTAGGGTAGGGTAGAAAAAAAAAAGAAAATAAGAGAGAAGAAAATGAAAATAAGAGAAAAATAAAAATCTAAGGTGAAAACCTCCTTGGAGGCGCCTTAGATTGGCTCATTGATTGAAAACCTCCATGAGGTGGTCAATGGGTTGGAAAGAAGAGAAAATAAAAAGGCAATAAGATCTTTGGGTGAAAACCTCCCTTGGAGGCGCCCAAGGCAGGCAATTAGGGTGAACACCTCCATGAGGCGCCCTAGTTGTTTTTCAAAAAAAAAAAAGAGAAAAAGAAAAATAAAAATAAAACTAATTTCCATTGGCTAATTGCAGGTTGCAAGAAGGACGTTTCATGACAGGAGGAGCACTCAAATCAAGGTTAAAGGAATTTTTCTTGTGCCTTCTACAGGAAGCTATGTATTTCTACAGGAAACATCCTGTAGAACCTTTGGACGAGCCAAATCCAATTTCAAAAGTGAATCTAATGGTGGGAATCTATTGATTAGGCCTACAAGCACTTGTGTGTCCATCCCTTGCCTTTATCCATCATTTTTTCCACCTCCTTGTGCTTCTCATTGTGCTTCTACAGGAACTTCCTGTAGAAATTGTGGGAAACTAGACATGGATTTCAAAAAGTGGTTTGGTGAACATGGTAGCTTCCTCAAGGGTTCAGAAGTCCTCATGCAATCTTCCAACTCCTCCTCCATCATCTCCATACCTGCATCACAGCCCAAGCTCAGTTTTCCCTTCCATGCAAACACATGCAAAGTGCCTTGAAGCAAAAATCCATAGAACAAAATTTGTTTTTGCCATAACTTGAAAACCATGCATCCATTTGACAAACCGTTTTATGGGGAATTGTACAAGGGTGATGGCAACATGCTTGAGCAATTTCAGCCAATTCCGGTGCACGGTTTCCAAGAAATCAGCCTCCATCACCATCAGCCATTTTTGCGTTTTCTCCATATCCGTGCATCCATTTTAAAACCTGTTTCATGGGAAGATGCACATGGGTGATAGTAGCCTACCCAAGCAGTTTCAGCCGATTCCGATGCACGGCTTCTAAGAAATCGAGCTCTAAAATATTCAACCATTTTCCATTTTTCTCGAAATTCGTGCATCCATTGATCACGATTTTGCTATGGGAGATGCATAATGATGATAGGAACATGCTCACCAAGTTTCAGATCAATCCGGTTTATCGTTTGAGAGAAATGGCGAAAACAAGTTCTGGTTTTGTGACCATGCAGCAGCAGCAGCTTGAAGGTGCAGATCTGAACGTGGAAACAATTGCATGCAGCTCAGATCCGGCCAGAGGACACCTGCATAAGGAAAAAACAATCAAATATTAGCAGCCAAGCCACATGCAATCAGAAAAACCAATGCATGCAGCAATGACAGGCCACAGCAGCTCACGGCAGCCATTCAACTTCGAGGTATGTGACTGAAACTCATTCTTCTATTACATAAATTTAATTTAAAAACTGCACGAATTAATGGAATGGTGGGATTAAATCACGAATTATCAAGGTTAAGCTGATTGTCTTCTCTAGAACTCAGCCGGCAGTCACGCAGTACATGTGGACAGGTGACTCACGTGAAAATAAAAAAAAAAAACAGTTAGTGTCAGCTGCTTGAACTCCAGTGCAGCGGATCAAGAAGAAAGCATACAGTTAATAAGTAGAACATGCAGTTCATGATACCACTGCAGTTCATGGGCCAGCACACGTCTTTGCCGCCTCACTCCACCAAAAATCACGCAGAAATTAATGAGCGCTCAGCTGAAATTCATGGACTGTTATTCAACTTGCACTTGCAACCTGTTCAACTGAAGATGCATCCTCTTCTCCCACAATCAGTTAACCTACCATCCTTCGCTGATTTTTTTGGCCTGTTCAAAATTCTCCCGCTCATCCAGTTTGAAGCTTGAAGAAAGCCTATTGTTTAGTTGAAGTCAAGGTTGTTGCAAAACAACTACAGCCCAGGAACAAATGGATTGCTTCTCCGCGGCAGAGTTTGGACAGACTAAACAGGGATAGAGCGCGAAGTCTTGAGCACAAGAAGCACTTGAATGAAAGCAAGGAAAAGAGCTCGAGATTACGAATTTTTTCCAGATAGTACATTATTTTCTGACTTGAAATGTTCTGCTTCTTCATTGGTGAGTCTTCACCAGGGAATTGATTATGGGACAGAGCTGTATATTTTGAAGTGATTCAGTTGATACATACCATTCAAAGTTATCCAAAACAGTAGAGGGAAAAATGACCAGTGAAGTTCTTAGTTATAGATAGGCTTGCATTGAAGAATATTGATGAAAGTTTATCCTTCTTGGAGAAAGCCCCTGCTTCATTGAACGATATGGAAATCAAAGAGTAAGAATACCTTTGGTAGGTTCTTTCATCTCTTAGGAGTTGTATGAGATTTTCTTCAAAATAATTTGAATTTATCCTAGACCAATATGGAACATGGGGAGAATTAATTGTTGAGGAAAGATGCCATCTCTGCAATGTGATCATGAATTCAAAACAGAGCAGTAGAATGTTGATAACGGAAATGAATTCAGCAGTGTCTATAGTTCTTATTTTCCTTGAAACACATGCAGAGCCATAAATGAAACAATTGACTACCAATTTTGTATCTGAGCCTGTAAGATCTTTTCTCAGTTGAAAATGATTGCAAGGTCCTGTGCGCTGCAGTGAAAAATGAACGGATGGACTCAAACAAGGTGTAGCTGTCAGTCGAAAAGTTATGAAGATTGGTACCTGTCTTTGGTGGCAGATGGCTTGGTCTATCATATTCTAAGGGGACATTATCAGAGAGCTACCTTACTGATTGAGAGGTAATACGGTTGTCTGTGGTCATGCTATTCAGCCCAAGCATCAAGTTTTGGTGCCAGGGCAAAGGAAAATAGGAGCTACAATGAGAATGCTTATAAGGGTTGGCTCGAAAATTGGTGGAGAGTCATTTCTGAGGTGGAAGCAACAATAGGGACTGTTGCCATTGCTCAAGTTATAAGCAAGGATTTGAACTTTGTTCATCATCTAATTGACACGAATAACTGGAAAGAGGTTAGGGCCGTCTTTGTTCTTTTGGCAGTCGCAAAGGAGAGGCAGGTGGACGATATGCGATTCTTTGAGGACTCAAAGCCATTGATAGAATGGATGAGGGGAGGATATACAATAACCAGAACCTACTGCTTCCAGATGCAATAAGGATGGATAATGACAGCAGTTCCTCACATATCTACAGAGAGTAAAACACTGAAGCTAACAAGTCTTGCAAATAGGGCCAAGGAATTACAGTATGGGCTGATTGCAGCAAGATGAGGTTTTATCGTTCCCCACTTAACAGATTCTTGAGTAGTTTTGATTGTGGCTATGTGCTCTATCCCGAAATGGTTTGTGCTTTACCCCGGGATGGGATATTACAGGCTTGAGTCTAGGATAGCCACAGCCAAGCTGAAAGGAAAATCACCCACAGCCGAGCAGTATATAGTGGTGCTGTCTGTTTCTACAGGAAGCTAGAACTCAGCTACAGGACTGTTTCTACAGGAAGACAGAGAACTGTTTCTACAGGAAGCCAGCGAACTGTTTCTACAGGAAGTTTGAAAAGAGGGAAGCCAAAGGAGAAATCGGCCGAGATTTTAGCCAAGGAGGCCACCAGGGCCATCAAAGATGAGGAGAGAGATTGGTTGCTCAGAGGATGAGCAACACTTTCAGTAGGGGGGTGATGATGAGCCCCAAAAATGTACAATTATTTGGGCTCATTCAACCTCCTAATTTGACTTAATCCACCATTCTCATTGGTTTATTGCATGTTTTTGATTATTTTTATGTTAATAGAGTGAATTTGGTTAGTCATTATGCCAACAAGTCTAATGGGCGCTTTGTGTAGCCTTTTTGGTCCACTTGGAGACAAAATTGAAGGTCTTAATGAGCACTTGGCAGCCAAATTCGTGGGAGAACAAGCTAGAGGATTTGTAGGAAGGTGTCCCCCTCATTTATGGGCCCTTACCTCGAATTCTCCACCATCAGCTCGGAGTTCAAAGGCCGCCAAATCAATGAGCACAAGGGCAGCCAAGCAAGTCAAGTAGGACTACTGTTAACTACAAGTCTTGGGCAGCCAAGTCCCTAATTTAGGAGGACTGTTGGGTCCTCAAATTGTATAAATAAGAAGGCTTAGGGCCTCATTTTGGTTAGCCAGTTAGTCATTTTGTTAGCCAGTGGATGTTAGCTAGTTAGATAGTCATTTCGTAGTCTTGTTGTAGCTAGTTTGTAGTTCGATTTTTATGCAATAGATTAGCTTTGCTTTCAGCTCATTCTCAAGCTCTCCTTGTGGACAGTTTTGATGTAACTCTTCATTCTTGATCAATAAAGATGAATCCAGCTTTGCACCAGCTCTAAATCTCTCTTAGGAGGCTGTAGCTCTTGGGGTTGGGCCCATCTCAAGCGCCCAGGACCTCCTTTGTTTACTATCATGTGTCTTTGCTGTGTTCTTAAAATAAAATCTGCTCTTTAAATTTAGATATTTCTTTGTTACTTAGATTTCTTTTGATGGTTAAAGTAGCCTTTTTTGTTCAGAATAGAGTGTTTGGATTTATTCATGCGTTTATATCTCTTTGATAATGGTCTGTTCACATGCTGTACGTGATTCTTGTCATGAATAAAGTTGCTGTTCACTGATTTCATTAAACTGTTAGATAGATCATCTGATATTTTTCTTGTATGCAAGACGTAGTTGGTTTGATCAGGAAAACACTATGCAGGGAACCTTCATCACCTCCTCGTTCATCTGAGCCTCGTCCAGATCAGCTCCTCCATCACCAAGTCTGTTTCCTCATCTCCCATCTACTCTTTTGCCAAGTAACCCTACCTTCTTGCTTTTCCATTGCCTAAACCTTCTTTGATGCAAGCTAGACTTCCACACCCTCTCATCAACTCTATCCATCAGTCCTTGGGTCATTTCAAGCCCCTACGCTGCCTCCCTATCCATTCATGCACCTTACCTCACTCACTCATGCTCCGAAATTCCATTACAGAACATCCTGTAGAAATCCCAGAACATCCTGTAGAAACCCCTGCAGACTTCTTGTAGAAGCCCATAACCTCGGTTGCATAGCATCCTGACTTTGTGAAACTCTCTGAAAGGATGATAGGGATCCCTTAGACCCTCTCCGAGTCTTCCCAACCTTTTCCAAGCATTTCTCCTCCTTGATCCACCCCTGCACATTGAGAAGCCAGTTAAAAGCATATGCATGATAATTCTAATAACTTAATCAAAAATACAAAAAGATGTTTTCTTCAGATAGTGATAACTTAGACACATGCATTTTACCTTCCTAGAAGTAATGGCATCTCTTCTCGTAGTTTGCATTCTCATTTTTGCATCAGTAGGACTAGTTGGTAGAATTAGGGTTTGCTAGGGTTTGTATTTCTTTTTGGCTTTTAGTTTCTTTCCGCAAGTAGATTAGCTTCCTTTGAGTTAGCTTTCGTCCATCAGTTAAAAAGCTTCTTCTAAGAGCTCATAGAAGTTGGCTTGAGCCCCTAGCGGACTTGTGCCAGCTGACCAAGTGACAGCTGCGGCAAGAGCTAGTACTTGTGCATACAGCACAGTCGCTTCCAAGTTTGTTACGAACTACCGGGTTGATAAAATTAAAGAAGGGAGCTCCAGGAGTTGTAGCATTATTGCTACAATACTGGGGCCCACCATCTTTTTGGCGCCGTTGCCGGGGAAGCGTCAGAGTATTGGTGATTGTCGCTTTTCTTCTATTTTCCACTACAATCTTCTGCTAAGTAGTTTATTTCATTTCCATTATGCAATTTCGTTTATGCAAAAGTAGATTAGCATTTCAATTCCGCAATTTCATTTCTGCAAGCGTAGATTAGAATTTCAATTCCGCAACCGTAGACTAGCATTTCATTCTTGCAATTTCATTTGAGCAAAATAGATTAGTCCTTTCCTGCTTTCATTTCAATTCCGCATTTTCATTTTCGCAAGATAGTTAGTTGCAGTTCAATCTATTTCATTTTTGCAGGTAGAAGTAGAAAAAAAAAAACAAAAATCAACCAAAAAGATTTCATTTCATGCTTTGTAGGAGTAGAGATAAGTTAGAAAAATGATTGCACAACACCCCCACTACTTCACACAGCCAAGATTCTCTCTTCTTCGATGGCTGTGATTGAAGAACCCCTGGGTGGACATCAAGGCATATTTAAAGAACCTCTAGGGGAGAAGAAGAAGAAAACATTCCTCTAAGCGAATGGCTACAAGCAGAAATGTTGGGAGCAACATCTTGTCCAAAGATGAATTTGAAAATCAGATCAAAGATTTCAAGAGTGATATGAGGCAGTTTCTCGCCATGCAACTGGATACCTTGCGGATCCAACAGAAGCAAGAGGAAGCCAAGAGGGCTTTGGTCATTTTTTGTCCCAGGTGCACTAGAAAGCATCCTAGGAACGAATGTCCATTGTACTCCATAGAAGTGTGTTTTGTCTGTGAAGAATACCATCCTACAGATCAGTGCCCTTCCTTACCCAGATTCAAAGCTGCATATCAGAGAGCCAAAGGAGCCACTGAATCACTCTATTACATGAACCAAAGTTGGCCGCATGGACCTAGATCTTACCAGCAGGAACTGCAAGGGACACCCGAGACCTATTATGACCCCTATCAAGCCACTTTCATGCCTTCTTGGGGTCCCCCTGCTCATCCTTCCTGGTTCACACCTCCTCCTTGTTCCTTCACAGATCCATATTATGCCCAACCAGCTGCTCATTCGTTTCACTCTTATGCTCAGCCGTAGCCTCAGTGGAATGCACCTCATCAGGGGTGGAGACCCCAGTACAACACTCCTCCCACTTCGTTTCCTCCACCACCTGCTCATCCACAACCATCGCCTCCTCCTCCACCAAGGCAACCCCAAATGCCTACCCAACCACAATGCCATCCATCTCCATCTCAATTTCACACCTCCACTCAACTACCCGTACCACCATTTCCAAAACCATACCATGGAGCAGCTCAACCCAATTGCAAAGCTGAGGAACAACATGTGCAAATGACTCCTCTTGAGCTCAATGATGTTCACCAAAGCTCAGGAAGAGTGTTGCAAAACAGATATTATATTGACAACATTGAAGGACCAAAGGAAAAAGAAGATTCCAAAGAGGAGATCAAAGAACCATGGGCTGAACTTGATGAAGAGAAGAGATCAGAATCAGAGATCGAGAGACTTCCCTCATGGTTACCATCAAATCCTCCATGTGCTCAAGAGAAAGATCAGCAAAAAGAGGAAGATGAGAAGGTCATGATAGAAGGTGACATGAAGAATGATCCAGATCAGCAAAAGGACCAAGGATATCAAAGCTATATTGAGATATGGTTTCAGAAGGTCACTAAGTTACAGCAGTACTCTCTTCTTCAGCTTTGTTTGATCCCTTCAACGCCAGATCATTTGGTCTCTGAGATCTGGATACTTGTCCAAGCATGCATTTCGAGCCTTCACATCATTTTCTCTCTAATCTCGATGTGCACATGGCTCCATTGGAAGTATTCTTATACTTGAAAATGATTTTGTTTTTCAAGTAGGTAGGGTAGAAAAAAAAGAGAAAAAAAATGAAAATAAGAGAAAAATAAAAATCTAAGGTGAAAACCTCCTTGGAGGCGCCTTAGATTGGCTCATTGATTGAAAACCTCCATGAGGCGGTCAATGGGTTGGAAAGAAGAGAAAATAAAAAGGCAATAAGATCTTTGGGTGAAAACCTCCCTTGGAGGCGCCCAAGGCAGGCAATTAGGGTGAAAACCTCCATGAGGGGCCCTAGTTGTTTTTCAAAAAAAAAAAAGAGAAAAAGAAAAAGAAAAATAAAACTAATTTCCATTAGCTAATTGCAGGTTGCAAGAAGGACGTTTCATGACAGGAGGAGCACTCAAATCAAGGTTAAAGGAATTTTTTTTGTGCCTTCTACAGGAAGCTCTGTATTTCTACAGGAAACATCCTGTAGAACCTTTGGACGAGCCAAATCCAATTTCAAAAGTGAATCTAAGGGTGGGAATCTATTGATTAGGCCTACAAGCACTTGTGTGTCCATCCCTTGCCTTTATCCATCATTTTTTCCACCTCTTTGTGCTTCTCATTGTGCTTCTACAGGAACTTCCTGTAGAAATTGTGGGAAACTAGACATGGATTTCAAAAAGTGGTTTGGTGAACATGGTAGCTTCCTCAAGGGTTCGGAAGCCCTCATGCAATCTTTCAACTCCTCCTCCATCATCTCCATACCTGCATCACAGCCCAAGCTCAGTTTTCCCTTCCATGCAAACACATGCAAAGTGCCTTGAAGCAAAAATCCATAGAACAAAATTTGTTTTTGCCATAACTTCAAAACCATGCATCCATTTGACAAACCGTTTTATGGGGAATTGTACAAGAGTGATGGCAACATGCTTGAGCAATTTCAGCCAATTCCGGTGCACGGTTTCCAAGAAATCAGCCTCCATCACCATCAGCCATTTTTGTGTTTTCTCCATATCCGTGCATCCATTTTAAAACTTGTTTCATGGGAAGATGCACATGGGTGATAGTAGCCTACCCAAGCAGTTTCAGCCGATTCCGATGCACGGCTTCTAAGAAATCGAGCTCTGAAATATTCAACCATTTTCCATTTTTCTCGAAATCCGTGCATCCATTGATCACGATTTTTCTATGGGAGATGCATAATGATGATAGGAACATGCTCACCGAGTTTCAGATCAATCCGGTTTATCGTTTGAGAGCAATGGCGAAAACAAGTTCTGGTTTTGTGACCATGCAGCAGCAGCAGCTTGAAGGTGCAGATCTGAACGTGGAAACAATTGCATGCAGCTCAGATCCGGCCAGAGGACACCTGCATAAGGAAAAAATAATCAAATATTAGCAGCCAAGCCACATGCAATCAGAAAAACCAATGCATGCAGCAATGACAGGCCACAGCAACTCACGGCAGCCATTCAACTTCGAGGTATGTGACTAAAACTCATTCTTTTATTACATAAATTTAATTTAAAAACTACACGAATTAATGGAATGGTGGGATTAAATCACGAATTATCAAGGTTAAGCTGATTGTCTTCTCTAGAACTCAGCTGGCAGTCATGCAGTACATGTGGACAGGTGACTCACGCAGTCAAGTAGATTAGCTTCCTTTGAGTTAGCTTTCGTCCATCAGTTAAAAAGCTTCTTCTAAGAGCTCATAGAAGTTGGCTTGAGCCCCTAGCAGACTTGTGCCAGCTGACCAAGTGACAGCTGCGGCAAGAGCTAGTACTTGTGCATACAGCACAGTCGCTTCCAAGTTTGTTACGAACTACCGGGTTGATAAAATTAGAGATAGGGAGCTCCAGGAGTTGTAGCATTATTGCTACAATACTGGAGCCCACCACTTTGTTAAACTGGTTGTATTTAGTCTAACTGGCAAATAGACTAGAGATGAGTTGGGTGAATTAGTTATTAATTAATTCACAAGTTATTAACTCATAATACAACTAATGAATACATCAGTTAACTCAGTTGCATGTCAGTGCATGTTCAGTTCAACAGGTACAGGTGGTAGAGAATCAGATTGCTATCAGTTGTGACTATAGTTGTGCACCAGATCTTACACAATCAATGGATTGAGTATGCCAATGAGTTTGATCATGTATTTGCCCACATTATAGCTTGTGCTCACGTCCAACAAAGTGTGAGTGACTATTTTGCAGGTGAAAAACGAGTTTGGTGAGCCATTCTCATCAGTTCTTGAGCAGGTATTGAGCAGTGGAGGCAGGCAAGCAGTGGAAGAGATTTGGAGATCAGATCTGAGCTGTATTGTGTGTAACAGAGGTGGAGATACTTGTGAGAAGTATTATGTTGTGTAATGTTACATGACTCAATCATTAATATACAGATAGTTGGGGTTTTTAGCGAGATGCTTTCCCCGGGATACATACTGTGTTAATGTGTGAATGCTCTTGATGTTTTATTGTTATTGATGCTGCTATATTGATGATCAACGTAGAGGAGCTTATGTATTGTGTATGTTTTCCGCAATAGTACATGATCAGGATAATCTCCATTGAATATGTGTTAAATTATTCAAAATTTCTACATGGTATCGGAGCAGCTTGATTTGTAGAAGAGATTTTTACAGGATATCAAGTGAGGATTGATCATCAGATCTATTATTCAGGAAGTGTTTACATTCTATTTCTTCAGGTAGAGTCTGTAATCGGGCCAGGTAGCCTCTGGATTCATCCTTCCTTTGGAAGGTGAGATATCTGGTGAATGCCCATACAGTCAATCTCTGTACGAGAAATATTTTGTTCTCATGAATTCTAGATTGGAAGCAGTTGAGTTGTTTGCTGGTGGAATTCGATTTTTGCAGCAGTGTTGTTGAAATGTCTTTCAACGGATTGCGAATGTTATTCCAAAGCAAGAGCGACCTGGCGCTCAAGGATAAACTCGGTAACAATAAAGGTGAGAATGGATCTTCATCAAAGGTATCTGATGAAGAGAATTGTGCTTTGGCTGCCAAAGCAAAGAAGGGGAAGAACAAGAAAGCTTCTCATTCCGGTGCAAAAGGCAAGAAGCAGGATATGTCCAAGGTGAAGTGTTTTCACTGTCACCAGCATGGACACTATGCCACAAATTGTCCGCAGAAGAAGAAGAACAAGCATGTTGTTGGATCTTCAGCAGGAGAGGCTCTAGCCTCACAGTTTGAGCTTGATTTTTCATTGATCGCATGCTTGGTTTCAAGTGTGATGGGATCAGTGTGGTTCTTGGACAGTGGTGCGTCTTTTCACATGACGGGAGATAGAGATTTGTTCTCTGATCTGGAGGACAAAGATCTTGGAGTGCACATCGAGATGGGCGATGATGGTAGATACAGTGCGACTGGTATCGGTACCATTTCCTTTGAGAGGGAGTCTGGTAAACCCTTTGTATTGAAGGAAGTCATGCATGTTCCAGGATTGAAGAAGAATCTCATCTCAGTGGCGATGTTAGAAGACAAGGGGTATGATGTTGTTTTCAGCGAGGGAAAGGCCTTCCTGCGCAGCAAGACAACTGGTGAGACCCGGAAGATAGGGGTTCGAGTGAGGAACCTTTATCAGTTGCATGTAGATGGATGCGCAGCAATGGCAGGCAAGGCAGAAGGATTGGTGAGCCGGGATGATGGCGAGTTGTGGCACAAGAGATTGGGTCACCTTCACCATGGAGCCTTGAAGATACTGCAGCAGATCACTACAGGGCTTCCTAAAGGCACACTTGCGCAGTCAGATCAGTGCAAGGGGTGTACTTTGGGGAAGTTTGTGAAAGCCGCCTTTCACGAGAAGGATAGTCATGCCACGACGATCCTTGAGAGAATTCACACAGACGTGTGTGGACCTTTCTCAGTTGCTTCGACAGCAAAACATAGGTATTATGTGATTTTTGTTGATGATTTCTCTCGTAAGTGCTGGATCTTCTTCATGCAGAAGAAGAGCGAGACATATTCAAAGTTCTGTGAATTCAAAGCACTGGTCGAGAAGGAGTCGGGGAAGAAGGTGAAGGCTCTTAGGAGCGATAATGGTGGTGAATACATCTCGGACGAGTTCAAGGATTTCTGCAAGACAGAAGGGATTCGTAGAGAGCTCATAGCTCCCCATAAACCACAGCAGAACGGGGTAGCTGAGCGGAAGAACAGAACGATTGTGGGTGTTGCACGGGCAATGTTGCATGATCAGGGCCTACCCCTTCACTTGTGGATGGAAGCATGCAATACAGTAGTTTATGTGCAGAACTGTTGTCCTCATAGGATACTTGGCATGAGTACACCTGAGGAGACTTATTCTGGTAAGAAGCCTGATCTTTCTCATTTGAGGATTTTTGGTGCTAACGTTTACATGCATGTGACGAAGGATGCCAGGAAGAAGTTGGAGCCGACCGCAGAGGTTGGGATATTTGTGGGGTACACTGATACGCCCCACAACTATCGTGTGTATTTGCCAGACAGTGGTAAAACTGTTGTGCGACGGGATATAAAATTTCAGGAGGAGAAAGCCATGAAGTGTTCGCTTGAGAGGGAGCTACACTTGCATGCAGATGAGGAGCTATTAGTTCCTAAGGATGAGCTTCAGGACGTGGATCAGCCACAGGACGAGGTTCATGGAGTGGAAGAGACCACTCATGCAGCGCCAACCATCAGAGGGCGAAAGCGCTTGACAGAAGCTGAGCGACTGGCTCAATATGCAGAGAAAGTTGTAGGACCACCTACAGCCCAACGCAGGCAGAGACAGTCACCTGATCGGTACACTGGATACATGGCTCTTATGAGCAAGTGTGTTGTGACTGAGCCATCCTCTTTCGAGGAAGCTGTGGAGGATCCCGCATGGGTAGACGCCATGGTGGAAGAGTATGATTCTATTGTCAAAAACAGTGCATGGGAGATTGTTCCTAGACCGGAAGGGAAATCAGTGGTGGGTTCGAGATGGATCTACAAAGTTAAGCAAGCAGCTGACGAGAGTGTGGAGAAGTACAAGGCAAGATTTGTTGCCCGAGGCTTTTCACAGATTGAGGGGATCGATTATGAGGAGACCTTTGCACCTGTCGCAAGGTATTCTTCCATACGGACGATACTTGCTCTCTCAGCGCAGATGGGATGGCACATTCATCAGATGGATGTGAAGACTGTGTTCCTCAACGGAGTCATTGAGGAGGAGGTGTACATTGAGCAACCCGAAGGCTTTGAAGTCTTCAGCAGCGAGTCGCATGTGTGCAGGCTCAAGAGAGCGCTGTATGGGTTGAAGCAAGCACCACGTGCTTGGTACACACGGATAGACAGCTATTTCACAGGACTTGGATTCTCCAAGAGCGAGGCGGATCCAAACCTATACCAGATTGTGGTGGAGGGTAAGTTGCTTATCATTGTACTGTATGTTGATGATTTGATTCTAACGGGTGATGAGCTATTGATACTGTCATGCAAGAAGGATCTTGCTACAGAGTTTGAGATGAAGGATTTGGGCCTCATTCACTATTTCCTGGGATTGGAAATATGGCAGCGCAGTGGTGGACTGTTTGTTTCTAAGGGCAAGTATGCTCGGGAGATACTGGAGAAGTTTAACATGCATGGCTGCAAGCCTATTGATACTCCTCTTCCTGGAGGTTGGAGGAAGGAGGATGCCACTTCGGGAGAAGAAGTGGATGCCACTGTTTATCAACAGTTGGTGGGGTCGCTGATGTATTTGGTCAATACACGACCCGATATATGCTATGCAGTTAACGAGCTTTCACAAGCTATGGTTAAGGCTACCAAGCCCTTCTGGAAGGCGGGCAAGCATGTATTGCGCTACTTGAGAGGCACATCGGGATATGGTTTGTGGTACAGACAGGAGGATGAGGTGAAGCTATGTGGCTTCACGGATGCAGATTGGGCAGGGAGCCCAACGGACAGAAAGAGCACATCAGGAGGGGTCTTCAGTATTGGATCGACAGTTGTTTCTTGGTACAGCAGGAAGCAGCGATCTATGTGGATGAGGATGATCCTGGTCAGGTTGTTCGGGTCCAAGCACATAAGGTACCATCATATCAGAGATTGTGTGCAGCGGAGGATCATGTTGCTTTCATACATTCCAACGGAGGATCAGGATGTTGATATTCTGACGAAGGCTCTCACCAGGAGCAAATTCGAGTACCACCGAGGCAGGATAGGGGTTGCTGATAATCCATATCTTGTCGAGAGGGAGTGTTGAGATTGCAACAAGATGATGGAGCTTAGTGAAAAGAGTCGCCTTCACTAAGTGGGCCCGCAGGCTATTTTTGGCGCAAGTCTATTTTTAGACTATGTCTATTTTTAGACATATGGATCATGTCTATGGATTGCAGGTTGCTGTTTATGGATGATTGATCAAGTTGGGAAAAAATAGATGGACTTCTATTTTTGATGAAAGTGTGAGTGATCACAGTGTGAGTGATCAAAGTCTATTTTTAGACTGGCTGTCAAAAATAGAAAAGTCAAATATTATTATCTCACAATAATATTTGGACTATAAACTTAATATTATTCTCTTGGAGCACTTCAGTTTGAGCTACAGAGGTGGAACATGCAGCTGTCAGAAGGAAATACGCTTTTCTTATGAGTCAGTTGAGTTGTTGCATGCATGACTTCAGTTAGAACTCCATCAGTTGAGTTTGGTGGAGTTGATTGTGAAGTTGATGGAGTTGTGTTCAGTTTAGCTTTGTTAAACTGGTTGTATTTAGTCTAACTGGCAAATGGACTAGAGATGAGTTGGGTGAATTAGTTATTAATTAATTCACAAGTTATTAACTCATAATACAACTAATGAATACATCAGTTAACTCAGTTGCATGTCAGTGCATGTTCAGTTCAACAGGGACAGGTGGTAGAGAATCAGATTGCTATCAGTTGTGACTATAGTTGTGCACCAGATCTTGCACAATCAAGGGATTGAGTATGCCAATGAGTTTTCTCACGTATTTGACCACATTATAGCTTGTGCTCACGTCCAACAAAGTGTGAGTGACTATTTTGCAGGTGAAAAACGAGTTTGGTGAGCCATTCTCATCAGTTCTTGAGCAAGTATTGAGCAGTGGAGGCAGGCAAGCAGTGGAAGAGATTTGGAGATCAGATCTGAGCTGTATTGTGTGTAACAGAGGTGGAGATACTTGTGAGAAGTATTATGTTGTGTAATGTTACATGACTCAATCATTAATATACAGATAGTTGGGGTTTTTAGCGAGATGCTTTCCTCGGGATACATACTGTGTTAATGTGTGAATGCTCTTGATGTTTTATTGTTATTGATGTTGCTATATTGATGATCAACGTAGAGGAGCTTATGTATTGTGTATGTTTTCTGCAATAGTACATGATCAGGATAATCTCCATTGAATATGTGTTAAATTATTCAAAATTTCTACAACGTGCACTCATGGATGAAATTGCGCCCAGACAAGTTAAAGATCCATCCCAGCAGCTAACACGGAGCAAACATGGTGAGAAGTGTGGTCGATCGCATGCAAGGGATTCAGCAACATGCATGTCATTGTGCACACACATGCAATCCAACCCATTCAACACACTCACCAAGGCGAAGATAAGAAGAAAGTCCAACTGGAGCCAAACAGGTACTTTGGCAAGTTGATGCGCATGACCACCAGCACACACTTGAATATTAGCACGAACACTATGCATTAGTGTGTTTCTGGCTCAGCCGCACCCAGAAGACCATGCGCGTGTTAGAAGACGAGTTGGATGAAGGGGGGCGAACCAATGCACTGGTTGCAATGGAAGCAAGAGTTCCCTTTAGCAAGATGTCACCATGAGATGCATGCACACCATCACGGACGACCAAGTTTGGCATCAGCTCACCAGCTTCACCATCACAAGCATGTCAAAGAGTTGGTCTCACCACAGCAGACCGAGTGTCAGTGATGTCTTGCAAGGCTTGCTCAAGCCATGTTGTCTCACATGAGTACATGTGCATTGTAATGTTGAGTCATGTCAAGTGTAAGTCAAGTGTCAATAGTTGGATGTAACAGTCATAGAGTAGGAAAAGAGTCATGAGGGTAGTTGAACTGTCACAAAGGGGAATGTCAAGGGTCACCCCACCCTTTGCTATAAATAGTCCCTCATAACTCACTGTATAGGCTTTTGGTCAGCCAAGCTTCTACTAAGACTATTTTGAAGAAGGCTTGGACGTATTGTAATGCTCCTTGGCTTCTCCACTACACGGAGATAATACATATCCTTGGAGGAGCAGGCGGATGTGGTTGTAACATTCCACTAATGGGGTTAGCAGGCTTACATGGATGTATCATATGATTGTGACTTACACTTCTTTATATAATAAGAGCCAGCACATTTTCATGCATATGTTTTTATTGTAGTTGGACTGCTCCAATTGCTTTAATGATATGTGTTGTTTAACTTACGTACATGTGTATGAATTGATTCACATGCAATTATATGAATCTTGTTGTTAATCTGTTGCATATGTTGTTAATGTTGTCATCGTCCGTGTTGACTGCTCTGTCGGACATCAGACAGACCTTTCACTTAAACCTTGCTATAACAACCATCACACTTGTCTCAGACTGATCCGTGAGTGTTGTACGTGTTATCTTACCTTGTATGATGTGACTATCACATCTAAGTGGATTGCTCCATCGGAAGCTGTGCATGTCCTTTGTGTTGTGTGTTCCTAGCCAAGTTGGGACTGATCCCTTTCAACCTGGAACTCACCTTCACCTCCTTCCCCTTTCGAAGTGTTGGAACCTCTCATACACCTTCCTTGACTCACTGCATTAGTCACACCCTTGTTGCTAACAGAGTTATTCTACTTGCCTCTGTGTGACACCGCAGTCAAGGCATTACCTTATGACCCACTGCTGGGACTCCTACACCAAACAGTATGAGGTCTAATTGGGACTTCTTACCGGGGAGATCCCCTTGACATGTTGGCGGGTCCAACACCATCAACATTTCTGGCACTAGAAGGAGGGCCTAATGACAAGTTGTGTCCTCTCATCCAGTTTTGAACCTTTGCATATCTTTCATGGAGTCTTGCACTCTTCTTCCCCCGAGATATTATTCAAATCATGAAGATGTATCAATCTCGAGGAAGATTTTTGATCTCTTTTCCACTCACATGTATGATGGTGAAGGTGAAGTGGCCTGGCCTGAGCACTTATATAACTTTCTTTTCATGATTTATGAGGAAGATGAGTTTTCTAATGAACATGCCAGTTTGTTGCTTGCATACACACTTCGTGAATCTCCATTTCGTTGGGTGCTCAGCCTACCGGCTGACATCGTGCACTCATTTGAGCACTTTTGTGATCTCATTGAAGACATGTTCTATCATTTTGATCTAGACTATCTTGACCGGAAACTGTTACAGAAACGGAGGGCTTCGCATGAATCTGTTATTGATTTTTGGCAATGCTTTCATGGCTTGCATTTTCAAGCTCCAAAGAGCCAGATGAAATTTTCTTATCTTTGGGACCGGTTCGAGTATTGCCTTAAGAAATTCGACTGTCCAATAGGAAGCTTGATATCAAGCCTCACTCAACATTCTTCAATGATGGAACTGTGCAAACACATGTGGGAGCGGACACTGTCTCAACTGACTATCTGCCTCCCTCTCATTTAGCAGCTCCACCACTGCCCAGTGATGTTGAGGATCATGCTCACACACCTGTTCATCCTTCACACTCTCCCAACATCACTCCACTCGATTTTCGTGCAGATTTGGTTGTGAGTCCTTCGAGTTCTCATATGCATTCTTTTCTTCGACCTCCGTCTTCACACTCAAGTGTTCCTCCAGATGATGTTGTCTTGTGTTCATCCATTCTGGACTCTCCACTTGTTGTGAATGAGGAACAACCCACTAACGAAGTCGGTGTTGCACAACCAACATGCGTTGTCATTCATGAAGAGTATGAGTGGGAGCTTGAACATCAATACTCGGCAAAGGAGGACTCCTTTTTGTCTGAGTCCCCTCTGTTCTTTCCTAACCTCTTTGGTGAACCTTCCATCCATGGTTTTTCATGTGTATCTTCATCCACAAATGCACCCATTGTTGATCACTTGCAGGACTCATCGGATGTTAGTCCATCATTCGACAACGAAGAGGATAAGTTACTCATTGAAAATCCACTTGATCCTTCATCTGTCTTTTCCGGAAACACAGAGGATGAGTTTGTTCACTTTTCATCTACCCCTTTGTGTGATTCATCCAACCATGAGGATGTTGACCAACATCCTGAATTTTCTGATCTTGGTTGTCGTGATCTCTTCACCTCATCATCCGATCACGATGTTGATTCACTCATTGTTAATCTGTCTAAGCCATTGGTCTATGAAGATCCATCTATCAACGAAGTCGAAACCCCACAGACCATCGAGGCACTTCAGCCCGAGCTGATGGTTATGTCAGGCCCTCGTTGTCTTGAGGTTGGTTTCGCTTCCGATAAGGAAATTGTTCAAACACTCAAGGCTTCTCATCACTCATCTGTATGCACTCAATATCAATCTAACACTCAGATTTTACTTCTTCCACTCAAACTACATGATCCTATTGCTCATGCATTAGAGGAGCCTTACATTGCAAGCACTCATGCGCGACACAAGTTATCTTTGTTTCTTTCGTTTTCTTGCATGTCACATTCAAGAGTGTTCTTATGCTTCAAAGTTGTACGTAGTATCACACAGTACCATGATAAGTCCACGGACTTCCCTTCATGCATATGCACTCACTTATGTCCGGTGGGCACTTTGAATCATGAAGTGTGGTTGTCTTCATTGTTATATATTTCTTGCTTGTTGGTTCGTACAAACGGGTTGCTCGCGGACCAAGCCTTCACCAACATGGGTCTACCAGTGCATCGATGGTTGCATTGGAAGTATCACTTCATGTGATCAGGCCCATGCACCGTTAGTGTAGGAGTAGGAGTAGTGTTTTCTTTCAGTTGTTTGCCTGCATGCTTGTTTTCTTACGTGCTTTGTTTGCTTGTTTGTTTGCTTCCTTGTTTATTTACTTTCTTCGCTTTCATTTTTTGCTTCTACTCTTGCTTTGCTTTATTTATTGTTAGCTCATTTGCTTGTTTCATTCATAGGTTAGTTTTGCATGAAACCATGTATGACTCTTGAAGTGATTTGGGTAAAGTACAAGAGGGCTTGTACAACTATCACTACTTGGTTATCTGTCATCTTGTCTCTGTATGATGAGCCTGTTACTTTTAGTCCATGATATGTTGAAGGAAAATACGTATTGTTCGAAGTGAACCTTGGTGTAAACACAACGCTTGCGCGCTAACTAGTGTCACCTTCTCTAGTCGATTGTTTTTTGGTTAACCCTTGTCATCTCAGTCAAGTAGAGTAAGGTGAGGGGGAAAACCTTAACAAGCACGTCAGAGATACAATAAACTACTTCTCTACTGGAACAACCTCTTCTTCTCTCAATAAGTCGGGATCCCTCTTTCGCCTCTGAAATGAATAAGTGTTATGCACAGTGAACATGAAAATGAAAAATGAATAAGGTGAAAGAAGAGAAAGGCTTCCTGCGTAGGGAGGTGATGCAAGTAACTCCGCCAGGGTATTGACCAGGCTCGCTAGTAGTGGAGCCATACTTGTGTTCCTATGTGACTCCACCGAGGTACTGTCCAGGCCTGCTGGCAGTGGAGCAACACCAGAGATGAAACTAAGACTCTGATTATACTGCTTGTGCACCTATATACCCCTCAAACCCGATCGAAACAACTGTGTTGCCTTGGCTTGTAGTGTGTGTCGATCAGCCAAAAGTCTAGCAGATGTTACAACTTACATCAAGCTAGTGTGAACCCAAGACAAGCTGAGGGCTGAAAAATACTTCTGGAGGTGTTAGACTTGTTTTTCACGAACAAGGTCCATTCAGAGAGCTGGAATTCTACCAGTGTGTTGCCAAGTGTTGTAGCAGTTACAACCACCCTCCAAAATTTTTCCTTAGCCTGTTTTGGAGCCTCCCTACCAACCTTACACAACACTTTGTCTTGCTTCGTCAAGTACTCAAGCTTCATGTGTTTTCCTCGTACAAAGGCAGCCTCTCAATCACATTTGATCCATTCCCCTCATAGGTTGCTCACCCAGACTTGGTCCAGTTGTAGGCTGAGAAGCTTCCCCTTGAAAATTGTGCATTTCTAGAGGGAAACTAGCCTTCCCTCCAGGAATTGTACAATCCTCTCTGACAGCCTGCTGGGATCCAAGATTGTGCAATCCTGCCAGCCAACCCTCCCAGCAGGATTTGCATAAATTTTCCCAACAGCAAGTTGTTCAACCTAGGATTTGCGCAAATATAGGCAGCAGTCAGCTACTCTGCCCAGAAATTACGCAAATCTCCTAGGCAGCCAGCCCAGCTCCCAGCCAAAAATGCACATTTTTCTCCAGCAGTTGAGCAGTCTCTTGCATGTGCAGCTGAGTTGATTGGTTCCCTCCAGGACTGAGCAAAATAAACTTTCATGCATGGGTTGCTTCTCCCAAGGCAGCATGCAAAGGCATCCCTTGTTTCAGGGATCTATGTTTAGCAGTTGGAGGTTGCATGCAAGGAGAAATTTCGAAACCTCTCACCAAGTGTCGCTTCCCTAGATTCGTGGCATGCACGTCACGACCTCGATGTTATCAAAACTCATCAACCGGACGTTGTAGAGCTCATTCCTCACATCAGTGTTGCAGCTCTGACATCCCACATCACATCTAAGAGCAGTCGGTACATTCATCTCACATGTTTTGGGGTAAACCCACTTCCCATGCCTTGTGTTGCATTTATTTCTATTTTTGTGTTTCCGCTTGTAGGAGTACTATTTGCTTGATTTCTTAGAATGATTGTTGTCATTTACATATATACTAGCTTGTCCTAGCTCTGTTTCAGTTTTCGTTTCTATCTCACTGTTGTCGCATGCATGAAACTGTTTTGCACGGACATTCGCCCAATCGGCGAACTGCCTCACCCACATGCATGTTGATCTATTTTCTGAATCTTTCATTCATGCTTTTCATTCACTGTTAATCACTTCTGCTATCACTAAGTGTTTCCATGCATTCACTGACTTGCTTTCATTTTCCCATCAGTGAGTCGGGCCATCCTTGGCCTGGACTCTGCCTTCACCAAGGCTGCATTGCACAATCTAGGGAAGGAAGGCTCACCTTCATCTCCAGATTTGTGCATTCCTGCCTAGCACTGGCCTCCAATATTGTGTTACGATTTCTAGAGGACAGTGGTTTCTTGGCCTAAGAAATTGTGCAAATCTGTCCCTAGGCTAGCAGTCCTTCCCAGCTGGAATTGTGCATTGCGCAATCCTAGCAGTAAACAGCCAGACTAGACTATGCATTGCACAGTTCCAGCAGTCAGTCAGTCTCCCAATAGCCCAGACTGTGCCTTGTGCAGTCTTGGTAGTCGGTCTCCCGACCTCTCGGCCGAAATTGTGCAACCTTCATGATCATTCACCTAGGTATGTTGGAAGTCAGTTCTCATGTTCATTTTGGTTTTTGACTAACAGATTGCTTGCCATGAGTGTTTCCATGTCTCCAAGTATCGCAAGTGTTCATCTACCTCTCAGCAGTCCAGTAAAATGGTTTCCAGGAGAGCAGAGATGAATACACTGTTCAAAGCACACTTGGGGATGCAGTCGATCAAGTGTTTATGGACTTGCCTACCCACGAAGACATCAAGTGTTTCATAGACAAGGACATCAAGATATGACAGCAGCAATATCACAGTGAGCAGCATCATGAACAACAGTTGAATATAGCATACCAAATGCAACGAATGCAAGACGAGGGTTGTTGACAACACAGAGGCGGAACAAGGTTGCAAGCTCAAGTAGGTCCATTGATGATGAAAGTAACTTTGGAGACTCCAGCAATGGAGTGACGTCGCGACATGAAGATCACGCGAAGTTAGAAGATGTAACAAAGAAGGAGTTGCATGTGCTGAAGCAGCAACTCAGGAAGAACATGAAGTTGCATAGACAGACGAATGAGTTACAGCAGGATCAGGAAACGCAGTGGTCGTAACGTGCACTCATGGATGAAACTGCGCCCAGACAAGTTAAAGATCCATCCCAGCAACTAACACAGAGCATACATGGTGAGCAGTGTGGTTGATTGCATACAAGAGATTCAGCAGCATACATGTCATTGTGCACATGCATGCAATCCAACCCATTCAACACACTCACCAAGGCAAAGACAAGAAGCAAGTCCAACTGGAGCCGAACGGGTACTTCGGCAAGTTGATGTTCTTGACCACTAGCACACACTTGAATATCAGCGCAGACACTATGCATTAGTGTGTTGCCGATTCAACTGCACCCAAAATACCATGTGCATGTTAGCAAACAAGTTAGATGAAGGGGCCGAACCAATGCACCAGTTGCAACGGAAGAAAGAGTTCGCTTCAGCAAGATGTCACCATGAGGTGCATGCACACCATCACAGATGACCAAGCTTGGCATCAGCTCACCAGCTTCACCATCACAAGCATGTCAAAGAGTTGGTCTCACCACATCGGACCGAGTGTCAGTGATGTCTTGCAAGGCTTGCTCAAGCCATGTTGTCTCACATGAGTACATGTGCATTGTAATGTTGAGTCGTGTCAAGTGTAAGACAAGTGTCAATATTGGATGTAACAGTCATAGAGTAGGTGAAGAGTCATGAGGATAGTTGAACTGTCACAAAGGGGAATGTCAAGGGTCACCCCACCCTTTGCTATAAATAGTCCCTCATAACTCATTGTATAGGCTTTTGGTCAACCAAGCTTCTACTAAGACTATTTTGAAGAAGGCTTGGACAGTATTTCAATGCGCCCTGGCTTCTCCATTGCACGGAGCTAGCACATCTCTTTGGAGGAGCAGGCGGATGTGGTTGTAACGTTCCACAGTTGGGGCTAGCAGGTTTACGTGGTTCTATCATATGATTGTGACTTACACTTCTTTATATAATAAGAGCCAACACATTTTCATGCATATGTTGTTATTGTAGTTGGACTGCTCTGGTTGCTTTAATGATATGTGTTGTTTAACTTACATACTTGTGTATGAACTGATTCACATGCAATTATATGAATCTTGTTGTTAATGTGTTGCATATGTTGTTAATGTTGTCACCATCCATGTCGACTGCTCTACCGGACATCAAACAGGTCTTTCACTTGAACCTTGCTATAACAATCGTCACACTCGTCTCGGACTGATCCGTGAGTGTTGTACGTGTTATCTTACCTTGTATGATGTGACTGTCGCATCTGAGTGGACTGCTCCACCGGAAGCTGTGCATGTCCTTTGTGTTGTGTGTTCCTAGCCGAGTTGGGACTGATCCCTTTCAACCTGGAACTCACCTTCACCTCCTTCCCCTTTCAAAGTGTTGGAACCTCTCATACACCTTCCTTGACTCACTACATCAGTCACACCCTTGCTGTTGACAGAGTTATTCTACTTGCCTCTGTGCGACACCGCGGTCAAGGCATTACCTTACGACCCACTATTGGGACTCCTACACCAAATGGTCTGAGGTCTAATTGGGACTTCTTACCAGGGAGAATGTATATGATAGTGAACAACTCCAATTTTTATATTTGAAACATGATCAAGAATACAAATGCTTTCTTTGTTACTATATAAATCAAAAGGATATACTTTGTGTGTATAGTGATATTACTGTAACAATATTTTTACCTTTTTAATTGCATATATGTTTTGAAAATTGTCACTTTGAAGTGGGTATCTGTATACAGGAGCTATCTAGAATTTTTCATTTTTTGTTATGCTTTAAATAAACAGGGTCTCTTACATTCTTACAAGTAGAAGTGTCAACCATAAATTCTCATTTGTCACATCTCTACACATACTTTGCATCATTAAGCAGAATAAGATAACTCAGTTAACTCTATTGCTTCAAGTGAAAGCATTGTGGTTTGTTGGATTATGATTCTTGATTGTATTTCCAACATGTCCACAGAGGTTTGTAGAGGCTTCCAATTTCAAGCATTAACAAGGAACTTAACGAAATATTTTATGTTATTGTCTCTCAATACCAAGAGTTCCCTTGTCAATTCTTTAAAGATTAGGCATTTTTTGTGGCTTCTAGTCAGACATTCTCATTGAATTGCATACATTATCATGTTTTCTTTGAAGCACTTGTAATGCAGCATTTTTCTATACTCTGTAATTAAAGAAAAAAAATAGGCTTCTATATATTGGCATAATATTGTTGGCATAAAGAACATCTTATGTTTAATTCCTTTTTGAATATGGGACTCTTGGAAAATGTTTAGGATAGCCAAACTATATCGATGTGACCTACCTCAAAAGTTAGCTAAAAAGATAGGATGGAATATAGATGTTGTCTCTGCATGTTTTAGATTATTTTCACATTCTTACTTTCTGCATTCTATTTTTATAGTAGTTGCTTCAGTGCTCCCACTCTGTATTGACATCATTATACCCAACAGTCCCTTTGACCTACCTTACTATTCACTTGTTGAACGTTAATTAATGGTCTAACAAGTAAAAATTATCAATCTAGACTAACCTTTTTTCCAACCAGTGTTTACTATACAAATGCTACAAAAATATTTGAGTAACCAGTATCAAAGTAAACCTCAAATTGGGGAATGCATCATGCTCATCGCTTTTGATTGATTGATGTCAGTTTGTTTTTGTGGGAATTCACCCATGCCCAAGGATGTCAATATTTCCATTGTTTCCTTCCTCACAAGAATCCACATTGGCTTGTGGAGGGACCGGGACACTAATCATCGAGTAAATCACAGCTTTTTCCTTCATGTACTTCATGATGTTTGAATTGGAATACATCAATTGGTGAATGACACATGTTGATTGTTATACTAAACTTGCATTGTGTTTCCTCTGTCATTCCATTTGTGCGAGACTTGATAAATCCATTATGTTGTTTCTCAATGTGGAAAGTTTAATGTACTTTGAAACTTATATAAGTGCCCACAAGATTTATTGCCACTAGAGAAGAACAATATATTCTTTAACATCAAAATATTGACAAAAATGTTGTTTTAGTTTGGTTTACCTATGCTATTTTTAAGAAACGGGGATGTACATTGAATCATTTAAATTCAATCCTAAAAATGCATGGTTAAATAGAAGAGAACTTGGATGAACCGTCTAAATTGAAACGGTGCTTTCAAGTCTCAAGATTATGTATGCATACTAATAGCATTGACGTGGTTGTTACTAGTATGATTTTTTTAATCCCTTCTTGTATTCACCTACAAAATAGAGTCCAACCTCTCATTAAATTCTATTTTTACACAATATTACATTTGCACGAATACATTCCAATATGCTAAAGATAAACATCACAAATATATATGAATATAAAGATGAACAACAAAAAAATTGTACTTTGAATTAAAAAATAAAATAAAATAAAATAAGCAAAAGAATGATGACTGAGAGATCATTTTCTCCTCTTTTAAAAAACAATCAAAAAACTTAATTAAAAAAAACAATAATAATGAATTTTATATATATATATATATATATATGCTGTTCTAGTTGGCACATTTCCAATGCAAGATAGCAATATTTTTTTACTATTTTTTCAGTATCCTCTCTGTAATAAGGTAGAAATAATTTTTGGTTTGGAAGTATGATTCTAGGATTTTGATTCCAACATCCACATACTATAAGCCCAAGGTCATTAGCAGTATTGTATGGTTATTGAAAAACACATTGTTCATCCATTCATGTATGGCTTTATTGTTTTTAACTATATTTAAAGTAAGCGAGAATATCTACAATGTATCCCTTGTCCAAATGTGCAAGTAATTAAACTAAGCGGAAGGGAATGATAACTATGTGACCTTGCTTTCACAATGATTGATTTACATTGGCAAAGATAATAAATCATGATATCTTTAACTTACGATGATTGTCTTGATAATGCTAGTACACAACTCAAGTATAATTAAATCATTTGTAAATCAAATAAAAATTTATTTGCATATTTTTTTAATCATTTAAATATGTTATATTTTATTAGATTTATTAGAATATATTTATTTGTAGACAAAATAAAAAGGGTTTATGGGTCCTTTGCCTTTTTGTGTGACTAAATTTAGGGTAAGGCAAATTGGATGTCGTCAACAACTTATAATATCTCTATGAGCATTGATGTTACCATTTCTTTGAAGGTTATTAGCTTTATTTACCATCAAAATTTGCCCCAAAATCAAATCCATGAAGTCTAGCATACAACAGGGTTTGTAGGGTTGAGTTATTAAAGTTCAATTGGTGTCTACCTTATATTGTTTTCTTCAAATAAAATCCCATTAGGATATCTTCTATGAAATATAATTTAAAGTTTGGAAGGTTTATTACTTCTCTCTACATCGCCCCATTGGCATATATATGTTTTAACATGGCCACTGATAACTTTTGAAGAGTTGTAATTACAAAATACATGTGTTTGTATGTGCGTGTCTTTGTTTGATCTTGTTGTATTAGGGGGTCAACAATAGGAAGGATAGCATGAACTAACAAGCAAATTGAAATACATATATGTCACTTACAACATTGAACATTGGGGAACACCTATGTGTTTGTTGCCACACTAAACATTAAGGATGTCTAGGTAGAAAGATGATTATGCTCCTTGCCAAATTGAACATTGAGGATGTCAATGTCATAGTAAGAAGATGCCAAGATATGAGTAGATGGAGGTGATGTTGCATTACAATGGTGTACTCCACAATATGAATGTAGAAAATGTTAAAAAATCGGATTGATGGAGAAAAAAAAAAAAGAAAAAAAAATTAATTAAACAAGTGTTGCATGGAAGCTTAGGCCTTGCCACTTAAATTAGCAATTGTACTGTAGGAAAATTGCATAAAAATTATAACCTACATTGGTCAATAAAAACTATATTTCTAGAAAAATTGCAAATTCATATATGAAATAGTAAAAATATTTAACTAAAAGCCAAGACTTGCCTAAATATTTTGGCAAATAGTAACTTATACATTTACTCTATATATTCCTACTTATTAAAATATTAAACTAAAATAATAATAAAAATTATATATAGACAGAAAGAAACTGTTACAAACTTTAATTGTTTCTTCAATGGTTTCTTCAAACCTTATATATAGATATCTTTGGGTGCATACATGGACGTGAAGGTTGTTTTTCTTCACAACCTTTAGTTATGGAATCTCCATTCAAAGCATCATAAAGGGCCGCTAATTGCTATCAAAGGCACATCATAGAACGTACACTTGTAAAATGTTCACCATAGATTATTTTCTACAATCTAATTAATTTAGGCTTTTTTAATTTAATAATATAATTTTGTTTTTATAAGTTAAAATATTTTTTAAATATAAAAATCAAGTAATATAAATGTCCTGTAACTTTGTATCTTCGTCAAGTTTCAAAAAAAATATTGTCCTTTTATAAACTCATCTATATATTGGATTTACCTGGGGACTAAAGTTTATTAAAGTGATAAGTTATTATTTTTGTTGTTGGCCAGGTATAACGTATTCAATAATTTAATAATAATGTATGATTATAGATTAATTTAATAATAATGTATTAATGGTGGATTAATTTATTATTTGATTAAAAATTAAATAATCATTTATAAAATTAATATTATAAATTGAATTAATTTATTTTTTAAATATTTAATTTTGTATTTTTCTTGCATTTTGATTGGTTACTTAAGTTTGAGTTTTATTGTGCAATGATGTTGATATACTAGCAATTGTCAGTGGTTGAGGATATGGCAAAATGTGATGGCTCGAAATTTCACTTTTATTGTGTAATGATGTTGATATACTAGCAATTGTCAGTGGTTGAGGATATGGCAAAATGTGATGGCTCTAAATTTCACTGCAGTGTAAGCAAAGAACTTATGATTTTATTTCATTTATGGCACTATTGTAATGCATTTAACTTTCAACACTAGCACACTAGCACGAGTTTTATAGTTCAAGGTTTAATTCCGGACACATTTTGTAAAAAAAGAATACCACATTAGCATAGGAGATTGAGGTTTAAGCAAAAACATCAACATCAAGTTTTATCATGTCAAATGTTGCACAAAGATCTATTTTTCTTTTCCTTGTAATTAATTTTTAGCTTTTTTTACCTCAAAAAAAATGTTACCAACACATCATAGTTATCTCAAAATGCAAACTTTTATGATTCATATTAATTTTAATAAATCACATTCTAATTTTTTTACCCAACACATTTTGAACCACTAAATATAATTCATCATAATTATATAAAACAAATTAATTGATTTAAAATTATTTTAAAACAATATTTATGAACATAATATTTATTAAAAAAAATATCATTAAAAAAAATAAAATTTAAAACTTAGGTTTCACAAAAATTTTAAAAATAAGTTTCACAAAAATTTATAATGTTATTGTACTCAACCATTATTAATTTTTCACTTTCATATTTATTTGATAAAATTTTCACTCTTTTATTAACGTGTTTTATTATTTTATGTAATTATTTTTACATTCTACTCTAGGTTTCGTAATTTATATTTATTTACTTTGTATTTATTATATAATAGATTTTCACTGTTTTATTTCTTTACATAAAAATATTTAATTTGGCTATTAACATTTATTATTTAATTGGGTTGTTAACATTTATTTTATAAATTATAATGTAAACATTTTTATATTATTTTAAAGTTCATATTTTTATAATGAATGGAATGTTTATTATAAATATTAGAAATTTCAAACTCTTATGCATAATTGATTTCTAAAATCTCAATGAACTTTAAATTTATTTCATATTTATATATTAATATAATTAAAACTTCATTAGAATATAACATTAAAATTTAAAATTCATTTTCTTTTATATAAAAGTATTATATAAATTTATTTTATTGTAGTATTTATTAAATTTTAAAAATATGATATCATTAAAGTGTAAATTTCATGTTTATTTAACTTCAAGATATTTATATTTTTAGTTTTATTTTTATAAGTATTTGTTAAATCTAGAGTTAAAATTGATGTATATATACTAGCATAGATCACTTAAATACGTTATATCATTTATTTTGAGGTTAACCATATTTTACATTAATTAGGATTGATAGATATTATATTTATTGTATGTGTTGTTATTCTCGCATATTTAAAGGGCTAATTGATCAATGTTATATTTTGCAAACAAACTATGCTAAGTAGATATATGTTTTATTAATTTGAACATATACAATGTTCTTTTGGTGCTTCTTATTGTGTAGAGATGTCAATTGTCTAATATTTAATACTTATTTTCTATGTAAAATTCATAGCTTTACAAATAATAATCGACATCACGTATATTTTTTAATAAGCGGCAAGTGTATTTATATAAAATGTGTATTTGAGTATATATATATATACATATATATATACATATATGTGTGTGTGTGTGTGTGTTTCATTATATATATATATATATATATATATATATATATAGAGAGAGAGAGAGAGAGAGAGAGAGAGAGAGAGAGAGAGATAGATTTCATTAAAAAAATACACCCATAGAACAAAATTCATAATTTCATATCAAAAAAACCTCATAAAACAAAAGTTAGAGCTCGCAAAAAAGAAATACAAAATTATAAATGAATTCAAATATAAAGAGTTGAAAGTAAAGTCACATTAGTGTGGTCTGTTAGCACGCGCTCTAGGAGGAGACATCTGACTTGCAAAAAAAAATAAAAAAAATTGAAAAGGTAAACTATGACATTAAAAAAAAAGATCTTTAAAACACTTATACGAAATAAATTCTACAATTTTATTGTATGATTGACTAGAAAAATATTTATGCAATGAAAATATATATTTTGATTTTTGTAATTAAATAAAAATAATAAATTAAATATTTAACTGATCAATAAACGCATTTAATGTAAAATACATAGAATAACTTTAGGTCGGATTTAATCGTCGGGCCACAACATGAATATTACTTTATCCACATCTATTGTATAGTCGAGTGCACATGAGATTTTCTAGCAAAATGGATCAATGTCCATTATATCTTTATTGCCTTTTACATTAATTTAATTATATTTAAACTAAACCCTTGTTCAAACCTTGGAGTTCGTTTATACCTTTCAAAGTTCAATAATTCAACTAACGGCAAGGGACACTAGCTATGTGGCCTTGTTTAAACAAAAATTTCATATATGTAGAGTTTCATGTCAGTTCAAGATCCAAAAGTGCATAAATTCACATACACTTTGCATACTACATATATTACCATTAATACTTTGTTATTGGGTGCCATTATTGTTTGTATGAGCTTTATTGAGAATATTCCTACAACCCAATGAATCTACGGTACATTTTTACTGACGAGCAGTTAATGTCAGCTACCCTTAGAAAAAGACTAAAAAGCCACAACACAAACCATACCTTTTCTTCAAAGAAGCCATATAGATCAAGGCTCCTTGACATTGTTATTAACTAAAAAGCGTTCATCAGAACTAGCCATGTTTCCTCTGTAAACATATGATCCTGTAATTTAAAGGATAATTTTAGGGTCACGCTTCACAGTGATCACAAATAACCCCACAATTAGTATGATAACCAATTGAAAAATTACAAAAGCCAGGAAGCATCATAGAGGAGGGATTCATAGGGATGGAATTTGGCGGGCAAATTTCCCTGTCACAAGGTGATTTTCCCATCAAATACAATTTAAAAAATCACAAAACCATCAAGATCTTTCCTTGAAGCTGTGAAGACAGGTCAAAAAGATGTGAATACCATAAAATTTGGCGGGTGGATCTATTTTGAAATTCCAAGCTAGGGAGGGAAGCAATCAAGTCAAGTTTGAAGAAACTCAAACTTGAATGGATAGTGAAAAAAGATATAGGAATTATCTATAGGATGAATATCTTCCCTAAAATCTGGGGAGGCATAATGTAATGAGTGGATTTTTTTGGGTTCCTTTCTTGAATCTTGCAAAATATTGTAATATTTTGTTATTTTAATTGTGTTTTTGAATATAGAAATGCTTTCGATATCCTGGGAAATTCTTGAATCATTCTTATTCTATTTTATGGATTAAATACAACAATTTTTTCCAATTTCTAACCAAAGTTCCAAGTCTGAGAGGGACCTATAATTATAATACCTTATGTAATGTACAACACGAGTTCCAGAAAGGCAGAATATCGAAAGTTAGATACATCATTTAAGTGGAAAATTAGAATTCGGTTTATGAAATGCAATTTTCCAAATAAATTTGCAATTTTATGAAATGCATCTTTGTAATTATTTAATTAATGCCTATAAGTTTGTAAAATTTGCATCCACATCATCCAATCAAGTGTTCTCCTCCACAAACTTTGCTCGTCGAAAGAGCCTTGCTTAAACCACTTGTTGGTTCCTTCGTTTTTTTTTTGTGGGGGGGGGAGGGGATTTTTGACACGTTTTGACCAGATCTTACCAAAATGAAGTCACAAAGAAAGAATCCAATGGACGAGAAGGAATCCACCAAGATTTGTCAATCGCGGAGAAAGAAGCCAAGGGAAGAGAAGGAATCCACCAAGGTTTGTCATTCGTGGAAGGTTGGCCAGCAAAAAAGAGGGATACATCCAACCACAATTGAGCCACAGAAGTAACTGAGAAGGAAAGGGCGTGGAATCTGAGGAAGAAACCAATAGTTCAGGCGAGCAGAGTGCATAAAAGTTGAAGAAAAGGCAAACAGGGATATAGAAGACTTGTGTACCGAGATGTTGTTGTTGAGTCTATCAGGCTTAGCATTGTTCTGTGTTTACCTGATTCTAAGTTAGGTTATGTTCTAATTTCTTGTCCCTATCTGCAAGGCCTCAGATCCTGAATGTAATGATGTACTAATGGTTGAAGCTAATGAAAAGGAGTTGCAGGGTTGTTTATGGATCTGCATGTGTTGGTTTTATGGGGCTCTTTAAAAAATTTATTATGAATGCATGTGTATACTCTTTGTTCCTTTGAATGCTTTTCTTGTTGCATTTCGTGATGGTTATACACCAAATGACATAATTTCTAAGTTAAATGGAATTGTTAGCCCTTGCACAACTCCTCTCGATGCCTAGTTCTAATCCCTTAACTAAGTAAGGTCGCAGCACGCCTCGGGTGAGATACCTTATTCTTCTTGAGTAAGGTGAAAATTTCAGCGTTACGCTAGACTACAACAGACCCTTTGTTGGCCCCTATGCTTGAACCCAAGGTCTCTACCCTTTCATAATTTTCCGCCAACAAATGGTTCTGTTGTCGAGACCTAAAATTCTTCAAAGGGATCTGGAACATGGTGTCGAGGATTTTTAAGAAGGATTTGCAAGACTGGTGGCATGAACAAGTAGAGAGGTTTACCTCTCAACAAGCGTAGCTCCATCACAAAAGTATGAAATGAGTAAATGAAGAAATTTTGTATGTGAATCCTGCGAACGATCAATACGAGATATTTTGTGTAAGTTCCCACAGGACCTCTACAATTGGTTATGAAGGTTGCAGACAAAAGAAAATATTGGAAGCCAAAGTACATATCCCAATACGTGGACTCAGGCTAACCTCATGGAGTTACATTGCCTCAATACAAACCTAACTTGGGTTGTCAACTTCTAGGTGTAAGCCACTTTAGAAAGGTATGTTATTGAGTTTGTTGCAGAGGGCCATCTGTCCTTTTCTAAGGCTAAGGTCATGTTCAAGACAAGGTTTCATGGAAGACTATTGAGGGAGATCCTGTTGTGGATTAAATTTTTAATGGTAGAATAAAAACAATTCAAGATTCAAGGGAAAGGGTATAAGGGGAGGAATGTTACCTGGTTGTGAGCTATGAAAATGTTGGAGAGATGGACGCGGATGAATTCCGGAAGGCTAGAGATATGAGGGAACAAAGGAGGGCATGGATAGCTAAAGAATGATGGGAGACAACTTTGCAGGAAATTTGTAGACAGTAGAGGGAGTTACACCGAGTAGGAGCGTTGTTAAGAAGTCTAGAAGCACAATAAGGAGAAGGAAATTGGTTGAAGTTGTGAAATGATGGGGATATAGATAGATTGGAGCCTATCCCAGCAAGAGAGGTCGAGACCGCCATGATGACAAAATTTGAAAGAGGTAATAGATATTTCCCTCTACAAATAGAGATGGAGACACCATATGGATCAGGCCTTACAGGGCAAAACGAGGGCCCAGATGATGACATGAACTTCACTATGAGAAGATTGTTTTTTGATATGATGTGTCTCCAAAGAATAGTGACTCATTGCCTAGCAATTCAGGAAGCACTTCCCCTGACCTTCCTATTCAGTCTCCAAAATGTCATCCATTTCACTCTCTTTTCTTTTACTTTGCTTTAGAAATTACCATATTCTGTAGCTCCATAACCATGCACTAATACCATCTTCATAATTAAATATGGGTTTAGACACATTATTTTCCAATATATTTATTTTTGTATTTTGAGTGAATTTATGGTTAAATATTAGAAAAATAACATGTATTCACTTATATATAAAAGTTGGATGAGTTTTGTCACATGTGTAGGCATATTTGAAGATTATTGCACAATCATATTTAGCCTCTAAGTCTCAAATTCGAATTTTCTCTTGAAACTCTTGAATATTTGAGGAATATTTGAGATCATTGATCAAGCACAATTCATGGAGAAGAATTATGGAAGATTTCCCAAGTCTATCCTATCAAAGCTAAAAGATATTTGTGAGAGTGTATGAAGAGATGTTAATTGTTAGATGTCAACACATGGTTGTAACCACATGAGATATTTGTGGATCTACATTTATGAGTTAATTATCTTACCTTTTGTATAAATAGGAGTGCCTACTCCTCTCAAAATGTGTGAAAAGTTTGGGAGCTATGCTCATGCTTCAATGTAGAGTTTTGGATATTAAGGATTGGCACTATGTTTATGATTGATGTAATGAATACAGTTGTATTTCACTTTGATATGGTTGTGCCTTCATTTGGTGTTTGATCAAGAGTTCTCAACTTTCCACCTCTCACGCACTTTGGGATGGCCACCTAATGAGCATGGGATGTATTCTAATGTTTTATTTTTTTTAGTTCCTTTATGTTCATTTTAAGTCTTTTGATTAGATGCATTGTTTAAATTTTTTCATGCTCATTCCATTTATGTTCTTTTGAAGGTTAAGCATTATTGTTCTCATTTGATAGGTTCATTTCTTTTCAATTTGTTTGATAAATACTCATGAATTCTAATCTGACAATGCACATATTAGTAATTTCAATTGATCTCTCTTTATTTTCAGAATAGGTTGCCTTTAAATTTCATAGTTTAATAATTCAATGCTTTCTTAGTATAGGATTTGTTGCTTTCTAGATTAAATTTACTTTCAAGTCATTAGAATAGATTTACTTTCCTGTTGGTAAAGTAGATTTACTTTCATGTCACTAGAATATATTTATTTTCATGTCAATAGAGTAAGTTTATTTTCATGTCAATTGTCATTTCAATTTCATAGATTAAAATATTGCTTTCCAAGTTCCAAATTTGATACTTTTGAAAAAGAAAGTGTGTGCATACTCATCTTAGACATTTTTCATGAATAGGTTTGCCATCATTTCAATAGGTTAATTCACTCTTAATTGAAAGTTGATTCCTAGCATATATTGTGCAAGTATACTTCGCAAGTTCATGAACCTCGGGTTTGACAATTTAATGACAAGTAATTTAACTAACAATTAAATTACCCAACA
Source organism: Pinus tabuliformis (assembly GCA_031772625.1). Classification (NCBI taxonomy): domain Eukaryota; kingdom Viridiplantae; phylum Streptophyta; class Pinopsida; order Pinales; family Pinaceae; genus Pinus; species Pinus tabuliformis. The sequence goes on from CM062820.1 coordinate 459,440,150, forward strand.
CTTCCCCTAGTACTTTGTCACAACCTTGTTCAGTTTTTATCTAAGTCAGTTAAAGTTATAAAGGTCCACATAGTACATAATACCTACAAGGCTAGTACCTCTGGTGGTAGAAATAGTAGTTGTAGTTTAGTTCTTCAAGGATCATCACAACTTGGTTCCCAAGGGTTCATACTTGTCTCGTTGGTCCAACCGTGTATGGCTAGTAACATGGGAGTATCCTTTAGTCGATATTGTAAGTTCTTTGGGAGAGGGAATGAGGATGTCGAACAAGATTAGTACCTGTGTTAGGCTATCTGGAGGGCTTGCCAAACTACAAATTCCACGAAGTTGATTGAATTTCAGACCACTCTCTGAGAAAGAACGCTGAGGTGGTTTAGTAAGTGGTCTACTTTACAGCAAAATCCAACGATAGATGAAGTCAGGCGGGAATTTTTTCAAGAGTTTAAAATTTCACAGAATAACCAACTGGGGTTATATAAACTATGGGAAATAAAGTAGCATGAAGGAGAAACCACATAGGAAATGATGAAAAGGTTTAAGAATGATATTGGCAAGCTGAGTTGCCCCATTGATCCCAATCATTAGCGGCATTGGTTCATCAAAGTTTTGTTGTCGCTCACCCGCACATCATGACTCAGTGAAAGCTTGATATTGTGCAAGATGCATTGAAGCAAGGAACCAAAATCAAGGCCATGGAAGGATAATCATATGAGCACCGAGGAATAATGGTTTCCCATGACCTCACTCTCATAGGACTGCATCATCAAATCATTGATATGAAAAAGAAATTGAGGGACATGCAACCAGCACGACCTGCGCGACCACACATGTGGTGTACCAATTACCATATTTAGGGGCATCACGCCATGGAGTACACAAGACTGTGGGGCCTGAGCACTCCCTCCATATAAACGGGGCCTTCCATTTCCTTGCCCATCATTGGAGTTATGCATATTGGTACACAAGGTTTATATTTAGGGCGCACACAATTCCATGCCTTTCCTAATCAAGAGGGTACATCTCCAAACAAATACTATGAAATTTGTAGAACATATGGACATCTCCCATGCCTCTGTACAATCTTACAAAAGTATTCAAATATCCCAAACAACGTCTTATGTGATTTTTGTAGCTCGCCGACTCACCACACTTATTAGTGTACATAATTAAATGCCTTAGATGACCGATTGAATTGTTCTTCCTACAAGATTAATGAAGCTCCTCGAGTATGCGGAGGTGGAGGAATAGGGGGGGAGAACAGGAGGTAGAGGTTTGATCCATTGCTACAAATGTGATCAAGGAGGGCATGCTGTACGAGACTTCTCACTACCCATAAGACCTTGGTGTTCTCATTGCATATTTAACACACCTACAACCAAGGATTGGCCAGAGCTAAATTCTAGATGGGAGGAACACAACCATCAAAAGGGGATAAAACTTTATTAATGCAGAACCACGGGAACCCGAACCGACTCCACTCTCAAACATTAACATAATCACCTAGGGGGAAGAATACTGGAGTCACCGAAAAACCAAGGATCATAAATCCTACCTCACTGAATTGCTCTTATGATTCTAACCAACAGAAGCAGTACTACAAAAATGTCGTGGACATTTTTAACCAGTTGATTCCAAATGAGGGGCCCGAAGGAGAACAATCAGAATCTTCAAAGGCTAGAAGCCTAAAAATGCTGCAAACCAATTCCCAACCTGTAACAGAATGGTTAAGGTTGTTTTTTCAAATTGTGAATGATGACAAAATGGTGGGGATGTTATGGAAAAAGCTTAAATTTGTTGTCAAGGATGGGGAGCTCTTGGAAGGGCTCATTTCTGCCAATTTTCCTTAAAGGCATTCTAGACAGGTGCAGAGGAACAAGAAGAGGACAAGGAGGGAATTTCAAGTTGATGCCCAGATTGCAAGATTCTAGATCAAGGATACAATGCTAGACTTGGGTTCAGATGTGAACATTTTACCAAGAAAGACCTGGGAAGCCCTGGGAAGGCCCAAGTTGGCATTCTCTCTGATTCAGTTACGCATGGAAAATTAGTATTGTATCCTCCCAGTGGGATGCCTGGAAGATGTAGAAGTCGACATAGCAGGGGTAAAGACATATGCATATTTTGAGGTAATAGACATTATGGGAGACAAAGACCCCTATCCGGAATTGTTGGGAATAGACTAGGCCTTTGAAAACTATGCAATGATTGACCTGAAGAGAGAAACCATGACCTTTGAAGTGGATGGAGTTTGGGTGATTCAGCCCTTGGACCCCTATCAAGGCCCTAGGTTCACTGAGCCAATGGACGATAGAGAAGAACCTGAGTTACTGGATTAATTATATCAACTCACAACAGGAAAAAGGAAAGATTACATCAATCCTATGGCAGGAGGGTTGATCAGCTGGAGAAGTGTTCAGAGCTTTAAAGTCGGATCAGAAGTTGCATTGGATGATTGGAAGCAAGGTGAACATGAGATCAACACCAGGCGATGCACAATGATCCACTGTATCCATTGGGTTGGCACTAAGGCACAACAATTACCTATTTTTAACGATATGGGTTTCGTTGCCAATTTTATCAATGCAAATGATTTTAACATTTTGGAAGTACATAAAGTGCCCTTTTTGGATGTTGCCCTTCAAGCAATGCCTCCAATGTGGTGGGGTTCCCACTGTAACCATCTCATAGAGTGGGAGGCGTTTAAGTCCACATTGATAGTCAGATTTGGGTATTCAGAAGACTACTCATCCAGTCTTACTAAGTATGAAGGGTATATTGATCCTCACCAACATCTACAAAATTGTAAAGCTAGATGGATCAAGGAAGGACTTCTAGAAAATATGTGGGTGCATAGCTTCTTCCACACTCTGGGGACATTTCCCCAGGCGTGGTACATGAAGGAGGAAATAAGGAGGCAGACCAGTGAATGGGACTATATGACATCTCAGTTCATTAGTGACTTCTCCTTCATTGATGATGATGAGAGGATAACAGCTTCCTTGAAAGCAGTCAAGAGGGTCTTGTTCTCGACAGGAAATCTTATTGAGGACTACTTTGATCAGGATTCCTTCGATCACATATATGAATCTAGATTCCACGAGGTCGTGGCTTGTAGGAAGATAAACCTTGAACCTAATGGAGATGATTTAGAGGGGTTAAGGCACTTGACCTTTAAGGAATCTGAAGGGGAAGGAAACATCGAAGAGGGGCATGTAACCATTGGTCTGTAGCTACAACCTCTGAAGTTGCAGAAGCACAACATAGACACTGAAGAATATCCAAAATTATCCTTTATTGGGGACTATTAGGATGATAAAACCACCAAGGAAATCTTCGATCTCCTAAGGGAGTATGAACACATGTTCCTTTCATGAGTCGTGAACCTTAAAGGAATTAAGGAGGAATTGGAAGAAATGAAGATCTTGTTGAAACCAGATGTGAGACCAATGAAGAACCAGCCATATCAATTAAAACCAAGGTTCAAGGAGAAGGTGAAGAGGTAGATTGAAAAAATGTTGGAAACGGGACTTATTTTCCCAGTTGATGAGGCTGAGTGGATCAGTTTGATTGTCATCCAAAACAAGAAGGACTCTAAATAAATTCGGGTCAGTGTGGATTACAGGAGTTTGAACAATGCCTGCATCCATGACCCCTTCCCTACTCCATTTAGTAATGAATTTCTCGATAATGTTGCAGGTAATGAATCCTACTCTTTCACAGATGGATTCTCTAGTTACCACCAAGTCCATATTGCAGAGGAGGATAAGAAGAAAACCACCTTCACAACCAAATGGGGATCTTATGCCTACCATGTCATGCCCTTTGGACTAAAGAATGTGCCACCAGTGTTTTCAAGGATCATGATCGCTCCATTCCGGGACTACATTCACAAATTTCTAGAAGTGTACATAGACGATTGGACAGTCTACAATTTATTAAAAAGACATTGCAGCTTGCTCTGAGTGATGTTTGATTGTTGTAGACGGTTTCAGATCTCCTTGAATTTGAAGAAATGCATTTTTGCTATCCCCTTTGGAAAACTCTTAGGGCATATAGTTTGTAAATAAGGAGTGTACGTTGATCCTGCAAAAGTTGCATTAATCCTAAATATGATGCCACCAACAAGTGTTAAGTAGCTGAGATAAACTCTCGGTCACACAACATACTACCGCAGGTTCATCTACAATGATGCCTTAATCATTGTACCACTGGAGAAGTTGTTGAAGAAATCTGAGATGTTTCCCTGGTCCAATGAATGTGATGATGCCTTTAATGTGATAAAAGGGAAGCTGGAAAGCACATTAATCCTAGTTTACCCGAATTGGAGCAAGCAATTTCATGTCCATATTGATGCATCAAGAATCAAACTAGGAGTTGTTTTGGCCCAACACAGAGACAGTAACCTTGATAACCTGATCTAATTTTCCAGCATAAAAATTTCCATTGTGGAAAAGAAGTATAGCACAACTAAGTGGGAATTTCTCACAATGGTGTACTCACTACAAAAATTTTTGAACTGCCTTCTGGATGTTCCTTTCAATTTCTTTACTAACCACTATGCGCTCAAGTACCTAGTGAATAAGTTTGTGCTCGAAGGGAGGATTTATATATGGATCCTATTGTTCCAGGAGTTCACATTCGAAGTAATTGTAAAGCCAAGGAGGATGAATGTGGGACCTGATCATCATTCTCGGCTGGAGTTGGACAAAGTTGGGGGATCAATAGATGATATACTTCCAGATGCTGACCTGTCTCAAGTTGAGGCCATACCCAACTATTTGGAAGACATTACATTATTTCTAACCACAGGGAAATTTCTAGAAAAGTACATGGTGAGATAGCGAAGGAGCATGGTATTTCGAGCTGCAGATTACCAACTAATCGTTAGACAATTATATAAGATGGGCCTTGATCAGATGTTGTGATGGTGTGTCCTCGATCATGAGAAGCATGATGTGCTATGGGAATTCCATTCAAGAGTTGCAGGTGGACATTTGGGTGGGAAAGCCACCATGAGAAAAGTACTGCAATAGGACTCTGGTGGCCCACCCTTTTCTGTGATGCAAAGGAGTATTCTAAGAACTGTGATGTTTGACAACGAGTGGGACAGCCATTGCACTGGGATGAACTTCCTTTGCAACCGATACAGGCACTCCAGGAATTTGAGAAGTGGGCAGTAGACTTTGTGGGACCCATTAATCCATGGGCAGCTCACTCCCATGCCAGGTACATTATCATTGCCACAAATTACCATACCTAAAGGGAAGAGCCTTTAAACTATTGTTGTTTGAAGCCATCATGGAGTGCTAACAGAAGTGTGTGGGAACCTGGTCTTGTCAAAGGAAGACTGCGACGTCAAGACGAATGGTTGTAATCTCTCTTTGATATTAATATATGCAACTATCGATTGATTTCCTACATGTTTTGTAATATTACATATTCATGGCTTAATGTTTCTTGACTTGTTAAGTAGGTTGAATTGCAATTTGTTTATTATCATGTTTGTTGTCTATTGTTGTTTACTTGTTTCAGGAGCTTGAAGAAGGAAGCAATAGATTACTAGAGCGAGCAAGCGAGGACATCATCAAACAGGATAAGCAACCAAGAGGTAGGCCCTCTTGATTGATTCTAACCTAAGGAAATCTTCCATAGAATGTATCTGTTGTGGCTAGACCCATTATCGGGCTAAAGGAATTTGTTCGTGTCCGCACTTATAATTTTACTTCACCACAAATTGGTGACTCCACTAGGGAAATCCCATCTTTTGCTTGTTTTGGATTTCATGATTTTGTGAGAACTTTGCTAGTTTCACATTTTCCCTTTGGTTATGTTTCTTTTCTCCTACTTACTGGCCTGAGTCTAAAATCAATAGTAGCAAATCTGGTCCCTGTTTTGAAATTTTTTTTATTTTTCCTTAGTTCCTTCAGACAGTGTGTTTAATCAGCTGACAGTTGCACCGACCAGCGTGAATTGCGGAGGAATAGTCGCGACGACCAGTCTATGTCGCTTGTTGTCAGTTAGGTAGTCGCGTTGATCCCTGTAAGTGAAGATTAGGGCTGGACCCCAATCTTGGCCAGTGTGTTCTGCTCTTGTGTTTTTGACCTCGTGAGCCTTTTTTACTGTTTTCTCCCTGATTAGGAAGCTACTTTTCATTTGGTTTTGCTTGCTTGTTGGCTTGTCATCTTGCTGTTTGATTGATTGAGTCATTGAGTGGCCAACGACACTAGGGCATCTAGCTAGTCGCCCATTCAGCAACTTGTGGACTCATCAAGTCCGGTTGTGGGTGTGTATGTTCCTTGCATTTTTTTGGTCCCTCTTATGACTTTGACCTCTTTTTGCACAAGTTTGAAAATTTTTCCTTTACTAGTTTGAACGTCTTTTTCCGGTATAGATCACATTGTCGGTCTTGTGTTTGGTAAAGTCGGTGTTTCATTGATCCGAATGAACTTCTCTTTTCATGTTTTCATCTGCTTGAAGAGCTAATAGTCTCAAAAAAAAATTCATTGAAGGATTGTATGCAAAAAAAAATTGTTTCGTTGTTTCATGAGAAAGTATGAAATTCTAGCTTGTTGCATCATTATGATTTGCATCTCTTAAAAACTAGAATTGCATCAGCATTTGAAAAAGGAAGATAATTTTTTTCATTTTGAAAGGACTAATATATAAGTGCTTGTCAGGAAATTAGGAATTGGAATGCATTTTTCATTAGTTTTTTTTTTTTGAAAAAGTGAAGTAGTGAAAGATCATTTCGTTTTCAGTTGCTTATTTGCTTTCATTTGATTGAGTAGTTTCTACCCTCTCTAATGTAGGCATTTCATCGAACTAAAAGGGTCTTATCCCATTTAGTTGCATTTTAGGTTTTCCGAGTAGCATCGCTAAGACCTGAAAACTAAAACTTAACTCAAGATCAACTCTAAAATGAATTCAATTAACCTAAGGCGCATTTGACATTAACGATCATATCTAGAAGGTCTAGGCTAGAGACATGTTCCGGCGTCCTTAAACCTGGCAGTTGCCATTAGCTTCAGCATTAGACAATGCTAGCACAGATTTGTGCTCCCCGTACCATCGAGTATATAACGGGAGACCCCACTAGGCTGCAATCCTTTTATCCTTAGGAAGTCGAGTTGGCCGCCTTGCAAACGTGATACACCGAACACAGCATTCGGGGAGATTGCCTGCTCATACTTCTTGGTTTTCCAGGAGGTATTCTGCAGTTCACAGTTGCTTGGTAATCCTGTTTACCTAGATCATCCAGAGTAGTCATTTGATCAATTTGACTCATTAAACTTAAAATATCATTCGAGCACTTGTCCTTTCAATCTCATTTCCAATCGAAAGTGATAGAGTCATCTTTGTTTCTTTCTCGACTCTTAAAAAATGAAAGAACATCAGTCTTTTATGCGTCTTAATAATTGATTGCCCACGATCCAAAACATCCTGTTAGTATTTTTTACCAAATCGTGAGTTCCCTTAAAAGGACATTTTAAAGCCTTGAAGTTATTTGTTCTGTCGACTAAGACAAGGTCATTGTGGCTGAACCATCTAGTTCACCCAATTCCTCTTCCTCTCCTCCCTCTGAAAGATTGTCCGAGGAGCTGTTTCCTGAGTTATCAGAGTCACTTGAGGACCAAAATGTTGAACTCGCAATTGTTTTGAGTGTTCAACCTTTGTCATCTCATCCTCCACCTACCTTCGATTCAGGGTCATCTGCTGATCTTGGCCCAGAATCTCCAGATAATCCCGTTCGAACTCTAGAGAACTCACTGACCACTAACAGTCAGCTTGGACTGGTTATTTATCCTCCGAACCCTCTGTTTGACATTGTTGAGATATCACCGCAGCGTCCTTACAGTCTGTACGACCAACCAGGTGTTCCTTTGGAATTATCCCCCAGTACACGTTCAGCCATTTATTGTCGTTTGTTTTCGAACATGGAACCTGAAGGCGATGCTCCAGTCACTTCTCCGGATGAGTCCGAAGTCTCTACTCCACACACTGTTGAGGGAGAAGAATTGCAATTGCAGTTTCCTCTCGAGGGTTTCCCTTATTCAGAAGGTATTCCCGCCATCTTGCCACCTGGCTATGTGTCTTTGGGACACTTAGTTTCAGGCACACCTAGTGCCTCATCACTCTACCATAATCTTGTTTGGGCGTCAGGCGTCAGGCCTATGTCAGGTCCGTTCATCACGAACATGACCTCCCAACTAGTTGTTACTTCAGTCCTGGTGCAACCCACCATCCCGAATACTCTTGTATCATCAATCCCAGTTACACGTCAGTCACAACCGGTAGTTTCAAATATTGTTTCCATCAGTTCTTTTGTCCCATTAGTTAGTGGCCAGATTGTGCCACTGCCTGGGGGGCAAAACCTGAATGTCTCTATGGTGTCAGGTGCCACTAATGTGAGCAACTCACAAGCTCACATGCTTAGTATAAACCAGCCCTCTTCTGGTATTATCTATAACCCTGCTGACCCTACTAGATCAAGTAATGTCTAGTACCAACAGGTTCAGAATCCTAGTGGTCCGTCTGGATCGAACAATGTTCAATATCAGCAGCCCTATGGGGCTCAGGTCCAATACCAAAATCCTTACGTTCCATATGGTTCTCAAGGATTGGTTAATCAAACTTACACCCTCCAATATGGGCAGTACATCCAACCTGGCTACGGCCAGATTCAATTCGGTAATTTCCCGAGCATTGTTCAAGTACCCTTGCAACAGCAAGGACAACCTCTACAACAACCAAGGCAGCCTTTGTTACCGCAAGGGAAACCTTTGTTGCAGCAAGGGATTTTTGCACAACAGCAAGGGCAGATTATCCCACAGCAAGGTCACTTGCAACAACCACAAGGTCAGTCCTTTCAACAGTTGCAGCAGGCCGCGCAACAGCAGATGCAATATGCTCTGCATACCTCTCAACCCATACCCTCGCAGGGCCAACCTCTGTAGCCCCAGGGACAAATTTTGCAACCGCAAGGTCAGCCCTTGCAACAACAAAACCAACCCGGGCAACAGCAACCCTTGTATACATATCAACAAGGTCAACCCTTGCAGGGACAGGGTCAAGGTCAAATCTTGCAGCAGCAGGTGCAAAATCCTCTTGTCCAGGGTCAACAGGTTCAAAATCCTGTCGGCCAAGGGCACCAGGTACAAAACCCCTACGTCCAAGGGCAACAAGTGTATCAACCTTATGCCTAAGGACTGCAGGTCCAGAACCCTCTTGTTCAGGGACAACAGGCCCAACAACCCTATGTTCCAGGACAACAGGTCCCATATCCATATGTCCAAGGTCAACAGGCTCAATAGCCTTTTAACCCATACGTTTCCTATCAGCAACCTGTGCCTGGATAGTTTCAAGGTATTCAAGGTATTCAAGGTATGAATCCTCCCTTTGGTCAAGGTAATCCGCAATGGGGACAGCCTCAGATGCCATATGGCCAAAATCCCCCACTATGGGGCAAAAATCCTTACCAGCAAGGATGGGATCCTCCCTATGGGCCCACTTATCGACCTCCCATGCCTTTTAACACTTAATTACCTTTCTTGGCTACACTTGAGTTTCTAGATGTATCGCGCCTTATGAATGATCCGATCCTTCATTTGTCGTATTGGCCTCCGGTGCCATCCAAGATACCAAGTGATTGCCCAAAGTTCGATGGAAAAGCTAAAGAAGATCCTTAGGCCCATGTGATGACATATCACCTCTGGTGCTCATTGAACTTGTACGTGGACCATTCCATTCATCGTCGTCTTTTCCAACGAACCCTCATGGGTTCCACAGCGAAACAGTACATCGAGCTACCTCGAAGTACTTTCCATGACTTCAATTCGTTAGCCATGGCTTTCCTCACGCATTTTCAGTTGTTGGTTCGTTATGAAACTGGCACCTATTTGCTCACATCACTTAAGCAAGACACTGTGACGCACATCTCTGATCATATCCATGAATGGAGATGTAGACATCGCCTGATCAAGTTTGAGATAGTTGGTCAGTTACTGAATGGTTTACCAAATCATTTGTAGCCCCAATTGCTCGTGATATAGCTATGGGTGGATGCGTCACTGAGGAGCAAGCCATTGCCCATGCACAGTACTTGGATCTGGTCTACTCTCAGTCTGGCACCTTATATGAGTTGTTACCCAATGCTCCGCGGCCATCATCTGATCCCGCAACATCAAAGTCACCAGTTGTTCCTCCCGTTGATGGAGTTATTGGTTCAGTATCCCAGACCCCTGCTAAAACTTCTTCCAAACAGAAGTCGGTCCCGAATGTTGCTCCTAATATATCATCTTAAAATCCACCAGGCCCTGGTAAAACCTCATAGATCCACGATGTCCAGTCTACCACAGCAGACAAATCTTGGAAAGGAAAAAAGAAAGGCAAAGGCAAAGCTAAAGTCGATGCCCCGAAATAGGGTCCCCCCAAATTGTCTATTGGCGAATCTTCGCAACGGAAGCCTAAGCATCCCTGCCTCATTTGCGAGAAGGATCACTATACTAAGGATTATCCACGACAATCCGAAGTTAGTCACTTGCTCAAAGGGACCCCTGCTGTCCTTAAAGAGCGATTTTCGTCTCAGTAGACTTAGATGGTAGACCAACCCCAATCTACTTCCTCTAGATCTTAAGTGTTCATGATGATCACGCCCATTAATGTGGCTACCCGATTGAAAGATTATCAAACTCCAGCTCCGGCAATTGGGAAAGAAAAAGAAGTTGCACCTTCTTCTTCTACCCCGAGTTCTGGCCCTCTGAAAATCGAGCGCCCTAACCCTGATTCTGCTACGTGGCCACCCTCTCGAGGTGTGCTGCAGAAATCCTCGTATAATCCCAACTCCTGAGCCGCTCAACACTACAATATTGTTGAAGATTTGGCTCAGGAACCATCAGCCATGTCAACTCTCAAGATACTCCAAAGCTACCCATCACAGCGGAATTCTTTGTTATCGGCTATCGGGGGCATCGATCCCACTGATTCTAATTTGATCTATTTCGATCTGGAGAACCATGTTCCATGACTTCCTCGTCAGATTGCGTTTCTTATTCAGGTAATCATTAACGAGAAGACCATCCACCGCACTATTATCGATGAAGGTGCTTCCACCTGCATCATGTCAACTGCCTATTGGAAGGCTATTGGTTCCCCCGCACTGAACCATTCTCTGAACACTTTGGAAGCTTTCGATGGGCACGATTCGTGACCCTTCAGTGTCTTACCTAACCTTTCCATCACACTGGAAGGCAAGACAGTGCAATTTGAAGTAGAGATTGTTGACGCGAATCTCAATTATAATCTTCTACTCGGCCGAAGTTGGACTCATGCCGTGGCCTCCTCTTTGTTTCGCATGATCCGTTTTCCCCATCAAGGGAAGATTTTCATCGTTGATCAGTTGTCTCTCTTTGCTTCTTCCTCCTCGGATGTCAACATTCCATACGTCAAGCACTTTGGTGCTCCCTATGAGAGTGTGGGGGCAAGTCTCTTCAAAGATTCTGCCTTAATGGGAATTTTTCCACTCCCACCTCCTCATGTTTCCTTTGTCAACATGGTCTCAGTCAAATCTGATCCCTGGGTCATACCTGCACCAGATCTTGTTGATGCTTGGGGCGAGGTCATGCCGCTTAGTCCCGCTGAAGTCAATTATGTGGAAATTGTTTCGGCTTCGAACTCTGCATCCTCTGATTCTCATATGTCGAAGACCTCTCTCGATATGTACTCTCAATCCCCTTGGCTTGGCACTTTGGAATCATTTGATCCCTTAGTCGAGACCTTCCTCGCCGATGAAGGTATCATGGAAGTCATGTCTCTCAAGGAACCACCATGGATCGATACCCATCATCGCTCCTCATTCCTGCCTCGCCCGGTGGTCATGTCTACCGCTTTCGAAGAGTCCTCTTCTCCATTTTCGCCACCGACTGTTACTCATGAAGTATGGTCGGAAGGAAATTTGGGTAATATTACCCAAATGATGCCGATTGACATTTCTATCAAACCCGGTGTCGTTGAACATGTTCATATTGGGGTATCTTGTTCTCCAGATGAGATCAAGACATATACTCGTCTATTTTAGGAATTCTGTGATGTGTTTGCATGGTCTTACAAAGAAATGCCTGGCATCGATCCTAGCATTATGGTGCATGAAATACCAACGTATCCGCACGTGAAGCCCGTTTGCCAATGGCTTCACCCGGTGCACCCTAGGAAGGTCGTTGCTATTAAGGGTGAAGTCGAAAAGCTTCTCAAAGCTGGGTTCATCTATCCCATCCCCCTTATAGACTGGGTGTCCAATATTGTCCCAATGACTAAAAAACAAGGCACGATCTGCGTTTGCATGGATTATCGAGATCTTAATCGTGCTTGTCCTAAAGACAACTATCCTACTCCCTTCATTGATGAATGTGCCGGGAGCGAGATCTTTTCCTTTATGGACGGTTTTTCTGGTTATAACCAGATTAATATCGCACTGGCCAACCAAGAAAAGATAGCCTTTATCTACCCATGGGGTACATTTACGTACAAGAAGCTCCCTTTCGGCCTCAAAAATGTTGGAGCCACGTTTCAACGAGCAATGTCCTATGCATTTCATGATATTCGCAACATTGTCCAACCTTACTTGGATGACCTTCCTGCCCATTCTCGTAAGTGCCAAGATCACCCAGACCATCTTCGGCAGATTTTTCTACGTTGCAGACACTATAACATTTGGTTAAATCCACACAAATGTGTTTTCTGCGTGGAATCAGGATGACTCCTTGGCTTCATCGTTTCCAAGGACAGGATTCGCCTGGATCTGCTAAAAGTCGAGGCCATTGTAAATTTACCCCCTCCATCTTCACTACACCAACTCTAAAGCCTGCAAGGAAAGGCCAACTTTCTCCATTGTTTTATACCCAACTACACCAGGCTAGCCACAAGATTTACCCAGTTGCTCAAACAAGGAACACCCTTTGCATGGGATGAGGTGGCCCAAAAATATTTTGATGATCTTAAGGTCATCCTCATAAATGCTCCTCTGTTGCATCCACCAAAATATTATCGATATTACTTCCTTTACCTAGTCGCAGCCCCTAGCACCATTGTTATGGTGTTGGTCCAAGACGACGATGAAGGCAGCGAACATGTGATCTATTACCCTAGTCGGAATCTCCTCAACACTGAAACACGTTATGCTCATGTCGAGAAGTTGGCTTTCATTGTCGTTCAAGTTGTGCAACGCTTTCGGCACTATATCCTTTTGCGTATGGCTACAATGATTTCTGAATGCAACCCTATGACCTATATCCCGACTTGTCAGTTGCTAGGGGGCAAGTATTCTAAATGGATCGTTATCCTGCAAGAATTCAATTTGGTCTTCACTAAGGCCAAATCTAATAAGTCAGTTGTTTTCACTGAATTGATTTGTTCCCTTCCCTCCAAAGCTCTCCCTGCTAGTGCAGATGAACGGCTTTTAGATGAGACCCTTTTCCTGATTAGCACCCTTGATCCATGGTACGGTGATATCATCGTGTATCTCCAAACCTCCACGTTCCGGTCTGCATTGACCAAGGATGATCGTCGAAGGATTCGGCATCATTCCCAACCCTACCATATTATTGGCGATACTTTATACCGTGTCGGCGTCGATTATGTTCTTCGTCGATGCCTCACGATTGAGGAAGTTGAAAGAGCTCTCAATGATTGCCACTCCAGGGCATGTGGTGGTCATATGTCTGGTTATGCTACAGCTCAGAAAATCCTTTGCGCTGGTTATTTTTGGTCGTCTATCTTCAAAGACTACATTCTTGTTGTTCACAAGTGTCACGAATGCCAAATTTACCAATGCAAGATGCGTGCCCCACCCGCTCACCTACACCCCGTCATTACCATTGGTCCCTTTGCCAAATGGGGCATCGATTATATGACATGTAACCCTCGTTCAGTCGGGGGGCATGGCTATATTATCGTCGCTGTGGATTATTTCACCAAATGGGCCAAAGCGATGCCTACATATTCTACAGATGGTAAGACGACGGCTCAATTCCTTTTTAACCATGTTATTTCCAGGTTTGGCGTACCCCAAGCCATTGTCACAAACCATGGCTCCCATTTCAGAGATTACATGATGGCAGAACTGACATCTGCATTGGGCTTGCGCCACGATGGCTCAACCCCATATTACCCTCAGGCCAACAGCCAAGTTGAAGCTGTGAACAAGGTTTTGGTCACAATGCTTCAGCGTACTATTGGGATGCACAAGTAAAATTGGCATCTCATGCTTTTTTCAGCTCTGTGGGCCTACCGAACTTCAACCAAAGACGCAATTGGTTTCACACCATTCTAGTTGGTCTATGGTCTAGAAGCAACATTGCCGATCGAATGTGAGATTCCTTCACTCAAGCTAGTTGTTGAACTCCTCCCCGAAACATCACCTCAAGAGGAACGCCTCTTATATTTAGAACGACTGGACGAGACTCGCCATCTCGCTGCCTTGGTCATCAAAGCACAAAAGAAACGGGTCAAATCCCATTTCGATCAGTTGGTCTCCCCTCGTGCTTTCTTTGAGGGTAATTTGGTCCTGCTATACGACCAAGCTAACGATAAGTCAGGGGCAGGCAAGTTCGAACCTATGTGGCATGGGCCCTATATTGTAAAACGCGTTTTGCAGAAAGGCGCCTATGAGCTTATTGATTATGAAGGAAATCCTCTCGATAAGCCCCGAAATGGGCTTTACCTCAAAAAATACTATGCTTAGGTCATCTTGCATGGTTACTTATGTACATTAGTGTGTGATTCATTTTTGTACAGCATGGTTTATGTGATAGTTTTCAAACAGCTTTCCTGTTTACTATGCTTTTCTTGCTTTGCAGATGTCTACAACTCCTCATGTTGGTTTCGCCGATGGTGCTTGCCGAAGTACCCGAAACCTATCATCTGTGGGCAAGGCTATCTATAACCCTAACGGTGATTTGATTGACCTTCAAGGTATCTGCCTAGGTCGTACAACCAACAACATTGTTGAATACAGTGCGGTCATTGAACTGTTGTCAAAAGCCATCGCTCTGGGCATCAGAGAATTGGTTGTCAACCTGGATTCACAGCTTGTCGTCCTTCAACTCAACGGGCAATATTCCGTCAGGAACCCTCAAATATTACGAATGTATCTTCGTATTTGTCTATTGGAAATACATTTTTATTATATTACATATCATCATATTCCTAAACGCATGAATACATTGATAGATGCATTAGCTAATTGCGTGTTGGATTTTACGAAACATGTAAAAGATAAGACAAACCATTTGTACCATAATAGACAGGAAAATACAACATACATACATATATATATATATATATATATATATATATATATATATATATATATATATATATATATATATATATATATATATATATATCTGTGTGTGTGTGTGTGTGAGAATGTTTGATACATCAGAACCCAAAAAATAATATGTGTGTCTATAATAACATTGGCAGCTCGCAGGCCTCGTACATCCGTGGCACGCAGGCCTCAAAAAATATGTAAGTACTGGACCTAGGAACTACTCAGCATGGTGGTCATGATAGCACGAGACAGCTTGTGCAACACGACTCAGCAGTCGGCAGATCCGATCTGAGACTCCCACTGTGTGCCTCTGGTACCACCGAGGCATGTCTCCTATCCGAGCATACTCCGGGATACCATGATTCAACCCCTCGAGGTTCCTCGCGATCTCCTCCTTGTTATTGCTCCCTTCCTGATAAGGGGCGACAAAATAAATAGGATGAGGGACACGCTTGGCTATCAGGGACATCGTGAATGGACGATCTGGTCCAACATCTGCACAAACAAGAGAAATGTTATAAGCATGCATATACCAAAAACATCAAAATCAAAAATTTGATTTTTTACCTTTGTCATCGAAGTCCTCTCCATCTAGTAAGGGCATGTCTGGGTCTCCATGAAAATTAGTGTCGTTGTATGGCCAGTCCTCCACAACAATCTCTGTCGTCATAGCCATGAGAAGAATGTCGGTCAGTATGACATATGCTGACCCCTAGTGATCTTGGGCATCAAACGACTCTAGCGGGCCATCTGTGGATCATGTGGCGCAGGAGGATCAACCTTAGTCAACTAATACTAGAAAAGTGGTACTCATTCCAGGAAAAAGGTCACAAGTACTGATCTGAAGCCCAATTTCTTCATATTCCTCGCCTTGGCCTTGGACAACTGGCGCTTGATGTTCATCTTCATAGCCTCTTCCTAGTTGAAGATCATAGGAGTTGTGTAGTCAATAGCATAAAGGAACTTCGACTTATTAGTCTCATGTTCCGCCTGGGACCCCGCCACTCTATTGATAGTCAAAAAAAGCACCCTCAGTGTCAAATCCCACACAATGGAAATCTCTATCTTCCCACTCTTGGATTTCAAGGCCTCATGACAATGTTCAGCAAGCAGGGAAGATATGCTTGCCCCGACTGGACATGACCCATACAAGTTCACTGGCTCACCTCTACGAGACAATCCAGTGATGAAGTAGATATCTGAAGTTGTTAAATCTAGCTCCTAGTCCCTAATGACAAAAATCTCGTGATTGATGTCCCAAAGGCTTATCAAGTATCGAAGCAACTCAGGTTGGGACGGCATCCCTGGTGTAAGGAAAATTTTGAGGAGCCTACGAGCCCTCAAAGTCTCCAGGCAATTTGGATCATTCAATGCCTGGGTGTCAACATCTTCATGTTCTCTTTCCTTCCAATCCACCATTTTCGGCAATTTCTCTCCTGCAAAAGCCATTTATTTGAGTCAATCATCAATTTTGGCACATAAAATTCAAGTTTTAATGGTTAGTTCTTGAAGAAAAATGGTTTTTCCCTATCCACAGCGTTGGTGTGCCTGTTTTAGAAATAGTCGCACTGGTCGGCACAGATGGTTATGCAAATAACCCTCGATCAGGCGATCTCGTGCCTAGAAATCGCGCCGACTGAGGGCAAAAATTTTTCCCCAAAACCTCCCTAAAAATCCTAAAAAATGGCTAAAAATAGAAATGAATAGCATGAAAATGGAGCTCAGGGCTTTGGCTATTACCTGGAACTAACGGCTCGTCGATTGACCTCCCAGATCTCCCGTAATCTGCTCTGGAAAAACTAGGGCAAAAGTGGGTAAAAAGTCTTCACTGCAAAGGTAAAATGGTAAATGGTAAAAATATATTTATTTTTCCCCTTTTTATTCATTTTTTCATGAAAATATCAGGTTTTGTAAATATTTTTGACCTATTTTACCTCAAGGACTCGATAATACACTTTGCCTTACTTGTGCAGCAACAGGTGATGGATGTTTGACGATGGCAATGAGTCACATTTCAGCTCTTTTCTCGACTTGTTAAACTCATATGAAAATATTATCAGGTATTTTTTCCTTTTTTGACTCGTTAAAGAGAATAAAAATGGGGGGTCCGCTTTCAGCTCTTTTCCAACCCTTTAAAAGTGAAAAGATGGTCGATCCCTTGTCGTTTCGAACTCGTTAATGGATGTGAAACATCGTGTGCCTAGTATAAGTTTACCCCTTTTTCAGGCTAGGAGGCACTATTTACGAAAAAGGTACTCCTTGGCTGAAATGGTCAAGAGGTTCTCTCAAGTACTGTTTTCTACCTTATCGGGCTCGAGAGACACAAACGTATGAAAAGGGACCATGTGGAGTTTTCTTTTATGTGTCTTTTTAAAACTCTTTAAACATGAAAAAGATAACGAGTTACACCTTTGTTGGACTCGTTAAACTATCAAACAACATCGGATTCGTCACCATGACGAACATGAGCTTCTCCTTCCTAGGGCTCGTTAAACTTACTAGGTCGGATTCGTCCGAAGGATGAACTTACACTACAAGCATATGCTATCCCTTTCAAGCTTGCGATTTAAAAATAATTGGGGTACTCGCCAGAAATGGTGGGGGGGAATTTGGAAATCTATCAGTCGTGTCGGCAGCTTACTCTTGAACATGACACTCTTTGTTTCGTGTCGGGTTGGGACATCCTCCTTTGTATCATTGACCTTCCAAGGTTTGGGCCGTTCATTTTGCCTTCCAATTGATCTCTACCATGTCATCATGACCACCGATCCCATGGATCCAAAAGCTACCAAACTTCCAGTTGTGTCATTGAAATGTTCAAGAGTTGTCCTTCTGCAGTTACACTTACCTCTGATTCTCTGTATCATCAAAAATCATTTTTTCATCCTCTTGTCTCGCATCGATGATGTGGGATTCATTATGGCCCTCCTTCGACACAGTCACTTTCCGTCGACTTCAACTCATTAACTGGGAAGTTGACCAAGAGACTCCCTTCCAGTACCTTAGAACTTGCACGCCCTAACGGCAAGTTCTTCGCACTCGACGACAAGTTCACATCATTAGCTTTCAATCAGGTGATTTCACAGGTGTTCAACTCCAGTTTCTGTATTCACATTCCATGAATTGTGTTGATAGTACCTTGAGGACCATTGTCATTATTGGTGGTTTCTCTCGCGCTTGTTAACAATTTACATCATTGACTAGTAATCAAGTGACTTTCTAGCATGTTCGACATCAACACATCTATTCGCATGCTAGAATCTGTACTTTGATTGGGTTGTGTTGGAGCGCAAGACCCTGGACTCAGATCACACAAGTCCAGGTTGCAAAGTGGTGTGACATGATTGTGATGATATGCATGTCTCATTATTGGATGGTTGTGACCATACCTCGGTTTCGCTATGATCCTCTTTGACAGATGGTTGCACCCATACCTAGATCCATTTACATGATCATTATCTGGATGGTTGCGTCCATGCCACGATTCATGTACCATTTGACAAAGATCTCAGGATTATGTATATGTATCTGTACTTACTTTCAGTTTTTCCGACAGCAGGCCAGTTCCCCACACTGATTTATAAAGCATTTCATCCCTCACTCCGGCTTGGCCTTCACGCTTTAGGGGGCATCTGTTGCACAGCATTTTGTCACTGTCCCTATACTCCCTGTTCCTTGATCCTAGAGGACCTCTATAGTGAACCCCGCATGCTTTTACTTCATGAAGAAACTCCCATTATGTCCCTCTTCATGAGCAGATCATTTCCCTTTTGCACCATTTCCCCTGAAACTTTTGTTTTTCCCAATTTACAAGGTCGGCACTAATGACCTTTGTCTCCCCCATGCCGATGTGCAGAGATTAGCACTATTCCCCGTGCCGATCGGTGCGACAAAGCTGTGTTCCAGTCACGTCGGTCCTATTATGGAAAGTTTTTTAAATTAGAGCCGAAGCTTCCAGCTCTAGAAGCTCTGTAACAGAAGTCTGGTAAATGGTTTGGTCGGATGGGGTCGAGGATGATAGTTTGGGCTCCTTTCCCCTATAATGATGGAACTACCTCAAGGGATAAGTCCTTCTCCCATGAGAAGAGGATCCATCTCCCATCCATATTTCTTATATAAAACTCCCTTCTTCCCAAGCACAAGATAGTTAGAGTGTTGGTTGAGTGTGAGTATACTATTTTGATTAGGCAAGCAAGCTATTACTATTTGTAGCCATCTAGTTGTGTGAGGGAGAAGTGTGTTTGGTTTGGAGTGAAGCCTAAAGGGAAGAGCCTTTAAACTATTGTTGTTTGAAGCCATCATGGAGTGCTAGCAGAAGTGTGTGGGAACTCGGTGTTGTCAGAGGAAGACTGTGACGCCAAGACGAATGGTTATAATCTCTCTTTGATATTAATATATGAAACTATCGATTGATTTCCTACATGTTTTATAATATTACATATTCATGGCTTAATGTTTCTTGACTTGTTAAGTAGGTTGAATTGCAATTTGTCTATTATCATGTTTGTTGTCTGTTGTTGTTTACTTGTTTCAGGGGCTTGAAGAAGGAAGCGAGAGATTTCTAGAGCAAGCAAGCGAGGACATCATAAAACAGGATAAGCGACCAAGAGGTAGGCCCTCTTGATTGATTCTAACCTAAGGAAATATTCCATAGAATGTATCTCTTGTGGCTAGACCCATTATCAGGCTAGAGGAATCTGTTCGTGTCCACACTTATAATTTTAATTCACCACATGGAGTTGTCAAACTCACACAACTAGATGGATTCCTATTTCCTGGCTAGGTGAATGGCGCATGCATGAAACCCTTCTGTGGCCCAATATTTTCTTCATCAAATTAATTTGATGTTCGAAAGGGGATCATAGTTAGATTTATGTAGAGCCAGTCAATTAATTTTGCAATCACGTCAACTATTTCAGTTGCATCAGTTATTTCAATTGTGTCAGTTAGATCAATTGTGTCATTCAAGTCAATTATCAGTTATGTCAGTCGCAAATAAATTTAATTAAGCTAGGTTTGTTAGTCAGTTAAGTACAACCCTCCGCTACACATTATGTTCGGGGAATTGCACGTGGAATCCACCATAATTAGTAATAATTCTCTGCGTCTTTTCAAATTTGGGTTAAATCTCTCTCGTAATATCCCTAACACAATTTGGTTATCAGCTTTTTGGAATCTGCCATCATCTCATCATAATTAACCATCATGATCACCCATCTTTTCAGTTTTTGCGTCATCCGGGTCAGGTCCAAGTCACAGTCACCGTTAATGCCACAATTTGAATCGAGTATAGAAAGTTGTCATATTAATTAGTTAAATGGTCAAATCAAAACATTGTGTCAATTCTTTCTATTTACTTTACATGGAAACATTAATTTTTTCATTGCCAAAGCATAGGTGGTCAAATTACTCAGTCTGGATTTTGTATCAAATTCCCTGGTCCCCAACCCAAATTCAAACCCCCTGTTTTTTTTGTATAGTCATCGAATTGCAACCATGACTAAGGTCTCTAAAACTACTATTCCCACCCCTCCATCTGACTCCAGAGTCACTAAGCTTGAGAATCTCTATGGAAAATATGAGAAGGCCACACTCATGGACAATCACCTATCAAATTCTTTCTATTTCCCTGCACTTGAGTGCAAAGTTTTTACAGAGGTCGTAACCAAACCAGTTGGTAACCATTCAACCAAAATCAAAGAGGATTTCGGAGGAATATAGAGGCCCACACTATTGAACTTTTGAATTTTACCAGCGTTTGGAACTTTAGTGGCAATAATGCAATGCACTAAATCCCCTATTAGCTGAATGCATGGGGTTTCTCTCTGGCTTGACAAAGAATACCCCATACATGCTAGCGACATTCAATAATTGGCAAGACTATCTTTTGAAGCAGCCAAAGTGTCGTATGTGTTCTAGACTACTTCCAAGCATGGAAAAAATACGAGTGACAACAATTTGTACAACAAGTATGATACTCAATGCGATGGTAAGGAAGCCAATATTGAGCCAATTAATGTTCCCACCATCAAATTAGCCTGTTATATTATTGCTGGAAAAATAATGTGTCGTTACACAAAGGGATAGTGCGCTCTAGACAGAGTTGAAAGAAGAACATTTGAATTAGATACCTTGTTATTTCTTTAGCTGTGATGAATTAGTGCCCTTCGGAATGCAGAGAACTAGCGCATGTCTTTGAGGATCAGCCCATGGCACTCTAGTACTTACCATGGAAAACTTTAGGTGACCCCAATAGTAAGGAAATCAATGAGGCATGTTTCATAGAATGGTATGAAAAGATGCTAATTATTACCAAATCCAACTGTCACTTCTAGATGACTACTCACATGCAACATGGTTTGGAATTTACTATGGAAACACCTAGATTCGCCCTAAATGCGTCAATCCATACACGTTCCAAATGCGCACTCAACCTTACGTTCTATCAAAAGAGGCATTCTATACTGAAATTTTGTCATGGCCCGATGTTTTTGGTGAAGTCTTTGACAAAAAGAAGATGTATTCTTTTGAAGTGATGTTGCCTAAGCCACTTCCACATGAAATCCCCTTTGCCTCCCAAAAGATAGTAGCAGAGGAGATGCTCAACCCTGTCATCAGTAAGTCCCTTACCTTTATTCTTTGGATTTGTAGATATTATTCCAATTACTACTTTGTCACTCATCCCAGTCATTGCCTCAATTCCCTCTGTGGGCCCCCACTCTACTACTAAACCCACCATCCAGGATACTTAGTCGATTACTACCAGACCACCACC
Organism: Pinus tabuliformis; assembly: GCA_031772625.1. NCBI lineage: Eukaryota > Viridiplantae > Streptophyta > Pinopsida > Pinales > Pinaceae > Pinus > Pinus tabuliformis. Next base: position 459,462,250 of record CM062820.1, read on the forward strand.
ACACCCCAGTAAACTCGTTATAGTCACCTCTACCTAGGTCATCAGTCTCACCGACAATAAACCACATTCCCTCACCAAAACACAAATCCTTGAAGAAAACTCACTGCCCACCTCCACTGTGTCCCCGACATCACACAACCCACCACCCCACATAGCCTCCCCCTCCGCCACTATTTCATACATTCCTCTGTCTAACAGTCTTCTTGGTGTTGAGACTACAATGGAAGTAGAATCCACAATCTAGTCCATCACTGACACTACCAAAGATGCACTCATTGTTCAATCTACAAACATGGATTCAGTTAATACATCTATGTTATCTTTTCTACTAGCATCTGGCCCACAAATGTCAACTGGCCAACCTATCTGCTTTGATTCCTAAGGGACAAAAGTTATGCACACCTTACCTCTGATGCTTAACCCAACTTCCCTTTCACCACTGCATTATATTCCAAACCATACCAGTACCCACACCAACAAGACCCTACAGCGGGTGACTTCGCCCCAAGGGAAATTTGAGGAATCGTTTTCTAGTGGAAAATCGTTGCAAGCCAGGTATCCTCCACCTGCTACCATGACACCTAATGACCTTGAGAGTTGGTCGTCTTCTCAATTATTTACTTTTATTCAACAGGTTTGACGCCAAGAAGAGGCGTTGTACAACACTTTGATAGTCGAGCATGAGCAACATCAATAGTAACTTCTTTCTATTGCGACTAAGCAAGATCAACTCCTCTAGGAAAACCAAGAGCTTCAGGAATAAATTGATGATACGAAGTTCCAGGATCTTTGGCCTACAATTGTTGAGGTAGTACCAAATGCACCTGAGGACTTTGTGGCCTGCACTCTTTCAGTTTGTCGCAATCACATCAAAACTGCATGCACCAGCCTTGTCTTAGCAAACAAAAAGATTCAGAGACTTGTCACTGCCATCCAAAGGGTGCTCCCTAATCCAGCAACCCAATATGCCAGTGACATTGAGCAGAAAATCATTGTTGTGGCTTCTTTGAAAGCCTCCATTAAATAGGCTACTAGGGAAGATAAAGAACTCTTCGCTCAAGTTTTTGATTGGTCGGGGTTCCTTGCAAAGAAAAATCAACTGGCCTACACTATGCACCAACAGGAAAATTAGTTATTCAACCAAGCCTTGAACATCCCAAACCTCAACCAACAAAAGGACCTTTTTGCGTGAACCAATATCCTCGAAAGGCAAAGCCAGTAGATTGAGGATGACTCGTGCGCCACAAAAGATCTGCTCCATGACCTTAAGCCATCTGCACAAGTCCACTTCTAGAAGTTATAGCAGCTCAGCACAAAAGTAGAAACTCAGTGGAATGCTCTCCTGACTACAAGACATGGCCAGCCAAGAGTTGAACTCACCACACACTTCATCGAGAAAGCTAGCACTCTGATGGTTCCATAGCAGTCCACCCTTGCTGAGTATACACAGTTCAAAACTGAAGCCATCCAATCTGTCCCAGAGTTGGGTCCTTCGTTTGAAGGGGAACCTGTTGCGCAAGAAGGAATAGGCCAAGAAAGAGCAACACTAGGAGGAACCCCACAGTAGTTGATGAGCCTCTAAATTAGACATTAATTAAGGCCCATGCCTCTAAATTAGACATTAATTAAGGCCCATGCCTCTAAATTAAACATTAAGGCCTATGACCATCCATCAACACATTAAACCTCTCTTTTTGCATTAGATAATGTATTTTTAACTTTAATATATTCATTAGGAAGGTTTATGAATAATTGCATATTTGTGCCTAATATTATTTATTTTTGTGGAATATTATGAGAATATTGGGCATATTATGAAGATTTGGAGGAGGAGATAATTTAGGGACTTGCTCCCTACTACAGGAGGATCACTATTAAATAATAAATCAACAAGATATTATGGAATTATGGCACAGATTGTGGAACTCCAATGATTGAGAAAATCTAGGAATGTGTTCCCTGCCATTTAATGCAGATTCCTAGTATCGGGAACCAGGTCTACTAATTAAGGGATTTTGGTGGGGAAACCTTCCTGCATTCATGGGGAATGATTTCTAATCATTTTTTATAAGTACCAAGTCGAATTTTCCTCTAGGGAGAGATTTTTCATTAGTGTTCTTGTGGAGAGAACTCATAATTCTGCAGCTCCATTGTATTTTCTTGTAGGGATGTAATTGTATTGATAAAAATAATGAAGATTGGTGTCATATTCAGCCTCTAAATATTGTTCCCCTCCATAAGTCTTAGAGTTTCCTTGGGCTTGGCCATCCTAGGAGCCTCATAGCCCTTTTGTATCATTTTCTTTCCTTCTTTTCACTTCTTATTCACATGCATCTCTTGTTTTTATTTCTTTCTATTTCTGCATTTAGTATTAATGATTTCTTGTTGTATGATTGGGTTAAATGGTTGATGTAAGTTCTTTTGCAGGATCAAAAGCATCATTTCATCTTTGGAAAAGCTTTGGAAGGTCATATTAATCATTGAGCTACTTGGATTAGCTTTCTTATTCCCAAATCTAGATTTCTGGAACTCCTTTGTGGCAACTAGCAGTAAATTTCTGCTATTTTTTAGAGCATGCTAATGAGCTTCAATCAAGTTGATTCCACTTGCATTAGATCACAAAAACATTCTAGTTCATAACAAAAATTACCCCATTGCATTTTCACTTGATTAGGTTAGGCATTTTATAGATTTACTAGCTCACTAGTTCTCGAATTTCTAGATTTTTGACTAGTAATTTTCTGTTATTTTTTAGCATGGGTTAACAGAGGTCTTTTTGAGTGATTCCACTTGGAATGGGGACCTAACATGATTTTCTTGGTCATTCGATGAATTATAATTTCATATAGTAAATTTTTAACATCTTGTAGTAAAACAAGGGATCCTGTAGGAGAACTAGGGGATCCTGTAGGAGAACTAGTACATCTTGTAGCAGCCTATTTTGAGCCCGAATTGAGAAAAATCATCATTGAAGATGGGATTAGGCCTCTACTTGACCTCCATGCCATCAAGACCATTTTAACCCTCTTCCTCCACACCTGTCTCCCCTGCCAAAGAGCAAGGAAAGATTAGCATTTGCATTTATAAAATGAAAAGGTGAAGAAAAATAGTTCTTTTTATTTCTTAATTAGCACATGCATGCAACAGTTAATACTCCCTAGATCAGATTCCATGCTGAGTTAGTTTAAATCATCACATGTGATAAACAGGATTAAGTTAGCTTTCTTTTACATTTAGTTCATGATCTTTAAGCAATTAGAATAGGTTTCTTTCCTTGTACTTTATTTCTTGCAATAGGTTAAGGTTTCTATTTCAAGCATTTCATTTTCTGCAATTAGTTTAGGATTTGACTTCAGTACATGCACTCCATTACATCATGACAGAAAAGGAAGGACACATTATATGCTGCAAATATAGTGTCAATACCTCTTAAGTTTGTATGAACCCCGGGTTGATAATTAAAGTTGGTAGCCTTTGGAGTTGCAACATTCTTGTTGCAATACCAAGGCTCATCAATACCAAGGCTCATCAGTAGTAAGAAGTACACGCAGCATCAGCAAAGGATTGACTCGAGGATGAGTCAACTAATTGTGGTCGGGGCCTGTTGGGTCCTTCGTTTTGGGGGGACAAAGTTTTGACATGTTTTGACTATATCTGACTAAAGGGAAGTTGCGGATAAAGCAGCCGAGGGAAGAGAAGAAATCCGCCAAGATCCATCAGTCGTGGAAGGGTGGAAAACGGAAAAGATGGAGACATGCAGCCACAGTCGAGCTGAAACACTCATCAATGGGAGAGGAAGCAGCCACAGTCGAGCTGAAACACTCATCAATGGGAGAGGAAGCAGCCACAGTCAAGCCATAGAAGTAGCCAAGAAGGAAAGGGCATGGATCCAAGGAATAAACCAACAGTTCAAGTGAGCAGAGTGCATAAAAGTTGAAGAAAATTAAAACAGGGATATAGAAGAATAGTGTACCGAGATGTTACTGCTAAGTCTATTAGGCTTAACATTGCTCTGTCTTTACTTAATTTTGAGTTAGGTTATGTTCTAATTCTTGTTCTAATTCTTCTTGAGTAGGGTGAAAATGTCGGTGTTACGTTATACTACAACGGACCCTTTGTTGGCCCCTGCGCCTGAACCTAGGAGCTCTACCCTTTCATAATTTTCCGCCAACACCACTCATCTTCCACTATTTTTGTTACACTTATGTGTTGTATATCAATCAACAGAATTATCAATAATAACCCTCTGGACTTTTTTCAATCAAAGAAATCATGTCTGGAGCAGCTCTCAATAATAACCTTCTAGACTTAAGCCACCATTGTCCCACGTCTGGGTTCTACTTACCGTCTTTGAATTCGGTTCGAGTATCCTTTTTCCCAATTTTCAAGCTCTAGTATAGAACCATTTCAGACACTTAAACTTGCTTTTGAATATCTGCAAGGGCCATTGTATTAGAAATCAAATGAACCTACAAATTCAATTCAAAAATTTTAAACTAGGAATTTTGAATTTGTGTTTGGTAATTACCTTATGATACAACACAACGAGATTATTGTTGTAGATTGGTAAAGATTCTATCAAAAGAACAAAAAGAATTACACCACCAGACCAAAAATTTGTAGTAGCGCCATCTTATCCTCTACCAGAAATCACCTACACACATCCATTAAACAACCCAAATCCAATTATGATCAATTAAAACCCTAATTATCCTATCAAGGTTAAAGCCCAAGTCTTGATGTTGAATGCAGCCACTTACAATCTCTATTTTGCCTCGGATTTCCTAGGCTTTGTAAATCACGGTGAACTAATATTTATCGAACTCTAAGATGGATGCAAATAATGCCTCCACTATCATTTACACATGCTATTACATTCTTGTTACCCTGTAGTAAGACGTTCAATTGATTGCCCAATCAGGGATTATAAAAATAATATTTTTACTGCATTATATATATATATATATGTATATATATATATATATATATATATATATATATATATTTGGATACTGATTTGGATACTCTTAAAGTCAGTGGGAAGAAAGGCTATTAGTTGTTATGGCATACATTGGTCATGAATATCACCAACCTCTTAGAGTTATGGTAGAGTTTATCAGTGAGACTAGAACAAACAATGTTTATCGGTGAGACTAGGATAAACGACGTTAGGGCTAAAATAAGACATCAAAAATTTTGTCCGATCAAGTATTTACAAATTAACTTTTTTAATTATAATAAAAAATGTGTTATTTATTTCTAAATTCTAACATTAGGTTTTGCACAAGTTAAAGTTAAACTAATAGCAGTCAAATTGCAAATCGATTGCTAAAATCCTGTCGAGGGACTAATTAAAATTTTAATAAAAAATAAATTTCATGTAATTGTTAAAACTTTTAAGTGTAAAATATAGAACCTAATTTTGGCTAAAAAACAAAACAAAACAAAACAAACCATTCATTATGAACGTGGATTATGGAAGCCTACAAACTCTTAAAAAATCAATATATTTATTAGCAATCAAAATTTTCTTTCAACTTTGTTTAAATCTATGTATATAACTTGGTTAACCATAAATTAATAGACTATAAACATTTACGAAATGTTGTGATCGTTGTGACAGCATGGACAATGAAAACATAAAACAATTTGTTATTCATGTTGGAAAGTGTTGTTTATAAATATTAATGAAATACACTTCATATCCCAAAAAAATGTCATAGTCAAAGTCTTCAATGTTTCAGTCATTTTCTAGCCTTATTTTTTAGTCAATTTTAGCTTAAAGCTCGCAAAGATTTATTGGAATCACAAGTTTGAATTATGAAATCTGCATAATTTGAGTACTTTAGGAGTTTTTAAGGATATCAAACCATTTATGCATTGGTGTTTTCATTTCATTGGAAGTTATTAGCTTTAGTTCCCTAAAAATTTACCTTGGAATCAAATCCATGAAGTCAATCCTAGTTGCCTATAATATGGGTTGTAAGGTTGAGTTATTGAAGTTCAAATGGTATTTGCCTTATATTGTTTTCTTAAGATAGAATCCCACTAGCTTCTCTTCTATTGAATCAAATTTAATGCTCAAAACGTTTATTACCTTCTCTTTACACTGCCTAATTAGCGTATATTTATTTTAACATAACCATTTGATATTTTTCAAAAAATCGCTTATATAATTTGCATGTGTTTGTATGTGTGTATATTTTATTGATATTGTTAAGATAAAGATTCGACAATAAGAAAGATAGCATGAACTAATAAGCAAGGTAAAACACACCTATGTCAATTGTTGTAATAAACATTAAAGAATACATATATATTTGTTAACACACTAAACACTAAAAATATCTAAATAATAATAAATTAAAAATAAAAAATAAAAAATGAAATCCCTACATGCCCCTTGCCATATTGAATATTTAAAATGTCAATGTCAAAATGCCAATATATGAGTATATAGAAGTGATGTTACATTACAAGTGTGAACTTCAGAATAAAATGGTAAAAAAAAAAATTGAATTGATTGTAAAGAAAAAAAATTAATAAAATGAAATGAGTTATAACATTTATTTATTTAATTATATTTAATAAAAGTTTATTAAAAGTTAAATTCCATTTAAAATTGTTTTTTTTTTTTTAAATATAGAATTCTTTAAAGAAAAGAGTGAAAAAATAAATAAATAAAGAAATAAAAATTAATAACTAAAATTTTAAAAAACCCGTATAATTAGAATTTAAAAAGCAATGAAGGTAAGGTTTTATCTCTCACACAACAATAACAAAAAACCTCAAAAAAAAAAATTCATTTTAATTTGTTAATTAAAAGTTAGAAGGTTTATACACATTCAAAGCATTTTGAGGAGATTCATTTTGAGGAGATTATTGATCTGAACTGAGAGTTAGTTAGTTAATTATATATATATATAGATATAGATATAGATATTTGTATTTGTATTTGTGTATATATTAAATTAGTACATTATCAATATTTACTAAACAATGTGATCTACGATCATTGCATAGACGATGAATACATACTATATTTTGCATTCATATAGGGAGAAATTGTTTATAGTTATTGATGAAAATATATCTCATATTTCTAAATAAAATATTTCTATAGTTTATTTTTTTTATGTTTTATTTTAGTCGTATTTTTTTGGTTATTTTTTCTAAAATTTAGTAAAGATTTGTTGGAAGCAAAGTTTGAATTGTAAAATCTACATAATGTGAATATTTTAGAGTTATTAACAATGATAATTCCATTTCTACATTCAAAAACGCATTTTAAACAACACAAAACCACAATTTTACCGAAAAAAATATTACTAAATTAAAACAACATAAAAACATTAAAATACAACAAACAAAATTACCAAATAAGGAAAATTGTTTAGCATGTTTCAATCTGAAAGACTCTATCCAAAAAAATGGAATGGGAAACATAACTATGTAAACATTGTATATAATAATAATTATTATTATCCAATTTAAAGGTCATGGCCAAGCCAGACACCAAATTCGTGTATGAGACCCACTTGTTTGTGGGACAAGGGACCCACCTCCGCGTAGCGATTTGACTGCTAAGTCTACAAAGGCATACATACTCTGCCCCCCTCTGGTTTTGAACCTGTGACCTCAATGCCTCTCCATAGTTATTAAGAAGCAAGCAAGAACATGTCATATTACAATCTACACCATTTGAGTCACCCTCTCTCTCCATTCCTGCCTTTTCTGATCAATTTTGACTTGTATCCCATTCTACAATGGCATGTTCATATGTTGGCATGAAGTCTGGAGGCAGTTTTTGCATTCAAATCAATCCTCACTTTGCACCTTCACCTGCACGTGAATTCTCTCCATCTTCCCTTCTTTGCTCCTACGCTCACCAATCTTGTCTTTGCACCTTCATGTGAATTCTCCCCATCTTCTTTTCTTTGCTCCTATGCTTCGAAGAGGCTAACAAATCCTTCCTTCTTAGGGTAGTTGGGGGAACGTGCTTACAGTCTAGTATCTATTATTATTGTTTTGAAAAATAGATAAGCTTTGCATTGTAACAATCATCCTTATCTCGATTACAGATTCTAGGAATACCTTAGAAAATTGACTTCACTCCTATAAGTTAAATGCATTGCATAGTGTTCTCAAATTTTACAATGAATGACATTATAACTTCATACTCAATCCTTTGAAGATTCATTCTTCAATCAAGCAAACTCCTCTTACACCACATAAATCTCGTTGTTGCTTATTACAACATCACAGTGAGCAAACATGCCTCGAAATTTGGGTTCAGATTTAGACACATTCAGGATGGCTCTGTGGGCAGATGACCCTGCTACAATCCTTGTTGTTAACACTACCACTCTCCCTAATGCAGTTGACCAAAGCAGTTACTTCGATTACTGCTTCAAAATCACCAACAATGAACATATGACAGAGCTCTTGGAAAAATTCAAGCAAATATGTAAGAAATTTCCCATCTATTTTGATTTTTGTAATCATATGTAATAACATTTATCAAAGATATGTTTATATGCCTATAATCGAGTCATGATCTCAGGTGTGTTGCATACTACATATTAGCAATAAACAAGAGATATATGTACTCGATGGAGGACATTCTCAAGGAGCATCCCAATGTGTGCAAGTGCATGGCATCATCGTTTGATGCATGGCAAGACATGGTTGTGGTGGAGGTGCTCAAACTTGGAAAAGAAGTGGTTTCCAAGGCCATAAAGGGATGGGACCAACCCAAATTGAAGAAAAATTCTGTCATTTTATGCACTATGAGTGGATTTGACATTATTAGTGGTTAGGGAAAGATTAAGATTTGAGAAGAAGTGTGATTGCCATCATAAATAACCATATATCAATGCATACCCTTCCTACTATAAATTGTGTTAGGTGCCTATATTACTAGTGTAACCCCCATATTGTTATTGTTGTGTTCCATATAAACCCACTATTTTTATTTTTATGCCCCATAGAAGCCCATTATTGCTATTGTTGTTCCCTTACATTACTATTGTTATGTAGGCCCTAATTATATTTTGACCCCTTATACTCCTATATAGACCAAGGAGGTCTTGTCATTTGAATCATCCAATGATTGTTCATTTATGTGATGTAAAGCAGGTTCCCCCTCAAAGAGGCTTATTTTCAATTTTGCGATATATCGTTTCTTCGATTTTGTGATTTGATTACATAACATTTGGTATCATAGCTCTGAATCCTACGATTTCACTTCTTCAAACAAGACATCTTGACATTTTCACTATAACGATTTTTAGATGATGTGTCAGAAGCTAAAATTTAAACCATGTGGATCTAAAATCTTAATGAACATCGTGTAAAAATTTCAGATATTTATTCGTTATATTTTTTGAGATATGGTCCAAGGAATTTAGGATTTTTGTAGGCTCCAGAATTTAATCTCAAATAGGTGTTCGAGGAAAAATCGTCATAAATTTATCATCAAGAATCGGATTTGAATTTCATAAAAAGTGACACAACGTACACAATCTAAATGTTTTCACATATAATTTTCAGGGTCTAAGGTTACAGCATTGACACATGGAATACCATACAAGTTCGCTCTCCTCAACTAGTTCATAATCAAGTCATCGTGGAATTTTTGTTATAACTTCATCTTGGAGATTCCAATATTGGTCTAACTTGTGGGGTTGGAAATAAGACACATAGTTCTACCTCAAGATGCAATTTAAGACCTTGGGAGGCCAAAATCATAGAGATACAATAGTTTCAATTTTAGCCTTATCAACAAACTCAAAATCAAGATTTTAAAAGGTGTGTATTTTTTAATTTCCCTAACTTTTGTTTGAAAAATCAGTTTGAATTTATTCAAAGGGAATAGTGAATCATAGATATCATTGTTTAGTTCCAATATGCCTCCCCAAAAAAAATGGATACACCTAGTAAGCCAACAGAAAACTCTACTATGATGCATGAAAAAGAGGAAGAAATGCAACATGATATATCAAAATTACGGGACCAAGTGCAAAAAATTTCACTCTCAAAAATAGAAACAAAAAATGAATTCGATGATTTAAAGGCAAACATGGAAGATTTAAAGGATGGTTTAAAAGTAGACATAGACACTATGAATGTCAAGTTGGAAGGGTTGACAAAGTTGTTGCAAGAAAGGCTTCCTAGTGGTGACAAGGTACTCCATGAAAATTGTGATGAGGACAAAAGGAATATGAATTATTATTTTAGAGACTCTAAAGTCAGGTCTAAGACCCACCAAATTCCAAATATTGATATAAGTTTGATGGCAAGGATCTGGTAACATGGATACTATAGATGGAGCAATTCTTTGATCTACATGATGTGCAACACACACAAAAGGTACGCATTACATCTTTATATTTAGAACCAAATCAATTTGTATGGTATCGATGGATTTGTTCTCGTAAAGCACTTGTCACTTGAACAATTTAATGGAGGAATTGATAGCACATTATGGGGAAACAAAGAGCAATACTTTCTTTAGCCAAATGATAAATATCAAACAAAAGGGCTCAATTGGGGAGCACATTGAGGAATTCCAAATATTGAATATGAACGTAGCTGATATTCTAGAGGAGCATATGATTGATGTCTTCATAGGGACTTTAAAGGATAACATTCAACATGAGGATCACCTTTGGGAACCTAAGTCATTAGAGAATGCATTTAAGGTGGCAATAAAAGTTGAAAGCAAACTTATGGTACCAAGGAGGTCTACCACTCATAACTATAAAAATGGAAGTGTTGTCGCTCCTAGTTTCCCACAACCTACAAGGCTGACACCACACCAACTAGAAGAAAAAAGAGCAAAATGGATTTGTTACATTTGTGATAAAAGGTACGCTAAAGGTCCTAAGTGTGCTGAGAAAAAAAATATTTACATAGATTGTGAAGAGGAGGAAGAAAAGGAACAAGAAATATCAAAAGAACGAGATATACACCAGGAACCAACCGAGGGGATGAAAAAGAAGAAATGAATATGACCATATCTTATATTTCATTTGCAGGAATTACCACTCCTAAAACTCTCAATATAGAAGGATATATCAAGAAGAAAAATGTAATAGTGTTGATTAATTCAGGGAGTACTCATAATTTTATTCATTATAAAGTAGCCAAGGATTTGAATTGCTTTTTATATCTTGCACCAAAGTGTCAAGTGATGGTTGCAAATGGAGGAACTATAAATTGCCTAGGGAAGTGTCATAATATCAATCTAACCATGGGAAAATATGTATTGAATAGTCTAATGTTCGCCATTATAATGGGTGGTGCAAATATTGTATTAAGAGTCCAATGGTTGCAATCTTTGGGGATGATGACTTTTAATTTTCAAAAACTTTTCTTGATTTTTTTCTTGGAAGGAAATAAAAAGGAAATTGAATTAAGGGGTATCATAGGGAAGCTTGGGAAGATAATCGTATATAATGGTATGAACAAGATTTTGAATAAGGAACAACGAGGGGTAATTGCACAATTATGTTCACTAGATGTTCAAACATCTAAGTCATTTATTTCTCCTGGTATCCAAAGGGTCATTGACAATCATTCCAAGGTTTTTGACAATCATGATCATGTTATTCACTTGATTCCAAGAAGTGTTCCTCCAAACATTAGACCTTAAAAATATCCTTATGCCCAAAAGAGTATAATTGAATGTATGGTTACAGAAATGTTCGAGGAAGGTATAATTCAACCTAACCAAAGTTCTTTCTCTTCTCTTGTAGTATTGGTGCACAAGAAGGATGGCTCATGGTGTATGTTTATGAATTACACAGAGCTCAAGAAGCTCATTATTGAAGATTATTTTCGCATTCCTATCATCAATGAATTATTGGACGAACTACATGGATTAATTTACTTCACAAAGTTGGATCTGTGTTCAGCATATCATCATATTAGAATGAAGACATGAGACATTTTGAAAACATCATTTAGAACTCATGAAGGTCATTATGAATTTTTGGTCATTCCTTTTGGCTTTAGTAAACCTTCCACATTCCAAGGTTTGATGAATTCCACTTTCAAACCCTTCCTTAGAAAATTGTGTTAGTATTTTTTGATGATGTACTAATATAGAGTAGGGTGCTCAATATACAAGTGCTAAATTTGTGTTGGAAATATCATTTTCAACATGTTCATAGGGTGCTCAAACTATTGGAGGAGAAGTAATTGTATGCCAAATCCTCCAAATGTTTCTTTGGGGTACAAGAAGTGGAATAATTGGGCCATATTGTCTCCCATGAGGATGTTACGACAAACCCGAACAAAATTAAATCCATCAAGAAATGGAAATTCCCCACAACCTTAAGGCATATTCAAGGATCTCTCTGGTTGACAGGGTATTATTGCATGTTTGTTAAGAATTATGGGAAGATAACATCTCCTCTAACAACATTATCGAACAAAGATGCATTCTCTTGGACTCCAGAAGAAACAAAGGCCTTTGAACATCCTAAAGAGACTCTGGTATTAGCTACACCATACTTCACAAAAACCTTTATTGTGGAATGTGATGCCTCAGGAAATGGCATTGGTGTTGTTTTTATGTAAGAAAGAAGATCCATTTCTTTTTAAAGTCATCTAATCAAGGGAAAATATTTACAAAAGCCTGTTTATGAGAAGGAAATGTTGGCAATACTACATGCATTGAAGAAATGATGCCCTTACCTAATGGGAAGGCACTTCAAGGAAAAAAACAGATCATGATAAAGTTAAATATTTCGAGGAACAAAGATTATCTTTAGAAGAGCAGCAAAAATGGGTCACAAAGATGTTGGGTTATGACTTTTAAATCATCTATAAAAAAGGGACTAAAAATGTTGTTGTAGATGAATTCTCGAGAAGGGATGAGGATGTGGAATCATTGCTCCATGTCATTTCTATTATCCAACCTAATTGGATAACTAGAGAAAGGGATGAATGGAAGAATGATGAAGAGGTATGGACACTCATTCAAAAGCTGCAGCAAGATCCCAATGCATTTGATTCATTTATTTGGAAAAATTATTCATTGTGGTACAAAGATCACCTATATATATGTAATAACTCCCCACTTAAACAAAAGGTTCTTTTGGAATTACACACCTCTCCAATAGGAGGACACTTAGGAATTTTAAAAACTCACCATGGGGTCAAGAAGGAATTTTTTTGGGATGGACTTAAATCTGATATTCAAAAGTTCATATCAGAATGTTTAGTTTCCAATAAAATAAAGACCCCAGATCTTTTACACCATTAGCCATTCCAAGTCAACGTTGGGAAGAGATCTGAATGGATTTTATCACAGTTTTATTGAGGTATAAAGGAAAGAGTGTCATCATGGTGGTAGATGATAGAATTAACAAGTTTGCACACTTTTGTGCAATATCTCATCCTTTCAAAATCAGTACAGTCAATATTGAATTTATGTAAATAGTTCAAAAGCTACATGGAAACCCAAAAATTGTTGTAAGTAATAGAGATCCCATTTTCACTGGAAATTTTTTAACATAATTATTTTCTTGTCTTGGTACTCAATTAGCTCATAGCTCATATTACCATCCTCAATATGATGGGAAAAATGAGATAGTAAACAAATGTTTGGAAGGATATATTCATTGTTTTGTATCTGATAAACAAACACAATGGATCAAGTGGTTACCCCTGGCAGAATGGTGGTATAACACTTCCTTCCATATCGCAGCAAAAATGACCCCATTTATGGTGCTTTATGGATATCATCCATCATCCATCACATTGTCTTTAAGAGACAATTCTAAGGTTCAAGAAGTGGAAGATCACATCAAGCATCAACAACAATTTCTCCAACTCTTAAAGGATAACCTAACTCTGGCGCAGAATCGAATGAAACAACAGGCAGATCAGCATCGCAGTAAAAGAGGTTTTGATATGGAAGATTAGGTATTTTTACAACTACAACCATATAAATAAATTTCCCTCAAAAAATAATAAGGATAATAAATTATCACCCAAGTACTATGGCCCTTACAAGGTGTTGTAAAAGATTGATATTATGGCATATAAATTGGAGTTGCTTGCATCTTTACAATTACACATAGTTTTCCATGTTTCGTGCTTAAAGAAGGTTATATGTGACAAGATTCTAGTTCAAACTATATTTCCGCAACTTGAAGAAGAAGGAAAAATCATATTGGAGCTTGAAGAAATCATAGAAACAAGAATTTGGTAGGTATGGAACAGATCAATTTCATAATATCTCATTAAGTGGAAGAACTTACCTGCTAAAGACTCCACATGGGAGGATGAGTATTTTATTCAGAAGCATCTGTAACTACTCAAAGCATTGAGGAAAACATTTTTTTGAAGAAGAGGGGCATGTTAGGTCCCTATAGAACTAGTGTAGTCCCCATATTGTTATTGTTGTGCCCCGTAGAAGCCCACTATTTTTATTGGTGTGCCCCATAGAAGCCCACTATGATTATTGCTGTGCCCCATAGAAACCTAGTATTGTTATTGTTGTGCCCTTACAATATTATTGTTATGTAGGACTTAATTATATTTTGGCCCCTTAGAATCATATATATATATACCAAGAAGGTCTTTTCATTTGAATCATCCAAGAATTGTTCATTTATGTGATGTAAAGGAGGTTTCCCCCTCAAAGACGCTTAATTTCAAATCATTGATCTATCTTTTCTTTTCTTTTGTGATTTGGTTACATAACAAATTATGAGATGATTCATGGATATGAATGGCGAACAAAAGCTTTTGTCTTTCGGTGTTTTATGTCTAATTCTCCATTTCCATAATATGATTGGAATCTTGATCATTATTGGGAATGGAAGGAAGAGTAAGAACATGTTAGAATTAACCTTTTGTAGGAAATGAAAGTTTATAGCTAGTGGTTTCAGGCACATATCTTTAAGGCCCATGGTATTATGACAGTTGTATTTGGAGGGAAAACAGACCTATAAATTGGCTTATTAGTCTCCATTGTAACATGCCAAGGGCCACAGGTTGAGCAAATATTGGGCTCCCTATACATTGTAAGGGGAAAAGGGTTGAGCAAGTGTGGGCTCCTTGGCCACCTTAGCCAAGGTTTTGGCCAAGGACTAATGGAATTCTGTTAGGTTTGGTTTTTCCCAAAACTTGGGGTTTTCCCAAGGTATTTCTTGGTGTTTCTCATTTTGTCTGATTGTTTATATATTGTTTTCATGTTTGTGTCTTTATTTACCTTACCTTTTATACATAATAATGGTATTAGAGCGAGTATAGTAATTATTGTTGTGTGTATAGTTTTATTACCATTGTGTGAATTTTAATTGTGGAAACTTGCCATGAGAGGATTGTTGTGCTACAGATCTACATGTAAAGTTGTGTAAATGTTGACACTAGATTTGTAGAAACCTAAGGCTATGCGAGGAACCTGCAGGCTATGTTTAAATGTTGAAGGCTTGAAGGAATAGTTAGCGAGTGACCTATGGGCAGATCTACATGTGAAGAAATCGGGTCAGCATAGATCTGGTCATATCTTTTATGGATCTATAGTTTAGAGTGAGTTGCATGTGAATTGCCTAGTAAAGTATGAGTTGGATTGCCGCAATGTGTGGAATCAAATTAGCAAACACTGATCGACCACGATTAATCCAGAGGAGGAAAAACCAAAGGAGGTTTTGATGAGAGAATGGAGTCGAGTAATTATTCTAGAGTATGAAAGAGAGGTGTTGTTGGAATCAACAGTTGGGATTGCTAATCAATATGCCCAAACCACTGGATAAAATTTCTGACATCCAACCTCGCAGGTCGAAAACAAGGTTGAGGAGGTCGGGGAGGAGGCACGTCTTCTCATTAAAATGAGTGCTAACAAGACCAAATACAACAGCAAATCCACCATGGGAAAGGCCAAGGATACTTTCAAAATCACCACTAAAAATCCTTCTTGTATTCTCAAAGATGTGGCTTCTTCGACCCTCAACACTACAAGGACTATGAAAGATAGAGAAAAATAGGTTGTGAAGGATCAAGCATATCATATGTATAATAAAATTGGACAAGTATACAAGTTGCCCAAGGAAAAGGTATCACAATATTTGGGCTCTATCAAAGATGCAGTCACCGACATGAAAAAGGTTGTGTCTTCCCACCTCCTCAGTAGAAAAGGGGGAAATGTAAAGGATTCACAATATGTATAGACTAATGGTAGTGGAGTGTGAAGTCCTACAGTGTTAAGAAGTGGTGATTGTCAAAGTGTAGTCAAAATAAGTCCTCGATATTGGTGCAGTCCAAGTCACATATATGGAAGTCGATGAAGGTTGCACTATTTGCAAAGAGGCTTGATGGTTAACTGACCCGTTGGGATAGCCTCGGGTTGATTTTCCATGTAAATGGAAGGACATTATAAAGGAAAAATAAGACCAAGTTAATGGGACACATATTCCAAGTTGAATGAGGGGAAAAAAATTAAAGTGGGCATCACTTGTGGTTAATTATTGGCTATGGAAATTAGCATTGGCATTGGCAAAAGGCAAAGAGAAATAAATGGAAATTAATTAAAGAAATAAAAGATAATAGGGTAAAAGTAAGATGAAGAGACAAGAATATTCAGTCAAGGGAAAACGAAAGAAAAAGGAAAAGAAAATAAAATGAGAGGGAGAACATTTTATGACTCTCTTAGTTACGCTTTGTATCATACACTCTCGGAACACACTATCACACTCTTGGATAGACTTAGACATTCATACATTCACTTGGATGAGAGAAGAGGGGAATAGCTACAGCAAGAGGAAGAAAGCATAAGGAAGACACAAGCAAGCAAACAAAGGAAAACAAGGGAGCACAAGGAGAAGGTTCGAAAGCAGCCACAGTAGGAGAACATTGTAGGTAACAGGTTGCATGTATGATTTCCTCTATGGGATTTGAATGCATGGTGCATGCATTTGGTTATTTGGTTATTTTTTTGTCATTGGCATGGGATTTTCCTGGATTGATAGTGGTGCATAGCCTTTCCTTTTCCATTTTTGGATAGCCAAGATGTAATGGGTTCCTTTTTGGTTGAGCTTTGGATTGTCGAAAGATTTTGGATCCGAATGAGGTGGTCTTAGGAAAATCCCAAGGGTTGGGGGTGGAGATGGTTTTCTCTGGGAAGCCCTTGATAGGTGGGTGGAGACATGAAAATTCCTCTGGGTATGGTGAAGAAATTTGGAGGCATCCAAGCTTGTGTTAGTTTGGTGATCTCTGGAATGGTTTGGGCAAGATCATTGTGGCTTGAGGGTGGAGGTGGTTTAACCTTAGGATTCCTTGTTTGGATATAATTTATTTTACCCCATGAGATCCAACATTCATGATAGGAATATGGCACGGGGCTGATTGGCTGAAATAAAGATTTGGTTCAGCCCAATATATGGTTAGGTGGTACATGGAAGTCCTTGACTTGGTTGGCATTTGCATATGTTATTATGTGTTATTCCTTATTGAGATTAATGAGCACAAGTATTGGTTTAATGTATGATTTTATGACTAGTTTGTCATGGTTCCATTTTGGTTAAATGTTGGTTGCATGCATGGTATAATTTTCATTATATGGTGTGCTCTTGTTATGGATCCATTCCATGGTTTGATGGGCTCTTGATTACTTTATATGAATGCATGAGTTAATGTGTATTGTTGCAGCTAGTAAGAGAGGCAGCAGGCCTTCTTGATGATTCTCTGATGAAATTAATGAATTACTGTAGAGATATGCATTCATGACTTATAGGTACTATGCTTACAAAGTGTTTGTATTAATGAAAATTTTGGATCGCCAACTTCCCGAGGTCGTAACTTTGGCATATGATCTCTGTTTGGCTATCATAATAACTCGTTTCAAAGATCTCCAAGAGAAGGCAAAAAAAAATTGTTTAATAGAATCCAACACTTTTCTAGTATCTTCGTTTTCCCTGAAAATTTCATTTAGGACCTCAAAATGGCATCGAAAGTTTAAGACCTGAAAAAAGTGCAAAAAATAGAAATTTGTGTTAAATTTAAGGAAACAAAACTGAAAGGAAATAGCGTTGCGTCAAGTTAGGTTGATAATAGTGGGATCATGTGTCATTGGGTATTTGAAGTCAATTCTGGAAATGTGGACCCAATTTTCCGTAAGTGTATCTTTGAAATCGGGTCACAAATAGTAATTCTCATCTCATGCTTACCCTAGAGAGCTTGTAAAAATAGGTAAATGTGGGGTGGGGTGTTACACCCGCAAAGGAGGAGATTGGAGATCAAGAGATGAAGAAAGAAGAGAGAAGAGTCGATATCAGTCAATGACAAAAAAGGAGATGTGCATGTGTAATAGATTGATGAACCATCTACCTGAAAAGAATTCCTAGAGAATTGGCAGTTACAGTGGTTGGTGAGCCATGTAATCCAGTAAATGGGTTCTTTTATATGGACGTCAATGTCAAAGGTGCAACATATGGAGAAATTAAAGGCAAGAATGTAAAAAGAAATGAAGTAACCAAGAAATATATTAATTTTAATGGAGATGATGTAATTTGGGCATACTACTGTAAGACCTCGTAGGCATGTGTACCCTAAAGAATGATAGGGGGCATGTGGGAATATCTTGAGTGCCCATATCTTTGGGGGGATTAGATCCATAACAATTATCTTGCTAATTTTAAGTGGTGGATTGTTAGGATTAACCTTGACTCATGAGTGTTAGTCTATAACTAGTGATTTTAGGCACATAGTTTTGTGGTCCATGGTATAATTCTAGTTGTATTTGGATGGAAAGAATTCTATAAATAAGCTTATTAAAGTTCATTGTAACATGCCAAGGGCTAGGTTGAGAAAGTGTTGGGCTCCTCAGCCGTCATAAGGGACTAAGGGTTGAGCAAGTGTGGGCTCCCAGTCCGGCTTGGTCAGGGTCTTGGCTAAGGATTAATGGAATTTTGTTAGGGTGGGTTTTTCCCCAGAGTGTGGGTTTTCCCAGGGTCATTCTTGGTGTTGTTCATGTTGTTTGATTGTTTCTACATTGTGTTCAAGATTATGTTTATATTTACCTTTCATTTTATACATAACAAAGAAGCACAAGAGTTTGAATGTACACAAGGCTTGTGCTTGGAACAAAATGTGTTGAAAATGCCGCAAGAAATTCCTAAATTAATTTCGTCCTTGAATTAAATTAGGAGAAAAATTGTAATTCTACATCACAAGACAACTTGTATGAGTTAACTAAGTTAATTTGAATTAGTTAGTTCAGTTAACTCGAGTTAAGGGTCTAACCTGAGTCATGTAGAGTATCCCTTCCTTTATAGGAGCCATGATTGAGTTTATTTTGAGTTGTAATTAATAAATATAACTCATGCATGTCATATCTGAGAGTTACCCAGTTGAGATTGGAGTTCAAGGACAGTGTACTATCAATTGTGTAATTTTCTAAGTTGTATGGATGGTGCATGTAGTCAGAGGAAGATTCTAAAGGAATTGTGCAATCTAATGGATGGGAATTCTTATTAAATAGGAGCCTAATTCCTCATTGAACAACGCAAGGAAGTAGGAGCTTGGAAGGCTAGGAAATTGGCTAAGTGTTGGCCAGAGTCAGCCTAGGAAGCAATGAGACAGTTAGAGATAGTGCAAAGGTTTCTCGAGCTTGAGAAAACCATTGTAATCTTCTCATATTTTCAAACTAATGGAATATACTGATAACAGGGGTTTTTAGCTGTGCCTTTCCCAAGGAAATCATTGTGTAATGTGTTCATTCAAAAAAAAAATTATCTTGTATGCTTCGTGATTGTTTAATTAGAGTAGAGTAGATTCAAGTATTTTGTTTTAGTAAATTACAATTAGCAGTTTGAATCTACAAGGAATTTATACATGGTATCAAAGCAGGAATAAATAACAAAGCTAGATTCACATTAGATCATGAATTTCGAATTGCGGATTAATGGAGCTCTAGTTCAAGGAAGATCTAGAAGACCTTATGTGCAGACTTCTTGATGGAGCTAGAAGGCTACTAGTGGGAATATCGGTTAGCCAATGTTTAGTGACACAAAAAGGAGTTTTGATCATTGACATTAGCATATTGAGGGGCAAAGAGATTTCCCACAGGGAGATCGAGACTCAGAGGGAATTTAGTTTCATAGGGAGCATCCCTATGGAAGCTAGTATTTCAAGATTTGGGGAGATCAGACTTATTATTGCAGTAGTTACAGCAATAATGTAGAAGCAATAGTAGCAACAATATGAGTAGATTAGACTTCTCCATGCATGCAACCATACCTCCAGTTGTGAGGTGGGGTGATATGAAGCTCTAGTCCAAGAGTTGCATAAATTTGGGCAGGGTCCATTGAGGCATTCTCCTCATGGATCATTACCTTGCTACAAGGGGTCGCGGTATTTAGTAGCAAGAGGATCAGTGTTAGTCAGATATTGAGAAGTGCAGAGAAGTGGTCAAAGAAGAGCAAGAGGCTCAGTAGCAAAGTCAGTGGCAACACATTTTTCCCAATAGACAGTTGCGGACACAGTGATTCAGTTTGTTTTTTGGTTGCTTTTCAATTACAGATGTTGCAGTAGCAATAGCAACAATGAGAGGTGTTGCATGTAGTACATTCCAAAGGTGTTGGATCGGGGTAGATGTGAATCCCTTTCTTGCTGAGAGAGGGAGTGTTGAAAATGCAGTAAGAAATTCATAAATTAATTTTGTCCTTGAATTAAATTAGGAGAAAAATTGTAATTCCACATCACCAGACAACTTGTATGAGTTAACTAAGTTAAGCTGACTTAGTTGGTTCAATTAATTCAAATTGAGGGTCTAACTTGAGTCATGTAGAGTGTCTCCTACTTTATAGGAGCCCTAATTGAGTTTATTTTGAGTTGTAATTAGTTAATATAACTCATGCATGTCAGATCTGAAAGTTACCCAGTTGAGAGTGGAGTTCAAGGGAAGTGTACTATTAGTTGTATAATTTTCTGAGTTGTACAGATGGTGCATGCAGTTAGAGGAAGAGCCTAAAGGAACTGTGCAATCCAATGGAGGAAAATTCCTATTAAATAGGGGCCTAATTCCTCATTGAACAACGCAAGGAAGTAGGAGCTTGGAAGGCTAGGAAATTGGCTAAGTGTTGGCCAGAGTTAGCCTAGGAAGCAGTGAGACAAATAGAGATAGTGCAGAGGTTACTCGGGATTGAGCAAAGCATTGTAATCTTCTCATATTTTCTGACTAATGCAATATACAGATAGTAGGGGTTTTTAGTTGTGGCTTTCCCCAAGAAATCATTGTGTAATGTGTTGATTGAAATCTTTCTCTTGTATGCTTCGTGATTTCGCATTATTTAATTGTTTACGCTTATGAGTAGAGTAGATTCAAGTCTTTTGTTTTAGTAAATTAGAATTAGCAATTTGAATCTACAAGGAATTTTTACAAAATGCTAACTCCAATGACCATTCTTGTCATTGAGTAGGGATGATGCATGAGATGTCATTATTAAACAAGGTGACGTTATCGTTGTGGATAGTGAAATTAGTTTTATTCCTGGGACTTATATGTAAATTGTGCTATATTAATGATATTTTTAATGAATGGCACAACCATATAAATTAAATGGTTGCTAAATGTCAATAGACTTCAAAACACTTTACATAAGACATCTTGCATTGCCAATATTTAATATATATATATATATATATATATATATATATATATAATAAAACTAAATTATAGCTTTATGTTAAATTTTATTATTATTATTAATTATAAAAAGAATTAAATATGATCCAAATATGTATACATTTTTTTTAAGTTTGGCAGGACTACGTCTTCATCATGTCCAATATATCACTCTGATTGGGGCGGGGAATTGAACCAGTGACTTCACATCAAGTAGTGTCTTAATAGAGCACCTGATCACCGTCTATCCAAAACCCCGTGGACCAAACATGTATATATTTTTAAAAACATGTAATAATATTCTTAGCTATGGAAATTCACCCCACTTTACTATGGAAATTCTTAACTCATAAATAGCTTTTGTTACACTATGGATTATCAATACCACACCTTTTTTTTAATTAATTAATTTGAGATTGATTAATTGAAAAAGCATAACTAACTTGGAGTTAAACTTTAACGTACAATGTGTGTATATTGTTATGAATATTTTGACATATTCCACGGAGGTTAAATCTCTACCATACACCTAATAATTGTTGATAATTAAATTAAAATTCTAGAAAGCATATTCTTAAATAAATATGTCAATCGACATAATTAATAGATGACAATATTAATAATTAATAGTAATAAAAATAATTCACCATAATAAATATAATAATATTTACTAAACATATGTCCCAAGGAAGCAATTTAATTGGTGATCGAAGTGATGTCAAGTTGTGCAAACTAAGAGATCAAGGTTCAACCCCTCGATCATGACGCAATTTACGGAGAGGATAGGTATTAGGCCCCAAAGGTATAGTAGTAGTGACCCGAATCGACCCTGTGTCACACAAGTACAAGACTAACCCAGATACTCATTCCTTCAAATTAAAAAATTAAAAATAAAATAAAATAAAATATTTACTAAACCTGATATTCATTTTATAATAAATGTAGTGATTTATTGAGAAATTGTCCACTATTGTATCTTCGAAAATCCTAAAAGGGCTTACGCTTTGAGTCATCATTTTATACAATCTTGATATGTTAGTATTACATGGAAAGATATACACCAAAAACTCATTCATTCATATATTTGAAAGGATTGGGTACAATAGTGTGTTTAGCTCAAATAATACTAGTCTAGATTTATCTAACTCTAGATCTATCATGTGTCAGGAAAGATCAAATCCATCATGAAGCAAACATTTCCTCAAATTATTAATTCAAAGTTATTAAATATAATAATATTAATATTACAATGTATTATATTTAATATTAGATTTAACAATATTAATTTTTTAATATTAATATTAGATTTAATGATGTTTTTTACATGGTGTGATACTAAAATTTATAATAAAACCATATCAAATTAATATTTTCAAATATTACAACTTTGACGTGGAAATATTTATGTCTTTAAAGATTTTAATATATCCATAGGATATATTTTTTCCTTTTAAAAATTCATTTTATAAATATTTAATTAAAAAAAAATATTAAAAAAAAATGGAGTTCGATTTTTTATGTTGAATTGCATTGTAGTTTTTATTTATTTATTTATATAATTATTTTTATTTTTTGTTTTTGATAGATATTATTTTATTAGAAACGTGACATATTTATACATTACCTCATACTAAATTGTGAAATAAATCTCTCCCCTCAATAATGATTTAATTTCATTATTGTATTAAAACATAATACAAATATGAACTCTCTGCCATATATGAACTTAAACATTTGTTATATACATGAATAAGTAAAAAGTTGATTATTATAAAAAAAACATTCATCACATTATTTGTTTATCCATTTTTCATGTATGAAAAAAATAATTAAATTATCCATTTTTTTTTTATGTATAAACAAAATAATTATAAAAAAATATTAGATATAAGAGTTATATTAAATTTTGAATTAGGCTTGAGGAAAATTCTTTAAAACTAATTCACCACATAGATTTAAAACACTTGAAAGAGTATTTTATTAAAATTAAAATATTTTCTAAGCCATTAAAGGAAACTTTTTCACGACATAGAATTAAAATTCTTGAAAGGGTATTTTATTAAAAACAAAATATTAACTAAACAACTAAAAGAAACTTTTGTTAAAATTGTAGGAAACTTTTTCACGACATAGAATTAAAATTCTTGAAAGGGTATTTTATTAAAAACAGAATATTAACTAAACAACTAAAAGAAACTTTTGTTAAAATTGTAGCTAAATTTAAGGACTTTTAGATTAATATTCAAATTTGTTATTTAAAATATTGAATTTTTAGATTAATATTTAAGTTTGTTATTTAGAATTATATATATATATAGATATATAGATATTTTGAATAAAAATAAGAAAAACACATTTTTTTTAGTGTTTAAGTTTTAATTTTAAAAGTTGTTTTTATTTAGGTAATACACCTTGGTATGTTAGAAAGTGTAGTAAGAAAATCTCAATTTGACTTTAGCTTTAGTTAAATTGAGTAAATCGAAATTCTACATCAGCATGATAATTTGGAGACAATTAACTAGTGTGACATGGCTTTTGTCACTCAGTGAGATCAATAAAATGAGTTAGTGGACTTGGAGTTCAGTCATGCATGTGTTGATTGCTAAATCTTAGCATTCTAGCTTAGTTATTTTCAGTTGTACTCAGTTAACTAACCTCTAACAATTAATAGTCAGTTGAAGATCAGTTGAGCAGTGAGACAGTAGTCTAACTCAAAGATTTGTTAGTTAACTTATCAATCATCCCAAAATATCCCATACATGCATGGAATTCGAATTGCTCAATTGGAGTGGAGGATACAAAGGATAGTGTAACATTAATTATATATTATTCAAGTGTATAGTTTTTGCATGCAGTTAGAAGATCAACTCCTTGGGAATTGTGCAAGGAAATAGGAGGATGGAGGAGGCAGAACTGGCTAAGTGTTGGCCAGAGGTTCTAATTCAGCAGAGAGAATATTCTTGTTTTTGCAGGTGGTGCTCAGAGTTGGAGCATGCAATTGTAATAGTTTCTCTATTCAACTTATTAATGCGAGGAGGCTTAAGGGGTTTTTCCTAGTAGAGTTCCTCTAGAAATCGTTGTGTACTTGTGATTTTACTTGTTGCATGTCGAATGTTGTTCTAAATTGTGATTTTCATTCCACATAGTAGTAGAGTAGAATTTGTGTTTCCTTATTTCAGTTCAATTTCTTGAGCAGTTGCAATTTATACATGTCATCAGAGCCTTGAAATCACATTAGAAACAGTTTTTCAAATTTTTTCCTTAGGAATTTCAAATTTGCAGCTTTAGTGTAGCATCTTTTCCTATTTGGGAGAATGTATTTCAACGGACAAATTAGAGTATGCCCTGGAGGGTAGCTCAAATTTCATAGCCTGGAGGGACCGAATGGAAGCAGTGATTGATGATAATAGTGTGTTAGAATATGTTAGAACTGACATTATGAAACACCACAGTGTCATGCACAGTAATTAGCCCAATGGAAGAAGGATGTTGCAACAGACGGGATTATTCTTCTGGAAGGTGTGAGAGACCATGTGGTCTCAATTATCCACAGCAAAGAAACACCATTTTCTATGTGGAAGACATTAACTGAGCTATTCAAAAATAGCAGTGACCATGGAAAATTGGCCCTGAAAGACAAACTTTGAAACATTAGGATGCGGAAAAATGACATCATTCCACAATATCTCTGCAGATTCACTCAAGTTCGAGATGAACTTGGAACGGTTGGGGAGAATGTTCCAAAAGGTGATCTAGTGAGCCTAGCTCTTTTAGGCCTTCCAAAATCCTCACACATCTACCAAGACTCTTTGAATGGAAGGGGAATTTTACCAAATTAGGAAAGGTTGTGGTCTGATTTGGTTCAAGAAGAAATCAAGAGAAATACGAGAGATGGAGTATCATTCAGAGCAGAGGATGAAGATCATTTTGCCTTGGTTGGGAAGGGGGAGAAGGGCAAAGGAAAGAAGACTCGAAACAAACTTAAATCCAGCCAAAATAATGGCAAGAATAAAGGCTTGAGCAATACAAAATGTTTCCACTGCCACGAATACAGGCACTATGCAACAAAATGTCCGCATAAGAAGTCTAACAAGAAGCCTTCAGGAGGAGCAGGAGGTGAAGCATTGGCTTCACAATTCGAATTAGAATTCACCCTAATAGCATGCATGGCCAACATTGTTATGCAGAGTGTGTGGTACCTTGATTCTAGTGCCTCATTCCATATGACAGGGTGCAAGGATTTTTTCAGTAGCCTGGAGGAGAATGGTCTCCAGATACATATTGAAATGGGGGATGACGAGAGGTAAAGTGCTACAAGAATTGGTATTGTCACCTTTGAGAGGTAGAAAGCCTCCTCTCTTCACCTCAAAGATTTTATGTTTGTACCTGAGTTGAAGAAGAACTTTATCTTTGTAGCAGCGTTGGAGGATAGAGGTTATGATGTTATTTTCAGTAAAGGGAAAGCCTTTCTGAGACACATATCTACCAAGTAAGTGAAGCAAATTGGAGTTCGAGTGAAGAACCTATACAAACTTGAGGTGGGAGAATGTGTTGCATTGAGTGGCAAGGCAAAAAAAAGTGC
Organism: Pinus tabuliformis; assembly: GCA_031772625.1. NCBI lineage: Eukaryota > Viridiplantae > Streptophyta > Pinopsida > Pinales > Pinaceae > Pinus > Pinus tabuliformis. Next base: position 459,488,472 of record CM062820.1, read on the forward strand.
AGAGTCGAGATGTTGGAGAACTTTGACATAGGAGATTGGGTCATCTACACCATAATGCCTTAAAAATCATGTAGAAAATTACCACCGGTCTCCCTAAAGGCTCCCTTGACCAACAAGATGTCTGCAAGGGTTGAACATTGGGGAAATATTTCAAATCCACCTTCCATGGCTGAGATAGCAGAGCATATAAAATCTTGAAGTGATTCCACTCTGATGTTTGTGGACCCTTCTCCACAGCCTCCACAGTAAAATATAAGTACTATGTAATTTTTATTGATGATTTCTCTAGAAAATGTTGGATTTTCTTCATGAGGAAAAAGGATGAAGTGTTTTCCAAAATTGTAGAATTTAAGGCATTAGTTGAGAAGGAGACTGGGAAGAAGGTGAAGGCTCTCAAGAGCTATAATGGAGGTGAATTTGTTTCGAATGCCTTCAAGTATTTTTGTGTCAAAGAAGGTATTCGAAGAGAACTGATAGCACCCCATAACCAACAGTGAAATGGAGTAGCTGATAGAAAAAACATGAGCATAGTTGGAGCTACAAGAGTTACGCTACATGATCAAGGGATGTCATTGCATCTATGGGCAAAAGCATGTAACACAACAATTTACTTGCAAAACCAAAGTCCTCATAGAATACTGGTATGATCACACCATAGGAAGCTTTTTATGGCAGAAATTTTGATGTTTCTCATTTCAGAATTTTTAGAGATTTATTTTATTGTCATGTATCCAAGGTTTCAAGGAAGAAACTTGAGCCTACAACAGAGTTGGGAGTTTTTTAAGGATACATCGAAACTCCACACAATTACCAGGTGTATTTACCTTCACTCAGGATGATAGTGGTGATGAGAAATGTCAAGTTTGATGAGGAGAAGGCTATGAGATGCTCTCTAGAATGAGAGTTGAGTATCCCATGGGAGCAAGAGCTTCTAGCTCCAAAGGAGGAGCCTTAGGATGATCTTTAAGAAGTTGTGGAGCAACCACAAATGGAGGAGCAAAAAGGAGGTCGAGTGGAGACACCCACTCAACCAGAAACATCAAGAGAAGGGAGAAAGATAACCAGAGAAGATGATAGATTGTTACAGGATGCTAGGGATAATGTGGGAGCCCCTACATCACTTGAGAGGTACAGTAGTTACATGGTTCTCATGATAGAACTCATTGAGTCAAAGCCTTCTTCATTTGAGGAAGCAATTTATTAACCTGTTTGGGTTGATGCCATGGTGGAAGAATATGAATCCATCATGAAGAACAATGTATGGGAAGTGGTGTTGAGACCATAAGGGAAATTAGTGGTTTTCTCTAGATGGATCTATTAAGCAAAGTCTTTGGCTAGAAATCACATAAGAGAAATTTTTTGCTGACACGTTTCGAACCAACAAGTGTGGTTCATCGTCAGGACCATATGAAGAGGCAGACCATGGAAAAGGCTTAAATAGAAAGCAACGTAGAGACATAATTTAAAGTAATGGCTATATTTGAACAATAATATTTAGATTATGATATTAGTTTATTAATATATTAAAAACAAAGATTATTAAGTGAAGCATGTAGTTGATGGGAGCATCAAGAAGTACAAGACCAAATTTGTGGCCAAAGGATTTTCTCATGTAGAGGGAGTTGACTATGAGGAAACATTTTCCCCTCTGGCAAGGTATTCCTTCATCAGATCAATTCTTGCATGAGTTGTGTAGATGGGGTGGAAGATTCACCAGATGGATATGAAAACCACCTTTCTCAATGGTGTTGTTGAGGAGGAAATTTACATAGAGAAGCCAAAAGGATTTAAGACATGTGATTGGGAGTCACATGTGTGTAGACTCAGGAGAGCATTGTATGGTGTAAAACAAGCGCCCCAAGAATGGTACACTTGGATCGACAATTATCTCAGTGGATTGGGCTTCACAAAAAGTGAAGCAGATGCAAACCTCTATCACATTGTTGTAGATGGTAAGTTGTTTATTCTTGTTTTGTATGTTGATGATTTAATATTGACATATGATGATAAGTTGATTCACTCATGCAATGAGGATCTTGTAAGGGAATTCGAGATCAAATACATGGACTTAATGCATTACTTTCTCGGGTTGGAAGTATGGCAAGGTGATGGTGAATTGTTTGTGTCTCAGGGGAAGTGCGACTCTAAAATATTTCAGAGATTTCACATGGAGAATTGTAAGCCTATGGACACACCTCTAGCTACAAACTGGAGGAACGAGAATGCCACTTAGTTGAAGATCTTGATGCTACTATTTATAGACATCTTATGGGGTCTTTGATATATCATGTGAGCACAAGACGCAACATGTGCTATGCAGTAAACCATCTTAGTCAAGCTATGGTGAGGCCTACCAAGCTGTATTGGAAGGAAGCAAAGCATGTGTTATAGTACCTTAGAGGCACTATTGAGTATGGATTATGGTACAGGAAGACAGAGGGAGTGAAGCTCCAAGGCTCCGATGCAAATTAGGCAAGGAGTCCATCAGACAAGAAAAGTACTTCAGGTGATATCTTCAGTGTTGGGTCCGCAGCTATTTCTTGGTACAGCGGGAAGTAGAGGTATGTGGCGCTTAGCTCAGTACACGTTGAATACATGGTTGCAAGTCAAGCAGCATGTCAAGCCATGTGGATGAGAAAAATACTTGTGGGTGTTTTTAGTTAGGAGATGGATCCGACAGTGATATATTGTGATAACTAGAGTTGCTTTAAGTTCTCTGAGAATCTGGTATTTCATGACAGGTCCAAGCACATTGATATTTGGTATCATCATTTGTGGGATTGTTTGAAGAGGAGAATTATGTTGCTATAGCACATTCCAACTGAGGAGAAAGATGATGACATCTTGGAAAAAGGAATTGTCAAGAGGTTAATTCAAATTCCACAGCTGCAGGATAGGAGTGGTGAAAAATCCCTTTCTTCCTAAGAGGGAGTGTTAGAAAGTGTAGCAAGAAAGGGTCAATTTGACTTTTAGCCTTAGTCAAATTGAGTAAATCGAAATTCCACATAAGCAGGACAACTTGGAGGCAGTTAACTAGTGTGACATGACTCTTGTCACTTAGTTAGATTAGCAAATTCGAGTTAGTGAGCTTGGAGTTCAGTCGTGCATGTGTTGATTGCTAAATTTTAGCAATCTAGCTTAGTTATTTTCAATTTTACTCAGTCAATTGACCTCTAATAATTAACAGTCAGCTGAAGGTCAATTGAGCAGTGAGATAGTAGTCTAACTCAGAGATTTTTCAGTTAACTAATCAATCAACCCAAAATAGCCCAAACATGCATGGAATTTGAATTGCTTAGTTGGAGTGGAGGAGACAAAGGCTAGTGTAGCATTAATTATATACTAGTTGAGTGTATAATTTTTAAATCCAGTCATAAGATCAATTCCTTGGGAATTGCACAAGGAAATAGGGACTTCCCTATTGTTTAGGATCTCAAATTAGCTCAGAATTGCACAAGGAAATAGTAGGTTGGAGGGGGTAGAAATTAGCTAAGTGTTGGCCAGAGGTTTTCATTCAACAAAGAGAACAATTTTTCTTTTGCAAGTGGTGCTCAGAGCTAGAGCATGCAATTGTACTAGTTTCTCTATTCAACTTATTAATGCAAAGAGGCTTAAGGGGTTTTTCCGAGTTGGGTTCCCCTAGAAATCATTGTGTGCTTGTGGTTTTTCTTGTTGTGTGTCTATGCATGTTGTTCTAAATTATGATTTACATTCCGCGTATTAGTAAAGTAGAATTTGTGTCTCCTGATTTCAGTTCAATTTCTTGAGCAATTGCAATTTCTATCAAATTTCTACAGGGTCAACTAGCAAGAAGAGAAGAACATGGTAGTACCATAGATGTGGGAATTTTTTTTTCAACTAAAACCAACAAACATAACTGTAATATGTGAATTCCCTAGTTAATCTCTTTCTTAACCCGGGTGCTGCATGAATTCTAGCCTCAGCCTCCATTATATTTTTGTGGCACAAAATACCCCCCTCCCTCTATTTTGTTTAGTTTTTTCGGTGTGTTATAGAGATTGCGATGTAGAGAATTTCAAGAGGGAGGCTTGGTTTTGGACTACATGCAAGGACTATTTTCTATATTGGATTTTAATTGCAAGGATGTCATATCCACAGCAGAATATAAGATGATGGAGGGGTAGATGCACACGAGACATTGATTTGTGGTGGAAACATATAGTGAATGGAGGAAAAGATAGAGAAGACAACTAAATAAACAAACTAAGAATATGATGACAGATAACATATTTTAACTTGTTTGACGAACAAATCTTATGGGCACAAGATGCGATAACCACAACCACCACCACCAACATGCATGTGACCTCCATTAAGACATTGCTCGTGTTAGCTAGCAAGATCATCGTGCCCACCCTTCTCACAAGGTCATGATCCAAAAACACCTAGCCATACAATTCAATCCAAAACCTCACAATATAGTAGAAGAAGCTATAAAATAAATGTCTAAAGATTCATTGGTCATCTAACAAAAATCAATAAATATACAATGGATAAACATTAAATTAGAAAATATAGTTTTATAAAAAAACAATATCTATGATAAACAATTCAACATAATTTGATGGCCATCCAACCAATCTAAATGGCTAGGACAACACATCATGTCACATAACAACATGGATTCGATAAGAAAGATGCCTTATGACTTGATAAACAATGACAAGTAAAGAGAAATGAAAAGTACTTATAATTGACCAACCCATATCACATAATGGAATATTCGTGGGGTTTGGTGGGAAGGATGGAGAGATACTCATGAGCTTGAGATTTATGTGGGTATGTGATGTTTCTCCAAATCCAAGTAAGTTTACTTTTACCTAGTTCATTTGAATGAAAATCAATGTAACCAAAGTGGTAATTATGCATTTATGATTGACTTACTTATTAGTGGTAATTAGTATAATTATAATTGACATTATTATTGATGCAAGGGTGAGCATTGATCTCCATAAATTTTCTCACATCTAGGGAGAAGCATCCTTAGCTTGTTCATTTTATCCATAATGTAACGATGATCGACTTAATTATTTATTAGAAGGTGATCATTGATCCGATGATTATTAATTAATTAATAAGGGACATCATGTTGGGGGCATTGTAATTGTGAATAAGTAGAACATTCATATAATTCAACCTACATAAGGCAATGAGTTCTATTTCTCTTTTGGAAGGCATTGCAAACAACATTTGTAATACTCAAGAGCATATGGGACAGCATTACTGCTACGCGAGCGTAATCATAATTATTATGTCAACCATTATAATCTAACCCATTTGTCAATTAATCACTAAATTAGTTAAAAAGGTTTTTAGGTAGTCCATTAAAGGGCAACATTTTTTTTTCGTTAATCGAATTCAAATACCTATTAATGTGGGTTTTTTTTAAAAGTTAACTAATTTTATAAAGTTGAAAAAATGTTAACATTTTATATTTTTTCTAAAATATTTTTTATTTTAGTAACATTTAGTTATTTAAAGAATAAAAAATTTATATGTATTAAAATTTATTATGTAATAAAAAATTGTAATTTCTTATTGGTTTAATGACTTTTTAACTACCACTTTGATAAAATTTGAAAATAAATTTAATTATTAATGAACTTTGATGTAATATAAGTGGGTGGAATTATAGGTGCTTTCTTTTGTCTTTTGATATTTTTTCTATATAGTTATTTATAGCTTGTTTTGAAGGACGGGGCTTGCAGTTTTCCAAGCTTTTTTCATCGGTCAAATTGTCTCAGGGATTTATAGGAATGTTGGATCAATTGGCAATCCTTCTTAAACTTCTCATCATTCGCGTCTTTTTCAGAGATCAACTTGAGAAAATAGAGATTTTGGTCACACTTGGAGCATTTTGGCAAAATTGATTTCAAGGGCATTGCTTCCCAAAAGTAGTGCAAGATCCAAATTATGAAGTCAAATCTAACAAGATTGCAAAATGTGTCCAATATATATAGGATCATGCTCTGGACTTATAAGTTCATTAGATCATGGACCTCTAAGAATCCTTAATATGTTGGATCCAAAATAAATGGAACCTCAAGGGAAATATAAATTTGGAGCTAGAAGCAAAAGGGTTCTTCACAATATTTTTTTCTAGCTTGGATGATATAATGAGAGCTTTTCAAGGAAGCCTTGTTTTTTGAATAATGTTGGGCTCTTCATGCAATTTTAGAAAGAGTGGTCCAATCCTAAGAGCGAAAACTTCCTTACTACCCTGGTATGGGTTCAACTCTTTTCTCTTCTAAAGAAATAATGGGAGGAAGAAATCTTTGAAGGCAATGGCAACGCCATTGGTAACTTTGTCAAGGTATTTGAGGCAACTAAGAGAAGGAGACACACATCCTATGAAAGGACTTGCGTCTATATGAATATTTTGCAACCCCTTCTAGCTTCAATAGAAATTTATTATTGAATTAAGGCTTCTGTGATCCATATCAAGTTTTTGAGACATGTTTTCGGCGATAACCACATCAAAATCTATTTGTCGACGTGTTTCGAACCATCAAGTGTGGTTCATTGTCACGACAAGATGAAGAATCAGATCATCGTAACAAGTTAAATAGAGAGACCGACCATTCAAACGGCTAGAAAGAAATGACTACTTTTGACCAAAAAAACTGCTATATTTTACTGGGCTTCAGCTATGATTGACTAGACCAAAAATTAAGGAAAATTATTATTGATTAATTATTTTATTTATTTATTAGATTAACTTATTTATTAAATATATATGCTTCTAATTAACTAAAAATATTTTATGTGTAAACTTATTTATTATATCTATCATGTTTAATTAAATAAAAACTAATTAAAAGCTTAAATATATAATAGTTAAATTTTATATATATTTATAAATATATATATTAATTAAATTTTATATATATTAGTTAAATAAATATACAGCCTTATAATAAAAAAAATGTTTATTATAATTTTTTGTAAATAAAATTAATAAATAAATAAACAATTAAATAAAATAAAAATATAATTTTTATTATATTCAAATTTAAGATAACAAGAGGAATATTAAAAAGAATTTAATAAATGAATAAACAATTAAATAAAATTAAAATATAAATTCTTATTATATTAAACTTAAATTTATTTATAACAATGTTAACAATAGGATTTTCTTTTTATTAACCTCTAAAATTAAAATATTTTTTTTTTTTATTAACCTCTAAAATTAAAATAAATTTGAAATAGTTAATACCTTTTATGTATTTTTAATGTAAAACCTCCTTTTAATTTAATACTAGTATAACTAACTATTGATTTAATAATTATTTAAATTCTGTAACTTTAACTTATTTTAATTTTTAATTAAATGCTCTTTTTTCCCTTGGTCCGGTCCTACTAGCCGTTTCCAAGTCAAATATAGCCGTTAGCTGGTCAATTTAGCCGTTGCCTGGTCAAATATAGTCGTTGGAGGTTCTGCTCTAACTATTTAACATGCAACCTAGATCTGATTCTTCAACTTGTCCTGACGATGAACCACACTGGTTGGTTCGAAACACGTCGACAAATGTAATATCATGTGATTTACGCCGAAGAATTTCTCATAAACAATATATTAAGTTATTTATCTATATATAATTATATATTAGTTAGATTTTGTTTATATTATAACTAATTATATAATTAAATATGTATGATTATAAATAACTAAAAATACCATGTTTAATTAAATAAAAACTAATTTAAAAATATATATTAGTTAAATTTTATTAGCTTAAATGAAGAAATTAAACCTAATTCATAATTATTAAGGGAAATTATTCATTTCTTTTTATTTTTAAAACTAATGAATTTATATTAATATTTTTATAGAAATATTATGAGATAAATTAGAATTAAAATTAAATCATAATAATAATACTAATAAAAATAATAATGAATAAGTAATGGCAATAAATACTAAATGAATAACAAAAAAGGAAAAGGGAACCCAGAGGAAATTCAAACAATCCATGGGACGGGGAATAAAATCAAAACCGGAAAAGAAAAATGCAAAAAAAAGGAAAAAATGGGGAGGGGAGGGGAACGGAGGGGTGCGGGGCTAAGAAGAAAGGGCAGGGATCCAATAGCTGTTGATTTTCCATCCGTCATCCCTGTTAAGATTACTCGGCCTCCTTTCAATTTCAATGGCCTCCCTAAACTTCCGGTGATGAAAAGGAGCAATCCTAGCAATGACTTGGGCCTCCTCAATGCATATATGATGCTTAGTCTTCTCCGCGTGTTCTGCCAAAGCTGAAGACCGGGTCCTCCCATGCTTGATGTCGGTTGCGTGCTCATGAATCCTCTGATTAATAGAGCGCCCAATTTCACCAACATAGGGGGTCCCACAAGAACATGGAATAACATAAACACCTTTCATATCCTTGGGATCAACAGGGTCTTTAACATATCTTAAGGAGCTACAATGGTGATAAGGGGTCTAAAAGTTGAGGGAACATTAGGCTTTCTTAGGATTGTCGCAATTTTGTCAATGGTCCCCTGGATGAAAGGGAGATGCACCCCTGAGATTAGATCTTTAGGGTCTTTCTTAACCTTGGTACCTCTACTAGCTTTGAGGAAAGCTTTAAGATCTTGGTGCCTACTATATCCATTTTTGACAAAAACATTAAGGAGATGGGCTTTCTCTTTATAAATGTGGGTTTTATCAGAGAACACCAACCTTTTGAGTCGGGAAATGATGAAACTTGGCATGAAGATATTGCTTAGTGTGAGTTTTCTTCCGAAACACCTGGTGGGAGAAAGAACCATCCTCCTTCTTCGAAATGAGAACATCACGAAAAGGCAGACACCCCTCAACTTCCTGCTCCATAGTGAACTTTATGTAGGTAGATTGATTGTTGAGATGTTATAAAAATTGATCTAACTTTTCTTCGCCATGAGGCCAGATGACACAAGTGTCATCTACAAACCTTTTCCATAACTTGCGCTAGAAACGAGCTGAGGCTAAAGCCCTAGATTCAAAGTCTTCCATCAAAATATTAGCAATAACTGGGGATAGGGGTAACCCATGGCAACCCCGCAAGTCTGCTCATAGAATTCCCTTTCAAAGCAAAAAAATAGAAGTAAGACAAATATCTACTAATATAGCAGTATTGGGATCAGTGAGGCGATTGATGACCTCAATGGCGTCCTTAATAGGGATGCTAGTGTTAAGGGAGAAGCCCCTAATAGCAAACTCAACGTCACACATAATATCTTCCACAAGGATTTTTCTAGGAGCAAGAGAAAAATTTAACCCATTTTCAAGAAGACTAAAGACAAAAGGGGGAAAGGAAAAACTGGAAAGGTAGACTACTTTATTGTTATGAGAAGGAATATTATTATTATTATTATTATTATTATTATTATTACCACCACCACTTTTATTATTATTATTATTTACATTATCAATATTATCTAATTATGAATAATGCATAATAATAATTTGCAATATTATTATTATTATTATTATCATCATCTGCGCTAATATTGTTATTATAATTATTGCAATTACCATTATCAATATAATCAAAATTAAATTGTTGAAATATATTAGTATTCCTATTATTACTATCCATATTATAATATGGCATTGTAAAACTCAGAGGATTACCATGGATTCTAATAAAAGACTCAATACCCTTTGGACTGGATAAATCTGGAGGAGGTTACGCAGGGACCAAGGGCAGAACAGAAAGAGATAGATGAAGGTTTAAGAGGGGAGTGAGAGGACAACGAATAGACTATGGCTGAGTTAGATAAGAGAGGGATGATGGAACTGGCTGAATCAGCAATCAGAGAGGCTTTGACCCCATGGGTATGGCGATCTACCAGAGGCTCAATGGATTCCATTAACACATCATGGGAATGGTTATCCATAAGGGAGGTCGGACCAAAGTTTGAACAGGGAAGGAGCAGACCAAGGACGACCATATCGTTGGAGGGGATGTCCATATCACAGGTATGCAGACCTGGCTCCACGCTGGGAAGAACTAACAGCGATAACCTAAGATCGGATGGAAGAATCTCGGGGAGCCAACCGCTTCAACTGAACCTGGCGAAATATAATTAACTACAAGGGAGGACGCACATCCATACTCCAATTGAGGACAACCATTAACCCATGACCAAAGGGCAGAGATTTGACTAAAAGTTACCTGGCTATTGGACGAATGACCGAAGGAATTAGAAGGATCACCAAGCGCAGAGGATTTTTTGAAAAGCTTGAGAAATTTTGAAGACTCCTTCTGCTTCCAAATATCTTCCATCCACTGAGCTTTAAGAGCTTAACAAGCATTGATCCTCGTCCACAGGGATGCGGAAAATATGCTAGAAAGTTCCAGATGAAGAGAGAGAAGAAGCCGAGAATGTTGATCTATAACCCTTCTAACCCTGCAAATCTCTGATCTCAATGCTAAACTGGCTTTTAGAAAGGCATGGTGGTTTTACAAAAATTAAGGCGATGAAAATTGAGGATTTATGAGCACACAACCGACATCAAGCATGGGAGGATTTGGTCTTCAAATTTGGAAGAACAGACGGAGAATATTAAGCATCATATATGTATCGAGGAGGCCCAGGTCATTGCTAGGATTGCTCGTTTTCATCACCGGAAGTTTAGGGAGGCCATTGAAATCGAAAGGAGGCCAAGTAATATTAACGAGGATGATGGGTGGAAAATCATCAGTCGTTGGATCTGTGCCCTTTCCTCTTAGCCCCCTCTCTCCCCCTCCCCCCATTTTTTCATTTTCTGTTGTTTTCTTTTCCAATGTTGATTTTATTCCCTCGTTTCATGGATTGTTTGAATTTCTTATTGGTTCCTTTTCCTTTTTTGTTAATCATTTTGTTATCGTTGTTTATTCATTATTATTTCTATTAATATTAATATTATTTATTTTTAATTCTAATTTATTTCACGGTATTCCTATAATAGTATAAATATAAATTCATTAGTTTTAAAAATGAAAAGAAATGAATAATTTCCGTTAATAATTATCAATTAGGTTTAATTTCTTCGTTTAAGAAAATAAAATTTAACTAATATATATTTTTAAGTTGGTTTTTATTTAATTAAACATGGTATTCTTAGTTATTTATAATCATACATGTTTAGTTATATAATTAGTTATAATAAAAATAAAATCTAACTAATATATAATTATATATAAATAAATAACTTAATATATTTTTAAGTTTTTATTTATTCCATTAAACTTGGTATTTATAATAAACAAAAATGTTATATATATATATATATAATTTAACTAATATATATTTAAGCTTTTAATTAGTTTTTATTTAATTAAACATGGTATTTATAATAAATAAGTTTACATAATTAAAAGATTTTTAGTTAATTAGAAGCATATATATTTAATTATTTATATATTTAAATTAATAAATAAATTAATTTAATAAACAAATTAACTGATTAAATAATTAATCAATAATAATTTTCTCTAACTCTTGGTCCAGTGAATCGTAGCTGAAGCCGAGTCAAATATAGTCGTTTCTTTTGGTCAAAAGGAGTTGTTTCTTTCTAGCAGTTTGAATGGTCGGTCTCTCTATTTAACTTGTTACCATGATCTGATTCTTCATCTTGTCCTAACGATGAACCACACTTGATGGTTTGAAACATGTCGACAAATGGATTTTGATGTGATTATCACCGAAAACATGTCTAAAAAACTAGACAATTATTATCAGGTTAATCTTTTGAAATAGACATTATATTATGAAAATGTATCATTTGGATGCAAGCAATTTCATGCATATGGGCATCTTTTTAGAGACTTCCCTTTGATTGCAAAGGATTTATTAACAGATAAATCAAATCATAAAGAGCAAGAGGGTTTTGGAAAATTGTCCCAAAGGACAAGGACTTGAGATATCAGGGAACCACAAATTCTAATCAAAACCCCAAATTTGGAAACAGATTCATGACTCTCTCCTCTTTGGATGAGACCCCGATGCAAGAAATTAATCAATCAATTCCCTAGTTAGCTGCTGGAAATATTCCCAAGTCTTTGTGTCCCCCAATAGAACCTAAGAAAAAGAATCCATAAGACAATCTATAAAATTATCTAATAAAGGAGCCAAGTTCCAACTAGCTTAATAATGGAATAGGATGATATTGCAGACCTCCTAGAAGACATGGATGGGATGCTCCATGCATGGTTTCCCCCGCAAAGGCTTGTCTCAATAAAGTTCTACAATCCATGCCAAACCATCATATAGATAATGCTCATTCTAGTCCGAGTTCTTCAAATCCTCATTTATGATTCCATACACAATATATCAAATATCCCCCTAATATGGTCAAGGAGGACATAAGATGGGTGCAACATCATTAAGGCTTTGGTTGAAGAAGATGGAGAAAAGTTAGTCAACTCATGCAAACTCGTGCCAATATTGGAGGCATATCCTCCTTCTCAACCCAAAAAACCCTGAAGTTTTCATCGTGAATCTTTAAAGATTAAGTATGTTCTTAGTTGTAATTATTGTTATTGTTATCCTCTAGTAAATTGTTGTTGATTAGTAGATTTACTGAGATATTTGGTTGATAGGCCAAGATTTACAATTATTTTATGATAAACGACAGTATTTGGACTTTCAAAAGCTAGGCTACATATAATTTTTCTTTGATTAATGAAAGGATCTATTGATTTTGCTAAATTTGTACCCGTAATCCTACTTCAAGTGATACAAATAACAGAAACTTCAACACACCACATTGAGTGGCATGTTAGTGCCACATCACACATCTTGCAATGATGTCACATCTGAGGTAGGGATTAACAATCTATGTCTTCGTCCATTACTATGAATATGTTTGTCTTTTCTCTTCATCCATTCAATTTTCCACCCTTCACACAAATACCGTCCTCTATCTATTAACAAAAGAAATTTAACACGACCCAGATCATGGCTGCCCTCTTCTCTTCAACGGCATCAAAAAAGAAACCTCTGTAAATGTTGTGCATTATGCGCAGAATGAAAATGATTCAGTGTTTTCCAAGCTCTGTAGCTTTCGGATCAATAGAGGAGTGAGAATGAAGATCATGGAAAAATAGTCAGAGAGAGATTAAGGCACAGTAATTGGAACAAGAAATTGGGTGAAAAAAGAAGAAAATGTCAATGTGGTTGCAACAGTGGAAGTAGAATTCATTGTAGGTAGCCCATGCTCGTTAGCTTTAGGGAAAAAACAAAATGCAACCAACCTCCAGAAATCTAGAGAGGTAGTAGGAATCCTTTGGAGTCCAATCCCGTGATGCGAGGAAAACAAATCTCATTTTCTGGTGAAAACATCTTTTTTTCCACTACATTGACTTTCAATCTATATCCTTTATTAGAGATTATGAACCACAAGTTTCCAAGTCATTTTATTACACCGTAAGGTGTTTCCCTCTGGGAAGTACTCCCCCAACTGCCACTCTGTATTGTTTTCCACCATTAGATTAGATGTTAGACGATTGAAGAATACTTTGTCATCGAAAGGATACTTAATACTTATACAGTTTCAACAACCGAATTATAAAACAGGCCATATAACGCTCCTCCTTGCATGATGGTGAGCTTCACCTTGGCATTTGCTTTTTCATTTTGTAGAGAAAAACTCTTCTCCTAGGGTTTATGAGATAGTTGGATCCCACCTTCAAGCTCACACAGTGGGCTACAGACTAGATGAAAACCCTTGCAACGGCCCCATCTCAGAGCTTGAAGGCATGATCTACAATAATGACAAGGTTTTCAAGCTCAGTGTCACGGGACGTTGTGATTTGGAATATATGGTCGAGGGATGTTGTAATTTGGAATTTATGGTGTGATGGATTGGTGGTTTAGATATGGTCCTTGAAGTTGTGCCAATGTACACAATTATTTAAAAAAAAAAAAAACAAACAAACAAAAAGCCAAAAAAACAAAAAACAAAAAAAAAAAAACAAAAAACAAAAACAAAAAACAAAACAAAAAACAAAAAACAAAAAACAAAAAAACAAAAAAACAAAAACAAAAACAACCACTATGTTTTTGCAACTAGCTGTGGTAACAACTCTGCTTAGGGTTCATTTTCACTGTGAGGCAACAACTCTGCTCAGGGTTCATTTTCACTGTCATGGGTGTGCCAAATTAGTGAAGAAAACAAGGTTTCCTATTAAAGAATGGGAGCAGCCTGACTATTGGGGAAAATCCTTACATTCTAAAGTTTAACAAGAATGTATGAGAACCAACTGCTAGCAAAACCATTTGTAACTGCCTTTTCTAAGTGTTCAATTTCAACACCAGTTTTGGCTTGTTGCACATTAAGATCTGCATTCTGTGTTGGTTAACTCAATGGTTTCATAAATGTGGTAACAATTGTGCTTAGGGTTCAATTGCACTGTGATGGATGTGCCCAATCAGTGAAGAAAGCTATCCTCAAAATGAAAGGTATTGTGTTCAATTACTTATTCAATGTCATACACATTTACTATGTTGTCGGATTGATATTTATACAGTTTCAACAACTGAATTATAAGACGTGCCATATAACGCTTCTCCTCCACGATGGTGAGCTTCACCTTGGCATTTGCTTTTTCATTTTGCAGAGAAAAACTCTTCTCCTAAGGTTTATGAGATAGTTGGATCCCGCCAACAAGCTCATGTAGTGGACCAGAGACCAATGAAAACCCTTGCAACGGCCCCATCTTGGAGCTCGAAGGCATGACCTACAATAATGACAGGGTTTTCAAGTTCAGCATCGCGGGATGTTGTGATATGGAATTTATGGTGTTATGTATTGTTGGTTTATATCTGGTCCTTGAAGCTGTGCCAGTGTACGAAATTATAAATAAATAAAAAGCATTATGTTTTTGCAGCCCGTTGTGATAAAAACTCTGCTTAGGGTTCATTTGCAATGTGATGGGTGTGCCGAATTAGTGAAGAAAACGAGGTTGCCTATTAAAGAATGGGAGCAACCTGGTTGTTGGGGAAAATCCTTCCATTCTAAAGTTTAACAAGAATGTATGAGATCCAACTGATGGAAAAACCATTTATAACTACCTTTTCTAAGTGCTCAAGATCAGAATACTTTGTCGTCGGATGGACACTTACACAGTTTCAACAATTGAATTATAAGACAGGCCATATAATGCTCCTCCTCCATGATGGTGAGCTTCACCTTGGCATTTGCTTTTTCATTTTGCAGAGAAAAACTTTTCTCCTAGGGTTTATGAGATAGTTGGATCCCACCAACAAGCTCACGCAGTGGACTACATACCAGATGAAAACCCTTGCAACAACCCCATCTCGGAGCTCGAAGGCATGACCTACAATAACGACAGGGTTTTCAAGCTCAGCGTCACGAGATGTTATGATTTGGAATTTATGGTGTGATGTATTGTTGGTTTAGGTCTGGTCCTTGAAGTTGAGCCAATGTACGAAATTATAATAATAATAATAAACCAATATGTTTTTGCAACCAATTGGGGTAACAACTCTGCTAAGGCTTCATTTGCACTGTGAGGTAACAACTCTGCTGAGGGTTCATTTGTACTGTGATGGGTGTGCCAAATTAATGAAGAAAAGAAGGTTGCCTATTAAAGAATGGGAGCAGCATGACTCTTGGGGAAAATCCTTCCATTCTAAAGTTTAATAAGAATGCATGAGAGCCAACAGTTTGAAAAACCATTTATAACTGCCTTGTTTAAGTGCTTAAGATCAATGCCATTTTTGGCTTGTTGCGCATTAAGATCTACATTATGTGTTGGTTAACTCAATGGTTTCAGAAATGTTGACGATGTTTTAAACAAATGGTGGTCTATGCAGAAAGGAAAGGCCAAAGAGAAGAAGGAAGAAAAGAAGGTCGGGGGTCATAAGAAGGAAGATGGGCTTCTCACAGTTGTGATAAAGGTAGACAAGCATTGTGAAGGATGTGCTAGAAAGGTTAAGAAGTGTGCTAAATACATGCCAGGATTATAGGCACATTGAATATTTGTTGGTTTGTATGATTTCTGTCCTTGAATCTATGCCAATGGACAAAATTTTGAAAAGAACCCACTCTGTTTTTGCATCCAGCTGTGGTAACAACTGTGCTCAGGGTTCATTTGCATTGTGAAGGGTGTGCCCAATCAGTGAAGAAAACTATCCTCAGAATGAAAGCTATTGTTTTCAATTCCTTATTCAATGTCATACACATTTACTATGTCGTCGGGTTGATACTTATACAGTTTCAACAACTGAATTATAAGACAGGCCATATAATGCTTCTCCTCCACAATGGTGAGCTTCACCTTGGCATTGTCTTTTTCATTTTACAGAGAAAAACTCTTCTCATAGGGTTTATGAGATCGTTGGTGTTGGCTTGTGGGTGCCTGACCCAAGTTCAGTGTTAGTTAGCCAAACAAATCCCTACACTAGTGAAAAAAAAAACCACACTATTTTTGCAACCAGTTGTGGTAACAATTGTGCTCAGTGTTCACTTGCATTGTGATGGGTGTGCCAAATTAGTGAAGAGAACAAGGTTTCCTATTAAGGAATTGGAGCAACCTCACTTCTCGGCCAAATCCTTGCATTCTAAAGTTTAACAAGAATGTATGAGAGCCAACTACTGGCAAAACCATTTATAATTGTCCTGTCTAACTGCTCAAGATGAGTGTAAGTTTTGATTGTAGGAATTACGTTGCTTCAGAAATGTTGAGGATATTTTGAACAAGAAATGATGCTTCGTGCATGAAGGAAAAGTTGAAGAGAAGAAGGAGAAGGAGGAGGAAAAGAAGGGTGGGGGTCATTAGAAGGAAGATGTGCCTCTCACAGTTGTGATAAAGGTGTACACGCATTATGAAGGTTGTGCTAGAAATGTCAAGAATTTTGTCAAAGACATGCCAGGTTTATATGCACATTGAATATTTGTTGGTTTGCATGATTTCTGTCCTTTAAGATGCGCCAATGGTAGAAATTTTGAAAAGAACCCACTTTGATTTTGCAGTCAGTTGTGGTAACAACTGTGCTCAGGGTTCATTTGGGAATGATGAAGTGGTCCAGGCCAATATTGGTGAAATGTGGCAATTTTAAAACCATTATATAGGAGGCTTTCTAAATATATTGTGTCCCATAGAAGTCACTCTTTCTTTAAATAACATTTTCATCGTTCTGACTAGCAATATTTTTTTGCAATGTTTTCAAGACATGTGATTATTCTATAATGAATTACATCTAGTGCATATAGTTGTAAGTATTCCATTTATAGGCGATCCATGAAGGGAATATATTTCCTAGTATCCCAGTGTTTATATCTCCATAGGGATTACGTGAATTTTGCATCAAGGAAAGGGTTCCCTTGGCAACTTGAATGCGTTGTAGATTGTTTTTTGTGCTCCTTGTAGCTGTCCAATTGCCTCTATGAATGCAGGTTCCATTTCCTATCTCCTGGTTACATCAAACACCAGAACCATGCTGCAAAGTTCAAGCTTCAAAGGGAGCTATATCCATGCTATTTCATTTTTCATATTTTTTCCTGTCTGCCTGGTGTTTCAATCTTATATTATTTCATGTTTTAAATGTTTATTTTTTGATAATTTATTTTAAATTTCAAGCTCGTCAAATATATTTTAGCCTGCCTTAGGAAACTGTAAAATATCCCATGTGTAAGCCGCATTTGACAATAGACAGAGGATGACCATTTTGTCTTTGCCAAAAAAAGAAATTAATGTCAAGTAATGTTGTTTGATTGTGGAAAAGCTAAAACTGTAAATTAGAAAATGAGAAATAGTTAATGTTCAATCAAATATAATCTTATTTTTCCTTTCACTTCTTGCAACTAATTGCTCCAAAAAAATATTTTTTTATTACTCATCAATTGAAGAAAGGTTTAATTTTTTTAGGAGTTTATTTTCTGGTGCAAAAAGAACTGGTTTTAAGCTTTAGCTCTATACAATTTATAAATGTTTAAACACACTATTGAGATTCCTGTTAAATTCATATGAACTTGACTTCTTCTTAGTTTCAAATATGTATATATACTATAGATGCAAACTAGAATTCTTTGTTAAAACTGGGTATTCAATTTTGAGAAAACTACAATTTTATATCTAACATTTACTTAAGATCTATTGAATGTTGTTTGTATCATGTCAGTAGTTGCACACATTAGTTGTGTTGACTGACCTCCTGCGAATGCAATACAATTTATAGGAACAATAGTGGCTGAAACAATCAATCTGGGAGTTGCATTAGATATTAGGATCAATCTAATTTTGAGAAAACTACAATTTTCTATTTAACATTTACTTAAGATTTGTTGAATGATGTTAGTAGTTGCACACATTAGCTGTGTTGACTAACCTCCTGTGAATGCAATCCAATTTATAGGCACAATAGTGGCTCGAACAGTCAACCTAGGAGTTGCATGGTGGATGTTAGGATCAGTGAAAGATGTATACCAAACAGATCTTTTGGCTGCAAATAGCTGATGGACATGTGATGCAGGAGCATGTGACTTAGAGGGAAAATTCCTCAAACATATTCCAAAATAAAAAATAAAAAATAAAAAAAAAAAAATCTACAGGCAAGGGAGTGGGTTCCTTTAGCCAGCAAGTTTTCATGCTTTTCTAGCTTAGGGTAATGATAAAATTAAGAATAAAGATCAAGTTGTAATAAGTCGCTTTAATATGATAAGTTGTAGTAGTTGTATTGCTTTAAATCACTTATTTAAAAGCCATGCTTTTGTAAAGGATAATGGCAAGAAGGCTTTATCTATTTTTTATAAATAAGAAACAACGGGACTCTCAGAGGAGGTCGAGCCCAGAAGCATTATCATTTTGCAAAACCTCTCTCTGTTCATCTGAATTAATGACTCTCTGTTAATTGGTATCTTACGCATGTATCAGTTCTGGTTCTGTTGTTTTCCAATCAACACTTAAGCGTAGGCATGTTGGGTAGTTTTCCTTCACATCAATGATCGCAGGCTCCTTGAATCGTTTTATAGAGTTCGCGGCCAAACTCTGTTTTACATAGAGAAATCGAAAAATTCACTTATCCGAAGTATATTTTTGGACCTGAAATTCTATTAGATTTGGTTCATACCCATATCAGGTCCGAACCAATATTGCATCGCAGGACCTTAAGTGGAGCGGAAGACCATTGAAAGCGCCGAACTCCGATAGTGCGACACTACCGGAGCCGAAACGCTATAGGGAGACTTTAATAAATTATCGGGTCCATGATTGTTATCGCATCGCAAGTGGAGCGTGGAAGGGACCTTTGGAACCGCCAAGTGCGAAGCCCCGATAGTCCGGACCCGAAACATTATAGAGTAGGGTGGAAAGGGTGTCGGGTCCGCAAGTGTATTGCGTCGCAAGTTCAGAGCAGGGAAGCCAAGTCTTTGGAATAGCGGGATTGTCGATTGCGATCTCCGATATATATATATATATATATATATATATATATATATATATATATATATATATATATATATATATATATCGCATCGGAAGAAGGAAGGAGGAAGGGCCATTAAACGCGCCAATAGTGTTAATTATTCGGAATTAACATAAAGATTATTTATAGGCCACGATCGTGGTTCTAAAGTGCCGATAGTATATTTTGTTCCTTTGGAACAAAACCCCGCCGATCATGTATATTGCATTATAAACGTGTTTTCACTTGTTTAAAAGGAATGATAGTGTTTTTGGGTAATTCCTTTGGAATTACAGTCCCGGTAGAGAATAAGGGCTCTGTGTGAGAAATACTACCGATAACAAGTGTTGGGGCGATTGGAGGAGAATCCATGAGGCTGTCAGTTAACTATAAATGACTGATACGCCAATTGAGTCAGAGGGGGAAATTTGGCCTGATATTGAAGAAATTGTAGCCAGATTTAAGAGGCTGTCCATATTGCCTGCACCCAGGCCACCATTTGTGCTATTAGAGCAGCCATTTGACATTGGATTGAATCTCAGAAGCAGGAGAAGGAAAGTTACTATGGCTTTCAAATTTGGAAGAGGACGAGGACGTGGTGGAAGAGGACGGCATGTTGCAAACGCTGAAGTAATGGAAGCTGTGCAACAGATGCAAGCTAGGTTGGATGCATTAACAACAGGCAGAAACATAAATGATGGAGATTTTAGTGAACCTGAGATTGAAGCTGCAGAGGAGGAAGCTGTAGCAGTTACTCCTAAGTTGAGGTTCTTTTAGTCAGCGTTGAGATCCACAGCCAGGCTAAAGACAGAGGTATCAATATATGAAGGAGGATTGAATCCAGAAGAATTGATAGACTGGATTAATGGCATGGAGAAATTCTTCGACTATGAAGAAACATAAGATGAGAAGAAAGTGAAGTTTGTTGTCACCAAGCTAAAAGGCCATGCAGCGCTTTGGTGGGATGGTGTGCAGGCAGAAAGGAAGAGACTTGGCAAGCAACCAATCAAGAATTGGAGCAGGATGGTAGCAAAGCTAAGAGGTAAGTTTCTACGAAGTAATTATCAGTAAACCTTGTTCAGATAGTTGCAAAATCTTAGACAGAGAGCTATGACAGTGAAGGAATACACAGAGGAATTCTACAAGGTAAGCATAAGAGCTAGAGAAGCCCAAGATACAGATGAGAAGGTGGCTAGATATATGAATGGTCTCAAGATGGACATTTAAGATGAGATAAGTTTACGGTCTCCTAAAACAGTAGAGGAAGCTTATCAAATAGCACTGAAAGTTGAAGAAAAACTCATTAGGAAGCAGTCTGCCAGAGGGAGAGGTACTTTTCGAGGAAGGGGAAGTCAAGGTGGTAGAGGAAGATCTACAGTACCTAAATATGGAGCTAGAAGCAACTCAACCCGGCATGAACCCACAGGAGGTGATGCAAGAGGAAAAGGGAGTTTTTCTAGAGGAAGAGGAGGCAGAGGAAGAGGCAGAGAAATAAGGTGTTACAGTTGTAACAAACTGGGACACAAAACTTTTGAGTGCCCAGAGAATGCAGAAACAATCAGAGAAATGCAATTGTTGCTCCAGCTGAGGGAGAAGCACCAGTGGCACCAGCGGCAGAGGAAGAAAATATACCAAAGAGAGGAGAATATTTGGTAGTTAATAAAGTTCTACTCAAGCCAGCAAAGGAGGTGGTTGAACCATCACAAAGGAAGACTTTATTCAGGATAGTGTGTAAAGTCCAAGGGAAATGTTGCCAAATGATCATTGATAGTGGCAGCACTGATAATTTGGTCTCTACAGAAGTGGTGGAGAAATTGAAGCTGAAGGCAATGAAACATCCAACACCTTACAAGGTGTCATGGTTGCAAAAGGGACATCAACTGTTGGTGAATGAATAGTGTGAAGTAGAATTTCAGGTGGGCGAGTATAAAGATAAAAAAAATTGTGATGTGATGCCAATGGATGTGTGTCACATATTGCTTGGAAGACCTTGGCAATATGACATAGGAGCCATGCATGATGGAAAAAGAAACACCTACAAGTTTGGAAAGGATGGTGTCAATCATACGTTGTTGCCTCTACAAGAAGAAGATTTACCAGGAAAGAACACTGATCCAAAAACCCTGTTACTTGGAGGAAAGGAATACTTGAAGCAGATTGAAGAAAATGAGGTAAATTTTGTTGTAATTTGCAAGTCCAAGGTAATAATGACTTCTACTAAAATTTTTGATTTACTCGTTGAAATTCAAGAAATGTTGGAGAAATATTGTGATATTATTATTGATGATTTGCCTAATGAATTACCACTCATTAAAAGAATCAGCCATCATATAGATTTGATACCTGGAGCAAGTCTACCTAACAAAGCTGCTTACAGAATGACTCCTACAAAAAATGAAGAGGTTAAGAAGCAGGTGCAAGAATTTCTTGACAAAGGGCTGATCAGAGAAAGCTTGAGTCCTTGCGCAGTACCAACAGTGCTGAGTCCAAAGAAAGATGGAGGCTGGAGAATGTGTACAGATTCAAGAGCCATCAATAAAATCACAATCAGGTATAGATTTCCTTTGCCTAGAATTGAAGATTTAATGGATTTCTTGAGTGGAGCAAAGTATTTTTCAAAGCTAGATCTTAAAAGTGGGTATCATCAGATAAGAATAAGAGAAGGGGATGAGTGGAAAACTACTTTTAAGACAAATGAGGGATTGTATGAGTGGAGAGTAATGCCTTTTGGATTATCAAATGCACCAAGTACATTCATGAGGCTCATGAATGAAGCTCTTAAAGAGTTCATTGGTAAGTTTGTAATAGTATATCTGGACGATATATTAGTTTACAGCATGTCTAAGGAGGAGCACGTGAGACATCTGAATCATGTCTTACAAAGGTTGCAGCAAGAGAAATTATTGCTAAATTTGAAGAAGTGTCCATTCATGAAAGAAGAGCTTATGTACTTGGGTTTTGTTATTTCTGCTGAAGGGCTGAAGATGGATCCAGAGAAGATCAAGGCAATCATGGAGTGGCCTTCACCCAAGAGTGTTTTTGAGGTAAGAAGTTTTCATGGTCTTACTAGCTTTTATAGAAAATTCATCAAGAATTTTAGTAAGATTAATGCACCTATTATTGAGACCATAAAGAAGGACAAATCGCCATTTAGATGGACTGCTGAAGCAGAAAGGAATTTTCAGTTGTTAAAGAAAAAATCACTGGAAAGCCTATTTTGGTTTTGCCTGATTTTAACAAACCTTTTCAAGTGAAGTGTGATGCCAGCGGAAAAGAAATTGGAGGTGTTTTAAGTCAAGAAGATAGACCAATAGCTTATTTTAGTGAAAAGCTAAATGATTCCAAAAAGAAGTATTCTTCTTATGATAAGGAATTATACGCAGTTGTGTAGTAATTGAAGAAATGGAGGCATTATCTAATGTCAAAGGAATTTATCCTTTATTCAGATAGCCATGCATTACAGTTTATAATGCAGCAGCCAAAGCTCAGCCAGAAACATGCTAAATGGGTAGAGTATCTTCAAGGTTTCCATTTTGTTTTGAAGCGTATAAATGGGTAGTCAAACAAAGTTGCAGATGCCTTAAGTAGGAGAAATGTATTGCTACAAGAGAGTCAAATCCAAGTGTTGGGTTTTGATTTTCTTAAGGAATTATATGAGACCAATTCAGATTTTAAAGAGGCATTGAGGCTTGTAAAAATCATGTTTTGGTGGATAGAAGTAGGTGGTTGGATTACTTCTTACAAGATGGACTGTTATTTAAGAAAAATCAGCTGTGCATACCAAATTGTTCAATGAGGGAGAATTTAATCAAAGAAAAACATAGTGGAGGACTTGCAGGACATTTTGGCATAGAGAAGACCTTTGAACAGTTGAACAGATTTTATTTCTGGCCGAAAATGAAATCTGAAGTGGAGAAGTATGTGAAAACTTGCAAAGTTTGTCAATATGCAAAGGGAAGGAGTCAAAACACAGGTTTGTATATCCCATTACCAATTCCAGATAGGCCTTGGGATATGGTAAGTATGGATTTTGTGTTCGGCTTACCAAAGACTCAAAGAGGTAATGATTCAATTTTTGTTGTACTAGACAGATTTTCAAAGATGGCACACTTTATTCCATGTTATAAAACTAGTGATGCTTCTCACATTTCTAATTTGTTTTTTAAGGAGATTGTAAGATTGCATGGATTGCCCAAAAGTATTGTCTCAGACAGGGATTCCAAATTTGTTTGAAATTTCTGAAGGACACTATGGAAGAAGCTGGGAACTAAATTAAGTTTTAGTTCTGCCTATCATCCACAAACTTATGGATAGACTGAAGTGGTGAACAGGAGTTTAGGCAATCTTTTAAGGAGCCTTACTACAGAACATCCAAAGCAATGGGATCAAGTGTTAGCACAAGCTGAATATGCATATAATGACTCACATAACAGGAGTACAGGGCAGAATCTATTCCATATTGTTTATGGAATGCATCCAAGAGGAATATCTAAATTAAGAAATTTGGGAAAAGAAGAGATGAGAAGTGCGAAGGGTGAATATTTTGCTTCAGAAATGCAAGCAATACATGAACAAGTGAAACAACAGCTACAAGATAGCAACATCAAGTATAAAACTAGAGCAGATATGAGGAGAAGGGAGGTGAACTTTGAAGTTGGGGATTTGGTTTTAGCACATCTCATAAAGGAGAAGTTTCCAAAGAGGGAGTATAATAAATTGAAGTTCAAGAAAATTGGACCGTGCAAAGTATTGAGAAAATTCTCTGCAAATGCCTATGAAATTGAGTTACCCCCTGATGTTGGGATATCACCAATTTTTAATGTTGCGGACATGTACACGTATGAAAGTGAAAATACATATGATACAACACAAGATCAAGAGAACCAAGAGATTGATTGGGTAAAATAGTTACCCACAACAAAGAATTTGCATCCAGAAAGAATTCTGGACAAGAAGGTGTTTAAGAAGACAAGGGGACAAGAGTACTTCCAGTATTTGGTAAAATGGAAGGGACAGCCGACCGCTGAAGCTACTTGGGTTACAGAAGACATGCTACAGAAACTAGGCAGTTCTGTAGATGAACTCATGGACAGGAGTCCATGAAGAATTTTGCCTCAGGAGTTTGATGCAGGGGCATGTGACTTAGAGGGAAAAATCTTCAAACATATTCCAAAAATCCAAAAAAAAATAAAATCTATAGGCAAGGGAGTGGGGTCCTTTAGCCAGCAAGTTTTCATGCTTTTCTAGCTTAGGGTAATGATAAAATTAAGAATAAGATCAAGTTGTAATAAGTTGTAGTAGCTTTATTGCTTTAAATCACTTATGTAAAAGCCATGCTTTTGTAAAGGATAATGACGAGAAGGCTTTATCTATTTTTTATAAATACGAAACAATGAGACTCTCAAAGGAGGTCGAGCCCAGAAGCATTATCATTTTGCAAAACCTCTCTCTGTTCATCTGAATTAATGACTCTCTATTAATTGGTATTTTTACGCATGTATCAGTTATGGTTCTGTTGTTTTCCGTGTTTATTAATGGTGATTCAAATTGTTGTTTTCCAATCAACACTTAAGCGTAGGCCTGTTGGGTGGCTTTCCTTCATATCAGCAATCGCAGGCTCCTTAAATCGTTTTATAGAGTTCGCGGCCAAACTCTATTTTACACAGAGAAATCGAAAAAATCACTTATCCGAAATATAGTTCTGGACCTAAAATTCTATTAGATTTGGTTCCTACCCATATCAGGTCCAAACCAATATCGCATCGCAGGACCTTAAGTGGAGCGGAAGACCATTGAAAGCACCGAACTCCGATAGCGCGACACTATCGGAGCCGAAACGATATAGGGAGACTTTAATAAATTATCGGGTCCGCAATTGTTATCGCATCGCAAGTGGGGCGTGGAAGGGACCTTTGGAACCGCCAAATGCGAAGCCCCGATAGTCTGGACCCGAAACATTATAGAGCAGGGTGGAAAGGGTGTCGGGTCCGCAAGTGTATCGCGTCGCAAGTTTAGAGCAGGGAAGCCAAGTCTCTGGAATACCGGGATCGTCGATTGCGATCTCCAATATATATATATATATATATATATATATATATATATATATATATATATATATATATATATATATATATTGCATCGAAAGAAGGAAGGAGGAAGGGCCATTAAACGCACCAATAGTGTTAATTCTTCGGAATTAACATAAATATTGTTTTTAGGCCGCGACCGTGGTTCTAAAGTGTCGATAGTATATTCTTTTCCTTTGGAGCAAAACCCCGCCGATAATGTATATTGCATTATAAACGCGTTTTCACTTGTTTAAAAGGAACGATAGTGGTTTTGGGTAATTCCTTTGGAATTACAGTCCCAGTAGAGAATAAGGGCTCTGTGTTAGAAATACTATGGATAAAAAGTGTTGGGGTGATCAGAGGAGAATGCATGAGGCTGTCAGTTAACTATAAATTACTGATACGCCAATTGAGTCAGAGGAGGAAATTTGGCCTGAAATTGAAGAAATTGTCGCCAGATTTGAGAGGTTGACCATATTGCCTGCACCCAGGCCACCAACATGTCCTGGTGATCGTGTGTTTTTCATGCATCAATCATATGGGTTTGGTTGGTCCCAAGTGGATTTTTGGCAAGGTTGGAGTATATATCCCCAGTTAAATTGGTTCTTCTTAGGTGGGGTAGTTGTTCCAGTTATTTTGTGGTTGGCACACAAGGCATTTCTAAAGTTCAAGTGGATTCCTTCAATCAACATGCCAATTATGTTGGGATCTACCACCATGATGCTTCCAGCCACTGCAATCAATTACACATCCCAAATCACTGTTTGGGCCATTTTCAATTATTTTATCTTTAAATATCACAAGAGCCTTGGTGGCACCATAGAGGCATATGATATCGCCTTACGGTGTTTGCTTTGCAACATCTAGTGCAATTACTAGTTAATTTAATTTCCATATAAAAATAAATAAATTAAGAGTGGCATATAAAGGCAACATTTTTTTACAAGGTATTATATTGTTTTCGCACAGTCTAAAGAACCCATAGATAATGTTGAATTGATTTTTTTAATTCTTGTTTTTTCTTCTATTTTTTTTAATTTTAATTTTAATTATTTTAATTTATTTGTTAAAAAAAAATATATATATATATATATCTTTTTTAAACTATGTTGGTTTGTTTATTTTTTGTTTTTTAACTTAAAAATAAATGGTCTTGATGTTTTTTTTGTTTAATTTTTAATTTATTTCCTTAAATTATCTGTTTTTTTAATTCTTTCCCCATTTTTTAATATATATATATATATAGTTTATTTTTATTTTTTTTACAAGGTATTTTTTTTTTTACACATTTGTATGGGTATTTTTTTTCATGTTTTTTTTTATTACCAACATAAAAAATTTATCCACACTTAATACGTTAGAAAATTTAAAGTACAAAATATAAGCTCTCTAAACAAAAAGGGTTGATGTTGCATCAACACTTAAATCAGCATGAAAATCACTAACACTTAAAAAATATGTTACATAAAAAAATCAAGTGTCATGCTCCAAAAAAAGAGTGTATTCTCAATAACCACTTTTCAAAATCGGGTTATTTTTTTGCTACCTCAAAGAAAACAAGTAATCGGTAATTTTCTTGTTTGATCGATAACTATGTTGAACTGCAAAATACTAAAAGGAGTTTAGATTCAATATTATGTTATCAACGAAGTGCACAAACCTTAGATATTGACTAGTGTTTGGGATCCCTATTCTGTTAACAGAATTTGAGCATTGTGAAGGACAATATGTTTTAGATTTGATAATCTGTGAAAGGAATGTAAGAATTGCAAATTACAATTCACACTAGTGTTTGGGATCCCTATTTTGTTAACAAAATTTGAGCATTGTGAAGGACGGTATGTTTTAGATTTGATAATCTGTGAAAGGAATGTAAGAATCGCAAATTACAATTCATAGTTTAGGATTCAGATTTAGAAATATTTTCAATTTTTTTAAGTTGTGTTAGGGTAAACTTGATTGGAGAAAGATGCAAAATCATTGGGTTTATAGTGGTGGACTCAGGGACATGGGTTTGGTGCCTAAGGTATTAGATCCCATGGAATTGTATGGGAAGAACCCTTTAAAGGGCTTAGGGATTTTTCATTGTAATATGGTTAAGGGGAGGGTTCACTAGGCCTCACCAAGATATTAGCCTTCTTGATTGCTTTTAAGTCAAGACATGCTTATATTCAAGCAATAAAATAATAATAGATCTATTAACTAGGCACAACTAAAAGAAGGAAAGGAAACGATGGAGCTCTGCAGCCCTAGCCCTGCACCCGTCGAAGACCCTGGATAATCCCGAGCAGTAACTGTAGCGGTCAACCCAACAGCCCTCAGCACTGGTCCTTGTCTGCACCTGTCGTTTTCCGCGGTTAACCATGGATGGAATGGACCTCGATGTTGTTGATTATTCGCCAGATCCATTTGCCAATCAAGTTATTTTCCACAACCCTACTCAGAACCCGGTTGCCGCAACAACTGCCTCGTCCAGCTCGCAAACGGCGTTGATTGTCTCCTTGCGAGGGCATATCGACAACTCTCCTCGCCTTAGAACCCTCTCCATAGACCCTCCCGGACTGGACTGCCCACCCCTATCACCCTCTACCCTCAACCTCCTTGCTTCCTGCTCATCCCCGCTCTTCGATCCCACTCCACCCGCCGACCTCTATTACCAACAAAACCCTAACCCTAACTCTCGACCAGGTACGAACACAGCCACACCCTCGCAGCCAATAGCTAATACTCTAGGAGCTGGTGGCACACCTCAGGAATCTGTGATCCCTTAAGGATGTTTTGACACACCTATGGTTAGGGTAAGAACAGAGGATTCATTTGCAGCCACAAACACCTCGGTTGATCACCTGCAATCACACCCCACTGCGCTGCGGATAGGGAAAAAGAAAACCAAGTGTATCAAAGCCTCTGGAAAAGATTACACTATCAAGTTCGGCGAAGGCCTCACCATGGGGGATATTGCAGACAACGCCAGCAAGGTATTGGTGGGTAGGGTTCGCGGCCGAACCTACACTGCAGAGTGTTTAGGGCTTTGGGTAAAGGAGATTTGGGGGTAGACCTTCCAGCAACTGCCAGAGGTCCAAACCCTGGCCCGCGGATGGTTCGCACTCCGTTTTGCACATGAAGAATACACAAATTTGGCCCTGGCACGTTTCTGGCATATTGAAATGGCACCAGTTTTACTCAAGCGATGGAGTCCTCTCTTTGACCCTGAGAGAGAGCAGATTGGAGCAGGGCCACTATGGGTGAGGCTGCCAGGGTTACCCTTGCAGTACTGGTCAGAAGAGGTGTTTATAAAAATTGGTAACACCCTTGGCACATTCCTGGACTACGACAAAACCATTGTACAATCCAAAAATCACTCATTAGCTCGCATATTGGTGCACCTGGACATGAGGGAGGGATTGGAAGAAAGGATTACGCTACAGTGGAGGAATTTTACCTGGGTATAGATCCTGGATTATGAAGGAGTGCCATTTCGATGTCGCAGATGCCACAAGGTTGGGCATATCTTCAAAGAATGCCCTCTGGTAACAAAACCACAGGAGTCAGCAGCAGTGCAAAGCTCAACCAAAGATAAAGAAACTCCGGTCCACTACAGGAAGATCTCAAAATCAGGTCCTAATCCTCCTCGCAAGGCAACTCCGTCCAAGTCAGTGAACCATGCAGCTAGTACATCCTCTGGTCCTCCATCCCAACCACTAAATCGAGCACGAGCAGTGGCAGAAGCAGCTCGATCAGTGGGTACTCCTCTTCCCTCATCTCCATCTCTTTCTTATGTTACTGTATCTACTGCACTGCATCAATCTGCATCTCATTCTCATAACAGCTCCATCTCGGCATCCATTTTTTTCACCTCTCCCCCCCATCATCTGGTCGATTCCACCACCTCCCCTCCATCCACCCTATGATTCTCCCTTCGCCCCCCTCATCTCCACTGGATCCCCCTCACTCCTACAACCTCAGATCGAGAACTCCATCTGGGGTTACACTACCCATCCCAGGCCTCGGTCTGATTCCCTCCACTTCCTCGGCCAGACCACCTAGAGGTTGCAAATCATACCTCACCCATGCTATCCTTCGTGCAGGGGCAGAGGTCCTCTCGGGTAGACAATCATCTATTGATCGGGTTCTTAGAGCAAAGCCAACCCCTGCTATGGTTCCCCCATGAAATGCCTCTCCTTCAATTGTAGGGGACTGGCTAGTTCTCCCAAAAAACTAGCCCTTCGCAGACTATTCTCTGTGGAACCGGTTGACATAATCCTACTACAAGAAACCTGGGGGAAGCTCAGCATGTCACTAAATCGTTACAGTCTATCTGCCCTGGATGGATTTTCACTGCTCTTGATGCCACGGGACGTTCTGGGGGTCTGGCTATTGGTTATAATCCCCGCTCTATTAAACCCCTGGCAACCTGGGGAGGCAAGGGTTATATGGGAATAGATCTCTACTCTGCTGATTTGGGCATGGAGCTCAGGGTCTTGAATGTTTATGGGCCATGCCATGGAAGAGAGGCCTTCTGGCAACACCTCCTTAATCTATCTCTGTCCTCGGTCGACAATCTCATATTAGGAGGGGATCTAAATTTCTCTATTGGATACAGTGAGTCGTGGGGCTCTACAGCTCAAGTTGATCCCCTCTCAGAAGTTATGGAAACCCTTCTTGACCAGGCACAACTTCTTGATGTTCCTATGATAAAGCCCCTGCCTACTTGGAGGAATAGAAGAGTTGGGGAGGCAGCCCTAGCTAGGAGACTAGACAGGTTTGTCATTAAGACCCAATTACACCAGCTCCTATCACATTATAGGCAATGGGTAGGGTCTGGAGGCATATCCGACCACTCTCCTATCTACCTAGAAGTCACTGGTCCTCCCATCAAACCTCGGGCACCCTTCAAGTTCAACTCAGTTTGGTTACAGGACCCGGGATTTATTGAGATGGTCAAGATTCACTGGGCACATAATCCACCCTCTCAGCATCACTCTAAGGCGGAAGGCTTCTGCCAAAAGCTTCTACAGCTTAAGAAGCTCACCATCAAGTGGGCCAAAGACAAAAATAAGAAGGATAACCGGACCCTCTCATCTGTGGAAGCTGACCTTGCTAGCCTTAATGATGACAATAATAGGGGTTATATGAGTCCTGAAGACAAAGCCCACTTGATTGATCTGGAGAACAAAAGAGCAAAGATCTTAAAGGAATGGGAGGAAACATGGAGGCTAAAGAGTCGGGCCATTTGGCTCAAAGCTGGAGATGACAACACTAAGTACTTCCAAAATTTCGCCAAAGGAAGGAAAGCTACCAACACCATCTGGCAAATGCCCACTCCGGAGGGAGGCACTACTCATACCTTCCACCAGCTCTCACAGATGGGCATTGCACATTTTCAACACCTCTTCAAAGAACCTCCTAGATGTAATTTGGTAGAGATCATCCGTGTTGTAGGGCACTTCCCCAATTTGTAGATCAAGATACTGCAGACGAGATCTCAACCCCTGTCTCTCTTGAAGAGTTGGAAGGAACACTCAAGTGGTTCCAAAAGGACAAGAGCCCTGGGCCGGACGGATGGCCTATTGAATTTTATCTTGCCTTCTTTGACATCATTGGAAATGACCTCCTCAGCGTTGTAGAAGAGTGCAGACTGTCAGGAAGAATGTATGAGGCCATCAACACCACATTCATAGCTCTTATCCCAAAATCGGACTCCCCGAGCTCCTTCAATGATTTTCGGCCTATATCCCTCTGCAATACTCTATACAAAATCATTGCCAAAATCATAGCTAACTGGCTTCGCCCCATCCTATCCCATCACATCTCCCCTGAATAGTTTGCCTTCCTCCATAAAAGGTAGATTCATGAAGCTATTGGAACAGCTCAGGAAGCCATCCACTCTATTAAATCAAAAGCCCTGAAATGCATTATTCTCAAGATTGACCTTGCCAAAGCTTTTGACCGTGTATCATGGCTCTTCATTAAGATGATCCTCATTCACTTAGGCTTTCCTATTGAATTCATTAACTGGATCATCTGTTGTATCAACACCGTCACCTATAGCATTCTAATCAATGGATCAGCATCACACTTCTTTCATGCTGAGCGAGGACTGAGGCAGGGTTGTCCCCTGTCTCCCCTCTTATTCCTCTTGGTGATGGAGGGCCTCAGCAGACTCATCACCTCGGCAAAGAGGGGGGTAGATTAAAGGGCCTTAAAATGACTGATCTCTTATACCTCACCCACCTGCTCTTTGTTGATGATGTTCTGATTTTTTAGATGGCAGTATCAAGGATTCGGCCACTTTCCAAGAGATCCTCAGCCTCTTTGAAATAGCAACTGGAATGATAGTGAATCAAACCAAGTCCACTATCACTTTGTCTCGCACTACTCCTCTTGAAGCTAGATCTGCCAATCTTCATTTTCAGTACTCCCCCCACAATCTCTCAGATGGACTCAAATATCTGGGTTTCCGGATCAAACCAAACAGCTATAGGATCGCTGACTGGATCTGGTTAGTAGTCAAATTGGAAAAGAGGTTAAAAAGTTGGAATCACAGACTGCTCTCCAGAGCAGGGCGACTTGTCCTGATCAAATCAGTTCTAGAAGCCACCCCGGTATACTGGATGTCCCTTGCATGGATCCCCCGGGGAATACTTAGCCGATTACAACAGCTCTGCAGCTGATACCTTTGGAATGGGCACAAGGAAGGTAAAATATTTGCTTGGGTGTCTTGGAAAAACATTGCCCTACCTAAGAAATGGGGGGGTTGGGGGATTAAAGAGTTGCCTTACTTTGCAAAAGCACTAGCAGCAAAGATGAGTTGGACTCTCCTCACTGCTAGCAATCTCTGGACAACAGTGTCATTTCATAAGTACATCTGGCTGCTCCAGATCATGGACTGGGCTCGGCAACAAACCTGGCCTAGTGGAGGAATTTCCATTGTTTGGAAATCCATCTTACAAACAATGCCTTTCATCAGAGCAGACTTGGCATGGCGCATTAACAATGGTCTTTCGGTAAGAATTGGTATCGATCCGTGGATGGGGAGGCAACTAATACATTCTTCCTCCAGAGATCATACAATTCCTCAATCGCAGAGAGGTCAAGATGATAGCCCACATTGCAAATCAAGACCTTCGAACGTATCTCATACAGCATTGGAGATCAGCACATGATCTGGATATCCCTGTATAGTGGCAGCAATCATGGGATTTATTCATAAGGGCTCTACAGGAGGCGCATATCATTCTTAATCAGGAACCTGACGCCCTCGTTTGGACCCCTATTGAGCATGGGATATACAGCCCTAAGCTTGGATACTTGCACCTTATGCAGGCCCGGAAGCCCCATCATCCCCATAGCTGGTGGCAGCAACTATGGAGGCTTAAAGCTCCCCCTCAAACCCGGTTATTCATGTGGTCTGTCCTAAATAACAAAACCCCCACGGGAGAGGAACTCATGCATAGATTTGTACATGGGTCGAGCAGGTGCGTCCTCTGCCAACAGGCATTCGAATCAAATGAACATTTGTTCCTGCTCTATCCACAAGTTTCTCATTTCTGGCAAGCCATCACTCAGCAACTCACGATCAGGAACACATGGCAGGGACCTTCTCTTATACAAGCCTGGAATAGCTGGACCACTACCCATCAAAAACAAAAAGAACAAAGTCTTCCTGTTATACTCTGTTGGACTATTTTGCTTAGGCACAACCGCTACATCTTCAAAAACCAGCCTGTCAATTGGCAACTACGCTCTGTTCAGGCATTGTCTACCCTCCATGATGTCCCTGAGGACGTGCCTCCTCGCACTCGCACTATATCAGGCCCTGGAAATATTGATAAAACCCGACCATGGGCCTTCTTCGATGGGGCAACACAGCCTCACGGATGTGGGGGTGGGGGGGATTTTGCCTATATATCTCTGAACAACACTACTACAAAGTCAAGCTTGGCCTGGGCGAAGGAACTAACAATTTTGCTAAGCTCCTTACACTCAGACACCTGTTGCATTTCACCCTTGCGCATAATTGCATTTCTGTTCAGATCTTTGGAGACTCCCAAATCATCATAAACTAGTTCAATGCAATAAATCAATGCCATGCCATTTCTCTTCAAAATATACTAAATGACGTGCTTAATCTCAAGTTAGGTTTTAATTTGATCTCTTGTCAACACATTCACAGGGAATACAATGAGGATGCTGACAGGCTTTCCAAAGAGGGTTCGTTACTTTCCAGAGGCATGTGGATAATTAGTGAACAGGTCAATACCATCACAGACCATACATAGACCAGGACTATCACAGGGTGGATCAGCCATAGACTATTATGTAGCTACAGCCGATGTTTTTTTGAGTTTTATATATAGAATCTAAAACTTGTATATTTATTTTTGCCATGACAAAGCAAACAATATTTTTTTTGAAAATGGCTAGCAAGGTCAAGTTTTTGCTAACTGCAAAACATGTATAAAGCACTAGACTGATCATACAAATACCGCATATGCCTCAGGCATCTACTACATGTAATTTTTCTCACATAAATGAAAGATCATGATTTTTCTCTCCGGAAAAATAAATCTATTAACTAGTTTTTCCTAATTTAGATTTTCAAAAATAAATCATAATATTGATTGATGTGTGGTAGTTAATATGTATATAATTGTTATCATTAGTTTTTTAAAATCTCTAACAAGTTGGAAATTTAAACTTTCCATATTCTTTATCTTCTTTACTTTTTAATTGCAATTAGAGACTTTGTTCTCGAAAACTATGAAACCCCCTGTTTCACTGGGATATTTAGTCATATTTATAAGGATTAGGTTTGGAGATTTGAAGTTCATGAATTGAAATATATTCCTCTAAAGATGTTGTATAAGTTTATTAATTTGTGGGTGCAATTAGCATTCAGTTGGTTACCAAGCTATCCTTCTGAAATTTCAAGCAAATTTGTGCTATGAATTAATGATATGAATTGTCAAATACGATCAAATAGTTATGTTGGACTTTGAGAATAAAAAAATTCATTCACACTTTTTTTTTAAGAAATATTCTCTTATGAGTCTCCATCCGACTTTGACTACTTTGTAAGGAAAATACGTTTGACTTAGTCTTATAGGTAATAAAAGATAGCTCAGAAATAAAATATTTAATTCATTCTTACACAATAAACAAAAACCATTTGCTAACAATGTAAAAAAAAAACAATAACATTACCACTACATAGCTCTTGTTTATATATATATATATATATATATATATATATATATACACTTACTTTTCTCTCTTTAGCTTTTTCTCTCATATATATATATATATATATTCTTAAAAAAATATAATATAAACCATATATAAGTCGAGTTACCTTTAGTGCGACTTTTTGAAAGCTTTTCCGGTGGATTTTTTCTGTCTAATTTCTCTAAAATCCGGTAAGAATTCATTGAAACCACAAGTTTGATGGGTAACCCCTGCACAATGGAAATGCCCAAGGGGTTTTTCAAGGTGCTGAATTCATATTTACAGTCGAAAAATAAATTAAATAACACAAATCAAAATTTTACCATAAAATTTTCCAACATATTCCAATACCAAAAATTCCTAAAAAATCAGAAAAAAAACAACTCATATATAAATTCCATTTATACTTCTCTTATATTAATTTATTTGCACCCACCACTAACAAATAACAAATTTATTTAAACCCAAAACTAACTCTATCAACGGACAAGTCATCACTTCATGTGGCATTTATTTATTACTTTGTATTAAATGGTGTACTTTTTTAAATATGTATAAATGCACACCTTTAATGTGGTGCATTAAAGGTATTCAACGAATGTCACTGGAGTTTGTCATAATGGTTTACGTTGTACTACAATTATCAATACGTAAAGCTGATAAATAGTTATGATGTTGTTGGACTAGTCGTACTTTGCGTTTAACTTTATCCACTTTGTTGGGTTGTATTTAGAATTTTTTATTATTATTTATTTTTTCACATTAGTTTATATAAGTTTTGAGATATTTGCATCTTTGAGTTGTTGCGATTTAGAAATATTTAAGTTGTTAAAATTATTTAGGGATGTCACATACTTTGGGCCACATTAACTCTTAGCATGGTTAGATTGTTGCCCAATGAGTTTCAAATTGGTGATATTTACGTCATTGAATGCCTTAACGCAATACTTTGTCACTGTCTACTCTACACCTCTTCCGTTATTGCATCAATTATTAGAGATTTATAATATTAAAAAAAATGGATTATAAGACGAGAACTTTTACATATTTCAATCTTCCTTGCAAGTTTGAGATTGAGCACGGAGGCTCAATCAAAACCCTCAAGCGAGTTCCCCATGACACAAAAAATTTAGGCACTTTCCAACTACAAATTTTCCAAAAAAAACCCAATATCCAGACACATTTACATTTCATTTTTCACTATGTTTGTTTTGATTTGGTTTTACTTCTTGTTTTCCCTGGTGACATACTTTTTCCTTTCTTCCCAACTTGAGTCCAACCCGTATATTCTGCAAATTTCGACAAGCCATTATTTGCCAAGGGCACGTTGTTGTTCTTGAAATCTTCCTTATATGCCTGATCTACCCAAGAAGTTTCCTTTCCAACATTATTCCTTGTGGTTTCAGGAGGGGGTCTATTTTCCACGAAGGTTTGTTGCTTTTCCACTTTCGCTGAATATGGAGAATCCTCATTGGCATGTGATTTTTTCCTGATTGACTTTGTTTCCTTTGATGCATTTTCTTTAGCAGTATCAACTTTTGGTTTATCTTATGGATCTTTCTTATCCTGAGATTTTCCCTATTTATATATAGTATAATAATCGCCTTGAGTTCCTTCCCACCATTTAGACCTTCCTATTTTTTTTAATCTTTGTTGTTTTGACGCAATTTTTTAATTGCAAGCCCCATAATAAGATCTACACCAGAATGAAATATTTTCATAGTCGATCTTTTGGACCCCAGACATAATGTGGGGTCGTTAAATTGATCTCAACAAGAAAATCCTTACTGAAATCCATATCCACACAAATTTGAGCATAAGTTGTTTTATACAAATTTCTTGTATCTGGGTTGTGGCAATAAAACTTTCCAAGAGAATTCCCAATAGATGATAACGATTGGAGATTCTAAAGATGTAAAGGTAGGTTTGAAAGCCTTACCCAAACTGGAGTTGTGGAAATTGATGTCGTTACCGAATCAAAAGTAGGAGACCAGGGTTACATGAAAAGAGTGACACTAGCCCAAAACCACAGCTCTGATTCACAAATGGCCTTCTTGTCCTCAATATTCTTGAAAACAATAACGAAAAATCCTTGATCCATGGGATAAATATTCAAATGATCCATTAAATGAGGTTTCCATGTCTTAGAGATCCATTTGTACTGATATATTAGCTGCAGTCAAAATCCATTAAACTTGCAAACAAATTCTTGCTCTGAAAAAAAATTCTCACAGTTGAAAGATTCCTCTTCCAAAGGAACATTGAGGGAAGGGACTGCTTGAACTACTGAGAGGCCAAGTCTAGATTTTCATAAAACCGAAAAAGTGTTTGCTTGTCTAGCAACCAATCCTGCAAAATAAATTGTCTTCATCTCTGAATCACTAAAATTCACCATTGATCTTATTGCAACAGAAATTTCCAAAGAAATCCACGCGCTCAAAGCATAGATCAGCTGACTAATACACCAATTATAATTATTGATATTTAATCAAGTTAAATTATTATAATATTTAATCAAATTAATTTATTACTACATTAATCATAAATGTGAGTTGTATAATAAAATTAGTATATATAATTTTAATTTTTTATTTGTTATTTTATTTAATAATTAAATATAAAACATTTTTAATATTACATATATATATATTAAATAATGATCTAGTGTAGCTCAGATCCAGTGCGATCCTTGAATGAACTTCTAAATTACAACTATTTAAACCATAAATTAAATATACCAATTATCTCTTTAACCTGATATATATATATATATATATATATATATATTATATATATATATATATATATATATATATCCCCTCCAATTTAAAGATAAATATCAATTCATTATCCTCTCATCTAAACGAAAAGATCAATTCGTTACTTTGTGACTTGTTCAAATAAGACAATGTTAACGTATATTAATAGTTATTAAAATTGAATTTTTAATGGTTAGCAATTTATTTCTTACTTCATAAGTTGTTAATTATTTATTTTATATGGTTAAGTCAATTTTTTAATTCTTTATTTTATAATTAAATTAATTTTTTATTTTTGATTGGTCAAAAGAACAAAGATTTATACTTATTTATATTTTTTTGAAAACCTAAAAACCCTTATTTATGATTTGAACAAAGAAAACAGATTCATACTTATTTATATCTTTATTTTATTTGATTTGTGAATGATTATTATTATCATGGTTTTATATAATTAAGTTAATTCCTTAGTTCTTTACTTTATAATTAAATTTTTTGAAAAACCTTTTTTATGATTTGACGAAAGAAAAATGATTCATACCCATTTATATTTTTCTTTTATTTGATTTGTAAATGATTATTATTATCATGGTTTTAAAAACTTTTGACAAAGATTTATATTTACTTATATCTTTCTTAATTTATTTTATATAGTTAAGTTAATTCCATAATTCTTTACTTTATAATTAAATTAATTTGTTATTTTTAATTGGTAAAAAAACAAATATTTATACCTATTTATATTTTTTCTAAATCCTTATTTATGATTTGACCAAAGAAAAAAGATTCATACCTATTTATATCTTTCTTTCATTTGATTGGTGAATGATTATTATTATCATGGTTTTAAAAACTTTTAACAAAGATTTATACTTGCTTATATCTTTCTTAATTTGATTTGTGAATGATTATTATTAACATTGTTTTAAGAATAAAGTTAATCTTTCACTTTATATTTGTTTTAATAACGTAGAAGTTATTTTATTTTTAAATAAAATATAAAATTTGCGATTTTTTTTTATAAATATTATCATTTATGTGTAATTTAAGTTTTGGAGGTTTTTTTGTTTATTTTCTGGGGTGGTTTGCTTAGAATTTAGTGGAGATTTGTTTGAATCGCAAATTTAAGTGTGAACCCTCTATAATGTTAGTGCTTTAAGAATTTTTCAAACTCTTGAATCTATATATGTAATCAAAATTTAATTTTAAATAACAAAAATCAATATTTTACCAAAAAAAATAGTCAAATTCAAGTTTAGACAACCCTTGTAATTTATTAAAAAAAAATTGTATCTAATTGCACTTTTCTTGATTTATAAATTATTATTATTTTAAAAATAAAATTAATCTATTTCTTTGTATTCGGTTCATGAACCTTGGAGATCAGTGACTTCCACAACCACGAAATATTTGTATCAGGCATATCCACCTGAAGGGATCACATCACTGCATGTCAGCTCAACCACAAAGCCTAACCCCTAGAGTATAAAGAGAATTGAACCCGTGACCTCTCAATAGCAAAAGGTCTTTAATGATGAGGACAAACCAATCAAACTAACCCTCAATGCTAAAAAAAAAAAAAAAAAATTAAAAAACACCTTTTCTTTATTATTTGTTCCAATAATATGATATTGTATATCATAGAGGTTAGTCCTCGTTAAATTAATTTTATTTGTAAATTAAATATAAAATAATTTTTATATAAGATTTAATTATTTTATTAAAAGTAATATTAACAACTTTTTTAACTTATTTTTCTTTCTTCTTCTTTTTTTTGGTCTATATCTAGATGTTAGCCCCAAAGGTTAGCTCAATTAGTCTAGTTCCCATCGTTAAAATACCTTGCTAATGGGAGGTCACGAGGACAATTCTCTTCGATGTTCTTAGGGTTATCTCTTGTGTCTGTGAACCACGTATAAAAATTACTATATAGATGTTAATGTACAAAATTAAATTAAATCAAAATATTTATAAAATGATTTATTTTGAAATGAGTTATGCTTTTTGGGCAATAAGCCATGGCATAGGCCCATGGTATTGTAACAAAGCCTAGATTATTATGACATTTGCTAATAGAAACTTATATATATATATTAATTTTCAATATATTCAGTTTGATATTTTTTTTTTCAAAAATTTCATAGAATCTCTTTAAATTTTCAAAACTAATTGAAAGTAAAAATAAAATAAAATAAAACAATATAATCTACCTTGGCCAAGTATAAAAACTAAATAATTATAATAAATTGTATGAAATAAAGATTAAAATATATCGAAGTTTATTATTATTATTATTAACAAAAATGAGTAAAATTAATAAAAAAAATTACACTCAGTCGCAACGAAATACACAAGGATTACATCTTCAAAATTCAGAGTTGAGCAAAATACTTGTACATGTATGACGATCTACACAAAAGACTAGAAGAGTTAACAACATCAAGACTGAAATCCTACTTTCCTAACTGCAAAAAGGCCTGGCACTATGAATAATCAAGCATGCAACTAGCAAAATTGCATGGATGCACTAGACAAACTATAGATGCCAAACATAAAATTATCTCAAATTGCATGCTTACAAAAAAAGACCAAAATCAACTAAGCAAGCTTGCTAGAGGAACTAGTCACTATCTATAGCTGCCTTGTTGAGATTAATTTCACGATGGCTTCTATCCTTTTGGTGCCTGCTTGGAGTTACTTGGGCTTCTTTGCTTAATTTTAGGTCCATAACCATGCTCCTGAGAGCATCAACTTCATCAACCAACCGAGAAAGTTGAAATTGAAGAGATATGATCTTATCTGTAAGATCAATCTTAGCATGAGACATTTGGCAAAATTTTACTTGAAGATCATAATTTGCTTTGTGTAGAGCTTCATGGGAAGCCAAATAGTGAGAGCATGGGCTACCCGCTGAAGAAGACTCAGAGTTCAAATCCATGTCCATTAGACCACCCTGAGAAAAGACCCAATTCTGATTTAAGATGATACTTAACAATTCTAATG
Source organism: Pinus tabuliformis (assembly GCA_031772625.1). NCBI lineage: Eukaryota > Viridiplantae > Streptophyta > Pinopsida > Pinales > Pinaceae > Pinus > Pinus tabuliformis. Next base: position 459,528,946 of record CM062820.1, read on the forward strand.
ACCTTGTCAGACTTTCTAGACTTATGTTGGAGAGAGATCTGTGAATTCTAATATGCTTTGTGATTAAATTATCAACTAGGGAACTACTACCATGAAAAACTAGGCAGAGATTATAAGCAGACCAAGGGTGGCGCCACCTCTGCAAACACACGGACCTGTGGAAATTTCCCAAAGGAAGAGACATCCAAGGCACTGAAATAACCAACGTAGTCACAATCTCATTTATAACATGCCAATAAACAACCATGGGGCTGAAGGAGAGGCCTAGATCCCTAGTATTGCTATTCAAACCCAAATTGAAGCAAAGAACAGAGTTATAAACTAGAAATGCAACAATACCTTCTTGAGATGTGGCTCGTATTAAACTTAATCTCACACTGCAATTTTGTCCCAGGCCAGGTCTCTTAACCTCCGATCTAGTTAGCCGAGAGTTCCATAAAACGCATGAGCTGAAATGTCGTGCCCATCGAAATGTCGCCCAGTTGAACAATTGAAGCCCATAATGGAGGCCTTAACAGAATTGTCGCAAGAAATATTTCCAGGATACCACAATTGTATCATTGAGCTGAACCATAACCTAATTTGAGACTGCATGTGAAGAAGACCCCCTTAGAAGGAGAATCACAGGATTGAGTAATTCAGAAGTAAGACATCCTTCCGATTTAACATGATAACCCCTGGCATTCCACACGAATTCCATCTCCACAACATTAAATTTTCTAGTGTATCGTCTGAGAAAAATCATCATTAAACTTATTGAAGGGAAATTCCAATGTTGGAGCAAGTGAATACTAATGTTTTGAGCATGCGAAACTGGAAGAAATACCATAGTGTGACACTGAGACTTGTACCCTGACACTTTTCCAAAGGGGATCCTACCATCGAAGTAATTCATATAATCCAAACATAATTATTTCAATGATTGCAACAAGAAGAGTATGATAGGGAGGACAAATAATATGGGGAGGAAGAATATAATGATAATGCTTTTTATTCTAGCCATATTCCAATATAAACAAAACATAAGGGAGGTCCTTATATTCAAAGACATGAATTCAATTAGGGGATTGGGCACTTGTTCCTTTGATCATTGATCACCAGCTCAACTTCTTCTAGAGAGCAAGCCTGGTTTGCCATCATGTCTGCTTTTGTGTTGTTGTCTCTGAGGATGTGATAAGAGTTCCTAGAGCGAAGACTTGCCATTAGACTTTTGATTCTCTGAAGCATCCTAGCAAGAGAGTTGTCCTTTGGATTATTTTCATTGTTAAGATATTAAATCATAATCAATGAGTCTCCAAAGATGATTATGTCTTCCACACCTGAGTCTTTGGCAATGAATAAACCTTGCAAGAGCCCATACATCTCAACTTGGTTATTAGATCTTCTTCCTAGTCCCCATGAGAACTTTGTTTCAGTTATTCTATCGAGATTAATAAGAATCCCTCCCCCTCATTCCACACTTGGATTTCTTTTTGAAGCCCCATCGAAATACAATACCCATTTATGTTGTTGCTTCTTCCAATCTTCCATCTCCAAATGAGACAAACACAGTTTCTAACTAGAATAAGAAGAGCTAGAGGGAGGAATTTGAGGGAAGGGAATTGACCCAATTCTCTTCAAGGGAGTCCAAGGAAGAATATATGGGAAGAGAGTTAAGTTCAAGGCAAAAGGAGAGGGATTTCAATACAATATAATTGGAAGACCAGGAAGTCCCTTTAAAAATCACAAATTTGATGGAGAGCCAAATTTTCTAGTAGAGAAATTTAGGAATAACAAGCGAGAGAGATTTAAAGGAAGATTTGGATCAAAGGGAGCCCAAATAGAGCCTATGCCATGCAGAAAATAAATCCTGGTTTCTAACAGGCCACTGAGTCCTTTGAAACAAAGGGCCAAGGGCCTGAGACCAGACATACTTGGTGTAGGAGCATTCAAGGAAAAGGTGGGGAATATATTCTTCCTGGACTTCACACAAAGGGCATCTCACTGGGCTTTGAATTCCTCTCCTCTTCAATTTTTTCTATGTTAATTTTTTTTGTGAAAAATCAACCAACAAAAAATATTAACTTTTGGTAAAGCATTATGATCCCACAATTTACTCCATATAGAAGACTTGGGGGGATTCTTGATTGAAAAAGTAGATCTGAATATCCATCTTTAATTAAAGAAGAAGAAGATTTCCATCCTATCCTATCTTGAAGATAACGATTGATAAGAGCACTACCTAACATTTTTTTCTTCATAATTTCCCCCAAAGGTTTTATGTACTTAGGGAGGCACCCAAAATTCCAGTTGATCCATGATCCTTCATCATTCCAATGAGAAACACTGGCTAAAGTTCTTGCTCCATTCATTCGCATATAGTCTCTTAATGGACGCAACTCCTCAATGTGTTCTAACGACCTTTGATGAAGGATTGAGTCCTCCCAAATTCGAATGTTTCTCCATTTCTAGGGATCCAAATGAGGTTAGAATCAATAAAATATGATGCAGAAGAGATAAGATTCCAAATGGGGGAGCATTTCCTACTTGCATCTGCTTTAGGAATATGTTGGTACTTGGCCTTTGGGATTTGGGCCCACCATGAATTTGGATGAGTTCTTAGATTCCAGTCCAACTTTGCACCAAAAGCTAAATTCAATAATGATGGGTCCCTGATGCCCAAGCCTCCGTGGAGTTTTGGTGCTCTGACTGTGGTCCATTTTACCAGGCAATATTTTTTCGTTGAAGACTTACCTCCTTCTTATAAAAAAAAATATCCAAAGAAGGATCCCTAGGTGAAGAAGGATGAATTTGGGAGCCAAAAGAGTGGAGAACTAGAACAGAGGAACTGCTAATAGAACTACTTTGGAGAGGACCATTCGTCCAACCAGATTTAGCCAACGAGCTCCCCAATTTTCCATTTTACTTTTGATTTTGTCTATGATGTTATTCCATGGTCAGGAAGAGGATTTATTTAAACTTATTGGAATCCCTAAATATTTGGAGTCTTTATAATTTGTCGATACTTTAAATCCCAAGGCCTCTTCAATTTTCCTTTGGTGAAGAGGGCTTACATTACACGAAAAAAATAGGGTTTTGTTTCATTGATTAGGCCTCTCAATGCATCTAGAAATTTATCCAAGATCCTTTTGTATCTTTTGGCTTTCACAATTGAGGCTCCCCACAATAGGATTGTATCATCAATGAATTGCCCATGATCAATAGTTTTGATGTCCTCTAAGAAACGAATTCTTGGGGTAATCAATCAATATTCTTTCAAATTCCAGTCTTCTACTTAGGGAGTCAGCCATAATGATGTATAGGAAGGGAGAAAGGGGACAACCTTTCTTGAGCCCACCTTGAAGTCTTGAAAAAATGAGAGCTCCTTCCATTGATTAAGGGAGCTATCTAGGGGGAAAAAATACATAGGGTTACCCATTGGATGAATTTTCCATGAAAACACATCTTTTGCATAACTTTGAAGAGGATATTATGCCGGACTTGGTCGAATGCGTTCACCATATCTAATTTGACCACAATCCCCTAGTTTCCCCTTCTCCAACTAGAATCCACTACCTCTTAACACATGATTAAATTGTCAAAAATACCCCTGCTTGGGACAAAGCCCACTTGATTTTCAAATATGATGTTTGGAAGAATTTTTTTAAGCCTCGGTGCTAATATTTTGGAGATAATCTTATATAAGACATTTCATAAAGAGATGGGCCTAAATCTAGCAAAAGAGGAGGGATTTATTTCTTTATGAATCAAGGCCAAAAAGGATGAATTTATTCCTCCCCCTATGCACCTTTATTTAAGAGATTAGCAAATCATTCTTACCAAATCCTTGCGAATTAACTCCCAAAATCACTCCTAAAATAGAGCTAGAAAACCATTCGGCACCAGAGCTTTATCAAGGTGAAAGGACAACATTGCATGACTAATTTCTTCTATTGATGGAGGGATTGTGAGTTGTGCATTCATTTCTACTGACATCATCTCCATAATTTGTTTGAACATTAACTTTTTTGCTTCCTCATTGCTTTGATCATTGGTGCAGTATAAATTGCTAAAGTTCTCATATGTCGCTTCTTGTATTAACTGGAAATTATCATTTTTTTCCCGTGCACTTGTATCTCTGAGATGTTGTTTTTTAGTTCCCTGTTCTTTTCTTGATTATGAAAAAAAAAAAAATCTTGTCTCTAGGTTGTAGCCAAACACTTCTTTATTTCAGTCTCCAAAACTCTTCTTCCTACCTTAATCTGGCATGATAAGCTTGAAAAGTTTGTAATTCTTGATGAAGTAATTCTTCAAAGACAACTTCCAATTCTATCTGGGATTGAATATGCTCGATTGTTTTCTCTAGGGAAAGGAGAGAAGTTTGATTATCGAATTCCCTTTTTTCAACCACTGCTTGTTGTCTTGCTTTAACCTTTTAATTTTGATTTCCCTAATGGATATGGGGTTGCCTTCCACCCATTGGTTCCAAGAAACAAACATTATCTCATATAAACCAGGAATATATAACCAGAGGGCTGAGAACTAGAAGGGGATAGGTCCATAATTCTAGGGAGGGCTCATAGTCAATTTGATGGGCCCATGATCCAATCCATTGTAGGGAAGGATAAAGGACTGGAGAGATATATTTGCAGAGAGAAAATTATTCGAGACCAAGAACCTATCTAATATCGTAGCAATGTGCCTAGGGCCAGATCTATTGTTATTCTAGGTGAAGCACATTACGGATGGCTTAGTATCCATAAGATGCAAAGAGTTGATTAGATCCTCCATGGATTCCTAAAAAGGATCCATGACCAATGTCCCTCCTCTCTTCTCCTTATGATGAACGATGGTGTTGAAATAACTCCAAAAATAAAATTTCGCCAAATTTCATGTCTTTTAAAGCCAAAAGAAATTTCCAAAACTCTTGTTTTTCCTAAAATGAAACGACATGTAAAGGTTAATGGTTGTGCATACCTAATTTATGACCAAAATTTTAAAAGTTGTGGCAATCCAATGCGTTGAATTGAAGTTGTTCAACAACCTGTGATCTAGGAAATTTTCGTGAATGCTTTCAAAAAAAATCCCCATTATACACTACCTTTTACTGACACTTACAGTTTCTTCTAAAATCATGAGCCATTCATATTCTAAACAACTTCAAAAAACCATCAACATGAAACAAGAAGCAATAATCATGAACAACCATAAACACACGATATGATAACGGAGTTCACCCAGTGTGGGCTACATCTCTGGGCCTTGGGTCAAGAGTGGGGAGGCTGATTCACTAGTTGCTACAAGAAGATGATGAGTACATGATGTAATCTTTGCCAATACAAGGATAAACCCCCTTATCTAGAGTGGCATGTCTCTCTATGAGATGTTCTCCTACAAAGAACTCTCACTCACAAGATGTTCTCCTTCAACATGACAAGGAACAATCTTACATAAAGTGGCATATAATGATCCTCTCATAATGTGGCATACATGGATCTCATAATAAAATCATCATCTTAGAAAAATTCAAATGAACACATGGAAACAATGCACCTTATACCTCTAAGTCTGGGGACGACAAGAAAATCGGTAGCTTGCACCATCATGTTCCTTACGAAAAATCATGAAATCTAAGTATAAACCCGACCCCTTTTTGTCACAATCAAATCTGGGCTCCCTAAGAATCTTTTAGATTCCTTACAAGATTTTCTTTTGGACATGGGGGAAAAATTGTTGCTTAGATGAATAAATGGACTACATCATCAAACTCCTGGCGAAAAAATAGTTCAAATGAGTATAAACTCAACATAATTCTAACACCTTCAAAGTTTTGTCCAAAGGGAATCTTTAAGATTCCTCATAGAGAATATTCTTTAGAATATTCCCTAACATATGCTCTAATAATATTCCTATAATATTCTTGAGATTCATGTCTTCATTGGTCTTCCTGTTCCCTCATCTCTCATGTATTCTCTATGGTTCCCTTTGAACCATTTGAATGGCATTTTCTAACAAAGCGCGAAAGTGAATAAGACAAAGTGTGTGGTTGACATAATGGTTGACATAGTCATATTAAGTTACTTGTTATTGGAGAGGTTTATGGTTCAAAACCCATGGACTCCCAATTTTTCTTTAATATGGTATTAAAGCCCAATTTTGGTTTTAATATAGTTTTCAAACCATATGATATATGGTAAATGTATGCCCATATTGTAACGACTCCCCAAACCATGCGAATAAGGCAAAAATGGAGGTAGCACCATGTCAAGGCCACTTGAGCCTAATTTGAGGTGCCATGTTGAACCATGTGATCGGGCCATGTGGCAAACTCTCATTGATCCACATCATATACCACTTTTGTCACTTACTTGCCATGTGTAGACTTGTGGCGCTGCCACTTCATTTGCTTGTGGGTCCACTTGGTTTGCTAACTAGGCTGCCACATTAGCTCTGTGGGTCCTAATAGGTCTGCTGACTTTGATGCCACATGTCATATGTACAGCCTACCACATAGCAGATTGTTGACTTTGACTTTGACTTTCTCCCGTTAGACTGAGCATAACTTTCCCATATGAACTCAGATTGAGGCGTTGTTTGCATCGTTGGAATCAGGAAGACGAACTCTATGCTCTATTCCTATTTTAGATAAAATATGAAGAGTTTTATTTTTGAGCCACTTGGACCAACCTGAGCTGATTCGGATCCCAAAAAGTACTTAATCCTCCTAAAGCTCCCTACGATCTAACTAAATGAAGGAGGCTTTTATTCCAACTTTTGTTCTGAATATATGATAGATCATTCTCATCAATTTTATTCTCTTGGAAGAGGGAAATGGATAAATTTTCCTTTATAATTAGTGATTTTGCTTCTGTTATTATTTTCCTCAAACCAAAACCTTTGTAATTCCAGGAGATTACATTCATAACTTACTTTTTGGGATGAGATGCCCCTTTCGAGGAGTTTGTTGATACTCCCTTTTTTCCTTCTTTGTTTCCATGGTCTGCTAGCTAACATGGAATAGTGCTTTGATGACCCAACTCTTTTTATTTTTCAGTTTTCTCTTTCACGATCTCTCTGTTAGTTTTCCACCCTATTCTTTGAACTTTCCTATACATTTCTCTAGATTTCTGAATGTTTGACTTCTCATCTACTGAGCTTACCATTAAGACTGGTCTTGTAGCTTCTTTAAAGAAAAGGTACACCTCCTCTTCTTCTTTTTATGAGCCATCTGAAGATTCTTGGGAGTCTTTAGGAATTTGATTCTCCTTTACTAGGGATGTCTCTTGTTGTTGTAAATCAGGCTCCTGAGATTTTTTAGAAGGACCTTCATCATTATTGAGGGTTGATATTGATTTGAATTTATTGTTCATGCCCTTCTGATTCCCCGATTAGCTCAAGCTCTCCTTATTTTCACTAGTGGTGTTGTTGTTCCCTGTACCTTTAGATTGTTGGGTTGGTTTCCCCTGATTCATGGCCTATTGTTTAGAAGGGCCCTTCATTTCTTGGCCTACTTCCATTGATCCCCTTGCTCCCACTAGTTTTCTTGAGTAGCTAGTGCTTTTGAGCAACTTTTGGAAAATTGTTTGTATTCATGACAAATCTGACATTTGAAAAGAAGTTGATCAAAATCAACTTCCTAGATGTGAGTCCAACCATCCATGCAGAGATTAATTGTTGTCGGGAGACCCTTCTCCATATCTACTTCAACACAGATTCGAGCACAAGCAAACAAACCCTCCCTAGGTTCTACACAATCAATATATTTCTCTAAAGAGTTACCAAAAAATCTGAATGTGACATCATTCCAACAGTGCAGAGGAAGATAAGCCAATTTGGCCAATATTGGAACGGTTGTGGGGATATCGCAGTTAGGATTGAAGTTAGGATTCCACCTATCCAGGTACAGCCCCTATGGTCCCATGAAATAAGGTTTGCTTCTAAAAATCAGATCCTGATCTTCCTTAAGTTCAAAGTATAATGTGAAGAAACCCTTTCTTAAAAAGGAAGAAACCACCTCGTCGTTCATCTTTGGCTTCCAATTGGTATCGATTCAGGTTTTCAAGGATCTAGGAGAAGGCCAGATATTGGTGAATTGACCAATAAACCCTCGATCCGCAAGTTTCAAGGCTCTTGATCAGCATGCAAAGCCGAGAAGACGATCTTTGGGATTTCATCTATATTCTTTACAAATTTTGACAAAGGTGGATTCTAGAACTTAGGGTCGTTCACTACTAGAATGTTGAAGGTCACAACTTCATTGGAGAGCCATGGATCTTAGGTCGGAACAACCATTATGGTTGCCCGACTAGTGGAATCGACAGCAACAAAACAAAGCTTCGAGGGTTCACAGGGTCAGGAATTAGCTAACCATCACCCATGATCCAATCAAGATGCCTTTGTGATTCCGATCTCAGAGATCGCACCCCCAACTACATACCTGACACACGATCTAGAGTTTTCGAAATCTTATCTTCACCAAACCCGAACCACAAAAAAAACTAACAAAATATATCAAAGTTTATTAACAGAAAACTATTTTATTATTATTTATTACAATAGATTTTATATATATATATATATTAATAAAATATAATTAATCTATAATATTTAATATTTAATATAATATTTTTAAAATATGTATATAAGATATACATCACATCGGGATTTAAAGCTTGCATTTAGCTCTTTTGAACATGAAGCAATGCAATTAAAGGAGCAAAATGATCAATAAAAATCGAAAACATATATATGAGAAATTTAAATTTTGGCAAGGGATATCCACACCGCGCTTAATCATTAAAAAAAATGATTTCATGGATTAAAATGTTCATAATTTTTTAATAAAACAATTATTAAAAATAGAAATTTGATTATCATATAATTTTATTTCATAATTATACGATTTTCATTATATTAATCAAAATATTTTGTTTGATATATAAATATCTTTTTAAGTTATACGTAATATATTTTTAGGTAAAATATTATATATATTTTTAGGAAAATATTATATATATATATATGAAAAATATTATATATTTTTTGTTTGCTAGTTTATTTGAGTTTTGAGATGACTCACATGACTATTTTGTGGCTTGAGTAGTCGCGACTGAGGGACATCTAAGTCGTCAAAATCACCTGGGTATCGCACCTAACTAGGGCCACACTAGCCCTTAGCATAGATGTATTTTTGCCCACATAGTTTCGAACCCGTGACCATTACACCATGGAGTGCATTAACTGAACACCCTATCACCGTTTTCTTTACACCCCATGGGTGTAAACTTTATTTTTATTAATGCAATATAAATAAATATTTACTATCTTTTTATATTAGATAAAAGAAATAACAATTAATTAATTATGAATTTTTTATTTTTTATTTTTTAAGCTAATGTTTTTAATTGGTACTTGAAAGTTAGAGAGAGAGAGAGAGACATGGGTTTTTTGTCTTTGTTTGTCGATGGCCTACTATACAGGAAACCAGGTCATCGACAAAACAATAGAGTATCAGTCATTTTAGGCAGAGGCACAAATAACTATGCTGAACTGTGCACTGCCAAGCATATCATACACTTTGCCATACAAAAACAATGCAGACATCTCCAGCTGTTTGGAGACTCTAAAATAGTATGCAATTGGCTGACTGATGCATCTCATTGTCATGCATTTACGTTGAGACATATATTAGATGAGGCAAAGAGACTGACTACTTCCTTTGAATCATTTGTTTGTCGTCACATCTACAGGGAACAAAACACCATCGCTGATCAACTCTCCAAAGAGGCAGCGCACAGACAAGGAGATAACTGGCTGATACAGGAGGAAATCGAAGGGTCCTACTATCAGCATTATCACCGACCCTTTGATGATCAGATGGATGATGGGCTATAAAAGCCCATTACAGACTTTTTCTTGTTTTTTGTTGTCAATAGCCTGTATATATTTCTCTATGTCTAGTACAATACAACACTATTACTTTTGATATAACAGCATATATATGGCTCTCTGCGTAGAGCAATGGCTTCTTTTTTTGAACACTGCTAGTGTATAGTTTTGGACTGCTCCCTGCGTGGAGACAACCTGCTTTATTTTTGATTATCTAGTTTAACAGACTATGATTTTGACAGGCATAACTGCCTCTATATGAATGCTTCGGCATATACAAAATGTAATTTCTTAACTCTAATAGAAATTACGACTTTTTCCCAGGGGAAAAAAATAAAAAATAAAAAAAAAATAGAGTATCAGTCATTGAAAATAAATTAACCAAAATAAAGATTATGACTATCAAAACATTTTTCTTTTACCAAAGAGCTACAGAAGAAACTTCTAGATGGTGCATTTTAGCCTTAACAAGCCTGTTCCTAAGCAAAATGACCATAAACAATTAGGCATCAAGAAAACTAAGAGGAATTGGAGGCATCGACCTCTATGGCACATGATCCATATGATTGTGGCGACTCAGTCTAGGGCCTAAAGACACATTGTCTTCTATAAGTATTAACTTTTTGTTCATCTCCTTCAATAGTAAAACCATATCATTCAAGACCAAGATTATTTCATCATTGACATCATTCTTGTCCAGCATGACATGGCCTAGGAGTGTCTTCATCCACCAATAAAGGTCTATATTATAAATATATTGATTCTATTATTTATCGACGTGCCTCACATTTGGCATCCAAGTCACCACCGCGTCTAGGGCCTCAAAATCAAATATACAATAACACTCCCCAATTAGATCGGACTCCATATCATGCAAATAGTCTCTGACACCTTGCAGGATTTGTTCCCTATAGAGTGGAGCCAAGGCTTAAACTAATTGTCAAGCCTAAGAACCCCTTAGTGAGCCTTGACCTCCACCATCACACCTGCAATGAACTCATTGTCTCACCACGATTATAACAGAGGAAGAAGGGAGAGACACTATAAGGCTAGGGAGAGAAACACCACAAGAAGGGAAAGGTCATAAGGGGAATGCAATGACATGAAAAGAAAATTCAGAGGCATAACATGTACATCACAAAAAATCTCACAAAGAAACACATAGAATAAATATAAAGCTTTGAGACAAGGCATTGTTGGGACCACATAAAATAACCAATTCTCAACTAGCATAATGGAGGAAAGTTCCCTTGTACTCAAGGAGCCAAATGTCATTATGACCAAGAAACCAAGTGTAGAGAAATAGATTTTAGTGTTTGTGCCGACCTCCTCGGGGATATGGCCCAATTCCATGGAGCTGATAACCCATATGGTGTAATGAATGTCCAGTAGCCAATTATAAGCCATGTCTACCCTTGTAGTGTGGAGAGAGGCACATTAACCTCTCTCATGGTGGGAGGTGGCAACATTTGTGCTCACCCCACTGTTGCTTGCTTCATGAGTCACCCAATAGGGGTAATTTTTTATTTTTTAATAAAATTAATCTACTCTTAAAAAATAACTTTATATTCCATATTAGGAATATACATGTCTTTTTCATTGAGGGACTATTAAACAAAAAGGCTCCAAGCCATTGCAATGATATACTCATTATGAGCTCAACATGTCAACAACATTTCTCCCAACATCCAATTAATAAAAAATATAATATTTATTCATTCTGTTATATATTAATTTGTACTTTTTTTTTAATGTAAGTTTCTTTGTGATTTTATATTAAGCTAAATCATAACCACAAAAATACATAAGTCCAACGACTAGTCTTCAACTCAGGGGAAATCAAAACATAACATACTAGTAGTTTCTCTATCCAAAAAAAAGAGTTTCAGAAGTAATGTCATAACTGAGTTCTATATGCCTGTTGTTGCCTATGTTTCTACTATTATTAATTTACATAAAACGACATTTATATCAATATTGATGTTGAAATAATGCATTTAAAAAAGGAAGCAACTAATGTAATTATCTAGAAGAGATGACCTCATTTGTTGCCTCTAGATTCTCCTCTTCTTTTATCTCCTTGAACTCTGGATTGGCCAATTTCTTAGTAGGTTAATTGACTTTGTGATCCAATTTATGCACTTGCCATTGAAGGGCATCCATGCACATCAGGATCTCATGTTGTGCTTCCCTTATTTATACTAAGACATTCTCAATGTTAATCTTCATTTGCAAATATAAATCAATTGCTTGAATGTATTTGTTGTGCTTTCTCTTATTGGTTCCCATGTCTAGACTCTAATGGCCTACATTTTATATAATTTATTGTTTTGGAAGAAACCCCATTTCAACCCTTATTTTTTCCTCAACTACGTTAACTTCAGTTCTGATTGTTGGAGCACTGTTTTCCCAATATATAACGATAGAGTTTTCCACATTAAGTTATGCTCTAGTGTAGGGGTGACCCTAACCACCAACCTTGCTTCTGCTATTTTTATTGACTCCTCGACGAGGCATAATTGGTGAGTATAAGGTTTAAGAAGTTTGGAGAGAGGAAATTGGAGCACATGTGACAAGGAGGGAAGTCGTCTAACCAAGGTGATAAAGGGGAAAGTGGGAATAAGAGACAATAGTGAAGGAAATTGTAATAGGGATGACGTGCAGGGGAGATAGAGGAGGGTGAGTGAGAGAACAAAGATAGATAAGTGAAGGGGGTGAGCTATAAGAGGATTGCAAGCTAATGTACATAAGGAAGACAACTGGAGAAAGCCATCAGTTGGAGTAATCTCATCGGCTCACTTTTCCCATGAGAGACGAGATCTTATAGAGAAATTTAAATCATTTGAGGGGTTTGACTAGATAAATCCAATCATAGGGAGAAAGATCACATTTAAAAATAGAAGAAAAAGGTTGCAAGAGAAATAGTGAAGCATGTAAGAACGGGATAAGTTGCTAGAAGCAGGCTTACCCAATTTTGATGCAGCCAAAAAGCCAAGACTGGAGGAGTGTTATTATCCCATATGACCAGGGTAATGTAATATTGTTCTTCATAAAGTCTAGAGAAGGTGGTGAGAAGTGTAACTACCCCTGGCTGATTTTCCATGTAAATAAAATAAGACCAAGGTCATGGGACAGATATTCCAAGTTGAATGGTGGGAAAAAATTATAGTGGGCAACAATTGTGGTTTATTAATGGCTATGGAAACTAGCAAAGGCATTGACAAAGGTAAAGAAACAATACATGACATTTAATTATGAAAATAAAGAAAAATAGGAGAAAAATAAAGTGAAGAGGCACAAATTTACATGCAAGGGAAATTAGAGGAAAAAAGAAGGAAAATGAAGAAAAAGGAGACATCAATGATAAAAAGACATAAGAGAAACAAATCACAGTTTTTGGCTTAGCTTTTGGTCATTACAGATTTTTGACAGTTTTGAGTTAAGCTCTTGTTCATTCTCTCATACTCTTGCACAATTAGAGAATTCTTGGAGCATTCTAGCATTCATTTGGATTTGGAGAAATCAAGAAAAGGAAAGTAAGGAAGCACAAGGAGACAGTTGGAGCAACAACTATAACAGACTTACTTTGCAGGTAATAAGTTGCATGTGTGATCTCCTTGTTGGTTTTTGAATGCATGGTATATGCATGTGGTTCCTTGGTTATGTGTTGTCATTGGCATGGAAATTTACTTGGATTAATAGTAGTTTGAGTCTTGCCTTCCCATTTCTTGGATAACCATGGTGAAATGGGTTCCCCATTTGGTTTTCTAATTGGTTCTCAGGTTTCCTATGGCCGTGGATTGGAACAAATTCTTTGGAGCCTCGAAACAACTTAGGTTCCCTAGAGGTTGTGGGTTGAGTTACTGGTCCCTAAAGCCTGTGGTTTGGGACAAATGCTCTGGAGCCCTATAACAACTTGGGTTCATTAGAGGCTGTGGGTTGAACTACTAGTTCCTAGAGCACTGGACAACTTGGATAGAGACCAATCCGATTTGGTATTAGTGATTTTTGGATCGATTAGGCGAAATCACTGTGGTTGAGGCTTAAGGTGGTGTGGCCTCTGGAAGCCCTGGTTGGTTTTATTTTGTTTAACCCATATGATCCCACATTCATGCTTGTAATATGGAGCGAGAGTGATTAGCTGAAAGAGATATTTGGTTCAGCCCAATCTATGGTTGGGTAGTACGTGGAAGTCCCTGACTTGGTTGGCATTTTCATATGTTAATATGAGTTTTTTTTCCTATTGTGTTCTATGAGAACTTGTATTGGTTATTATGATGATCTTATGGCTGATTTGTCATAGTTTCTATTATGGTTATATGCATAGTTCTATTGTGTGCTTTAATTATGGATATCTCTCATGATTTAATAAGTTATTGGATGGTTGATGAATTCATGGACTAACAAATGTTGTTGTATCTAGCTTGAGAGGGCATTGAGCCTTCTTGGTGATTTTCAGATGAAGTTCAAAAGTTTATGATCAGATATGCATTCATGGCATGTAGCTTATATGTTTATCATGTGTTTGACGAAATGTTTATCATGTGCTAGGCATGCTCTAGTCAAGATATTATTCAAGTTTTGCATGGTTAGCCTTGTTATCATGTTATTTATGATTATGGAAAGTTACAGGAAGTTCTAGGCAGTGGTCTGAAAGCTTGCCTGAAAATTTGTCATAGATCTCGTGATCACATGCATTGAACTAAGGAATTTGGGTCATAACCACATGCAGGCAGGCATATAGGTGCGGTCATAGCCTCCTAACTGCATGCACAGTGTGTCAAGGGTGTGGTTTGGGAGTTTCTCTTGTGAACAAAAGTTACAGTTTAGGCATTGATCACCTAGGGTGATTTGCAGGCTCTTGAGTAGTGTTGGATCTTGAAATTGCCATTCACTTCCATTATATTTTCACTTATATTTCCATATTGTCACCTTCACTCCACCTCTACTTCATTACATTTACCTCCATTTCATTACATTTACCTTACCATTATCATTACTAGGTCACATTTATGTTTTTCCAAACTTTATTAATTTTTATCGTTTTTAAGTGAATTTATGGTTAAAAATTAGAAAATAATGTGCATATGCTTATACCTAACAAGTGGGATGAAATTGTTGACATGTGTAGGTCAAAAAGAAGCTTCTAAAAAACCCTTATGTGGCCTCCTAATGCCAAATTCGAATTTGAATGGAGAAGATCATGGGATCATGAATATATGTGTCTCATTTCCTATTTGTATTGAAACTCTAAAAAGATATGTGTCTTATCATTCCCTATTTATATTGAAACTCTAAGAAGACATGTGTCTTATCATTCCCTATTTTGATTGTAACTCTATAGATATAGGGAGAGATTCATGGACTCTCATTAATGAGATAGCTTCTCATCTTTTTGTATAAATAGGGGGAGTTTTTTCCTATCATTTTTATGTGAAAAGTTGGGGAAATGCTCTTGTTTTGAATATAGAATTTGGATTTGGCACCATACTCATGAGCGATGTTCACTTTGATTTGGTTATGCTTGTATTTGGAGCCTCTCAACTTTCCATCCCTCATGCTTTTGGATTGGCCATCTATAATGTGTGAGATTTATTGTTTTTCATAGATTGAGATTTATTGTTTTTCATAGATTAAGATTTATTTCTTTCATATCTTTTCCTGTGTAAGAGGTTAAGAGTGATTGTTTTCATTTGCTTTCATATCTAGAGGTTAAGAATTATTGTTTTTTCTTTCATAGGATTCTGATTTGATAATTTACACATGATCCCTTAGAGTAGATTTCATTTCATGCAATTTCATTTTTGAAAGAGTGGTGTGCTTTTCAATTCCCGCGAGTGTGGTAGATTAAGACTTCAATTCCTGCAAGTGTGGTAGATTAAGATTTCAAATATTGCAAGTGTGATAGATTAAGATTTCAATTACAAACACTATAGCATAACTTCCTTTGAATTGATTGTTGAATTAGAATAGGTGAATTTGGTTTGTCGTTATTTGGTTTAGTAGTTAGATTGATCTAAATTGGAAGTTAATTTCTAGCATATATAGTGCACGCATGCTTCGCAAGTTTTACGAAACCCCTGGGTTGACAATTAAATGATAGGTAATTAATTTGCCTCAACATTTTGGCACCGTTGCCGGGGAAGTGTGCATAGGAACTAGCTTTCAGTTTAGAGTGTATTTTATTTGTTTTTGTTTTTACTAACCATTTATGGACAAAGGGTCTAGAATGCAGCCCAAAGACTACATTGAGGAATGGTATCAAAAAGCGGTTACGCCACAATATTCATCAATTCTTCAAGAGATCCTTGCGGCAAATCAAAAGGTCAAGTCGATTTCGCATATCCTTACAAACAATCAGGTACATTTTTCAAGTTTGGATATGAGCATTTCAAAATTTCTAATCTGTAAATGGCTTCATTGAAAGCATGAATCTACTTAAAAAAAAAAAAAAATAAAAAAAATTAGATAGATAGGAAAAATAAAAATAAATTTTTATAGTTTTTAGGATAAATTTGATGTTTTGTGGTGCAATAAGAACCACCCATCTACTAACCCTTGACAGGAAATATTTGCAATAAAACAAATGATTGAGAACAAGGAGCGCAAGCGAAGATCACGAACAATAATTTAAGGTATGAGATCAATCTTTTTTATTTTATTTTGCAAAATTTACAGCGGAATCGATTGATAAAATCTTGACTATGTTAAAAAAAAAAAAAAAAAAAAAAAAAAAAAACCTCGAGTATGCTCTCCTTCTGCACTTCGTGTGACCTGGACTATCAGAAAAAGGAATTGTTTTGTTAGTATATCATAAAAATTATTTAGCTACAGAATGTAATTCTACAGCTAATTTCTGTTTTCATGATTTTATTTAATTCAATTTGATTTTAATAAATTCAAAAAAAAAAAAAAAATCCAAATGCATTTTCTTTATTAATAAATTGTTTTGTTTAAATGAAATATATATGTATATATTTTTAATTTTAAAAAAATTTAATATATATAATTTTTAAGACAAAACATTTAAAAAATAAATAAAAAATGTTGGTCAACGTTATGAAAAAGCTCAAAGCATAAAATAAAATGAAATTAAAAACTCCAAACGAATACGCTGGAAACAACATTTAAATGGCCTTGTTTTGTGTGCTATTTGGGCTTTGGCCTTCAAATTCGCATCAACCTGTAAATTCATTCCTAACACTCTTGCAATTGTGATGAAAATATGCTGGGATAAAATCAACTGAATTATTCAAAATGATCACTGATCTTCATGTTCCTCAGTGTATACTACTTACAAGCTTTGCTGTGAAGGTTGTTTCTCCAGTATGAAACACAAACACTTAGCTTGAATTCTATTGCATTTGCCTTAGCACGTGTGATTGTTCTTGTTACTTCACAGGTTCCAATTGCAATGGATCTTGTGTTGCCGAGTTTCATAAGGCTTACATCTTTACTGTTCCAAAATATATTCCATATTCAAAGAGTGTTGAAGCCTGAACATCAAGTGTCTTTACTGGCTCTAGAAAGGCATTAATGTGCATGCACATAGGCTGGATTGAACTGAGCAAGAAGCTCGTGATAATCATCTCTCTGCAGAACAAAGAGATCATCAACAATGTTCTCAGATAGAAGAGCGTAGAATAAGGAAGAAGCTGCAGTTGAAGAAGCAAAGAGGAAAGCCAAGGGAGATGAGAAATTTTCTCAGAAACTATAGCGAAACTGGAGGCATAATCGTTTGACAAATCCAAAATTGATTTTTGCAGAAAATATAGTTGTTAGAAAGAGCAACTGTCTTGACACCCAATTTTAAAATGAATTTTCTGAGCAAACCAGAGCAAATATGAAAAAAATGGGACATGGGTTTTTTCCGAAACGGGATGAGTTTAATAACCCAAAAATTGTTTCCTCGGATTCCTAATTGTTCGGGAGAAAATTGTGGTTCTTCGGGACCCTATTTGGTGACTGCGTGAAGGAAAAATGGATTGCAAAGACAAAAACGGGATTTGCTGGCAGTGAAGGAGATCTCTATGGCCATCAGTGCAAATGGAACAACTATCAACGCTTCAAGTGCATAATGTTGCAACCATTTTGATGTTTGAACAGGTTATACGCAGCGAATCAAGGAATGGGCTAAACGGATGATTGAGGAATGATTTAAAAATAAAAATCCTCCTATCCAGCTGTTCGAATTCCACAGGAAGGCTCTTTATGGTCTTGCCAGTTCATGACTCGGTCAATAGAAATCAATATATGGTTGGCGATGATATGAGCGGAAGAGGAATAATTCGAAGGAAGATTTTACATTTAGAGGAATCATTCAAAACAATTCAATTTGACAGATTGAATAATGGTTTGAAAAATACTTGGAAGATTATTTAGATGATTTCTAAACATTAAAAAAATTATAATATTGTTCCTGTGTATTTTTATATGAAGTTTTAACTTGCAGGACACAACGAATCTTTGTGATGCCAATCGTTTTACTAAGCACAGTGCATGAAGTCATCCGACAACAGGGAGTTAATTTATTTTTCATGGTTATTTCTTAAAAATGGATTGTTATCAATATCATGAATTGGACTGAATATAACACTTTTGATTTTTCTTAGTCTGTTCATTTGACATTTTGTGTAAGAATCAGAAAGGAACTGATCATTTCTTTTTAAACACACTTATGTTCTTTATGTCAAGTTTTTTTTTTTTTGCAGGTTTGGGATGATCGAATGATCATTGAATAAAACTAATTGTGCGCACAATTGGTCTTCAAAGGACCGGTTCCATGAGAAATATAAGAAAAAGTCCATCTCCATATCCATCAAAACCATTACCTTTCCTCCCTTTTGAATTATAAATCCAACCAAGCATTCAAAGCAAGCGATAGTCATTTTTCCCAGCAAGAGTCAGTTGTTCATTTTCCTTTATTCACATACACTTCCCATTACTTTTTGTCTACTCCTGACCCACAAATAAAAGCAAGAAGCTCACTGACATGCTTATTGCCCATTGTCATTATTATTTTCCATTGTCATATTCCATTTTTATTTTTCATTTCCTATCCTTTTCATTTCGCAAATAAACCCTGCCTCGATGCAAATTATTGAGTCCATAGTCCTTTGAGTCTAAAATCCTTGCAAAAAAAAACACCTTAAGGCTTGCATGCCTTAATGACAAGTCCTCGTGCCGATGAACAATGGGAATACATCAATGTCCCTTGTTCATCGAATCTTCTAGGTACTCTACAATAGCAAAATTATTCGTACCTAACAAGATGTGTTTGGGCATCTTGACTCTCATTGTCATCAATGGTGAGAGTTCTCGTGTTGACTAGTGGCATCCATTAATGGCCACTATGTCAAAAATTTCCTGCTATATTCGACATCAGAACATCTATTTACATAGTAGAGATTGTGCCAATGAGTTTTGAAGACATGAAGACTATAATTTTCAGCATTTTGGAGCAAATGTAGAAGACATGCAGCTGTGAAATCAGCTGACAGCCCACATTCAAAAGCCCACATAATTTAAAAAATATATTAACTATTACATTATTATTATGAGCATACAATGACTTTTCAAAAGATAATTGGATACAAACACAATCATGGTTGTCACACAAGAACCAACCATGATGCAATCCAATAAAAATATACTTTGCAACAATAATCAAATTATCGTTATGCAAAGTTCAAAGATCAAAATAAAATGCAACAACAAAATATGGTTGTAACACAAAAACCAACTATGTTGCAATTCAACTAAAAGACTTTGCAGAAGTATGAAATTATCAAATGATATCATGCAAAGTTAAGCCAAAGCTTAAGGATCGAAAATAATTAATGTAATAGATTGCATGAGGACATGCAATAGCTTCAGTTGTGGGGTATGTTAGGCCTTGAAATTGTCATTCACTTCCATTACATTTTCACTTATATTTCCATATTGTCACTTTCACTCCACCTCTATTTCATTACATTTACCTCAATTTCATTACATTTACCTTACCATTATCATTATTGGGTCACATTTATGTTTTTCCAAACTTTATTAATTCTTAGCATTTTTAAGTGAATTTATGGTTAAAAATTAGAAAATAATGTGCATATGCTTATACCTAACAAGTGGGATGAGATTGTTGACATGTGTAGGTCAAAAGGAAGCTTCTAAAAGACCCTTATGTGGCCTCCTAAGGCCAAATTCGAATTTGAATGGAGAAGATCATGGGATCATGAGGATATGTGTCTCATTTCCTATTTGTATTGAAACTCTAAAAAGACATGTGTCTTATCATTTCCTATTTGTATTGAAACTCTAAGAAGACATGTGTCTTATCATTTCCTATTTTGATTGTAACTCTATAGATATAGGGAGAGATTCATGGACTCTCATTAATGAGATAGCTTCTCATCTTTTTGTATAAATAGGGGAAGTTTTCTCCTATCATTTTTATGTGAAAAGTTGGGGAAATGCTCTTGTTTTGAATATAGAATTTGGATTTGGCACCATACTCATGAGTGATGTTCACTTTGATTTGGTTATGCTTGTATTTGGAGCCTCTCAACTTTCCATCCCTCATGCTTTTGGATTGGCCATCTATAATGTGTGAGATTTATTGTTTTTCATAGATTGAGATTTATTGTTTTTCATAAATTAAGATTTATTTATTTCATATCTTTTCCTATGTGAGAGGTTAAGAGTGATTGTTTTTATTTGCTTTCATATCTAGAGGTTAAGAATTATTGTTTTTGCTTTCATTTCATATCATGTGGTTTTGATTATTCATTTCATAGGATCCTGATTTGATAATGCACACATGATCCCTTAGAGTAGATTTCATTTCATGCAATTTCATTTTTGAAAGATTAGTGTGCTTTTCAATTCTCACAAGTGTGGTAGATTAAGACTTCAATTCCTGCAAGTGTGGTAGATTAAGATTTCAATTCTTGCAAGTGTGATAATTTAAGATTTCAATTACAAACATTGTACTATAATTTCCTTTGAATTGATTGTTGAATTATAATAGGTGAATTTGGTTTGTCGTTATTTGGTTTAGTAGTTAGATTGATCTAAATTGGAAGTTAATTTCTAGCATATATAGTGCACGCATGCTTCACAAGTTTTACGAAACCCCTAGGTTGACAATTAAATGATAGGTAATTAATTTGCCTCAACAAGTGGTCTATAGTCTTTGAGGGTTAGTTGTAAGTTGTGGATTAGTCGGCCCCACTTCCATACTTTGAACTTGGAGGTCAGGCCATATCATAGTGACACTCAGCTAATGTTTACCCTCGAGAGCTTGTCAAAGTGGGTAAATGTGGGAGGAGGCATTACAGGGTGGTATCAGAGCAGTGTTTTTCCCTGCAACCTTCCTTTGATACTGAGTTGCAAATTAGTATTAGAGTGAGGTTGCAACACTAAACCTTGGGGTAGATGTGATTGCTATGTATGCATGTTAGTTGTTTATGAGTTTATCATGTATGCATGTTATCTAGTTACTGTTATGGATATCATCAACTTAATTATGTATGAGTTGATATGCTTGTGAAGTTATATCATGCTAATATGGATTGATTGTGCATATGGGATAGCCTCCCCTGAAAATCCACTAAGGTATGATTTCAATTATGTCTTCTTTTGGTTTATCTAACATGACATGTTTGCAAGAGATAGAAAATTATAGATGAAGAGCATAATCGTAGACTATAGTTCACATGACTCCCCTTACAAACTTGGTGTGAATTCGACAAAATGGGATAGGTCAGTTGAGTAGCAAGGAGAAGAGTATTATCTTAACATAACAGATACACTAAGAAGCTGTAAGGAAGAAATCAAAAGCTGTAACGCAGATAATAATAGGTTGATTGAGTGTTGGGTCCCTATAATACTAGTGATTACCCCATTACTATTGTAGTTATACCCCTTATTTATATTGTTGTGCCCCTATTACCCACATATTGTTATTTTTGTGCCCCATAGAATCCCTCTATTATTATTTTTGTGGCTTTATATTATTATTGTTAGGTCGGCTGGATTATATTGTGACTCCTTAGACTCCTATATATAGAAAGGAGGTTTTGTCATTTGGATCATCCAAGAATTGTTCATTTACGTAATGTAAAGGAGGTTGCCACCTCGAAGAGGCTGAATTATAAGGCATTGATCTTTCTTTTCTATCTTTTCTTGAGCTGGTTTCATAACATTTGGTATCAGAGCTTTGGATTCTAGGGTTTCACTGCTCCAAACAGGTCATCGTGGCATTTTCGCTATAACTTTTTTTATGTGACGTTTCAGAAGTCGAAAAAAAAAACCCATTTGAGAAGAAATCGCGATGAACATTGGGTCCGAATTTCAGAGTTTTTCGCGCGATATTTTCGGAGATATGATCTGAGGAAGTTGGTCTTTTTGCAAACTCCTGAATTACACTCAAAACAGGTGACCTGGGGAAAATCGTCATAACTTTCTTTCTGAGCATCGGATTGAAATTTCGTAAGAAGGTACAGAAAGAGGACGGACTGTAGTTTTCTTTTATATATTTTTTAGAGTCAAAGGTTGAAACAGTGACACGTGGCACGTCGTACAAGTTCACTCTACTGAACTAGTCTATAATCAAGTCGCTGTGGGAGATTTCGCATAACTCTTCCTTGGAGAATCCAATTTGGGTCAGACTTGTGGCATTGGAAAGAGGACACAGAGGGCTACTACAGGTCACAAATTCAGAACTAGATAATCAGAAAGTACAGAGATACATCGGAGGCAATATCGAGCTCCTACAAAGTGAAAAAATGTTTGTAGATTTTCTTTAATTTTTGCTTAAGCTTGGTTTGAAAATTTATTTTGAAGGAATTCAAAGGGCATATTAGAGAATTATTATCGGTAACTGATGCCCCGAGAAAGAAAATGCAAACACCTAGTAAGGAGCCTGAAAGCTCTAGCATGACTCATGAAGAAGAAGAAGAAATGCTATATGATATATCAAAATTACAAGAACAAGTGCAACGAGTGTCACTTGCACAAAAAGCACCAGTCTTAGCTACACCGGACTTCACAAAAACCTTTATTGTGGAATGTGATGCTTCAGGAAATGGAATTGGTGCTGTTCTAATGCAAGATGAAAGACCCATTTCTTTTGAAAGTCGTCCAATCAAGGGAAAGTTTTTAAGCAAAGCTATTTATGAGAAGGAAATGTTGGCAATACTCCATGCACTTAAGAAATGGCGACCCTACCTAATGGGAAGACACTTCAAGGTAAAAACGGATCATGATAGTCTTAAATACTTTTTAGAACAAAGATTATCCTCTGAAGAGCAACAAAAGTGGGTCACAAAGATGTTGGGTTACGACTTTGAAATCATCTACAAAAAAGGGAAGCAAAATGTGGTGGCAGATGCACTCTCAAGAAAGGATGAGGATATGGAAGCATTGTTGTGTGCCATTTCTATTATCCAACCAGATTGGATAAATGAAGCAAAGGAGGAATGGAAGAATGACGAAGAAGTGTGGGCACTTATTCGAAAGCTACAACAAGATTCAAGTACTTCTGATACATTTAGCTGGCAAAATGATTCGTTATGGTACAAAGATCGCTTATACCTCTGTAAGAATTCCCAGCTAAAACAAAAGATTCTTATGGAATTGCACACTTCTCCCTTAGGAGGGCACTCAGGATTTTTAAAAACTTACCACAGGGTTAAGAAGGAATTTTTTTGGATGGCCTTAAATCAGATATTCAAAAGTTTGTAGCGAAATGTTTGGTTTGCCGGGTCTATTACAACCTTTATCCATTCCAAGCCAACGTTGGGAGGAGGTTTCAATGGATTTTATCACAGGTTTACCCAAGTCTGAGGGAAAGAGTGTCATCATGGTGGTAGTTGACAGACTTACCAAGTATGCACACTTTTGTGCATTATCACATCCATTTAAAGCCAGTACAGTTTCTACTGCATTTATGGAAACAGTTCAAAAGCTACATGGAAACCCAAAGATTATTGTAAGTGACAGAGATCCCATTTTCACTGGAAATTTTTGGACAGAATTATTTTCTTGTCTTGGTACTCAGTTAGCTCATAGCTCATCTTATCATCCTCAATCTGATGGGCAAACTGAGATAGTAAACAAATGTTTGGAAGGATATCTTCGTTGCTTTGTATCTGATAAACAGACACAATGGGTCAAATGGTTGCCTTTGGCTGAATGGTGGTATAACACTTCCTTCCATACAGCAACAAAAATGACCCCATTTATGGCACTTTATGGGTACCAACCACCATCAATCACATCATATTTAAGAGAAAATTCTAAGGTTCAGGCAATGGAACATCACATCGAACATCAACAACAAGTCCTCCAACTCTTAAAGGATAACCTCGTGTTGGCACAAAATAGAATGAAACAACAGGCAGATCAACATCGCAGTGAAAGAAGTTTTGATGTAGGTGATTGGGTATTCCTACGGCTACAACCATATAAGCAAATGTCCCTAAAGCAAGCTAAGAAGGATAATAAATTATCACCAAAGTATTATGGTCCGTACAAGGTGTTGGAAAAGATTGGTACTATGGCATACAAATTGGAGCTTCCTGCAGCTTCTCGATTGCACCCAGTTTTCCATGTTTCATGTTTAAAGAAGTTTATAGGCGACAAGCTCCGAGTTCAAACAATATTGCCAGAACTTGACGAGGAAGGAAAAATTATATTGGAACCGGAAGCAATCACAAAAACAAGAACTCGAGAGCTACGAAATCGATCAATTTCAGAGTATCTTATCAAGTGGAAGAACTTATCCGCTGAAGATTCCACATGGGAGGATGAGAATTTTATGCAGAAGTATCCAGAACTGCTCAAGCGTTGAGGACAACACTTTTTTGAAGGAGAGGGGCATGTTGGGTCCCTATAATACTAGTGATTACCCCATTACTATTGTAGTTATACCCCTTATTTATATTGTTGTGCCCCTATTACCCACATATTGTTATTTATGTGCCCCATAGAATCCCTCTATTATTATTTTTGTGGCTTTATATTATTATTGTTAGGTCGGCTGGATTATATTGTGACTCCTTAGACTCCTATATATAGAAAGGAGGTTTTGTCATTCGGATCATCCAAGAATTGTTCATTTATGTAATGTAAAGGAGGTTGCCCCCTCGAAGAGGCTGAAGTCTAAGGCGTTGATCTTTCTTTTCTATCTTTTCTTGAGCTGGTTTCATAACATTGAGGCACATGAAAGGTGTGCCAGAGCTCAGGAAAAACAAGCAAAGGTTAATGCAGTCATCCTTTAGAGTCTTTTAGATTTGCAAAAGCAAGGAAAATTGAGGATCATACATGGACAAGAGGAAAAGACTAATGGGGCATATCGCAACAAATCTCGATAAGGATACAAGTTGGACAGAGATGAAACAACTAGAGGTGGAAGATCTTTGGATACACTTGACAGGTGGGTTAGCACTCATGGATTTTATTCTAGTTCTTGTTTTGACGGACATCATCGCCATTACCACCAACATCCTTATAGGAGGAGTGAGAAGAAATATTTTCCAATGGAGTTCAAGAAATCCAAGCATCTTGCTTTTTATGGGGATGTGAAGAAACCAGAGGATGCAGAAGCATGATTGCTTAGGATAAAGAAGTTCTTCGGATTGCATGATTATTTAGAGAATATGAAATAGATATCTTCAATCTCAAGGGAAAAGAGATATCTAGTGGTAAGATGTGAAACGTGTCAGAGGCATCATGGTAGAGGAGCTTAGTTGGCATGAGTTTAAAAGAATCTTCAAGAAGAATCTGAGAGATATTATGATGGAAAGGGCAAGGAGTTCTAAGAGTTGGAGATAGGTTCCATGACAAATGAAGAGTACATGACCAAGTTTCTAGAGTTTTTGAGGTATGTCCCCTACCTAAAGGATGAAAAGACAAAGGTCCATCAATGGATTGCCTGTAGCATTTAAAGATCAAATTGAGTATGATGAGCCTTGGTCATTGGAGGAAGTCATCAAGAAGCTAAATCATTGTTATGAGCGGGTTACGCGCAAGTCTGAGCCTAAGCAGAATTGGAAAAATAACGTAAAAACTAAAGGAAAGTAGGCTAAGAAGAGAGGAAGACCTCAGGATGCAGGTGACAAGGAGAACGTGGCACCTTATAAGAAGTTCAATGCAGTTTACAGAGGACATGGATTTTAGCCTAAGGAACAAAATAAATATAATGGTAAGAAGTATTTGAGTTGTTGGACTTGTAGTGGAGAGCATCGTAGGAGTGAGTTCCCATCGCACCAGGGTGGAAGACCTCAGATTTATAGTGCTCAAGAGGCAAATACAGATGGAGATGTTGGTCAAAGTATTCCTTGTATTTATGCAACAATGGATAATAGGCAGGCTTATCATAAAACATCCACTATTGAGATGGAAGGTAATCTTTGTGATCAAGTTGTTTCCATTTTAATTGATTTTGGATCTATTTATAGTTATATCAGTCCTGACCTGCTGGATAAGTGTTGCTTGAATAAAGAAGTGCATGCAGAGTTTCGGTTGGTGCTGTTGGCTACAAGGACTAAAAGAAGAGTTCATCATTGGGTGGGATCTTGTGCATTTGAGCTGAATGGTATGCCTACATCAACACATCTAAATGTGCTTCCTTTGGGATCACATAGTATGCTTTTAGGCATGGTTTGGTTGTTCATTCACAGGACTAAAATGCACTGCTATGATAAGGCTATTGAGTGCCTGGATAATGATGAGGAAAGGAGAATCTTGCAGAGAAAGAAGAAGCCTATAACAATGGGAATGGTTACAACTATGCAAGCAAAGTGCAGTTGTAGTAAGTGTGTACTGTTTGCAGTTCACATTTCTAGTGACAAAGGGAAGGATGTTAAGGATGATGAATTCCTAAAGAGGTATCATGTTTTGTAGCAGTCTCAGGATGTGTTTCCAATAGGGATTCCAAAGATGGCTCCTCATAGAGAGGTGGAGTTTTCTATTAAGTTGATGTTGGGAGCAACACCAGCATCTAAGGCATGGTACTGGATGAGTACTCCAAATTTGGTGGAATTGAAGTTGCAGCTTAAGGAAATGCTTAATAAAGGATACATAAGGCCAAGTGTGTTGCCTTGGGGTGCACTAGTACTATTTGTAAAGAAGGAGGATGTTACTCTCATATTGTGCATTGATTACATGCAGTTGAATAAGGTAACTATCAATAACAATATCCATTACCGTGGATTGATGACTTGTTTGATTAGTTAAAGAGAGCAACAATGTTCTTAAAGATTTATTTGAGGTTAGGATATCATCAGGTGTGCATCAAAGAAGAAGACATCTACGAGACTACATTTTGTACAAGGTGTGGAAATTATGAGTTTTTGGTGGTTCCTTTTGGTCTTATTAATGCTCCAATCACTTTCATGTGTTTGATGAACATTATTTTGCGACCTTATCTTGAAAAGTTTGTGATAGTGTTCATTGATGATATATTAATATACTCCAAGAATGAGGAAGAGCATGTAGAGCACCTGGCAGCAGTGCTAAGATTGTTGAGAGAACATCAGTTGTATGCCAAGCTTAGTGAGTGCAGTTTCTTTCAATCTCATATTCACTACTTGGGACATGTTGTTTCCAATGAGGGGATAGTAATGGACCTGGAAAATATTAAAGCTATCATGGAGTGGCCAACTCCTAGGAATGTGGATGAGGTCAAATCATTCATGGGACTAACATGTTATTACAGGAGGTTCATCAGGAACTTCTCACAAATTTCCTATCCTATTACATCTTTGCATAGAAAAGGAAGGAAGTTTGCATGGACTGAGAAGTGTGCAACTCGTTTTGATCAGTTGAAGCATTTGCTGACAAATGCTTTAGTTTTGAAGATTGTAGAACCTCATAAGGAGTTTGTGTTTTATATAGATGCTTACAAGGAAGGACCTTGTAGAGTCCTAATGCAGGAAGGGTAAGTGGTATGATATGAGTCAAGGAAGTTGAATGAGCACAAGCAGAACTATGTGACTCATGATCTCAAGTTGGAAACTATCATTCATGCATTGAAGATGTGGAGACATTATCTTCTTGACATGAGGTTTATTTTGATGATTTATCATAGTGGACTGAGGTACTTGTTTGAACAACCTAATCTAAATGCTAGGCTAGTTAGATGGTTGGCTACCCTAAGTGAGTTTGGCTTTGAGATCAAGTACAACAAGGGCAAGGAGAACACGGTTGCAGATGCTCTCAGTAGGAGGGTGCAAGTGAATCATATTTCAACAATGAGGTCTTATTGGACATATTTACAAGAGATCTTGCATGCAGGGCAACATGATTGAGAGGTACCAACAACTGAAGTAGAGATTACAGCAACGGGGTGAAGGTGATAGGGATGAGGAGTATCACCTAACTATATATGGATTGGTCAGATTCGAGAACAATATTTATGTGCCAGATAACAGTGAGCCCAAAAAGCTTATCTCGAGGGAGTTTCATGTTAAGCCATATTCAAGACACCCAGTATATCACAAGACTTTGACAATTTTTAAGAAGTTCTATCATTGGTCGAACTTGAAGAAAGAGGTGGTTGAGTTTGTTGCTACATGTTTGGACTATTAGCGGGTGAAAACAGAGTGTAAGCACCCAATTGGTCTATTACAGCCTATTCTGATTCCAGAATGGAAATGAGAGCTCATTTCCATAGATTTTATTATATGTTTGCTAAGGATATCGAAGCAACTCAATTCCATCATGGTTGTGGTTGATAGTTTGAGCAAGGCAGCTCACTTCATTGCAGTGAAATCTACTTATTCAACTAGTGAGGTAGCTCAGATCTTCATTAAGGAGACAGTGAGGTTGCACGGTGTTCCCAAGAAGACCATATCAGATAGAGATGCCAAGTTCACTTCCAAGTTCTAGAAGAAGTTGTTTGTAGGCTTAGGGACAGAGTTGGCTTTCAACACAACTTATCATCTGCAAACAAATGGAAAAACATAGAGCGTTAACAGGATTCTTGAGGACATGTTGAGGATGTATGTTATGCATCAGTAGAAGAAGTGGGAGGAGTATCTTCCACTGCTAGAGTTTGCGTAATAATGGGTATTAAGGGTCATTGAAGATGAGTCAATTTGAGGCTCTTTATGGGCGGAGTTGTAATAATCCTATCAGCTGGAGTGATCTAGTGAGCAGGGTGTTGATTGGACCAAATATGTTGGTTGAGATGGAGCAGGAGATGCAGGTTATTAGGAGGATTTTAAAGGTGGCACGAGACAGTTAGAAGAGTCATGCAGATCAACATAGAGCATTCAAGGAGTTTTAGATTGGGAGCATGTGTACTTGCACATCAATCCCAAGAGGATCTCCTTAAGGATTGGATCATGTTCCAAGATGGCACCTCAATCCGTTTTAGATCCTGCATAGGATTGGACCAGTGGCCTACTGACTTGTATTGTTGCCAACAGTGAAAGTCCATGATGTTTTCCATGTGTTCATTGCTTAAGAGATATGTCCAGGATATTGATAATGTGATCAATTGGTTTGTATTGCAGGTGGAACCACAGGGAGAATTCCAGCCAGAACCTTAGCGCATTTTGTAGTGGAAACAACTCATGCTCCAGAAGTGAGCAATTGAGTAGGTTAAAGTGTAGTGGAAGCACTTTGGGCTCAATGAAACTACATGGGAGATGGTTGATCATATGCAGGCTTTGTATCCTACCTTATTTGATGGTTGAGAATATGTGTTTTGGTTTATGATTATATATGCATATGTGAATTGTAAATACTACAATGGGTTGTGTTATAAAGCTCCAATAAGCAGTATGGTGTTCATGGTTTTAGCAGTTTGGTATGATGTAAATGCTGCATTGAGTTGCGTCATAAAGCTCCATGGGCAATATGTGTTTGTTGGTTATAAGCGTCACTGAACACCGATGACGTTTTCTCCAAAAGGGGAGGGGTTTGTAACAACTCCTAATTGATTTTCCATGTAAATAAAATATGACCAAGGTCATGGGACACATATTCCAAGTTGAATGATGGACAGACATTATATTGGGCATCACTTGTGGTTTATTAATGGCTATGGAAATTGGAAAAGACATTGTCAAAGGCAAATAGGAAATCAATGACATTTAATTATGAAAATAAAGGAAAATAAAAGAAAAGGAAAGTGAAGAGACACATATTTGCATGTAAGGAAAATTAAAGGAAAAATGAAGGAAAATGAAGAAAAAGGAGACATAAATGATAAAAAAGCATTAGAGAAACATTTCATAATTTTTGGCTTAGCTTTTGGTCATTACAACTTTTTGACAATTTTGAGTTGAACTCATGTTCATTCTCTCATACTCTTGCACACATGGATCATTCTTGGAGCATTCTAACATTCACTTGGATTTGGAGAAACGAAGTAAAGGAAAGTAAGGAAGAGCAAGTTGACAGTTGGATCAACAACTAAAACAAACTTAGTTTGTAGGTAATATGTTGCATGTGTGATCTCCTTACCAGTTTTAGGATGCATGGTATATGAATGTGGTTCCTAGATTATATGTTATCATTGGCATGGATATTTGCCTGGATTGACAATGGTTTCAACCTTATCTTGCCATTCCTGGATAACCATGGTGCAATGGCTTCCCCATTTGGTTTTCTAATTGGTTCCTAGTTTTCCTATGACTGTGGGTTGGAAAAAAATCTCTGGAGCCCTGAAACAACTTGGGTTTCCTGGAGGTTGTTGGTTGAGTTACTAGTCCCTGGAGCTTGTGGGTCGAGATAAACGCTCTAGAGCCCTATAACAACTTAGGTTCTCTGGAGGCTATGGGTTGAGTTACTAGTTACTGGAGCCCTTGACAACTTAGATAGAGACCAATATGGTTTGTTATTAGTGATTTCTGGACTAGTTACGTGAAATCACTTTGGTTGACGGTTAAGGTGGCGTGGCCTCCGAAAGCCCTGGTTGGTTTTATTTTGATTTAACCCATATGATCCCACATTCTTGCTTGGAATATGACGCGAGGGTGATTGGATGAAAGAGAGATTTGGGTCAACCCAATTTATGGTCGAGTGGTACGCGGAAGTCCCTAACTTGGTTGGCATTGTCATGTGTTAATATGAACTATTTTCCTATTGTGATCAATGGACACTTGTACTGGTTATTATGGTGATCTTATTGGTGATTTGTCATAGTTTCTATTCTAGTTATATGTTGGTTATATGCATGGTTCTATTGTGTGTTTTAACTATGGATCCCTCTCATGATTTGATAAGTTATTGGATAGTTGATGAATGCATGGAGCAACAAGTGTTGTTGCAACTAGCTTGAGAGGGCATTGAGCCTTCTTGGTGATTTTTAGATGAAGTTCATAAGTTTATGATCATATACGCATTCATGACCTATATCTTATATGTTTATCATGTGTTTGACAAAATGTTTGTCATGTACTACAAATGTTTTGGTTAAGATCTTGTTCAAGTTTTGCATGGTTAGCCTTGTTATCATGTTATTTATGATTCTGGAAAGTTACAAGTAGTTCTGGGCAGTGGTCTAAAGGCTTGCTTGAATTTTTGGCATAAATCTCGCGACTGCATACACTAAACTGATGAATCTAAGTCATAACGCATGTAAGCAGGCCTATGGGTGCGACTATAGCCTCCCAACCACATGCATAATGTGTGAAGGGCGCGGTTGGGGAGTTTCTCTTGTGAAAAGGAGTTCCATCTCAGGGATTAATCACCTGGGGTGGTTTGCAGGTTCTGAGTGGTTTGTAGTCCCTGAGAGATAACTGTAAGTTGTCGGTTAGTTGGCCCCAGTTCCATAGCTAAAACTTGGAGGTCTTGTCATACCATAGTGACACTCAGCTCACGTTTAACCTGGAGAGCTTGTTAAAGTGGGTAAATGTGGGAGGAGGCCTTATAAGAAGCACATCAAAACATCGTTATGCTTAGGAAGAGCCATTTGCATGGCTACATCTATTTTGTGGATGCTTATCATGACTGTCGAGCATGTTGCATGATCCCCCTAATTTTGATTTTGCCTTCTACCTTGACCATTCCAACAAAATTAAAGAAGAACAATAATGGCATGTCAATGAGAAAGATAGCTAAATAAAATTTCATTTCGAAATATCTATTACTTTATATTTAAAATATAAAAATATATTGCATTTAACGTTTTTAGTTAGAATAAAAAATAAATACTAATTATATTTTAAATATTAAAAAAAAAAAAAAATATATATATATATATATATATATATATATATATATATTAAAAAAATAAAAAATTGTTAATTATTTATAAAATAACACATTCAATTTGTTTTTGACAGGGTATTAGTTTGTCTTTGACAAAAAATTTATGATGCTTATTGTTAAAATTGGCAACTAGGGCAAAACTTCATGTGGGTCATCTTATTCATGGCTGATAATATTTTTATTAGATTCCTCTCGTCGAGAGGTGTAGGATTGATAAAAAGATCATCCAATTCCAATAACTATTCATGGAGATATGAATTTATTTTGATTATGGAATTATTATCAAGCCGACCTACAACTCATGTAGGCTCAGAAGCCCGACAGTCACATCTATTCAAACATCAACAATTGTGTATAAATACAAGAGGACTTTTCCTCATTTTCACTCACTCATCTCATCACATCTCTCTCTCTACTGCGCAGAAAAGAGTCTCTTCTCTACTGTGCATAAAAGGGTCTCTCTCTCACACATGTGAAGTTGGAAGCTGCTGAAACTGAAGTTGCAACTGCAGAAGTGAAGTTTGACCTGCGTGGACTAGAAAATCTCCTCATCTGAACTGCGTTGTAGGTTCATCTGACCCTCCTCTGAAAGCCGCAACTTTTGGTGGTGGAATCAAGTCAATCCGACAGACGGTTTGCAAGATATCGATTGCCCTAGTTTGAAGGAAGTTGCTGAAACTGAAGCTGCAACTGCAGAAGTGAAGTTTGACCTGCGTGGACTAGAAGATCTCCACATCTGAATTTCACTATAGGTTCATCTGAACCTCCTCTGAACCTCCTCTGAAAGCCGCAACTTTTGTTGGTGGAATCAAGTCAATCCGACGGACGGTTTGCAAGATATCAACTGCCCTAGTTTGAAGGAAGCTGCTAAAACTGAAGCTGCAACTGCAGAAGTGAAGTTTGACCTATGTGGACTAGAAGATATCCTCATCTAAATTGCGCTTTAGGTTCATCTGAACCTCTTCTGAAAGCCACAACTTTTGGTGGTGGAATCAAGCCGATCCGACGGTCGATTTGTGAGACATCGTCTGCCCTAGTTTGACGATGAAGCCGCTAATGCTGATGCTGCTGATCTAGGGTTTGCCACTGCTGATATAAATCATATTTATTGTACTATTTCTCTCTGCTGAATTATTGAAGATAAAAGAAGATTTGATCAAAGGGTTTCCCCACACATTGTGGGGTTTGTCCCTTGCTAGCCGCCACATCTTGTGCCTCTTGTCTTGGCTTGTTTTCTGTCGATCGTTTAATGTTCTATCTGCACTTTACTTTATGTACATGTGATTGCTAATCTATGGAATATAATAAGAAAAAGAAGTAAACCGTTATAAGCGTAGAACATACCATAACCGAACACTTATCTATAGTTTAACATTAGAAATTCAATTTTTATTATTATTGAAATTTATTTATTTGTAAGGTGATTGCTTTTGACAGGGTATTAGCTTGTCTTTGACCAAAAATTTATGACACTTATCCATAGTTTAACATTAGAAATTCAATTTTTATTATGGGTTGTTTAGTAACTTCCATTTCTATTATTTACTAATTTTTTGTTTTTAGTTTTTTTTCATGAATTATAATTTTTTCACCATATTATTATATTAAAAACATATTTTAGTAAATTTAATTATAGACAATTATATACATTAATAAAAAGAAAACACACATATAGATATATGTATTTTAATATAAACAATATTAATTAATCATATTTCTTATTTTTTGGTGATGACATTCAACAATATAATAATTGTTTTATTTTTTGCTATAAAATCTTTGTCTTTGCTAGTTTTTTGTTTCATTAAGCTATATTTAAGAGTAAGCGGAGGTACTAGCTACTACGTAGCCTTTGTTTTAATATCATTTTAAAGTTTAAACAAATTTCATTTATTTATACTATGTTACTTTATGTTTATCTTTGGAGCATAATTTTTTTGATTTTGCTTCTATGTATATTCAAGAGCCCCACACAAGAGGTTGGGTGGGATTTTTCATTAAGGGACAAATTAAGTTTTTAAAATTTGGATTGTAAGTGAATGGATAGATTTAGTTCTTTATTGATTTTGTTGATGGAAACTTGAGAATTGATTTTGTTGGATGGAAATTTGAGAATAAGATATAGTAGTTGTTGTTGTCGTCTTTTCTTTTTTGAGGAAATTTGAGAATAGGATATAGTAGTTGTTGTTGTCTTTTCCTTTTTTTTAGTATAAGAGGTTTAAAATTATTTATATATATATATATATATAAAGTTTATACGGTTTCAAAAATAAGTATAGATCTTTTTTGTTTTTTGTTTTTTAAAAATGATGTAATTGTTAATATTATATAGTAGATATGGGGATATTGTTTTTTTATTTTTATGTGTTTTTAATCACATAGTTATAAATTATATGATTTTGTTATTTATTTTGGCTTGTCACATGGGAAACCAAATTAATAGCAAAAGTGTAGAATTTTAGTTCTTAGAAATAATAATAAGTATGCATATTTTATAAGATAACATTTGAACTCAAAACCAATGAATATAGCGAGAGAGTATGTGCTAACAACTAACAAAAAAAATCTCTACCTAGATAACATAAACTAGCCACAAAACTCATGGACACAACAACCATAATCATAATTCTATTATGCATGTAAAATATTAAGAGGAGGTGGAGATCTCTATGGGTTTAGGATGCCCAGGACTATTCGGTGCATTTGGCCTCTTGCCCTTTAGAATGACAATCTCCATTCTCACCAAGTGATCGTCCATTTCTTGAAATCATAATTGAAGTTCTTCCATCTCGAGGAGAAATTTATCTTTTTTTATCATTCCTTTCAAGGAGAATTTTGCACAACAATCTCTTTTATCATTCCTTTCAATGAGAGTTTTGCACAACAATCTCTTTTATCATTCCTTTCAATGAGAGTTTTGCACAACAATGATTTCAGATGCCAATAGAGATAATACTATACTTTGATAAAAGCAGATGTTTTAGATAATAATAATATAATTTTAAGGCCATGACCAAACCAAACACCAAATTGGTGTATGAAACTATTTATATCTTATGATTTGCTATATATTAAAGTAACAAGACAAAAAAACTTGAACAAAATTAAATTTAGAGATATATAAATAATTTTATACCGAATCTAGTAACTATAAATGAAGATAAATCCTTAATTGCATAACAAAAGATGAATGATATGAGAAAATTAATTTATAAGATCACTTTAAATGATTCTCAATTTAAAAATAAGTATGATAATTATTAAAGTTTAAGAGAAAACAACTCTTCTAATAAAATTTAAATATACCTTAACACATTCTACGATCCTCCTCTATAATTGCTATATAAATATCTTATTTATAAACACTAAGAAACACTATAACCTTAATAATTGTTTTGCATATATATTTTTCACTAGCCCTAAATCAAAAATAAAAATAGTGAAAAACTCTTAATATTTAAAACAAATTAGCACTAGCCACAATCTTCACACATAGAGAACTTTGAATATGAATGGAAAATTTGAGGGGCTAATCTCCCCCTAATGGACTAATTTTCCATGATTTTTCCAAAAAAAAGATTCGCCAATTTCCACTTTTTATAAAAGACGATTCACCCAAATTTTAGAATATAAAATTATTTTGCCTTAAAAATCACCAACATTATATAGAGACTATGTATAAAATCATTATAAATTTGAATAATTTTACAAATATATTAATAAACATTTTATAGTTTGCATATTAGAGATTAATAAACATTTTATAGTTTGCATATTACAGATTGGTAAAATTGGCCAATATTTTTAAATTTCAAAAAAAAATTATATCCTTAAAATTTTCCTTATGAACAAGAATCCTCATTAGCCATATGAATTAACATCAAAGTATATGAAAATAATACATCTACTTATCAAGACTAAAATTAGTTAAAAAACAAGCCGTTGCATAAAGTTGATAATATAAATAGTGCCTCAGTGAGGCAAATCCCAAACTTTGGGAAAACAATATCACAAAGGATTGATTTCTTAGATTTGATAATATAAATAGTGCCTTAGTGAGGCAAATCCCAAACTTTGGAAAAACAATATCACAAAGAATTGATTTCTTAGATTTAATAAGTTTAGAAAGAATGAAGGTGATCACTTTTTTCCACATGATTATTTCGTAATTCAAAGTTTAATATATTGGATCTCACATTTTTATAAAATTAGTTAAAAAACAGGTCGTTGAATAGCTTTGATAATATAAATAGTGCCTTGGTGAGGGAAATCCCAAATTTTGAAAAAATAATCCATTTCTTAGATATAACAGAGAGTTGCAGGGCAGCAACTCCCTGCCTTAAGGAGGTGAGAAGAAAAAAAAGTATAGTGAGGCATGCTGAACGTCATTTACCTTCAACAAGGTTTGCATGAATGACCCATAAGAAGAGCTGCTCACTAACCGCCAATCCCAAGGATTGTACATGTGTCCTCATCATCTATGCCTTTTATTATTATTGACCAAAGAGCAGGTTGACCAAAGAGGAGTATATGCCTAGTGCAGGGTAGGCGTTCGTTACATGGTTTTGTTTGGCCTTGTTTGGCCTGGGTGTGGTGATAAACATCACTAGTGCCTTGAAGAAGGGGTCTTGTCTTACCCAACCTTACTGTCAAGCAAGAAGGAGGAAGTAAGAGAAATAAAGTGAGGTAATGCCCTGATTTGAGATGTAAATAGAACTCTTATATATAAAAACACATACTAGGGAGAGATAAACCCAAAATATGGAGTACAAGGAATGAGAACATTGACACAGACTAGGGAGAGATAAACCCAAAATCTAGAGTACAAGGAATGAGAGTAGCTCAAGGTCCGCTACCAACTGCTCTTTTACCATTTGGTCTTTTACCATCTGAGACCAAATGGTGGAAACTGAATTAGAAGATAATATGAATCATGAACTCTACTATTGTTTAGACAATGTTTCCTGCTATTGAGGTTTGGGTGTCCTGTCCTGGTTGCTAGTGAGTGGAAGCAAGCACAAGCTGCTTCGCAACTTCGAATAGATTCACCAACAGATAATCCAGTTTATTCATAAGCAGTACCTAACAGGGCATCCATAGTGAAAATAGCAGTGATTCCAGTCGCTGACTCGAGGTAACTGTAATTCTTACTCAAGTGATCCATAGGCGGCTAATAGAATCACGAAAATCACAAAGGAGAACGACGAATGCACCCAAGACATGGAGGAGATCAAGAAAGCTGGAGTGAACTTCTGCATAAATTTGTTAACTGTTGATGAACCAGTTAATTAAACACTTGGGGCCAGGCTGCTGGAAAAAGCCTTATCCAATTACTATAGTGATATTCATCAAATGGTCCCCTTGATTAGAGAGATCTTAATGTGATCTAAATCATTTTGCTTCTAGTTAAATTTATTGATAAATGAAAATTATTTAAAACAATGTAAAACTAAAAAGCTTGCGATGTTATTAAATGTAAAACTAGAAAGCCTAACAACTAGTTTCGTAGTAAGCAAGAATATAAGTAACACCAGTCAAAACAGTAGTAGGTGTTTTATCATAAGAAGCAAAAGAAGTAAAGGAAGTTCCAGCTGTCACATACAGATCCTCTATATGGGCATAAAGATCTCTAGTTAGTTTTTTTCCAGAGAAAAAAACGGTAACCTTTTATTTAAAAAATGAAAAGTTACACTAGCAGATGCATTTAAGCATTTCCATAAGCTGCCCTTTTGGGCTCGAGTGCTTTACGCACCTCACGCACCGTTAACAAGCTAACGTGCAAAAAGAGAAAGAATGAGAAAGGAGAAGAGAGAGATGAGAAAAAGAGGCAAAAACTGATTCCCGGCAGTGAGTAAAAACTCACGCTTCAAGTTTTTCTCCCCTTTTTCTTTTCAACTTTGCGCCACTCTCCTTGAGTGGGCTCGATCGAGGCTATGACTAACTGTGTTTCTGCTTTCTGTGAGACTGTTTCCTTGTCTGAGTCTGAAGTATCTGAGTGATGATGCCTTTTGATCCCTCCCATGCTTTGATCCTCACTTGCTTTCTCTGCCTGAATTGGGTAGAGCCGTGAAGTCTTGTTATCTGATGTATTTTCCTTTTGAGTCTCCATTTCTTGGGATACTTCTGCATTCTCTGCGGGGGTGTCTTCCTCTTCTGCTTCTGATTCTTCATCATCTGAGTTAGGTGGAGGGAATTGCCATCCTTTCCTCTGCTTCCCTTTCTGCTTCTTTTTACTGTTTACTTTCTTGGCTTCTGGACATGTGCTTTGTAGATGCCCTGTCTGCCTGCATAGCCTGCATCTGAAAGCAGTATTTTCATAGTCTAGTGCTTGCAGCCAATTTTGTTGTTTGTAGATCAACCTTATGTTATCTGGCAGCCCTTTGCTTAGATCTACTTCCACACAGATGCGTGTGAAAGTGTATACCCTTTCATCAATCCTCTCCAGATCTGTTTTGATATATCTTCCTATGCTGTTCCCAATTCCTTCCAGTACTTGCTCACTCCAAAAGTGAAGGGGAAGGTTATAAAGGCGGACCCAAACCGGCACTTTGGATACAGTCATATTGTTTGGATCGAAATCTGGGAACCATGGTGTTATGAACAGCCCCGATGTTCCCCAGAACCAAGGCCCATCTCTAATGATTGTGTCTCTGACTTCCGAGGATGCAAATCTGACTATGAAGAAACCCTTGGAGCATAAATGTATATCACATTCCATGGTCCAAGTGGTGAAGATCCAATGAAATAGATCCATCGGTTTTGGCCAGAAGCTGTTAAAGCGGCATATTAGGGCCTGCGTTTCATAGGACTTTACGAACTCATCAAGTCCTGTCGAATCACAGTTAAGGGCTGGGGTTTGTCCTTGCTGATCTACTATGTATGGTCTTGGTATATATCTGCCTTGATCTGGAGAGGACCCTGGATCTTTGTTGCCCTGAAGTATGTTTTTGTAGGAGGGGCCTCCCTTGGGTTGATGCTGAGGAGCTTTCCCCTTGTCCCTTCCTGTGGAGCTTTGCTGTCCCTGGGGCAGAGCCCCGCCTCTCAGCCTTAGGTTTAGAACAATGGTTGATTCGGGACCGATCTCATAACTTTCCAAGGTTCTATTTTCCTGGAGGGACCACCTACCCCTGACCAGATGTTGAAACTGGATTGGACATCCGGTCAAAGTTCGGATTTGCTGTTTCAGCTGCATGATGGTGTTTTCTGCATGAACCCACACTAAACAAGATTTCCCCTCTGTAGTTTTAATGAAAATCTGAAAGCGTGTTTTTGTTACCTGAGATCTGGGTTTCAGTTGGGTTCCTGATCCGCCTGAGCCATTGACGTTGTTGATCCGTCGGTGCTCTGTTTGTGAAGATTCTTCCAGATTTGACCACTTTGCGAGGCATTTTTCCATTTGCATGCCGATGTCTATAAAAACTCTGCTCAATCTATGTATCTTGTCCCCTATATGCTGCCTGGGTTTCCTCAATCTATGCATTTCCCCATCTTTCCGCTGCCTGGGTTTTGGGTAAACTTGTGGCTTGCTCAAATCAGGTAGATCTGGCCTGTGGCTGCATAGGATAGTCCATACAGGTATGCAGTGGGGCAGATCTACTACATGCAGACCCCAATCCTTGCATGCAAGAGGCGTCATCAGGGAGATAAGCCGAATGGACGGCAGGCTGACGAATCCTGCATAGATCAAGCCAAAACTTAAGGTTTTTCCTTCCCCGAGATGGGATCTAGACCCAGAAACGCAGGCTGATCCCGGATCTCTGGTCTCGTGCGGCTTCTCGGGCTGCATCGTCAGATCCTCCTTAAATATGTTTTGCCCTGCAAGCAAATCTGCTTTGCCGAGGGCGTCAAATATTTTCCTGTCGTTTGGCCAAAGAAACAAAAACATACCGGCTGCTTGAAGGGATTCAGAAAGATCCCGCGTCACGTTCTTGAGGCCGCTCCTGTAGAGAGCTATGGCTGTAAACGACCCTGCCTCGCCACCGCCAACGACTGTATTGCCGTTGAGTCCATTCCCATGGCTGGAGGAGATTGTTGCGTTTGCCATCTTCAGCGAAATCCTCAATCTCCCGATCCTTGCCCAACTAGGTGCGACCAATGAATTTCAAAAGCTAGCAGATGTTATTAAGAAGAGGAATTTCATTAGATCTCTAGTTAGTTAACTGAGCTTCTTTCACTATTATTTCTAAGACAAGGAGAATTTTTCCAACATAAGGAGAAGATGCAACTAAAGTTATGAGTCCACCTAATGTCTTTGGCACCGGAATTTTAGTTTGCATGGTGGAAACAGGAAATAGCTTTGTTTCACCGAAAAATAGGGAAGTAATGTGAACTGCGCCTGGTTTTTCATTTCTGATGATACCATATGGGTGGAAAATGAATAGATGGTGGATGATTCGACATCCTTACTGCATGATTATGTTAATGTGATGCATTTGGCAGTTGAAAACCTTTCAGAAGTGATTCTGGATGGGACGTTGGATTCCCCATCACCAGCGGCAACTATCGTAAGTGAACAATCACCAAGAGCATTGTTGAATTCTAAAGGCCTTCATTTACTGAACCATGCTAGTACTGATCAAGTATCAACAAAGAATCCGAAGGCCTCCCTCTTTCAAGTGATGAAAATTGATTATGGCAAGCAAAAATTCCAGTTTGCTTAAAATTGATATCATTGTAAAATAAAAATAAAAAAGATGTTCTAATTGAAATCACAGATATACCATGCCACAGACACAACTTGCTGGCAGCAAATCAATGTTACATGAAGGTCAATTTTGAAAATTTATTCATGAGAGAAAGGTTTAGGATCTGATATCCATTAGTGAAGGGCCTGGACACTGAAAGAAGACTACATGTATGGTTTGTTTGACTGTAACTTGTTCATCTTTTATCTATCTCCCGCTCCACCTCGTTTTCCGAGTCATCAAATTGACCGTGTTTTGAAAGTGTGCAACGGCTAGCAATGATGGTTAATCTAGAAGATGGATAATAGATTGATTGCTCCAATCTAACCCAGTGAGCAATCCCAGTCTGCTTTCAACAGAAGGGCCTACCCTTTCTTTCTTGCTTGGTGAGGGCCAGATTCCACCCAGTGCTCGTTTGTTTACTTTCCTGTTAAAAACTAACCATAAGTTATGATTTATGTAAACAGTTTTAGCCTTTTAATGTCTATCAAAAGAGTATCAGCAAGGTAGTGACAAAAAAATTCCAAGCACTTCAAAAGTCACATGGGATGTCTCTTCGTCAAACAAATCAAACAAAATATACAGGGGTTATTCCACTTCTTGCAAAGAAGGTGAATTGTCTTTTCCATACCCGACTCTAGCTCCCCGCGCTGTTGGTTGTAATGCTGCTACCCCTGTCTTTGCTGGTGATTGATAGATCAAATGGAACCTTTGGCACTTGAGTGAATGATGGAATGCTTGCTTGATGAGCTCAAACTGTAACCTTTGGCACTTGATTTGATGTGTGATTGCTTGCTTGATGGAACTAAGAATGCCCACCGGTATAAAGATTCATCCTTCTGGCTGGATGGACTGATTGGATTGATACTACGACTGGCTTTGAAACTACTGAAATTGCACTCGACATATCTCCATCTCTCTCTATTCGACCTGGTTCTCTAGTTGCTGTACGTACCTCCTCCCGAAGCAATTCAATTTCTCAAAGTGTTATAAGTTCTGTAATTAAGGATGGTGGAATTTCAAACCATCCTCCTAGCCAGGATGCAGGGCTTTCAAGCCAGGATGTAACACTTTCAAGCCAGGATGTAGGCCTTTTAGTGATGCAAGGATTACAATGATGCAAAATCATTGAAGGTCCGCCATCTCGTAGGGGCATCGACCATTTCCATTATTTTTCATCGAAATTTTTCATCAAAGGTAGCGACAGGGCACCAACCATTCTGAACAGACAAAATGAAAACAGGCGAACACGAAAATAGATGAACGTTCATGAAGGCGGTTCATGAATAGGTATGATAAATTATTGCTATGTGGGTAGTGACGGGTGGCCAGAGTACATGACATAGCCATGTGGTTATCGGATAGGTGTAGTAAGGGACCAAATGACATTAGCCAT
Source organism: Pinus tabuliformis (assembly GCA_031772625.1). Taxonomy (NCBI): domain Eukaryota; kingdom Viridiplantae; phylum Streptophyta; class Pinopsida; order Pinales; family Pinaceae; genus Pinus; species Pinus tabuliformis. The sequence continues at coordinate 459,571,114 of CM062820.1, forward strand.
GTGGTTACGTGATAGGTGTACCTGTATATATGCTTACTTGAAGCAACCAAATAACATTTAACATTTAATTCCAGGAACTAAAGTTAGCATTAGTTTGCACTCCATCAACGTGAATAAAATATATACCATATTATGCATGCTTATGGCCTCCCTGCCTCGGGAAGAGGCCAAATAAGACCGAGAAAAATGCTATTGGCTCCCAAAAATTAATTCATAAATTTTATAGGTTGATAAAATTTGAGTGCCTAAAAACTTAAGTTAATTATGGCAAGGACTAATTCTAAAGGCATCAATCGGATTACTATAGTCCCAGCTGCGAGGCAGGGACTAATAAGTTATGAAAGAGGAAGGTATTCACTTTCTCAATAAATGATCATTCAATGTGTCAAAGTTTAATATATTAGATTTCACATTTTTAAGATAAAATAGATGTTATTGTTTTATAAAAATGAAAATAAAAATCAAAGTGAAAATAAAATAAAATGATATGACAATAAAAATTAAAATATTATATATATATTAAATGAGAGTAATCTACCGAGGCGGAGGAATTGCCTGGATGGCCAAAAGTGGCCGGAATCCAAGGAAAAAAATTAAAATTAAAATTATTTTTGCAGAGGCAGTGTTTGAATCATGGTTTTGATGGTGGAAATTGGTTCAACACCATCAAAAACTTTTAGGGCACCAAAAATTATAAAATTTGACAACTTTTACTTGGACTTACAAAAATTTATGCCAAATTTTTCAAAATATGTCCGGAATTTCCATAACTTTCAAAACAAAAAAACACAATTCTTAAACTATGGCATTTAAATGTAATAATTTATATTAATAAAATTATATATATATATATATATATATATATATATATATATATAATTAAAATTTTTAATATGTTATTTAATTTATTTAGTTAAATTATATAAAAAAATTAAAATTAAAATAATTTTATTAAAACTAAGATAAAATTAAAATTAAAATGAACCATATTAAATGATAATAAAAAAATTAAAATTAAAATTAAAATAATTTTATTAAAACTAAGATAAAATTAAAATGAAAATGAACCATATTAAATGATTCAAACACTTCCATTCAAGAGTTTCAATATATTTTTTATCAAAAGATTTTACTGAATTATATATATATATATATATATATATATATATATATATAATACAAAAAAAATTATTTATGTATATAAAATCAATATAAACTTATTTAACTCCAAAAGAATCAAATTTAACTTAATATAAAATTTTTCCAATTTTTTTTTTTTTTAATTGCAATGTAAAAAAAATTAATCTTCTATCATTAAAATGAATATATACTAATTTTGACCACCTCATATTACCATTGGTTCAAACTTGAATTAGAGACTTGTATCCAATATTCTCACAAAGTGGAAGTGTTCCTTACACAAAAGGAAAAGGAAAAGGAACTTGGAAAAGAATCTATGTAAACTTATTTTAACTTTAAAAAATCAAATTTATTTTATATAAAATTTTCTTCAAATTTTATATTCAATTTTTTTTTTTTTAAATTATAATGTAAGAAAATTAATTCTCTGTAATTAAAATGAATATACTAATTTTGACAATCTCATTAAAATATATAATCTAGAGTTAATTATAGTGCAATTTTTTGGACTTTCACTAAATAAAAAATTGAGGTGAAATCTTGATTTGTATTATTTAAACTAATTTAGTTTAAATGTATACATAGATTTACCACATTGAAACACTTTGATTGTGCAACTACCCATGGAATTTGTAAAACACTTTGATTGTGCAACTACCCATGGAATTTGTAAGATTCACCACCCTGAATAACCATAAAACACTTTAATTGTTCAACTACCCATGAAACCTCCCATTTCAATACAGCGAGATTTTAAATAAATTAAACCAGAAAAACTCACCTGAAAATCTTCCAAAAAATTTCAAGAAAATTACACACCCCACCTTGACATTACATATACAAATTTAAACTGGTAATGGCGCGGGTGAACAAATTCCTCACGTGAAAGTAAAGAAGCAAAAATACGGGAAAGCAGGGTGGGAGTCAGATGAGTTAATAAACTTAACCACAGTTTACGCTTGCCAGTACACTTCTACTGGAATTTCTAGGATTCTCACACCCTCACCGCATTTATTACATTTCTCGGCTCTTGTAAGCCCAACTCCACCCTCACAGTGCGAAGCCATCTCCCATCTGTGGAGCAGAAGCATAGTGCTCTGTAATCGCCTCAAGAAAATCCTCACGCTCCAATTACAGGTAACATCGAAGCAAATCAACGTTTTTCAGTTTTATATTTTTTCTCTTTAGTTACCAGTTCGGATTCCAGAGCCCTGAACACAGAGTAGCATTTGCTTTTGTCTGTTTTCCATTCCGAGCATTTGGGGTTTTCAGATTTCGCCATACTTGGAGCTTCAAGCTGTCCAATTAGTGTAGTTTGTCAATACTCAGTGCAGGAGCTTTGGAACTCTCTGAATTCGCGCGCTGTTGCAAAACCAGGAGCTGCATTGCTAGGGCTGTAAAATTGGTAACTTTACTTTTTGTTTTCGCTTGTTGGGGTTTTAACGGATTCTCTAATGTTTTCTTGGACTATGCTGCAATTTTGCAAAATCTTGTTAATTGGCTCGTTCTTGGACAACTTGTTGGATCCCGACCTTGCGTCTATTACGTGGTTTGCAGATCTGAATATGAGTTGGCAAACATCTTCAGATTTCGTGTTTTGAGCGTTGGAGGAGCGGGTTTCTGGGAGCTTCAAGGTCCGGAAGATCCCAGGTGAGGATTTATTTTCACTATATCGAACGAAATGTTAACTATGGTCAGAGTGAGCATTATTGCTACACACGAATTATTATTTCGTGTGGGTGGCCCAATGTATCACAGATGGGACAAATATATGAACATGTGTCACATGTAGGGCTACGCATTATATTAATTAGTCATAATGAGTAATGTCCAACGAAAGCTCTGTGAGGATATAAAACTACGAGAACGAAGCGTGGAGATTGAGAGAGGAGGGTTTGTGATTTTTATAGCGGTACCAAGGTTGGACAATACCATCCTTAATTCTCCCCAATCTTTGCAACATGGAATTTTATCACAACATAAATGCCTCTTCCAGTCTTTCCAATCTCCACCTTTGATTGTTTGTTACTTTATTTCTCTTCGCAATTGTGTATGTGTGCATTAATTCCCCATATGGATGGTATCACGGCTTTGATTTTTAATCATGATATATCGCACCATTAATGTTTCCCAATTTTATTGCTGGTAGAGTCGCAACAGACTAGAGAGTGACGATCAAATTTATAACAAACTTCAGGTATTCATGTTTATGCTCGGTGTTTGAAGGTGGATGCCATTTCAGGTCATTTCTGGTTACCTCAATCGCCGCTTGGACGTGTTGATCTGTTCGTGAAATGGGGCTTTGCAAAAGCTGATCTAAAGAGGTTGTTTTGAGGGTTGCGTTTGGCCTGGGAATTTGTACCGGGGTTCACGTTCAAGTTCAGGGTAAAGAATGAGTAACAAGGATCTTCTGACGATTCATCCGACTGAACTTAAATTTCCGTGTAAGTGTTAAAACATTCAGTTTTGATTGATTTTTGTGAAAGCATTTAGCCCTCATATTAGATCAAAATGATTAAGTTAGCTATTTTGCAGATAGATTACATTGTAGCTCTTTGTGACAGAGTTACATAGAGTTCCAAGGTTCTGTCTGGGATTTCATGTAGTTATAGATAATTGTATATCTGTCTGTTATTTATAAATTTTCTTCAACAGAATTTTCCAAGAAATGAATTCATTATGATCTAGTTGCTAGTGGGTGAAAAATGCTAGCGAATGGTAATAAGCGTAAGTCTGACATATGCCCTTTCAAACTCAACATAGTCCCCAGTGCCATTTTACTTGTACATGTTTTTGGAAAGTTGTTTCAGCGCAAATGACATATGCCCTTCTGCCATGGACCATGGTTGAGTGTTTCCAGCAATTTTGCCGCATAGGGTTGGCTTGAGCTTTTGCTAGTTCTTTTTCTAAAGAAACTTTACGACTTTCAGTAGTATAATTTTGAAACTTCTATTAAATACTGGATTTTGGATGTGTGGAGCAGTCGAACTGAAGAAGCAGAGTTCATGTTCTCTTCAGTTGGTAAATAACTCAGATCATTATGTGGCCTTCAAGGTATTCTAATACCATCATGTCTTGTTTTCATGCATCTCTCATATATGATTCTATTTTGTCATACAATACAAATGGCTCATATGAATGACTTATCAATTTGCAAAGCCGAATGTTATTTATCAGTTTGCATTATAAAGCCGAAGGTTTGGGCATTGATGAACACTTTTATTTGAAATTGAATTAAATCTTTGATCTTTTAAATTCTGGTAGGTGAAAACTACATCCCCAAAGAAGTATTGTGTACGACCCAACACTGGAGTTGTCCTGCCTAAGTCTACCTGTGATGTTATAGGTACCAGCTTTCTTGCTCAATCCTGATCATGTTGGTTTCATGTTTCTCAGCTGTATTGGCAGCAAACTATTGCAGTTATAGTATTTGCAATACGTCGTATTTGCAATACGTCGTATTTGCTGCTGTTTATGCACATTCTTTATTGTCTTTTGTAGTCACCATGCAATCACAGCGAGAAGCCCCTCCTGATCTGCAGTGCAAAGACAAATTTCTTGTGCAGAGCGTTGTAGCACCTTATGGGGTAGATCAGAAGGATATCACTCAGGAAATGGTAAGATAATTTTATCTCAGAGGCTCTTAGTGCCTCAATTCATGTAATTTACTTTTTTCACATGTGAACAATGAGTGCTTTATGCAGTTCAATAAGGAGGATGGGAAGGTTGTTGAGGAGTGCAAGCTCAGGGTGGTTTATGCTCCTCCACCCCAACCTCCTTCTCCAGTTCCTGAAGGATCAGAAGAGGGCCTATCTCCAAGGGCATCTGACAGTGGAAAACAGAATACTGGCTTGTTTGAAGCGGTGAGTGTTATGTTTATACAATCTTGTTTCTAGTTAGTCACGCTTCTATCAGTATGTACAGATGTGGGTGTTTGCTTAGTTGTCTAAACATTGTGGTTTCTCCTTATAAGAAATAACATGCTGTTCAATATGGTCAAGATTGACTTTATCGTAAAGGTGGCCTTCTTATGTAACATACGCTCATTTTTTTACATTCACATATCAACAGGCGCCCAAAGAACTTGGTGAATTGAAGGCAAAACTTACTGAGGTCAGCAAAACCCTGCTTTTTATTATCAGTAGTGCAATTAATATATGGTGAATGTTTGGTTATTTTGTTATAATTGGTACAATGATGAAAAGACATCGTGGCAAAAAAGGTCAGAGATTTGGTGCATGATTGGAATGTGATTTTTTTTCACAAATTGGATAGCTTTGCTTATTCATACAATGTCAAGAGTATTGCTTGGACCAAACATTATTAACTCGGACCAAACATTATTAACTCTTTCAAATTTATACTGGTTCAATTGAAAGCAATGAATGAAGTAGGATGAAATTTGGAAATGTTTATGTATATACTTTACTCCATGTTTTGTTGTTGTGGTTGTAAATTAAAAGCTTTATTGCATCAGAATGTCTTCAAAACCGGTGTACAATGCCGTTTCTTCTTATCATGTAGGGGGATTCTCACAACCTCCAGTGATATCAGTGTTGAAGGAAATGTAACTAGGTTCGGTCTTCATAAATGTACTTTTTATATTTGTATTTATTCAAGAAAAGAAATATTATTATAATATATGTCAATGAGTTTCTTGCTCATTGAAATAGGTCTAGCACTATTTAAAGTGCTATACGTAAGTCAAGTAGTCAAAAGAAAAGGTTGAAGACCTCAAGGGCATGTTACACCTTGTATAAATATGTATTAAAGTCAAGAGAATACCTCCAAGCAAAGTCAAGTCTCCTCCTATATTCAGGCAAGAAGCTCCTTCAAGCATGCAATACCACCAAGGAAACCATCTGAAATCTACTCTTCTAGTCGGCCTGCAAACAATTAACTAGTTGGCCTACATGTCGGCCTAGAGGAGGGACAATCCTCTATATATAGAGGCTTCCCACTCCCTCATAAAGAAGACAACGCAAGCTCTGAAATCAGTGAAGAGACAAGCTGAGAAGGAAGGTAAGGGAAGTCTAATGGGTCTCCAAAAGTGCAACGAAGGAAGGAGGAAACTTAACAAAGGTTAGGGACTGTTTCTAGGGCTAGAAACAGTCACACGTGCGAGGATAAGGAGGACAAACTGCGGATATAGCAGCAACAAGTTTTCAGTGCAAGATTCCTTGGTGTTTGGGCTAGTCACTAGGCCTACAAGGCCTCCCAAGTCAAGCGACAAAGTCCCTTTCTCTAGCGAAGGAAAAGGACCCTAATTCTCTAGGGTACCTCTCACGTGCGAGAATTAGGGCTGCACTGCTGTTATAACAACCCTCCTTTGACAGTCATAAAAGTTCATTGGTTGGCTAAGAGAGAGAAGGGATCATCATAAAGGAAGTATCTCATCTAAGGCATGTCTTCTAGAGCAAGTATAATAAGACTTGCCAACAATTGAAAGAAGAATGAAGCGCTGGAAGAAGGAAGATGAAGTGCCGGAAAATGAAGTACCGAAAGAAGTGTTGGGGAACAAAGTGTCGGGAAACAAGGTGCAAAAACAGGGAAGCATTTGACTTGTGCTTGGAGGATATTCTTGTCAAGGGTCTAGGGTTTGGCATTGATCAATAAGAAGCTTCAATAAGAGAAACTTACTAAAGGGTTTTCCTCTCAAGAGAAGAGAGGTTTTGGCCTTGGCAGAGAGCCAACATCTTGTGATCTTGTTTTTATGTTTTGGTAGTAGTTTGATGAAGTACAAACATATGCATTAATAATAATAAGAAGAAGATTAAGCTAACAAGAAAAGCAAAAAGACTCCACAAATTGTTATTAAGTAACGAAGAATCACACTACACCACTTTGCCCTAAATTCTTCAACATGGTATCGAAGCTAAGGTGACACATCAAGGAAAGGGCAACTCAAGAACACTCATCAAGGAGAAGCATCTACAAAGTTGAAGTATCAAGCCTAGAAGTCTCAATCACTTGAAGGACGAGAAGGGTCTACAATACATCATTCATCAAGGAGGTTTACAAAGCTAGAAGAAGAACCTTACATAAAGGCACCTATAAAGAAGAGTAGATTGAAGCAGGACCTACATCAAGCTACAAGTCTTCAAGCAAATCTCATCATCTAGCAAGTCCACTTGGAGAAAGCAACTTGAAGAACATCAAGATCCAGGGAAGGCAAGCCATCAAGTCTCCAAAGAGGAAGCAAATCCACGACATCTCAAAAATTTATCAAGTACATGTCCTCTTTTGAATATACATCAATGTCTTTTTGCAAGGAAAGCAATAAATTGGTAGGTACCAATAACTTTCTTGCATGGAAGAAGAGGATTGATCTACTTCTCAAGGAGAATGAACTCCTAGAACATGTCAAAGGGAATATCACTATCCTTGCTAAGGAACAAACTCAAGCCTTAGCCAAGTACAATAAGGATGAGACAAGAGCTCAAAAGATTCTGATAGAATCAATCAAAGACTCTCTCATTCCCTATGTCTCCAAATTCGAGACATCGAAAGAAATTTATGATAAGCTAGTAGAGCTATTCTCGGTATCCACAATCGGAGAAGTGATATCTTTGAGGAATGAATTGTACAAGATGAAGATAACAAAGGAAGGAATAGCTTCCTACTTCATGAAACTCTCTAAAATGAGAGATCAACTTCAAGAGCTTGGGGAAGTCATTTCTGACAGAGAGATGACAATTGTAGTACTCAATGCTCTACTTGAGGAGTGGGGAAACTTCACATCAAGCATATATGCCAAGAAGGAAGCAACCACTCAGTGAAATGTGGTCTCTATGCATAACAGAGGAAACCAAACTTAAGGCAAAGGAAGATATGGGATCAAAGGAGCAAGCATTTGCTACCATGGCCAAGAGAAAGGGTAAATTTGGCAAATTTGGTCCATGAAGAACAAACAACAAAGACATATCCAAAATCCAATGTTTTCGATGCCAAGAATATGGACACTACAAAAGGAATTGTTCCAAGCTTAAGAAGGACAACAACAACAAAAGAAAGTGGGAAGAAGCTCACATAACTCAAGAGGTGAAAGAAGAAGGAAAGAAGCAAAAGAAGGAAGATCCTCCGGATCTCTACTATGACTAGGTCAAACTCTTTACTTCTAGACTTCTTTCAAAGTTTTGAGTAGGATAGGAGCATGTAGGAATAGATTAAAATTGCATGGCTAGAAACATCCTCTAGAATCTAGAAGCATGATGTACATAGAGTTCTAGATACTCATGAAGATATAACATTTATGATAAGAACAAAAATGCATGAGTAGAAATATCTTTTAGAATATAGGAGCATGGCAAATATAGCTCAAGATATTCATGTAGAAGAAGCACACCTAGCATAGGACCTCATCTACAATTAAAGAAAATTGATCATAAAAAGGAATCTTAGAAGGCCTCCATCATCAAAAGAAAAGAAACATTTGCAAGGCAAGGATCTTTAAGATCCTATGATGGAATCTTCGAAAGAAGGTTCATGGACCAAAGCAGATGTCTCATTGGGAATCCTAGTCATGGGATTCAAGAAAAGGATGATATGCAGGCAAGCTAAGATGAAGCAAGAAGGGCCACACCAAGGAAAACCAACTGAAGCTAAGATGATCAAAGGAGAATCAAGATGAGGTATGTATGCCTCAAAGTTTAGTCATGTTATCATTTGTATATTATTGAGTCATGGGAATAGTTCTATAACATGATCAAGTATGAAAGAATCTCTTTCACCAAGGACATGCTCGAAGGCATGTACTACAATGCATTGAAGGTCAATAAAAGAATATGCTCACATAAGGAGTATAAGATTGCTGACTACGAAGTAAGAAGAAAAGCTGACTAGTCCAGGAAGCAAGCAATGAAGAAATACACTCACAAGAAGCATAAGATGGTTGACCTATCTATCTAAGAAGAAGCAAATGAAGAAAGAGATCAAGAATGTGGAAGAACAGCATGATCACTGAGAATCACTATTTGACAAGATACTTTGAAGATATCTCTCGAAAGAAGGCAGGACCACTTTGACAAAGGAAGATGTAGATAACTGATTCTACTCTATGAAGATGTTATGATGAAGAAACCATCCAACAAAAAGCAATGTTGAAGCAATATCAGGGTGAAGTCATGATGGGCTACTAGGTTGAAGCATGTAAACACGCAAGTACAACGAAGCATCCATGAGAAGAGTATTCTGAAGCATGGACAAGATGACAAAGGAGTAGCCTAAATGACAAGAAAAACTGATGAATGACAAGAAATCCACTTTCCACGAAGGAAGCAAGACATGACAACCCAGGAAGGAAAGTGATCGATGGATGGTGCCCTACCTAGAAGAAGTTCGAACAAAGACTTCATGACATCAAAGAAAGGAAGAAGATCAAGCAGCTGAAGGACACCCGAAGAAGAAGTTGCTGATGAATGAAAGAGTCCCTAGTTAAGAGGGAGCTCTGATAGGTCCCTGATCAAGAGGGAGTTTTGGATCACCCTTGATTACAAAGGAGTGACAATTGTGTTTTCCATTTCATGGGTCATGCACTAGACCAGGACTAACAACCGTAAGTCTAGATGAAGGCCATGAATGGAAATGTAGACACAAGATAGACACAACATTCTTGTCTTCACTTGGGAAGAAAGAATGGGAGGATTAGGTAATCATTTGGCATTCGATACTCTTTGAGGATGTGTAGGGCATCCAAGACAAGAGTAGGCAAGAGGACCGATATTCTTTGAGGGTTGGGAACCCAAGATAAGAATAGTCCTATAAGGTCATACTCAGAGAACACCCGGGTGGGTATGTACCTTGAGAGACAATGATGAAGGTGTCTATAAATCATTGGTCTCGTGAGCGTTGTAGCTCATGGTCTCGTAGAGAGATGGAGCTGTTAGTCAAGGCCTTGCACTATGACAATGCTGATGAATATGATGCTATAACAGATGGATTGCAAATCTGGTTTCTCTTATGTGAATTCTTCAAGATTGATAATAGCCAAACACCTTGGAATATTGTATGAATACCTCCCTAGTTAAGAGGGAGTGTTGAAGGAAATGTAACTAGGTTCGGTCTTCATAAATGTACTTTTGATATTTGTATTTATTCAAGAAAAGAAATATTATTTTTATAATATATGTCAATGAGTTTCTTGCTCATTGAAATAGGTCTAACACTATTTAAAGTGCTATAGGTAAGTCAAATAGTCAAAATAAAAGGTTGAAGACCTTAAGGGCATGTTACACCTTGTATAAATATGTATTAAGGTCAAGAGAATACCTCCAAGCAAAGTCAAGTCTCCTCCTATATTCAGGCACCATTAAGAAGCTCCTTCAAGCATGCAATACCACTAAGGAAACCATTCGAAATCTACTCTTCTAGTCGGCGTGCAAACAATTAACTAGTCAGCCTACATGTTGGCCTAGAGGAGGGACAGTCCTCTATATATAGAGGTTGTCCACTCCCTCATAAAGAAGACAACACAAGCTCTGAAATCAGCGAAGAGACAAGCCGAGAAGGAAGGTAAGGGAAGTCTAAAGGGTCTCCAAAAGTGTAGCGAAGGAAGGAGGAAACTCAACGAAGGTTAAGGACTGTTTCTAGGGCTAGAAACAGTCACACGTGCGAGGATAAGGAGGACAAACTGCGGATATAGCAGCAACAAGTTTTCAGTGCAAGATTCATTGGTGTTTGGGCTAGTCACTAGGCCTACAAGGCCTCCCAAGTCAAGCGAAGAAGTCCCTCTCTCTAGCGAAGGAAAATGACCCTAATTCTCTAGGGTACCTCTCACACATGCAAGAATTAGGGTTGCACTGTTGTTATAACAACCCTCCCTTGACAGTCTTGAAAGTTCATTGGTTGCCTAAGAGAGAGAAGGGATCATCACAAGCGGAGTATCTCATCTAATGCATGTCTTCTAGAGCAAGCATAATAAGACTTACTAACAATTGAAAGAAGAACGAAGTGCCAGAAGCAGGAAGATGAAGTGCTGGAAAATGAAGTACCAGAAGAAGTGCCAGGAAGCAAGGTGCAGAAAGAGGGAAGGGCTTGACTTGTGCTTGGAGGATATTCTTGTCAGGGGTCTATGGTTTGGCATTGGTCAATAAGAAGCTTCAATAAGAGAAACTTACTAAAGGGTTTCCCTCTCAAGAGAAGAGAGGTTTTGGCCCTGGTAGAGAGCCAACATCTTGTGTTCTTCTTTTTATGTTTTGGTAGCAATTTGATGAAGTATACACATATGCATTAATAATAATAAGAAGAAGATTAAGCTAACAAGAAAAGTAAAAAGACTCCACAAATTGTTATCAAGTAACGAAGAATCACACTACACCACTTTGCCCTAGATTCTTCAACAATCAGGTGAATCACCCAACTATCTTCTTCAAAAAAACCAAAAAACATAACCAGACATTCTGGTTACATAGTACAAAACATAGGAAGGGACCAGATATGCCAGTAGACTTGTAGACCACTAAGAGTCAGAGGGAGAAATAAGAGCTGGGTCCTTTGCACTCGAACTAGGAAGAGCAGGAGAATGAGAGTCACATTGAAAATTCCCTTCTACATGTGCCAGCCTTGCATCAAGCCTATCAATGAAAAATACTATTTCCTCAACATTCTTTTAATAAATTAATATCTTCCAGTGAAGCAAGCACATTGTATCTCTTCACTTGTTTATCCTTCAACACCATGCTAAGTAGGGTCTTCATCTGCCAGTGTAGTGCAAATGAGTTGAGGCAATGCTTTTTTCGTCCCCTAACACATTGTATCTCTTCACTTGTTTATCCTTCAGCACCATGCTCAGTAGGGTCTTCATCTGCCAGTGTAGTGCAATTTAGTTGAGGTAGTGCTTTCTTCGTCCCCTACTATGACTAGGGTCAGGAACCCAACAAGAAACCTCTTTCATTGTTTTAGAGTCAAAATAAGATTACCTCTCAGCACCCACCATGGTGTCCAAATTTCTGATTTCTTCCCAAGTCTCAAGAGGGACAACATTGAAATAAGTCTCGGCCAAGTCTTGGGCAAATATCTGGGTCTTTTGTTGGCCCTATGAGATATTGCTGTTGCCACCCCTCCTACTATGCATGCGTTGCGTGCGAGGCATGACTCGCGGGAGAGGCTTAGTTCTCAATTTTCTACACGAAATAAGTCTCGGCCAAGTCTTGGGCAAATATCTGGGTCTTTTGTTGGCCCTATGAGATATTGCTGTTGCCACCCCTCCTACTATGCATGCGTTGCGTGCGAGGCATGACTCGCGGGAGGGGCTTAGTTCTCAATTTTCTACACGAGTGCCCACAACCAGCGATTAGATGAGTGTGCCAACTTGGAACATGAACACTTACATTACACTGATTGACAATAAAACCAATATTGACTCTAGACACTAGTTGTGTGGGTTTATTTTATTTATAATACAAGACTTTCTTTGTTTTCTACAAATACAACATGTATAGTATAATATTTCCCTAAAACAAATTTTCCAATAGAAAGTTTTGTTGTTGTTGTAAGTACTCTATTTAAAGCTTAAAACTCAATAAAAGCATGAGAATTGTTAGCTAATTTATATGTTAAACCCTGTTACATTAAATTATCAATCCAGGATTTATAAACTTCAAAATGCTGGACATCATCATGAAGCATTCTTCTATTCTCTTCTTTGGTTTTGGCCTGCATAGGTCTGAGGTAGGTTTGTGGAGAATTGGTTCGCACGAAGTTGAAATTGCAGGGTTCGTAGTTCACATTTCTATTTTAGGGTTTTGAGCCTCAGCCATAGGCTTCCCATGGTGAAATCTCGGCTACAACTACACCCAAGCTGACTCCTCCGTGTGGCTGAAGCCTCTCAGCCGCACACACAACCCGTCTTCCCTGTAGTTGGAAAGTAGGGTTTGTTTTTTACTGTTGCCGTAGTTGACCGAAGTTGGATACAATCTGGTGAAGTAATATCTGATCAATACTTTTGCGGGGATCATCTTTTGGATCTTGTTTGGTTGATTTGCTAGGATCATCTTCTGGGTATTGCTAGGTTGATTTGTTGGGTTAGTTTTGTAAATGGATAACTAGATCATTGTAATCTCTTTTTGCTGAACACTTTATGACAATCTAAGTAGAAGAAGAATTTGAAAGGGTTTTCTCCTTTGTGGGGTTTTGCCTTGGTCTCTGACCAATTCTGGTGTCTCTATGTGTGCATGCTTTTCTTCTATTGTTCCTTTATGTTCCACTACTTTGATGATGATATTGTTCTTTGTATATAATTGCATATTTTACTAAATAATGCGATAAAACTGAATAATGTTATGATGTTGTAAGGTGAATTTAATATGTAAATAAAGAAATGCAATTTATCTAAAACGAAGAACAATATAGCCCTAAGAAAAATTAACATGGTATCAAAGGTGGGCTGAAGAAAAGTCATTGAAGATCACCCCAATGATGATGGTTTCATGGATATTATGAGGTTAAGGTTTGGAAGAAACCCTAAATTATGACAAATATTTGAGAGATGCAATCTAGAAACTCTAGCATGATTAATGTGAAGATGTTTCGACACTTGTGACAGGTTTGATGTAGCATTAGATGGGATAGTCTCAATTAGGCTTGGGTGCTGATGAAGTTGGTTGAAATATAAAGAAGGCAACAATGTTATATGAACAATGGACAGTAATGACTCTTAAAAGTTGGAGATGATCACCTCTCATTGAAGATAAGTACTTTTTCGGTTTATGTCACTTCTTTATGTCTTTACCTTTGTTTAGATTTATTGATTTGATCATTGATTGTATTCCTACATGTATATTTGAGTATTTGGATACTTCTAACCTCTTGATGAGATGTAATAAGTGGATCATGTGAAAATTCAGAAAACCTTGAATCCTACTGTAGTAACTAATTAAGTTTCTTCTCTTTGTTAAATGAATTGAACAAATTATTTACTGCATCCTACGGTAAATATCGAAACTAATACACTGCAACCTTCACAAATAAAATACCTCGGAAGAAAAATAATGTGGAAGATAGATGCACACACACACACAAATACACAATTATTTTTGGACTAAGTACCCGGAAAAACGCAAAGGAAAACCGATGCAGTAGCTGAAGGGTTTTACTATTATGTAGTAGTAAATTTGAGTACAAAACTATGGATGCTCAAATCTAGCAATCCATACAGAGAAATGATTGACAATAAATCTAGTGAGAAAAATCTCACTCCCATTGGCGATCTGACACTGACCTTGGCTCAAGATGAGCTGCTCTCTGCTGCCTCTGCGTAGTCCCTGCGTCAGCCTACGTAGTACTGCATCCCACAACTCGGAACTGCGTCTCTCTTGCTATCTGATCAGCTGCTATCTGGAAGATGGACTCTCCTGGCCTCTGGGCTCCCACTCCGGCTTCTAGCATTGAATCACTGCTTCTCCCCAGCAAAATACATATTCCCCTCTGAAGCATTGCGCTGCCTCTACGTGGCTCTGCGCTACCTCTCTGTGGCACTCACTGCCTCTCTGCAATGCACTCATTGGAATAGGAAAATCTTCCTTCGGCCTTACTATCCCTGCCCCTCTCTCACTGCTTCAAGCTCACTAGCTCTCTCTCTGGCAACTCAGCGCTGCTACTTTGGAATTCGATCTGCCAGTAAATTCGAACTGCTGGTGGCTCAAGTGTGTTCTCCAACCCCCATCGAATTTCTTCTTATAATCTCTCGTTGAGACATCAACGACCAAGATTAAAACATAATTGATGGCTAAGATTAACTAGAACTCGATCCATGTCTTCTTCTAGAAGAGTCTTACCATGACTTAATTAATACCCTTTAATTAGTCATATTTCCTAAGTGTAGACTTAGGAAACATTAAAAACGATTAATTATTTTAATTAAGTTGTCTCTAGGTGGAATTTCCAGAAACGATTTATGGGTTTTGGAGAATACATGTATTTGAGCCTCTCCACCAAATTTTGTGGCTAGAACACATCCGATGCTACAAAAACTAACACTCTCTCCTAGTGATGAATGTGTTCTAGCGTTGCAACCCACTGAAGCAACACCCTGTTTGTGCATCCCTTCCTGTCACGCTGCTGCTGCTCACCAACTACTGCGCAACTCTAATATTTGTTACATTTGTGATGTTGTTGACCTTGTTGAATTGCCGTTAACACTGCGTCTGCATTGCAACTCCCTCTCCATTTGTTGTTGTTGCAACTGCAACATCTGCAACTAAAAAGCATCCAAAATATTGAATCAACTGTGATCAGTATGATGCATCTGTCAGCAGAGTTCTGATCGCTGCTAGACTCTGCGCTGTCACTTAAGCCTCTGCGCTGCTGTTGACTCTACTATGTGCCAACTTCATTGCTATCAACTCTACACTACGCTGTCCAATATCTGACCGCTACTAGCCAGTGCATTTGTCACTTTGGCATCTGACTGCACCATCTGCCATTGATCCATCCTGCTACTGCATGTTATGGGTTCCTGTAGCAAGGTATTGATTCATGAGGTGGACCTCCTTAAGAATCCTGCCCACCCTGTAGCTCTCTGGGGCTACACAACCAAATCACCACACCTCACTCTTGGAGATATATCGGTGATCATGGCAAACTCTTCCTCCAATCTGGAGGACAACCTGTCAATCTTTGCAGATGCAGCCTACTGATCTTGCTTCTCCTCCTTGTCCTTTTTTTTGAGAGGACATTGGGTGCTGTAGTGGCCAAGCTCACCACATCTGAAGCATTTGACCTTTGAAATGTCCTTCCTCCTGCGCTGCTCTTGCTGCCCCTTTGATGCGAGGGCCACATTTTCCTCTTCCTTTAATTGCTTCGTCCCACTGCTGTTGTTGGTGCCATTGATGGTGCTCTTCACCAAATCTCGCCTCATCTCTTGCTGTTGCAAATCAACCCACATTCGATCCCACTCTGGTAACTTGTCTCTGCCCATAATACTCTGGATGAAGACCTGCCATCCTTTAAAAAAGTTGTTGAGAGCTAACCGCACCAATTCTGTAGGTTAGGGTGCTGACCCCACTGCAGACAGCTGGTCTCGGACATCCTGAAGCCTAGTGAGGAAGGATTCTATGCGCTCTCCTTTCTGCATCCTTGTACATCCCAGCTTCTCCTCAAGATACATCTTTTGTTGCTCGGAAGATCCTTCGTATAGCGTAGTAAGAGCCTCCCATATTTGCCGGGGAGTATCTTTGCCAGCTATGTGAGACATCACGTGATCTTGAACCCCATCGAGAATCAACCTCTTTGGTTTTTCCATCTCCTTCTTGTAGGTCTTCAGCGGATCTGCATCTGTAGGTACAACTACCACATTATCAATGTAGGTTTTGAGTTCATATTCATCTAGAAGACAGTAAATTCTTGCCTTCCAGATCACATAGTTGGAGGCTCCCTCCAACCAATCATGATCTCTCAGCGCTGTTGATGCCATCTCCTCAAAAAGTTGAATTCCTCCTCTTCTCCTCTGCGTAGTTGTTGACTGGCTCTATGCACTCCCTGCTGGAGTGGGCAAATCTGCTCACAACTATTGCTGCTCTGTTGGGAAAAATCAAACTTCTGGACTAGAAGTTCCCTGAGAAAAGAATTCCCTCAGTGTGTGCTCTTCCTTCCTCCTGACGCTATTTTGCACTAACAAATTACTGCAAAATAACTGTCTTAGCTGAAGATTTGCTTTGCAAGGAAAATATTGTTGCTCCCTCTGCCTCTTGTACTCTTTGATCTGGAAAATTTAATTTCTTTGTCGACTGTCTCACAGAAATATATCTTTCCTCAAAAACTCAACCCTCCTGGCCAAAGGAATTGCGCTTCCTTTGAGGGTTTCGAACTGCTGCCTACGCAGAGCTTCAAAATTCCTCTTCCCTTTTGCTACTGAGCTCTCCGGCTTACGATCTGTGCTCTGATACCATGTGAAAATTCGGAAAACCCCGAATCCTATTGCAACAACTGATTAAGTTTCTTCTATTTGTTAAATGAATTGAACAAATTATTTACTGCATCCTACGGTAAATATTGAAACTAATACACTGCAACCTTCACAAATAAAATACCGCGGAAGAAAAATAATGCTGGAAGAATAGATGCACACACACAAATACACAATTATTTTTGGACTAAGTCCCCGGAAAAACCCAACTTGGGAAAACCAGTGCAACAACTGAGGGTTTTATTATTATGCAGTAGTAAATCTGAGTACAAAACTATGGATGCTCAAATCTAGCAATCCATACAGAGAAATGATTGACAATAAGTCTAGTGAGAAAAATCTCACTCCCACTAGTGATTCGACACTGACCTTGGTTCAAGATGAGCTGCTTTTTGCTACCTCTGTGCAGTCCCTGCATCAGCCTAAGTAGTACTGTGTCCCACAACTCGGAACTGTGTCTCTCTTGCTATTTGATCAACTGCTATCTGGAAGATTGACTCTCTTGGCCTCTGGGCTCCCACTCCGGCTTCTGGCATTGAATCACTGCTTCTCCCCAACAAAATACTGATTCCCCTCTGAAGCATTGTGCTGCCTCTGTGTGGCTTTGCGTTGCCTCTCTGTGGCACCCACCGCCTCTTTGCAATGCACTCACTGGAACAGGAAAATCTTCCTCTGGCCTTACTATCCTTGCCCCTCTCACTGCTTCGAGCTCACTAACTCTCTCTCTGGCAACTCAGTGCTGCTACTTTGGCATTCGATCTGCTAGTAAATTCGAACTGCTGGTGGCTCAATTGTGTTCTCCAACCCCCAGCGGGTTTCTTCTTATAATCTCTTGTTGAGACACCAACGACCAAGATTAAAACATAATCGTTGGCTAAGATTAACTAGAACTTGATCCATGTCTTCTTCTAGAAGAGTCTTACTGTGACTTAATTAATACCCTTTAACTAATTATATTTCCTGAGTTTAGACTTGGGAAAAATTAAAAAACAATTAATTATTTTAATTAAGTCGTCTCTAGGTGGAATTTCCAGAAACGATTTATGGGTTTTGGAGAATACATGTATTCTAGCCTCTGCACCAAATTTCGTGGCTAGAACACATCCGATGTTACAAAAACTAACAGATCCTTCTTGAGGATCATTTGAGGTGTAGGAAAAGATAGCTAGTGCAGGAAGAGAAGAGCTACAGTTGCCCATGACAAGTAAGTGCCAAGGTATTTGAATGTTATAAGATATGTGAAGTTTCAACTGCAATATTGGATGGCAAGATAAGCCCTAAGGTATGATGGGAATATCACCTTCATGAATGACTCATATATGAATATGAAAGTAAGTTTGATTTATGGTACGTGATATATATTGGTGCTCTTAATATTTGCAAGCATCTTTCAATTTAGACATGATGGATTTCTTGATTTATGATATATGATGACTTGATATTATTGTTAATGCTTGTGATAAGCATGATAACCTTGATGATAAAAGTGTAACAATAAGATGGATACTCAAGATCTTCTTATTGACCTTGTTTAGTTTTCGATAGGCTTAGAAGGTATGAATGGGTGCCTTGACTTTTTTTTTTTGTGTAATTCAGTTGATATATTAGATCACAAAAAATACATATGGTTACAAAAATGGGTTTGCTAGTGCCAGAGAGAATAGAGAAAGGCAGGCCAGTCAAAACAAAAGACTGCTTACAAAGGCCTTATGGAGCAGTAAACATGCTACTCTTAAATTGAACTACCATAACAGAACCTTGGTTAAACATGAAACGAACCTGATAACGCCAACAACACAGGGCTGCCAGACAAATCTATAGCCAAAACTTAATAGAGAAGGCCTCTGAGAGGCTCACCGTATAGTATGAACATTAGACAACAGATATGAAAAACTGAACAGACAACAGAAATGACGATTAAACAGCAGAGGGCAGACTGTAACTCGCTGTGGACAATCGCTTCTTTGAAGACCTATTGGTAACTTTTTGCGACCTCCTGAGCAGCAGCTACGCTAGGACCAACTCCATCATCTTCCTTGGACGCACTGTGTGACTTGTGGCATTTGAAGGTGGTGGTTGTGAAGTTGTCCTTAGGGATATCAATAGCAACATTAAGCCCTTGGCGAATAGAAAGTTTGAAGAGCCGAATGAAAGCTCCTAGGCTTTGAGCTAGCATTCGCAGTTCCTCCGTGAGGGAGTTCAAGGTGATATCCATTTTATCCAGCCTCGTAGAATTCTTGGCCGAGGCAATAGAATTCGCTTGGTAGGCCTCCTTCAGAGCTGCCCCTTGCAAGCTCAGGGCTTTAGCTAGCATTGTCTTCATTCGCCAGGCCTCACTCTGTGTTCTGAGGAACTGGGTGGCCCTGGCAGCTGGGGTGCCTGGGTCCGAGAGCCAGTGAATCTTCTCACTGATGGTGTTGATGTCCATCCCTTCTTGTGCTTTGTTTACCTCGGCTTGGATTTCTTCAATATACTGTTTTCCTTTCGTGGAGACAGAGTCCTCATAAATCTCCCGGGCTCTTTTCAACTCCCTGGATGCTCTAACGCTTCGGCTGTTGCTATCTGCCATAACGTTATTGCAGGTACCGACAATTGATAGTCGGGCTTCTAAACTCTACAGAGTATGAACAGGGTTGAGCTCTAAGAAAAAACTGAGGCAGGTGAAATCAATCCCTGTGGTTTGAATATTAATAGTTGCGGGCACAATGTGAGGGTCCGCGATCCTTACCGAAGCCTCCGTTTTTTCCTTGTACCTTACAGTCTGCGTCCCCAGTAGGTGACTGACTGCCTTCTCATTATTACAGTCGATTACACTCGGATTACCGCGTTGGTTACTGATGAGCCGAGGCCACATTTACTCTGAATCATGATATGTGAACTGACCTCTATCTCTGAGGTTGATCTTCCACCTTTCTCGAAGTGAACCATAGGACTCCCACTCGCGGTGCCATTTCCAGGCATGATGGATTAGGGAGTGATCATTTATAGCTGGCCACATAAATCATTGATGAGCGGTCCCATGTATGCCATCCCTCTCTCCTGACACACCTGTGAGGTCGTGCCTGGAGATTTGTAAGCATTTGTTCCGAAGATTTTCACACGCAATGTTCTGCCAACAGGTGTCCATGCTATCATTTGGATGGTCGACCGCGTGGTTTGCAAGGCTATCCGCCAAAGCATTCAAATTTCGCCTGATTGCCTGCAGAACCACCCCATCTAGAATGGAGAGATGTTTAGCTATGAGCTCGGTTACCATGGCTAGTCGCCAGTTCTTTGTTACCTTCTCGGCCCGCGAACCAGTTTGTAATTTCCTCGCTGCATTGATAGCTAGGAGCGAGTCTCCTTCCACTATTGTTGCCCTTTTCCCCAAGCGGATTAGGATTAGTAGACCTTGCTCCAGAGCCGCAAATTCGGCTTCGTTGTTGGTGGCTTCCCCCAGAGAATTACTGAAGATGTGGAGAATTTTGCCTTTGTTGTTGCGTATTACCCCTCCAAGGCCGGCAGGGCCTGAGAGTGGAGAGGAACTAGGTTGAGGTCCTTGCGCCGGAGAAATGGGATCAGATGCAGCAATTATCCTGAAAATCTTCAGAATTCGTCTATCATTTGTAGATGGCCTGATCTCCTGTTCTGCTTTACATCTGGTAAGGGTTGTCTCATGCATATTTTGCATGATATTAGTTTTAATTGCATCTAGCTGCCTGGCCTCATTTTGAAAAATTCTTCTGTTTCTTTCTTTCCATGTAGACCAGACTATAAAATCAGGACTTAGTTTCCATAGGATGTTTACAGAGTCGCAAGTGGAATAATTGGTTTTCCAGTTGGCTATGCTATCTTGTATAGATTCTCTGATTCCGTATGTTTGATTAAAGATTTCCTCCACCCAAACCCAAAGTTTATTGGTCCATTCACAGATATTGAGGAGATGATTCATCGATTCCTCTTCTTTTTCAAAGAGGGGGCATCGAGATGGACCGATAAAACCTTTTTTGCGCAGGTTTTCCCAAGTGAGGATCCTACGATTCATTAAGAGCCATAAGAAGGTTTTTATCTTCGGCCAGATAGTTGTGTCCCATACATTGGTGTGCTAATTCACTTTCTCTTCCTAATCCCTATTCTCTAAATAAAGTTTGGCTTCCTTTAGGTTGAAAGAGCCACCATCCAGTTTGCCCCATCTCAATTGATCCTCATCTTGAGAGTGACAGGTCTTCCTTTTACCTAGACCAGAGTGCAGGGATAAGAGAAGTTCATCCATCCCGTCTGCTTGTGGGGTAGTGTTTGTATCCCAATGTCTCTAGTGCTGGTCCATATTATTATTTTTCCAGTACTGGTTCATCGTTATTTTGCCTTGTGCCTGGTACGTGTGCTGCAAGAGAAGAAAGTTAGAAAGTTAGGACTTTCAATCTTGGGAAGTTGCTGCCAAGCATCTTCTCAAAACACAGCTGTGTTACCATTACGTACTTCCCAAAAACAGTGCTGCTGGATGATGTTTTGATTGGCCTTAGCCATGTTCCAAATGGGGGATCCTGCTGGAGGGTCGGTCATTCGAATGAGATCCCGAGGGCTTCAATTATCAACATACCTGGCTTTCCATAGCCTGGCCCAAGGTGTTTGTTGTTCTTTAACCCACCTCCACCAGGATTTTGTCCCACAGGCCTTGTTTACTGTGTCTGGGTCTTGAAGTCCCAAACCACCCAGGGTTTTGGGTTTGCAGAGTTTTTCCCAAGCCACTAGTGCCCATTTCTGTTTATCTGAATTTCCAGTCCATAGGAAAGTTCTTTGAATGTTTCTAATCTTCTGGAGAACTCCTTTGGGGGCCGGGAAGATGGAGAGCATATACTGAGGGATGACTTGTAGGACAACCTTGGTTAGGACAAGCCAACCAACAAAGTTAAGAGCCCTATTAGTCCAGTGTTTGCATCGATCTTCGAGGTTAGAAAGCAGTTTTTCCCAGTGGATCTTTTGCCATGGTTTATCAGTCAGAGGGATTCCTAGATATTTAGAGGGAAGGTTTTGCCTTTTGAACCCAAGGATAGCAGTGACATTCTTCTGGGTCGCTAAGTGAGTGTTGAAAAAGAAAATGGAGGATTTGTCCAGATTGAGGTCCATTCTTGTAGCTTTACTGAAGAGATTAAGAATAACTTTGAATCCTTGTGCTTCGCGAATCGTTGGGGTTCCATGGAGCATGGTGTCGTCCACAAACTGTTGATGAGTAGTGGCTGGGTAGGGTGGCAGGGGCTGGAGGCCCTGTATAAGGTTTTTCTCCTTTGAAGTTTTAATGATGCGACTTAGGCCTTCCATCAAAAGGACAAAAAGAAAAGGGGAAATGGGATCCCCTTGACGAATACCTCTTGAGGAGGCAAAGGGGAAGGTGGGAGCTCCATTGACTAGGATAGAAAATCTGGGGGATTTGATTAGGGCTAAAATCCAGTTGATCCAACGTTGAGCAAATCCGAAGGCTTCCAGAATGGCTTCCAAATACCTCCAACTGACCTTATCATAGGCTTTTGAGAGGTCCAACTAGATGATCATACCTGCCTTTTTCCGGGATTGAAGAGTGTGAACCATTTCCTGAGCTAGCAGGACATTGTCCATGATTTGTCTACCCTCCACGTAGCCAGATTGCTCCTCTAAGATTATCCCAGGAAGAATTGGCTTTAGTCTATTGGCCATTACTTTGGAGATAATCTTATAAAGAACATTGCATAGAGCAATTGGCCGAAATTTTGAAGGTGTACTTGCGGCCTCCTCTTTGGGAATAAGGGCGATGAAAGTAGAGTTAAGGGATTTGAGGATGGATGAAGATTTTTTGGAGTCTTTCACCACCTCCCAAACTTCCATACGCACAATTTCCCAGCAAGCTTTATAAAAATCAACGGTGAAACCATTAGGCCCTGGTGCTTTTCCACTAGGCATCTCTTTCACTGCGTCTTCCATCTCCCCCATTGTAACAGGGTGGTCTAGAGATTTATTTTGGTCATTGGTTATTAACCTTGGAATGGAGGCCATGACTTCCCTTATAGCCTCTTCCCTATCTGTATCTGGTTCCTTTGCAATGTGGCTAAAGTGATTAGTGAGGAGGGAGGAGCTATCCTGATGTGATTAGTGAGGAGGGAGGAGCTATCCTGATGAGATTGGAGGGGGTGCTATGTTCATCCTTCATCCGGGCTATTTTGTTGGCACACCTGTAATCTATAGCCAACCTATGGAAAAACTTGGTGCTTTTTCCCCTTCTTTGAGCCATTGAATGCGAGACTTTTGTTGCCAAAGTATTTCCTCCTGTTGGCATCTTTCATTCCACTTCTGCATGAGGATTTGCTCTGTGTTGATGGCATCCTGGGTGATGTTCCCTTTGAGCCAGTCTGTGTGGATTTGTTTCCACTGTTCCTCCAGGGCCTGTTTTTCTTTGAAGATGTTTCCGAAGACCTCTTGGTTCCAGGATCTGAGTCGTGCTTTGAGGTGCTTTAATTTGGCTTGGAACCTGTACATTTTGGTGCCTCTGGTGTCCATTGGCTCGTGCCACCAGTGTTTGATTTTGGAAGTGAATTCCGGGTGACTTAACCAAAATTTCTCAAACCTAAAAGGTCAGTTTTTTGGAGTGTCGAGGATGGCTGCGTCCATGGTGATGGGCCAAGGATCAGAGCCTCGACAGGGAATGATGTCTGATTCTACAGTTACCCCTCAAGGAGGGTGGCTTTTGTTATGAGAAAGCGGTCCAGTCTAGAGGCAATCTGCCTGTCTCCTCCTCTTTTGTTATTCCAGGTATATAATCCATTTTTGGGGTAGGATCGGTCCCATAAGATTATGATGTCCATAAGATTTGCTTTTCTGATGAAGCCGTTGAATGCCTCTGCATCTCGATTTAGCATTCTTATTCCTCCTTTCTTCTCTGTTAGCGAGGTTATCATGTTAAAATCTCCTCCATAAATGGCTTTAGCCGTGGGATACCTGTGTTGCAAATTGGAGAGGCGATCTAGCATTATCAGTTTGTCATCTAGTCTTTGGGCGCTGTAAATATTAGCACACAGGTAAGTATTGGAATCCCCTATGATTTGCATTTCCAGGGAAATGAATGATCTGGAAGCCTCTGCATTTATAAGATGGAGGACGTGGGGATTCCAAAGCATGGCCAAGTCTCCCTCCATTCCATTCCCTTCCACTTCCATGTATTCCAAGCTTTTTCCTAAATTTCTGCTTATCCCTTTCATTTTCTCTCTAGAGCATTTGGTTTCTTGCAAAAAAATCATGTCAGGATTTTCATTTTTGACTTTCTTTCTTAGAAGTCTTTGTTTCCTTTGGCTGTTTAGCCCTCTAGCATTCCATGAAAGAATCTTCATAATTAACATGGTTTTTAAGAGGGAATCGTGAAAACCTCAAGAGCTTTCATTTTACCTAAGTTGAGGAGCATCTGATCTAGCTCTTGAAGTGCCTCATTGTTTGTTCGTCGGCCTCTCTTCTTCCTATGTTTGGCATTGGTGTTTGATTGATGTAATCCTAGGGCTTTGACTCCCAGACCCTTTGTTGCGCCAAAGCCTCTTTTTTGCACATTTTGTTCTGCACCTTGCCTTGCTAGGAATAGGGAATTCACTCTGTCTACTTCCTCCTCTGGGATATGTTCCATTCCTTTTTGTTTCCATTGCTCTACCATGGTGATGAGATCCATACCCTCTCTTTCTAAAATATCACTGAGTTCCATATCCTCTGTTCCTATTTCACTGACTAACATTTCCGCATCTCCTTCTAAGTCCTTAGTCAACTCCTGAAACTGTAGGGTTTTGATTGTCTGGTTTGGATTAGGATTTTGTGCTTTCTGTGCTTGATCTTCCTGGATTTCCTGCGCTTGGTCTGGTCCCTAGGGGGCTTCTGCTGCTTCAGTGTTGGACCCAAGAACTTCAAAGGCATTGACTGTGTTTTTGATGGAGGTGCTGGTTTTGGGTTGGTATTTCCTATTGGCCCGATGTCTTCCATTAGGATGGGTAAAACCTTCCTGCTGCTTGCCTGTGTTTTCTTTGGCTTTCTCGATTGGCTTGTTCATTGGGCATCCCCAATCAGGGGACCATGTTCGTGGCACTTCCAGCACTGAAATGGTATTTGTTCATAATCTATGGCTTGAAAGAAGACTTCATCTCTAAATTCTAACCATAGACCTTCATGAAGGGCACCTGAGACATCCATTTCAACACATATTCTAGCACAAGATGTGTACCTTTTTTGCAGGGTAGCTTCCGAGGCTTTGATGAAGGTTCCCAGTTTGTTGCCTATCTGTTCCAGGTTTCCAGCGCTGCAGGCCTCCAGTAATCGATGGGGAGAGAGAATAGGCGTATCCAAACAGGTACATGCTTGAAGGTTTCCTGTTCTGGTGCAAAGTTGGGTTTCCATGGTCTCATATATAGACCTGTTGAGGCATAAAAATACGACCCACCATCAAAAATGCGATCCTTGTCTTCCAGGTTCGCGAAGACTACAGTAAAGAAATCTTTGGCGCCCAGGTGTAGTCCGACATCCCCTTTTGGCTTCCACTGTTGTTTGATCCACAAGCAGAGGGCTTTTTCCGTAGGCCAGAAGCCCATGAACTTATAGATCACCGCATGTATTGACATATGGTCTCTGTAAGCTTGCATTTCAGGGTCGGTGATAACAACCCGCAAACTCTCTATTGTTTTGGGCTTGTAGTGCCCCAGGTTCTCCTGCTTTTTGGTTTTAGTGGCCGATCCCTCTAGATCTGTGTCGTATTGGGGCAGGGCTTCAGTATGAATGGATGCCTTGACTTAAAGAAGTGATGTAGTGATTATGATCCTTGAAGTACAATGATACACTTTTAAGCTACCCTATTTATATGACACTAACCCTTGATGAAAGTTTGATATCATGATGATGAAGTAGCTGATGCTAAATTCTAATATGTTATGTCTAAGAATTTGATATAGTTTGATGATCTAACAATTTTGCTGATGTATGACAATATTATGGTAGATAGGTTGATGTTTTGCATGATGATTACTACAGTGGCTTCCCATTCAGAGGGAGAAACTCTCCATGATATCTCCATTATTATTTGTAGAAAATGAATAGAAGACACTTGATTGTCGGAGGAAGGATTCAAGACATGAATAAACATTTGATGTTGTGAAAAAGGTTGTGGCAGGTTTTGATTTTAGTAGAGAAGGGTTCTCCTATTCTAAGTCCCAACCACACTGAAGAAGGATTAAGGTGCGGTTATAAAGCTCTTAACTGCATAGAAGAAGACCTATGGGTGCAGTTGTGCTTGTAGGACACAAAATCCAAAACCTTATGCATGAAATCAAGAGTGCACTAGGTGTATGACAATCCGATAGATATGGAGTAGACAATAGAAACTCCTATAAGTAGGGAAGTTTGAATGTGTGACTTACTATAGAGAATGTTAATGTGTTGACTAAACTGGAATTTGCATTTAGTATGTTGTTTTGATTCGATCATTGAAGTTAGTATATTTCAGTATTTGATAAAGTTGCAAGGGTTTGACAAGATTTGGCTTACTGGTTTAATATAGATGAACAGTATTGGAGTTTTGACATGATGCTTGATAGTTCATAAACATGCTTTGGCTTATGGATTTATTGAATTCACAGTGATAACAAATTAGGGTTTTGATTTGATAACTGATAATTTGCCTTGATAACAGTGCTATGTGGGCATAGTGACTTTCAGTGACTAATATTGGTATTCAATATTGTTTCTGTATTGACATCATTGGCATTGGCACATTGGTTGAAGTACAATTGTGATTCAATATGCACTAATCCCATAATGATTGGATGAAACTTATATGACTTATTCTTGATATACAACGACAAAAATAACTGAATTTAGGCTTCTGTGTTCCATATCTTATGTGTTGAATTCTTTTCGGAGAAATCACATTAGAGATAATTCATCGACGCGTTTCGAACCATCTAGTGTGGTTCATCGTCAGGACAAGACTGAGAATCAGATCATGGCACCAAATTAAATAAAGAAACCAATGTAGAGATCCTTAATATTTTTAACCACTATATTCAACAACTAGTTTTGAAAAATTGATTTTTAGGATGTTAAAATTGACTCAAGTCAAATTTTGGAAAGTTCAAATATTTAGATGAAGGCTAAGTTAAATTTTTTGATTAAAATATAAATAAATAGGAATAAAACTGAATTAATAAAATAATATTTTATTATATATAATCAAATAATTGTTGATTTTTGTAGCATTGGATGTGCTCTAGCCTTGAAATTTTGCAAAGAGGCTAAGACACATGCATTCTCCAAGACCTGGAAATCGTTTGGGAAAATTCCACCTAGAGATGGTCTAATTAAAATAATAAATCATTTTTAATGTATTCCTAAGTCTAAACTTAGGAAATGTGATTAATTAAAGGGCATTAATTAAATCTGGTGTGAATCTTCTAAAAAAAATGAGGATCAACTCCCAGTTAATCTTAGCCCTTGATTGTGTTTTAATCTTGGCCATTGGTGCTCCAACGAAACATTATAAGAAGGAGCTTGATGGAAACTTGGAGAACACACCGAGATAGTGACACCTAAAGATCGAATTCTCAATATTAGCAATGCTAAGTTGCTGGAGAGAGATCAAGTGATCTTCTTGCAGTGAGGGGTAGGGATAGTAGATCGGAGGGGATTTTTCCAGTTCCAGTGAGTGCAAGGCAAAGAAGGCATTGAGAGGTCCAAAGAGGTAGCGCAGTTCTTCAAAGGGAGTCCGTAATTTTGCCAATGAAGGAGGTGACACAATCCCTTGAGCTGTGACGTAGTGACTGTGTAAGCCCACGCAAAGATTGCGCAGTAATAATGTAGGACAACTCATCCAAAACCTGTATCAGTGTCAGATCTCCAGTGACAGTGTGAGATATCTTCTCACTACCTCTTTGCCAGTTTATTCTCTGTATCAGATAGCCAGTTTGGGCATCCAATGATTTGTACTTAGAATACTACTGCTTAATAATTAAAACCCTCGGTTGCTCCACCGGTTTTCCCACATTGGGTTTTTCCAGGGACATTTGTTTCCAAAAATAACGTGTACTTATGTGTGTGTTTATTTCTGTTTTGTGCAGTAATTTGTTTTTGTAGTATTTTTTGTTGTGAACGCTGCAGTGGATTTCATTTCGATGTTTACTGTGTAACACTGTAAATAACTTGATTCAAAAGTTAACAAAATGGAGAAATTTAATCAGTTGCTGCAATAGGGATTAGGGTTTTTGAATTTTCACAATATCTATATTGAATTATATTAAAATTAAATTTATTAATAAGTTATGGTTAGATATTAAGTCAAATATTTATATTCAAGAATTAAATTATTTGAAATAAAATGTTATATGCAATAATATAAAATAAATTATTTAGATTTAAATATGAAAATAATAAATTCAAGTCAAACTTAAAAATGAAAATAAACCAATAATAATAAAATTCTTTGAATAATAAAAAAGAAAGCCTAAAAATTAAAAATAAAATCAAATAGATTTTTAGTCTAGGTATTAAAGAAATAAAAATAAAGTTATTGACCAATATATATTATTTAATTTAATTTAATTAATTTATTAATTAATTATTATATTCATTCAAAAAATTATTAGTAAATTTAATGACCCAAATAATAATAATAATAATAAAATAAAAATAAAAATAAATAAAATTTAGGAAGAAAGGGTAGGGACCCAATGATCACTAATCTTCCATCCATCATCCCTGTTTAGATTGCAAGGCTTCCTATCAATCTCAATGGCCTCCCTAAACTTTCGATGAAAGAAATGATCAACCCTTGCAATGACTCGAGCCTCTTCAATGCAGATGTGATGTTTCGTCTTTTTCGCATGCTCTACCAAAGCTGAGGAGCGGGTCCTCCCATGTTTTATGTCAGCTGCGTGCTCATGGATCCTTTGATTTATTGAACGACTAGTTTCACCAATGTAGGGGGTCCTGCAAGAACATGGAATTTCGTAAACACCTTTCATGTTCTTAGGATCAACCAGGTCTTTTACAAACCTTAGGGAGCTTCGAATGGTGTTAAGGGGCCTAAAGGTAGAGGGAACCTTATGCTTTCTCAAGATTCTAGCAATCTTATTAGTCGTCCCTTGGATAAAAGGAAGATGGACACTTGAAATTCGATCTTTGGGTTCTTTCTTAATTGAAGGACCTTTGCTAGCCCCGAGGAAAGCTTTGAGCCCTTGGCACCTACTGTATCCATTATTATTGAACACATTAAGAAGATGGGCTTTTTCATCAGAAATGTGGTTTTCATCAGAAACTCTTAATGCACGAGTAGCTAAGGTGTTGAGAACACCTAGCTTTTGAGCAGGGAAATGATGGGACCTCGCATGAAGATATTGCTCAGTATGAGTTTTCTTCCGAAAGACCTGGTGGGAAAAAGAACCATCATCTCTCCTTGAAATAAGGACATCAAGGAAAGGTAGACAACCATCAACCTCACATTCCATGGTAAAATTTATGGAGTTAGACTGATTGTTTAGTTGTTGGAAAAATAGATCCAACTTCTCCCGACCATGAGGCCAAATTACACTGGATGGTTTGAAACGCGTCGATGAATTATCTCTAAAATGACAAAAATAATTCATATTATGATTATGTGGATGGTCTGATGGAATTTGATATACTTAATAACAATTTGTTGACATGACAATAGACGAAGTCATAACTTGGTATTTGGATGTGAGTTCTACCTGACACTTGGTTCAAAGAGTTTGTTCTAGTGATATTGGTAGAAACCTTTATGGTTTTGAAATTAGTTTTGGTTTGGCATCTAATGCTTGATAAGACGACTTAGTTGATTTGATTACACAATGCTGATTTGCGTGAGGTTGAATATATTGGTTTGATCAGTATAATGTTTGTAGATAACTTTGTATGGTTTAAAGCAAGCTTCCCGAACTTGGTATGTTCGCATTGACAGTTACTTGGTGAAGCCAGGAAGATGTGCCAGTCCAAACCTCTACTTCAAAAGTGAACCAAGGTATGGCTTTGATTCTGGGTTTATATGTTGACGATCTATTCTTGATAGGAAATGAGCCTCTGATGATCAAAGTAAGAGGCAGTGAGCCTTTGAAGTTCGAAATGAAGAATCTTGGCATGATGAATTACTTTCTGAAGTTTGGAAAAGAAAATCTATATTGTGAAGTTATTGAAGAATTTTTGGAAAGTGGAAATGCAAATCCTTGGACACTCCGATTGAATTTCAAGAAGTTATGAAGAGATATTGTTGAACTTGTCTTGGCAACCGATAGTTGATTGAAGCATTAATGTTCCGTGTGAGCACCCATTCGTATATGTTTTTGCATAGAATTTGAGTTGATTCATGATTGAGCCACCACTTCATACACAATAGGTTGTTTCCAAGCTCACTTTGAGATATTTGCATGGGATGATAGATTTTTGGTTTGAGATATTCTTTCTATGATATATGACTGCATGGATGTACTAATGCTGTTTGGCATTGGTATTGATGAAATGAGCACATCTAGGTGCTGCTTTAGTATGAGATCTGCCATGATATTTTAGATGAGAAGTCTGTAGCTGAGTTCGATGTTGCGAGCATGGCTAGCTGTGAGGTAGGTTGAAGAAACTCTTTGGAAAGCTATTTTGAATAGGTTTTGGATGTGTCAGTGATACATTGTGATAAGAAAGAGTGGGATCTGATTGGATGAGAATCCTATATATAGCAAGGACTGAGATATCTTCATATATTGAGACAGTGCTGTTGTACGAGACAAGCTTAGGCTTGTGGTTGATACCTCTGTGAGAGGGAGGATGAATAAGGTATCCTTTTGTGACATGTATTTATTCTAATATAATATTTGATTCGATGTTCTGCATGAATAGGTTAACAAAGAATTGCAACTTTGAGTAATGTGACACATTATGATTGAACTTTTCAGTAAGCAAGTATATGATATGAGCACGTTGATTTGTTTCTGATCTATATAGAGCATAGATGATCGAGAACACTAAGCCAACTCTCCCCCCTGTTTGAGCTCCCTGGGTGAGGAATTGAGATGGAGGGGTCCTAGGGTTGAGGGATCTCTGGACAATGGGGTATCACCCTTATCTGTCACCCATAAGGTTGTAGATGTAGCTCCCCTATCTTGGTCTAGCAGAGTATACCCTAGTTGGCATCATAATCACAAGCTGGGCTTGTTGGGATTATTGCTCCATGTTTGGCCAATAGGTTGAGAGAGAGCTTGGGGGTGTATGATCCTTTCCTTTGGTAAGTTGGGTATCTCACCCAATTTGATTAGGATCCAAGTGTTCTACCACATGACTCTTCAAGGTTATTGTTGGGAAGATCAACAAGCAATAGGATGGTTGTGATCCTTACCTCGTATAGCAAGTGGTATCTCGGCCATTGATTGCACAATGGGGTGGTTATGATCCTTGCTTGGTAAATTGTATCTTGCCTATTGCTTGATGAGATGACTTCGGGTGAGAGTGTCCAATAGGACCTCTCCCACTGTCATAAACATGAGGTGAGAGTGTCCCATAGGACCTTCCTCATTGTCATTGGATTTCGGGTTGAGATATGCTCCCAGATGTGGTTCCAGGTTGAGCAGGGATCCTTGATGATAAGCTCTTTGATATTTCCCGGGTAGTAGCATTGGGCTTCTTGCTAGCAGTGATTCTGGGTGGTAGCAGTGTTTCCCTGATGGATAGAGGGTGGTAGCTTGCGCTCCCCTCCGATGTCAAATCCTTCTTCTTTTAGATTCGAGAGTGTTCAACATATGAGCTAAGTCAAGTAAGAGATAAGCAGGGATAAGCAAAGATGAGCCGAGATGAGCAATGATGACATTTGATGATGGAATACTTGTGATGATTGCATGATGCAATTGGAATTTCTCCCTATCTGAGAGGGAGTGTTAATTTGGCAGCTTAGTGACAAATTTCAATTGTGGAACTAGATTCCTCTTTTTGAGAGGACCAATTTTGACTTTTGAAGCACTTGATTTGGACAAGGGAAAGTGTATTTTTGGATTGGAGCCCACATGTGCACAAAAGGACAGGTTAGCCCAAAGGAAATTGGTCACCCATTGATGGCTATAAATACAGGTGAAGTGACCCTCATTTGGACACCATCATGAAGCATTCTTCTATTCTCTTCTTTGGTTTTGGCTCACACAGGTTTGAGGTAGGTCTGCGGAGAATTGGTTCGCACGAAGTTGAAATTGCAGGGTTTGAAGTTCGCATTTCTATTTTAGGGTTTTGAGCCTCAACTGCAGGCTTGCCAAGGTGAAATCTCGACTACAACTGCACATAGGTTGGCTCATCTGTGCGGCTGGAGCCTCTCAGCCGCATGGACAACATGTCTTCCCTGTGGTTGGAAAATAAGGTTTGTTTTTTACAGTTGCCATAGTTGATCACAGTTGACCACAAATGACCAAAGTTGGATACAGTCTGGTGAAGTAATATCTGATCAGTACTTTTGCCGGGATCATCTTTTGGCTCTTGTTTGGTTGATTTGCTAGGATCAT
Source organism: Pinus tabuliformis (assembly GCA_031772625.1). NCBI lineage: Eukaryota > Viridiplantae > Streptophyta > Pinopsida > Pinales > Pinaceae > Pinus > Pinus tabuliformis. Next base: position 459,603,667 of record CM062820.1, read on the forward strand.
CTTTTGGATATTGCTAGGTTGATTTGTTGGGTTAGTTTTGTAAAGGGATAACTGGATCATTGTAATCTCCCTTTGCTGAACACTTTATGACAATCTAAGAAGAAGAAGAATTTGAAAGGGTTTTCCCCCTTGTGGGGTTTTGCCTTGGTCTTTGACCAATCCTGGTGTCTCTATGTGTGAATGCTTTTCTTCTATTGTTCCTTTATGTTCTGCTGCATTAATGATGATATTGTTCTTTCTATATAGCATATGTTGCTAAATAATGTGATAAAATTGAATAATGTTATGATGCTATGGGGTGAATTTAATATGTAAATGAACAAATGCAATTATCTAAAGCAAAGAACAATATAGCCCTAAGAAAATTGAACATATTAGCCCAGTAACAATTTCACTTTAGATTCCAATAGCAATCACATTAAACTTCAACAATAGTTCATTATTGACAATAACTGTAGATAGAACATCATCAACAATGCACAAGAAGATAAGCTAAGACAATGAACACGAATATTTAGGCTAATGCCAGGGCAAAACCCCACAAGGGGGAAAACACCACAAGAGGGAAAACCCAACCAATCCTTCTTATTGGTAAATATCAAATGTCGAGCAAAGAGAGAAAATCCAATTTTTACAATGATGACAAAGTCAAAGTCAAAGCTTTGACTATCCAAAGAAAGATGACCAACCATAAACAATGCCCAAAACAAGGAGCCTAATTTGATCCAAATCTGTCTTTGTCAAATCGACAATTCTAAAGTCTGTCAATAGCAGTCAACTTGCCCTAACTAGTCCAATCAACAGTGGTCAAACAACCTCCAAAAAATTCGGTCAATGCAACAAGGAACTCGACCTCTTCAGTGAGTCAATGTTAGTCCAAAGCAAAGATAAAAACTCGGTCAACCAAAGTTAATGCCTTGCGGTCAAAGTCTGCGGTCTGCTTGTGCTCAATGTTGGTCAACTTTCCTATAATTCCTCAGCTTGTGTGCCAATGAATGCGGCCTACACAAACAAAACTTTTCGAAGTCAAAACACAGTCAAATCACCTTAGAAAGCCCTCGATCAATGCTAGTCAAAGTCTGCTTAAGAAAAGTCAATGCAGGAAAAAAACAGAACAACCAAGGAACCCTTCGCACGTGTGGAAGATAGAGTTGCCTCAGAAGGTGTACGAACCAATCAGAAGATGAGAGAGAATGTGTTGTGAATGAATGTGCCAAAATGAGGAGGGCTTGACTTATATTTATAGAGGTAGGCGTGGGGTGAAAAGTCATGTCCCTTCATTATTGGGCCGACTTGAAGAGGGGCAGCTTGGGGCCAACATGATTTTGAGGCATTCGTAGGTGTGTAAAAATTCTAATTTTGAAGGTGAGGGGAGATGCCATCAAGGGAAATCCAAATGTGAAAAGAAGCATCAAGGGAGGGGCTTCTAGGACAGGGAATTGGCCCTAGTTGGACTCTTTAACACTCTCTGATCTAGGGAATAATTCCAACTGATCACATCCATCCACAACTATGCCATCATGTACCATCTCTGCAACTTGTCTTGTCTTTGTTGAAGATTGATATTATAGATCAATAAGAAAGGATTGAAAGAGGGTGGGTCACAAGACCCTACCAGCCTCACCTAAATGATTGAGGCAAGTCTGAACCCCTACCAGGCTTGATTGCTAGAGATCAAGCTTTTGAACATCATGTATCCTAGTCATAGGGAATACAGTAGAACCTAATGCATACATCGGTAGTACTAATTAACCCTAACCTATTTCCCAACTCATTAGCCAAATGAGAGGTAATTCCTGAGAGTCCCAGAGTTCATGGGTATGATGTATGTTGGGGCATCCACAGGGGAAGGTGAACCACTCACCCTTTTTTCATAGAGTGTAATCCATAGGGGAAGGTAGATCATTCACCCTATGTTCAAATAGTGCCCCCCATAGGGGAAGGTGAACTACTCACCTTTTGCTCAATCATGCTGGGGTATATACTCCACAGGGGAAGGTGAACCACTCATTCTGTGCTCATATAGCTCCAAGAAGTACCCTAGGCCCCCCAGGAGCTCCTAGAGCTCAATGTCCAACTCAAGCGGGACCCTCATGAGAGGGTCTTTCCACGACTCCAAGTCTCTCTTTGAAGATTAAGAACTTGGGCTTTCTAAAAGGATTTGCGAGGATGATTGAGGCAAGTCTGAACCCCTACCAGGCTCACCTAAATGATTGAGGCAAGTCTGAACCCCTACCAGGCTTGATCGCTAGAGATCAAGCTTTTGAACATCATGTATCCTAGTCATAGGGAATACAGTAGAACCTAATGCATCCATCGGTAGTACTAATTAACCCTAACCTATTTGCCAACTCATTGGCCAAATGAGAGGTAATTCCTGAGAGTCCCAGAGTTCATGGATATGATGTATGTTGGGGCATCCACAGGGGAAGGTGAACCACTCACCCTTTTTTCATAGAGTGTAATCCATAGGGGGAAGGTAGATCACTCACCCTATGTTCAAATAGTGTCCCCCATAGGGGAAGGTGAACTACTCACCTTTTGCTCAATCATGCTGGGGTATATACTCCACAGGGGAAGGTGAACCACTCATTCTGTGCTCATATAGCTCCAAGAAGTACCCTAGGCCCCCTAGGAGCTCCTAGAGCTCAATGTCCAACTCAAGCGGGACCCTCATGAGAGGGTCTTTCCACAACTCCAAGTCTCTCTTTGAAGATTAAGAACTTGGCCTTTCTAAAAGGATTTGCGAGGATGTCAACAACTTGTTCATCTATCCTGATGTGATGGAGCCTTATTGCTCCCTGCTGTACCATATCTCGAATAAAGTGGTACTTGATATCAATATGTTTGGATTGGTTGTGGAACAATGGATTCTCTGAGAGACGAATCCCACTTTGATTGTCATAGTAAATAATGGTGATATTCAACCCGTGCTCAAATCGCTCACTGAAGAGCTTCGTCAACAAAATGGCTTCACAACAGGCCATACTAGCTACAATATATTTAGCCTCTGCGGTGCTTAGTACAACAAATTTTTGTTTTTGGCTCATCTATGAAATTACAGCAAATCCCAAAAAAAAAACAACATCCAGGTGTGCTTTTTCTTTCCACCACATTGCCTGCCTAATCAACATTAGAATATCCATGTAGCCTCAAATTCTCAACAGTGTATCTCAGTCCATAGTTGATAGTGCCATGAAGATATCTTAAAAGATTCTTTGCAACAAGCCAATGGACATGATAAGGCTCAACCATAAATTGACTCAAAGTATTTACAGTGAAGCATATGTCCAGTTGAGTGTTCACCAAGAACATTAGGGCCCCCACAAGTTGTCTATATTCAAAAGGATTTGCCAATTCTGGACCAACAACACTTCCACATAGCTTCTTGAAATTTAGTTCCATCGCAGTAGACACAAACTTGTATTCCACCATACCACATCTTTCTAAGAGCTTCACAATGTATTTCCCTTGAGAAAGAAAAATCTCGCCTAGCTTTTGCCAAACCTCCAAGCATAGGAAATAATGCATCAGTCATAGGTCCTTCATCTCGAATTCGGAAGTCAATTCCCTCTTGCATTGATAAATGAGAGGGTCTGCACCGGTCATAAATACATCATCGACATACAAGACCAAGATAAGTGGCATGTCCTTTTCAACCTTGAAGTATAAGTTTGGATCAACATAGCTCCTTGTAAATCCCAGTTTCCTAAGATAATATTAATTTTAAATAACAATGGTATGTTCTATGCTTGCAACAATTACTTCAATGTCCTTTTATTAGCCCAATGATAATTTCCACTTAAATTCCAATAGCAATCACATAAACCATTAATTCACATTGATAGTAACTGTAGATAGAACATAAGTAATAAACTGTAGAAGACAAGCCAAGACAAGAGAACACAAGAATTTGGCTCAGGCCAGGGAAAAACTCCAAGATGGGGAAAACCCTTGATCAATCCTTCTTATTACCAAATATCAAATGTCCAATAGAGAGAGAATATCCAATAAAGTACAATGATACAAAGTCAAAGTCAAAGTTGACTTGCCAAATAGATGATCCAATATCATTGCCCTTAGTCAAATAAATAGCCTAATCAAAATATGCAATTTTGCTCTTAGTCAACAACAGTGAAACAAGCCTAACCAGAAAGTCAACAATGGTCAACGCAACAGTAAAAATGTCCTTGAGCTCGATCAAGGTCAAAGCAATTCAACCTTACTTAGAGATAACCAACAAAAAAATGATCAATAAAGGAGCAACCCTGTAGTCAAACAATCAACAAAAAAGTCAACCCTGTAGTCAAACAATCAATATAGGCTTGCGGTCAACGCAGTTTAACTTCCCCATATTTCCTCAATTTTTGTGCCCACCATCTCGGCCCTCCAAGATCGAAATTTTGGTTGTCAAACAAAGTCAAATAGAGGAGAGAATCTTGGTCAAATAAAGTCAAATTGTCCTTTTGTGGAAAGTCAATCCAAATAGTCAAAGATGCCTCCAAAAATCTCGCATGTGTGAAGAGGAATAGGTTGCCCTGCAATCTGTATGAACCAATCAATGTAGGAGAGAGAAGAAATGATGTGTTGTGAATGTGCCAAATGAGGTTGGAGGTCTCTTCTATTTATATGTGATGGAGAGGGGTGCAATTTGTCTAATTAACCCCAAGTCGACCTTGACAAATTGCACTAGTGGGTTGACCTTCAAAATCATATTTCTCCTTTTCCAAATTCAATGATCCTTAGGTCGATTTTGGGCCTCTCGGAAAGAGGAATTCAGTCTAATAATCATCTTCTTCAAATGAGTTGCCCAAAGTGGAATTTGGCCCTAGTTGCACATTTTAACACTCCCTCGCAACTAGGGAGAATTCCACCTGCCAATATTCATCCATCATCATGCCATTCAGACCATCATGTATTATCTTTGCATCTCGTCTCGTCTTTGCTGAAGATTGATATAGATAATACGCAAGACATTGCCACTCTCCACTGACAAAAGTCAATCCACATAACTAGGGGTAGAACCCCAATGGGACTTGATCTTGAGTGATAAAGTTGTTGAACATAACGCATCCTAGACATAGGGAGTACGACAGTACATAACACGTCCATCTGTAGTGTTATGGTCCCTAACCACTTTTCCCAACTCATTGGCCAAATGAAATGTACCTCCCAAGAGTCCTATATTGCAAGGGTAGGATGTATGTTGGTGCATCCGCAGGAGAAGGTGAACCACTCATCTTTCTCATATGCCATAAGAGAAGGTGAACCACTCATACTATGCATATATCATCAGCCATAGGGGAAGGTGAACCACTCACATTATGCTCACATCTATCATCATGGGGTATCACAAGGGAAGGTGAACCACTCACCCTGTACACAACATACCTATAGGGGAAGGTGAACTGCTCATCCTATGGTTCCACATAGCTCCAAGAAGTACCCCAAACCCCCAGGAGCTCCTAGAGCTTAATGTCCAACTCAAGCGAGACCCGCATGGGAGGGTCCTTCCGCGCCTCCAAGTCTCTCTCGGAAGGCTAAGAACTTGACCTTCCCTAAGGGCTTCATGAGGATGTCTGCAACTTGTTCATATGTCTTGATGTGTTGGAGCCTTATTGCTCCTTGTTGTACCATATCCCGGATAAAGTGGTACCTTATATCAATATGCTTGGAGTGGTAGTGGAACATGAGATTCTCTGAAAGGCGAATCCTACTTTGATTGTCCCAGTAGATAACGGTGGTATCCAACACATGGTCAAATAGTTCACTGAAGAGCTTCTTCAACCAAATAACGCCAGAACAAGCCATACTAGTTGCAATATATTTGGCCTTGATGGTGCTTAGAGCAACCGACTTCTGCTTCTTGCTCATCCAAGAAATTGAAGCAGATCCCAAAGAGAAGAAACATCCTGACGTGCTATTTCTATCCACCATACTGCCAGCCCAGTCAGCGTTAGAATATCCATGTAGCCTCAAATTCTCGACAGTGTATCTCAATCCATAGTTGATAGTGCCACAAAGATATCTTAAGAGATTCTTTGTAGCAACCCAATGTACGTGATGAGGCTCAAACATAAATTGACTCAAAGTATTTACAACGAAGCATATGTCCTGTCAGAAGTTTCCCAAGAACATCATGGCCTCGATTTGCCAATTCAAGACCAGCAACACTTCCACATAGCTTCTTGTAGTTTAGTTCCATTGAAGTAGACACAAACTTGCATTCCACCATTCCACATCTTTCAAACAACTTCACAATGTATTTCCCTTGAGAAAGGAAAATCTCGCTTGGCTTTTGCCAGACCTCCAAGCCTAGGAAATATTGCATCAAACCTAGGTCCTGCTCACTTGGTCCTTCTCCTTCATCATTTACAATAGAGTTCTCATGAACTTCATCTTCTTCAAATACATGAACTTCTTCGTCATTAGAATTAATAGGAATATCCTTTGATTTCTTGTAAGCTTGATCCTCATCAAATATGACATCCTTGCTTACTTCAATGTATCTTCCCTCCTTTATGTAGATTCTATATGCTTTTGAGGAAAGACTATAACCAACGAATATTCCCTTGATGCTTGTCGAGTCCAACTTCTTTCGCTTGTCTTTCGGAACATGGACATATGCTGGACTTCCAAATATGCGGAAATGATCCACACTCGACTTCTTTCCTATGAATACTTCCTCGGGTGTAGTATTATCAAGACTCTTATGAGGACTTCTATTTTGAACGTACACGACAACCATTGCTGCGTCACCCCATAAGAACTTCGGTAGATCTTGAACAAGGAGCATAGTTCGAATGCCTTTTTCGATTGACCTATTCTTCCTTTCGGTCAATCCATTTTGTTCGGGATAGTCGGGAACAATGAGCTCCCTCTTATTCCCAACATCCTTACAATATGCAATAAGCTCTTTAGAGGTGTATTCCCCACCATTTTCAGACCTTAGAGTCTTTATCTTCTTTTCGGTTAGGGTTTCTACCTCAGCCTTAAACTCCTTGAACTTATCAAATATTTCATCTTTAGTTTTGAGTAGGTAGAGCCATGTCTTCCTTGAATGGTCGTTAATGAATGTTACATAGTAGAGATGACCTCCAAGTGTCTTATCAGACATGGGCCCGCATACATCGGAATGAATGAGATCTAATATTTCTTTAGATATAGATTCACTATGAAGAAATGGATTTCTAGTATGCTTCCCCAAAGAACATCCCTTGCACACACCTTCATGGTCTAACTTCATATTAGGAATACCATGAACCAATTGATTAAGAGTAGGGATGACCCTTTAAAGAAATTGGCCATACCTTCGATGTGATAGTTCAATGGGACCTTTTTCCATATGAACCAGAGCTTGAGGAGATGGAGTGATAGCCTGGTAAAGACTTCCTTCACGAACTCCAATAACCCTAGCTTTGTCAATACTAGAGTTCTTTCCCTAAACCAATACTTTTCCATCAATAAAAACAATTCTTTCCCCTTTATCTTCTAAACAAGAAATGGAAAGTAAATTCTTTTTCAAACTTGGAACATAGAGAATGTTGTTGAGATGCAGCTTAGATCCATTGTCCAACTTTAATGATGTAGATCCCACACCTATAACAACATAGCTTTTTTTGTCACCCAATTCCATTGCATGAGAGGATGACTCCTTTGACAGTGTTTGTTGTTGGCTACTTTCACTTGTGATGTGTCTCAATGCTCCACTATTAATGATCCATGCATTGTTATCAGTAAGAGATCCTGTAAGGGAAACCAAGAATCCATGACCCTTGACTTTGTTGAATAGGTAGTAGATGATCTTCTTGATCCATCTTCCAGCAGAGTTGAAACCCAAACTTATGTAGTTCACCATAGAGGGAGAATCCATGCCAACAAAGTGATCTTCGACTTCTCTTGACCTTAGCTTTGATACCATGTTGGAAAATCAAGGATATTATATTAGGGTTTGATTCTCCTTTCTTGATAATTACTTGTGAGTGTGTTGGCTTCTTTTACTTCTTTATTATCTTATCTTTCATCAAGCAATTATACATACATGAAGATCACAAAACAAGAGACACAAGATATAGACACATGTTAGGGAAAAATCCTCCTTGAGGGGAAAACCTAGTCAAGATAATTCTTCCTTCCAATAGTATTCTTTGAGACTCTTTACCCTAGACCAAGACTAGACTTTCCCTCGACACCTTGTTAGCGTCCAAGCTCTTCGACCCCTTCCAGCAACTTCGACTAGGCAGCAGCTCCCAGCAACATGCAGCGTACGACAACAACGAAATCTTAGGAGATTTCGATCTCCCAACCCAGACCCCAAAACAGAAAGAGAGAGGCACCAACAGTTCGATTTTCCTCTTCTTTAGAGACTGCCCCAAACTCACACTTCTTTTGTCCTCCTGACAACAAACTTTTCACTTCACCAACTCTTCTTGAGATATCGAACTTGCTTGAGAGTGAGTGCTCCAAATGACTTCACCCTCCTTCAATATATAAGCTTCTTGTGGGTCGAATGGGGGTCCTTAGGCTAACTTGATCTTCCTTAGGCCGACATGATGTGGAGGACACATAATTCATATTTGACTTGATACAAAACCTTTTTACATGATCTGAAAGCCCAAGAAGGGTCTCTTTGAATGTACAATGACTCTATAAAGTCAATATTAATCCTAAGAGTCCACAATGGGGACTTTGAATAATATAATGATGACCCAAGCATGAAACCCATGCTTTAATAAGTCACTGTCACAATAATAAAAATTCTTTTCTTTATTCTTTTAACAAGTACATCACATAATGACTCAAGTACATTATTGAAGACCGAATGTAGTTACTTTTTCCAACATATCGCCTCCTTGGACATTCAATTCAAGCCTTGCTACACAACACCGCTAATCTTTGTGAGCTATGGCATTGAAGGTACGCTCATATTCACTATAAAACATTCTCTAGAATGAAAGATTTTGTTAATGGTGTACCATAAATCAGGTTTGATCACGATGGAGTTTGCAATGATGGAGTTTGCAAGGGATGTGCTCTTGCGAAAATTGTTAAAGGAAGATGTACTAGCAGTGATAGTAGATCCAAAGGAATCTTAAATCTTGTGCACTCTGATGTTTGTGGGCCTATATCTGACAAGACGTTGGGTGACAATTTATATTATCTCTCTTTTGTTGATGATTATTCTTGTAAAGCATGGTATCTCTTAAAGACAAAGGATCAAGTATTTGAAAAGTTTCGTGAATTCGAGGCACAGGTTGAAAATTCTACAGTAAGAAGTATAAAGACTCTAATGTTTGATAATGGTGGAGAATATGTATCCAAGGAATTGTTTTTTTTTAAAATCCCTGTAGGGATGCTGGAATTAAGAGGGCGCTGATAGCTTCCAATTATCCTCAACAAAATGGAATTGTCGAAAGAAAGAATAGGACTATTATAGGAGCTTCCGAGACCATGCTTCACAATCAAGAGTTGCCTATGTTTCTTTGGGGAGACGCTGCAAGAATAACTGTCTATGTTCAAAATAGATGCCCACATTGAATATTGGATTACGAGGCTCCTAAAGAAGTCTTGACAGGTGAGAGACCAAATGTTGAGCATTTAAGAATCTTTGGTTGTCTTGTTTATGTTCATCAAGGAGAAATGGACAAAATTGGAACCTTCCTGGAAGAAACAAACTTTTGTTAGCTACAGTGAGAATTCAAAGGCCTTTAGGGTCTATGTTTCAGGGCAACGTTTTGTTGAGACTTGTAGGGATGTTATCTTTGATGAGGATGTTACTTTTTGGAAGTCTAAGGGTTTGCACTTGGACTCTTATGACGAGATGTAGGTGGCTCCGAAGAATGTGGAATCAAAGTCTAAAGAACCTGAATCCATGGATCAAGGCTCTCATGAAGAAACTGATGATCATGAACTTGTTGAGTATCCAAGAGCCACTGTACCTTAGACTAGAAAAATACCTTCCTTGCTTGAAAGAATTTTGAAGGAAGCTGAAGGACATGTTGCACCTTGTGGGAACTTTAGGGAAAGAAAGAAGCCAAAGAAGTACTCGGGTTATGTAGTAATGATGTGCAATATCATTGAGTTCGAGCCATCCACCTATGAAGAAGCAATTGAGGAACAAGTTTGGAAAGATGCTATGATTGAAGAATATCAATCTATGTTGAAGAACAATGTTTGAGAAATTGTGCCAAGGCCTGAGGGAAAGTTTGTTGTGCCTTCAAAGTGGATCTACAAAATCAAGCATGCTGCTGATGACAGTGTTGAAAAGTATAAGGCTAGATTTGTGTCTCGTGGATTCTCCCAGAAAGAGGGAGAGGACTATGAAGACACGTTTGCGCCCATTTCCAGGTATGCTTCTATTAGATCTGTCATTGCTCTTGCTTCTATTTTAGGTTAGAAATTGCATCAAATGGATGTCAAGACTGCTTTTCTGAATAGATTCATTGAAGAGGAAGTCTATATTGAGCAGCCTCAAGGCTTTGAGGTCCATGATAGAGAAACTCATGTTTGCAAATTGAAGAAAGCCCTTTGTGGGCTAAAGCAGGCTCCTCATGCATGGTACTTGATGGCTATCTGTTGAGTCTTGAGTTCAAGAAGAGCGATTGTGATCCGGATTTATGAAGGAACGAAATGAAATAAAGTAGGCTCCTCATGCATGGTACTTCATGGCTATCTATTGAGTCTTGAGTTCAAGAAGAGCGATTGTCATTCGGATTTATGAAGGAACGAAATGAAATAAGAATTTAAATAGAGCACAAAGATACAACAAAAGAACAAAACTACAATTAGTTGATAACAAGTACCGAAAATTGTTTACATTTAGAATAGAACAAATTAGCTCGGGCAATGGTAGCTTATCTCTGAGAAGAGATGTGATGGCTACATGCGTTTTGAACTGTGTTACAATGAGGCTCAAAGACCTTTTTATAATAAAGAAGTGTGAAACCCTAACTCGAGGAGATGAAGTGCCAACGGTTTTGGGCCCCATTGGGGTAACTTTAGCATATGATCTCCATTTGGCTATCATAATACCTCGTTTCAAAGATCTTTATGAGGAGGTGGAAAAAAAATGTGTGAAACAAATTTTGGCACTTTTCTGATCTCTTCGTTTTCCTAGAAAATATCTTTTAGGACTTAATAAGGCTCTGAAATTTTAGGACCCGAAAAATTGCCAAAAATAAAAAGTTGTGCTAGAATTAGAAACTGAAAGGAAACAATATTGGTGGTCCAAGTGGAATAAGCGAGTGCCACCAATATACACCTGGATCAATCCTCCCTCCTTAGGAAGCAATGGTCCCTATTGCATTGATTGCCTCCCTGAGATGGGGAAACTTCCACTGAACTTGGTCTCTGGTGAGCCACTTGCCTTGGTGTAGGAGTTGGCCGACTTTGATAACTAGATACAGTTGGATCCTCTGTTGGTGAGTGTGCTTAATCTGTGTCCATGATCCGGTCAGTCGTGGCCTGTTCAATGCAATCTGGGTTGAGCTTTGTTGGTGTCAATTGCTCAACAATGCGTGATGTGTCCAACAATGGTGGAAAGTATGGTCAAAGGTGGTCCACATTGAACACTAGGTGCAGGTCAAGGAATGGGGAAATGTTGAGCTCAAAAGCATTGTCACCCACAACCTTGGTGATGGTGTAAGGTCCATATTAGAGTGGTTGAAGCTTCTGATGGGATCCAGTAAGGTGTTATTTTTGTAAATGTAACCAAACTTTGTCACCCACTTGAAACTTATGTGGCATGCGATGCTGATCATGACATTGTTTGTACTTGGCATTGACTTTATCCAGGATATCATGAACTTGCTGGCGGATGTGCTAGATGCATTCAACAAATCTGGTGGCTTTATAAACTTCAGACAAAACATGTGCATATTCTGCTTGTGTAGTCACAAGAGGCATTGCGACATCAATAAGACACAATGGTTGAAATCCCATGCCCACTTGAAAGGGGTTATGGCTAGTCGAGCTATGGAGAGCTTTGTTATAGCTGTGTTGCACATAGAGAAAACTCTTGTCCCATGTTCGTGGATGCTTGGAGTTGTACAAACATAGTATGTGCACTATCATCCTGTTGACAACCTCTGTCTAGTCATCAGTGTGCAAATGGGATGTAGTCGACTTGGTGAGCTTAGTGTCCAATAACGACCAAAGGCTCGACTAAAATGTGCTCAGTAACCTGTTATCTTGATCTGACATAATGGTTTGTGGAATCCAAAAATAAACCCACACTCGTTCGAAGAAGAGTTTGGCAACGTCTTTTGCTGTGATGCTCTTCTTGCAGGCCATCAATATAGCCATCTTAGAAAATATATCAACAACCACAAATACACAGTCATTACCATGGTTGGTAGAAGGGAGGCCAAACATATAGCCCATGGAGATGGATTCCCAAGGTCGGCCAGGAGTAAGAAGAGGAGTGTATAGGCCTTGCTTCTTAATGGTTGGTTTAGAGATGGCACATGCAATGCAAGATTTGATATTTTTTCCAACATCTTGTTCGAGTTTTGGCAAACAAAAATATTTTTGCAGTACTGCCACTGTCTTCTTGACACCAAAGTGTCATGCGACTCCGCTATAATGCGCCTCCCAAATCAGCGTGGCACGCTTGCTTGAAGGAACACAAATATGTCCTAGATAGCACAATAGTCCATCCTGAAGGTGGAAGTCTAGAATTGGCTTTCCATCCATCAACATCTTGTAGGTGGCAGTGAACTCCGAGTCACTTTCATATAGCTGTGGCCATCCAGAGGTCTCGTGCTCGCAAGAGTTGAGAACTTTACTCAGTGCCACAATCAAGGGTCGACTGAGGCAGTTTGTGACATAGTTGGTGCTTCCCTTGTACTTTATGTTTAGATGGAATTGTTGTAGGTATGTGGACCATTTCTGATGGCGATCGTTCTGCAACTTCCCATGTGTCTGCATAAATTGAAGAGGTTGGTGATCTGTGTGGATGATCGCCTCCTTCCCTAGAATATAATGCTTGCCTCTTTCCCTCCATTATCGGCAGGCCTGCACTATAGAGTACATCTCCTTATCATAGGTGGGGTACCTACGAACAATATTAGAGAGTGTCTCACTGTGATAGGCCACTGGGTGCCCTTGCTGAGTGAGGACTGCACCAATAGCATAATTTGAGGCATCTATCTCAATCTCAAATGGTTGTTGTAGGTCTGGCAAGGTGAGGACTAGTGCAAAGCAAAGGTGGTGTTTCAGTTCAACGAATGCCTTTTGTTGTGCCTCAAACCAAAAAAACTTTGCTTTTGCTCTGCCCTTGGTAACTTGACTCAAGGGCCAAGTAATATGAGAGAACCCCAACACGAATCTCTGGTAGAAATTAGCAAGGCCCAAGAAGTTGCGAAGCTCTGTCATAGTTGTCGGGGTTGGCCAATCCCAAATGACTTGGATCTTAGCCAGATCCAAATGCACGCCTTGCTTGTTGATTATGTAGCCCAAATATTGGACCTAATCCATGCCAAAGGAGCACTTCTCCAGGTTGGCACATAGTTTGTGCTGACGTAGGGTTTGAAGGATTTTCCGAATATGTTGCAAGTGCTCTACTTAGCTCTTGCTGAAGATGAGGATGCATCCAAATATACAACCACAAATGAGTTGGTGAAAGGTTGCAAGATATCATCCATTAGCCTCATAAAAGTTACAGGGGCTTTTGTCAACCTGAAGGGCATGACCAACCACTCAAAAAGGCCCCCCTTGGATTTGAAGGCGGTCTTCCATACATCTGTGGGCTTTATCGGAACTTGGAGATATCCGAACTTCAAATCAATCTTGTTGAAGTACTTGGCCCCCTTGAGCTAGCCAACAAGGTCATCAATCTGTGGGATTGGGTTCCTGCTCCTGACAGTGGTTTTATTCAGTGCCCGATAATCAATGCAGAGTCTCTAGGTCCTGTTGTCGCACAAAATGTCTAAGCACTGCGACAATGACTCAGATCAGGGGTTTTGACACTGATCGCTAATCACTTCGTTTGAGTTGTTTCCCAATAGCAGACTAAGGGGGGTAGACCAACTTGGGAGACACAACTAAGCAATCAATACTTGTTTTAGATTGCGCAAGATTTGAAGTATTCAAAATGGTTTGAAGAAAGTGATACCAGTGCCTTGTGGAGTCAACTATTTTGCGAAGAAAATAAGGTTCAAGTAAAGGATGGAAAACTGCTGTTGAAAAGACTCGACTATCTCATGCAAATGCAAAATTTAAAACTATGTGAAATGCAAGGACTTGGTTAATTTTAGTTAAATGAGGGCCTAAAATTATTTTCGAAATATGTCTTAAATGTTGCTTAAGGCTCAGAAAGGTGGTGATCTAAATATGAAAGCAGGTACTTATACCCAATGTTTTAAAACTCCGACTCTGGTTCGAAAATGACCGAGGGTTGGCTTCGACTTCGATTCCGGCTCGGTATCGACTCGACCTGTTTGATTTCAATGACTTGGTCGTTGTAAAAAATACATTAAATATTTATTTTTCTATTAAAAACATAATTTTAAAATTTAAAGATTTTCATTCATGTTTCCAAACACAAAGCTTTAGAATATAGAGAGAAGACAACATATGATCAAAGTAGGCTCATGAATATATCCATTATATCAAAATGGCATCCAGTGCACTATCCAATACAAAGTTCATACTTAGCCACCAATGCCAGGATTCTTTTCTGCCTCAGCCTAAGGACAGTTACTAGACTACAAGTTACAACAACAATAATACCAATTTCTGCGCCTAATGAAGTCTCAAAACCCTTGATTTAATTCTAGTCAAGCTCCAGAACAATCAGAGGTAAATATGTATTTATTAGTCCATTGCCCGAATGTTTGCCTTTTTAAAAACATTGTATGGCTCAACGCATTGCTTCAGTTTCCTAATTCATGCCACTAGGATAACCATACTTCGTCCTTGTAATCTTCAAAACTTTCTCACAGTGATAGATTACTTTAGGGCTATAAATATGCAATGAACAACAACCCAACCATTGATATGTAGGAAGCGGAACAACTTTTGACAAATGTGCTTTAGGATTTTTGTCAAAGAGCCGAGCCGACCGAGTTGTTACCGAGCTGACTGAGTCATTACCGAGTCGGCCGAGTTGTTACCGAGTCGACCGAGTCAATGACTGGCTCGGTAACAACCCGGCCAGCCATTCTGTTTCGACCACCGAGCTGACCCGGCCAGGCATTTGCTCGGTTTGACTCGGCCGAGTTGGAGTCCACTCTGTCGTTTTTTAAAACAATGCTTATACCAGCACTACAAAATGTAAAATTTGCACAAATAATTACTGAAATGCACAATGGACTGAAATGTAAAATGCTGGAATAAAACACCTTTAAATTAAAAAATTCATTTGTATGAAATACTCAATCAAGATCATTAGATGCATAAGTAAAACTAGATTAGTCCTACTTGCATAAGCATGTAAAAAACAAATGAACTTCAGAAATTAAACTAAATGTTTTAAACTCAGATCACATTAATGAAATATCAGTCTAGTAATCTACTCTTACATCAAATGTTAAAACCAACAATATATTCTAAAACAACAGTCCTGTAACCATGCAATATTCAGAAATTTCTATGTATAACAACATAAAATTTTAAATGACAAACTGATAACTACAATTCAGAAAATTTCTGAGTTTAATTCTTTCTGATCTATATATGCATTTGATCTAAAAAACTCAGAAATAAACCACTGAACGATAGTAAAACAATTTTTAGAAATTTGTTTGCAAAAGTTACTGAAACTAGCTTCTATTTTTGCGATTATACAACAATAAGAAATGTAAATTAAATTTGCTACTAAATTTAGAAAATTTTTGAGTTTAATTCTTTCTGATCTATTGATGTATTTGATCTAAAAACTAAAAAAATTACTGAAAAAACAACAAAATAATATTCAGAATATAACATGCAAAAGTTTCTGAAAGTAATTATATTTCTGAAATGTAATGCAATGAAAGATACAAACTAATTGCTAAATTTCAGATAACTAAAATTTTATGTCAGTATTAATTTTGCTTTCAATTAGATCAATGAAAGAGGTACGAGTTTAGAGGATGTCCACCAGTCAGCCCCTAGGGGTTTGAAGATACTTGAAGATGGGTTGCCCAAGTCATTGAAAATTCTCCAATGCAAATGCCAAACTCATAATTTTTTTGTTAAAATTTGGTAAATTTTAGGGAAATTTATGGAGAAAATTTAGTGATGAAGGAGGGTGAAGAAATGGAGGTTGAAAGGAGAATGATGGGAGGCCGTAAGGAGGTGGGAGATGGCCAGCGCAAGGCTTCAAGGCCCTAAAAAAATTTGCCCACGATCTTCTTGCAATTTTTTTTTTCAACCTGCAAACAAAATGGAGATGCCTTCCGGGGCTTGGATCTCTCTCCGAAATCCACAGAAATCAACTGTGATTTTTCAGATTTTTCCTTGCACAAATAAAAGACAGAAAACCCCAAAGCATGAATATACAAAATATGAAATACCCAGATCTCCAATGAATTAGAAATTTGCTATTTACAAATCTACAATAATATTTTAAGATCTAGTAAATCTGCAGATCAAAGCCCTCTATTAGCTAGATTTAAACAAATTTTGCACAATATTTAGAAATAAATTTGAAATTTTAAAGAGGCACAAGCTCAATAAGAACCTTGTAAATAAGATATTCTATAAAATGACTTCAGAAATTAAAAAGACACTGGGCTCTTTTAGATTCTGCAAACTAAGAGTCAGTTGGTCAAGCTGAAGACTTTCCCAAACACCCAAATCTTGAATGATAACTTCTGCACACTTAGATCTGATTGTTAGATTAATAGAAATTTAAAAATGATCATAAAATCATCAAGAAATAGAGATACTTGCTACTTCTATCAAATCAAAATGATATTCTAAAAACCCAGAAATCTGTGCAAGATACCTTTACACAGATCAATGCTCAAAGGCTATTATCCAGCAAATGCAAATAAAAGCAACAAAGTATTAAGAACAATATTACCACATAAACATGAAAGAGGAACACCACGCTCTCAAACTCCAAAGTGTTTGCGTTTTAATAACCAAAAAAAGTTACAAGAACTTTCTTAGAGCAAGTACACCATTTAGAAATCAGATCTAAACAATGGAGAGAGGCCTCATTTATAGAAAAATTCTCCAACGGCTAGTTGGCTTGATCCCTGTCAAAGCAATCTCAACCGTTGATGAAGATCGAATGATCTTTTAATCATCACTGTTGAAATAAAGTTACTTTTTGAGGAAATTCGAATATCACTTTTAATTTCTTTTTAATTAACTAAAAAATGACTATTTTGAGTTAATTGCCGCAAAAATTTGACTTTGACTTAACTACTATGGCCCAAGGGTTCAAAATATCTTGAAATTTTTGATATTCCCTTGGTCTGGGACCACAAAAATTAAAAACTTTAAAACCCACGAATTTTAAATGTTGGAGAATTTAATTTTTCTTAGGACCTAAATTAATTAAATTTTTGGTTTTAGCATTTTAATTTATTTTAGCCAAAAATTTTAATTAGTTGACTCATGAGGGGATTATTAATTTTTTCAACCCTCTAATATTTAGCCATGGTGTCTAACTATGAGGTACCATGCACTAAATATTTTTTACATGAAATATTACATTTCTAACCCATGAAGGGGGAACACCCGTTCATTATAGACTCTCAATAATTACCCATTTCTGCGACACAAAATATAATCTAGTAGACTAAGTGACTTGTAATAAAATAATCTAACCAAATAGTTAGAATTATTCCCAAATCACTTTTACAGAGACTTGATAAATAACACTAGGACTCATTTAAAATCCTGACAACAAAATCCACCTTAGCTTTGGGGTGAGGCTGGAGGGAAAAACTCTGCCGATCATCTATGTTTAGAAACACACATGAATTAGTGAGACTAAAAACCTCCTAGGATAGTAATCATCATCAGAAAAATAAATTTACTTATGTTGTTACATACATTTGTCTTACTAGGACCATTTACATCACAAAATGCAGAATGGGTTTACAAAACTCTAGTGTACATATAGCTGATAATGATGAATTTGTTGATCATTTGAGTGCTCGGACATGATGGAAATCCATGCATGAAAAGATGTACAACTATGGAGTAGTTGACATGGTGTGTTCAACAGGTCCCATCCTTCTTCTGCACAAGTACAATTGGGCTCCCACAAGGCGAGGAGCTTGGTCGGATGTGCCCATTTTTGTAGTAGCTCTTGGATATGCCACTTGATTTCCTCAGTTTTTGGAAGAGAGCAACAGTATATTGGCCCATTGGCTAGAGGAGCTCTGAGAGTCAGTGCAATCGAGTGCTTGACCTGATAGTGCAATGGTACTCCTGTGGGTGAGGAGAAGATGTCCTTGTATTCTTCCACGACATTATCAACTTGCTTCTATTGCATAAAGGGACCCTTTCCAGGGGCCATGGATGTGGCCACAAACTTTCCCTTACTTTGAGAATGAATAAGAAAGAAAACAAATTTCCCAGTCTAGGAGATGATCTTATTGCATTCATAATAGAGATCAAAGAGATGGTGGTAAGCGGGGCTACCTCCGGTATCTTGTTTAGTTCCCTGCCCAATGTAATAATAACAGTGCGAGGCCTGGAACCATACATAACATGACGCTTCCACAAATATGGTTGGCCTAATAAAACAATTACAAACTTCAAGAGGAGCAACATCACATAGTACCTTGCCTGTGAAGGGCTTGATGCTTTAGAGAAGTCGACACTGCTCACTGATACATAGATCTCGTCTTTGGTGGAGCCACCCAATGGTATATGGTTGTGGGTGTGGTGTGGTCGGCAGGCCCAACCGCTTAACGACCTCTTGCTAACATGAGGTTCTTTTGGCTTCCATTGTCGACAATGCACTGTAACGGAGAACCCTTACCCTTCACCCACATTTGTGAGTGGAAGAGATGCTCCCTCTCCTCTGGATCTTTGAGCTTAGTGTTTTGGACCTTGGTGGTGGCAATGATGGCACTGGGATCTACGTCAATAATTTGCTTCCCCTTGTCATTCCTCTTGTTGGGTTCTGGTTTTGGTTTAGAATCAGAACATGCATCAGACTCTAAAGCTTTTAGCTCGACCACCAATGATTGCTTGGTGGGACACTCATTCGTGTTGTGAGTGGGGCCTTGTGGAACTCTCACCACTTTCCTGTGTCCTCCTTTGTCTTCGTGGTGCCATTCATTGCTTGTGGCTTCGATGGGTTGTTCCACCTTGGCTTTGTTCTTTGTTTTGCGGTTTGGGTTGCTCTTGCCTTACTTCAGATTCACAAATCCAAAGTCGCGCTTCTTTTGTTTAAATTTTTGTTCAATCTTGGTAGCATATTGGTACGCTGCACCAACTGAGGAGATGTCCAAGAACTCCATTTCTTCTTGAATGATTTGTGCAGACAATCGCAGTACTTGAGCACCAGATGTCGCTCAGAGTCTTTGATACCTAGCTTTGTGCGTAGAGTATGAAAAATATTTGTGATCTCATGCACATCTTGGTCCCTTTGTTGCCGTAGTGTGGTCCATTGTATGTACTTGTCTTCATAACTCGCCATAGGGTACTATTCCTTGACAACGTCTTAGAAAGAGTTCCAAGAGGGTGTGTTTGTAAACAAAGAGTGTCCCTCAACCCTCTTTTCACAGTAAGTTTCCCACCAATGCTTGACATGGGCGACGACCTTAAGCAGTGCAAAAGTAATCATTTCCCTATTGAAGAAATTATGGATCGAAAAATAACCTTCTAAGTTCCAATAGACTTAACCATTTATCTACAACAACTGCATCTATTTGACCTTCGAATATGGGAATATCAAAGTTAACTTGTACCTTGAAGGGGATGGCGCCTCCAAAGTGACTGCTAGATGAACATGTGTCAGCTATTGACATCCACCAAAGGATATGGGCAAAGTTGTCCATCGTCTTGTTCCTTTGCCACTCGAGGGCTTTTTCGTTTTTCTTTTCTTCTGCAATGGGATGCCATCGATGTTGGCGGGGACAATCTTGCAACGATCCAACTAGTTCAAGTCCCAACTCCTTATACCCTGACCTTGTTGGGAACATGCACAGAAAAACAGAGAAAGAGCATATTGCTCTGATAACATTAATCTATATTTATGAAGGAACGAAATGAAATACAAATTTAAACAGAACACAAAGATACAACGAAATAACAAAAATTATATTAATTAATAACAAGTATTGAACACTGTTTATATGTAGAATAAGACAAATTAGCTCGGATGGTGGTGGCTTATCTTTGATAAGAGATGTGACAACTACATGCCTTCTGAATTGTGTTATAATGAGGCTCAGAGGACTTTTTATCATAAAGAAGTGTGAAAGCCTAACCCTAGGAGATGAAGCGCCATTGGTTTTGGGCCCTCTTAGGGTAAGTTGGACTGCCAACTTCCTAGGGTCGTAACTTTGGCATACAATCTCCGTTTGGCTATCATAATACTTCATTTCGAAGATCTCCACGAGGAGGCAAAAAAAGAATTTGCGAAACACATTTTGACACTTTTCAGTCTCTTTGTTTTCCCGGAAAACGTCTTTTAGGACCTCAAAATGGCTCTGGAAGTTTAGGACCCGAAAAACTGTCAAAAATGTGCTAGAATTAAGGAAACTAAAAGGAAACAGTGTTGGGGGTGCAAGTGGAATAGGCCGGTGGCCACCAATATCCACTTGGATCAAATTCTGATTTGAACTTGTACTTCAGAGTCGTGGAAGGCAAACCCTTGATGTTGCTACTGTATATAGATGATTTGTTTTTGACAGGGGTTGAAGTTCTGATTCTCGAGTATAAGAGGGAGTTGGTTTCTGAATTCGAGATGAAGGATTTTGGTCTCGTGCATTACTATTTGGGATTGGTAATTTGGCAAAATCTTGATGGAATCTTTGTTGGCCAAGGCAAATACACTATTACGATCTTTCAAAGGTTTGGCATGATGGATTGCAAGTTCATGAACACTCATATGGTGACGAATTTGAAGGTCCGGGGTTGTGACTCTGATTTGATTGACCCCTCTATGTGTCACAAATTGATTCGCTTGTTGAAATAGAGCACAAGGCTTGGTATTTTTTTATGCTGTGAACACGTTGAGCCAATTTTTGGTTGAGCCCCAACATGTGCACTGGGTTGTAGCGAAGCATATATTGAGATACTTGCGTGGCGCCATTGAATATGGTTTCAGATATGCTTCTAATGGAGAATGGTAGTTGCATGGATTTCTTTATGCTGATTGGGCTGGAAGCTCTGATGATAGAAAGAACACCTTTGGATTTTGTTTTGGCTTTGGCTCCACTATGATTTCATGGTCTAGTAGAAAACAAACTTTTGTTGCTCTAAGTACGACTGAAGCTGAGTATGTAGCTGCATGTTCAACTTATTGTGAAGCTATGTCGCTTCAAATGCTATTTGTTGGTTTGTTTGATCAAGTTCTTGAATCAACCATTATATTGTGATAATCAAAGTTGTGTGAAGCTTTCTAAGAACCCAGTGTTCCATGACAGGTCGAAGCACATTGAGATCAAGTATCATTACATTCGAAATATTGTCCAGAGGGGAGTTGTGAGGCTCGAGTATGTCCCTACTGATGAGCAGGTTGTTGATGTGTTGACAAAGCCATTGTCTTGGATGAAGTTTGCTTATTTTAGAGAACAAATTGGAGTTGTTGAGAACCCCTCTCTGAGAGAGAGGGAGCATTGAGTGTACAACATCATATGATTGACAATCTTCCTTAGGCTGTGTGTCGAGAGACCTATGGATTGGTTGGGAAGATTGTCACTCCCTTAGGTTGTGGGTCGAGAGACCAGTGAGTTTGGTCGGGGAGCTTGGTTCTGGGGCACTGAGTTTATGATCTCTTCCTTAGGTTGTGTGTTGAAAAACCTATGGATTGGTCATGGAGATTGATCTCGACTTCTTTCCCTTAGGATGTGGGTCAAGAGACTTTGTTTGTGGTTGGGGAGATGTACCCTGTGCATATGATTGGTTTGGCCTCATTGATTGATCCCACTTGTTGTGGTGGATGCTATGTATCTTTCCTTATGATGAGATTGATGATCTCTCCCTTAGGCTGTGTGTTGAGAGACCTATGGACTAGTCAGGGAGATTGAACTTGATTGAGAGAGACTTGTACTTGTGATCTCTCCCTTTGGCTTTGGGATGAGGGACTTATGGATTGGTCGAGGACATTGAATATGAGAGAGAATGAAAAGTACCTCCCTAGCTAGGAGGGAGTGTTGAAAAATGGGTAGCTATGGTCGGTATTTTCATTGGCAAATAATAGAGAAAAATTCATATTTTCAAACTTGAATGAGTCGGCCTAATGATGAACAAGTCGGTCCCACATGTGGAAAAGCCACCTCCTAAGACACATATAAATAAAGGTTTGTTGAAGCTCATTTGGCATCTCATCATAGCAAGGAGTTCACACATACGAAGGAGTAAAAGGAGACTTTTTTGATCTGCGTTGACCAACTTCTTTTGATCTGATTGATTTGCATTGACCTGGGCATTTGGATCTGTTTGACCGAAATTTTGACTATCTGTGGAGGTCGAAGATTGCAAAAGATTGTTGACATGACTTGACCGAAATTCTGTTCTGTATCTGGCTTGCTGACTTGGGTTGACCATAGGGTTTGACTGAAGCTTTGACCGAAAGTTTGACTGGTTTGTTGACTATATTTTCTATGGCAATTTCAGGACTGAATTTTGGCCCTTCTGTTCAGCTACCTCAGGTCGAAATTCGGCTCCTTTGTTCCAGACTATAACTTTGACCAACGTTTACCAGATTCTCTCTCCTTTGACTGATTTGACTTGGATATTGTTGAGGTCAGATTTTGGAATCTTGTTGGAATATTCTGATGTACTTTTGATGAACAAAATCTTTCTCATAAGGAAAGATTGGTTGGGTTTTCCCCTTGTGGGTTTTGCCCTGGCTGTGAGCATAATTTTGGTGTCTCTTGTCTCTTGCTCTACTGTTTACTGTGATCTCTATTGTTCTATTGATGAAAGTATATGGTTGAAGTTTTTCATGTTTGGAATGCTGAAAGAAGACTGATTATATCATTAGAAGTAGTTATCAATTGTGAAAAACTATACTAGTCTTGATTGCACTAGAAGATCAATACTCTGCATATTACTCAAGTGGTGCAACTACTAGTTCGTGATCATCCAAGCATAAGTCACTTTCATCCTGTTTATCACTGGAAGATTTTGATGAGATACAAGGTTTCCATCGTCTTGGAAATTCCTCTACTTTTTTGACAACCAAGAAAAATTTATGTATTGATGAATCAAACATGAAACCTATGAAGAGTTTCATTTTTTCTCTTTTTAATGCAAGAAAACTCCCAAAGTTTATCTTGTGCCCGCTGAAAGTATTTAGTATCCATGAAATTATAACCTTTCTTGTGTATGGTCAAATTGTGGAATTTCCTCTTGTCAATAAATACGTTTTGATCCAACCTGCAATGGGGTCATGATGTGAGTAAATTAAAATATAGCAATTTAAACAAAAGCTCATCGATATCGTAGACACCCAAGAATTCTGTGTCCCAAGCAATGAGGTCATTTTGTTAACCTTAATTTTTACTCCCTTGAGTTTATATAAACTTTTTAAATCAGCCACAAAATCAGTGAACATATAAGGGAATCAGTCCTAGGTGTCACTGGGCCAAATCCTCTTTTCTCTGTTTGAGTTGGTGCTTGCCAACTTCATGGGGGTGTCCCTAGCGAGTGTACCTGCTGTCCAGAGGTGTAAATCTGCAATATATGACTCAGAAAAGAACAAGTTTAAGGCTGTTTGACCAGAATGTTAGGGGCCAAACAAGTATAGAAAAAATTGTAAAATAATAAGTGGAACAGTCCTTCACAAATCAGCCTCTAATATGAAAAAAATGCAAGAAGAAAGTGTATATAAGTTTCAAATTGCCCAAATAAATAGTTGAAAACTCTTAATAATTTGCAGAAGATAACATTGAATCAAATGAACCAGAGTGAGTCAATCAAAACTAAATTTTATTCTGCAATGGCCAAAAGGTTGGCTGCACAAAGATGACTATTACAGAACTCGAGACAATGATACCAAGACGCAGAGTATCGAGAGAGAGAGAGAGAGTAAAATAATGGAGAGAAGAGAGTGAGATGCTTGTGCTTGATCAAGACCAATTCGAGTTGGAAGTTTGGCCTTCTGCTTGCTTAAATAATAATTCAGTTCACTAGTTTGAAGTTTGAACCAAAATTAGGAGAGGTCGAATGGCTCTTATTGGGCCTTAGTTCACCTGAGAAAATTTGAGTTAATGAACCCTCTCTTGGAGTTAACATGAGACAAACATCACTCTATGAAACTTTTGGCAGTTACACGCGAGTGTTTTTTTCCCTCTATTTTCTTTCAATAAATTCAACTTGGCTAATTTTTTTTTCTCAATTTTCCTTTTCTAGCACCTTTAATTTCCTTTAACCAATTCATGACAGCTTGAGTTAAGAAATTGAATTCTTGGAGGAAAGATAGGGAGAATTTTTAGGAAAGAAAGGAGGGAAAATAGGAAGAGTTTTAAGAAGTGAAAGGAAGGAAAATGTGAGATAACGGAGGAGAAAAATTAGGGGAATGAGTGGAGGGAAATCAGTAGAGATTTTAGGGGAAGGAAGAGAGAAAATTTAGGAGAGAAATAAATTTGCTCAAGTTCCATGTCACAAATTACTCATCCAATTCCATTCCACATGTGCATCCTAATTGTTGCCACGTGTCTACCCCTCACACTACCACCTCATGCTACTAAAAATAGATACCCCAAAATAGGGACTGCTAAAAATAGTAATATGTCCGCATATTTACAACATTATACTCGTTAGTCTCGGAATCGATAAATTTATTTTTTATTGTTTTATCAAGCGTGTTCATCATGCTTTTGAAGTCAAAAGAGTCAAGACAATATGAATTTGAGTCATGTCGTTTGACATTTGAAAAGAAAGGAATTTGTTTATTATTATTTAGTTAATAAAAGTCTGTCAAAATTCCAAGTCAGCCCTCTCTCAGTGACGTCGGCCTATATGGCTCTTGGGCACTGTACTCAACAGCTATATAAAAAATACCATTTGGGCCTTGAAGATACACAAGCAAGCACATAATAGTTTGACCTCTGCAATTTATAGAAGGAAAGGAAGCAGAGATTCTAAGAAGAAAAAGAAGTTAGAACTTCTACCCTATACCTGTCATGTCTGCAAATGTAAACATGGGCTGAGAATCTGAGAGTATCTGAAGTCTGTATTAGAACCGAGAATTTGAGATAAGACCGAGAATCTGAAGTCTGTAACAAGTCCGAGTCTGAAGTATTCTGAAGTCTATCACAGGACCACATTTTATCTTATGTCTATAGCAGGACTGAAATTTTACCTCTGCAGCTGAGCTGAAATTTCAGATATCTTGATCAGATTGAAGAAGTTTGACTTAGCTTGAGGAGAAGGGCTGACTTAGAATTTTATTTGGTCTCAGGTTGGATATCTCATTTTGAATTGATTCAATAAGAAGAGGATTGTGATCTTGGAAGAATAGTTTTTGTAATTGCTTGATGAAAAAGTAAGAATAAATAACAAAGAAAAGAAGATTAACTCTCACAAGTAATTACCAAGTAAGAAAATCTACTTTGCCTTTGATTTTCTAACACCATATATGTTGTTAGTACGACCATGCCAAGACTGTTAAAAATAGAAAGTTCTCAGGATCGAACGAAATGATTACTGTCATGCTCAGAACTCATTGTGGAGTTTGAATATGTAATCACTAGCACCTGGCTCTGACTGCTAAGTATAGAAAGTTCACAGATTTTAATGAGAACAAAACCAATGGACTTAGAATGTTGTGGGGAACCTGGATGTGTAATCAGACTTGGCATGCAACCGTTAGTAAAAATAGAAAGTATTTGAATCGCATGCGAGTATACTCATTGGATTTGTCTTTCAGTAAGGAATCCAAATCCACGATCATAGAAAGTGCCATGCATGTCCCCTGGAAAGGCCTCACTGAAATCCGGAGTTCGTAAGGACTTGACTATGTGATCCATGCTGCTGTATCATCCCTAGAACTCCATCCCCTAGATAGTAGGGAACCTACTAAAAATAGCGACTTTCCAAATTATGCAAAAATGTGTCTAAACTATCACTGAATCAATCTTGTGACTAGTCATTTTGAGAACCATTCCCCAGCTTGTCTCTATATCGGGGTCATTTTGAGGAAACTCCAAAACTTATATTGGATGGAAGAGATAGAAAGTGGAGAAAATAAAACAATTTCTTGATTGCAAGTTTCAGCTGTGATAAAGGAGAAACTACAGCAATGGGTAAGAAGGGTAAGAATCTTCTAGATTTATGCAGTAGTTTGAGCAGCATATCTGCAACGTGCATTATGTTTTGAATGAAATGGTGATTTCAAGCTCATCCAATTATGGATCCTCACTAGTAGTAGATTCTTTAATAGACCAAGAATCTGTGGCCATCCAAATAAAAGATTCCAAATCAGGGTTAAAGTTCCAGAATCTACATAGAGATCTGTTTGTTTCAAGTTAAAAGGGTAACTAGTTCATTGGTTAACAATGTTGCAAAGAAAGATGAATGAATTAAAAGCAGACTCAAAAAGCTGAAATGTACATCTGAAAATTGAAGGAAGAAATTTCAAAATACAGTGGCCACAGAATTGTATGGAAAAAAAATCAAGAAATGAATAAAAGATCTTACAAAAGTAGGTAAGGTTTTTTTTCTGATTGGATAAAAGAAAGCACAAATGTAAACAATGCAATGGAGTGTTCGAGGAAGATCTTAAAACAGCCAGAAAGAATCATGAAAATGCACAAGAGGAATTCCAACTGAGGCATGCTTACAGAGAGCGATATATTAACGAGGAAGACACAAGCTTTACAGGGAAAATGTAGTTAGCTAACTGTTAAACTTGTGCGATGAGTTGAAATCAAACCCAAAGCAATTTTTGATGGGAAACATAAAGTCTAGAGAAAATTATAAATTTAGATGGGGATTATTATAACAGAAAATGAGGTCTTTTAGAAGACGAGATAAAAGATTCAAGCCGTTAGAAAATGAGAAAGGCAAAGACCTATATGAGCTAATTATAAAAATGACAAATGGGGAAGTGAGGCACTAGCAACAATATGCATGACTTTTAAGTTTTGTCCATTTTGTTGGCAGATGCCTCTTATATGACCAATACGTGATCAAATATGAAACATATGCATTATTAAATTGTCCCAGATATAACCAAATCAGGCTTGAGCATTCAGTTCATCAATTTATCGATTCTATTGGGTATTCGGATGATGATAATATAAGTTTATTTTCATATGATATCTGCTTGTTGATTTTTATTTAATCTCTTCATAGTCTGCTTGCTGTTCTGCATGTCTAGCCATATTAGAATATTAAATGCCCAAGATATCCAGGCCTTGGAAAATATAACTCTTTGTAATTTCTAGATTTGCTGTTCCATTGTGATTTTTACAACAAAGATTGTCAGAGCTTGTACTATAAAGTTTTATTTTCAATATTAGTGCAACTTAAGTGCAGGCACATTTGGGCATGTTGATTTCCATAGAAGAAACTTGTCCATAAGATTTTGAAATATTGCAGGCACGGACAATGCTGTCAAAATTAACAGATGAAAGGAACACAGTTGTGAACCAAACTCAACAACTACGTCAGGAATTGGTACGTTTCAGGATTAGTTACTTCAAATTTATTGTCCCTGTATCAGAGCACATTTTGGCCTATTCAGTTCCAGTATTTTTGATGTTTTCTGTGTTTTGTTGATTCTTGTTCCTGTAATAAAATGTTTTCTTTGGACATACTCAGTTAGATAGTTTGTGAGCCTGGCTGTGATTATGGGTACTGATTAGTCTGAAGTACTTTGTGCATGCTTTGGACTCTTGGGTTTTACAGGCAGTTTTTGGTGTGCCAAATCTGTGGCTACTGTGCCAACAGCTGATCTTTATCTGTTTGGTCACAAGGTTGAATATCTTTTTAATGAATTCAATCTCCTGGTTCTTTATCTAACAATATTTGGATTTATCTTGAGAGGACAGATGAGTTTTCCTTTAACCCCTATACATAGGGCTTTATTCTTCTGAACCATTGAAGAACAAAATTATTCGAATTGTTGCAATTCAGTTACCATCTTCTGTCTGAATGGAAACAGAGTATACACTTTTCTATAGGAATTCATAAAACCTTGTGTGGAAATCTAACGATGCTGCCACTCATTTCTGGATGACATCCCTAGAAAATCCTTTGGCATAGATTAGTGTGCCTCACCCAGGTGGATTAGAACTGGGCACCTGCTGGCAACTAGCTAAATGACCAGCAACATTGGCCACAACCTGTTAACCCTTCAGGCTATCAAATTTTCTAGATCTGCATACACCTTTTATCCAGTCAAGCTACTTCTCTAGTATATCCTTTGGTGTTGGTCTTAAATGTTGTTGATGATCGATTTGATAGTTTGTAAAATGTTGTAGCAAAGTGTTGGTGACTTTTATAGAAAAAAAATTGTGGATATGGTCCAAGCTTTCACATTTTTTCTCTGAAAACTGGTTCCTGCATGGGTTTTTGACCAGGAATTTTTATTTTTATTTTTATTCTTCTGTTGTTACACATGGTGGTAGGTTGATCAAGTTAGATAAGCATACCTTTAGGGTCATATATAATGTAAGTTTTAAAACAGATAGTGTTACTGGTTGTCTCCTTTAGAGCACAATCTCCTCGATTCTTTCATATGTATATAATTTTTTTGGGACTATTTCAACGGAGATGCAGCTATGCTTGATGCCTATTCCATTGACTTATATAATGTTTATTGAGAGAAACATCTTCTAAAAAATATTTTTAGTTTCACTTACATTTATTGTTTTTTTTTGGTTTCTTTATTGCAGGAATCAATTCGCCGAGGAACCCAAAACGCACATTCTCACTTTTCCATCCTGTTTTGTTTGATTGTTGGTTTTCTAGGTATTCTAGTTGGCTACCTTGTTAGTGCATAGATTTGATGTAACCATTTCCGTCACTGTTAGAAAGATAAAGTGTTTGAGGTGCAAAGGTTTTGTTCGAAAGTTTTTCTAAAAGCATGAAGCATATTTGGTAACCTTTGCGTTAGGTATTT
The DNA here is from genome assembly GCA_031772625.1 of Pinus tabuliformis. NCBI lineage: Eukaryota > Viridiplantae > Streptophyta > Pinopsida > Pinales > Pinaceae > Pinus > Pinus tabuliformis. The sequence goes on from CM062820.1 coordinate 459,632,861, forward strand.
GCTGCTTGAATACGTAATTTTTGTTATGAATGCTATTGTTGAGCTCCAGCATATTAAGAGAGAAGCTCAGACATTGTCAAAGTGAAGTTGCATTACGGTTGGGTAGTTGTGCAGTCTAAACACCTGTCTGGTAAGGTTTTGACTGGTGTACAATTCTATGGATTGAGTATAGCATAGAGAGTGTGCTAAGAATGAAATCATGAATGCTTTCTAGAACACATCAAGGCTCGATTCTGTTCGTGAAGCCAGCCTGTTCATCCTTCGAACAGGCTGCCTGCTTCTTTTATTCCAAAGGAGGTTGCTTGAAATCATAAATTATTTGGTTCTTTACAATGTTTCATCTAGATTTCCTGTATCGTTGAAGGTGCATAAAAAATGCATCTTAGTTTGAGTCTGTTTTGAGGGTAAACATAAACCCTTACTTTTTCCTTGTGTCACGGGCAATCTATAATTGAGAGTCAGAATCACAAAGGGTTGATTAATCTATTATTTGAGTATTTCACTCTTGATTGTGTTTACAAACGCTAAGTTCATAGAATTTGTTGATATGAAATCAATGTACCATGTTGTTCTATAGCATTGTACTACAAGGTTTGGCTTGGCAGATTTTACTGGACACGGTTAATCAGTGAACTTGAAAAACATTTAGAAAATTCTTTAGTCAGTAATGCAAATAACATCTAGGGAACTCTTTGATGTTTACTACTAATAACATCTGGAAAAATATATTATTGGTTAATGTGGAAAAATATATTATTGATTAATGTGAATAATATCTAGAAAACTCTCATATTCAACTAATCAATTGGTTAGCCACAATCATTCTTGCAATGTGCGGCGTTTTAAACCTTAATGGAATGTGATAAGATATTTTCATCACGCTTGAAACAATTTTAATTGTTTCTGTAATGCTTGAAATTTCAATTGTTGACGAAAAGGGACTAATTAATGTTATTAATTTTTATAAAGTGAATAAACACGTCTCGTCTAGTCCCAAAATAAGAAATCCTACTAGGTATGCGTGGGCATTAATATGGTAAAGATGGATATTAAATGGTGACGTGATTGCGTGGATTTAACATTTCTCTCTGTGCAGCCATGGGTATTCCTCAGACCAAGTTATAATCACATACTGATATAATAAATATAAGTTATATTGTTTAAACTCAACTATTTTTGGTATTTTTCTTGGATGTTATCTTAACATGTCATAAGAAATGGTGATATTAAAGAACCAGTTTTACAGTTTTATAGACTAAAGACTAGGATTATGATGGATAAAAGTATTTTATTAATCTTTTACATAAATCAATTTGGCTTGTTGAATTTGTGTTAAAACATTTTGATGATGGAGGAAAACCAATTCTTGGAGGTCAAATACTCGTCAGAGCTTGAACATCCAGTTCCTACCACTAGGCCATAGCTTGGGAGTAAGTTTTTCGACATACTAGGCCATAGCTTGGGAGTTAAGTTTTTCGACATATAGATGTTTTTAGTTAAAATTGTAATTAAAAATATGTCATAGGTGAGAACCACTACTTAGAGTAATGTCGTCAATTCAAGTGTTTGAGTTTCTTAATTTGCACAGCTTCTTAAATAACATCTAACTACAAATATTGTCTAGTGAATGAAACGGGTGGAACACCCTTTGCACATTCATTACTATTTATGGGTGTATTGTGCTATGAACCAATTAAGAGGTTTTAATACAGTAATTGCAATAACCTTTATGTATATTCGAGAAAAGGATACGCACATATTGAGTATGCAGATATATAAGTTGGTGTCATATGTTTAGTGTTTTTGGTATCTCTTTTTTTTTTTTTTCAGAGAAAAAAAACAACATAGCTTTATATTAAGAGAATATAAAGGTCAAAATATACATATTCAGAAAAGACTGATTGGCTTGGATGCCCAGGCCTCTGTATAATGATGCAAGACTAAATCCATGGCAGCAGATAATACCTATCATCATTACAAAAACCCTGACAGAAGAACACATGAGAAGAAACAGTGACAAATACCGTGACAAAATATATGCATCTCCCGGATCAAAAGTTTATGGAGATGAGACAAAACTTTAGTGGCTGTTCCAAAAAGGAAATCCCATCCAAAATACAAATAGGAAGACGGTAGCTTCACAAAACTTTTCACAAAACTTTTGGTATCTTCACCTTTCAAGAGATTAACACTTGTTTGTCACCGATATGACTTTCATGGTGAGCCAATTTATGTAAGTTGAGCATGTGGTTAGAAAGAGCATTTTGAATTATGCTTTAAGCAACTGATTTTAATCTTTAAATTTGTTTCTACATGTTAGGAGCATTTTGCATTATGGTTTGAGAATTTGTTTTTGAAATTAAAATTCTTATATTGTTATTTCTTTCATGTTTATTTATTACAAGATGAATATTTTAAATTTATCTAAAACTAAAAGTAGAGGTAGATTTTTGCACTAGCTTGTGACTCAATGTGATGTTTTATTTCATGATATAAACTTGTGAATGTGATTCAATGATCTATAGAATGTTATGTCTTATTTTATGATATAAACTTGTGAATGAATTTGTGTTGCTTTTAAAATATTTGCATTAAGAACCCTATAGCGTTGAATTAAATGCAATAACTTAAGGAACAAGTTGGTCATAATGCATGAAATTGGCTTGAATTGCATATATTTTGAGACATGCTAAGTGTTTTTATAAAAACTATTCATAAGTTCAAGGTTTTATGTGTTTTCTTGTGAATCCAAAGATCCAATCCTTTTACCATGACCAACAACAATAATGTTTATTTTCCATATGCTATGCAATGATTTCGAAAGTTTATTATTAGTGTAGGCAATTAATATAACAACAATGCATGGTTAGTGGGATCGTTAAAGACATGATCGATGTTACTTTGCAGTATAGGTTTAAGATATTGCATGTGTTCAACTCACATTTTTCACCCTCTATCCTCAAATTAATTCTCTTAGAGATTGCTAAACATAACATGCACTAATATTCCAAAATCATGGTTTAGATAATAGAGTAGCGCAATCAATTACACTTATGTTGATAGCAATTAAGAACAATTAGCAAAAGAATATGCTAGGAATTTTTGTTAAGGTGGATTTATTTTAGATTATTAGGAGGAGGAGGAGGAAGAGGGAGGGGGGAGGTTGTGGTTGAATCGATATAATAGGCAATTTTAATTAATCCTATATATATATATATATATATATATGCTAACTAATTGTTAGATTGATTTACTACCAACTAGAAAGAGGCATTAATCCCCCGAGAAATATAGGCATCGATTTGAAAATTTCTATTGAACCATTTTTTTCAACTTTATTTCATACACAATTTTTATATGTTGCTCTTCTATTTAGCATTTACAAACTTGGATCCACTTTGTATTTTCCTAGATTTCTTTTCCTTTTGCGTTTTACTCCATGTATTGCACATAATCTTTATACATCTCTTTCACGCTCCTTTGCACTCTGCACCTTTGCTCAATTCAAACTACTTTCTCGCACCATAGAACCACTTTTGCACCACAAATCCACCACTTTCGAGTTCCACATTTTGTTACATTGCTATCTCTCTCTCTCTCTCTTTGACTCATTTATACTTCATTGGATTGTCAATTCATGGCATGGCTGACATATAATCCTAATAGCAAAGTATTTTGTTCTTGGAAATTTGGTCTAGATAACTCAGATTACTTTTCATATTTGCTTAGATCCTTCGGGGCTTACCTTTGCATTCACATAACCATTTTAATGTAATTGTGTTGTTAAAAGATTTTAATATATGTATGTATTTGAATTATCAATTCTAGCTCCATGAGTTTTTTAATTCTTTTAATTTTTGTGACCACATGACCAGACGTTGAGACCATGCCCTTATAAGGGCTCTTTTTGATTGTATCTGAAAATCCGGCTCTAAACACTATTGCATGGGACGACTCTCAAATACTTGGATATTACAAAACCACAATTCTGGAACCATGACCAAACTCCTAACTTTTGGCTCTTTCCTTTTATATGACCCATAGTCGGTTTTGGAGCCTTAATGTCACACCATAATTCGCCTAGGTTAATTATCCACCAACTTTAGTGCACATTAATTAATCTAATTATGATTGACAATAGAGACATCACTTTAGGGCCCTCTCACCTATCTGAGCTTTAATGACGAGGGGGTTTGCAATTTGTCACATATGAGATTTAAATGAACCCCAACTTTTTGACCTCACTTTAGGGGCCCCTTGCATTTTCGATTTTTAATTGGGGGGAAGGTGGGGTTGATGTGGTGGTTCAAAGTCCTTTGTCGCATTTGCCCTGGCAACGCGGTGACACAAAGGATGATTGGGCCCACTTGCCTGCTGTTGTTTGATTTTTAATTGTGCCAGGGGGGGGGGAGATTGTTTGAAGTCCTTTGTTGCATTCACTTGGGCAACGTGGTACCACAAAGGATAATTAGACCCACTTTCCCAGTATTGCACGGTGGCTTATGGATGATTGGCCATGCCATGTCCTCATCATTGCCACATCACAACTTGCCACATGTCATGCCACATCACTAGGAAGTGTCTTTAGGATAAGAGCCACTTGGCCACCCAAAGAATCCCAAACCCACTTTGCTATGTGTCCTCTCCTTGGGGTGCAATGTCATATGCCTGCTATCTACCTTTGCCATGTCATTTGGGTGCCACTTGTGCTAGGTTGTTGCTTACAACTCATTTTGTTGTGAACAAGTTATTTAAATCGAGTGGAACGAAAAGCACCTAGATGCTAACCACTGTGCTCCTTGTGACCAAGGATTGTGATTGGTGGCCTTGTTGCTTGTTGCGCTCATTCCTGTATAAAATTTTTGTGCTTAGAGCGAATTGACAAACGCCTTGACGCCTCTCGCCAGGCACCCCGTGACGACGTGCTGTGACCAATAGGCTTGTCATTCCACCACTCGTCAGTCATGTTCATCGCTTGCAAGAACATCTCGGGTGATATAATAGATGCTTGAGAGCTTATTGCTAGGCTCCTTGTTGACCGGTCATAGTGATTAGTGGCATGTCTGGTCACCACCTGTTTCCCATTAGTGAATTCCCCTAAGCTTTTGCCTTCCACTGTTGATTGGTGTTGATTCGACGAGGTGGGGCTATCACGAAACCTTGAGCTTTTCGAACCATGACTAAACTTCAACACGAGTCTAATTTCTATTGAAATTTGGGTAATTTCAAAAGGTTTTTTCGAGTAGAGAATACCCACAAAAAGAGGCCTTGTGGGCAAAGTACCCAAGTTTGGGGCTTTTGGACCCAAAGTGTGGGCTTAAAACCAAGAAAAAGAATATTAATTTATTTTGATCATGTAGGCTTAGGTCGGCCAACAAAGCCGATGGACATGACCGTTGAGGTTTCCCATGATCAAGTATAAATAGATACCAATGGAGAGGTCATTTTATACCATTGGAAGTACACCTTGTGAGAACAAGGTCTCAAGAAGTGAGCCGCAATTCTCGAAGAAAGGACAATTTGATTGCTTATTTGTGTTAAGAAGGATGAGTAGCATCAAGCACTGAACAATCATGGGGCAAGTTTGTGTGGTTTTGTGTCGAGAGGAAGGTTTCCCTGTCTGCTGGAAAGGTTAGATTGAATTTTGTTAGGCTTCATAGAGGGCCACAACTTGTTATGTGACTAGGCCTCAGGCAAATAAGGTGGCCAAAAGCCCTTGAGTTTGCAACAAAAGGGCTTAAAAGGTCTCAATGTTGTTTTGTGGGAGGGTTGAAGCCCTAGAGGAGGTCGAAAAAGCCTCAAACCTATGACAAAGGTAGGTCGAAGTGTCTTAGGTTGGTGTGAATACTAGCAAGTGTGGACAAGAGGTTGTTGTTTTGTAGTAAGGTGGTTGGATGGGCTGTTCATGAAGTTTATTCAATGAAAGAAGTCTAAACATCAATGATATGTTGATATAGTACAATGCACTGAAGGAGAAGACCACTTGTGAGTAGCTGATTGGAAGGGCATTGAAAGGAGCTAATCCCTATGTGTTTTTGGAGGAAAAGAATAGTTAGGTACATCAAGGGAAAAGAGGACATAAAGGGTTGGAGGAAAAATATTACCACAAGAAGTCAAGCAATTTTGTTTTTGTGGTAATGGACAGATTGAGGGTTTTAAGGATCAAACCTCAAGCCCTAGATTTTGTATACTATGTATGCTAATATCTGTTTTTATGAAGGGCCATGATCCTTGGTATGAGAACCCTAATGTTTTCTTATTAATGGACTTGAGATTTTGGGCTCATAAAATATGTGTACTTTATTGTTTCATTGCTATTATATTTTTGCCATGCAAAGTGCTTTTGTGTTGGGCTTCTCTAGTGTGTTGTGTTCTTAGCTAGGGCACATACTAGACCTGGAGGGCATGGAAATTCCAACATTATCCTCATCCCTTAGGTGTTAGGCTAAGTGCCATATACCGTTGGGAAGGTCTTTCAAAGGGCCATCCAACTGTACACTTTGCATTCATGTTTGGACTAAGGAGTTGACAAAGAAAGGCCTCCAAAGATTGACTGTACAACTCCATCAATGACATAAGGGTAAACAACTTACAATCAACAATCCATGACAACACACATAAACAAGCCCCACCTGAACTTGACATCACTTGACATCAATAACTGCAATTGACTTCAATGGCAACTTGTGTGCAACAATCTCATCCTTCGGTATTGATGGAAACACCACTATACATTTGCTAGTCATTGATGATCTTGGGCTAAACTGCCCCTATTTGCTTGCTCACTGTTTTGTATTCTTTTGATTTTTGTTTTTTTCTCCCCCTTTGACATTAATGAGAAAGGGTTAATACTCCCCCTGGGCCGATGCATACTTTTTCCTTGAAATCCATTTCTCACCAACATACTTCTTAGTTGAAATCAATGGATCACTTCCCTTTGTGAGGAGGAAATTACACCCATTTTTGGTCTAAGATATTCAATTTTGTTTTTTGTTTTGTTTTGTTTTCGAAGTAGAGGTTTAGTGAATATGTTTGCAATTTATTCTTTTGTTGAAATGTATTCCAAAATGATCAATTGATTATCAAATTTGTTGAATGGTGTTGTCATTGATGTCAACATCGATTCTTGAACACTCTTAATATATGTCATGATTACATCAAGGGAAACCTTCAATGGACAAATAGTCCTGGAAGGATCGCTGGAAACCCTAGTAGCCTTGCACTTGTTGAAACTTTTGAGGATAATGGTTAGTGAACTTGCTCTAGAGACCTTTGTCATTTCATTATTCTCATCATGTTGTTTCTGATGATAGGTTGCATGCCCGAGCGATTCCTCTCTATTGTGGAGATATGTTAATTCAATATCAAGGCAATATAATGGATTTGTTATTTCTTTTATTTTGGAATTTGCCAATGCCAATAAGAAGCATATATATATATATATATAAAATGCTTTAGGGCAAACAAAGTTATACGACAATAAGAAGCATGGTTTAAAGTAGGAAAGGGGGACTTTATGAATAATATGGATATGGTTCTTTGGTCAAAAGCATCGTTGTTCATATCACAAAGCGCGACATTGTATTTTTGTGACGCCCAAATAATCTGGCTGGCTCTGCACGAATTTTTAATGACTCAGGGTTTCGACTTTATTAATAAGAATATGGTTGATGGTCCGTACTCCGTATGAAACGACCCAAGCAAAAATATATCTTCAACAAACTTATATTCAATCAGAGTGTGGACGCGAAAAAGCTCGGTAATCATATTTGATAACTTCTTTTGTTCTAGTTGACGTCAGTCAACAAGCGACTACTAATCTTAGCTGGTGCGACCTCTTTAATCTTTACGTTGTCTCTATATTCACATGTGTTTTAATGATTGGCTGCATATGATTATGATCTCCATATGGAAGTAATTAGCTGAGTTGCCATGAAGTAGATATGTACTGGTCGAGGATTTGTCTTGCTTTGAATTCACTGGAATTATATATGCAAATTACTCTAGTGACAACATACAAACATATGCCAACAATTCCTAATTGAAGCCACTCAAGGATCAAGCCGACTTTACTGGAAGGTACTGTAATACAAGCATAAGTCCGAACCTATACTCATTACTGTGACTGTGTAAGTGTCCTTGACAACATCTAACAAGGTATGGTTTATATTGTTGGTTCTCATAGCCACAATATTGTTATCCTGTTCCGAAGGCATAATTTGAAGATTCATCTTCTACAATAAGACAAAGGAATGAGATTAGTCAGTTGAAGATTTCATTCAGTGAGGGTTGCAAAACTATATAATTAACCTCGTGCATTAATCATTGATGCCATGAATAAACAAGGGTTTTTAAGTTAAATAGGAACAGAGGCGCAATATTTGCTTGTGATGCCTTTCTCTGGAATAAGTTGTTTGTTTGCAGCATGATTTTGTAGTTAGGGTTTTATGAGAAGCTTCATTGACTGAAGTATACAGAAATATAGCAGTTGTATTACAAGGTATTGGCATTTACAAGAAGAGACATCAACATATTTGTCAACAATTTTATTATTATTATTGCTGGCAGCAAGGACAGTTTCATCATTGTTGACAGTCACTGTATCAAAATGCACATCTATTAAAACACATTGTCATCATTACTTTTACAACAGTTTGGCAGAAAGAGTCCTTGGTCATCAGTTTGAATCTTGCAGTAAGGCTTTCACTAGGGTTTCATTTGTAATATAGGGTTTCATTGTTTATTGGAGTAAGGGTTCACTGTACATTTGAAGTATATCAATAGTAAGGTTTAGGGTCACTGAGCATCTATTCACTAATAAGTGTTCCATGTTCACATCATCTAGCAACAATGTTTGAAGAAGTTTTGTAGTAAGAGGTTCAATGATAAGGGTTTCATTGTTGTTATGCATTAAGGGTTAATTGCCAAGCAATTTTCACTGTCATAATTTGCAGTAGTTTGTCTTAGATGCATATGACAGAGGGTCAAAGTTTGATGACATGTTCATGTTGACAACAAACTCTAGGTTTGATCTATTTACATGAAGAGTACATTTCCATAAGTTCACTACAATAGATGATGATGTTGGTATGAGCAACGAGGGTTTTGTTGCAACATATTGGTTCAACATCCTATGATCCCAAGCTCGTCAATAATACAACCTACATTTGCGCATAGGTCAGATTGGTGGCATCTAGGTGTGTACTCGTGGGAAGAAGTCAACAATGTTAGTAGTGGCAGTACTACAAGATTGTGATGCTAGAGCATATATGTTGCAAGTCATTGTGTTAGTCAATTAAACGTATTACTACTAGAGTTATTAACAAATATATCTATATGACAACCAGTGTTGGTACCCATTGTGAAGCTAGGGTTTCAGTTTCTGATCCGTAAACTGCCGTGGATATTCCACTAGACAAATTGTCACAACAAATCTGATAATAATATATTAAAATATTCAAATTTTACACAATTACAATTTTATTTAATTTCTAGATCTGTAGATTTTACTATAATTAGTGCATGCATGTGAATGAAAATTATACAGAAAAGTAGAGAACGAAAAAATAAGTTCACACACACATAAGACACAAGATATGCTTTATGGGAAACCCTTTTTAGATAAAACTCAGTTGGAAGGTGAGGTCGCTTCGCTCTCTTTCTCTATCTAGAAATATGGCTGCAAGTACAAAGAAGTAATGCTTGTGGCCCGTGGGATGCTACAGTGCACAGATCCTCTCTGTGTGCTCTACCTCCTATCTCTCCTAGATATCTTTGCTCAGCTATAGAACAAAATGCTCTTGAAAGAATGGAATGCCTCTTCCTCCTAGTGACCTGGTTATAACACAACTTGATAGCCTACTGGTGGTTAATTTCGACTACATCAACTCTTAACTAGAGTTACAATATAGACTTTGTTAGAGTCTATTACATCACAAACACGTGGATAGCCCTTTTTGCATAAATAATGGGGATGACGCGGCATCCTCCCAAACTATAGGTGTGAAAACATGAAGGTCAACTCTAAGTGGCATAAATTTCGCATATAGACTTTGATTGACGTACTTCTTGCATTGTTGGAAAGATATCTGTGTGTAGAATAGCATGAAAAGGCGCTGCACTAAAGAGGCAAATTTTTAACCCCAAAAAGCGTCATTTGATGCCTCAAAACACTCCTGGAAGGTTTTAGATCCCATTTTTCTAAACTGGGTCCCGCTGGTAAAAACGGTCCCATGAGCTGATTCCTCCACTTTTTCCACTCCAAATGCATCGAGATGGATGAAAAACAATATAACGATCCAATTCAGATCAATTGAAGAAGTAGAAGTACAACATTGAGATTGACAACTAGGGTTTAATTGTTGAACATAAGAAGCTGTTGCCTCTGTTGAAGACTTTATGCGAGTACTGCAAAACGACGAAAACCAACAGACTATTTAATGATCATTTATTATATTGAGCAAAGGGGGATACAATCTGAAAATATATGGAACGTGGTCTGCCAGTGTGAGTCAAACGTTGGAACCTTGTTGTGCAGGCAATCCTTTCTGTGGACAGAAACAATCCCTCTAGTCTTATGGGAGGATCTAGCAACTACATAAGACAAATATATGTAAACTTTCATAGTTTATACCAGAAAACACAAAGGAGGATAGATGATCTACCTCACTCTAATGCTAACATCATTTGGTCCTTGATTATTTCGTTTCCAAGCTCAATCTCCTCTTCACCATTATGGATGAATACCTGCAAGGAATATTATGTGGAGACAACAAACACATTCATAGCAAAATTCATTTCAATATAAACCATGTAACATATAAGGGAGTATTACACTAAATGAGCAATAATTGACACATTTATGGAAAGCAAACACGTAATGTATTATTAATAAATGGTAAAGGGAGCATTACAACCACTTAAGCCTTGATGTTGGAAGCCTCCTTTAAGTGAGTTTCCAAGTCGTAGCTTTAACCTTCAAGCACTCCTTTCTCCTTAGCAAAATGGGCAGCAATTGGGCATAGTTCAGCAGTACGATGGAAACCACCCAACCATTAGCCAACCATCAGTGGATGGTGGGAAATTCATTTATAGGGAAGGAGAGGGAGTTGAGGATCCATGAAAAGAGGGAGGAGTTCCACATCTCAAGGGATAGTTCCATGGAAATAGGGCCAAGGGCCAGGAATGGGAGGTCTCGTTCCAATATTCATTCACCTAAAACCACATTGTCGTTCTCGAGCTTTGTAGTAAGAGGAGCTTCTCCTCCATTTTGTGAAAAACTGCTTGAAGAGGACCAACGCAAATTTTCTTGGTGAAAGTACTGTTGGAAGCACTAGACACTAGTTATGCAAAATGTTACCAACACAAATTTTCCTAATAAAAGTAGCGTTGGTCTTGCAAAACAAGGGTTTTTACAAGCTCTTCAAAATTTTTTCAAGGCAAGTTTTCTTCCTTTTCTTTAGGGATGTTTCAAACATTTTTTAGGGTTAATACACTGTTTGCAACAAATTTCATCACTTTGCGACATTGACGACACAAAGTGCGACACTTCAGGACACGAGACTGGGAGTGTGAAAAAATAATGTATAATAGATGCCCCCTAAAGCATGAAGTCAGAACGGGAAGTGATGGTTGAAATGCTTTACAAGAAAAGGCAAGGACTTAGAGAACCACTGTCAGGAGACCTGCAAATCACACATAATACAATATATCTGACATCTCTGATGTAAGTATGCTTAAAGTGTAAACATCTAACAATACATGGATCCATGACATGGATGCAACCATCCGTATAGAAGAGACCATTTTTCCAATCATGAATGCTTAATAATTCCACGCAACTTGGATTTATTAAACGAAACCCGGGGTATTCATCTCTATTTTGATCCAACCAAAGTACAAATCTCACCATGTGAATAGATTTTTCAGAGTCGAACATGGTAGAAACCACCTGATTACCGGTCAATGATGTAAACCATTAAGAGGCATGAGATAACCACCAATGATGACGATGGTTCTCAAGGTACAATAGCACAATCCACAAGTGTGAATAATGTAGATGAAGTTGAACACTCGCAGAATCATTTGATTGAAGGCCAGTGATGTAAACCTATCGTTAAATACAAAGAACCTGCCATTGAGGCATGCAAGCTCCAAGGTATTGAAAGGGAGTTTCTATATCATCTTCCTGGATAATGAGTTGGAGTCGACTGGAAGTGACCCATTGAAGGAGGGCCATAATGTTTCCCACATCATCAACATGAAACATAGGATTTTATAAAGCTGACAAGAGTGATTCAGGATTGATGCAGAAAAAGTCAAACAAGATATAAGGGGTTTGAATTTGCAAGTGGGACTTCTCTTGAACATATTGGCGACACGACTCCAGAATTTGGCAACATTTGAATCAAAATAGGATTAGAGGTCATGGTGACAATAGGATGTAATTAGATGAGAGGAAAATGGATTCCCGAAACACAATATAGCAAGTGACGAAGTGAGGATAGCCCAAACCTGGCACGAGATACAGATAAGTGTCATGTTCAAGAGCGACATGCTGCCTTTTATACAAAATATAGGATATATGTTTCCTTCCACCCCCCCCACTATTTCTAGCAAGTATCTCTTTATTTTTAATCTCAAGCTTGAAGAGGATACCATATGCTTGTCGTATAAGGTCATTCGTCAAATGCATCCATCTTAATATATTTAACGAGCCCTAGGAAGGTGTAGCTCGGTGTCGTCATGGTGACAATTCCTTTTTCGTTTTAGTTTTACGAGTCCGACGGAGGGGTAAATTGACGTCTTTTTCATGTTTAGGGAGTTTGAAAAAGAGGCAAAAAGAAAACTTCAGATGTCCCTTTTCGTAGATAGTCTTTCGAGTTCGAAAAGGTAGAAAACAATATCCAATATAACCTCTTAGCCACATTTGACTAAGGTATTCTTTTTTCGTAACTAGTCTATCTCAGTCTGGAAAAGGGTTAAACTTATACTGAGTAGACATCATTTCATTTACTTTAACGAGTTCGAAAAGACAAGTGCTCGACAATCTTTTCATGTTTTTGGAGTCTGAAAAGCATTGAAAGAGGATTCCACCTGGAGGAATGAATGGTATAAAAGGATAGCAACCGGTTGCATTCATGATGGAACCGCTCAAAACATGTAAAGGTTAAGAAGCTAGCTAATAAGACCACTCATCACAACGGTTCCTCATGCAAGGGTAGAGAAACCAAGTGAAAGCGTATGATTAGCCAAAGAGATGGTGACGATGGAATGAAAAAACCAAGGTTCATCTAGCAAAAATAGGCGATAAAAACGACAATCACGAGAGGTAAAGTGGAAATGGCTTGATTTTTACACAAGCTTGAAACATGGGAAACTATGCTTGAGATAAGTTTTCATGCCCCCATAATAATGAATCAATCCGAGGTACATGTCCCCAAGCTTCATCTCATTCACCTAAGTAGACAACTGGTTACTAACAGGTAGATGGAATGAAGGTTCACTTACAAGATCAAGTGAAAGAATCGACTGGGAATTTATGAGATCTAATCAAAGACTCGTATTGGAAGGGGGTTTGTTTCACTTTTTAACGAGCTTGACACAAGAAAAGAACCATGTTCATGACACTTTGTTTCATTTTTTAAAGATCTTGACACAGGAAAATGAACTCTTCTCCGACACCTTGTTTCATTTTTTAAGGAGCTTGACACAAGACAAGGAACTCTGCTCCGACACCTTGTTTCACTTTTTAAGGAGTTTGACACAAGAGAAGGAACCTTACTCCAGAACCTTGTTTCATTTTTTAAGGGGCTTGACATAAGACAAGGAACTCTGCTCCGACACCTTGCTTCATTTTTTAAGGAGCTTGACACAACATAAGGAACTCTGCTCCGACACCTTGTTTCATTTTTTAAGGAGCTTTACGCAAGACAAGGAACTTTGTTCCGAAAACCTTGATTCATTTTTTAAGGAGCTTGACGCAAGACAAGGAACTCTGTTCTGAAAACCTTGATTCAGTTTTTAAGGAGCTTGACGCAAGAAAATGAATTGTGCTCTAGGAACCTTGATTCATTTTTTAAGGAGCTTGACACAAGAAAAGGAACTGTGCTCCGAGAACCTTGATTCATTTTTTAAGGAGCTTGCCACAATAGAAGGAACTGTGCTCCGAGAACCTTGATTCATTTTTTAAGGAGCTCGGCACAAGAAAATGAACCGTGCTCTGGGAATCTTGATCATGGACCATAAGAGGCCATGGATTCTAAGAAGTTCTCATCAGATGGGAGAACAACTCTCTGGAAGGGATACTTATCAAGGGATCTAATGGAAAGATCAAGCTCCAATGGCCCCAGTACATGATGCACTATATCAATGAATAGATCACCAATAGGCGAGGGCATGGAACATGTGGCCGCATAATTAACCTGTGGCGGGGGTGATATCACTTTCATAGAAGGACCACTTAGGGAATTTGGTTGAGTGGGAGTCAAATTAGGACCAACGAACAAAAGCTGATCAATGGCCATCATTTTTCCTTCATGCAGGAAAGATATGACACGAAAGAGAGAAGAGAGAAGAGATCCCATGACATAAACATAGTCACGACAAGGGAGTAAATTAAAACCCAAAGGGACTTGGAAAACCATCAAATCGATATAGACGATTTTTCCTCCCAAAGTAATAGGCAACTTAGGAAGGATCCCTACAAGTTGACTGGTTCCTTTGTTAAAAGCCAATAGATTCTATGTAATAGGCACACTTTGTGGAGAAACTAAAGCTTTCCAAGTAGTTGAGGACAAAATACTAAGCAATGCGCCTTCATCTATTATTGTGCCAGGTACGGGTATATTATAAGCCTATACTATGATATGGAAGGGCACGTAAGAAGGAAGACGATATATTGCTAGTCAACTCCAACCAAAGGAAGTGACATCACTACTTGGAGGGGGTACCATGGGAATGGGAGAAATCCCCCCTTGCGTTATGGGAACAGGAGGATCATCCCCTTGTACTGTGGAAATTGGAGGATTTCCCCCCAATTAATCAGAATATGAAGAAACAAGAAGAACCTGAGTGGTGTGAAGTTCACTCTTTACGGGAAAAGTACGATCAACTGAAGGTGGTATCAAGTCAACTGTTTTCTCAACCAATGGTTGGTCGGGAACGAGCTCATGGGATTCACATTAAGAGAGAGTGGGATTGATTAGAGATGAATTTTGATCAATAACTTGGTCAAATAGTGGAGGATCAGGGGAAATCTTTCGATAAGCAGTTGGAAGGCAAGGCTGATAAGTTGTAGGGTTTCCCAACACTTTTGAGGCTTCATCCATATAAGGAAAAAGGTGAATAGGATGATTACCTTCACATAACCTACAGGGAAATTTGACTTTACCCTTTTTCCCATGGAGCTTGCTATCACTAGTTGAGGGTTTGTCACCAACATGATCTTGAGAGGCTGATGACAAAGGCCTATGTGAGCCTGTAGACCACACTTATACTATATTGGGAATACCAGGACAATCTTTGAGAAGGTGGTCACCCTTACAAAGCATGCATTAGAATTTAACTTCGTGGGGCTTATTGGAAGGTTTCTCCACACTAGTTGCATCGATAACAATGGTTGCTGGGTTGGACCCTTGCTTATTTTTCTTCTTCTTCTTATCCACCCAGTTACTAACTTGCAGGATTTCACTAGATGAAGAGGAATAAAAATGAACATGCGAAGAAGGAAAAGAGTCAACTTTAGGATCAACCAGAGGTTGATATTGTTCATGTGGAGGAGAACTCGGTTGAGAAGCAGTTTGGACATTTGGAACCATAGGGGTCGAAAAAACCAAACTAGAAAACCAATGGTAAATCTAAGAAGGGACAACGTTGCCATATAAGGAGCACCAACATTCCCAAAAGAAGGAAAAGGACCAGGATTCCCGTCAGAGGGGTTTCCCTGATTGGTGGAATCAGGAACTGTTGCCATTAGTCTCAACCTAAGATCTACTAAGGACTATTTCGACAGGAAGGAAGTTTTTCCACGACGAATTAATTTTAGAATTAACAACAAATAAAAAAAAAGGGGTAACTAGGCATAAATATTTGCCAAGCAAGCGTGAACTGCAATATACACCTTGGCGAACCAAGGAATTAACGTACGACAACCAATCTCCTCGAATGCTGTGTTCGGTGTATCATGATATACAAGGCGGTAGAATTATTTACCTATGGATGGATAACAACTTATAGGGAACTCCCAAAATATACTCTACGGTACGTGGGAGTGCAGTTTGTAATAGTGCTGTCTAATGTGTAACCGTTCGATGAGAGCGTTCCCATATACTTTTCATGTGTGGAGCGTCGTCCAATATACTCAAAGGTACATGGAGAACGATCCTATACACTTTTGTATGTGGAAAGAGATTTCACCCCTGGGATGCAACGCTGGAAAACAACGAAAACTTCTACGTTTAATGACGACGTAACACGTATCTAGCCTAGACGTCTAGAGGTTTTCATTAATGTTCTAAATGCTCCTTAGGTTAATTGAGATAAATTTTAAAGTTGACCTTGAATTATGACTCGGTTTCAAGGCTCAAAAATCGATGTCACCTGAACACACCTATGATGCAACTAATATGAAAAAATGACTCTTTTCATTTTCAATGAAAGCTATGTAGTGTAGGGAAGAAGTGAGAACATTGATGCGACAATAAAAAATGAAACCAACAATAGCTTTGTAACTAGATCTTTCAATTCCACAATTCCAATGCAAAGATAAAAAAGTAAATGAATTTTAATTCACTAAAGTTCACCTACATGAATTTTTTTTCTTTTCAAATGAATGAAGATGCACTTATCAACTTTCAACATCAAGCAATGTAATCTATGCTCAATGACAACCTCAAAAAAAACTTTCCATTGCAATGTAATCTAATGAAGTTTCCAGAAGTAATGATCAATTTTGAGATGAAGGCTTAACAAATGCAAAAACAATTTCTTTTCTAGTTTCAAAAGGACTAAAAATGCTTATTAGACAACAAATCAGTAATGACATGCAAGCAACAAAACAGTAAATTCAATTTCTCAAAGAACTAAAGATTCAACCAAAGTTTGTTTTCACTATTTAAATATGGAATAAGCTTTTGAAAACCACAAAGGATCTAACAACAATAAGTCAAAATTGTATGTACACAAAGCACGAGAAAGACTTTAGAGACCAATACATTCTAGGTCTTCTATCAAAAACCTTAAAAAAATCTCATTTTTTGGACCAACACTATTGTAATGGTCAAAATCCACGCTGACAGGGTCTTCAGTGCTACTGTAACCAACAAAACTCCATGCTGGCAGCGCTCTATTTTGCATAGAAATGAGCTCTGAGCGAGAAAATCTTAGGAAAAAACAAAGAAAGTTGAACAAAGACCTAGATTTGACACTCTAAACCACACACCACTCAAAATGTGGATCCACAATCAATCAAAGTCCTAGATCACTAAGAGGTTGGCCAAACTTATCAAAAGAGACCAAAAACAAAAGGAGGTTTTAAGAGTTATATAGTCCCTAGCGGAGTCTCCATTTTGTTGTGCAGGCAACCCTTTCTACGGTCACAAAAAATCCCTCTAGTCCTATGAGAGGATCTAGCAACCACAGAAGACAAATATATGTAAACTTTCCTAGTTTATACCAGAAAACATAAAGGAGGATAAATGACCTACTTCACTTTGATGCTAACATCCGTTGGTGTCGTCCTTGATTCTTTTATTTCCAAGATAAATCTCCTCTTCACCATTATGGATGAATACCTTCAAGGAAGATCACGTGGAGACAACAAATGAATTCATAGCAAACTTCATTCCAATATAAACCATGTAACAGATCAAGGAGTATTACACTAAATGAGCAGTAATTGACACATTTATGGAAAGAAAACACATAATGTATTATTAATTATCGGTAAAGGGAGCATTATAACCACTTATGCCTTGATGTTGGAAGCCTCCTTTAGGTGAGTTTCCAAGTCCTAGCCTTAACCTTCAAGCACTCCTTTCTCCTTAGCAAAATGGACAACAATTAGGCATAGTTCAGCAGTAGGATGGAAACCACCCAACCATTAGCCAACCATTAGTGGATGGTGGGAAATTCATTTATAGGGAAGGAGAGGGAGTTGAGGATCCATGAAAAGAGGGAGGAGTTCCACATCTCAAGGGATAGATCCATGGAAATAGGATCAAGGTCCAGGAATGGGAGGTCTCGTTCCAATCTCCATTCACCCAAAACCACATCATCATTCTTGAGATTTCTAGTAAGAGAAGCTTCTCCTCCATTTTGGGAAAAATTACCTGAAGAGGATCAACGCGGATTTTCGTGGTAAAGGTAGTGTTGACAACATTAGACATTGGTTATGCAAAAGGTTACCAACACGAATTTTCCTAATAAAAGTAGTGTTGTTCTTGGAAAGAAAGGTTTTTGACAAACTCTTCAGGGTGGTCACTTTGCTGATCAGGGTGGTGCAAGGAAAGTGATTGGATGCTCCTTCAGGTAAGAGATTGAGAACACTTTAGGGCAACATGGTGGTGCTAGGGTAAGTTGGAGCCTGCACGAGGCGTTGGAGCATCCTTCCAGTCGAAGTTGGTAAACATCAGGTTGGAGCATCCTTCAGGTTGGAGCCTGTAAACCAGGGAATTAGAGTGTCCTTCCAGTTGGAGTTGGTAAATTAGGGTGTTGGTGTGTCCTTTCATTTGTAGCTAATTAATTAGGGGGTTGGAGCCTCCTTCCAGTTATAGCTGGAGAATTTTGAAAGTTGGAGTTTTCCATTGATGTAATCTTGAAAATGCATATATTAAGAAGCATTCGATGGTTTTTCTTCTAGAAGGTATTCCACTTAAAATTTTTGTGTCTACTATCTTTTATATTGTGATTTCTTGAATGGTGTTGATTTATGTATTGATTTGATGCTTATGATAATTAATGCTTTAAAAAAATAAAATTAACTAATTGAAGAGAAATATTGATTCATCCCCCTCTCAGTTTTTCCAACAATTGATCAGAGCAGGTTCCTTCAGTAGCAACTTAAAAACTGTAAGGCATATCTCAGAGTGCATAGATGGAAATATCAAAGAAGCAAGCTGCCAAGCAATCAAAGGAAGTTCATGGTATTGAAATAGTTTTAGATCCTATTACCATTGTTGAAGAGAAACAAGTTGGTCTAATTCATTTGTTCAACGCATCACATTTTTTTTTTTTTTTTTTTGGAAAACTAAAATGGAAGCCTATCTGCAAGCCCATGGATATTATGCAAGGCAATTTGTTTTTTTTGAAGACATGTATACCTTTCAATCTAGAAGGAACAATACGAAATCCATGAATATTATTCTTAGTACTCTGCCAAATCCTATAAAAGCTAAAGTTGATTAATGTACATCAGCCAAAAGTCTTTGGAATAAGCTTCATGATCTTTTCTTAGAGAAGCAAGTAATTTAAGATGACGATGAAGACCGTTCTTAGGTCAAAGAATCTAACAACGATGAAGAAGAAGTAGAATAGGATGTAGATAAATAATTAATTTATTCATTCAAAGTATGGATGAACATATAGAAAGAAAATCACACACTCAAAGAAGAAGTTTCTCTCGTACAACTCCAGGTGCAGGAAGCAAAAAAAATTAGAAGAATCTGTTCAGAAGTGTGAGGAAGAAGTCATCCAAAATCAAAAGGAACTGTTGAAAAATGTGCAACAAGAAATGCTAAATTTAGAAAGTGCTAAAAATAGATCTACTAAAAATAACATGTCTAAAAATAAAAGTTTGGCCAATGAGCACTTTGGCCACCTTGGGTGGGAGGTGAAACTGCTAAAAATAGAAACTTCTAAAAATAGCATTTTTGGGTCCCTTCCTATTTTTAACAGTCCCTGGTCTAACTATAGGAAGTAAAAACGAATTTTGGTCTTACCAGCAGTTTAAAATATTAATTAATTAATCTCCATGAGTTAATTAGTTAAGGAAAATCAAACTTGAAGTCTTTGTGAGAACATGCAATACTTTCTCCACTGATTGGGGAATGTGTCCTTGATTTGCTCCATTGATTGAGGAATTAAGGATGAATTCTATATTGAGAGGATCAGTTGACTTTGTTTAACTTAGTCAAGTTCAGTTAGATTAATTTAACAAGTTGTCAAATTAATGAGATACAATTTGTTGATTCTTGCATGCATGTGACAACTATTATTTTCAAATAACTGAGTATTCTCTCATGGATAACTGATGTATGTCAGTTCAGACAGAGACCTAGTTGAGATCAGAGAAAGGACAATGTACTATCAGTTGGATGAATATTTTTCCTATAAAGGAAGCTCATCCATGATGAGGATTTATCTCCTTCAAGTTTGTGCAGTTAGATCAGAGGTTAGTAAGTGTGTGAAGAGGCCACTTCACACAGGTGGCAACATTGGACCCCAAGGAAACTGCATAAGGAAATAGGAGGCTTGGAGGGCAGAGGAGAAGGTTTGTGAAAAACCTTTGATTGTCTATGAGAAACAAAGGGATTGTACTGAGAGCTGGATGGCTCCTGAGCTAAGGCTTTGTGTAATCCAGACTATAATTCCACTTGTATGATAATACAGAGATGGGGTTTTAGGCAGGTGCTTTCCCTGGGTAAATTATTCTGTGTTATGTGTGATTGATTCCTTCTTATCAGTTATATGTGTCCTTATTGATGATGCTCATGGTTGATTAAGCTTCCACTAAATTGTTTGTAGAAGTAGATCAAGTGTTTTGCTTTAGTACATTGCATTACGAGGTTGATCTACAGGTGGGAAATTTCTACATGGTATTAGAGCTAGCTGATTTGTAGAAAAAGTTCTACATGGTATCAAAGCTAGCTGATTTGTAGGAAAAATTTTACAAAATTCTACATGGTATCGCAGCACAGGTGATCAAGGAGAGAACAAAAACTGAGAGGAGATTTCAAAGTTTTGAGTTTTGGGCCAAAAGTTTGCAGAGTAGATCTGAAAATTTCTCTACAAAATTTTTAGAAATAAATAGAAGATTTGGATTCCTTGCGGAAAAATACCAAAAATAAAAAAAAATCGGCTGAATCGGAGTTCGGATGAGGGAGATATCGCTGATTTAAAATTAGCTCTTTTTCTAGAAAATTTCGTGATGACGGGAAAGTGGAAATAGATTGGTGTGATAGCCAAGAACCTATATGCACTTGAGGTACAAGATGCATGCAAAGCCTTGAGGAGCAAGGCAAAGGTTAGAGACTTGGTGGTTGAGAGGGAGAGTAAATTACCTCTCAACATGCAGCGCCAGAAGAAGTCTTAGACGATTGTGGAGGAGCCATGATTGGTGCAGCAGTTTCAGGAGGTTGTGGAGCAGCCACAACTAGAGAAGCTGAGAGGAGATCAAGTAGAGATATCTACTCATGCAAACGCCTCCAGTAGGGGGAACTTCGAGCCAGGTGGGCAGAGGGATCACCTGCAGCCATACCTCCAGGTAGGAGGTGGGGTGATATAGAGTGATCGTCCCAAGGAGGAGGGGCAAGATCCTTGAGGTACCCAACCTCTTAGATGCGACCTTGATACAAGAGCCCCGATGTGGAGTAGTAGGAATTGAATGATTGGGTAGAGACAGATGCAGATGGAGCGGCAGAGAGAGCTACAGTGCACAGAATCCCAGGATAGCGCAAAGCATGTAGGCTGCAACAATGCGAGAGGCACAAGTGTGTTGCATAGTGCAGGGTAGCACAGAGAAGGGTGTAATGGTGCGAGATGCATGGAGATGTTGCAGTAGCGTAGAGGTCAGAAAGGGAGCACTTGTCAGCAACAGGTAGAGCTTCAACATTATAGTATGTTTCTAGCCCAACAGAGTGGTCAGTTGGGAGTTTTTTTTTGTTCCGAGTGTTGCTGGAGCAACCACACTTGGTAGATGTGTTGCATGCAGAACATTCCAGAGTTATAGGATTGGGTTCAAGAGGAAGCCTTTCTTGTTGAGAGGGAGTGTTGAAAAATTTGCAACAAGAAATGCTAAGTTTAGAAAGTGCTAAAAATAGATATACTAAAAATAACGTGTCTAAAAATAACAATTTGGCCAATGAGCATTTTGGCCACCTTGGGTAAGAGGTGAAACTGCTAAAAATAGAAACTTCTAAAAATAGCATTTCTGGGTCCCTTCCTATTCTTAGTAGTGCCTGGTCTAACTATAGGAAGTAAAAACGAATTTTGGTCTTACCAGCAGTTTAAAATATTAATTAATTAATCTCCATGAGTTAATTAGTTAAGGAAAATCAAACTTGAAGTCTTTGTGAAAACATGCAATAATCTCTCCACTGATTGGGGAATGTGTCCTTGATTTGCTCCACTGATTGAGGAATTAAGGATGAGTTCTATATTGAGAGGATCAGTTGACTTAGTTTAACTTAGTCAAGTTCAATTAAATTAATTTAACAAGTTGTTAAATTAATGAGATACAGTTTGTTGATGCTTGCATGCATGTGACAACTGTTATTTTCAGATAACTGAGTATTCTCTCATGGATAACCGATGCAAGGTAGTTTAGACAGAGACTCAGTTGAGATCAGAGAAGGGATAGTGTACTATCACTTGGATGGATATTTTTCCTATAAAGGAAGCTCATCCATGATGAGGATTTATCTCCTTCAAGTTTGTGTAGTTAGTTCAGAGGTTAGTGATGTGTGAAGAGGCCACTTCACACAGGTGGCAGCATTGGACCCCAAGGAAACTGCACAAGGAAATAGGAGGCTTGGAGGGCAGAGGAGAAGGTTTGTGAGAAGCCTTTGAATGCCTATGAGCAACAGAGGGATTGTACTAAGAGCTGGATAGATTCCGAGCTAAGGCTTTGTGTAATCCGAACTATATTTCCACTTGTATGATAATACAGAGATGGGGTTTTAGGTAGGTGCTTTCCCCGGGTAAATTCTTCTGTGTTATGTGTGATTGATTCCTTCTTATCAGTTATATGTGTTCTTATTGATGTTTCTCATGGTTGATTAAGCTTCCGCTAAATTGTTTGTAGAAGTAGATCAAGTGTTTTGCTTTAGTACATTGCATTACCAGGTTGATCTACAAGTGGGAAATTTCTACATGGTATCAGAGCTAGCTGATTTGTAGAAAAAGTTCTACATGGTATCAAAGCTAGCTGATTTGTAGGAAAAATTATACAAAATTCTACAGGAACTGGATAATGTTGTTGTAGAAATAGACAGACCCATGAAAGAAAATGAAAGGTAGAAGGAAAACATACAATACTTCAACAAAGAAATTGGAAAGATCACACTTCTAAAATTACAAGTAGAAGAGTCAGAAGAAATAACAAGAGCCCTGAAAATACGTTTTCAAGAAGATTTTGCTCAAAAGAAAACATAGCTCGTTGCTGCGCTAACTGAGATAGACAAACTCAGGAAATGACAAAAGGATAAATTATTGGATGATGAAAATAAGTATAATGTCATCGCTCAATCAAAGATGGAGGAAAAAGAAGGAAGAGAAGATCCATTCAATGAAGGCACAAGCTCCAAAATCTCACAAAGCAAGATTCCTGATAGCAGGGTCTATCAAAGGCCAAATATGGGACAAAAGAAGATTGAAGATGATGCAGTTCCAAGTAGTAATGCAGAAAGATTCAAAGATAATAATCAACAAAAAGCTGCACCTCTTCCAAGAAATAACGACTACAAGAGATCGTCAAGACAAGATAACTCATCCAAGTATGCTAATTTGTTTAATGAATATTGTTTTTCATGTACTAACTTTGGATATATGGCTAGGAATTGTAAAACTTATGACATGTATACGTATCAAGGGCATTATCAAAACCATAGAAGTAAGGCTGGAGGAATGCAAAGCAAATAATCCAATGATTTTTTCAGCAAAAGGTATAAGTCAGTTTCCCCATCATTTAGGCCCAATGTTGAAAGTTACAAATTCCATAGCTATGGGCATATAGCTCGCGATTGCAGGTACAAGATGGAATCTCTTATACACAACCCTAACATAAGGTATGTGAAGGTTTGGAGAAGAAAGCAAAAGGAAGAAGATCAAGTAAGTGGAAAAGTATCTGCAGTCATGCTTTCAAGTTTTGTAAAGTCGAAAGATCATGATGAAACTACAATGGAAGATGTTAAGGTTCAAGATGATCCGACTGAAGAGATGGCATCAGAGAAATTTTGAGGTCTAAAATGGGCCTCCTAAGGAATATTATAAAATAATAGTGGAAATAATAAAATAAGATTGGATTACCTCATTAAGTTTTGGAGGTAAAAAATAAAAAACTACCTTTTCAACTTATCTCCTTACGATTTTACTCAAATTTTGAGTGGGAGCACTTGTTGGATGCAGAATTAGATTTTGCATCCAAGGAGTACCCATGTTGCATGCTTTCATGTATTTCAAATTTTTCATGTAGTAGGGTCCATATAAATTATGCAACATGGGTACTCCTTGGATGCAAAATCAAATTCCGCATCCAATGAGTGCTTCTGCTCGAAATATGAGGAAAATCATGGGGAGATAAGTTGAAAATACGAGTTGAAAAAAGTAGTTTTTTGTTTTGTTTTTTTTTGTCTTTTTACCTTTTTACTCAAAAAATGGTGAATCACCCCCCATGGTTGACATTGTCATGTTGAAACCTATTGGTTCTTATAAAGTTGAAAGATGGCAGAATAGTTAGATTTTAG
The DNA here is from genome assembly GCA_031772625.1 of Pinus tabuliformis. Taxonomy (NCBI): domain Eukaryota; kingdom Viridiplantae; phylum Streptophyta; class Pinopsida; order Pinales; family Pinaceae; genus Pinus; species Pinus tabuliformis. The sequence continues at coordinate 459,657,541 of CM062820.1, forward strand.
GAATAATAGGCTTGGAAACCAGAATGTTGGATAGAATTGCAGAAGGTATTAGCCATGGCAAGTTGTAAAAGACATAGCATGTTAGGGGGAGAAAGGAAGTTTATTGCAGGAAGTATCAATGAAGATATTTGGTCAAAGGAGAGGAAACAAGTCAGGAAGATCAGAGGCATGGGTTCAAGGGAGGAATAATTGTAGGAGGAGCAAAGGCATGTTATAGGAAAAGAGAAGCAGGTACCAGTTGAAGCCTCGAAAATCGTTGCTACAACATGGGGGAAAGGCACCCAGTCCGGACCTTGGTTGGCAACTCCTTTTCCATTTGGTGTAGTGGCTTCCACTGGGACCAGTTTCCCAAAAAGAGATTTTGGTAGTGTTGATGGGGTGATATATGATATAATGGGGGAATGATTTAACTACGTGTAATCTAATCTAAACTATTAATCACATGCATATATCCTAGTTTTAAACACTATCAAACTATAACTATACCCGGGAATAAAAACAAGGTATGCGATCTACAATAATGTCCTATAGCAATTGGTAATAAAGATCATTCAACTGCAATAAGAAATGAAATCGTTTAACAATAATTGTTTTGGATAAATAGTTAGCCAAAACGATTGTGAGAGATATATTGCATATAGAATCGTTCACGTATCCAGTAGGAAATTAAAGCCAACACCATACAAAATTGCAATAATGCTAACGAAAATTCAAACTTTCATACATAAAGCAATTGAAGAAAAGATATTTCCTGATACATAAATAAAACAAAATCAGAAGATAAAAGTACCATTTGTAATAAGTTCTGCTCATGTGTTTCAGCAATATCGATCTAATTCCAACCAATCCAACATCATCTAAGAGTGCAAAAGTGCAATTTCAGTAGAACATGTCAGATATAAAAGAAAATAGATCCTATTCCATTCATTCTACCAGAACCTCCTCAAAGGTACATAAGTGCATGTTTTGAATAATGTTTCTGATAAAATTTTTGGACCCCTCTTTAAATGCATGAGAGGGATTTAAATACTAAAAATATAGGTCCTAAAATAGATTATTACAAAAATAGATGAGGAGGTTTAAACGACCTTCCTCAGATTATGCAAAATGAAACTAAAATAGAAATAAAATAATGTGACTAACTCCTTTACATGTGATCCTTCAGATCGCAGATGTCTGTCATTGGTTTGAGTTGTGGCGGTTGGCCGATCGCAGATTTCAGTTGCCCAGTAAACACGACATCTGTCAATGCTGGCACCATTTTCTGTGTGGAAGTGGTTAGGAAACGCATGGTCATCCACTAGCTATAGGTCTTAACTAAGAATTGTCAGTATGCTTCCTAGTTCAACTTGCTCATTTGTCTGATCACCTCCTCCCTTTCCTTTGCTGCTTGTCTCCATTGCTGCTCCAGTTGATTGGAATTTGGAAGAAATCCTGGTATAGATTCAACAACCAGGTTGTCGCCCATGTGGATTTTCATTAATGGATTCAATGATGCTATTTGCTACTGCTGTCGTGACCACTGTTGCCCTTTCTGCTTGCTTGATTCAAGAATCCCAGTCTGTAAATATAATTTCTTTATGTGACTCCTCCAGTTTTGGCAAATCAACCTTTCTCCCATCTTTTGATTCTTGCCAGGTGATAAAGTCAGAAATCCTTTTATGGATTTCATCATACTCAAGCCTCATGTCAACGACTTGGCTTGTTATCTTATCACTGATCTCGCAGTAAGGATTTACTTGCGAGATTTCTTGGCACAAAAGTTCCTTTTGTTGCATTAGTTGGGCGTTAAGGCTGAGTGCTTCTTTTACGAACTGATCAATTTGTGGATTGTCCTTATACTTCTCTATCATAGCTTGAATTCGTGCGTCCTTTTCTGCTAGGCTGGCCTGATGTTGTATTTGCATCTATTCAAATTCTTGCTGTAGTTTGGCAATTTGTAACTTTACTTGTTGGTTAGATTTTTTATTGCTCTAATTGTTATTCGAACAACATGATATTTTGTTCTTTCTCTTTTAGCAGCATTTGAACCTCGGTTGCTTTATCAATAGTTTCCGTAGCATAGGATCCTGCAAATTGCAACAGTCTCGTAAGGTTCTCAGATGGGTCCATGGGTGAATCTCTCCAGACAATATCCATTGGTTCATTGTTGGGAGTGGTGACAACTGCAACATCCAACTTTCTTTTCTTCCTCTGCCTTTTGATGACAACTTTATGGGTAGGGCTATAAAACACATCTAAGGGAGGAATTTCCTCAACTCTTAAAACAATTTCAAAAGTAGGGGTGGTAGGAATGAGCTCTATATCTTGAGTACTTACAATTTTATACTCTATAACCTCTTGAGTTGATTTGTGCTGTGGAGTCTGTACTTCAGATGTTTGTTCTTCTGTATGGAGCTTTTTATTCAAATTCTTCCATTTTTTTTCTAAATCAACAACTGGAGGTTTTTCCCACTGGGTGGAGGTAGAGTGAATTTCAACCTATTCCTTCATCGAGGTTTGCTCGACTGCTTTTTCTGTAGTTTCGGCCATGTCTCTCTTAGACTCTTTGTTTTTACTACCCCCATTTTGGGACTGTTGCTCTGAGTGATGTGACTCATGGGTAGACTTCTCCTACGACTTTTCTCTGGAATTATCTTTAGAATTTTCTCTGGAGCTTTCCTCTAAGCTTACACTGGGAGTTGGCTCCCTTATTGGTTCAATCTGTAGCAGGTCCAATGGGACCCGTAATAATCTCCTCTCTTTGTATTCGTGGAAGGCCTTAAGATCATCTGGGGCAAAAAGTAGTGAAGCCATATGATTTACTTCTGAAAATGTCTCCTTTTATAGGAAGAGGTCATTGAATAGATCTTCCTCATGGGTGAATACTTTCACTTTCACCATAGTAGAGAAGTCTTTGGCGATGCCATTTAGGTCATACTGTCTTCCTGGAAATGTAGCCAATTTCAGATATTTCAAAATCTCTACTTCCTTACATGCATGTCCAAAATCGTGCAATGCAAACGCACCACATTGCAATGGAAATGTAGGCCAAATGGAATTTTTATGTTCCTTCAATCCTTTGCTCAGCCCACCTTCTCCTGATGTTTGGTAGACTATCTCCCTAGCCATTAACTTATCAGGGACATAGTATGGGAGGACATGTGGTGAAGCAATGCTCCTGAATACTCTGATATATGTAAATGTATCCTCCCTAAAACATCTGGCTACAGGTAGGATATCTACTTCAGCTTCTCTAGAAAATCTAGGGGCATTCCCGTTGTAGACCTATTTATGAATAGACAACATAACCCCTCGACAAATTCTGTAAAAGTGGGGGTGAAATTGAGACTCCCACATATTCTTATGATATATATGAATGGGAAGTGGGTCATTCACATTCCACTTCCATCCCATTATAAGAAATTTGGAACCAAAACTGATAGCGTCCATTATATAGGCACTCATGAAAAATGGAGGGTAAACCCTATAAGAGATACTCCTCTTTCTCCTATACTCTATTATGGCTTTTGCCAAATTATCAGGAAAAATTTGGGCCCAATTCATTATTGTTGCATTTACAGCTGCATCTATTAATGGCAACCATTCTGGGGAAAATTTGGTACTATCGGGCTTGTCGAACATTCTACATAGCATGGCTGCTGCAAAACTATGAGGGGGAGCTATAGATGCTGTAGAATACATACCCGATTTATCCTTTTTGATCTTGCCTTCATTTTGCGTCTAGGTTCGTGTAATGTCTGTTGGGTCTTCATTCTCCTTAGCAAATTTCTTGAGGAACTGTTTGTTGTAGAACACCTGTGGCTCTAGCAGATTGTACATAAGTTGCAGGTTTTCTGGTGAAAAGGATCCCATAACCTCCTGCTTGCTATTCTTAAATTCTCTGTCTGAGACATCCACATGATCAATTATCCACTTGACCATATCTGTATATGGAATTATCTTTGGTCTCGCGGCTATGCGGTGCAGAAATGAGCACGCCGTCTCGAAGATGGAGGCGTCTGATGAAGCATGACCATCAGCTGTGGCCTTTGTTACTAGAAGTCTTGGTTGCTCTTCTAATAAATCATACATGGTTTCCCACGTAGAGGTTCCTCTGTCTCTCTTGCATGTAGTATCAGAGAACAAAGGAGTCATTTATGATTTCTCAGACGTGGCTACCTTTCCCTTCTTTGACATTGTTCTCGACGACTCTTTCTGTGGATTTTCCCTGAAAATGGAGCAAAACAGAAGCTATCAGATATACAAAGATAAGAATGAAGAATGCAGATAAATTTGAAAAGATGACAAGAAAGAAGTTTTTATTTGAACGCAGGTGAGAAGATATCGTATCACATTAAATTGTCTTTCAAATGTAAATGCTATTAACCCTTACTAAATGCCCACTAATAGTTCCGTATCCCCAACTTTATTGCTCATTAATGCTCTGCATCATAAGTCAGGGAAGAGAGTTTTAGGGTGGCGAGCCTTTAAACTGCGAAAACACTGATTTTGCGATTGCGATGCAATATCGCAAATTACATCATTGCATCATGATTATTGAGCTTTCTTTAACGTTTCTTAAGTTTTTCGAGATGCGAGATGCGGGCCGATGATTATCGGTTTCAAAGGATAGCTTATTTGTCAGGATTTTCTATGTAAATCCCTTTTTCCTTAAGTAGCGGTTTTGAGTGCTTGTTTATAACATATTTCGGAATCGGGTCTGGGACTTCAATCGCATTTCACAATTTCACATGACGATAAGGTTTCAGGCTCCTCTTAAGTGTTCTTAATGCGATGCGATAAGGGAGATTGTGTCATTGCAATATCGCATATCACATGGTTTAAGATACTTTGTTAAGGCACGCTCCTTGTGAGTGGTGATTTGCGATGCGTGCCTCATTTTAATAAGAAATGCTTTAGAACTTAGTTCATATGGGAAACCCAATAGTTTCGAGGTTTTAGTGCGGTGTTCTTTTTTGATTGCTTTTCGCTAGTTTTGGTGGATAACAAGGCTTTTGACACGCTTGATCGTGCGATATGCGAAAAGGCGGAGATTTGCTAGCTTTTTCAAAAGGTTTTATTTTGATATCTTGCTTCATTCCAAAAAATTAACAAGAAAAATCCCTAAATGCTAAACTTATTTTTGGAAGGATTTTTTAAAGGGTCCCCATTTATTAATATAATATTGACTATCACTATTAATGAATGGGGGGTTGTTGAATAGCACAATAGTACCTTGATAGGGGGATTCACCTTTCCATTGATGTCAAAGGGGGAGAAGACAGAAATAAGGAAGAGCATTGATCGCAGGGGAAGTATATGTGTTGACATCAATGAAAAAGGGGAATATTTTTTAATGGTGTTGTCATTGATGTCAATGTCGGTTCTTGAACACTCTTAATATACATCATGATTACATAAGTGGAAACCTTCAATCGACAAATAGCCCTGGAAGGATTGCTGGAAACCCTAGTAGCCCCACACTTGTTGAATATTTTGAGGATGACTGTCAATGAATTTACTTTTGATACCTTCGTCATTTAATCATTCTCATTTTATGTTTCTGATGATAGGTTGCATGCCAGGCGCTTCCTCTCAGTTGTGGAGATATGTTAACTCAAAGTTAGGGCACCACAATGCATGGGATATTTCTTTTATTTTGGATTTCGCCAATGCCAATGACAATCAATATATATATATATATATATCTAATGCTTCATGGAAAACAAAGTAATGAGAAGCATGGTTAAAAAAAATAATGTGGGCTTTATGAATAATATGGATATGGTTCCTTGTTCAAAATCATGGTCATTGATATCAAAAAGCGTGAAATTATATTTTTGTGACCCCTAAATAATATGGCCAGATCTGAATGAATTTATAATGACTCAGGGTTTCAACTTTATTAATAACAATATGGTTAATGGTCTTTAGTCCATGTGAACCGACCCAAGAAAAACTATATAGATGAAAATTAATGTGTTGACATCATACAGACATACACCTACATCTCCTAATTGAAGCCACTCAGGGATCAATCCGACCTTACTGGAAGGTACTGTAATATAAGCATAAGTCCAAACCTATACTAATTACTGTGATTGTGTTAGTGAAGTGATATGAGTTGTTGATGTGGTCAAGAAATTTGCAAGGAGGATGGTTAATCAAGTGTCCTTGATAACATATAACAAGGTATGGTTTACAATTGTTGATTATCATAGCCACAATACTGTTATCCTATTCTGAAGGCATATTTTTAAGACTCATCTCCTTCAACAAGATAGAGGACTGAGATTAGTTAGTTGAATATTTCATTCGGTGAGGGTTGCAAAACTATTTAATTAACCCTGTGCATTAATCATCAATGACATGAATAAACAAGGGTTTGGAAGTTAAATAGGGATAGAGGCACAATATATACTTTTGATGCCTTTCTATGGAATAAGTTGTTTGTTTGCAACATGATTTTGTAGTCAGGGTTTTATGAGTAGCTCCATTGACTGAAGTATACAAAACTATAACAGTTGTATTACAAGGTATCAACATCTACAGGAAGATACATCAACATATTTGTAAGTAGTCTCATTATTATTATTGCTTGTGGAAAGTCCCAGAGGGGAAACTCAATTGGTGATCGAAGTAATGTGAAAATTGTGAAAACTAAGAGATCCAAGTTTCAAATCCCCCCAGTCGACATTCATTGTATCAAAAGGCACATATGTTCAAAAACTTCTTTGTCATTATTACTTTACAACAATTTGGAAGAAAGAATCCTTGGTCATCAGTTTGAACCTTGCAATAAGTGTTTCACTAGTGTTTCATTTTTAATAAGGATTTTAGTGTTTATTGCAGTAAGGGTTCACTGTACATTTGAAGTACATCAACAATAAGGTTTAGGGTCACTATAACATCTATTCAATAATAAGTGTTTCATGCTCACATAATCTAGCAACAATGTTTGAAGAAGTCTTGAAGACATTCTGTAGTAAGAGGTTTAGTGATAAGGGTTTCATTGTTGTCTTGCAAAGGGTTAATTGCCAAACAATTTTCATTATCATTAATTTGCAATAGTTTGTCTTAGATGTATATGAAAAAGGGAAAAGTTTGATGACATGTTCATGTTGACGACAAGCTCCAGGTTTGATCTATTTGCATGTAGAGTGCATTTGCATAAGTTCACTACAATATGATGATTTTGGTATGAACAACTAGGGTTTTGTTGCAGTCTATTGGTTCAACATCATATGATCCCAAGGTCATCAATAATACAACCTACAGTTGGGAATATGTCAGATTGGTGGCATCTAGGTCTATGCTCGTGGGCATAAGTCAACAATGGCAGTACTACAAGATTGTGATACTAGAGCATATTGTTGCAAGACATTGTGTTAATCAATTAAACATATTACTGCTAAAGTTATTAACATATATATCAATAAGACGACTAGTATTGGTAACCATTGTGAAGCTAGGGTTTTAATTGCAAAAGTTGAAGTACAACATTGCGATTGACATCTAGGGTTTGATCATTGAACATGAGAAGTTGTTACATCTGCTGACGACTTTATGCCAGTACTAAAAAATGAATAAATCCAATAGAAAATTTGATGATCATTTATTATATGGAGTAAAGGGGATACAGTCTGAAAATATATGAAACATGGTATGCTAGTGTGATTCGAAGGTTGGAGCCTTCAGGGAAAGTGGTAGCTTGTTGATCAAGGTGGCAGGGTGGTGCAAGGTAGGAGATTGGAGTCTCCTTCAGGTCAGAGCTTGAGAAAAATTCAGGGTGACAGGGTGGTGCTAGGGTAGGTTGGAGCCTGCATGGGGCGTTGGAGGGTCCTTCCGGTCGAAGCTGGTAAACAGGGTGTTGGAGCCTATAAACTAGGGCATTAGAGCATCCTTCCGGTTGGAGTTGGTAAAATAATGCATTGGAGAGTCCTTTCAGTTGTAGCTAATAAATTAGGGGGTTGGAGCCTCCTTCTAGTTGTAGCTGGAGAATTTTGAAATATGGAGCTTTCCATTGATGTAATATTGAAAAGCCATATGTTAAGAAGCGTTTGGTGGTTTTTCTCTCGGAAAGGTTTCCACCTAAAATTTTGGTGTCTGCAATATTTGATATTGTGCATTGTTGAATGGTGTTGATTTATGTATTGATCCGATCCTTATGATAATTAGTGCTCTAAAAAATAAAATTAATTAATTGAATAGAAACACTGATTCACTCCCCTCTTAGTATTTTCAACAAAATTGTTCTCGAAGAAATTTTTAATTTTATAGGAATGTGTTTTTTTTTTGAATGCATAAATGAGATTTTAGAGATATTGATAGCACTAGTATTATCACACATGATGTGCATAGGACAATCACTAGTTTCTTGAAGATCCTTGATATTTTTCTTCATTCATAAGACTTGAGTATGCCATGATAATACTGTAATATACTCTGCCTCAACTATGGATAGAGAAATAGAGGTTTTTTTCTTGCTAAGTTAGGGGACCAAACTATTGCCTAAAAAGAAGCCCCCCCCCCCACTTGTGCTCTTCTTATTATCAACACTTCCAGCCCAATCTGCATTTTTATAAGCTCTGAGAGTAAGATATGTGCCCCTTGGATACCATAAACCATAAACTATGGTGCCTTGTAGATATCTTAATATCCTTTTGATTACATTCACATGAGTTTCTTTTGAGTTTTATTGAAATTTGCCCACCAAATCTATTGCTTGCATGATATTCGGTTTTGATGCTATGAAGTAAAGAAGGCTGTCAATCATGAACTTGTACATGGCGTGATTTAATTATGGAGTCTCATCATCCTTACTGAGTTGGTATCATGTTGTAATGGGAGTGTTCATGGGTGCATAACATTCCTTATCAAATTTCTTTAATATTCCTTTAATGTACTTGGTTTGAGAGAAAAATATGCCTTTTGTTTTCTTATTGACGAACCTGGATACCAAGATAGAAAGACAATTCCCTCAGCATAGACATTTCAAACCCTTGCATGTGAGTTGCAAAACTATTTCTCATAGGGTCAACATCACTGTTGGGGAAATTATATGTGTTATAATTCCAAAGTTAAATTATCAATCCGAGACTCGTAAGCTTTGAGGCACAAGCGTAGGTAACATAGTATTAGAGTGTCTAACCTAAACTAACATCATGAAATCTGAAATCTATTCCTAAATTAAGTATGGAATTTCTATTCCTAGTTTGAAACTAATCTATTGATAAAAACATGCTCAAACAAAGGAATAAATCTAATCAAATGATGAACTAATTAAAACTTACTGAGAACTAATGAGTGCTATTTGATTCAAAACAACTCAACATGTAAAATCCTAATCTAGTTTCTCACACAACACAATTTATTAACAAACTATCTTTAATTCCATAAAATGCAAAATCAACAAATGATTAAATATGATAATTACTCTATTCAAACTAAATTCTACCAATCAACTAAAACAGAGCAATTTTGAGTACAGAACACAACTACTGGAATCCTGAGTACAGAATGCAGCTACATTAATCTTGAGTACAGAATGTAGCATGAGTACAAAATGCGGCTACAGGAATCCTGAGTACATAATGCAACATGAGTACATAATGCGACCTGAGTACAAAATGTGGTCTGAGTACAAAATGCGGCCTAAGTACATAATGCAGCCTGAGTACAAAATGTGGCCTGAGTACAGAATGCAGCGTGAGTACAGAATGTGGTTGAGTACCGAATGTAGCCGAGTGCAAAATGCGACCGAGTACAAAATGAGATCAAGTGCTTACTCCACAACATGCAACGTGAAACCAACAACAATGCACTCACTGCCCTCTACTCAAATTGCTGCCCTCTACTTAGATCTAGAAAACATAAATGAATCTAGAATATGAATTGAAGTGATGGAATTCTAAAAACTATTTAGTAAACAACTTGGAAATGAAATATAAATCTATTGAATGAAACAAAACACACTTCCTAAAACTATTCCCGGGATCACACCATAAATCAAGAAGCAATTACATAATATAAAATGCAGAAATAAATTGAGCCCCATGGGGGTAGGCGAGTTGGTAATCACAATGCGGTGAAGTTCGTTAGAAAGGCGGGCTCCGTACTGAAGGTCACGAGTTCAAATCCCCCGGACTAGCCCGGAAGCTGTGGAGAGGGGCGGGCGCAGTTTCCCAGGGGTTATAGTGGTAGCGGTCAGAATTGACCCTGTGTAACGCGAGTTGCGAGGCTGCTCCAGTTGCTGATTCCTCTATAATAAAAAAAATGTAGAAATAAATTGACAAAAAAATTAAATCTAATTCAAACCATTTTCAAGGAATAAAAATATAATAGGTAAAATGAAATAAATACTAAAATTCACACTTACATAATCTAAGTTAACCCTGCAAACACAACGGATTCAGGCGACCCTTCTTGTGCATGTGCTGTAGGTAAAATCTCAATTCAAAAAATAGACACCAAAGCTACAACAACTTCATCATCCTCATTTCATCCAAAAACAAAAGTTTAATATACAACAACCTTGTAGTTGTGCTTCCTCTACTACGTAACTCCTCTATGTGTAACCTGCAACTCTTGTGTGTAACTCTCCTCTATGTAAATATCCCTCTACATACTATGCTTTCACAATTTGAGATCCAAAACTGAAGGATCTGATATTAGCCAAATGCCAACAAAATTACAAAAATACATTTCAAATGATGTTTTTGGAATTGGTTATGCCAAATTTGTCTTGGGAAATCACATGATCCATGCATAACATGGTTGAGATATAGAATATCTGATTGCAACTTCATATATTAGCTTGAAAAAGAAACAAAATAAATCTTCAACCCGAAATATATGGAACCGTGGCTGACCCGAAATCGTGGCGGACCTGAAACCGTCAAACCCAACGATTTTGTACTTAACTCAGAATTTCGGCACCGATTATGTACTTAAGAATTGCGTTGACCATAACTTCTTCATGATGACGAATTTTGACAAATGATTTCTAGGCTACCTGAATGAGGGTACTTTTAAAAATCTCTAAGTATCAGAATCACAAGATTCTTCTTCATTTGATCACCAATTGAGATTTTAATCTACAACCATTATGTACTTAACCTGTAGAAACTAGTTTAATTGACTTATGAAGAATTTTGACAATGAACCCCTGCAGTAAATAAACTTGGAAAAACCAACATTAGGAAATCATAGAAAAGTCATCTCTAATAATTTAAAATTTAGGAAAACTAATGATAATCAACCACGAAGTGTAAGATATGAATTGGCGGCAAGTTGTGGAATTATGGTATGAAATGAGTTAAAAATATAGGAATTTAGGTTATGAATAATGGTATTGTATGGTGGAAAAATGGGCATATTTGAGGCCCAACATCCCCCCATGCCTATGGATTTTCATGTCCTCATGCAAACAAATCCCTTGCTCATTTACAGATTCTTGACATTATTTTGTAGATGCTGGTTCTTGTGGGACAACATTGCTTTAATATTTGGAGGTGTTGGTTCTTGTGGAGAAACACTGCTTGAATATTTGGAGGTGTTGGTTCTTGTGGAGCAACACTCTTCACATTTAACATATCATACTAATTTACTGAGCAATACAAATTGAGGACAAGAAAGGGATGGATGAGGAAGAGATGATGGATGAAATGAGGTGGTGATGGATATGGTAAGTATGTGGATGGGTGCTTGCATACTCTGTCATCGCAAGGCCAATGCTTATAGGTGGTTTCCTTTATCATTTCATGACAGTAATGACTTCATCCTCCGAATATAATTCTTTTTATCATGGGAGGAGAAGACACTATAGAGATTGCCTTTATTAATATATCATAAGGATTTTCTTTTAACATGGTCTTGTAATCAGAGTATAAGTATTTTTATTATGAGTGGAAAATGGAAGGAAAATAGAAGGATAATGATTTATGAAAGATAAAATGCATGGAATGAGAAGTGGTGAATCATTAAGTTTCCTAAACCTTCTAATGAATTAGAGAATCTTAAGCCAAATTTACCTCAAGTTTTACCTTTATTGTTGATGTGCTTGGTGCTGCAGGATGAAGTGGAAGATGAATTGGATGGAGCTGATGTGACTACTGATCTGGCCTGCTGAAGAAGGATGAAGGATGAAATGAAGGTCCCCTTCTCCCCCATGCCTGAGGAGTTGTATGTCCCCAAACAACTGAGGAAAGGTGACTGCTATTGCAAATGAATGGCCATGATGCTATATGGAAGCCTGTATTGAAATGAATATACTGCTGCAAATGAAAATGGAAATGTTGATACAAAAATCCAAACTGCTACAAACCTGTGTTGAGATCACAAAACCATATAGTATTCAATCGCTTCACATGCATGTGCAATCTTGCATATGTAAATAAATGGTGTTGATGTCGAACATAAGCAAGAATCATTGGATTACTGGCCATTGAGGAGATTGTTAACCAATGCGAGATATCCCACCTTTGATGTCAATGGGAATCAAGGCACTAGGTACATTCTACCATCCATTAATGGATTTTTCAAAGTTGAATGGACTGCAGAATTCATCCACCAAGAAATATTGATGTATTTCCTTAGTAGGTGACAAGGATACCCGCCATTAAGGCATTCAGGCTCCTAGTTACCTTATCTAACCCTAACCTTGATCCCAAATAATGTGTTGATGTCGATGGGACAAGGCTTGTTGATAGGTGGGCCTTAAGGGATCCCACATAAACCAACCCGAGTATAAACATAATGATTTGCAAGATACATGATTTGCAGAACTCATACAAATTTACAAACTTTATTGGGAACTTTTCCCGCCAGTTACCTGGTTTTCAAGCAAGGTTCATGCCAAGTTGCACCATACAAGCTGGTTTTCACAACAAGGCTTATTTTTCTCTTTACTATTCTATTTATTTATTACAATGCAAACTTTCCTACTCTATTGTAGAAAATAAGTCCTCCTTTAAGTGAAAGAGTACTTCCAATGAAGCCATGTGTGGATCAGGTACAAATATATATTCATGCCTAGATTTAACATATAAACTTTAGAAGGTACATGAGCATGAAAAATCAACAGTTTTGAAAGATGTGATACAAAGAGTATTTGAAGATGAGAGTGGTACTTTGAATGGATTATGATTTGGAACCAATGCTCGATGTAATCCTGATGGTATTGGTCCATTTCTTGATTTGGACCACTCTAACAACCCTCCTCGTTCATGCCAGACAAACTTGGATAATTGGTCTCAGGAATGCATACAAGGCTTGCTGTTGGGTATGGTGAAAGTTCTTCGATCTCATGTTCAACAAAATGCTCCCCATCGGATTTGGTACATGAGTTATCGATCTATTTGGTAGATAGGAAAGAGGAATCAAGAGAGACTTCCAAATCCTTTTCTGGTTGTGGAGAGATAGATAATTTCCTGAATGTGGTTAGGATGAACTCTTCCTGAGAGGCAGATATCCCCACTACCGCTAGGATTTGAGAAAGTACTTCGAGGGAAATTCTTCAAGATCTCAATAGTTCCTTGAATTTATTTTGCTAGTTGATGATCCCTGTCTTGCAACATGGATTAGTACCTGGGGGTTCTTACAACACCCCAAAAATGTTTTATCTTTAAAGAGCTTGAATTTTTAATCTAAATGAATTAAAACTAATTACAATAAAACTCACCAAACTTGCTTACTTGGACAACCAAACTTTGGAGCAACCCCACCATAGTGGATGCATGGCTCTTCACTCACGTCTTACCATACACTCTCTGCCCTCTAGTTGCCCTGCAACTAAGATCACACTGAAAACTTGTGAAAGAAACTATGCTCTAATCCCTTTAGCACCTCCCCGATAATGACGCCAAAAATGTTGGGGAAATTATATGTGTTATAATTCCAACATTAAATTATCAATCCGAGACTTGTAAGCTTTGAGGCACAAGTGTAGGTCACACAAGGTTAGAGTGTGTAACCTAAACTAACATCATGAAATCTGAAATCTATTCCTAAATTAAGTATGGAATTTCTATTCCTAGTTTGAAACTAATATATTGATAAAAACATGCTCAAACAAAGGAATAACTCTAATCAAATGATGAACTAATTAAAAATTATTGAGAACTAATGAGTGATCTATTTAAATGAGTTCTATTTGATTCAAAACAACTCAACATGTAAAATCCTAAAGCTAATTTCTCACACAATGCAATTTATTAACAAACTATATTTAATTCCATAAACAGCAAAATCAATAAATGACTAACTATGATAATTACTCTATTCAACTTAAAAAATCATGACATGCTTAATTGAAATCACACAACTTACGCTTCCAAACTAAATTCTACCAATCAACTAAAACAGAGAAATTCTGAGTATAGAACGCAGCTACAAGAATCCTGAGTACATAATGTGGCTACAAGAATCCTGAGTACAAAATGTAGCCTGGGTACAGAATGCAGCCGAGAGAAGAATGTGGATGAGTTATTAATCCAAAACCTGCAAAGTGAAACAAACAAAAGTGCACTCACTGCCCTCTACTCAAATTTCAACTCTCTACTCAAATCTACAAAACATAAATGAATATAGAATATGGATTGAAGTGCTGGAATTCTGAAAACTATTTAGCAAACAACTTGGAAATGAAATATAAATCTATTGACTGAAACAAAACACATTTCCTAAAACCATTCCCGGGATCACACCATAAATAAGGAAGCAATTACATAATCTAAAATGCAAAATAAATTGATAAAACAATTAGATCTAATTCAAACCATTTGCAAGGAATAAAATTATAATAGGCAAAATGAAATAAATACTAAAATTCACACTTAATCTAAATTAACCCTGCAAACACAATGGGTTCAGGTGGCCCTTCCTGTCCATGTTTTGCAGGTAAAAGCCCAATTCAAAAAATGGGTACCAAAGCTACAACAACTTCATCATCCTTTATTCATCCAAAAACAAAAGTTTAATATACAACAACCTTGTAGTTGTGCTTCCTCTCCTACGTAACTCCTCTATGTGTAACCTGCAACTCTTGTGTGTAAATCTCCTATATGTCAATATCCCTCTATGTAACTCTCCCTCTCTATACTATGCTTTCACAATTTGAGATCCAGAACTCAAGGATCTGATCTTAGCCAAATGCCAACAAACTACAAAAATATATTTCAAATTATGTTTTTGGAATTGGTTATGACAAATTTGCCTTGGGAAATCTCATGATCAATGAATACCATGATTGGGATATAGAATATTTGATTGCAACTCCATATAGCTTGAAAAAGAGACAAATAAATCTTCAATTCAAAATCCATGGAACCGTGGCTAACTCGAAACTGTGGCGGACCCAAAACCATCAAAACTAGCGATTCTGTACTTAACTCAGATTTTTGGCACCGATTATGTACTTAAGAATTGCGCTGACCATAACTTCTTCATGATGACAATTTTTGACAATCAATTTCTAGGCTACCTGAATGAGGGTAATTTGAACAAGCTCCAAGTCTCAGAATCACAATATTCTTCTTCATTTGATCACAAATTTAGATTTTAATCTACAAGCATTATGTACTTAACATGTAGAAATTAGTTTAATTGACTTATGAAGAATTTCGGCAATGAATCCCTGCAGTAAATAAACTTGGCAAAACCATCATTAGAAAATCATAGAAAAGTCATCTCTAATCATTTAAAAGTTAATAAAACTAATGATAATCAACCATGAAGTGTAAGATATGAATTGGCAGCAAGTTGTGGAATTATGGTATGAAATGAGTTAAAAATATAGGAATCTAGTTTATGAATAGTGATATTGTACAGTGGAAAAATGGGCATATTTGAGGCCCAACAATCACTTCCAAAAATTATTTCATCCACATAGAAACAATGATTAGAAATTTATCTTTTTTAGTTTTGATGTAAAGGTTACTACCTGTTGCCCCTGTTTTGAAGCATTGTTGCTAAAGATATTTATCCAATATGAAGTACTAGGCCCTAAGTTCCTATTTTAAACCATACATAGATTTCTTCAATATGCACACATATTCCCTATCTTATGATAGCTGAAATCCATCAGACTATCAAACACATACTTCTTCTTGTAGTTATCCATTTAAAAATGTTGATTTTACATCCATCTAATAAACTTTAAGCCCTTAAAACATGCAAAGGCCAAGAACATCTTTAGTGCTTCAAGTCTAGCTACTAGAGCAAAAGTTTATTTGATGTTCATACATTCGACTTATTTATATCATTTATATATAAGTCTTGCTTTATTCCTTACTACTTGTCCATCTTCTTTTAGTTCTGTAGTCCCATTTGGTTCCAATCACATTCTTGTCCTTAGGTCTTGGAACATATTCCCATGTCTCATTCGTTTCAATCTGATTTAGTTCTCCATTCATAGCCTTAACAGAATTTTCATCTTGACTAGCTTGAGAAAAATTTGAGGTTCTATTAAGGGTAGCATAGTTGAGTTATCATGGGTTATTGTGATAACAAGCTTCATTATGGTTTCTAGTCCTGTTTCCTTATCTCCAAGAATTTGCTTATTTGTATAATTTTTTTGAACACACTTGGATGGAGTTCTTGGATGCAATGAATCACCTTCTCTTTATTTTTCATCATTCTCTAGATAATTGGTTGTGGCTAGGTTTGAGGCAACACTTCATCTATTTTTACATCAATGCACTCAACAAACTTTCTTATCCTTTTGTTGTAACATCTATATCCTTTGCTTCTATATGCATATCTAAGAAAAATTCATTCATCAAATTTGGAATCAAATTTCCCAAAATCATCATCATTTATCTTGATATAGCATTTGCTTCCAAATACTTCGAATTGTTTGACAATGGTTGGTCTACATTTCCATAGTTTGTAAGGTGTTTTAATATCATTTACTCTGATTTGATCTAGACTATACAAGATATATATTATTTTGTGAATTTCTCCCCAAAATATTTATGGTAATTAAGTTTCAAAGGGCACGGTTCTCGCCATTTCCTACATTGTTCAATTTTTTCTTTCGACCACTCCATTTTTTTTGTAGTTCTTGCAATAGTTAGTTGTCTTTTAATTCCATGATGTTCACAAAAACTATTGAATACATTTGAAGCGAACTAACCTCCTCTATAATTTCAATGGCATTAGATTTTTAGATCAGTTTCATTTTCAACCAAAGCCTTGAAAGCTTTGATTTTTTCAAAACCATCATATTATTCTCTAAGGAAGGTAACCCATATCATTCTTATATAGTTATCAATTAACAACATGAAATACTTCTCACTTTTCAATGTTTGAGTCTCGGTTAGTTGTTATGAAAATAAATGTATAAAAATAATATAAATCATAATAAATAATAATAATGATTAATTAAATAATAATTAGTAATGAAGAGACATGTTTCTAAGTACATGACTGTTAATGAAGGGGCACCCGTCCTGGTATATAAGTGGGACCTTATTTGCAATCATATCCAAACATTCTTATACGAATATATTGTTCATTCCATGATGGACGTCCTTGTATTCCAGATAATTTGAATATTCTGTTGTGAAATGAAATTTGTTCATAACATTTGGTATCATAGATGTTTGATTCTCTAGCCGCTCAAATGTTTCACAAAACTAGTCTGATTTGGCCTTTGGCCATAATTATTTGTTAAGTTCGTTGTTGTTCATTTGAGGCTTCTAGCCACATTAATTATTGAGGTTCTAAATTCCACCATCAGGGCTTTGTCCATTAAAAAGAAGAAGAGAAAAACAAAATTATACATATTATATAAAAGAGAAATAAAAAAGAAAAAAAGGTTATTAAAAAAAATATATTATAAAAAAAAAAGTTATGTATAAAAAAACAAAAACAAAAATAAAAAATAAAACAAAAACAAAATAGAGTTAAAAAAATGAACAAACACTAGGCCATCAACTGCCTATGTAGGAAGCCCCTTCATTCCCTGCTCCACCCGACAAGCCTTCCATAGCCATTTCTACCCCATAGGAGACCGTTGTGTTATCGAAAAATACAATGCTTGATACGATAACGATGAGAGACCACTACTGTCACTCGAGACACTTCACTGCATATATTCATATGTGAACCTACTTCCCTAAATCCCTTGAATTCTTGGTTGTGGAAAAACTAACTCAATGTAATTCTTTTCGTATCCACTGTTGTCTCCATTTTTATCGTTGCTGACTGCTAATCGTACATGACCCAACTTCCCACTTTCTAGTCATTTTTATACCTAAACGACAATAGAAACTATCTCTGTGCTATTCCATAGCCTCATCCAAATAAATAGTCGTCCTTAGAACTAGGGGTCACTTCATAGGTTCATACAATCATATTCGCATGAAGAAGACAACCAATTTGTGAGATGTGACTATTGAGAAGTAGCACTTAATATAATAAATAATTAAAATTAAATTCAAAGGGTTAGAGATAATCCAAAAGTTTCAAAACAACACGCCTCTTGGTTGAAAGAAAACGAGTGATTCATATTAATTAAAATAAAGAGAAGTCACACACACACACACACACACACACATTAGAGGTTCGTAGGTGGTAGCACAATTGGGAAAAACCATGTTTGAAACCCGTTGTGTATCCAAGTGATCAAAAGTTCAATCCCCCTAGACATGTCTCGCCAGCCGAACTTAAAAAAATGGAATATATATATATATATATATAAAGAGTTAAAATGCAGTGAAGAAAAAACAAAAATATGCAATCCATAAGAAAACATGGTTTCTTTTCAAAAATTCTTTTTTTGTTCAGAATGATATTCTAATTGTCAAGAGTCATTTAGAAATGAAAATGTTGTCTGTGAAAAATGTCACAATTTTTTTACTGTAGTTGAATATAAAAGTGACACACACAAATAATTGTTAGAAGGAGATATAGAGTTTTATGAAGGGATAAAACAATTAATGGCGACACTTCAGCGACAAAAGATAGAGTTTGAGGCTCAATAATTAAACAAAACAAAATCGAATATGCAAATTGAACACCCAGCATCGCTCCTACAAGACAATGTAATCTAGTATGTCGAAAAATTGCAGTTGGAAGATAAATAGATTTCACATATTAAAAACCTAGAAGACAAAATAACCAAACTTTAGCAAAACAAGAAATCTAAAACAAAAATATAAAGATTAATAGGATATGCATTACAAGGAAGTAATAGAAAATGACAAAGAAATTTTGCACTTTAGAGGTGAGAGTGAAAAATTACTTGAACAAGTCAAGAAGGCTAAGGTTACAAAGAAATAATTCAAGAAGCAACTATGTGAACAAGAATAAGAAAATTTATGCTTAAAGAACCTTAATCAAAGCTTATTAGAACAAATCAAAATTTTAAAAGATGAGGAGAAAGATATTAAGAATAATGTCAACAATTCCAAAAAGAAGAGATTTATCATCTAAAGAATCATAATCAAAACCTACTTACATAAATAAAGAAGCTTAAGAGTGATAATAAGTCGCTAAAAGACAAGTTAGAACACACTGGCTTATTCAAGAATAAACATCAAAATATTAAAATGTGCAAATTCAAGTTGAAGAAAATGGAACAAACACTGATCTAGTTAATACCACAATTCAAAATTATCCCAATTCAGTTGAAGTGAAGATGTACTCAAAAGTTGTAGTTCAAAAGACAAAAATTTCAAATGAAGATCCAACAATTAACCAAATGACTCATTAGAGGAAATTTCAGCTTAAAAGTGTTGATCTAGGAAGATTCTAAAAGGTCAAATTTTCAAATTCATCAAAACTCAGTGAAACCTATCTCAAATCAAGGAGCTCGTTTTTTGAATCCAACAGCATGAACGACACCTCAATCCGACACCATATGCAAAAATTATGACCCAATGAAGTTTTCAACAAATAATTAATTTTTTTCAGGGTAAGACCCATAAGATGCTACATGGCAACTAACATCAGTAGTACAAATGTTGATGTCAGTAGTACGGATGATGACATCAACATGATGATGTGGCATACAATGAGTATATGACCAAGTAGGGGATGACATGTGGTAAATGATGTTAGATGTACGAATGATGATGTCAATGGCCCAATGAGCGGTATAAACCAATCAGAATGCACCAAGTGGCACCCAGTTGGCTGCTGATCGTTTCACTAACTGAGTGATGTTTTGGAACTTATCGATGGAATAAATTGACCAAATTATTGCGTGTTTAATTTATCTGGTAACCCATAAAAATCTGGTGATGGTTTTGGTGGGCTTCCATTTCAAAATAGTTGTCTATATATATATATATATATATATATATATATATATATATATATATATATATATATATATATATATATATATATATATATATATATATATAATGATCTGCGGGTCGCCCAACTGGCAGACCCACATGCCCTAGTCAAAACTATCGTATATATATAAACAATGGACACCAATGAGAGTCGAAGATAAACAACTAATTAATGACACAAACAACATCAACAAACATGGATTGAACCTAGGTATCCCTAGATCTATTTCCAATGGCTGCCAACACACCACATAGGTGGACTTTGATTGGCCTGCCCCTCAAAATTATTTAAAGATTGATCATTCGACCAACGGGGAGAGGGAGGCGAATGGAAGTGCAGGAGGCTAAGAACTAGAGAAACCAAGAGTGCCATAACAAGGTGGGTTCATAGTTCGAGATAGATTTTGTAGGGACTATTCCACAAGAATATTCCTAGAATATTATTGCATGGAATCTATAGATAATCTTTTAGATTCCCTACAACTCCAAGGAATGCAGTAACATAATTGGGTCGAATTTATATTCAAATTTCATGAAATTTCACCATGATCCAGCTGCGCAGTCTATTTTATGATTTGAGCAGTGCATTTTCAGGCCGTCCCTAGAATTGGAGGTATAAGGTGTAATTTTTTCCATGTATGCATTTTTAATTTCATTGAGATTAATGTAAAAGACCTTCCTTCTTTGAGCAGGGCCTAGAGACGTAGCCCACACTAGGTGAACTCCGTTATCAATTTGTGTATTCTCATATTTTCATGGTTACCTATGTTTATCTTCCTTTTTGATGTGTATGCACTTATGGTTATCATGCTATTTTATATGCAATTCTAAATGCATCCTTGAAGTAAAAAGATGTGAATCAAGTTTGGTATCATAACATGTCTTCTTGATGTGGATTGCATGAGTGAATTTTAACTAGGAACAAGCTCCAAAATGGTGAAGGTAAAATTAATTCCTTTGATCTAGAAGTGGGGTATATCACGAAGCCGAAAAATGGTAGATGAATATGCTTGTTTGGAGGAAGAGCAAGATTTTCTCAAAGCCTTTTCAGCATGGTCAACAAAGTTGGAAAATTGTTTGTAGAGTATGAGAATACATTGGAAAATAAGGTGAAGAAAAAACTAAACGATCGCCTTGATAAATCTAGGAGAAGGAGGAGAGCCTCCAGAACCCCCATCACTGTCTACCAGTGAAAGCTCTTCTTCTTATTCTTCTTCTTATCATTCTAACAAACAACATAGGAAAGCTTCTAAGAAGCCTTTTTTTAAGCTTGATGTAAAGTTTGATTTTTCTACATATAATGGAGAATGTAGTGTAGAGAAGTTAAACAATTGGATTAGACAGATTGAAGTATATTTCTAGATTCAACAGATCGAGGAAGATGAGGCCAAGATATAGTTAGCATCTCTTCGACCGAGTGGCACTGTTCTCGTCTTGTGGGAGGGAAAGCTTCAGAAAGGTAGTAAAAAGTTGGCTAAAATCCTTTCATCATGGTCTGATTATGTTTTTTCATTGAAAGATCAATTCTATCCTTTGGTCAAGGCAAGGAAAGGGCCAAAGTTTGTAAAGTTTCAGAAAATAATTTAAGAAACAAGATTTAAAATTTGGCATTCCATTACATTCACATGAGACTGTAACAAAGTATATTGGTGCATTACATAGTTATATTAGGCATTCTTTATTTTTGTTTGAGCCTACTACTATTGATGCAGACAGTGTGAAGGCCATCCATCTTGAAAGAAGGGGTAAACATGACAAGGAAGATCATCCCAAGAAATCATCATCCAAACCTCATAATGGAAAATTCAAAGGAAAAGGCAAGGGAAAGGACAAGAAGGAAACTACAACCAAGAAGGAAGAAGGAGGAAAGCCATCTTGTACACATTGCAAAAAGGAAGGCCACGATGATGAACATTGTTGGAAGTTGCATCCAGAGTTGAAGCCAAAGAGATTTGGTGGAAAGGGCAAGCAAAAGATGGTGGAAACTATGAAACAAGATCTTGTATCTGACTTCAGTGATGAGACATAGATCACCACAGTGGGTATACAAGGTAACCATTCTCTTCATGTTAATACAAATTATGAAATGCATTCAAGTTCAAGTTATACAAATGAGTCTTGTGTTGATGGTCGAAAGAAAAGTGAACTGTTCCAGATTAGGATTATGGTGAAACATACTAAAGTGGAAACCTTATTTGAACTAGGCTCTCAAGTAAACTTTAATTCATAATCCATTGTTAAAAAGTTAGGGTTGGAGACCAAGCCTCATCCAAAACCATACCCTCTTGGCTGGGTATGTGATAAAGCAAAACTGCATGTAACCAAGCAACACAGGGTTAGGTTTATGATTGCATCAAAACTTGTAGATGAGTTTTATCTTTATGTTGTAGCTTTGGATATCTATGGGATGGTGTTGGGGAGTCCATATTTGTATGACAGGAAATAAATTTTATTTTGGCATGAAAACAAATGCCATATCAAGAAAGGTGAGGTGGAGTATATTGTCAGGGTTCATTGTGTGAAGATCAGTGAAAATCTTGTTAGTGCAGGTCAAATGAAGATATTGATCAACTGTTGCATGATCATGGTTGTGAGAGAAAAGGATGTAGAAGCATAAGAAGCTTTCCAATGTTGTGTTCCCACTCACAAGAAATAATTGTATGAAATTATTTATAGCTATGGTGGG
This sequence comes from Pinus tabuliformis, assembly GCA_031772625.1. NCBI lineage: Eukaryota > Viridiplantae > Streptophyta > Pinopsida > Pinales > Pinaceae > Pinus > Pinus tabuliformis. The sequence continues at coordinate 459,680,515 of CM062820.1, forward strand.
GTTTTTCAAGAATGAAGTGGGTTGGCTCAAAAGCGAGAGATCCAACATGAAATTCATCTTCAATAGGATGCTCCTTTACCCAATATGGGTATGTACAGGTTGTCAGTAATTGAAATGGTGGAGATCAAGAAATAAGTCCAGGAATTGTTGAACCAAGGAGTCATAAAACCTAGCTATTCTCCATGTGGTTCACCCATAATATTGGTGCCAAAGAAGGATGGTACATGGAGGATGTGTGTGGACTATTGGGAAATCAACAAAATTAGAGTAAAAAATGCTACCTCTCCCTCAAATTGATGATTTATTAGATCATTTGAAAAATATTGTCTATTTCACAAAATTGGATTTGTGCAGTGGCTATCATCAAGTTAGAATTGAAAAACAAGATCTATGGGAGATTGCATTCAAGACAAAACATGGGTTGTTCGAATGGTTGGTAATTCCATTTGGACTGTGCAATTCTCTGACCACATTTATGAGGGTGATGAATGATATTTTCGGACCTTTTCTTGATGATTTTGTGCTTGTGTATCTTGATGATATACTTGTTTTTAGTAGATATTGGGAAGATCATGTGAAACATGTTAAAAAGGTGCTTGATGTTATGCAAAAAGAAGAATTGTATGTAAAAATGTCCTAGTGTGAATTTGGTAAGACCTCTTTGGTTTACGTAGGTCATATTGTTGGAGGTGGATAGTTAAAAATAGACCCTTTAAAAGTTGATGTGATTGTGAAGTAGCCTAAGCCTACCAATGTTACAAAGGTTCACAACTTTTTAGAGGTAATGCGATATTGGAGGAGGTTCATTGCCAACTTCTCCATCATAATATCTCCCTTGCATGCTTTGACAAGTGTGAAACAAACCTTTTAGTGGGGAGGAAAGAAACATAAGGCTTTCAATACCTTGAAAGAGAAGATTAGTACTCCACCAATTTTGGCTTTGCCTAACCTCCAACAAAATTTTGAAATTGAAACAGATGCTAGTGGTTACAAAATGGGAGCAGTGTTGATGCAACAAAGGAAACCTGTATGTTACATGTTATAAAATTTCTCCCAAGATTTTGTGAATTATCCCACTTATGACAAGGAGCTATATGCTTTGGTGCAAAGTGTGAAGAGCTGGAAACACTACTTGATTGGTAAGGAGACAATCATTCATAGAGATCACCATCACTTATAGTACCTCCAATCACAAACCAATTTGCATAAGGCACGTCATTTTAGGTGGATGGAATTTCTTCAGTCGCTTTCAATGGGTAATCAAATACAAAAAGGGAACTAGCAACAAAGTAGCATATATGCTCTCTCGCCGTGCTATTTCTGTATATATTATTTTGCAAAATGATTCTTTGTCTCATGAAAGTTATGTTGAACAATATGCTATTGATGAAGATTTCAAGGATATTTATGAGAAGCTAACCCATGGATCACATGTAGACAATTATCATTTGTAGGGAAAACTTTTGTACCATCTTGGAAAACTTTGTATTCCCACCAATGAAAGAATCCATGTAATCAGAGAAGAACATACTTCTCTTGTGTCAGGTCATTTTGGTGTAGGGAAAACTTTGTGTCATTTGAAAAGGTTCTGTTATTGGCCTCACATGAAAGACATTGTATCAAAATATGTAAAGGGATGTGTGATGTGTTCTGTTTGCAAGCCCACTAATAGAAAATTGGGGCTCTACACACCACTCCCTGTTCCTTGTCGTCCTTGGGAAAGTGTGTCTATGGATTTTGTCGGTGGTTTTCCTATGTCTAGGAAAGGTCATGACTATTTGTATGTCGTAGTGGATCGATTTAGTAAGATGTGTATCTTAATTCATTGTAAGAAGTAGATAACTGCAAATCAAACTTCTCAACTCTTCTTTTAGTATGTGTGGGTCCACTTTGGGCCACCCACATCCATTATATCTGATCAAGACTCCCAATTCCTTGGGGAGTTTTGGACAAGTTTTTGGAGAATGATGAACACCGAATTGAAGAGGAGCACAACATTTCATCCATAGACTAACAAAAAAACAAAGGTTGTGAATCACATAATGATACACTTTCTTTGAGGCTATTATGGCAAGCATTCAAAGTTATGGGTTGAGCATCTTCCTTATGTGCAACATGCATACAATAGGGCCATGCATTCATCCACCCAAAGCTCACCATTTGAGACATTGTTTGGATACTTTCTGAAGGGTCCCTTAGAAATGGTCTTTGGGAACGACGAGGATCAAGTGAACAAAGTGACAGGGACAAGGCATGAAAGTTCATTCAGTTAATCCAAATGATTCACCAGGAAATGCAAGAAAACTTGGAGAAACGTCAAGCTCAATATATGGATCGACATGACAAGCACTAGGTTGATCACCAATTCTAGGTTGGAGACATGGTGTGGCTCCATATCAACAAGGATGGAATGAAAGGGGAAGGCAAGAAATTGAGGCCAATTCGATATGGTCCTTTAACCATCTTGGAGAAGATTGGAGACAATGTTTTTCATCTTGAATTGCCAGCATACACGAAGATGTATTCAATGATGAATGTTGAAAACTTGAAGCTCAATGTGTCTCCTTTGATCATGGACATTAAGAATATTGGATAGGTTCCTTCAGTGAATGATTTTTCATCAATGTACTTAGACAAGCTACCTAAAGACATCATTTTTGACAGGAGGACTATGACTTCATGATGAGGGGACGTGGAGTGCATTTGTATTTTTTTGAAGGGGATGCATCCAAGTAAGGTCCATTGGATTGAAAAGGATAAATTGAGGGAGAAATTCCCTCACCTTCAAGTTGGATGATAAGGCTTTTGGAGGCCCAAAATCTCATTAGTGGGGAGGAATGATCTAGGAGGATCCTAAGAGGCCAAATTTTCGAATTCCTTGAAAATCGGTGAAACCTATCTCAAAATAAAGAGATATTCATTCTGAATCCAAGAACATGAACGTCACCTCAATTCGACACCGTATGTGAAAGTTATGGCTTGCTAAAGTTTTCGACAAACAACTAAAATTTTTGTAGGGTGGGACCCACATGATGCCATGTGGAAATTGATGTCAACATTATAGATGATGAAGTCAATAGTATGGATGTTGAAATCATAATGATGATGTGGTAGTAGGGTCAGCAGATAGAAAATCAATGGATGACACATGGCAGATGACATCAACCATATGGATGATGATGTTAACAATCCAATCAGTATCGCAGTCCATGGTACAAACCAATTAGAACATGCCACGTGATGCCCAATTAGCAGCCAATTGTTTCACTAACTGAGCAAAATTTTGGTAGTTATCACTGGATGGAATGACCAAATTGTTTCCTATTTAATTTGTCCGGTAACCCATAAAAATCCGATGATGGTTTTGATGGGCTCCCATTTTAAAATAATAATAATAATAAAAAATATATAACAGTGGGCAGGCCACCCAACTAGAGGACTTGCGGGCACAGATCAAAACCACAATATATATATAAACAACAAACACTGGTAGGAGTCAAACCTACCCGACATGGTCACCGAAAAGTTCATCGATAGTACCAAAACCAATGCTAAACAACCAATAAATGACATAAACAACATCAATGACTACAGATTGAACCCGGGCCTCCCGTGACCTATTTCCGGTGGCTGCCAACACACCATAAGGGTGGAATTTGATTGGTTCGCCCCCCCAAAATTATTTGAAGACTAATCATTCGACCAACACGGGGAGGGAGGCATGTAGCCTTGCAGGAGGATAGGAATGAGTAGAACCAGGAGTGTCAGAATAATATGAGCACATAGTTCGAGATATATTACATATGGAATATTTCACTCCGATAGGGAATCTATAGAGAATCTCTTAGCTTCCCTAGAGCTCCAAGGATCATAGTAACATAACTGGGTAGAATGCAACTGTGTAGTCTATTTTCTACTTTAAGCAATGCATTTTCAGGCCGTCCTTGGAATTGGAGGTCTAAGGTGTAATTTTTTACCTGTATGCATTTTTGATTTCGTTGAGATTAATGCAAAAGACCTCCCCAGTTTGAGTAGGTTCGAGAGATGTAGCCCACACTGTGTGACCTTCGCTATCAATTTGTGTGTGGTCATATTTTCATGGTTGCCTGTGTTTTTCATCTTCTTTAATGTGTATGCACTTATGGTTATCATGCTATTTTATATGAAATTCTAAATGCATCCTTGAAGTAAAATGATATGGAACAAGTGCTCATGAGTTTTTAGTGTAATTTCCATGTCATAATATGTAAACTAATCAAAATCATTTAAATTTAAAAAGAGGTACATGTAAATACTGTGGAGGGAAAAAAAAAAGAAAAACTACTTTCTTTTTTAATTGTATTTTTGGCTTATCTCCTTATAGGTTTACTCAAATTTCAATTGTAGACACTCGTTGGATGTGGAATTAAATTCCAAATCTAATGAGTACCCATTATGCATACCTTTAAAAAGACCCACATTAATAAAAAATAAAGATAGATTCAAAAACGTGTTCACATTGGATGTGGAATTTAATTCTGCATCCAACGAGTGTTTACACTTTAAATTTGAGTAAACTTACAAGGAGATAAGCTAAAAATACAATTAAAAATATAGTTATATCATTTTACCTCCAAAAGTCATAATTTTTGTTTTATTATTTTTCCTTAGGAGGTCACTTTTATGCTGAAATCTCCTCTAATGGCTGCACCTGAAAGAAATCAGATACCTCTAGTAAACCAAGAAATTTCCACAAATAGTTTAAGGGGAAATCAGATCACAAGAACTCCTTACAGATGATAAAAGTAGACATCTCAACCAGTTTGGAAATCTATATCATTCAGATAAGAATCAAGTAACTTATATTTGAAAGAATATCGATGTTACTGTAATCGAGTCTTGTGATAACAATTCATCTCGAGTTTCCAGTAATTGTAAGATTCCACAAAAGATTGATTTAGGATGGTTAGATCCCTTCTTAGTTCGACAATTTTGTTGATCACTTAGTGGATCCTATCATATTGTATCAATGAAGATGAGAACCCCAAGAATTTAGAAGGATGCAAACAAATTACAAGACAAAGAAACAATGACACACTTCCTCATCAATAAGATTTGAGGACAAAGTTTTTTTAAAGGGGAAGAAAATGTTATGCAAATAAATATATAAAAATAATAATATTGATTAATTAAATAATAAATAGTAATGAAGAGGTATGTCTCTAAGGACATGAATTTTCACGAAGGGGCACTTGTCTAGTTATATAAGTGAGCCCTCATTTGTAATCATATTCCATCTCACTTGTATTCAAACATTCTTATATAAATATATTATTCATCCCATGATGAACATTCTTATATTCTAGAAATGATGAATATTATACTGCATATACAAACTTTGTTCATAACATTGGTCCATAGAGGTTTGTATGGATGAGTTCCATAGGAGTGGATGTAGAATATTCTTTTGTTTTGAAAAAGACCTTAGTTTATCTTTCCTATTGGCATGCAGATGACATAGTGTGGTTTTGATATCTTCGACATGTCCTTCACAACCCATGTTTTTGTAACCTTTACTAGATTATTAAAATTGACGTGTTCCAATCTTCTGCGCCACAGTAAACTCTCTTATATCTTTCCTATACAACATTTTTCTCTTTTTAATCCATCAATAATGTTACATTGCCTAACGTTTTGTTAGCCTTTGCCACCAAATTTCTTATATCGACACTTCTAATTTCACATATTTTGGAATTAAATGTGAGATCATATCCTTGATCATACATTTTACTAACACTCAGGAGATTATGTTCCAGTCCTTCCACATACAAAACATTATGAGCTTTATTTTTTCCATTGTCTATGTTGATTGTGCCTTTCCCACCTATTCTTGTAGATACTTTGTTACCAAGTATTACCTTGTATCCATCCTCTTCCTTTAATTTAATGAATGTATTCTGATCTTCTATCATATGTCTTAAACATCCAATATCAACATTCCATTTGTTTTATTTCTTTTTGAGCATATAACATAAGAATGCACTATTCCTGCTTCTCTTGTTCCTTTTTCTATACTATTGGACGTTAACTTCTTAGGATACATTCTTCCTTGCCTTGGTTTCGAGCCTTGTTTAGACTGCTTCTACAATCTAATTCTTTGTGCCCATAGTTGTGTCATATGTAGCATTCAATGTAATTCAACAAAGGAGAAAAATAATTGTATTTTCTAATACCTCTTTCATACGTATCTTTAGAATTGTTGTTTAAATAGTTTTTCAATGGAGTTCTAAGAGATATTTTCCTTCACTAATCTCTTCTTGCATAGGCTCCATTATCCGTTGCTTTATGACCAAAATTATTACATGTATAATAATATCCATAAAAGAAATTTTGGTACTTCGATGTGTATTACCTGCTGAAAATAACGACTCTATTGAATCTACTTTATCTACTTTCTTTTCCATAACAATGCTAATCCATAGATGTATTGGTGCCTTTTAGCATATTTGCATGATTTCCATATATATATATTTTGATTTCGTTGAATATCTCTTAGATTTTTTTTGAATGATTCAACCTTGTGGTGGTGGAAGAAGATTAATGAATTTATTGTTTCTTTAAAATGTTATTGAGTGCATCTGCATAACTAGTGGGTTTCATGCATCCCTTTTCCATTGTTGTTGAGTTGGACTCTCCCTTGATGTTCTTTGGCTTCTCTTCATAACCAAGACCTGTCTTTACTAATGGATATATTTGACAGCTGAGGATGTTATCTAATGACTCAATATCTTTTATTAGCCTTAAATTTTGGTTCAGATGATCTAATACTTTTTCTTTTCCCTTTCTCAAAAAGAAAATTTCTTTTTCCAACTTATCACAGTGTTCTTCCTTTTCTTTCAACTATTTTGACATAATTTCCTTTCTTATTTTGATTTCTTCTAGTTCAATTTTCAGAAAAATGATTGTATCTGTATCACATCCTTTATCCTTATATTCTTGCAGCTGCTATTCTAATTGATTGACGTTTTTCCCTAAACATATTAACTCTTCTATGGAACTTATGAGTTATGTATTTGTAGGTTTTAATCTTGTACATAAATTACCTGCATACGAATTCCAAAAACATAAAATAAACAATGGTAGGAATATAAAACAAATACACAAAGCTTTTCCCCTGGATCCCAAAACTGGGACTACTAGATTGATTTTTCGTTACGTTCCTTTCAATGTTCCAATACATATATATACATGCTGAAGCATTCATAAAACCCAATCCATTAACCCTGGATTAGAACATAACCGTAGTTCCCTTGACCAGATCTACAAAATACCATGAGAAGAAAACCATTATGCCCAAAACCATGTGAAAAACCCATGCACAAAACCATAGGTAGGTCTGCAGGGGGGCTACCGCCCCCCTAAAACCCCCCAACAGGGGGGGCTACGACCCCCGTATGACCCCCTTGATGCACCCAACACAATGAACAACGGGGTCTAACTCACCCTATTGTGACTCACTGCGTGTGCGACTAGTCGTGGAAAGAATATAACACACACCCAACAACCCCAAAATACACATTTTCTGTTAGGATATTCTGACACATAGGAATTAGTTAAGTACAACTTGGTCTAGTATAGAGTTAGGTAAAGTGTGTTTCTTTACTATGTACATTTTGTAACTTACAATCCGACGGTCACGATATCTAGTGATCAGACGGTTCATTCTCTCCTCGGTATTACCGACACTTGATCCGTGGCTTAACACCCGATTGGTCCATGATATCTATTTAAAGAGCATGGTGGGTCATTTGTAGGGTAATCCGTCTATGAGAGAAGCATATGTAAATTTTCATTCTTTTATTAATAAATTGCCTGAAGTGGCCGCGTTGGCTCAGGCTGTGGACTGTTTCCCTCTTTGAGGGTTTTAACCACGTCAAAATACTGGTGTATTGATCTGTGATCTGTTTGTGAGCGGTGTCCTTTGGTGTTCTGTCTGAGGAACTTACCCTGTAAATTCCTACATGGTATCAGAGCTATTTGAGGGCTGCGTCCGTTGGTGATCCAAATCTGAAGCCGGTAGAACTGCATCCGACTACCGTTTCCTAGATCTACTGTTTCTGACTGCTTTCGGGCCGAGAGGACTACTCTGTTGTGTTGGGAGCATCTGTTCCAGTGAGGAACCCCTTTCGTTTCACGCGAAAAGGTTTCCGGTAGCCCTAGCTGCGTCATTTTTAAGATCTGGAGGTATACAATGTTTATTTGCAGTTTACAGTTATTTTCTCTCTGTTTATTTCGGTTTTCAGTTTATTTAGCTTTTTTATTACCGGATCTATACCTTTCATTTCTGTGTATGCTCTTTGCCCTGCGACTCTGTGCAATCTGGGCAAATCAGAAACAGAAAGGAAGGATTTTTCTCATGCGTATGCTCTTTTCCGCTGCGCCTTAGTGTGATCTCGGAAAATCAGAAACATTGAGGAAAATATTTAGTTTCCGGCTAAAGCTAACTTCGAGCCGCAAGGTTCGTTTTTGAAAATATTTAGTTTCCGGCTAAAGCTAACTTCGAGCCGCAAGGTTCGTTTTGAAACTTTTTGTATAACTCACTTGGTGCAAAGATAATTTATGAGAGTAGAGGTCTTGGGTTCAAGTCTCCATTTTGTGGGGGCGGATTTTTCATTTCCGCACATTCCCGCACTTCGTCGGCGACTTCATCAAATTTTCTTCAAAAAGCCATGACTTCTTCATCCGGAAGTCGTTTTCAGAACCGTTTTTTTTGAAATAGCCTAATTTTTCGAGATCTTTCCATTGAAACACTTAGTTTCAGCATCTATAGCTTCAGTTTTTTTTTTTTAAATGGAAAGTACATGCCAAGTTATTCTTGACAGCACCAATTACTTCCAGTGGTGGTCCTACATTGTGGATTTACTTAGAAGTAAAGGTCTTTACAGAATAGCCACAGGCTAAAAGACCAAACAGAAAGATGAAGACAAGGCAGCTAAATGGGAAAATAGGCAAGACCAAGCACGTGGGTTGATAGGGATGTCTATTTCTCCAGATCTTAGATTCCATATTGCAGAACTTGATACTCCTGATGAAGCAATGAAACAGATTACTAAAGTATTTGGAATTAAAAATGAACTTAAAGCCCATCAACTTGAAAATGAATTGCTTACATTGGACCCCAATAATTTTCTTGCATTGAAGATTTTTTGTCCAAGTTCAAGACCCTTAGACTTCTGTTGGAAGGTGTTAAGGTTAAGAAAGAAGATAGTAGCCTTATCTACTCCATTCTTACTAAGTTGGGACCAGCCTATTCTGTGTTTGTTTCCACCTTCCATTCTACAAGAGAAGCCTTCATTTCTCAAGGACAAACCTACAAGTCCCCTTCCTTTGATTCCTTTTGTGATTCTTTAATAAGAGAACTAGAAAAACTCTTACACCTTGGTCTTCTTCATCTTGGAAACTCTTCTAAGAAAGCGTTAGCCGCCCAGCAGCAACCAAATCCAAAGAATCCTAAGAAGTTGTATCCTAAAAAGAATGGTCCTATACCAAACAAGGGTCCTAAGCAATTTCAGCCTCAAAATGAAAAATCATTTCAACAAAATGATAAGACAAATAAAAACAAAGGGAAGAAGACTGATAGACATTGCAACTTTTGTAATCGAGATGGCCACTTAGAATCCAATTTCTTTAAGAAGATGGAAGCCTTGGAAGCAGCAATGAAGAAGCATAACATCCATTTGGAGCACTCTTCAACTTCAACTTCATCTTCAGGAATGGCACTTTCTGCATGTGGTTGTCAAGCATCTCAGTTTGGCTATGCACTAAATGTATCTTCTTCTCATTCTCATGAGTGGCTCATTAATTCTGGAGCTTCTTATCACATGGCCAAAAACAAAGCCATGTTTTCTTCTTTAAATGATTGTAACACCAAAAATATATATGTTGGTGATGATAGATCTCTTAGTGTTGTAGGGACTGGAACTGTTCATCTAGACAATGGTCAGTTTAATGATGTATTATGTGTTCCAACCTTATCCTGCAACCTTCTATCTGTATATCAGATAACCCATTCAGGTGAAGGTAAAATCGTTGAATTTTCACCTCACGATGTTGTAATTAAGGACCTAAGAGATCCTAGAGAGATTTTAGCTACTGGCATTGTTGATGATTCTACAAGGCTGTATAAGTTTCAAAACTTTGGGTCATCAAATCTTCCCTCAGTATTTGTTGCTCATAATGATGAAGTGAGCAAACTTTGGCATGAGCGGTTTGGTCACTTAAACTATTGCTCTCTTTAGAATCTATGTAAAGAAAATATGGTGACAGGTCTTCCAATGGTATCTTGCAGAGATGGTGTTTGTTCCTGATGTGTACTCGGAAAACATCATCGAGACAATTTTGAAAAACGTGCCTCTTGGCACGCCTCAACCCCTTTACAGCTCGTGCATAGTGATTTATGTGGTCCACTTCCAGTTGCTTCATTCTCTGGCTACAAGTATTTCTTAACTTTCATTGATGATTTCTCCAGACGCACTTGGGTATACTTCTTAAAACTCAAGAGTGAAGTATTTAGCATGTTCTTGGCCTTTAAGACCTTTGTTGAAAAACAATCTGGACATCAAATTCTTAAGCTAAGATCTGATAATGGCGGAGAATATGTTAAAAACACATTCATCAACTTTTGCACTGAGAATGGAATTCAAATGCAACATACTGTTCCATATACTCCACAACAAAATGGTGTAGCTGAAAGGAAGAATCGCACCTTAAAGGAAATGGCTAATTGTATGCTTCAATCTAAAGGACTTAGTCTTAATTATTGGGCAGAAGCAATTAACTGTGCAAATTACATAATAAATCGCACTCCTACTAAGGTTTTAAAGAATATCACTCTAGAAGAAGCATGGAGCTCAATCAAACCAGATGTAAGTCACTTTCGTGTTTTTGGAAGTGAAGCATGGGCCCATATTCCAGATGAGAAACATAAAGCTTTAGAACCTAAGAGTGAAAAATGTATTTCTGTTGGATATTCTGAAGATGTCAAAGGATATAGACTTATTCCAATTAAGTCCAAAAATGTTATCATTAGAATAGATGTAAAGTTTGCTGAAAATATATCGGCCTGCGAGCCTAGTTCGGCGGATGTGCCACCTCTCCCTATCTCTTCTACTTTTGAAAATATTTCTTCTTCAGATGATGAAAGCGAGGATGAAACTCCTCCCCCACCTTCTCAGGATCCTCCTTCAGCTCCTCAGCTTCCAAAATGGGTCCGTGCTACTTGGGATGCAGCAGGTGATCTTGCCGGTGATCCTACAGATCAGTGACGTACATGTTCTCAGTTCGAGAGAGCCTCTTCTTTACTGGCTCAAGCTTTAGTGAATTATGATCCTGACACCTTTGCAGAAGCTTTAGGCCATCTAGATTGGGAAGCAGCTAAATGAAGAATATCATTCATTATTGGCAAATGATACATGGGATCTTGTTCCCCTACCAAGGGGATGAAAAATTGTTAGATGCAAATGGGTTTACAGAACCAAGTATGGACCAGATGGGAAAATTGATAAACATAAAGCTCGTCTTGTTGCTAAGGGTTTTTCACAAGTTGAAGGCATTGACTATACTGAAACCTTCTCCCCTGTTGCCAAAATGAACTCTATCCGCCTTATTCTTTCCCTTGCTGCCTCTTTCAAATGGGAAGTCCATCAGATGGATGTTAAATCCGCCTTCTTGCATGGGGACTTGCATGAAGAAATATATATGGAACAACCTATTGGCTTTATACAAACAGACTCTAGCCTTGTATGTCGGCTTAAGAAATGCCTTATGGTCTTAAGCAAGCTCCTCGAGCTTGGTATGCCAAAATGGATAACTTTATTTTAGAAAATGGCTTTTCTAGGTGTCTTTCTGACAATATTGTCTACACCAAGAAAGTGGGCAAGTCTCTTATCATTCTTGTTCTTTATGTTGATGATCTTATCCTGACTGGTAGTGATCCCAACCTTATAAACCATGTGAAGTCTAGCCTTAAAAGGAAGTTTGAAATGACAGACTTAGGACACTTACATTATTTTCTCGGTCTTCAAGTATTGCAATCCAAGGAAGGTATTTCCCTTTCTCAGTCCAAGTATGCCTGTGATATTCTATGCCATTTTCACATGGAAGACTGTAAGCCAGCCCCTTCTCCCTTTCAGTCTGGAGTCAAACTTTCAGTCACTTGTACTTCTCCTGAAGTTGATGCTACCTTATATCGTCAACTTGTAGGAAAACTTTTGTATCTAACCCATACTCGTCCTGACCTTTCCTTTGTCGTTGGCCTTGTTGCTCGGTTTATGCAAAACCCACATGAAAGTCATTGGAAAGCAGCTAAAAGAATACTTCATTATGTTCGAGGTACAGTTCAGTTTGGGATTCATTACAGTGCCGAAGCAGCTCCTCTATTGGTTGGTTTCACTGATTCCGATTGGGTTGGTGACGCTGATGATCGGAAGTCTACTGCAGGTTATGTGTTCACTCTTGGTTCAGGACCTATTACATGGGCTTGCAAGAAACAAGGTGCCATTTCTCTTTCTTCAGCAGAAGCAGAGTATCGTGGTGCCGTAGAAGCTAGTAAGGAAGCCTTGTGGCTTCGTTAGATCCTGTCAGAGTTTGGCTTTCAGCAGCAACATCCGACTACACTTTGGTGTGATAATCAAAGTGCCATTCAACTATGCAAAGATCCAGTCCAACATCAGCGTAGCAAACACATTGAACTGCACATGCACTTCATCAGAAAGCTCATTCATGACCATGTTCTTGAAGTGCAATATTGCTCAACAGATGATCAAGTTGCAGACATCTTTACAAAGGCTCTCACAGAGGCGAAGTTCACTAAAATTCGATTTATGGTTGGAGTTCAGGAAGTTGTCACTAAGGGGGGATAGGCTCTAGTGCCTCCTTCCTTCTCCTATTGTGTCATATTTGTAAATCCTTCAATCCTATCCCAAGTTGTTCTTAAGGGGGGATGTTAGGATATTCCAACACATAGGAAATAGTTAAGTACAACTTGGTCTAGTATAGAGTTAGGTATAGAGTTAGGTAAAGTGTGTTTCTTTACTATGTACATTTTGTAACTTACAATCCGACGGTCACGATATGTAGTGATCGGATGGTTCATTCTCTCCTTAGTATTACCGACACTTGGTCCGTGGCTTAACACCCGATTGGTCCATGATCTTTATTTAAAGAGCATGGAGGGTCATTTGTAGGGTAATCCGTCTATGAGAGAAGCATATGTAAATTTTTATTCTTTTATTAATAAATTGCCTGAAGTGGCCGCGTTGGCTCAGGCCGCGGACTGTTTCCCTCTTTGAGGGTTTTAACCACATCAAAATACTGGTGTATTGATCTGTGATCTGTTTGTGAGCGGTGTCCTTTGGTGTTCTGTCTGAGGAACTGTTTGGTCAATTTAGTGTGTTCTAAATTGCTATTTAAAATGTCAATCCGGGATTCGTAAACTGACGAAGTGAAGTGTACTATATGTACAAGATAACCATTTCCTTAGTCTTTTGTCGTTTTTGAGTTTTTTTAGTTTGTTTTTGGATTTATCTTTCCCTAATTTATGATGGCGAAAATGAAAGTTAAGTATGGATGGTAATGGTGATTTCTACAGTGATTTTCCAAACTTGAAAGTGTTCAAAAAGAAAGCTTTAAAATAACTGTAATGAAATCAATTCTTAAGAGGAAGTAAATGTATCAAACAATGAACTAATGACAATGGCCCAGTATCCTTGCTGCTGCATGAAAAAGAAAGTAAAAACTGAACTTAAGGCAACTCAAAAACTAAAAGCAAAGTAACTAATTCACACTACTTCAACTCTTCTGATCCTTTACCCTTCAGCTCAATCTACCTTATGGGAAGCAATCATGAACAAGTTAAGCAATATGATATCTAAATTGCAGGAAATTAAATTGCATAAAGGAAACTAATCACACTACTTCAACTCTTCTGATCCTTTACCCTTCAGCTCAATCTACCTTATGGGAAGCAATCATGAACAAGTTAAGTAATATGATATCTAAATTGCAAGAAAGCAAACTAAATCACACTACAATAAGTAATATTCCGATTCCTTACTAATAGAGTCACTTGACTATAGAAAGAAACCATAAACAAATGAGTAGTATGATGTCTAAGTAGCAGAAAAATAAATAAGCAAAACACAATTTGAAAAAATGACAGTGCTGGAATTTAACTTCAGAAAATGAAAATTAGCAGGAAGGACAAGATGATCTCATATGTCAGTAGTTGTCAAAAAGATGAAAATTTGCCCGGGCTACCTAAGAAAACCTGTAGAAAAGCATTGATCAACTGACAGCTATAAGAAAATATAAATGAAAATGTAAACAACAATGAATTAAAAACATCAAAACAACATGTTATATACAAGCTAATGATTATGAAAGCAGAAACATAATAAAATCAAATGAAAACTACACAGGGCTTTAGTGCGCAGGGGCCCTCTGCCACCTCAGCCAATCAACGAACAGTCACAAAAACGAGCTCAGGAAAGTAGTCTTCTCATGTATTAAAGCAACAACAAAATATGTAAAACAGAGTGCAGTGGGGTGATAATAACAACAGTTCAAAAATTACATCTCCAAAAGCTTCTACACAGCGTTTATCAACGCGTTATTTATAATGAAAAAGTGTTGTAACTAACTAACTAAATCCTATGCTGTTAACTGCGTTGCCAGAGACACGTAGATCTCCTCAGCCCGAGATCTAGCGTAATGGTCATCATGTCCATTAAATCCTCGGAGTGGTAGCTGTTGGATTCAGGTTACGGGGTTGATCTCCAGGTGTGCCTATATCTCCGCGAGTTGAGGACTGTGCCACGTAAACTTTCACGTGCTCAAAATAGAGACGTGCCACCGCTAAATTCCTTGGTTGGATTTGCCTTTGACCCTTGTTGACCGTGACCTTTTATGGATGATTTGGCTGATCTGAAGGGACACGTTCCATGTACCCGTCACCTGTAGCTTGCCCATGTGGCTCATTTCTTCATAGGACACCTGTAGCATAGCCTTTAACAAAATGGCTGCGGAAACCTGTGCTGGCTGCGGAAACTGATAAGTTTCCACAGCTGCCTGAACAAAAATCTAAACGAAACAACAGTCATAAGCATAGTTAGAAAACCATGTCAGAAGCTCTTTTTAGACTATAATGCAATGATTTAACAGCTTGGTGGATGAATTAAGTGGAAAAAGAAGGTTGAGAGGGTGTATAGGAAGGTGCAGGTTTGAGGCTCAACATACCCCCACTGTGAAGGTGTTGCATGTCCTCATGCAACCAAAATTTAGTCATTTCCCTCTAATCCATATGTTCTTAGGCTTCTACTAGGACATCTAACCCTCTTTTCTTCTTCTTGGGTGCTAACATCATCCTGGGTTTCCTGACTAGACATTTGAACTTGAGATTAATCAATGCTCTGCTTAACTTTTTGCACTTTTTCTTCAGTTTCCTGTTTTTATTTTGCCACAGTCCTAAATGGAGCATAGTGTTATCATGGACAATCTTATCTACCTTGCTCTGCTCTTTCAGTGCTTCATTTTCCTGTTTGATATGCCTATTTAGGACTTCTAATTCAAATACCTCCTGTTTCAAAGATTGAACTTGTGCATCTAGTGGCAGAGTGGTACTCGGTCCTGCAGCTGATTGTTCTAAGGATTCCAGGTAGTTATATACCTCTTGCTGATTAGGATCTACCTCAGGTGTCTTTCTCGAACTAAGCTCAAAATTTGGTGGAGGAGGAGGACTGCTCTCTCTTTCCGGCCGAAAAGGGCTTTCATCATGTGGAGGACTTGGTTCAATGCTTGGCTGAGCTGGAGATTTCTCAAGTGTCTCTTCACCTAAATCAATAAAGTGAGGCTGTTTTTCTTGGGTTTTACTCACCTTTCCTCTTAGCCTAGTGCTCCTCCTTAAGTATGGACTAGTACTCTTTTCTTGTGTACTCTGTTTTCCTTTTTGCTTTTTCTTTGCTATAGCAGCAACCTGAAGATGTACTAATATTTCTGACAGTGGTTGATAATCCTCCTCTATGGATTTCTCAGGGGATGGATAGACTTCTTGGATGGTTCTTTTGCCTTTTTCTTTCTTCTGTTTCTTGCCTTTAGCTTTATCTTCTTCTTCTTTTTGGTCAGTTTCTTGAGTTTCTATAGTAGGGGAGTCTTGGACTGTAGTGTTCTTTTCTCTCCTCCTACTTTTCCTTGGAATCTTTGGTGGACTACTTCCAGAGGCCTCAGATGGCTCTTGGAAGTAGTTTCTTATCAAGAATTGCTCCCAAGTATCTTTAGTTTTCTTCAGCTGGTCCTCAATAAGAATTTTTATGAGCCCATGATGGTATAGATGAGGTTCAATGTTGCCTATGTGTTTTTGAACTGTAATACTCATCTTTTTCAAACTTAACAGCAGAAAATGAGGCAAATTAAGAGTGTGACCCTCTAGGAAATTCATCATTAGTCTAGCATGATACATATACATAGAACCAAAACGTCCTTCACACGTGATAAATTTCTGGATAACTAACAGTAGACTAGACCATTCCTCTTTTAGTGCATGAACAGGGATGCCTCTTGTAAATACGGTGGTATCCATACCTTGGTTTTGTAGCATGATTCTCCATATCTGATCGTCCACACTTCTATTTTTAAACCACCTTTCACCTTCCTGAGGTAGGCCCGTGGCAGCTGCTACTGTGGCCTCGGTCACCGTGAACTTCAAGTCTCCAATCTCCACTGTTTGACCATCAAAAGACCGTGCAAAAGCTTTGGTCACCTCCTTGTTATGGCCTTTAAACTTTTGGATAAATTGTAACCATATGGCTTTCTTCAACAATTCCTTAGTTTGAGGATAACCTTCCAAGTATTTCGGTCCTTCTGGCTCTACTCTCAGTAATTTTCCCATCCTCTGTTTTAAATTTCAACTGAGAGCTCTTCTACGGATGAGGGTTCAGAGAAAGAAATGGCTCGGTTACAGGGTTTAGGATAGAATGTAGTGGCTGCAATAGAAAATGGAGAACAGGGAATGGAAGTACCTGAATTACCGGAGGAACAGAGGGTGAGCAGCAGTAAACAAGTTCATAAAATAAAATGCGGGTGCATGCGAGGAGTATGGTATTAATGGAGTGGTAAACGAATGGAGTAACGTCGGGATTCTTTTGAATCGGATGACTGTGTATGAAATTTTTACACGTCTCAATGGACGGCTGCGGAAAATACGGCTAAGAAGAACCGTAACAAAATAGGTCACGTCTCAAGAGTACGGGTAATAAATGAAAGTGCAGTCAGTCTTGAGTTTAAACTCGGAATAATCATGAGACCGTTGGAGAAATGAATGCAAGGTGTGTGGAGTGATATCGTGGAATAGGAGTGGTAATGGAGCCATCGTATCAAATCATTGCACATAGTAGAACTTGTTATGGTTTGATAACTATGCGTAATTATGACTTGAATTGTTATTTGATAAAATTTTTTGATCATATCTTTGGAAAACTTGTCATTTCTTGCTCAAGGCTTCTAACCAATTGCTCTTCCTTGATTTCTTGGAGATGCCCCATGTCTTTAGCTCAATTACAACTGCATTTCATGATTATTGCAATAATAGTTGACTGTAAATTTGAAAACAAAGTGATGTTGGCTGCGGAAATCGTTTCTGGCTGCGGAAACTGCTTCTGGCTGCGGAAACGGTTTCCAGGGGCGGAAACTGAGACAACACCCACTTAACTGAACAAAGATAGTTAGAGAAGAACTAACTAAATGAAAATAGTTCTGAAAGGGACTTTTATTGATGAAATGAAATGGAATGAGTGGAATGAAATGAAAGTGAAGTGGAGTGAAGTGAAATGGAAATGAGAATGGGATGGAGGTGAAGTGAAATGGCAAATGAGATGAAGTGAAGATGGAAAGAGAAGGAGAGGGGATTTTTTTTTTTTTTTTTATAGAAAATATAGAGTGTCAGGTGTCCCTGATTTTTACTCTACATTTTCTGTATAAGACCGCCAATCTATGATTGGTTTTCAGGCTTATACGATTATATATATATATATATTATATATATATATATATATATATATATATATATATATTCACTGAAAGAAACAAAGGCTAGGCTGATGGGGGAGAAGGATTCTTCTCCACCAGCCTTATTGCAGAATTCTCTTGGAACATTTTGACAAATTCCTCTTTTGAGAGTGGCTTATGATAAATTTTCAATCGATGGCAATTCACAATGAGAGGAGTTCAAAATTCATCAATGGTCTTGATTCTTACCGCTCCATTGTTAAAGACTTTGCCAATCTCATATGGCCCAACCCAATGAGTCTGAAATTTTCCTTTAAAGTCTTTAAACTTGGAATCAAACAATAACGCCCAATCTCCCTCTTGAAACTTTTTCTCTTTGATGTATCTGTCATGCCACTTAGCTCTTTGATGTTGAACTAGATCAGTCCTTAAAATTGCATCTTGTCTGATCTCATCTAGCTCATTCAGCTGCTCCATTCTGTGCTTTTGGGCTTTTGATAGATTCATCCCCAACTGGACTACCATCTTGAAAGTCTTGACTTGAAACTCAATGGGGAGCAAGACTTCTTTCCCATAAACAAGTTCATAGGGAGAATGTCCTGTTGTGTTCCTCCATGTAGTTCTGTAGGCCCATAAGGCTTCAGGAAGCCTTTCTGCCCAATCTTTTCTGTGTAGATGAACAGTTTTGGTGATGATGCTTTCAAGAACTTTATTTGTAGACTCCACTTGGCCATTTGCTTGCGGATGGTAAGGAGTAGATTTTCTGTGCTTGATTTTGTATTCTTCCATCAGCTTCTCCATCAAGTTACCTGTAAATTGACTTCCTTGATCTGTCACAATTTCTCTTGGGACACCAAAACGAGTAAAAATACCCTCAAAAAGAAATTGAACAACTGAATTTTCAGTGGCATAAGGCAATGCTTTGGCTTCTACCCATTTAGTGACATAATCAGTGCATACCAATATATACTTCTTTTGTCTAGATGGTGGATTAATGGGTCCAATGAAATCTAAAGCCCATTTTTCAAAGGGTTCGATGAGTACCTGTGGTTGTAATGGCATTTCATTTGAAAGAGTCGGTCTCCCAACTCTTTGGCAGCTGTCACACCTTCTGATATATTGTTTTGCATCTTTGAAAAGGGAAGGCCAATAATATCCTAAAGAAAGGATTTTATAGGCCGTCCTTTTGTCAGCAAAGTGTCCACCGCATGGTTCATCATGACATGCCTTGAGGATGTCAGGCATTTCATCTTCCCGAACACATCTTCTGATCACACAATTTAGCCCTGTTTTAAACAATTCATTAGAAATCCATGAATAACTTGAACTCTCCTGAATAATTTTTCTTTTTTCACCAGGAAATAGATGTGGAGGTAGCTTCCCTGTAACCAAATAGTTAGCAATATCTACATACCAAGGAGTCTTAGTAGTTACTGCAAACAAAT
This sequence comes from Pinus tabuliformis, assembly GCA_031772625.1. Taxonomy (NCBI): domain Eukaryota; kingdom Viridiplantae; phylum Streptophyta; class Pinopsida; order Pinales; family Pinaceae; genus Pinus; species Pinus tabuliformis. The sequence goes on from CM062820.1 coordinate 459,699,996, forward strand.
ATTCATCTGCAAACTTATCCTCTACAGGAGAATCTTCGTTAGTATTTTGGATTCTAGACAAGAAATCAGCTACTGTATTTTGTTTCCCTGGTCTATCCAATACAGTAATATTGAATTCTTGTAAAAGTAAGAGCCATCTTGTAACTCTGCCGTAAGTAACAGGTTTATTCATGAGATATCTAATTGCAGAATGATCAATATGGACAAAAGTTTCATAGCCAGTTATATAGTGTCTAAACTTATTGATTGCATGAACAACAGCTAAGAACTATTTCTCAGTCACAGTATAGTTTAACTCAGTGGGAGTCAGATTTTTACTGGTGTAGTAAATGGCATAAGGAACTAAATCCTTTTGTCCCAACACAGCTCCTAGAGCTGTATCTGAAGCATCTGTGGAAATATGGAAAGGAACTTTCCAATTCAGACCTCTCAAAATGGGTGCTTCATATATTCTTGTTTTCAAAGTTTCAAATGCAGATTGACAATCAGGATCCCATTTGAATTCACAGTCTTTTGTAAGTAATTTGAAGAGTGGAGATGCTATTTTGGTGAAGTTTTCAATAAATCTTCTATAGTATCCAGTAAATCCAAGAAAACTTCTAACATCTTTTTGACAATTTGGAATAGGCAACTTGGAGATGACTTCAACTTTTGATCTATCAACTTTAATCCCATCTCCTGAAATATGATGTCCTAAAACAATCCCTTCAGTAAACATCATAAAGAATTTTTCATGACTTAATGATAGGTTTGTTTCTTTACATCTTATAAGGACTTTTTCCAAATTCTTTAATGCCTCTTCAAACAAATTATCATAAACTGTAAAATCATCCATATAAGCCTCTACACAATCATGGATTAGATCTGAAAACATTCCTAGTACTGCCCTTTGAAATGTTGCGGGTGCATTACATAATCCAAAAGGAAGTACTCGGTAAGCAAAAGTTCCCCATGGACAGGTAAATGTGGTCTTGTCCTGATCTTCAGGTGCTACCTGAATCTGATTATAGCCACTAAAGCCATCCAAAAGTGAAAAATACTTTTTGCCTGCTAAAGTATCTAATACCTGATCGATAAAGGGTAAAGGAAAGTGATCCTTCAATGTTGCTTTGCTCAATTCTCTGTAATCAATGCATACCCTCCATTTACCATTCTTTTTAGGTACTATAACCAAAGGAGAAACCCATAGGCTATCTGAAATTGGATAAATGAAGTTTACATTAAGTAACTTTTGGAGCTCTTCTTTCACTATCTCCCTAAGGTTTGGATTCATCCTTCTCTGAGGTTGTCTGATTGGTCTACTATTTTCCTCAATGTAGATGTGATGAATGCAAGTCTTAGGGTCAATACCTTTCATATCGGTATACTCCCATGCAAATGCAGTAGAATGTTTTTGCAAGATTTTGGTTAGTTTTTCCTGTTGTGATCTTTCCAAATTTTTGTTGATATTCAATGTTTTTCCTGGAAAGATCTCAATGACGGAACTACCAAATTCTTCCATAGAGAAAAGAGACATTTGTCTAGATGATAGATACTCAATGTCAGAATCTAACTGAAATTGTGTGTGATCATATTCTGAAGATGTTTCAAAGTTTTCTAATGTGTTCAGAATTTGACTATCTTCACTAACTTCAGAAATGGTAAAGACAGGTTGTATAGTATCTTCATCATCAATCCACTCATTATCTCCTATTTCTGTAATTGATTTTGCTGGAGGATACAGATTGAATTTCTTTGTCGAATTACCATCAGAAATATACATATCCCCAGACCTACGACTGATGAAAGCATCGGCTGTGGCTAGCCAAGGTCTTCCTAGGATGAGAGGGTGTCCTCCTAAATTACTCTTGGGGGTTAAAATCATAAAATCTACTGGATATTCCCAAGAGTCTAAGGAGATTGAAATGTCTTCTAATACACCATCTGGTTTAATAATTGATCGATCTGCAAGTTGCAGTAAAGTAGGTGCAAAGAGAAGATTAGGAAGTTTCAGCTGTTCCATAGTCTGTCTACTCATAATGTTGATAGCAGCCCCTAAATCAATCAAAGTATTTGGAATTTCAACCCCATTGATATGTGTTTTGACAATTGGACTACCGGGATCTACATACTTCTGCATAGTAATTTTTCCCATCATGATGTCTGCAATTTTCCCTACCAGGTGGATTCTTCTTGTGTCTCTAGGTTTCCTTCCTGGTCTTTTAAGACTCAAATCCTTTATTGTTTTTGCTAGAATAGGAATCTCTCTAATGGCTTGTAACAAGGGAATCTTGATACAAACATTCTTCAATTCATCTAGAAAATCATAGTCAGGCAACAAGATTTGTTTTTCCACCCCTTTTGTCAATTTGTAATCTTTTAGGAAAAGGAGGTGTGGATGAAGATGCAGGTTGCTCAACTATAGGAGTTGTGGGGGTTAGCTCTTTTTCTTTTTCTTTCTGAGTGTTTGGGTTTTGAAGAGATGCTTCAGAACCCTTATTGGCTTCAAGATATTCTTCCTCATAAATGCTTTGATTTTGGGCATCTATAGAAGGTTTATCTAGAACTCTACCAGATCTGAGTTGTACATCTTTGAGAGGAACAATCATATAGGCAGGAAATTGTTGACCTTCTACCATGTAAGCATTTTGAGGGTTTTTATTATTGGGGTTTGGCAATGGCTGAGAAGGAAGTTGATTTGACTTTTGTTGGAATGGAAGCAAGAGTTGAGAATTTGGGTTTTTTTGAGAGGGTTGTTGTTGTTGAAATGGAAATGATAGTTGTGGGTTTTGATTTGGAAGTTGTGGAGCTTGTTGGTTTTGAAAAGATGGAGGATATTGATAAAATTGAGAAAATCTCCCATAAGGATTTTGCATACCTTGTACCCATGATTGAAAAGGATTTTGAGGTTGGGACCAAGGTTGTTGCCAAGGATTCCAATTTGGTGGAGGTTGAAAGTTCATAGAGTCGTTAAACCCTTGATTTTGTTGCCCCTGCCAAGGTCTCCTTGCAACAAAACAGAGAGACTCAATTGTATTTGGATCTTCTTGAAAGACAGCTTTGAGCCCAGGAATTCAAGGAAAATCCTTGGTCTCATGATTCTCTGAGCAAATCACACATGTTTCTGCAACTTTTGCATCCAAGGGACATTCCCTGAGAGCATGTTTTTTTCTACATTTTGGGCAAAAGATGGCTAAAGCTTCAGCTTCTGCTTTCTGCTTATTGTGGATCTTAAGAGTGTCTAGTTGCTCACTAAGACTCCCTAAGATATCAGTTTTGAATTCATCAAGCATATTGCCAATCTCAGCCCTACTTACTGATCCAGTTGCAGATTTGTTTGCTCTGATGAGAGAAGGATCTCTAGGCCCTTTTCCAGTTTTAGATTTTCCTCTTGAGAGATGGACACACAATTCTGCTATGTCATGAAGTGGAAGTTGAGATATGTCTCCTTTTCCCATCATGTTCAAAATATCTATCCATTCATCTCTAATGGCTTTGAATAGAAGGGCTTTCAAGGTCTCCTCATCTAAGTTACTCATTTTTGTTCTTTTCAAATTGTATTGGAATCTTTCAAGTAAATCCTCCAAGTTTTCATCTTCTCTTTGTACCATTTTAAATACTTCATCCTTGTGGTTGGTAGGCATACAATAATCCATATATCTATCCAGAAATGTTTGTTTCATATCATTCCAAGTCCTAATGGATTGAGTGAGTAATCCCATGAACCATTTCAAAGCAGCTCCTTTCAATGTTGAAGGAAACAGTTTGAGTTTTTGAGAGTCTTCCAGATAATCATAGGTTCAACACACGACCTCAAACTCAAATAGAAATGTTTCAGGATCTTCATTTCTTAACCCATGAAAGTTTGGGAGGACAGATGGTGAAATATTTTTCATTGTTGCTCGAGAATCCTCATCGACTATAGGAAATCCAAATGAGTTATCTCCATCCCTATTTCCCCCATTGTTACCTCTACTTCCTCCATTATTTCCTCCTCCCCCTCCTCTACCTCTACCTCTACCAAATCCGTTAACTCCCTCTTTTGTCATGGTAGTTTTCTCAGAGATTTCAGAGTCCTCTGGTTCCTCTACTAATGGCGAACGAGGAGGAATTTCTCCCTCTTCTTCCTCAGACGATTCTACTTCTTCAATTACAATGTGTCTCCCTGTAGAAGAAAAGAAAGGATCTTTTCCTAATTCAGATTCAATGGATGGTGAGGAAGAGTCTCCTAACTCAACTACTGTCTCTTGAATTCCAGGAATCCTAGGGCTAGGAGTGTAGGTTGGAGATGATGGAGGTGTCTCTTGTCTATTCCTTGAGGTAGAAGGAGTTGTAAAAATCGAACTCTTGGCTCTAGCTAAAAACCTTCCCCTAGAATCTCTTGCTCTATGCATGTCATTTTTTTTATTTTTCTTCAAGTCGGGCTAATAATTCTCTTTCTGATCTTCCAGGTCACTCTAGGTGCAAGAAGAGAGCATACTCAAGAAACTATTAAACCAATAACTTTCTCTTTTCTGATCCTCCAGATCACACTAAGTGCAAGAGGAGAGCATACTTTGAGAGGTTATCAATTTTCCTTCCTTGAAATTTTCTTGTTTTTTTTTTAAAGAAATTGGTTACCTAATTTCACTTCCTCGACAACGGCGCCAAAATGTTTGGTCAATTTAGTGTGTTCTAAATTGCTATTTAAAATGTCAATCCGGGATTCGTAAACTGACGAAGTGAAGTGTACTATATGTACAAGATAACCATTTCCTTAGTCTTTTGTCGTTTTTGAGTTTTTTTAGTTTGTTTTTGGATTTATCTTTCCCTAATGTATGATGGCGAAAATGAAAGTTAAGTATGGATGGTAATGGTGATTTCTACAGTGATTTTCCAAAATTGAAAGTGTTAAAAAAGAAAGCTTTAAAATAACTGTAATGAAATCAATTCTTAAGAGGAAGTAAATGTATCAAACAATGAACTAATGACAATGGCCCAGTATCCTTGTTGCTGCATGAAAAAGAAAGTAAAAAATGAACTTAAGGCAACTCAAAAACTAAAAGCAAAGTAACTAATTCACACTACTTCAACTCTTCTGATCCTTTACCCTTTAGCTCAATCTACCTTATGGGAAGCAATTATGAACAAGTTAAGCAATATGATATCTAAATTGCAGGAAATTAAATTGCATAAAGGAAACTAATCACACTACTTCAACTCTTCTGATCCTTTACCCTTCAGTTCAATCTACCTTATGGGAAGCAATCATGAACAAGTTAAGTAATATGATATCTAAATTGCAAGAAAGCAAACTAAATCACACTACAATAAGTAATATTCCGATTCCTTACTAATAGAGTCACTTGACTATAGAAAGAAACCATAAACAAATGAGTAGTATGATGTCTAAGTAGCAGAAAAATAAATAAGCAAAACACAATTTGAAAAAATGACAGTGCTGGAATTTAACTTCAGAAAATGAAAATTAGTAGGAAGGACAAGATGATCTCATATGTCAGTAGTTGTCAAAAAGATGAAAATTTGCCCGGGCTGCCTAAGAAAACCTGTAGAAAAGCATTGGTCAACTGACAGCTATAAGAAAACATAAATGAAAATGTAAACAACAGTGAATTAAAAACATCAAAACAACATGTTATATACAAGCTAATGATTATGAAAGCAGAAACATAATAAAATCAAATGAAAACTATACAGGGCTTTAGTGCGTAGGGGCCCTCTTCCACCTCAGCCAATCAACGAAAAGTCACAAAAACGAGCTCAGGAAAGTAGTCTTCTCATGTATTAAAGCAGCAGCAAAATATGTAAAACAGAGTGCAGTGGGGTGATAATAACAACAGTTCAAAAATTACATCTCCAAAAGCTTCTACACAACGTTTATCAACGCGTTATTTATAACGAAAAAGTGTTGTAACTAACTAACTAAATCCTATGCTGTTAACTGCGTTGCTAGAGACACGTAGATCTCCTCAGCCCGAGATCTAGCGTAATGGTCATCATGTCCATTAAATCCTCGGAGTGGTAGCTGTTGGATTCAGGTTACGGGGTTGATCTCTAGATGTGCAGATATCTCCGCGAGTTGAGGACTGTGCCACGTAAACTTTCACGTGCTCAAAACAGAGACGTGCCACCGCTAAATTCCTTGGTTGGATTTGCCTTTGACCCTTGTTGACCGTGACCTTTTATGGATGATTTGGCTGATCTGAAGGGACACGTTCCATGTACCCGTCACCTGTAGCTTGCCCATGTGGCTCGTTTCTTCATAGGACACCTGTAGCATAGCCTTTAACAAAATGGCTGCGGAAACCTGTGCTGGCTGCGGAAACTGACAAGTTTTCGCAGCTGCCTGAACAAAAATCTAAACAAAACAACAGTCATAAGCATAGTTAGAAAACCATGTCAGAAGCTCTTTTTAGACTATAATGCAATGATTTAACAGCTTGGTGGATGAATTAAGTGGAAAAAGAAGGTTGAGAGGGTGTATAGGAAGGTGCAGGTTTGAGGCTCAACATGAACTTACCCTGTAAATTCCTACATTTTCTTCAGTCTCTTCTTCAATGTTTTGATTGTTCATGGATATGAATAATATATCTCCTCTCTCATCATCAGACGTGCAATCATCACTTTCACAATCAATGTCTTTGGAGTAGAAACCTTTCCTTTTAATATGTCCTCTTCTTTTATGATCATGATATTTGGATTTTTCTTTATCTTCATTATCATTTGATTTTGTATAAGGATTCTTATATGCATAATGGCTTGTTCTACCACACTTAAAACACTTGAACGAAAGCTTACCCTTGAACTTTCGAGCTCCCCTTTTCAACTTTATTAAAAATTGGGATTCCTCTTCGCCTAATTCATGATTATAGTCTTCTTGGATCTTTTGCTTGTTTGTTTGTTTAGTTGCTTATATATGACTTCTATTGATCTTGACTTATCCTTTTCTGTTCTCATTTCATAAGTAGTAAGAATTCCATGAAGAGTGTCTAGATTAATATTTTGAATATATAATAATTTTTCAATAACTAAAACTTTTGGATTAAATATTGAATGAAAGGATCTTAATATTTTGTGAGCAAATTTGGATTCCTTAATTGTCTCACCAAGACCTTTGATAATGTTAAATTTTAAACTTCTGTGTTCATTTTTTGGAAAAATATGACTCGGATTATCCATAGTATCTTTTTCATCATGTCAACGTTTCGAACCCCAAAGGGGATCCATCATCAGGATAGAAATTGATAGATTGAGAGAAGAAGAATTTGCCGATCATAATAAATAAATAAATACGTTAAATTAAAGTAGAAGCCAACCAATTTATAAGACTCAAATTTATATATATATTTTATTCAATTATATTTGTTCTATTTCATATTTTAATTTAACCTAATAAAAAATACTAAATAATAAAACTAATTAATTCTAATAAATATTATAAGATTATTATTTAATTGTTTTTTAATTATAACTTAATATGGATTACCAAATATGATTTAATTTATTTTAAATTAAATTTAATATTAATTTTAATTTAATTTACATTTTTGTAACCTAATTAAATATAACTTAGTTTATTTTGATTTTAATTTTTTACAAAATAAATAAATCTAATTAATTCTTTATTTTGTTCATATTGACTAAAATAAATAAATAAATTTAATTCATTAAATATCTACTAAATAGTAATAAATAATTTAATTTAATGTATTATTTGTTTATTTAATTTATAGATTAATTAATTTAAAGTTTTTTATATTATTGCTGTTAATGTTTAAAACCTATGCCAAATAAATAAATGAGTTTATTATTTTATTATTTTTATAATTAATCATCTATATTAACTTAAAATATTCTTAATAATTATTTATTTTATAATAATCATTTATTTGTTTATTACAATTATATAATTATTAATTCTTATTATTAAAATTTTTATTTTTATTTAATTTAATTTAATTATTATTATTATTATTTAATTTTAATTAATTAATTAATTAATTTATTTTTTTAACTAATTAACTAAGAGATGTTAGTAATTAAGGAAGGGGAAGGGAAATATGAGTAATACTATACTTGGAAAGATCTGGAAGGATTGATATGTTTAATCAGGGGGAGCCAGTTTCCACTAATCTCATTCCCATTGTCCCTGTTGTGGTTATGTGGAAGCTTCATAATTTCAATGGCTTCTCTGATTTTTCTCTTTTGATAATGATCTTCTCTTGCAATAATTCTGGCATTTTCCAAACACACATGATGCTTGGTAATGTTGATAATGTTGACTATCCCATCTACACAAAGAAATAATGTCGAGGCATTCTCATCTTCATCCATTTTTATACTCTTGAACTGACTTCTATAATTTTTGAATTTAACCTTCTTTACTTTCTCATCTCCTTCATCATAGATTTGGAGCTTGTCCCAAATTTCTTTGGCTAACTTGCAATGCGTTACTTTAACAAATTCTATGTCTAATAGACCACTTAATATGGAATTTTTTACCATAGCATTATTTTTATAGAGTACTTTACCATTTTCATTAGTTGGAGGAGTTGCAAGCACTTGATAACCATTTTCAACATCCATCCAAACATTAGTACCTAAACAAGTAATGCAGATACTCATTCTTATTTTCCAAAAGGCATAATTTGATCCATCAAACAATGGAGCCTTGCTTGAAGAATATCCACTGTGATTGGCCATGTTCCTTTGTGATCTACCTTTTAGTGATTCATTGTTCCTGAAGGAACTTACATTGATACCAAATGTTGGAAATAAATTATACTAAGGAGTTGGTGAATTAGTATAATGGCCAATTTTAATTAATCCAAATACTTCAATCTATAGATAATATCAATCACAACTAAAACATAAACATACACCAAATATATAATAATTTTATTTTATTAATGACTGATTTTGCGGGCACCAACCTACTATTATATTGATTTATTGGAACCAACCAAAAGGAGGCACCAAACCCCTGAGAAAAAAAGGCACTGATATGAAATGCTTTACTGACACCAACCAGACACCAATCCCATGAGAAATAAAGGCACCAACATGAAATGTTTCATAGAATATTTTTTTTCAACTCTATTTCATACAAAATTCTGCATTTTAAAACTCGGATCCACTTTGTTCTCCCAGATTCTCCTTCTACCTTTTACTCATTGTAAAACATAAAATATTTACATCTCTTTTGTGCTCATTTGCACTCCGTCCCTTTTCTCTATTCAAACTACATCCTGCTTTCTTGCACCGCAGAGCCACTTTTGAGTTCCAATCATCACATCACTCTCTCTGGCTCATTTATACTTCACTAGATCATGAATTCATGATAGGGTCAACATAGAATTCTAATAGCATATTTTTTTGTTCCTAGAAATTTGGTCCAAATGACCCAAATTACTTTTCATATTTTATTGGCCCTTGGGGGGCATACTGATGAGCCTTAGTATTACAACAAGAATGCTGCAACTCCAAAGGCTACTGACTTTAATTATCAACCAGGGGTTCGTACAAACTTAAGAGGTATTAGAACTATATGTGCAACATACAATGTGTCCTTCCTTTGCTGTCATGATGTAATGAAGTGCATGTACTAAAGTCAAATCCTAAACCAATTGCAGAAAATGAAATGTTCGAAATAGAACCTTAACCTATTGCAAGAAAGAAAGTACAAGGAAAGAAACCTATTCTAATTGGATAAAAATCATTAACTAAATGTAAAAGAAACCTAGCTTAACCCTATTTATCGCATGTGATGATTTAAACTAACTGAGCATGAAATCGGATCTAGAGAGTACTAATTGCTGTGTGCATGTGTAAATATAAAAGAACTCATTTAAAAAAAAATCTTTTTGCTTTATAAATGCAAATGCTAATCTTTCCTTGATCTTTGGCAGGGGAGACAAGTGTGGAGCAAGAGCGTTAAAATGGTCTTGATGGCGTGGAGGTCAAGTAGAGGCCTAATCCCAGCTTCAATGATGATTTTTCTCAATTTGGGCTCAAAACAGGATTTCCTACAAGATCCCCTGATTTACTATAGGATGTTACAGATTTACTATATGAGATTATAATTTATCAAATGACCAAGAAAATCAAATCCAAATTGGATGGGACAAATTTTTTTATTGACTAGGATGTCTTAGGTCCCCATTCCAAGTGGAATCACTCAAAAATACCTCTGTTAACCCATGCTAAAAAATATAAAACATTACTAGTCGAAAATATAGATTTTCGAAAACTAGTGGGTTAGTAAATCTAAAAAATGCCTAACCTAATCAAGTGCAAATGCAGTGGGGTGATTTTTGTTATGAACTAAAATGTTTTTGTTATCTAATGCAAGTGGAACCAACTCGATTGAAGCTCGTTAGAATGCTCTAAAAATAGCAGAAATTTATTGTTCTTTGCCACAAAGGAGTTCCAAAAATCTAGATTTGGGAATAAGGAAGCTAATCCAAGTAGCTCAATGATTACTATGATCTTCTAAAGATTTTCCAATGATGAAATGATGCTTTTGATCCTGCAAAAGAACTTACATTAACCATTTAACTCATTCCTACAACAAGAAATCATTAATACTAAACGCAGAAGTAGAAGGAAATAAAACAAGAGACGCATGTGAATAAGTGAAAAGAAGGAAATAAAATGATACAAAAGGGCTCTGAGGCTCCTAGGATGACCAAGCCCAAGGAAACTCAGAGACCTATGGAGAAGAACAAGATTTAGAAGTTGAACATGACACCAATCTTCATTATTTTCATCAATACAATTACATCCCTGCAAGAAAATACAATGAAGTTGCAAAAATAAGAGTTCTCTCCACAAGAACACTAATGAAAACCTATATTTAGAGGAAAATTTAACTTGGTACTTATACAAAATGATTATGAATCATTCATCATGAATGGAGGAAGCTTTCCCCACGAAAATCCCTTGATTAGTGGATCTAGTCCCCAATACTAGGAATCTGCATTAAATGGCAGGAACACATTCCTAGATTTTCTCAATCATTGGAGATCCATAATCCGTGCCATAATTCCATAATATAGTTTTGATTTATTATTTATTATTGATCCTCCTGTAGTAGGGAGCAAGTCCCTAAATTATCTCCTCCTCGAAATCTTCATAATCTGCCCAATATTCTCATAATATTTCACAAAAGTAAATAATATTAGGTGCAAATATTCAATTATTCATAAACTTTCCTAATGAATATATTAAAGTTAAAAATACATTATCTAATGCAAGCAGAGAGGTTTAATATGCCGAAGGATGGGTAGATGGACCTTAATTTATGTTTAATTTATAGACATGGGCCTTAATTTATGTCTAATTTAGAGGCCCATCATACACCCTGCTGAAAGTGTTGCTCATCCTCTGAGCAACTTAGTGACCTCATTGTTCCTCATTCATGGCCCTGGTGGCCTCTCTCTTGTGCATTAAGAATCTTGGCTATAAGTTTTGCAAGGACAAACCCAAAAACATAATTGTGCAAAGAAAAATCATTGTTTCTTGAGACCATTAGCTTGCCTTCTTCCCCTCATTCAAGAAGGGTTCTTGAATATTTTTTAGTTTTGCAAGGTCTTCCACATCCTTATCAACCTTTTGCTACCTTGTTCCTCCATTTGGACACCTCTGAAACCTTCAAAATGTCTTTAGATGAGAACTAGGACATCTTGTAGTAATTCCTGTCAAATCTACAAGAAAAACATAGGAAACCCTGTTCAAACTACAGGAAACCCTTTTTCAGCATAAATGACATTCTGAGCCTAGGACAGGCCCTCAACTTGACTCCCATGCCTTTTCCCCATTTTTAGGCCTTGGAAAAAAGCTAGAAAGATATTGGAGACCTCTTGGAAAACATCTTTTCATCACTGTAGTTTGAGTTTTGTTTTGATGGTGAATGCCTCATTTCCTTTTGTTGCCTTCTTCTTCTCTCTTGTGGCCTAGATGACTGCCTAATGGCCTTGGAGTTCTTTGTTTTGATTAGGCCTCTCTTAAGCTCTGCCATCTTGGGGGTTAGCATAATTTGTTCATTTCTTCGTTCTTGTAGCAACATTCTGCCATATTGTAGTACTCATTCCTCCTCTTTCAGGGTCTTCTAACTGTATGGGAGTGATGAGAAATGATGAAGAGGGATTGGATCATGATGCTAGGGCTCAAAGGGAGTAGTGTAGGTTTCTGAAAATGGAGAGGATGCTTTGTTTTTTTTTCAAGAATGAAATGGAATGGATGAATGATGAATAGATAGTGAATATGAATTGGATGGAGGGCTTGGATTGGATCATGATGCTAGGGCTCAAAGGGAGTAGTGTAGGTTTTTGAAAATGGAGAGGATGCTTTGTTTTTTTTTCAAGAATGAAATGGAATGGATGAATGATGAATAGATAGTGAATATGAAGTGGATGGAGGGCTTGGAGTGCTATGGTGACTTGGCCTTTGCAAAAATTTCTTCTTTTAATTGATGTCCTCATTCTTTGAAATCATCACCCTTCATAATTTGACTTTTCAACATTGCACGAGTGAAGGAGTGAGCTGCAATTAACTAGTTGAAGGCAGCTAAGACTACTGACCCATCATTAGCTTATAAAATGGTCCAGGTGGAAATTGGTGGCCACCCTCCAATTCCACTTGGACCACCACCATTGCTTCTTTCAATTTTTCAGTTTCCTTAATTATAGCACAGTTTACTATTTTTAGCAGTTTTTCGGGTCCTAAACTTCCGGAGCCGTTTTGAGGCCCTAAACGACATTTTTTGGGAAATCTACCACTAATGATTGTTTTGCCTAAAATCATCTTTTTTGTCGTAGTCCTCGAAGAGATATTTCCAACGGGCTATCATGCACGTCAAACAGAGATAATATGACCAAGTTGCGACCCCGGGAAGTTGGTTGTCAAACTCACCCCAACGAGGCCCATAAACTCTTGGTGTTACATCTCCTCGGGTTAAGGTTTTCATTGTTTAGGGTTTTCTCTTATTGTTCAATAATAAAAAGGCCCTTGAGTCTCATTGTAAGACAATTCAAAGGCATGTAGCCTCCACATCTCTTCTCAGAGATAAGCTACCATCGCCCTAGCTGGTTTATTTCCATTCCTGTTTGTAAGCATATTCCAGTATTTTACACTAATGAAATGAAGTATTATTTCCACTGCATCTCTGTGTTTACAGTTATCTCTATAATTTGTTGCATTCCTATAAAACCTCATCTCTCATGCATTGACAACAAATTTCTAACTATAATATGCTCAAGAGAAGAGGTCAAGAATATTGCATACCTGTACCTATCTAATGGTTGTTGGAGGGACATGCATGCTGCTGTTGAGTTGATGTTGATGTGCAAGGATTGGGGGACATATATCAACCTTCCTAAAGAATATCTGACCCATTTCTCCATCATATTTCCTCTTGTAGCTTCTTCTCAGCCTTCCTGTAGATGTTGTTTGTTGGAGAGTGAAGTCCTTGCTTGTATTTGCTGCATTTTTTTTTTCTCTGATGTTTTTCCTTGGTGTGCAGGTACTGGATGGTGATGATGATGATATTGAATTTGCTGCTAAGCTCTGGAGGAGCTTCTTTGACCTCTGGATCTCCATGCTGAAGCTGACTGCAACCTGTAATTTTTTGTTTAGTGGGACAGGCTGCTACAGGATTTCCTACAAGATGCCTCTCCCTCAATTTTTTTTAATCATTTCTTCACTTCTTGAGCATGAGGATGGTTGGAATAGGTAGAGAAGGGGTCTATGGATTGATGAATGAGAGGTATATCTTTCAGGTGTTGTCCCCTTGTTCTCTGTCTTCATCCTCTTTTGTCTATTTTTTTTTTGAAAACTGTAAGTTTTTTGAAACTGACTTTATTCGATGAATGCATGGGTTATCATGGTGGAGAGAGGCATGGTGATGAGTTGGTGAGGTAGGCATTTTTTTTTTGACATAAGAAGGTCATCCCCTTTCTCTAGGGTTACTCTTTTTGGGATTCCCAAGTCACTGTAATTCCTACAGGATCATCCTATAGGTTTACAGGGAATCCTGCAGAAAATACAGAACCCTTGCAAACTGAGCTAAATGAGAAGAAAAGTGGAGGGAATGATGGAATGATGAAGGATGCGGAATGGGGAAATGAAAATATGAACTGTATAGGTCCCCTTTGATTCTCTCTTGTTGCTCTGGTCCTCTTGCTGTCCTACAAACAACTTTTTCAAAATTCATGACACCCTCTTGTAGCAAACTTGTTTTGTCCATATTTCCAAAACAGTAGAATGTTTTGACCTCAAACTTTTTGAGCATGTTGCCATCATCATTATGCACTTTCCCATAAATTTTTTTGGGTCAATGGATGCAAGGATCTCGAGAAAAACTAAAAATGGCTGAAGGTGATGGAGGCTGATTTCTTGGAAACAGTGCACTGGAATTTGCTGAGATTGTTTGAGCATGTTACCATCATCCATATGCTTCTCCCTATGAAACAGATTGGAAAATGGATGCATGGTTTTCAAGTTATGGCAAAAACAAATGTCTGCTCTATGTATTTAGTTTCCTGTAGTAAAACAAAGCCGTCCTGTAGTTTTTTAGGACAACAAACAAACTGAATGGGGAAAACTTGAGAATGATGGGTGGATGGTGGAAATAGACGAGGGTGATGGATTGGCATTGCTTTGGTCCTGTTGGCGTATTTGAGCAAAGGAGGAGAAAGTCAAAATTTGACTTCTTTTGACTAGGTTTGACCTATTTTTTCTTTTCTTTGCTGCCAACTTGTTTTTGTTCCTTGTAAATGTTGGAAAGTACCTACATTCATTAAAGAGATAACTGGAGCAAGGATTTTTTTCCCCTTTTTTTTCTTCTTCTAGGCCTACTGGCCGCCTCGAGAAGGTTTTCAACTAGTAGGTCCACCTAGGTGCCTAGAAGAGAGTTTGCACCTAGGATCATTTATTTATTTTTCAACCCATTGATCGCCCCATGGAGTTTTTCAATCAATGAGCCAAACTAAGGCGCCTTCAAGGAGGTTTTCTGTTAGGTCCCTATAATACTAGTGATTACCCCATTACTATTGTAGTTGTATCCCTTATTAATATTGTTGTGCCCCTATTGTCCCCATATTGTTATTACTGTGCCCCATAGAATCCCTTTATTTTTATTTTTGTGCCTTTATATTATTATTGTTAGGTCGGCTGGGTTATATTGTGACTCCTTAGACTCCTATATATAGAAAGGAGGTTTTGTCATTTGAATCATCAAGGAATCATTCATTTGTGTAATGCAAAAGAGGTTGCCCCCTGGAAGACTCTAAATTCTAAGGCGTTGATCTATATTTTCTATCTTTTTGTGAGATGGTTTCATAATATTTTCACTTGAGATTTTTATTTTTTCTCTTATTTTTCATTTTTTTTTACCCTACCCTACTTGAAAAACAAAATCACTTTCAAGTATAAAAATACTTCCAATGGAGCCAAGTGCACATCAAGATGATAGACAAAATGATGTGTAGGCTTGAAATGTATTCTTTGACATGTACCTAGATTTTAGAGACCAAATGATTTGACTTGGAAAGGATCAAGCATAGTTGAAGAAGAGAGTGATGCTCCATCTTGTTGATTTTCTGGTACTAAACTTCAATATAATTTTGATGTCCTTGGTTTTCTTGTTTATCTTGATCATTCTTCATGTCTTCTTCTACCATGACCTTCAAATCTTCCTCTTTTTGCTGATTGTTCTCTTGAATACATGGAGGATTTGATGGTAACCATGAAGGAGTTCTCTCGATCTCTGATTTTGATGTCTGCTCTTCATCAAGTGCATCCCATGATTATGTGGTCTTCTCATTTGAATCTTCTTCTTCTAGATGTGGTCCTTCAATGATATCAAGATAATCTCTTTTTTGCAATACTCTTCCTAAGCTATGGTGAATACCACTGATCTCAAGAGGAGATGATTGGAAGTAATGTACCTTAACATTGTAAGTGGGTTGAGCTACTTCAATGTGTGGGTTTGGAAATGGTGGTACGGGTAGTTGAATGGGAGTGGATATTTGAGATGGATGTGGTTGGGGTTGTGGTTTTGGTGGAGATGAATGGTATGGATAACATGGAGTTGGGTATGGAGGATACTGAGGATATTGTGGATGGCTCCCATAATTTCTTTGCCAACCTTGTTGCCAAGATTGGTTTTGGGGTTGAGATGGCCAATGTTACCAAGAAAAGGGTGTGTTCTAATTACTTTGAGATGGATGCACATAAGATTGAAATTGCGAATTAGGCTCTTGCATTATATCAGTTTGAATAGGCTGCCATGGTCCACTTGGAGCTACATAACATAGTTGCGTTGGCAATTGACTTGCTCCATTGTCCTCTTGGTGAACTTTCTTTAACCTTGGTAATGAGGAACAACATATAACATCATGTGATTATGCATGGACAACACAAATATCAACATCTTCTTTTTTCTCATTTTGTATGCTTAACATTTCTACTTATTCAGTTAGATTGCTAAGAATTTCTGTTTTAAAGTCATCAAACAAATTTCCTAGTTTAGCTTGACTTACCAATCTTAATGCTGATTTACCTACTCTTGCCTTTCCTTTTGATATGTGTTTGAATGTTCCACAATTTTCTTTAAATGATAATCGGTATACATCACCTCTACTCATGATATTAAGGAGATCAATCTATTCATCCTTAATTGTTCTAAGTAAGAGGTTTTTAGTGTGTCAGATCCTAAATGATGTAGTTTTTCCCTCTTAACATTATACATGAACCTCTCTATTAGATCCTCTAGACTCTCATCTTCTTTTTGATTCATTCTAAATATTTCTTCTTTAAGATCATGATCTTTATATTTTTCTAGAAATATCTTTTGCATATCATTCCATGATCTTATTGAATTAGTCCCTAAACTCATGAACCATTTAAGAGCTCTATCCTTCAATGTTGCCAGAAACAATCTCAATTTTTGAGTGTTTAACAAGTAACCATAAGATCTACAAATAATTTCAAATTCAAAGAGAAAGGTTTTCGGATCCTCTGACCTTAGACCATGAAATTTTGGAAGAAAAGATGGAGGGATGTTCTTCATGTGCACACTACCATCAGTATCTTGAATGGGAAATCCGAGAGGATCTTCCTCATTATCATCATCTCCATCCATTTCTTCTACATTCTTTTCCATCTTCTTCTTCTACCTACAAAAGTGAATGGTGATGTGGCTCTTACTGCATCACGTGATCAAATGCGGGGGTGGGTTGGTGTTGGGGTTTTTTTTTGTTTTGATGATTGAATGAAAGCACTAATGTAATGCACTTTTCTATTTTTGAAATGAAATATGTCTAATGCAATTATTTTTTTGTTTTTGCAAAAAGTAAAAAGAAATGAATCAACTAGGGAAGAAAACAATGCATACTTTGACACCTCCCCAACAACGGTGCCAAAAGTGACGAGCCTTAGTATTGAAACAAGAATGCTAAAACTCTAAAGGCTACTGCCTTTAATTACCAACCCGGGGTTTGTACAAACTTAAGAGGTATCGACACTATATGTGCAGCAGACAATGTGTCCTTCCTTTGTTATCATGATGTAATGTAGTGTATGTACTGAAGTCAAATCCTAAACTAATTGCAAAAAATAAAATGTTTGAAATAGAACTTTAACCTATTGCAAGAAAGAAAGTACAAAAAAATAAACCTATTCTAATTGCATAAAAATCATGAACTAAATGTAAAAGAAACCTAGCTTAACCCTATTTATCACATGTGATGATTTAAACTAATTGAGCATGAAATCTGATCTAGAGAGTACTAACTGCTGTGTGCATGTGTAAATATAAAAGAACTCATTTTTTAAAAATCTTTTTGCTTTATAAATGCAAATGCTAATCTTTCCTTGATCTTTGGCAGGGGAGACAAGTGTGGAGCAAGAGGGTTAAAATGGTCTTGATGGCATGGAGGTCAAGTAGAGGCCTAATCCCAGCTTCAATGATGATTTTTCTCAATTCGGGCTCAAAACAGGATTTCCTACAGGATAGTACATGATTTCCTACAAGATGCTACAAGATTTACTACAGGATGTTACATATTTACTATACGAAATTATAATTCATCGAATGACCAAGCAAATGAAATCCAAATTGGATGGGACAAATTTTGTTATTGACTAGGATGTCTTAGGTCCCCATTCCAAGTGGAATCACTCAAAAAGACCTATGTTAACCCATGCTAAAAAATAGAAAAACATTACTAAACATAGTTACCGATCAAACGGGAACTATTACCTCAAAACGGGTGCTCGAGCCCAAAAATCCCAAAAAAACATGAAAAAACAAACCCAAAAATAAGAAGTGTTGATTCTACATCACCATTCTTTTATTCAGAGTAAATTTTCAATATTTTTTAAAAATAACAGTAAAAAATAATAAAATCCATTTTGTTTGGTGCAAATAACACCTTGAAATTGAAAAGTGTTGATGTCAGAATAACGCCTTCTTTTCCAGGGTACATTTTCTACATTTTTTAATAATGACGTTAAAAATAAAATATCGTGACTATGAAAAGCTTTAAATTTCCAATGATTTTCAAGCATGATATTAACGATCAAATATCACGTTTTTGAAAAGCCTTAAAATTACAACGATTTTTAAGCATGACTTGAAATTTAAAATATCACTTCTTTGGAAAACCTTAAAGCTTAGAAAAAAATATTTATAACTGTTTTCAACCATAACATTAAAGATAAATATCATGACTTAGAAAAACATTAAAATCTTGACAATTTTTCAATCATGGAATTAAAACTAAAGATTATGACTACAAAACAATACTAAATTTCAAAATATTTCAAACATGACATTATGGAAAATTTTTATGACTAGAAAAACTTTAAAAATGAATATCTGAATGAAAAAGTTATTATACCAAGAGTAATTTAAAAAAAATGCTAAATGTATAGCGATTTTGAAATCTTAGCCTAAGACAACTTGATACATTGCAAAAAAATTTAAAAATCAACTATCAAATTGACATGTAGTGTAGATGAGCTCAACCAATTGAAATGAAAACTTAAAAACCAACCACGAAATTAAGACATTGTGGGGTAGACTCTATTCATTATAACGAAAAATTTAAAATTAACTATCAAATTGCACATAATGGGACTGGGTTGCTAGACAAGCATCGACACAGACTCTACAATATATATATATATATATATATATATATATATATATATATATGAAGACAACAATTCGAATATTGAAAAAAATAATAAAAAAACATACAAATAGAAAAGAAAAAGAATTCAAATATTGATTTTTTTTTTTTTTTTAATAATATAAAACACAAAAAACATGACAAAAAATCAAATATAAAAAATATATAGAAATGCAAAAATTCAAATATTGAAAAAAATAAAAATAAAAAATAATAACAAGTAATAAAACATAAAAAAAACATGACAAAAAAATCAAATATAAAAAATATATAGTAATGACATAAAAAAAATATAAAATGTAAAAAAATTTAATCATACCATGTAAAATTAAAAAAAAAGAGAAGAAAACAAGAAAAAAAAGAGCAAAATAAAATAAAAACGAAATAAAAAATAAAAAAATAAAAATTAAAAAAAAATTATAAAAATAAAATACAACAATAAAAAAATTTAAAAACTAAAAAAAAAATTAAATTTCCCCTACCACCCCGAGGCCCAACTAGCGAGGTGTTGCAAGGGGGCGACTCATGACAAAAAATAAATTAAATTTCATAAAAAAAAGAAAAGAAAAAAAAAAACCATAAAAATGTAAAAAAATTCAGAATTAACTTGTATATAAAAGTTAAAAATAAAAAATAAAAAATAAACATCATTTAAAAAAGATGTTAAATAATTACCAAGAAAAAAACATTAAAATTATTAAAAAAAAAAAATTGTATTATAAGATTTATATTATAAAAAAAAAAAAAAAAATTCAAAACAAATAAAAAATTTTTCAATTTAGAAATTATAAAAAATTAAAAAACAATTTCTAAAAAAAAAGAAAAAACAATTTAAAAAAACAATTAAAAAATTAAAAAAAAATAAAAAAAAAAAGAAAAGAAAAAAACAATTAAAAAAAATAAAAATAAAAATAAAGCATTAACCCTAACCCGTCCCTGCCTCTCCTTCCCTCCCCTCCTCTCGCCCTGACCCCACACCCCTCCTTCGCTCGCTCCCGCCCAGCCCCTCCCTTACCTCACGACCTCTTGGTCGCTGGCTGGGGGCTCGGGCGAGGAGAGGAGGGGAGCAAGGGTGGAGGGAGGTGGAGGTAGGGACGGGTGCGAGGTTGAGGGGAGGGGAGTGCAGTGGGTTGGTAGGTGAGGGAAGGATCTCGGATTGGGAGAGGGGAGGACTGAGGGCTGGGAGGGGAGGCAGGTGAGGGAGGAAGGGGGTACAGGCAGGGACCCGTGGTGGAAGGGGGAAGGAGGGATGGGGAGGAGATGGTCGAGTGAGGTAGTGTTGATTTTTTTTAATTGATTTTTGTTTTTAAATTGGTTTATATATATATATATATATATATATTTTTTTTTTCCACTGGAAAAATCCGTAATTTTCATTATATGGAAAATTACATATTGTAGATGCTATACGCATATGCCTGAGGTCACTATTCACAGTGTGCCTGTTAGTTACAAAAAGGATTCTGTTCATGTATATCAGATCAGATGTACCACGCAGGGTCATCTTCCAATATTCTATAAAAAACCTGTTTACAAAAATGCCTTCCGGCTTTCCTAGCTGTTCAAACATGTTTAAAGATTACAAAAAACTGTTGCTGTCATGTACAAAAAATTCATCAGATAATTTATTGCTCAGGTGCATGCTGATATCTCGGATCATTGTATGGACGATGGTAGTATTTGTACTCCTGTTGGCCTTGAACCTCTGTGATCTCCCATACTCCTCTGTCCATCATCGAGGCCTCCTTGGATAGTT
This sequence comes from Pinus tabuliformis, assembly GCA_031772625.1. NCBI lineage: Eukaryota > Viridiplantae > Streptophyta > Pinopsida > Pinales > Pinaceae > Pinus > Pinus tabuliformis. The sequence goes on from CM062820.1 coordinate 459,720,927, forward strand.
TGTCAGCACTCTCGTTATGTTCCCTGTAGATGTGTGAACATGTGATGTTGTTAAAAGCTGCTTTGAGTTCAAGAACTTCATTCAATATAATGCTGAGTGTGTGAATGTGACAAATAGATATGTTGTTGAACCAATTTATGATGATTTTTGAATCCCCGAAGATGTTTATGCAAGTGAAATGATGACTCAAAGCAAAATGAAGTAAATGACGAAGGGTGATGAGCTCTGCAAAATTGTTTGTTCCCATTCCCAGTCCTGCTTTTATTTTGTAATAATGATGCTCGGTTTTGTATATGATAAAACCGCCCCCACAACTCTGCTGGTTTGCGGCCCCATCAAAATATGCCCAAGGTGTGTTTTGATCTATTCGGGGGGGCGGATGAGGATGACGCACTTGCGGGGGCGGGGGGTCTGGTAGTTCTCTATATGCTGCGATAATGCCTGCCTCCACCATTTGCCAGAATACAGGTTGGTCATTGAATATGATTCGGTTTCTAGCTTTCCAAATGTGCCAATTTACAAGAATTGGTAGGTTAATAATCTTTGTTCCTTTGTGCCGCGTCTCCCAATCTGTCCAAGCCCCAGACAGATCAGTGCCCTCCCAGTTGCCAGAGTAAGTAATGGTGTTTTTGATAGCGGTCCACAGATCTTGTATCAACCTGCATCGCAAGAATAGATGTTCTGTGGTTTCGGATGCTTCTTTGCATATCGCACACCAGGATGGTCCATGGTAAGCTCTGTGCGATAGGTTTTCTCCAGTGGGCACCTTGTTCCTTAGGACACACCAGAAGAAAAGTTTGGATCGCGGTGATGCAGTGAGCTTCCAGATGCTGTGCCACCAGTTCGAAATAACCTCTGGCTTTTTGTGACTGATAAGAAGGGCGTAACCAGCCTTTGGTGTGTAATAACCGTTCTCAGACTGGTTCCAAATTAGTTCATCCGGCCCCTCAATGATTCTGATGTGAGATTCAATCAGGGCCTCCCTGTAAGTCTGCCATGCCTGATGCCATCTAGGAGGGAGATTTAATTGATGAGCAGTCCTCCAGGCCTGATGAAAAATATCAGAGGTTTCTCTGTCTGCAATCTGGGCAATCACTTTGATATTGCGAGCAAGTAAGTGTTCAACCAAGTCATGTGGCAGAGTGTGCCTGCCTCCACTGCCAGCCCATGGGTCGATGCCAATCCTAGCCAGGGTCCCGTCTCTGATTTTCCAGACCAAGTTGTCTCTGATCATAGGCATTGAGTGAAGTAGTGCTTTCCATATAGATGATATACCTGTTCTGTTCCAATTAGGGAGCCTGATCCAATCCAGGGTGCCAAGGGGCCATATATATTTGTGGTAAGAGAGACGGGTCCATAAGTTCTGGCTAGTTATCAATGCCCAGCTCATTTTTGCTGCCAATGCTTGTGCGAACAGAGGAAGGTCTTTTAGTCCCCATCCCCCCCACTTCTTTGGGAGTGCGATCTTCTGCCAACCGATCCAGGAAAATATGCGTTTGTCTTGGCTTCCTGCCCATAGATATCTGTTGCAAATTTGTTGGAGGCGTGCCAGAGTGTGTCTTGGAATCCATGCTAGAGCCATCCAGAAAACCAGTGTTGCTTCCAGCACTGATTTGATGAGGATTAATCGGCTTGCCCTGGAGAGGTATCTTTGGCTCCAGCAGGAGAGCCTTTTTTCCAATTTTGATACCAGCCAAGTCCAATCTGCAATCTTCTGGCAAGTGGGCTTTAACCAGAAACCCAGATACTTTAGTCCCCTATCCAATGGGTGAATGATGTAGGGGAAAGCCTGCAGAGCGGTTTGAGATTCATTGACTGAGGTACGGGCCAGCGATATGGTAGATTTCTCTCGGTTTACTTGCATACCCGTGGCCTGTGAGAAGAGCTGAAGAATGCGAGAAAAAGTCAGTGAGTCTCTGATGCTACCATCCAATAGGATGAGTACATCATCCACGAACAACAGGTGTGTGAGGAAACATTCTTCCGTGATCTTGAGGCCTTTTAGGGATCCTTCCCTTGTAGCAGAGATGATTAAGCGGCTCAGTCCTTCCATGACCAATAGAAATAGAAGAGGTGATAGGGGGCAGCCCTGCCGAAGCCCCCTTTCAGAGTGAAAGAAATGGGAGGCTGATCCATTGATCAGGATGCTGAACGTAGGAGTGGTGATACAGGCCATGATCCAGTTTATGAAAGGAAGAGGGAAGCCCAGATGAATAAGGAGCATCTTAATGTATAGCCAACTGACACGGTCGAAGGCCTTTGATAGATCGATTTTCAAGAGAGTGCACTTGAGATGCTTAGACCAGATGGAGTGCAGGGCTTCCTGGGCGGATCCAATGGCTTCATGAATCTGTCTATCCTCAAGGAAAGCAAATTGCTGGGGAGCTATGTGAGTTGAAAGGATAGGTTTAAGCCGGTTTGCAATTATCTTAGATATAATCTTGTAGAGTACATTGCAGAGTGAGATGGGTCGGAAATCATCAAATGAATATGGGGAGTCAGACTTGGGAATGAGAGCAATGAATGTAGAGTCTATAGCATGATATAAACACCCAGATGATCTGCTTTCCTCTATCACACTGAGCAGGTCCCGTCCCAGCAGGTCAAAGAAGGCTAAGTAGAATTCGATGGTCCAACCGTCAGGGCCGGGGCTCTTGTCCATTTTGAACCACTTGAGAGTGCTTTCCAGTTCCTCCATTGTGACCGGGGCCGTGAGATCAGCCGAGTCATCCTCGTTTACAAATATTGGGAAATGTGAGGCCACATCAATGATCTCTGCCAAGTTTGTGCCAGGAGGGCTTCTGTACAAGCTTCTAAAATGTGATGTACCCAGCTGGGAGAGTTTATTGAAAGTGTCTGCAAGGCCCCCTTCCGGTAGGGGGAGATTCCAGATAGTGTTTGCCACTTTCCTTCCCTTAGCATAGTTGTGGAAAAATCTTGAGTTTTCGTCCCCAGCTTTCAGCCAAATAGCTCTGCTGCATAATCTGAGGGATTCCTCCCTTTGTCTAAGCAAATTTGACCTCTGATTTTCCAGCTCAATCAGTCGAGTCTTGTCCACGCCCGAGGTGAAACCTAGGTTTCGCTCATCTAGAAGGGTTCTCAACTCTTCTTCAACTGATGTGAGCTGGGCAGTTTCCTTTCTGTTCTTCTCCTTGGCCCAATTTATGACAATATGCTTTAGCTCCGAGAGGTTTTTACAAAAACCCTTTGTCAATGAAGCTTCTTTGTTTATGGGATGTGCCTTCCAGTAATCAGAGACCAATTTCATGAAATCTTGGTCTTGGAGCCAAATATGGTTGAATTTGAAAGGGGTTTTTGGCTTATGGTGAGGTCCTAGGATTTCCAGAAAAATGGGGGAGTGATCTGATAATCCCCCAGATCCAACCCATTGTTTATAGTGGTGTAGATGCTGAATCAGGGGTCCTTTAAGTAGGAATCTGTCCAGTCTTCGAGCCAAAGCTGCAGCTCCCACCCTCCTGTTCCTCCACGTAGGCATAGGCTTCTACATGGGGATATCAACAAAGTCTGTCTGATCTAGGATATTTCTCATGTAATCTGTAATGGAATCCACTTGTGCCATGGAACCCCAAGATTCACGGAAGCCCAGAGAAAAATTTAGGTCTCCCCCCAGGATGGTATGGTCCGCTGCCAATAAGGTAAGATTAAGTAGGTGCCTCCAGAATGGCTCCCTGAGGTGGCATGGGCCATAAACATTCACAATACGGAATGCTTGTCCAAGATCTGCAGCAAAAATGTCCAGTCCCATGAATCCTTGTCCACCCCAGGATGAATCGATCCTGATTGACCTAGGGTTGTATCCGAGCGCCAGTCCCCCCGATCGACCCGAGGCATCCATGGCCAAGAACTTCCATCTTGGTGCCAATGTGTGTAAGCAATGGGAGATGTCCTCTGCCGAGCCCAGAGTCTCTTGGAGGAGGATAATGTCAGGTTGCTCAATCTCAAAGAGTCTCCGGATGGCTAGTTTTTTGGGGGCACTAGCCAAGCCCCTGCAATTGAATGATAAGCACTTCATGGAGGACCGCCCCGGGGGGTTACGGCTGCTCTAAGGACCCCATCAATTGTGGATTGCCGACCAGATGCGACCTCCGCACCGGCCCTCCAGATGGCTTTGGAGAGATCAGATTTTCTACCTCTGGATGTCAGAGGTCCCAGTCCCAGAGGGACAATGCCCAGGCCTCCCTGAGAGCCCGGAAGTTGAGGACGAGGGCGAAGAGAATAAGGGTGGGAGGAAGTCCGCGAGGAGGATGATAGCGAGGAAGAGGAGGAGAAGGGTGGCACGGATGGTGGAGCAGTAGAGGCACACAGAGGAGGAGTCGAGAGAGGGCAGTGAGCCATAGTGCAAGGTGCAGATGATGTAACGAATGCAGATGAGCTACCAAGAGATAAGGAGGAAGGGATTAGAACAGTACCCGTGGCCTGTGCGGCAGCTGCAGCGGCCCGAGCCCTAGTCATAGGGGGCGATGACGGTCCCGGCCCCTTCGACCCAGTCTTCGCTGGCGAGCCCTGTACAGATGCTTCCCCCTGTGTTGGACGAAGGATTACCGGGGATGCCTCTCGAGCTGAAATGGGAGTGATCCTTGGGGAAGCCTCTGGACTCTTGTTCAACGGACAGTCCTTAAATAGGTGTCCCACTTGATGACAGCGGTTGCAGCGGAATGGAACGCCCTCGTAGTCGAGAATTTGTGTCCTGCTGTATTTTCCCCATTTCAGAGTGATCTTTTCCTCTAATCCTTCACGCGTGTCCAGGTGAACCAGCACACGAGCTAGGGTTCGCTTCTTTGATTCAACATACGTGCGATCATGATCCAGATACGTGCCCAAAGCATTTCCTATCTTGATGAGTGCTTCCTCGCTCCAATACTGTAATGGTAGTCCAGGCAATCGTACCCACAGGGGACCTGCTCCAATCTGTTCACGTTCTGGGTCAAAGAGGGGACTCCACCTCTTTAACAGAACAGGTGCGGTTTCGATGTGCCAATATTTTGCCAAGACTAAATCCGTGTAGTCCTCCTTAGTGAAATGGAGGGAGAACCACCCACGGGGGAGAACATGTACCTCTGGGAGTTCCTTGAGCAGGGCACCCCAGATTTCCTTTACCCATTGTGTCAGTCGGCTGGCTGTGTAGGCGCGTCCCCGCACATGTCCTACCAATACCGTTCGGGCCATGGACACCGCTTCCCCGAGAGCCGATGGGTCGCCAAAGGAGATAGTGATATCTTTGGTCGTCGCTTTGATACACCTGGTTTTCCTCTTCTTTGTGCGAGGTGCAGAAGGGTGGTCGACAAAGGGGTTTGTTACACCTTCAGGGGGAATGGGCTTCGAGGGTTTAACATTTACCGCCGGGGTGCTAAAACATCCAGAAGGCCGAATCCCAGAGGTCGGTAGGGTTTGAGGTCCCGTAACCGGAAAGTCCACGGCTGTAGTCGGTAGATCAGAGGGTAAGAACGGGGGCTGATCGAATGACAAAATCTGTGGTGAGAGCGAAGCGAGAAGCTGTTCCGTACCGGGCGATAGAGGTGGGGCTTCAAGGCCAGGCGGTGAAACCGGAGCGAATTCAGAGACGGAGCGGTTAGTGTGCGATCTAGAATGCGTGACCACAGGCGAGGTAACGGGGGAGCAGGGAACAGAGGCGGTTTGAGAGGCATTAACCGGCACGGCGAAATTAGGGTTTTCGAAAATAATGCGGTCCTCGAATGGATCCTCAGAATAATCCACAAGGTCCGTCTCCATGTGGCCTTCCATGACGGTAATCAGGCAAGACAGACAGTAAAACGGCTGTGGAAACGGCGTAAGGACGACTCCGATGTTCCGGTTGAGAAACGGTAGTCCGGTGACCGCGACTGCCTGCGGCTGCCAGCAAAACCTATCGTGCTTATCCTAGACCTGCGCGCTCCTGTAGCTCCATCCTTCACGGTGACATGATTGGCGTATCAATGTTTACCATGTTTCCTCATATATATATATATATATAAATTAATTTTTTAAATTTCTTTTTTTTTTATTTATTTTGTTTTGTTTTTTTATTTTATTTTATTTTATTTTTAAATTTTTAAAATTTAATTTTTCATTTTTTATAATTTAATTTTGTGTTATTTCTTTATTTTTATAATTTTAATTAAAAAGAAACAATTCTTAAAATTTTAATTTATTTTATCTCTTTATTTTTAATTTTGTTTATTTAAATTATTTAATTTAAATGTTTTTTAATTTTTAATTTTAATTAATCTTTTAATTTTTTTTTTGGTAATTTTTATTTATTTATTTTTTCTCTAATGAGGTTTTTGTTTTTGTTTGTTTGTTTGTTTTTGTTTTTGTTTTGTTTTGTATTTATTTATTTATTTTTAACTTAAAAAAAATTGTTTTTAGATTCTTCTGTGGTTCAATTTGTTTTTCTTTAAATTATATATATATATATATATATATATATATATATATATATAATTTCATTGTTTTATTTATTTATTTTTTCATTAATTTTTTATTCTACTTTTTTATTTTTATTTTTATTTTTATGAGTTAATTTTGGTTTTTTTTTTTAATAGGGGTTTTTTTTTTTTGATTTGTATTTGATTTTTTTGTTATGTTTTTTTTATTTTATTTTTACTTTTATTACTAACATGAAAATCACCAACATTTAAAAAAATTATCCACGCTTAATTCATTAGAAAATTTAGAGTATAAAAACTAAGTCGTTTAAACAAAAATGGTTGATACTCATCAACACTTTTCAAAATCAAGATGAAAATGACTAACAAAAAAAATGTTCACACTCTTTACATAAAAAAAATTAAAATGTAAAAGATAAGCCCTCTAAAACAATGTGTTGATGCTGCATCAACACTTTTCAAAATCAACATGAAAATCACTAACATTTAAAAAAATTGTTCATACTTAATACAAAAATATTTAAAGTGGCAAAAATATGTTACAAAAAAAAGTGTATTCTAAATCACCATTTTTCAAAATCGAGTGATTTTTTGCTATCTAAAAAAAACAGGTACTAGGTCATTTTTTCATTTGATCGGTAACTATGTTACTAGTCGAAAATCTAGAAATACGAGAACTAGTGAGCTAGTAAATAAAAAAAATGCCTAACCTAATCAAGTGAAAATGCAGTGGGGTAATTTTTGTTATGAACTAGAATGTTTTTGTGATCTAATGCAAGTGGAACAAACTCCATTGAAACTCGTTAGCATGATCTAAAAAATAGCAGAAATTTACTGTTTTTTGCCACAAAGGAGTTCCAGAAATCTAGATTTGGGAATAAGAAAGCTAATCCAAATATCTCAATGATTACTATGACCTTTCAAAGCTTTTCCAAGGATGGAATGATGCTTATGATCCTGCAAAAGAACTTACATTAACCATTTAACTCATTCCTACAACAAGAAATCATTAATACTAAATGCAGAAGTAGAAGGAAATAAAAACAACAGATGCATGTGAATAAGAAGTGAAAAGAAGGAAAGAAAATGATACATTGAGGCTCCTGGGATAGCCAAGCCCAAGGAAACTCAGATACTTATAGAGGAGAACAAGATTTATAAGCTGAACATGACACCAATCTTCATTATTTTCATCAATACAATTACAACCTTGCAAGAAAATACAATGGAGCTGCAGAAATAAGAGTTCTCTCCACAAGAACATTAATGAAAATCTATATCTAGAGGCAAATTTGACTTGGAGCTTATACAAAATGATTAGGAATCATTCCCCATGAATGGAGGAAGCTTTCCCCACCAAAATCCCTTGATTAGTGGATTTGGTCCCTAATACTAGGAATCTTCATTAAATGGTAGGGAACACATTTCTAGATTTTCTCAATCATTGGAGTTCCATAATCTGTGCCATAATTCCATAATATCTTGTCGATTTATTATTTATTATTGATCCTCCTGTAGTAGGGAGCAAGTCCCTAAATTATCTCCTCCTCCAAATCTTCATAATCTGCCTAATATTCTCATAATATTCCACAAAAGTAAATAATATTAGGCACAAATATGCAATTATTCATAAGCCTTGCTAATGAATATATTAAAGTTAAAAATACATTATCTAATGCAAGAAGTGAGGTTTAATATGCCGAAGGATGGGTATATGGACCTTAATTTATGTTTAATTTATAGGCATGGGCCTTAATTTATGTCTAATTTAGAGGCCCATCACTTACCTCTGCATCCACATACCTTTTTAATGTAACCGTGTTGTTAAAACATTTTAATATATATCCAAATTACCAATTCCAACTCTAGGAGCTTTATTATTATCTTTTATTTTCATGACCACATGACCAGATGTTGATTCCACATCATTATAACAATGTTGTTGACAATGTTAATCCTCTCTGCGGACAACGACAATACCTCTAGCCCAATGAGTGGGTCTAGCAACTGAAGTGACAATCAACTAGACATCTTCCTAGATTATAATTGAAAAGTAGAACGAGAGAGATGACCTACCTCGCTTTGATGCTTTTTCAATTTCCTTTGTTGAGAGCTTCGAACCACTTGTGTCACGAACTTGTTCCTGCTTCTTTCAGCACTTATGTACCTGCACAAGTGATCAAGAGACAAAAAGCATGCCAAAACCAATATCAAATCCAATAATAACCTACTTAGCTGATCAAGGAATGCCAAACTAATACATACATGAACATATATATTTTGGGAAGATGAACCAGTAGTTGTATATTATTTAAAGAATAAAGGGAAGCTTACAACCATAGTCTTGATGTTGAAAGGCTCTCCTTGAGTGGTAATCCAAGTCCAAGCCAAGAAACTCTCCAAACGCTCCTTCTCCAAGTCTAATGAATAACCTCTAAGCATAAGCTCAGCACAGGGGTGCAAATGGACATAGACCAACCATTTGGGAATGGGAGAGGATGAATTTATAGGCAAGGAGAGGGAGTTAGGACTTCTCCAAAGATATGATTAAGCCCACATCTCAAGGAGGTAGCTCATAGGGATAAGACAAAGAGGTCAAGTTAGGAGGATTCAACCTCATCTATCCGAAACCACCTCCAGCTTGCCGCTCTGGAAGCTTCTAGATCACAAATCTTCTCATCCTCTTTGGGAAAATTACCTTTTTGGGATCATCGTGGGTATGACAGGGAACAGAGCGATGCCATCGCGGGTCAAACATGGTGCAACAGGTGACCATTGCGGTTTTGAGCTTCATAAGAGCGATGACCCTCATTTTAGGGTTTTAAGAGATATTTCTTCAGGGAAAGCTCCAAACATTTTACAAGCAAAGTTAAAGGAGGGATCTGAACTGTATACATGGATGAGTATACTATATGATGGTCATGTTTCAGGCACTTCGGGGTATGTCATAGGGAAGTTCATGAGGTGTGAAAAAATAACGTGTAACAGATGCCCCTTAAAGAATGAAGGCAAAATGAGGAGTGATGGCTGAGATGCTTTACGAGTTTTTGGAAAGGACGAGGACACACACTGTAAGGAGACCTAAAAATAAAAGACACATATACATATACATATACATATGTGAGATCAAAACATGAATCCATGGCATGGACGCATCCATCCGGATGATAAGGACTTATGAAAATATCCATGGCATGGGCGTAGCCATCCAATACAGAAGGATCATCTGTAATCTAAGATCCAAGGCATGGACACATCCATCCGATATATAAGGATCATCATCATAAATATAAAGTCCCACAGTATGGTCACAACCATCCATATAGCAAAAACATGTGTAGAATCATGAATAACATATAACTCCATGCAACCTGAGTCATATCAAACAAGACTCAGGGTCTTGCGCTCCATCCCGATCTGATCAAAGTACGAATTATAACATGCGAATGAATGTGTCACAGTCGAACATGCTATAAAACCATCTGATTATTGGCCATTGATGTGGACCGTTAACAGGCACTAGAGGAACGACCCATAATGAAAATGGCTCTCAAGGTACAAAAGTACAATCCGTGAATGTGATAATGAATATGAAATCGAACACTCGTGGAATCATCCAATCAAAGGCCAATGATGAAGACCTGTTGTCAGATGCGAAGAACTTACGATTAAGGCATGCAAACTCTAAAGTACTCAAAGGGAGTTTCTAAGTCATCTTTCTGGATAGTGAGCTGAAATCGACATGAAGTGACCTGTCGAAGGAGGGTCAGAATGATTCCCTCACCATCGGCACGAAACGAGGAATAAAATGAGTATGATCCAAGACTGTAGCAAATTTAGATAATGTATAGGTAATAGACTACAGATAAGACTTCTCTTGAAGATATTGGTGACACGACTCCAGATTGTGGCAACATTAGACTCAACATAGGACCAAGGGTCATAATGATGAGGCGGAAAATTCAGATGAGAGGAAAAATGGATCACCCAAACCCAAAAGGATAAGTGAATAAGTGAGGATATCCCAAACCCAACATGAGAAACAGATGAGTGTCATGTTGAAGCGCGACATGCTGCCTATACAAAGGATGTTTCATCTTCATTTCCCCCCTGTTATTTCTAGCGAGCACCTATTTATTTTTACACAAGATTGAAGAGGATACCATATGCTTGTCATGTAAGTTTATCCTTCGGATGAATCCATCCTAGTAAGTTTTACGAGTCCTATGAAGGAGAAACTTGGTCTCATCATGGTGATGAATCTTTCGTCGTAAAATTTTAATGAGTCTGACGTAAGAATAACTCGGTATCTTTTTGACATTTAGAGAGTTTGAAAAAGAGATGAAAAAGAAAAATCCATCATGTCCCTTTTCATAATTTGTCTCTCGAATCCGAAAAGGTATAAAACAATATTTGAGAGAACCTCCTAGCCATTTGTGACTAAGGTGTTCCTTTTTTATACAATAGTCTATCTCAGTCTGGAAAAGTGTTAAACTTATACTGAGTAGACATCAATTCATTTACTTTAACGAGTTCGAAATGACAAGTACTCGACAATATTTTCATGTTTTTGGAGTCTAAAAAGAGCTGAAAGAGGACTCCACCTAGAGGAACGAGTGGTATAAAAGGATAGAAATTGGTTCCAGTAATGATGGAATTGCTCAAAACATGTAATGGTCAAGAGGCTGGCTAACAGGACCACTCATCGCAGATGTTCCTCTGACAAGGGTAAAACAACAAAGTGAAAGCATATGATTGGCAAAAGAGATGGTGATGCTGGAATGAACAAACCAAGGCTCATATGGCAAAAATCGGCTGATAAAAATGGAAATTATGAGATGTAAAGTAGGAATGGTTTCATTTTTACACAAGCTTGAAACATGAGAAACTATGCTTGAGTATACTTGAAGGTCGTTTCATTTTTACACAAGCTTGAAACAATGATAAACTATGCTTGAGATAAGGTGCATGCCCCCAAAATAATGACTCAATTCGAGGTACATGCCCCCCAAGCTTCATTTCATTCACCTAAGTAGACTACGGGTTACTAATAGGTGGATGGAGTGAAGGTTCACTTATGAGATCAAGTGAAAGACTCGATTGGAATTTTACGAGATCTAATCAAAGATTCGAATTTGAAGGGGATTTGTTTCATTTTTTAATGAGCTTGAGACATGAAAAGAACCATGCTTATGAGTCCTATTTCAATGTTTAATGAGGTTGACATAGTAAAAGAACTATCCTCATAGTCCTTATTTCATTTTTTAACAAGCTTGACATAAGACAAGGAACTCTGCTCCATATCCCTTGTTTCATTTTTTAACGAGGTTGACTTAGTAAAAGATCTATCCTCATAGAGACCTAATTCATTTTTTTAAAGAGGCTAACATAGTAAAAGAACTATCCTCATATCTCATGTTTCATTTTTTAAGGAGCTTGACACAATACAAGGAACTCTGCTCCAAACCCTTCATCACAGACCAAAAGAGGGCATGGATTCCAAGAGGTTCCCATCAGATGGGAGAAAAACACTCTAGAAGGAATACATGTCCATGGATCCAAATGAAAAATCGGGCTCCAATGCCCCCAGTACATGATGTACTACATCACCTACTATATCATCAATAGATGTGGGCATGGAACAAGTGGCCATGTAATTAACCTGTGGCAAGGGTGATACTACTTGCATATGAGCACCATTTATGAATGATAGTTCAGTGGGAGTTGATTCAGGACCAATGAATGTAAGCTGATCAATGACCACAATGTTTCTTTCATGCGGGAAACACATCACTCAAAAGAGGGAAGAGACAAGAGCTCCCATGACATAAACATAATCACGGCCAAGGAGTATATTAAAATCCAAGGGGCCTTAGACAACCATCACTTCTATATAGACAACCTTTCCTCCCAAAGTAATAGGCAACTTAGGAAGGATCCCTAACAGTTGACTGATTCCTCTATTAAAATCTAATAGATTTTGGGTGACAGGGATAAGCTGAGGAGAACCCAAAGCTTGCCAAGAAGTTGAGGACAAGATGCTAACAAATGCACCCTCATCTATGACCATGGTACATACGGCCATATGGTAAGCTTGTACTGTAATCTGGAAAGACACATAAGACGGAAGAAGATATCTTGCCAGTCGACTCCAATCAAAATAAGTGACTAAACTACACGCAGGGGTGGGGTTGTAGGAACATGAGAGATACCCTCTTGCTCAATGGGAACAAGAGGATTTACCTCCAGTTCATTTGAAACTGAAGAAACCAAAAGAACTTGAGAAGTATGAGGTTCACTCCCTACCAAAAAGGTATGGTTAACTGAAGGTGGAGTCAGGTCTACCATTTTCTCAACCAATGGTTGGTCAAGAATGGACTCAAGAAACTCATTTTCAAAGAGGGTAGGGTTAACCAAAGATGACTTTTGATCAATCACTGGGTCAACTAGTGATGGATCAGGGGAAAGCTTTCGATAACCATCCGGAATATGAGGCTGGGAAGCAGTAATGTTTTCCAACTCTTTGGAAACTTCAACCATAAAAGGAAAAAGGTGAATGGGATGATTACCTTCACAAAAATTATAGGGAAATTTGTCTTTTCACTTTTTCCCATGAGCTTTACTGTTACTAGTTGAGGGTTTTCCACTAGCATGATCGCCATAGGTTGATGAAAAAGGTCGATGTAAACCTGTGGAGCACACTTCTAAGACCTTGGGAATACCATGACAATTCCGAAGAAGGTGGCCACCCTCACATAACATGCAAGGGAATTTTACTTTCCGGGGCTCATTGGAAGATTTTTCTTCAATAGTTTCATCTGTAGCAATGACTGCTTGGTTGCCCCCTTACTTATTTTGCTTCTTCTTCTTCGTCCTCTGCGTCTTCTTAGCTTCCTGATTACTAGAATCCAAACTTTCACCAGGCAAAGAGGAAGAACGGAGTGAAGAAATAGGCGAAGAAGGCAAGGGGTCAACTTTAGGATCAACATGAGATTGATGTTGTTCAGGTGGAGGAGAACTTAGTTGAAAAACGATTTCGACACTCGGAATCACCAAGGTCGAAAAAAACCAAATTGGCAGACCAATGGTCAATCCAGGAAGGGACAATGTCGCCATATAGGGAGCACCAGTATTCCCAAAAGAAGGAAAATGAATAGGATTCCCATCAGAGGGGTTTCATTGAGTGGTAGATGTAGGTTTTAACCCCGTACAGAAATTACCTGCATACAAATTCTAAAACACAGAAAATAAACAATGCGAGAGCATAACACATAAAACACATATACACAGAGATTTTCCTCTGGATCCCAAAATCGAGACTACCAGCTTGATTTTTCATTATGTTCCTTTCAATGTTATAATACATATTTATACATTCCGAAGCATCCAATACCATGGACCGAAAACCATCGCGTCCAATACCATGGACCGAAAACCATCGCGTCCAAAAACATGTGCGAAAATCATGCACAAAACCATAGGTGGATCCGCCCAACCTAACATAGGGTTCAAAACCAAAATTTTCATAAAGTGGGGTTACGGGTATGCCTCAAACCCCTTGTGACCCCTCCTCGCTACACAATTAGCGCAACGAAGGGGGGCTCCACCCCCCCTCTAACCCCCTGGTTAACTACGTGGGCTAGTTGTGGAAAGAATATAACACAATCCAACATTTTTCCACTTGTTGTTTTCTTTCCATAGGGGGCCACAAGAGAGCTTAGTAATTTTTCCAGCCCTGAAACGCCCATTGTCTCTCTACACCAAGAGAACTTCTCAGAGCTCACAGATTTTGTCAATGCATTTGCAGTATTCTTCAAAGTGCCCACCTTTACCAGCAACACCTTTTTGTCTTCTATCATATCCCTCACAAAGTGATACTGAACATCAATGTGCTTTGTCTTTGAATGATATGTGGGGTTCTTTTCCAAGAAAATTGCACTTTGGCTATCACAGTCTATCCTTATAGCTCCCTGTACTAACCCCATACTTGAACACAATCTCTGCAACCAAACTGCTTCCTTTCTTGCATGAGTGGCTGCCATGTATTCTGCCTCTGTAGTTGATAGTGCCACTACAGATTGTTTCTTACTCATCCAACTAACTGCACCTCCAAATAGGTTAAACACATACCCACTTGTAGATCTTCTCTGATCCAGATCTCCAGCCCAGTCTGCATCAACAAAGCCACGAATATCCAACATTCTGTCCAATCCTGATCTTCCTTGGTAGCACAAACCATAATCACTAATGCCACGCAAATACCTGAAAACCCGCTTCACTGCTGTCTAGTGCTCCTTCCCTGGTTTTGACATAAACCTGCTCAATACTCCCACTGCATATGCAATGTCTGGTCTAGTACAGACCATTGCGTACATTAGGCTACCAACTGCACTTGCATATGGAACATCGGACATGTCCTCTTCCTCTTCTTGTGTCTTGGGAAATTGTTCAACAAATAACCTCACACCTACAAGAATAGGAACCTTCACCGGTTTACTATCCTGCGTATTAAACCTCTGCAGTATTGTCTCGACATACTTCCTTTGGTTTAACCAGAGCTTCCTCTTTGCCCGATCTCTTTTAATTTCCATGCCCAAAATATAGTTTGCAGCACCAAGATCTTTCATGTCAAATTTGGAGGACAACTGGGTCTTCAAATCCTGGATAATTTCTTTGTCATTTCCAACCAGCAACATATCATCCACATACAAGACCAAATAAATAACACAATCACCGATTAATTTAAAATACACACAATGATCTGCTTTGCTTCTGGTGAAGCCAAGTCCCCGTATAAATGTATCAAATTTCTGATACCATATCCTTGGTGGCTGTTTTAACCCATACAGAGACTTCTTTACTTGCATACCAGTTCTTTCTTACCCTTCACCGCAAAGCCTTCGGGTTGCTTCATGTATATTTCCTCTTCCAGATCCTCGTGAAGAAATGCTGTCTTCACATCCATCTATTCTACCTCAAAATCAAAAGTAGCAGCAACAGATAAAAGTAATCTAATAGAAGCTACCTTGGCAACAGGAGAAAAAATATCACCAAAATCAATTCCCGGCGCCTAGGAATAACCTTTTGCTACCAACTGAGCTTTTTATTTCTCCACCTTTCCTTTTGCATTTGTCTTCTTCTTGAACACCCATTTGCTGCCAATGGGTTTCCTTCTAGCCGGCAACTCCACCAGATCCCAAGCCTCATTTCTGTGTAAAGATGCCATTTCATCATCCATGACCTATTTCCAGAGTTTACCATCCTCTGAATCTACTGCTTCCTTCACAGTTCTTGGATCATCGTCAGTAGTAGATAAAGCAAAATTTGAATAGAAAGCAAATGGACTATACCTTTCTGGCGGCCTTCTTTCTTGAACTGATCTTCTCACACCCGGAGTTTGTGGCTCTTCATCTTCTGATTCCTCCTCTGATGTAGAGTCTGATTCTTCCTCCTTTAGCTCAAACTCTATCTTCTCAGGTTCCTTTGGTAGGACTTCATGTTTAATAACATCTTTCACCCCTCTGAACACCACATCTCGGTTGCACGCAACCTTCCTTGTTATTGGGTTCTAAAGCTTATAACCCTTTAAACCATCCTTATACCCAATAAAGATGCACTTTTCAGATTTACTATCCAACTTGGTTCGTTTCTCCTTTGAAACATGTACATATGCATCACATCCAAATATCCTCATATGTGAAAGAGAGGGTTTCTTACTAGTCCATACCTCTTGTGGAGTCTAATCCTCCAACGCTGATGAAGGTGACCTGTTGACCAAGTAACATGCAATATCCATCGCCTCTGCCCAGAATTCCTGTCCTAACCCGGCACCACTGAGCATGCTTCTTGCCCTTTCCATCAATGTCTTATTCATTCTTTCTGCAACTCCATTTAGTTGAGGTGTATATGGAGTAGTCTTCTATCATGCTATACCACACTTCTTACAGAATTCTTCAAATTCCTTGTTGCGAAACTCTCCACCATTATCTGTCCTCAACACCTTTATTTTCTTTTCTGTCTAATTTTCCACGAGAGCCTTAAATTCTTTAAACCTATTAGAGGCTTCAGATTTTTTCTTAAGGAAATATATCCATGTATTCCTTGAGAAGTCATATATAAATGATACATAGTACACAGATTTACCTAGTGATGTAACCTTCACAGGTCCAAACACATCACTGTGCACAAGCTCTAATATCTGTTTCGCCCTCTTACTACCAGAGGGGAAACTCACTCGATTCTGCTTCCCATATACACAATTTTCATAGAAATCAAAATCTAGAGAGCTATTACTCATACCTTCTACCATACCTTTACCATGAAGTATTCGAAGGCCATTCTCTCCAATATGTCCAAGCCTTTGATGCCACAACATGGTATTCTCTCTAGAGACCACTAGATTTTCTGCTCCACTCTCAGGAACCATAGAACTGTTGCACCCATCAATAACAGTGCTACCTTGTAGCTTGTATAGAGTTCCAATTCGAACTCCTCGCATCAATACTAGTGCTCCCTGAACCATTTTGTAGGTATCCTTCTCGAACACTGTTTTTACACCTGCATCATCCATCTTGCTTACAGAAATTAGATTTCTGGCCAATGCAGGAATATGCAGAACACCCGGAAGTGTTCTAACCCTTCCACCTTGCAAGTTCAACTTTACTTTTCCGCGACCAATGATTCTAACCTTCCTATCATCCCCTAAGAAGACATCACCACCATCGTATTTCTCATAATCGCAGAACCGCTCTCTATGGGGAGTGAAGTGAAAGGATGCACCTGAGTCAATCAACCATGGCTCATGATCTACATGTGTACTTGAAGAAGCCAAGTACACATCCCCACCTTCATCTGAGGTGGTTTTTGCCTCTGTAGAAGGAGCATCATCAGATCCCTTTCCTTTATCAGGAGCTTTAGATTTACAGTCCCTTTTGTAGTGCCCTTCCTTTCCGCATTTCCAACACACCACCTTTACAGGTTTTCCTGGAGATTTAGATCTCCCTCTAGATTTAGATCTCCCATTCGATGACTTATTTTTGTTTATATTCTGGGACCATCCTTGTACAGACAAGGCATCACCATTCTGGCTCTCCATATTTTTCCATCTCATCTTCTCCATCAGCAAGGCTGAGACTATTTCATCAAACTGCAAGGTAGTTACATTGTTACCTATTGCAATAATCAGAGTATCCCACGAATTTGGTAGAGAACACCAAAAATTGATGCACTTATCTTCATCTAAAATTTTAATATCAACAGATGCTAACTGACTTACCATAGTATTAAATGCGTTCAGATGCTCTGTCATTGAGTCTCCATCTTTCATCCTCAGGTTATACAGCCTTTTCCATAGGAACAGTTTATTCACCAGAGACTTAGATTGGTACAAAGTCCCTAACTTGTCCCACAAAGCCTTCGCCATAGCTTCCCCTGATACATTCAACAATACTAAATCTGAGACACACAATCGTATTGTGCTGTTTGCCTTCCGATCCAACTTCTTCCACTCTTCATCGGACACTGCCGTTGGTTTAGTACTCGGATCTACCACGATCCACTGATCTTTATCCACCAACATATCCTCCATCTTGAGTTTCCACAACTCAAAACTCTGACCATTAAATTTCTCGATATCTATCTTTCTACTGCTCGCCATCTTCTTTCACCACCAGAATCGATCTCGCAGATCTCCCACTGAACAGGGTCTACCACAGGCCTGAGCGAAACCCCTCAGCAACAAAGGCGTCCCCTTGAAGCCAAAACTGCTCTGATACCAAATGTAGGTTTTAACCCCATATAGAAATTACTTGCATACGAATTATAAAACACATAAAATAAACAATTTGAGAGCATAACACATAAAACACATATACATAGAAATTTCCCCTGGATCCCAAAACTGGGACTACCAGCGTGATTTTTTATTATGTTCCTTTTGATGTTATAATACATATTTATACATGCCGAAGCATCCAATACCATGGACCAAAAACCATCGCGTCCAATACCATGGACCAAAAACCATCGCGTCCAAAAACATGTGTGAAAATCATGCACAAAACCATAGGTGGGTCTGTCCAACCTAACTTAGGGTCCAAAACCAAAATTTTCCGGGGTGCTGCCCTGGACCCCATAAAGTGGGGTTACGGGTACACCTCAAACCCCCTGTGACCCCCCCCACTACACAATCAGTGCAACAAAGGGGGCTCTGCCCCTCCTCTAACCCCCCTATTAACTACGTGGGCTAGTTGTGGAAGGAATATAACACAACCCAATCGTAGACTCAAGAAATGTTGTCATTGGTATCAGCCTAAGATATAATAAGGAGTATTTCCACAGGAAGGATGTTGTTCCGTGGTCAATTAATTTTAGAATTTGAAACAAAAAATTTTCCTTTTCATGTTTTAAGAGTTGAGAAAAGGATAAAAGGTGACTCTAGTCACTTTCGTAGGTTTAGCGAGCCTGAAAGGGAAAGTGCTCGATGATCTTTTCAAATTTAAGGAGTCAGAAAAGATCAAAATGACTACTTAGGTGAATCTAGGTAAAAGGAGTACCAAGTAACCAAAAACTACAATATACACCTCAACAAATAAATTTACCAAGGACTTGACGTACATGCAAGAAATCTCCTTGAATGCTGTGTTCGGTGTATCACATTTATAGGGTGGAAGACTCGGCTTCATATGGATAAAAGTTTGCAACCTATGGGGGTCTCCCTTTATATACGTGATGCCACAAGGAGCACAAGTCCGTGTTAGCACTGTCTAATGCAAAAACGAACGAAAACTTCCAAGTTTTAAAGACGCCGGAACACGTCTCTAGCATAGACCACTAAGTATGAATGTTAATGTTTCAAATTCTTAGTCTAATTGATAGATTTTAAAATTTATCTTTAATTATGTTTTAGTTTTGAGGCTCAAAACAATGTCACCTAAACACCTATGATGCAACTACATGAGAAAAGGAATTTTTCCACTTCAATGAAAGCTAGACTAACCAATGGAAGAAATTTCAACCAATAATGTAGCAAACAAAATGCATCATGAAAAATGCCTTCCACTAACTTTCACTTTAATCTTCCAAACACAATGCCAAAAGTAAAAAATATTTCCACTTTCCACTATCCTAAATGCAACTTTTTGACAGCAAAATGATTTTGACTTTGCTAAGATGCACTTATATGAATTATGCTTTTCTTTTCGTTTTGAATGATTTGATGCTTTCAGTTTTTAGCTTTTAATCACTGAAAAAATGTAATCTATTCTCAATGATGAATCTCAAAAAATAACTTTTCAATGCAACTAATTTAATGCATTTTCACGAAATGTAAATTTCGAAATACAAGCTAAAACAAATGAAAAATTATGTTTTCAATGATTTCCACAGAAAACAACACTCAATTAATCAACAAAACAAGCATCTCATCGACACCAACAAGAAGAAAGTGATGACCAATTGACTAGAAACCCTAGAACTCAGTCAGATTTCACTTCGAAGCCAATGAGACGAATTTCGCAAATTAATCAAGGCAATCAATCAAAACATTGAAAAATCCAACCATACAGGATAGGAAAAGACCTTAGGGGCCAAGACACATTGGATTCTTAGGAAGAAACCTAAAAAATTCTCACATTCAAGGATCATCGCTACTTTATATACCCAAACCCGCGATTATTGCTACTTTGCATAGGCAAACCTGCGATGGCATCACTACGTTGTATAGAAAAAGTAGTGATGATTTTATCACGACCAAAAAATGAAGAATAATTTTTGCATCACAACTATAAAGGTTAAAACCGCGATCATCGCAACTGTAAAGGTAAAAACCGCGATGCCATCGCAACTGTAAAGGGTAAACCCACGATGGGTGAGGAATATGGGAAAAAACTAAAAAGATTCCAAGAAACAATCTAGAATTAACACTTTAAGGCAGTAATAAGTGATGGTATAAACCTAATGCAGACAAGCCAAAAAATCGACGGTTGGTCAAACTAGTCAAAATATCAGGGTGAAAGAAAAATGTTTTTGGAAACTCAATAGGAGAAGACTAGTGATTAGGAGCCCGGGGAGTGCGAGAGGAGCCACAGACAACCACGAGACTACGTGCAGCTTTAGAGCCATGGCCCCAGGAGGGGGTCGTGAAAAGGACCCACCCTTTCCACTTGAGCTCGCTGCATTCCAGGATCTAGTTGCTTCCTATAATAAATGGCCAGCAAACGAAAACCAACATAAGTTTGTTAAAAAAATTAAATCCATCCCCATAGTTGCTCTGCCGACTGAAGAACCCTAAAAAGCGGCATTAAACCTAGAAAAACGAGGGCTTATTGGTTAGTTCACAGGCTTATGGCCCTCGCCTAAGGCTGTAGATGCCTGGGTGCAAAGGAACTGGCGATATCTGGTTAAGGAAGGAATAAAAAGCCATTTTTTTGGCAAAGGCTTCTTTGTATTCGTGTTTGAAGCAATAGAAGATAGGAATCTCATATTCAGAAACAGTTCGTATTTCATGGGGCCTTAGGGTTTGTATCTGAATAAATGGACACCAAACTTCGATCCGACTCAGGATGTGCCCTTGGCGGTGCCGGTTTGGGTGTGATTGCCCCATCTACCTCTGCACTGCTAGAACCCTAAATCCTTAGAATCCATAGGCAACAAACTCGGTAAATACATCGATCGAGCAGAAAGAAGACATCAATACTCCTGTGTGAGAATTTACGTAGAAGTAGACCTGGAGGAAGGTCTCCTTGAAGCTATTAAAATCTCAATGGCTGACTGGACACACATACAAGTGCTAGACTATGAGAAACTCCCATTTAAATGTTGGCACTGCCATGGCTATGGGCATTTTGCCAAGCACTATAAAATGAAATCAGAGGAAGGAGCTGAGAAGGAGAAAGGAGATCAATGGACTCAGGTTCATAAATCAAGAACATCTAAGCAGAGCAACAAGAACAAAGGGAAAGCCTTGTCCATTGGGAGGGGTGCTCCCCCCGAAGCCCAAGCAGAAGGAAGCTCAGTCCCACCAAGAGCAGACATACTCACAAATCCCTTTGAAATACTCAACACACCAGGAAAAATTCAAGATCCAACAGGTAAAGAGGATGAAAAATAGGTTAACAACATGGAAGAAAACAAAAAGGCAAGAGGAAACATTCCCTCTCCAAAGAAAAACCCCAAAAGGTGGCTCTAGCTCCCCAACCTATGTGGATATGACAAGAAAGAATACCCCAGAGATATTGAGATCCTTAAAAGATGAAACAAATGAGAGGCCCTCGAAAAGAGTGGGGAGGAAAACTCACAGAGAGGCCAGAGAAGAAGAAGCAGAGAGACAAAAAATGCAAGGCAGCCACATCACCAGGCCTCCCAAGGGAGGTGCTTCCCCTACCCTTGCCAGTAAATAATGAGATTAGTCTCTTAGAACTGCAGAGGACTGGGGAATCCATCAAAAGCTGAAGCAGTCAAGAACCTATTGAAATCAGAACTCCCTGAGATCCTCATGCTCCAAGAGACTAAAATAGAAGGTGAAGCCCTCCTAGAACTCAACAAAGGAAAATGGAAAACAAAAGCTGGAAAAGCGGTAAGTGCCAGAGGTACATGCGGTGGGATAGCCACTCTTTGGGAGGCTGAAAAGTTTCAGCTTGAGAGCTCCTTTCAGATGCAACACTGGATTTACACTGAACTCCGACATCTCTCAAGTAAGATAAACTTTGCTCTCTTTAATCTCTATGTACCTATCCTATATGTAGAAAAGGAAAAATGCTGGAAAACTTTGACTGATTTTATGGAAGCATAATCCCTCAAAAATATAATTATTGTGGGAGACTTCAATCTAATCCTCGACCCAAAGGAAAAAATAGGAGGAACCAACAGTAGGGATCGCTTTCTTCCCTTAGTGAAAACCCTGATTCAACAATGGGATTTATTGGACTTCAAGCCAAAAAAAGGGCTTTACACATGGATAAATAACAAAATAGGGGAGGAGAACATATCAACCAGGCTAGATAGGTTCCTTCCTCTCTGAGAAGATGATCATTTCCACAAAATTTCTACCAAAGTGGAATTCAGACCATAAACCCATCCTCCTTTTGATGGAACAAGAAGAAAACCTGGGGCCAATCCCCTTTCGGTTCAACTCACTATGGGAAAACAAAGAAGGGTTTTTGGATATAGTGAATAAGGCATGGTCCATCCATGTTCTTGGATCACCCAGCTATGTTTGGGAGAAAAAGATAAAAGCCACCAAAATATCCCTGAAACAATGGATAAAAAAGCCCACAAATTCTCCCACTACCCAACGAAAACAAGGCACAAAGTAGCTGCTGGATCTGCAAATGGGCTTGGAGATGCAAGACATCACCAGCGTAGAAATTCATAACGAGCAAGAACACCAAATCAACACCCTCTAGACATTCAGAGAGGAGGAAGAATACTTGAGGCTCAAGTCACATAATCTTTGGCTTGCGTCTGGAGACAAAAATACAGCCTTCTTCCACAAGCAAATTCGAACCCATCTCTCTAGAAACCACATTGCTGAAATCACCTCGCCATATGGGGATGTTATCAAAGGCAACCTCTCATTTTCAGCTCCTCTTCAAAGAAGAAGGTGTGGAGGATGAAGAGGAAACTCATGACTTTCTCAAGCATGTTCCAAGGATGGTTAATGAGGAGGACAACGCAACATTCCTGAAGCCATTCACTGAAGAAAAAATTAGCAATGTCATTTGGAAGATGGAACCAGACAAAGCCCCAGGGCCTAATGGATTCTCCATACACTTCTATAGAATCTGCTGGGATATCATCAAGGTTGATTTGTACTGAATGATCAAAGGCTTCCTCCAAAAAGCCAAAGTGGGAGGAAGCATAAACTCCACCTTCCTAGGTCTAATTCCCAAAGAAGCCAACCTTGAGGCGTTTGATAGATTCAGGCCAATCTCGCTATGTAATGCATCCTACAAAATTCTCACCAAGTTACTTGCAAATAGAATAAAGCCTTTGTTAGAAAAACTCATCTCTACCAGCCAAGGAGGGTTTGTCAAAGGCAAGCATATCCTGGACAATGTGATACTGGTGCAGGAAATCATCCATTCCAGCCATCAACGCAAAGAGCAAGGTATGCTCATCAAACTGGACATGGCAAACACCTTTGATCGAGTAAGGCACTCTTCCCTCCTCCAAGTTCTTTTTGGATTTTGTTTTAGTTCTAAATTGGTAAAATTTATTAAACCATGCATTGGAGAACCTTGGATAGCCCCTCTAGTAAATGGCAGGCTGACAGAATACTTCAAAGATTCGAGGGGAATTAGGCAAGGTTGCCCTTTGTCCCCCTTCCTATATATTATGATGGTAGACTCTCTAAGCTGAAATCTCACAGCTAAAAATCTTAATGGGACACTTCTTGGTATTAGGGCGATAATCGGGACAACCCCAATCAATCATGCCTTGTTTACCGATGACTCTATCCATATGGGTGGAGCCTCCATTAAAATAGCAAGAGCCTTCAATGGAGTATTCCAAAGATTTTGCAGAGTCTCTGGATCTATGGTCAACAAGAGGAAAAGTGCAGTGTACCGCTGGGCAGTAGACCAACAAACTATACTCAGGATTGCCCAAGACTTGGGCTTCACCAGCTATGTCTCTTACGAAAAATTCAATTATCTTGGCCTGCATTTAACCTTGGGTATTAGTAAGGCCCCTCGTTGGATGGAAATTATCAGCAAAATCAAGGCAAAAATGACTGCTTGTGGCAGACAGTGGCTTACCACAATAGGGAAGCTCACTCTGGTCAAGTCAGTTCTCTCATCCCTTCCTATCTACCAGGCTTCGTTCCTTTTAGCTCCAAAAATGATCACCGAACAGTTAGCAAAATTGATTCGAAATTTTCTATGGCAAGGAGGAAAGGGGAACCAATTTTTTTTTCATATAGTAAGCTGGGACATAGTAAAAAGGCCAATATCTGAAGGTGGACTACAGGTAAGAGATCTTGGGTTGGCCAATTTGGCAATGGGAGGTAAGATCCTCTGGCAAATCTTCTCAAATCAAAGACACCCTGTAAGTCAAGTTCTAATTAAAAAATATCTGCACAGACTCTCAATAAAGAATATGGAAGAAGGAGCTTCCCACAAAGGAACCACGCTGTGGAAGCTGTGCAGCCAAGGCTGGAAGTTCTTTAAAGACCAGCTCTACAGAATACCAGGAAATGGGAAAAGAATTAGACTGTGGGAAGACAAGATCATGGGCCTCCAACCCCTAAATCTTGCACCGGAAATAGCAGACTTGTGTAACTAGCTCATCCAAAAAGGTATCCACAAACTTGCTGACATTTGCACTTGGGATTCAGTAGGGAATTGGAGTAATTGGGCCCTCTATCACCCCCCTAACTGGATGCTCCCTCAAATCAATCAATTACTAGTTAAAATCACTGGCCTGGCTCCTATGCATCTCCATTCGAGGGACAAGTGGGGCTGGGGGAAGACCAGATCTTACTCAACATGGTTGGGCTTTGCATCTCTACAAGAACAACAACATCAAATCCACACTTTAGAGCTTTGGCAGCATGTTTAGGACCATTTGGACTCCCAAAAATCAACTTCTTCTGCTGGAGTCTCATGCACAAAAGGACCCTCACTGGAGACAACTTAGAGAAAAGAGGAATCATTGGTCCCCACAGATGCCCTCTCTGCTTCAAGGTTCAGGAAACGATCGATCACCTGTTCATAGACTGCCCCTTTTCTCAAGAGGTCTGGTTGCAAGCAATGATGGGGCTCAACGCCCAAATCCCTGAGAAGTCTTCAGTTGTTAGTCTCTTCGCAACTTGGAAAGAATGCTATCCTCACACTCTGAATAGCAAATCAACATGGACTAAAATCTAGAATGCAATCCCAAAGTATATTTGTTGGGGAATCTGGTTGGCAAGGAATGAAGCCATATTCAACAACAGACTTCAATCCACCAACTCACTAACTACCAAGGCCAAAGCTCTGCTACTGGAAACTTTTGAAAATAGACCTCAGAAGTCTGACAATTCCCTACTCCCTGAAGAGCTCAGCTGGCTAGGTGAATCCCTAAGACGGGCCAGCATAAAAAACAATATCTCCTTGCCTAGCCATAATCTAGAGTGGTGAATTCGGACCTCTGAGGCAGAATTTAAAAAGTGGTGGAAAAATTAGGGCAAAGTCATGATATTCTTCGATGAAGCCTCCAAAGGAAACCCAGGGATATCAAGGGCAGGAGGAACAATTTAATCCATAGATGGGAACAAAAAGGATAGCTTCAATTGGGGCTTAGGTCAGAGCACCAAAAACCAGGCCTAGATTCTCAGACTGCTCAAAGCGTATCAGCTGGCTCAGAGGAACAGAGGGGAAAACCTTCAAATATTTGGGGACTCCAAAATCCTGATTAAAATCCTTAACACTGGTGACCATCTCAATAGCTCTGCTCTAAACAAGACCCTTGAAAGAATATGAAAGTTGACTCAAAATTTCACTTCCTGCTCATTCTACCATATCCTGCGAACTCTGAACAAGGAAGCTGATACAATGGCTAACAAAGGATGTATTCTAGCTCAAGGTATGCTGGCAAAGAATGATGAAGAAGCTAAAAGGCACCCAATTCCTTAACAGAAAAGGAGAGCTGAACAAGGACAGAAATACACAGAACCAAGGCTCTGGCACAGGCTGACTTTCACGGACGAGAAAGAGTGGGAAACTTCTTGATGGTTTAACATCGCACAAAGTTGACAGGTAATCAGTTTATCACAAGGGCCATTAGTGTTGGGTGTTTTAACAAGGTGTAGAATTGAATTCAAACAGAGGACAGTTTTGTAGGACATGGGGAGACGCAAGTAGTTTCTATCGCACTGCTTTTGACTGCTGGGCAATATTTCTCAATCGGATGTGATGCACCTAAGGGATTGACTCATGGTTGATCAAAACCACCCATATCGTGCGCTTCTGAGGTGTTAAAGGTCAGACAATGAGGGATGCGAAATGCATCAGATCTTGGCATGGAATGCTCTGACAGTTATCGCGTGTTGGAAATGGTGGGGTGTTAATGACGCAGGGAGTAGTAAGCAGTTTACATCGCACCGCTTCTTGCTGCTGGGTAGTAATTCATGAAATGGATGCGATGTACCTTAGGTTATGATGCGTGGCAGGACAAAACCTACCATATCATGTGCTTTTGAGGTGTTAAGGGTCAGACAGAGAGGGATGTGAAAAGTGTCAGAGCTGAGCGGGGGAAGATATGACGGTTATCACACGGTGAAATTGGTGGGGTGTTAATGACACAGGGAGTGGTAAGCGGTTTACATAGCACCGCTTCTGGTTGCTAGGTAGTATTTCATGAAACGGACGCGATGTTGTCTAACATGTGGCAGGACAAAACCACCCATATCGCACGCTTCTGAGGAGTTAAGGGTCGGACAACAAGGGACGTGAAAAGCATCGGATTTGGGTGGGGGAAGATCTGATGGTTATTGCACGTTGAATATGGAGGGGTCTTAAACTTGATGTGGGGTCGGGTACGGAAGAGAAGCTTGATTTAATGGAGGTGTGAATAGGTTAGTAAATAGACAGGTTATTTTTGGTGCGATGGACAATTTATTTTCCCGAGCCATTCTTCCCAATGAAAATTTTTATTCACATGAAAAGCAAAAAAGTGATTTGCAATACACTGTTTATTTTTCAGAGAGTTTCACCACCATGGCAGATCCAAATCCATATTTGAAGCATCCGTCGTAGACCCGGTTGTCTCACCACCATAAGTTTGATCCGGGTACCTCTACGTGTAGCTTAGAAGGAGTAGCCCTATGGAGTAGCCCGGGCCATCCAAGCGGAGTAGTCAAGCCAAGCGGCCCAAGCGAGTATCCCCGTGAAGTGGGAAGGCGTAGTTCTACTTACTTCCTTCTTTGGGAGTGGGAAGGCGTAGCACATGAGACACATCAATAGCTTATCCATCACCATCTTGTCCAACATCCCCTCCAGGTCCCCTAAAAGAAATTGTATTTAGAAGTGACTTGTACGGAATCCGAGAAGCTTCTATTTATATTGTTGGACCCAGAAATGTTCAGTTCGCTGTATCAGCCCCAATGTGGCAGCCCCTTCCTTATATATAGGATTAGGGGCGCACAGTAAGCTGATGATGGGATCCGTAGCGAAACTCTATTGTCGCGGGAATGGGTGGAGGAACCTAACTTGCCCTGTTACGAGCCATTGGACGGTCGGTTTGGAACACATCGGAATCCTGCCTGTGTCTCCGGAGCAAATGCGCTTGGCGTCCATCCTTCCCGGTTGGATGTAGTTTTTTATGGCTGGCAAAGAATCTAGATAGTTTAGCTCCATGACCAACGGCTATATAGTTTAGCTCCGAATTACCTGCGCTTATTGGATAAATAGCCAACCAAGAGGAAGTAGAAAATCCCATTAAGACTAAGGCTATGAAAAGGCTAGTTTCCATGGAACTTACTCCCTGTGGGTGGTGTAGCTACCGAAATCAATGCGGTGAATTATGTCTCTCCCCGAAGTTGGTTATCCTCTCGTAAAGCAGGGGACGGTATCAAGGATAATACTAATACTTTCGTTTACCATGGGGCACTCAAAATTCATGGGTGGACCTGTTCATAGCTATTACTTTAACATCGAAGAAATTTTCAATCCAATTTTTAATCTTTGTTTTGTTCGATTGCGAATCGACGTTAAAAGTATATTGGTTCCTTTCCAATAGACGAATACAGTGATGAAAGAATATTATTTGCTTCACTAATGATGTAACATCCAAGTAGTTGAACAACAGCCGCTATACAAGTAGATTATAGATAGGGGACTCAGGAGGACCCCAAACCCCACCTTATAAAAAGAAGCCAAATAGTTATAAACAGAATCAGCCAACACAAAGTGAGACCAAGCCAGCTGAAGCAAAGGGGAAAAGCTGATTAGCCCGTAATAAAATAGATTTCTGTGCCCCGATAAAAAAAAAGAATATCTGACCCGATCACAAATTGTTTTTATTGGACCTATTTAAAGCATATTTGGGTTGAGGAGTTCCGGGATTAGAGGATATAGTGATTGGGACAAGCGATTTTGATAGCCATACTAATAATTTGGAAGATATTTCTCGCAAAATCTTTAGCGGCCAGAGATTCCGAGAAGCAAGCCCAAAGCCCTTTAATACAATTTAATATATGCGGGATTTATTTTAAGCCAGGAAAGTTTCAAAGCAACAAAGAAAAGTGGAAGTGGAAGACGAGATACATATAAGCTAAGAGAAAAGCAAGGAACACTCAGCCATTCCAAAAGGTTCAAGAGCAATAGCTAAATCTCTGATACAAAAGCAAGAATATGAGGATTCTAAAAATCTAGAAATCTTTAAGGAATTTAGACTTCTGTGATCCATAACATTGTTTAGATAATCTTCGGCAAAATCACATAATCAATCTTTTGTCGACGCGTTTCGAACCAACCAGTGTGGTTCATCGTCAGGACAAGTTGAAGACCAATCTGGTTAAGCTGGCTTAAATAGAGTGTGCAGAGATCCCTTTGGTCATAATTAGTTGTTGGCATTATAGCCGTTGGGATCTCTGCACACTCTATTTAAGCCAGCTTAACCAGATTGGTCTTCAACTTGTCCTGACGATGAACCACACTGGTTGGTTCGAAACGCGTCGACAAAAGATTGATTATGTGATTTTGCTGAAGATTATCTAAACAATCTAGAAATCTCTCAAATGACTATAATCGAGGTTGTTTGGCCATGCCCAACCTCTTCTTATAAATAAAACTCAACCATTTCTGTTAAAAAAAAAATATCAGGGTGAAAGATTGGATGGAAAGGGTCATAGCTCCCCAGCAGAGTCTCCATTTTTTTGACAAGGTTAATCCTCTCTGTAGACAGAGATGATCCCTCTAGCCTAATGAGTGGGTCTAGCAACTGAAGTGACAATCAACTAGACATCTTCCTAGATTATAATTGAAAAGTAGAATGAGAGAGATGACCTACCTCGCTCTGATGCTATTCTGATTTCCTTTGTTGAGAGCCTCGAACCACTTGTGTCACAGACTTGTTCCTGCTTCTTTCAACACTTATGTACCTACACAAGTGATCAAGAGACAAAAAAGCATGCCAAAACCAATAGCAAATCCAATAATAACCTACTTAACTGATCAAGGAATGCCAAGCTAATACATACATGAACATATATATTTTGGGAAGATGAACCAACAATTGTATATTATTTAAAGAATAAAGGGAAGCTTACAACCATAGCCTTGATGTTGAAAGGATCTCCTTGAGTGGTAATCCAAGTTCAAGCCAAGGAACTCTCCAAACACTACTTCTCCAAGTTTAATGAATAACCTCTAAGCACAAGCTCAGCATAGGGGTGCAAATGGACATAGACCAACCATTTGGGAATGGGAGAGGAGGAATTTATAGGCAGGGAGAGGGAGTTAAGACTTCTCCAAAGATATTATTAGGCCCACATCTCAAGGAGGTATCTCATAGGGATAAGACAAAGAGGTTAAGTTAGGAGGATTCGACCTCATCTATCTGAAACCACCTCCATCTTGCTGCTCTGGAAGCTTCTAGATCATGAAGCTTCTCATCCTCTTCGGGAAAATTACATTTTTTGGATCATCGTGGGTATCACAGGTCAAACACGATGCAACAGGCGACCATCGCGGTTTTGAGCTTCGTAAGAGAGATGACCCTCATTTTAGGGTTTTAAGAGCTATTTCTTCAGGGAAAGCTCTAGACATTTTGCAAGCGAAAGTTAAAGGAGGGATCTGAACTGTATACATGGATGAGGATATTGTATTATGGTCATGTTTCGGGCACTTCGGGGTATGTCACAGGGAAGTGCAGGAGGCGGACAAGGCACCATCCTACTATTATATTGATCTATTGGAACCAACCAAAAGGAGGCACAAAACCCCTGAGAAAAAAAGGCACTGATCTGAAATGCTTTACTGACACCAACTAGGGACCAAACCCATGAGAAATAAAGGAACCAACATGAAATTTTTCGTAAAATAATTTTTTTCAACTCTATTTCATCCAAAATTCTGCATTTTAAAACTCGGATCCACTTTGTTCTCCCAGATTTCTTCTCCTTCTGCCTTTTACTCATTTTACACCATAAAATATCTATATCTCTTTTGTGCTCATTTTCACTCTGCCCCTTTGCTCTATTTAGACTACATTATGCTTTCTTGCACCACAGAGCCACTTTTTAGTTCCAATCATCACATTGCTCTCTCTCTAGCTCATTTATACTTCACTAGATCATGAATTCATGACAGGGTCAATATAGAATTCTAATAGCATATTTTTGTGTTCCTAGAAATTTGGTCCAAATGACCCAAATTACTTTTCATATTTGCTTGGCTCCTTGGGGGATTAGCTCTGCATCCAGATACCTTTTTAATGTATCCGTGTTGTTAAAACATTTTAATATATATCCAAATTACCAATTCCAACTCTAGGAGCTTTATTATTATCTTTTATTTTCATGACCACATGACCAAATTTTGATACCACGTCCTTATAACAACGATTTTCAATCTTATTTGGAAATTTGGCCCTTAACAAGAGTTGACACTATTGCATTGGTCAACCCCTGAATACCTTAATATCACGAAACTATGATTGTAGAACCTTGAACAAGATCCTAACTTTTGCCTCTTTTCTTTATATGACCAAGAGTTTGGACCAGGGCCTTAAGACCACACCAAAGTTTTCCTAGGTTAATTATCTGCCAAATTTAATGCATGCTAATTGATCTAATTATGATCGATGATAAAGACATTACTTCAAGGCCCAACTCCCCACCCCCTCCCTGTTCGACCTTTAACATGGGTGGGGGGGGGGGTCAACAATTTGTCATATATGTGATTCAAATGATCCCCAACATTTTGTTGCACCCCAAAAATTCTCATACTCCGATTAGATCCTACGTCATAGACCTCACTTTGGGGCCCCCTTGCCTTTTCTAATTTTAACTAGGGGGGTTGGGTTCAAACTACATTATCACATTTTCTCGTGCAACGTGACACCAAAAATGATATTTGGGCCCACTTGCCTATTGTTAACTAGTGTCTTATGGAAAATTGGCCATGCCATGTCCATACCATTGCCACGTGTCATGCCATGTCACATCCACATCACTGCCATGTGTCACTCAAAAAAGAGCCACTTTCCCACCCAGAAAATCCCAAATCCACTTGCTATGTGTCCTCTCCTCATGGTGCCATCTCATCAAACTACTACCTCTCTACCATGTCACCTTGCCATGTCATTCGGGTGCCACCTATGTCGGCCTATCGCTCACTTCCTGTCACTTATTTCTCATTTTGTTGTGAGAAAGTTATTTAAATTGGGTGGTTCAATAAGTGCCTAGATCTTGATTATCAACCACTGGAAGCCATCATTGCAGGTAATCCTTTGGTGATGGTTGTATATGGAAGGCAACGACGAACCCCTGTGATGTATACGTTCTGGAAACTTGGCGCCGTAGCCCACCATGTATGACATTCCCCGAGGGTTGTCTCCCAGTATATAGTCCACCTGTTAAGAAATATAATTTAGAAGATAATGATCCCCAGTAGGCCTAAAAGCATAGTTAGCGCCCCAAAGGCATAAAAAAAATTGTACTTATTGATTGTACCTGTCTTTTCGCAAGAGTACGTATCCGGGTTGGAGTAGCTATGATGTTCCCGCATCTCACCACTTGGTTGGAAACGCTCAAGTATTTTGCATAAGTAAAAAGCAGGAAAGTTGTGGATGTCGCATATTGCAAATTTCTATCACTCATGCTGAAGGGCAGCTCAAATCAAATAAGTTACCCTAGACTATATCATCTGCCAATCCAAAAAAATCTAGTACGCTCAGCCGCGGATTTAGATAAAACTATAATTTTGCACGGTGGATACTCTAAGTGAGTATTATTGGTTCTCATGAAGATTAACCTGGTGTGTGCTACGCCTGAGAGGATGGTGTTCCGGGCAAGAGAGAGCAAATGAAGTTCTCAGCATGACCCTTGTATCCCTCAAGGGACTTGAAACTTTCTGTCGAAATTTCCTGCACATCGAAGGCGACAATTGGGGTGAACAATAAGATTGCAAAACAGAATGACCATCTTATAGAAGGCAGGCATGTGAATGCTTAATCCAATATAATTAATAGTATGACATCAGGTTGTTGCATAATTTAACCTTAGCCAAAAGTGTTGAAATATACTTTCAACTGCGCGTTGCCGGAAGCTGCCAGTAAGCGGCTACTGCAAAACCACTGAAGAAAACCATGAAGACTTCCCCGCACTGCCCTTTGCCAAAAGTGGTATTTTTGGAGGGGGCTCCAATCACTCCGACTCACTGACACGTGGCCGCAGTACGTTTTCAAAACCGCCCATCCCCCGGAACGTAAAGTTCATGCAAGTGGAGCCTTTGGGGAATTGATGACAGCCATTCGATTAAATCAATGGTTGCGTATAGGCCTGAAATTGGAGATTGCGTAAAGTTCTTTTGACTGCCAGTAGATTAATTTTGAAGTACCTTTGATCAGAAATTTAATATATATCGCCATGCTGAGAATTTAATGTGGTTTGTAGATATAGGGGAAGTTATTAAGTTTATTATTTTTTGTATTCACGAAGGTAATTTTTGTTTTTACGGGACATGTAAAAACATATGTATGTCATGTTTTTTGTATGTGTTTTTTGTTGACTGGGCATTGTAATGCAATGAAAAAAAACGCACAACAGTGCGAAGAAGTAAAAAAAAGGGAAACATGTGCAGCGCGTGAATGGAGGAAATTTTACACAGCAACATGAAGTTATTTGAAAAGCAAATGGGGAATGCACAATAGTGCCAAGAAATTTTTATGCACAGCAGTGCGAAACAAAACCAAGAACAGAGCATGTAATCCTTTGTTTTTGTGCTGGAAGTTTTTTGTAATACGCATGAGCGTATGATGGAATTTTTTTTTCTTTACAGCAGTAAATCTATGTAAGAATTTTTTATTTACAATAGTAAATGTAAATGAAAAATTTACACACAGCAGTGTAAATCTTTTTAAATGGAGGCAGGGTAATTTTGTTTTTGGTGGAAGTTCTTGGTGAATCCCTCTGATAAGAGGAAGATCTTTTGTATCAGTTGTTGTTTGATTAATGAATACAAGTTTATTTTGGTTGAGAAACTCTGCTCTGCTCATAATTTTTTTTTACTTCCCTGTGTTAAAGATCCTGTGGAGAAAACAGAGCATTGTTCTCTGTTCTTTTGTGTTTGAAATTACCAGAAATTTCCAACATGGTATCAGAGCTTGTCCAGGCTCTTTGAAGGTGTCAAAGAAGCTGAAGGAAGGAGTTTTTTGCTGCAGCAGCTTCTCCAGCAGAGTGAAGAATCAATCAAAAAAAATAATCCAAGGTATTTCTCAAAGTTTTTTTTTTTGTAGCTGTTGAAGACAGTCAGTGTTTTTAAATACACAGTCAAATATTTGAAGCATAGCGGAGAGTGCAAGGAATGGCCAGCACCAGCACTAGCATGGGTATGTTTAATACTCATCTCCCACAGTTCAATGGGAAAAACTATGACTATTGGCAATAACCATGAGAGCCCCGTTTTCCTCACAAGATTTATGGGAACTTGTTGAATATGGGTTTGAAGAACCAGGAGATGAAGATGAGTTTAACAATTTAACTCAGGCACAGAAAGATCTGTTGAAGAGAAATAGGAAGAAGGATTCAAAAGCCCTCATATTTTTGTATCAAGCAGTGCATGAGAGTGTGTTTCCAAGGATAGAAGCAGCCAAGACATCCAAAGAAGCATGGCAAACTCTCAAGATATCCTATCAAGGCATGGAGAAAGTGAAGACAACAAAACTACAGTTGCCGAGGAGAGATTTTGAGAAGCTGTGCATGGAGGAGTCAGACAATATTGACTCATTCTTCACACATATAATTGGTCTGGTCACACAGATAAGGACTCATGGAGAAGTTATTGAATAAAGGAGGATTGTGGAGAAACTATTGAGGTGCCTACCCTCAAAGTTTGATGTGATTGTCACCACCATAGAAGAGACAAAGGATCTCTCAAACTTTTCAGTTGATGAGCTTCATGCATCACTGATAACACATGAGCAGAGGTTGAGTAGAAATGAAAACTCATCTCTAGAGCAAGCCTTCAAGACCCAGATGTCCTTTGGAAGAGGAAGAGGTCAAGGCAGAGGAAACAAGAGAGGAAGAGGCAGAAGCCAAAACAGAGGTAGAAGAAACAGTCCAGCAAATGCTCAAGGAAGAGGCAACAATCCAAATCAGAACCAAGGCCAATGCAGTAGTCAACAAAGTGGACAACATCATGCTCAAGGACAAAGGTATGAAAAATCCGATGTCCAATGTTATTATTGTAAAAAATATGGGCATTATGCCAATGAATGTAGGAAGAAACAACATGATATGAATAATAGATCTAGTGCAAATATCACTAGAGAAAATATGAGCCAAGATAATGTGCTTTTAGCTTGTAACATGGCTGAAACAAACAATGATGATATATGGTTTCTAGATTCTGGTTGCAGCAACCATATGACATGAAACATAGCCTTGTTTTCTGCTTTAGATCAAAATGTGAAATCACAAGTCACACTTGGGACTGATAGTAAAATTTCTGTTATGGGAAAATGAGAAGTTAAAATATTTACAAAGAAAGGGGAAAAAAACCATAGCAGATGTCTATTATGTTCCTGGAATGAAGTGTAACCTCTTAAGTATTGGACAACTTGTTCAAAGGGGGTACAATGTTTTCTTTGAGAATGATGTATGCACCATCATGGATAGAGCACCCAACAAAAGATGTATTGCTGAAGTGAGGATGACAAGGAACATGATGTTCCCTCTCAGAATAAGGGCAGATTTGAAAAACAAAGAAGAAATTGCAGCAGTTACCCAAGAGGCTTTCCAAAGCGTACCAAAGGATGAAAATTGGTTGTGGCACTTGAGATTTGGACATCTCAACTTTGGAGGTCTTAATTTGTTGAGTAGAAAAGGAATGGTAAGAGGATTACCATTGATAGAGAAACCGGACAACCTTTGTGAAGGTTGTATCTTGGGAAAACAACACAGAGAAAGTTTTCCATCAGGGAAAAGCATAAGGGCAAAGGCACCCTTAGAGATTGTCCACTCAGACTTATGTGGACCAATGCAAACTCCATCACTAGCAGGCAGCCAATATTTTCTAACATTCATTGATGATTTTACTAGAAAAACTTGGGTTTATTTTCTAAAGAACAAAAGTGAAGTGTTTGAAAAATTTCGAAATTTCAAAGCACTTGTAGAAAATCAAAGTGGGCTGCATATCAAAGTTCTAAGAACTGACAGAGGAGGTGAGTATATCTCCAAGGAATTCCTACGGTTTTGTAGAGAAAATGGAATACACAAACAATTTACCACAAGGTACACTCCGCAGCAAAATGGAGTAGCTGAAAGGAAGAATAGGACCATCATGGATATGGCGAGGAGTATGCTAAAGGCAAAGCATTTGCCAAATGATTATTGGGCTGAAGTTGTAAATTGTGCAACGTACATTTTGAATAGGTGTCCTACAAAAGCAGTCATGAATAAAGTGTCAGAAGAAGCATGGAGTGGGAGAAAGAAAGAGTCACCCACATGAAAGTTTTTGGATGTGTGGCTTATGCACACATTCCAGATCAGCTAAGGAAGAAGTTGGACAGCAAAGGGGAGAAATGTATTTTCATTGGATACAGTGAGGAATTCAAAGCTTACAGGTTGTATATCCCATCTACCAAGAAGTTTTTTGTGAGTAGAGATGTTCATTTCATTGAGGAGGAAGCTTGGGATGGAAGCATAGAGAAAACAGTGAATGTTAAAAACTGTTTGTCTCATGATGAAGATGATGAGGAGATGGCTGAAATACATCCCCAAACAGAAACACCAACACAAGGACAGCAAGAGACACCCTTGAGGAGAAATGAAAGTGCTTCTCCAAGCACACCACAAGGAGGAAATTCAAGTGCTTCTTCAAGCACTTGCACAGCAAATGAAAGAGGTAAGAAATTCAGAAATTTAAGTGACATTTATGATGAAGGTATGAACTCTTTGTTTGCTTTATATTGTCATGTTGATGACCCTATTCATTTCGAAGATGCAATTAAGGATAAGAAATGGATAGAAGCTATGGGTGAGGAGATCAATGCCATAGAAAGAAACAAGACATGGGATTTGGTTGAACTACCAAAAGGTAAAGAAGTCATTGGAGTCAAATGGGTCTACAAGACCAAGAGTAATGCTGAAGGCAAGATAGAAAGGCACAAGGCAAGACTTGTTGTCAAGGGATACAAACAACAGTATGGGAGAGACTATGAGGAAACTTTTGCACCGGTTGCTAGAATGGAAACCGTGAGAGCAGTGCTGTCCATAGCAGCACAAAACAAATGGAAAGTTTACCAAATGGACGTGAAGTCAGCATACCTAAATGGAGTGTTAATGGAAGAGGTTTATATTGAAAAACCTCCATGCTATGAAAAGAAAGGCTAAGAGCACAAGGTGTGCAGATTGAAGAAAGCTCTTTATGGGCTGAAGCAAGCACCAAAAACATGGTACAGTAGGATAGATTCCTATCTACTGGAAAATGGATTTGTGAAGTGTGAGGGAGAACCCACCGTCTACATCAAAGAAAAGGATGGTAAATTACTAATTGTTGTGTTATATGTTGATGATGTAATTTTCACAGGTAATGATGACTACCTCATTGAAAATTTCAAAGCAGTCATGAAAGAGGAATTTGAAATGACTGACATGGGTTTGCTGAGATACTTCTTAGGAATAGAAGTAGATCAAAATGAAAATGAAATTTTTATCTCACAGCAAAATATGTAAATGAAGTGTTGGGCAGATTTAATATGCAGGACAACAAGGCAGCAATCACTCCCACAGTGATGGGATTAAAACTCAGCAAAGAGGACAGCAGCAAGGATTTTGATCCTAGTTTGTACAAGAGCATAGTTGGCAGCCTAATGTATTTAACTGCAACTAGGCCGGATATAATGTTTGCTGTTAGTTTAATTTCCAGATTCATGGAGAGGCCAAAAGAAGCACATTGGCAGGCAGCAAAAAGGATTCTGAGGTATGTTAAAGGTACTAAAAGGTTTGGCATTTTATATACTGTCTCAGAATGTTCAGATTTAATTGGATACACTGATAGTGATTGGGCTGGAAGTGTAGATGATCGGAAAAGCACATCCGGTTATGTTTTTCACATGGGTTCAGGATCCATTTCACGAGCTTCTAAGAAACAGCCTATTGTAGCGTTGTCTACAACAGAGGCTGAATATGTGGCAGCTACAGCAGCAGCATGTCAAGCAGTTTGGATGAGAAGAATGTTAAGGAGCTTAGGCCAAGAGCAGGCAAAAGGAACTGTGATTTTTTGTGACAATAGCTCAGCTATTGCATTATCCAAGAATTCGGTGTTTCATAAGAGAACGAAACACATAGACACAAGGTTTCACTACATCAGGGAATTAGTAAGCAATGGAGAAATTATTTTACAACATTGCAGGACTCAGGAACAGGTTGCAGACATTCTGACAAAGCCATTGGACCAAAAAAGCTTTGAATTTTTGAGGAAAAGTCTGGGTATGACTGATAACCCAGTAGTTGAAAGTAAAGGGGAGTGTTGAAATATACTTTCAACTGCGCATTGCCGGAAGCTGCCAGTAAGCGGCTACTGCAAAATCACTAAAGAAAACCATGAAGACTTCCCTGCACCACCTTTTGCCAAAAGTGGTATTTTTGGAGGGGGCTCCGATCACTCTAACTCGCTGACACGTGGCCGCAGTACGTTTTCAAAACCGCCCATCCCCCGGAACGTAAAGTTCGTGCAAGTGGAGCCTCCGGGGAATTGATGACAACCATTCGATTAAATCAATGGTTGCGTACAGGCCTGAAATTGGAGATTGCGTAAAGTTCTTTTGACCGCCAGTAAATTAATTTTGAAGTACCTTTGATCAGAAATTTAATATATAACGCCATGCTGAGAATTTAATGTGGTTCGTAGATATAGGTGAAGTTATTAAGTTTATTATTTTTTGTATTCACGAAGGTAATTTTTGTTTTTACGGGACATGTAAAAACACATGTATGTCATGTTTTTTGTATATGTTTTTTGTTGACTGGGCATTATAATGCAATGAAAAAAAACACACAGCAGTGCGAAGAAGTAAAAAAAAGGAAAACATGTGCAACGCGTGAATGGAGGAAATTTTACACAGCAACGTGAAGTTATTTGAAAAGCAAATGGGGAATGCACAGTAGTGCCAAGAATTTTTATGCACAACAGTGCAAAACAAAACCAAGAACAGAGCATGTAATCCTTTGTTTTTGTGCTAGAAGTTTTTTTTTTTCTAATACGCACGAGCGTATGATGGAAATGTTTTTTCTTTACAGCAGTAAACCTATATAAGAATTTATTATTTACAACAGTAAATGTAAATGAAAAATTTACACACAGCAGTGTAAATCTTTTTAAATGGAGGCAGAGTAATTTTGTTTTTGGTGGAAGTTCTTGGTGAATCCCTCTGATAAGAGGAAGATCTTTTGTATCAGCTGTTGTTTGATTAATGAATACAAGTTTATTTTGGTTGAGAAACTCTGCTCTGCTCAGAATTTTTTTTTACTTCCCTGTGTTAAAGATCCTGTGGAGAAAACAGAGCATTGTTCTCTGTTCTTTTGTGTTTGAAATTACCAGAAATTTCCAACAAAAAGAACTTTGGTTCCCTCATGTTTTTCGTGCCAGCTGAATAAACTGACGTTGTCGTCAGCGCCAAGATTCTGGCCATTTGATTGAATTTAGGTGAGATATGATACGCTCCCTGAGGGTTTTGGCAACCATGCTGCTCCCCATAGTAATTCATCCTGCAAGCAAAAGAGTACGATGTCAAGAAGATCATACCATCCTTTATTACTTCACATACATTGTCGATAGATAGAGGGAGTACTCACATGATATCCGGAGTATCCCGAGTATAAGCAATAGAATGGACAAAATTTCGACTGGAGGGAGTCATTGTAAGTGCCTCTGTGTCTCTCCGCGAAATCAAATACCGTGTATTAAAAAAAAAAAAGACGGTGAGGCGAATGAAAAATGAGAATATGAGCTCTTTCAATCGTTGTTGTTATACCTGCGTTAGAGTTTGAAGGAGAAGCTGAGAATAAGTACGGTCTGTTGTGCTGAATACCACGGACGTAGCCGCAAGAACTGCAGCAGTTTCTGGCATCTGCAGTAACGTCAGAGCAACATGTTCAGCGTCTATTTTATAGACATTGCGAGGCGTTTCTATGTCTTCAGACATGGCAGTTTTTGCATGGTCGAGGTGATTTAATCCGAGAACACGCACTAAACACAACACACAGAGCACACTTGCTTCATTTGATGGCTGAACAGGTTTTTATATGGCTGAACAGGTTTTTATATACAACAAAGAAGTTTCTGGAGTCGGTGGCTTCTCCAGGAAGCTATCCAGCTCTTGAGACATCTGCTGAATTCTCCAGAAGAGACTAGCTACTGCATTTATTGCAGGTGGTTGGAATTAATGTCTTCCAACACTCCCCCTTAATTCCAACCATATGACAAATATACTATAGCACAATACATAAGATACTGTAAACATACTCTTAATTGTCATGCCTGCTGGTCTAAGTCTCAGCTAGGCTTACAATATAATCTTGATTTTCTACAACACATAACTTACTTCTACAAAACTCAAATTTT
Source organism: Pinus tabuliformis (assembly GCA_031772625.1). Lineage (NCBI taxonomy): Eukaryota > Viridiplantae > Streptophyta > Pinopsida > Pinales > Pinaceae > Pinus > Pinus tabuliformis. The sequence continues at coordinate 459,761,101 of CM062820.1, forward strand.
GCCTTCCCAAGAGGCTTAGTGAATATGTCAGCTACATTCTCATTTGTATTACAGTATATTAGAGAAATTTCTTTTGATTGGACCTTTTCTCTTACAAAATGATATTGTGTGTCTATATGTTTTGACCTTGCATGACATATAGGATTATTCCCCAGTTTGATGGTGCTTTGATTGTCACATCTGATCACTGTAGGTTCTTGTTGACCTTCACCAACATCTTCAAGTATTCTTCTGAGCCATATAGCTTCACAGGTGCCACTACATAATGCTTTATATTCTGCTTTAGTTGATGACAAGGAAACTGTTGCCTGTTTCTTACTGCTCCATGATATAGCTCCCGATCCTATATTGAAGACGTATCCAGTGGTGGATTTCCTGTCCAACCGAGTTAGAATCAGAATGACCTGTCAATTCAACATTACAAGCATTAGTATATTCAATACCAAAATTGATAGTTCCTTTTAAATATCGAAGGACCCTTTTTGTAGCTATCCAATGGCTTTCATGAGGCTTAGCCATGAATTGACTAAGTATGCTTACTGCATAAGCAATGTCTAGTCTCGTGGTAGTGAGATAATTCAGACTTCCCACTAATTGTCATGTTCCATTCACCTCTTTTGTTCCATCATCACTTCTTAATTTGATATTTTGTTCTAATGGAGTACTCACTACTTTACATCTAGTCATATGAAATCTCTTTAGTACTTCTTTTGTATATTTGCTTTATGTGATTTAGGTTCTTCCATCATCTCTCCATACTTCAATACTTAGACAATAGTGCATCTCACCAAGATCCTTCATCTCAAATTCCTGTGATAACTTCATTTTTATATCTGTAATTAATTTATCAGCACTCCTTGTTATTATTAGATCATCAACATATATAGAGAGCAATACTATATCCCCATTTCTATCTGTGTTGACATACAAATTAGGATCATTTTTACTCTTTTTAAATCTTTGCTGAAAGAAGAATTTGTTGATTTTCTCATACCAATATTTGCGGGCTTGTTTTAGTCCATATAAGGCCTTCTTTAACTTGCATACAAGATGTTATTGACCCTTCTTTGCAAATCCTTCCGGTTGAACAAGATAAATCTCTTCTTTTATGTCACCATTTAGAAAAGCTAACTTTACATCTAATTGATATAGCTTCCAATCATATTTAGTTGCCAATGCTCTCATTATTCTGATTGTATTCATTTTTGCAACCGGAGCAAAGGTATCTTCATAATCTATACCTTCTTTTTGTGAATAACATTTTGCAACCAATCTTGCCTTATACTTGTCTATGCTACCATCTGCATTAAATTTTGTCTTGTACAACCATTTTGATCCTATAGGTACTTTATTTTCAGGTAATTCTGTTAATTCCCAAGTTTCATTTTTCATTATAGAATCATATTCTTCTTTCATAGCTTCCATCTATTCTTTACGATTTTGGTTTCTTCATAATTTAAGGGCTCAAAAACAGTCATTACTTGAGACATTAAGGCATAATATTTATACCTAATGGGGGTTTGAATCTATTGGGTTGACCTTCTTAGAGGTTCATTACTTTGTGGAGTACCTTCTCCTTTTCTTCTCTGTGGAGTGCCTTCATCACTTCTTTGTGGACTTTGATTCCTTGATGTGTCTTTTGGAATGTCCATGTGTTCTTGTACTTGAGTTGATTCCACAACTTCTTCTTCTTCCTTAAAGTTTTCATAAGGAGACTGCCATATATTATGTTCATCTTCTTTTATTTGTTTATCTACATGCTCATGAAATATAACATCTCTACTTGCAAAGACCTTGTGAGTACTTGGATCATACATTTTATATGCTTTTTGATGAATGCAATATCCAATAAAAATACATTTGATGGCTTTGGCATCTAACTTTCTCCTATCCTCTTTAGGAATATGAGCAAAGGCCTTGCATCCAAATATCCTTAAATGACTAACTTTAGGTTTAAAACCATAAAATGCTTCAAATGGTGTTTTGTGCTCAAGATACTTAATAGGGCTTCTATTTTTAAGATATACAGCTGTGTTAATGGCTTCAACCCAAAAACTATTAGAAAGTCCTTTACTTTTTAACATACTTCGAGCACATTCAACTAATGTTCTATTCTTTCTTTCAGATACTCCATTTTGTTGAGGTGTATGTGGTACTATAAATTGTTGCATAATTCCATTTTGTTTACAATATTTGATAAAAGCTCCCAAAGTGTACTCACCCCCTTTATCTGATCAAAGAATTTTAATGCTCTTTCCTATTTTCTTTACAACCATACTCTTGAATTCTTTGAAGTATTCAAACACGTCATTTTTGTTTCTTATAAAGTATACCCAGGTGTATCTAGTGCTATCGTCATTAAATATAAGAAAGTAATATGCTCCACCAAGTGACTTAGTTTGCATTGGACCACATACATCAGTATGCACTAGTTCAAGTATTTCACGTTTTCTTCTATTTTCATGCACAGGAAATTCTTCCCTATGTTGTTTTCCTAGTGCACAACCTTCACATTCAAAGTGTTCACCATTAATAATTGGAAGACATTCTACCATCAATTTCTTTTGTGGTAACATTAGGTCATTATGATTTAAGTGTCCATACCTTTGATGCCAAAGTTCTATAGTTGACATGCCTATTGATGCCAAAGCTTGATGCCCATTCTTCATTACATCCAACTTGTATAAGCCTCCAACTCTCATTCCTTTTGCAACAACCTTGTAGTTGTCCTACACATCCTTTACCAAACAATGTGATTTCACAAATTCAACTTTTAAATGTTGATATGTGATAGTAGAGACTGAAATTAAGTTCTTCTTTAATCCTGGAACATACACCACATTTTGAATTTGCTTTTCTTGTCCATTAGGCATCATAACACTTATATTACCATATCCTCTAATTTCATGTGATCTATTATCTCCTAAATAGATGTGTCTACCATTATTAATATCATGATAAGTATCAAACCAATCTCTTTTGCATGACATATGGATTGATGCACCAGAATCTATAAACAAGCATTATCATCATCAGTTTCTGCTTATAAAGCAGCATTGGACATAAACAATTTAAGATTGCTAACATCTTGACTAATTGCTTCATCTCTATCAACATAATTTCCTAAATGCCTTCTTTGTTTAAATTGATCAGACCTCCTTTTCATGCAATTCTTAGCAAAATGACTAGGTTTTCCACAGTAATAACACACATCATCTCTACTTGATTTGGCATTTGTCCTTGGTAAAGGAGTACCTTGAAATGATTTTACCTGTGGCTTTTTGCCTTTATTTTTCTCCCATTATTTGCCTTTGAAGGACTGCTTCCTGGCCATCAACAGCAAATCTGAATTGGGAGATTTCTATTTAAGGCTTCTTCTCTGCTCTTGTTTCTGCATAAGTATACCACCAACTCATCAAAAGTAGGAGCCTTCTCTCTAGCTGAAAGACCAATGATAAAAATTTGATTTTCATCAAGCATTCCATTTAATGTCAAAGTAACCAAGTCTGTACTAGATATTGATTCACCAATGTCACCTAATTTATCCTTTAGATCTTTAATTATAGAAATAAAATCACTAACACTTTCATTTTCTTCCATCTTAATTGAAAGAAGCTTACTCTTTAAATACAATATTCGAATTGTAGTCTTCGTCTCATACAAATTTTTGAGAGTGTCCCATGTATCCTTGAATGTTTTGCACTCTCTAATGTGTGGAATAATGTTGTCCTTAACCGTCATCCGCAAAAGCACCTTTGCTTTGTTTTCCTGTCGCTCCCAATCTTGAATTGTAGCATATGTGGCTTGAGGGGACACTGGCTTAACTTTAGCTCCAGACAAAATCACCCATGTATTTTTGCCTTCCATCAAAGTTTGCAACTTAAACTTCCAATTTGCATAATTTTCACCATCTAACTTGTTAGAGTCAGATAAATAAGATTCTCCCAATACATTAGCCATGTTACTTATTTTCACCGTATCAATCACTAGAAAGAAATTACTAATTTTCACATAAAATTTTATAGCTTCTCCCCCCATTTTTTTTTAGGTGAAATTTAACCACAAATTTTTATTTAGACCAAAATTCACTTATTATTGAGTTGGAAATTTCCAAGAACTTAAATCCCAAAAAACAACCGCCACAAATTATTCTTCACTTAGAAAAACTATTTTCACCATAAACAACCCCAATTTGTAAAATATGCACATTTAAAACTTCATTTCAGAGTGCCCATCGAACGCAAATAAGAGTTTTACACACTGAAAACTTCATTTCATAGTGCCCACCGAAATCACTGTCAAGAATACCAAAAAAAATGATGGTTTTTGTAGAAATATTGCACCCAGCGTTAGCCAAAGCGTGCCCCAGTTGTTCATACACACACAAAATGATAATTCCAGCAACAAAATGAAAAGGAAAACTTTTCCCAAACTTTTCAATATTCTCCACAAAAAAATCTGAGCAGATAAAAAATCTCTTGTACCAAAAGCTCACCCCACTAGCTTGTCTTGGGTCTCCGGTGGCTCCTTCTTAGAAATATTTGGCTCCGTTTCTATGACAGCAGACAACTCCCGCTAATGAGACTCACGAACTAGTCCTCCGCACTAGATGACTCCCTCCAATGAGGCTCACAACCAGTCCTCTGCACCAATGCACTTTTACGCACACGCAGATGAACTGCAAGTTCACAACAGTGAAAAATCACACACAGGGATGCAGTAACCTCAGTCCTTCAGCTGGCTCACCCTTCACCAAAGCTTAATGTGTTGCACACAGTAACACAGGCTGAACAAAAAACACAGGACACACACTCTGCAACACACCCTCAACGACTTCAGTCTCTCACCGTTCATAGAGAACAATGACTCACACTCTTGAAACTTAACCTCGCTCTGATACCAAATCAGAGAACACACACTAAACACAACACACAGAACACACTTGCTTCATTCGGTTGCTGAATAGGTTTTTATATACAAAAAAGAAGTTTCTAGAGTCAATGGCTTCTCTAGGAAGCTATCCAGCTGTCGAGACATCCGCCGAATTCTCCAGAAGAGACTAGCTACTGCATTTATTGCAGGTGGTTGGAATTAATGTATTCCAACAGATTTCCCATGCACTCTCCAAATTCCAAAATACTCCATACTATCATGGTAGTCTGTAATATTCATTCTTGGTTTATCTATTTTATTGTGTTTTCATTAGGTCAGTTTTAGTCTTTTTTATTGTGTTTTCATTATGTCAGTTTTAGTCTGATACCGGGACAAAAACCACAAGGGTCTGATTTGTCTAGGGGATCCATCCAGGGTCCACTATTGTGTTCCAGTCTTTTTTTCTACTTTAATGAGCACTCGGGAATGCCATTGCAGAGGCTCTGATAGTTTTGTATCGGCATGTACTTTTTTTAGTTAATAATATAAATAAAATCCGCATTTCGGGATCTTATTTTATTCATTGTTTTGATTGCAAATATTTTTCATTGTTTTGATTGCAAATATTTTTCATTGTTTTGATTGCAAATATTTTTAACTAGAACCTTAAAGTGTGTTATATTTGTCTAAACTTTTAAACTTTAAGATATTACAGTAGTATCAAAATTGTGCATCCTGGAAACCCAAGAGATTTTTTTTGCAAGATTGTGGTAACTTTGGTGAGATTTCTTCTCACCCTAGCTGGCAGTTTCGAACTTCACTAGTATCTGGCATCACCCTAGTTGGTCTCTTACTTTTCAATTAATTAATTTTGAATTTTTCTTACTTCCCGTTTGAGAATTTTAGATCTGTATTGGGGCATAAGGTTCTTGGTTTAATTGCGGGAAATAGTTGATTGAAAACCACCACATTAGATTGAAAGATGGAATGATCATAATATTTTGAGGAGGATCGAAAATCCATATCATATTCGTCAGGCCAAGTTGTTATCGCACTGGCCGAAGCCATAGGCGGCGAATCAAGAGTTTATTCCTGAGAAGGACCAAGCCCCAATTAAGGCTATGTTTGTGATGATCCTACCAAGGTGCAGCGACCGAGAACAACATGTTTGGCAAAGACAAGATTTTCATAAGGCCGATGATGTACAAATCAATCGGTGGGAAAGGCTTAGAAAAAAGAAAAATATTATGCAAAAAAAATTGTGTTGATTAATTCCCTGGGAATGAATCAACACAATTTATGATGATCTTAGTGTTTGTTATAATCGCAGTAATGGCTTTTTCATAATTGCTGTGCCTATTTATGGTGAAAAGACATCCCTGATAAGTCTTGATTTACGAAAATAAAATCTTCGTGTGGGCTGCTATCACATTAATTAAATGCTTCTTCCGTGTCACTGTGCTAATAAGAATATAGTTGAAATTGTATAGTTTTAAAATAAATATAATATTTGATAGAAACACAAACAAATATATATCAAAGTAATTACATTTAAAAACGATTAGAACATAAGGTGCCTGTAATAATTTTGAAACACAAAATTCCTTTAAAGAAATTTTGAACTTTAAAATTTGAAAGGGTTGTGCTTACTTTTGGAGTCATACTTTCTTAACATTATTTACCATTCATTCTTTTGTAAATCTATCAAGGAATAGCAACAAGCGCACAAGAATTTGAACTGTGAAGAGGCCACATTTTCCAAATCACAGCTTGGTCTATTTTTTCATATTTTTTCTTGGATCAATATTTTGCAATGTATACCGTACGGAGTCCAAGCGATAATTCGTGGGGCACCGAGCCATGATTGGAAGATGTGTCCAAACTATTGTGAGTGTGTTGGAGAAATTATTTTCTTAGTTGCAGAAGTCTTTCTAGAGGCCAAGCTACTTCAGATATCGTTATTCTTCAGAGTGTCATAGGCTTATTGTATTTACATAATTTCTACTCAAATTACATTATTGAATGGGTTTGAGTTGCTTCAGATATCCTCAATCTCACCAGAGTTCCAATTCAGTTGTTATTGCAGGGAAGTTATCACTTTTGAAAGTAGAATATCAGTCCATTGAAGTGTCTATTTTCCAAGGGGAGATCGATTTCACTTCACAAGGAGCCAATTTTGAGGTTGAAATTAACTCTTAATTTGGGCCAAATGGTATTAAGGAAATTTATAATCCCAAAGGCCATGAGGGAAATCCTTTTAAACCAATTTCTGCTAAAGGATGTTGGAAATATTAATTCCAACCTTTGAACACACCGCGGAACACCATGCACTACAAAATCAAACCAATTAAATCGCCCATGCTGCGTATTAATTATTTTCTCTCTCAAGTATTAATGACAAATATGTATGTTGAGATAAATATGAATGTATAAATTTGTATGTTGAGAAAATACTTGGGGGCGATATAAACCAAAACATCAAATTAGGTAGAGTAGGTTACTTAGCAGTAGGGTCTTGCCTTAAGGTCTTTCTTTTCTTTCTTACTTTCTTAGTCCATAGAGTAAGTTCCATACTTGCCTTTAACGTATTTATAACCGCAAGCCACATCCAGAACCTTCTATTATGATGAGCAAACCAGTGACTTTGTCACAGCCCCTTCCTCTCCCGGCTGGGCTAAGCATTGAAAGCAAGGTCCCGGAGGGGCTTGCGCTTCCTAGTGCAAGGACGTTGAAATGAAAGCAAGGTCCCGGAGGGGCTTGCGCTTCCTAGTGCAAGGATGTTGAAATGAAAGCAAGGTCCCGGAGGGGCTTGCGCTTCCTAGTGCAAGGATGGTGTAATTCGAGAAGGTGGGCCCAATGTCGAACGCCTAAGCTATTGAAGGTAGTCAGTGTTGGGCATACAGGGCGAGCCCCACCCCTTTCCATCCATAGTTGAGAGTGAAATATTAGTGGGCATGTGAAAACCAATTTACTAAGTTTTACAAACATTTACTTTGCAACCCAAGTGATGCCAATTTTTTGTGTCTTTCACTTGGAGCTGCAGTCTCCATTTATCATGTGAATGTATTTTCCTATGTTTTGAAATATAATACAAAGTATGTTATGTTGCGACGTGGTCTTAAAACTTCATAAGTAAATTCACTGCAACCTTTTTGTTTATACTTTTGTTTTGTCGTGAGTTATTTCCTATGTATTATTTAAGCCTCTGTGTAGTTGCGATATTCTGACTGGACTCCTCTCCTCTTCCCCATGTAAAATTATTTTTTCTAACATGGTATCAGAGTAGGTTAAATTCTATTAGTGTAAAAACAAGTGTTTTTACACTAAGTTAAAATTATTTTGAGGACAAATTGTTTTTTAGCATATTTACCACTAGGTAGAAATTTTTTTTCTCACTTAGAAATGGAGACATCGAGCACAAGCTTGACTAATCCTCAGATACCCCATTTTAATTGAAAGAATTATGATTAATAGGCTATTACAATGAAAGCCTTGTTTTCGTCTCAAGACATTTGGGATTTGGTAGAGAATGGTTTTCAAGAGCTAGCAGATGTAACAACATACAATGCATTGTCTCAAGCACGAAGGGGTTTGTTGAACAACAAGAAGGAGAAGGATGAAAAATTTCTCTTTTACATTTTTCAAGCAGTTCATTAAAGTATTTTCCCAAGGGTTGCAACACCAACGAAGTCCAAGAAAGCATGGGACATGCTCCAGACAACCTATTAAGGAATGGCAACTTTGAAACATTTTGTATGAAAGAGTTTGAGAATGTGGACTCATTTTTTACACATGTAATTGGGTTGGTTACTCAAATCAGGTCTCATGGTGAGATACTTTAAGGAAGGAGAATAGTTGAGAAACTTTTGAGAAGTTTGCCAGCAAGGTTTGATGCCATTGTTGTGGCCATAGAAGAGACAAAGAATCTCTCACAGTTTTCAGTGGATGAGCTTCGTGCATCAATGATTTCTCATGAGCATAGATTGAATAGAGCAACAATATCCTCATTGGAACATGCCTTCAAGGCACAAGTTTCTTTTGGTCAAGGTCGAGGCTCTTATGCTAGAGGAAGAGGAAGAAGCCCACACAGAGGTGGAAGAAACAAACCTTCAAGCTCAAGTGGAAGGGGCAGCAATCAAATTCCAAGTCAAGGTCCAAGCCAAAATCAAGCACCAGGTCAGAGGTATGATAAATCTGAAGTCCAATGTCATTACTGTAAGAAGTATGGTCATTATGCAAATAAATGTAGAAAGAACCAATATGACATTAGTAACAAACCAAGTGTAAATTTTACAAAAGAAAATCAAAACCATGATAGCATGTTTTTAGCTTGTAATAGAGCACAAGAAAAACAAAGTGATATATGGTATCTAGATTTAGGGTGAGCAACCACATGTTAGGGAACATAGATATATTTTCCAATCTAGATGAAAGTGTGAAATCTGAAGTGACATTAGGGACTGGTAGCAAAGTCTTTGTCATGGGAAAAGGAAGAGTTAATATCCTAACAAAGAAGGGGGAGAAGAAGTACATCTCAGGTGTTTACTTTGTCCTTGGTTTAAAGCATAACCTCATAACCATTGGACAACTCATGCAAATTGGCTATAATGTCTTTTTCAAAAAATATGAGTGAATTTTTTTGGATAGGCCTCCATGAAGACAACTAATTGCAAGGGTTTGGATGAAAAACAATAGAATGTTTCCCCTAAATATAAGATCAGATTTGAAGGAAGAAGGTGCACAAGAACAACTATCAATGAAATCACAAGAGGATGGAAGAAAAGAGGCAGCTGTCACACAAGTGAACTATCAAGCAGAGGTCAAAGATGAAAATTGGTTATGGCATTTGAGATTTGGACATCTCAACTTTGGAGCTTTGAATTTGCTGCATAGGAAAGGCATGGTGAAGGGATTACCACTCATAGAAAAACCGAACAACTTATGTAAAGGATGTATCTTGGGAAAGCAACATAGAGAGACATTTCTAGTAGGAAAGTCAATAAGGGCAAATGCACCTTTTGAGATTGTCCACTCAAATTTATGTGGACCAATTCAGACACCATTAATTGGTGGTAGCCACTATTTATTGACCTACATAGATGACTATACAAGGAAGGCATGGGTCTATCTCCTAAAACAGAAAAGTGAATTGTTTGAGCGCTTTTGTCAATACAAAGCTCTTGTTGAAAATCAATGTGGACACTACATCAAAGTCTTGAGGACTAACAAATGTGAAAAATATATCTCAAATGATTTCCTTCAATTTTGCAAGGAGCATGATTTGCATGCAATTTACAACAAGATATACACCTCAGCAAAATGGTGTGGTGGAAAGGAAGAATAGGACCATGATGGAAATGGCAAGGAGTATGTTGAAGGCAAATAATTTTCCAAATAATTATTGGGTTGAACTTGTCACATGTGTAGTAGATATCTTGAGTAGATGTCAAACCAAAAGCGTCCAGAATGTAGTTTCTGAAGAGGCATGGAGTGGAAAAAAGCATAGTGTCACTCACATGAGAGTCTTTGGTTGTGTGGCATATGCACATATCCCAGACAAGTTAAGGAAGACGTTAGAAAGAAAGGGGGAGAAATGCATATTTTTTGGATATAGTGATGAATCCAAAGCATACAATTTCTACAATCCATCAACCAAGAAGGTCATAGTCAGCAGAGATGTGCAGCTCATAGAAGAAGAAACATGGGATGGAAGTTTAGAGAAGACAGTAAATGTGAAAGAATGTATACCACATGAGGACAAAGAGGAATTGACATTAGCAATCAATTCCTCAATACTGACTCCCTCTACTCCTATTCAAGCGTAAAAAAGCAGGCAACAAGGAACACCATCAAAAAATAATAGGACAACATCAAACACTCAAGCGAGTGATTCTCCAAGCACGTTGCAAAGCGCAACACCAAGTGACATGTCAAGACCATCTTTAACAAGCACAAGAAGACCAAAATTCAGAAATTTAAATGAAATATATGAGTAATATGAAGTTGATAGCAGTGCTGGTCTGAATTTCTTATTTGCATTATTTTGTCATGTAGATGACCCATTCCATTTTTAAGAAGCAGTCAAAGAAGAAACTTGGGTTGTGGCAATGGAGGAAGAAATAGACACAATAGAAAAGAATGACACATGGGAGTTAGTGAACCTTCCGCAAGGAAAATAAGTCATTGGAGTGAAGTGGGTCTATTAGACCAAGAGCAATGTCGACGATAAGATCGAAAGGAACAAAGCAAGTGTAGTTGTCAAAGGATACAAGCAGCGGCATGGAAGAGATTATGCAGAGACGTTCGCGGCAGTCATGAGGATGGAGATAGTGTGTAAAGTTGTGGCGATTGTCGTGCAACAAAAATGGAAAGTGTATCAAATGGACATAAAATCAATGTTCTTGAATGGAGTTCTGAAAGAGAAAGTGTATGTTGTGCAACCGCCTAGTTATGAGGTAGAAGGGGAAGAAGACAAAGTGCATCGGTTGAGGAAAGATATTTATGGGCTGAAGCAAGAACCGCGTGCATGGTAGAATAGGATAGATGCCTACTTGTCGGACAATGGTTTCGACAAATGTGACAGAGAGCCTACCCTGTACATCAAAGAGAGTGATGGTAAGATTCTTATTATCGTATGATATGTAGATGCTTTGATTTTTACGGGAGATGATGATTTCCTCATCGCTGATTTCAAACAAGTCATGAAGAATGAATTTGAAATGACTCACTTGGGGTTGTTAAGATATTTTTTGGGCATAGAATTGAAGAAAACAGAAAATGAAATTTTTATATCTCAAGCAAAGTATGTGCCAGACATTTTGGAGAGGTTTAATATGCAAAACAACAAGCCCACAACAACTCCAACTCTCATGGGGTTGAATTTGAGCAAAGAATATTGCAGTAGCAATGTCAATCTGACATTATACAAAAGTATGATAGGAAGCTTGATGTATTTGACTTCCACTAGGCCGGATATAATGTATGCAGTGTCTGGTGTCAAGGTTCATGGAGACACCCAAGGAAACAAATTGGAAAACAACAAAAAGGACTCAAAGGTATGTCAATGGGAAAAAACAATATGCCATTTTGTACACCGCAACAATGATTTCAGGCTGGTTGGTTACACTAACACTAATTGGGTAGGAAGTGTTGATGAGAGAAAGAGCACGTCAGGATATGTTTTTCATTTGGGTTCCAGAGCCATTTCATGGGCTTCCAAGAACCAGCCAATTGTTTCATTGTCAACAATAGAAGTTGAATATTTCATCGCAACAACAGCAGCATGTCAAGCAATTTGGATGAGAAGGATGTTGAGGGATCTTTGTTATGACCAAGGGGGAATGACGTCTATTTTCTGCGACAACATCTTAGCAATTGCATTATCAAATAATTATGTTTTTCACAAGAGGACCAAGCATATTGATGCTAAATATCATTTTATCAGAGAGTTGATTAACAATGACCAAATTGTGTTGTAGTATTGCAGGTCAAAGGACCAATTTGCTGATATTTTCACAAAGCCATTGGCACATGAAAATTTTGTTTATCTCAAAGATTGTTTGGGAATTTTCAATGGAGGTAGTCATTATTAAGGGGGAGTGTTGGAAATATTAATCCCAACCACTGCCTTAAACACACTGAGAAAAACCATGCTTGTCTAGTCAACTACTACACAATTGCATTTTTGTTTGCAGGCAAAATGACTAAAGTTAGAGCAGAAGTACAACACTGACCATTCTACAACACAACAAAGAGGTAACCCACTTAATGAAGCTTGGTAAATAAGTATGGGCAAGCATTCACTCCGTGAATTTTTCCCACACTCCACAACACCTAGAAGATTAGAAAACCAATTACTATGTAAAATCGCCCATGCTGCATATTAATTATTTTCTCTGTCAAGTATTAATGTCAAATTTGTATGTTGAGATAAATATGAATGAAAAAGTCATTTTATTGTTGGGAAAGTAAGAGAGAGAGAGGGTGAAAGTTTGTGAGGTAGTGAGGAGAAAACCGTGGAGGAAATATTGGTGGGTGTGTGAAAACTGGTTTTACAGACATTTACTACGCAACCCAGTGATGCGTAAATCGCAGTAAGTCTTTTGTGTTTTTCACTTGGAGCTGCAGTCTACATTTATCATGCGAATGTATTTTCCTATGTTTTGAAATATAATACAAAGTATGTTATGTTTTGATGTGGTCTTAAACCTTCATAAGTAAATTTACCACAACCTTTTTGTTTCTACTTTTGTTTTGCTGTGAGTTATTTCCTATGTATTATTTAAGGCTATGTGTAGTTGCGATATCCTTGTCGTAACATAAGACTTACCTTGCCACAACTAAATTCTGACACAGACTCCTCTCCTCTGCCCCCGTAAAATTTTATAACAGGGGATAATTCTTGTCTATTTAGAATAGGGATGAGTTTGATCTCTAAAACACAATTGATCCCAAATTCTTATTCCTAGGACGGTTGAGTTTGAACGCGTATTTTCCTCTACCTTCAGTGATCTATTCCTTTTATTTTCAAGATTGGGAGGGTTGGACAAAGGGCCACAAAGTGAGGGAATCATCCCCCATATATTCTAGAGAGAAAGAGCATAGACAATGAGGTAGGAGCCATCCGTCGTTATTGAAGAAGTTGAGGTCACCTGGCCAAGGATGACGACGTATTTAGTTGCAGATCAAATTCATAAGGTTTAGAGGACATGCATCCGAAGCACATAAGATTCTAGGGCGAGATTGTTATTGATATGTGGAACCATGCATAGGAGGCCAAGGGTGAGGTTGTTTCTTTAATGTGGGGATTGGGCTAAACATTAAAAAAAATAATACAAGGGATTGAGACACTTTGAAATTATCTTTAAATATATCCATGGATCTCTAAACTATATAGAAATCATCGTGGTGGAGACAAGTTCAATAGTCTTCGTGGTTGGGATTATTTTGGAATCATAATCTTGTGTGAATCAGCTTGGGATCATATAGAGGACCTTCAAGTTGTTATGGGAAAATGGAGACATCATTTTTTAGGCGAACGAGTGACCCCAGACCAACCGAAGGTCTAATTGAGTGAAGTGGAGGGGTTTGTGAATTTACCACACTCTGTATGCAGTCTGAAGTCTGAAGAAGTTCTGTGACAAAGGTTCAAATGGTGACCTAAGAAAATTTGAAGTATGAATTAACCTCTTGAGTTAACATCTTGGATTTCAATAGCAGGTCTAAGACCTTGAAGAAAACACAAAGCATTATTCAAGTGTATTGAGTGTACTAAGGTAAAGATAGGCCCAAGACCCTAAAGTAAATGTGGGTCCTGTAGTAGGTCTTGTAGCAGAGCAGGATTCAAAGCTGAGGTGGGAATAAAGTACGCACCACTAGCAAATAAGTGGATCTTAAGTAGACTAGATTTTGTGTAGCATCTAGAACCTCTGGTGAGGGTATTATTTTCAATTGTCAATTTTGGGTTATGTTTGTCACCATCTAACATGAACTATATTGTGCCAGACTGTTGTATGGTTTTGACAAAAAAAAATAAAAATAGAGATATAAGGGTTTTTGCTTGCATGTTTGAAGAATTAGTATTCCAACATTTTTTCTTTTCTTTGGTAGGGTAGAAGATGGGTCATATTGAAAAGACCTTGGAAAACACCCAAAAAAATCTTGATGAACTAGTGATAATATATAGTCCTTTATGCAACAATACCTCCTTAAATCAAAGTAATGGTTAAAGTAGTAGATCATTCTCAGAAAGAGTCCATGTCATTCTGCAACGAAAGCATGCATTGGAAATAGAGAATGGACAAGGAAGAGGAAATAATCTCTTCACACTTGGATCTGAATTATAACAAAAAAATTCAATCATAGACTTTCGTAAGTTAGAGGAATTAGACACATGTTTGTTCAAGGTGGGGTAGCTATAATGGAAGAGACTTAGTTGGGCACTCAAGCCATCCATGCTTGCATTGATACAACCTAAAATTTTGGATCATCCTTGTAAAGAGGCCAAGCTCACAGTGGCATCTTGTCTCAACAAGTTCATATCTTTAACATCACCACTACTGCCTTACAATAATGATATCATGAGAGAGGTATTGCAATTGATAGTAAAAACCCTTAGGGGTTGAACAACAACTAGCTTCCTACCTTTCCGAAATGATGCAAAATTTTAAAACTCATGGAAGAGTTCAATGTTGGCATCTCTATGCTGAATTTGGAATGTGGCGAATTAATATTTCAGTTACTACAAAACTTTTACACCAACATTACATCAGCTCATCCAGATTATGTCAAAAAAAGCATGTAAAAGATTGTGTGTCTATTCTTAAAAGGATATGCTGACATCTGTAAGATACTAGGATCCAAATTGTTGACCATTTGGAATAAGGAACTAAAGGTATCATCAGCTACCTATGATCTAGTCGAGAAGTTGGGCAATCAAAACATAAAATTTCTCGGGAGGGTGTTGGCTAGGAAGGAGTTGAGAACAAAATCTGCAACAAGAATGACCTAAGTAGGAGAGGAGTATGATTTATCTACAAGGGACCTTAGGCCCTTAACCATTTATGTCAAGGTGATAAGGAGGAAACAAAGGCAGAAAAATTAGAGACTCCTTCAAATCATGGTAATTCATCCATAGTTAGGTTCACTAATTTTCAAAAGAGAACCTATGAAGAATCCAAGTAGTCAAGTACAGATGGTAAGCAACAACACTATGTTTTTTATAAAAACTTTCAGGACAAGCCGGTGATAATCAATCAGCTTAACAAAGTACATGGGGAAAGGAAGGAGGTAATTCCTCGTGATGATGTGGTATTTGAGTCTATAGATATCTAGGAGAACATCCATAAAGATTATGGGAAATCAGGTGTAGATAACAGTCCACTAGAACACAATTGTTTCACAACTAGAGAGGGTGGACAACTTATCCCCACATGTGGAGAAGGCCAGGAAGAAGACATTCAAGGAGAATAAATGAGGAGATAGTAGTAATAATTTGACATGATGAGCATAATCATGCTGGGAAACATGAAAAATATAGTATGCAGGATGATCCATGTCTAGAGGGTCAGTGAAAGGTTCACGTTGAAGCTATGGCCGTGGGACATCCGGTGTAGATAGGTATAAAGACATTCAACAGGGAACTAGAATTTCTAGTAGAGGACTTTTGGGAAAGGATCATGCATTTCAAGACAAACCTTATGATATTGAAGTAGAGAGTCATGACAGTCTAAGACACTGTCTTATAGGAGAATAGAAAAATTGAGGAGCTCATAGGGGTATGTGTCGAATCAACGACCAAGTTGTCCAATGTTGAGAAATGACTCAAGTCCCTCACAAGGTAGCAAGAGGAGTAAACTTGGGAGTTCTAGAGCAGCCCTCTACATGAGTACATAGATAAGGCTTGCAACATTACAAACCTGTTGGAAATAATACTGAGAGGGGGGGGGGTGAATCAATATTATCAGATCAATAAAACTTTTCAAATTTCATGCTCAGAAACATATACGCTACTTCAGTTAAGTGAACCCGCGTGTACACGCTACTGTGTCTAAAGCAACTAGCGTATATCCAGAAATCTTATGATTCAGTTAGCTTATCTTCAGTAAATGCATCAGAACATTATTAACCACATTGACAGTAAACAGGTGCAGTATAACAGAACAGATCATCACATAAAATCCACACACATGAACACCATGATATAAGGTGGAAACCCAATGTGGGTGAAAACCACCTGCTGCAATTTGTCTCTTTCTTATTTAATAAGAAACTTCTTTTACAATGTACTGGTGCAGTCCTTTACTAGTACGCAGGCTACAACCTGCAGAGGGCTACAACCCTCTCTCGTTTTCCAACTACTTCTGGAAGGGAGCTACAACCCCCTCAGCTCTTGTACTAGCCGATCCATTTACTAGTACGTAGGTGTTGACCCTACATAAGGCTACAACCTTCTTTCCTACAGGGACCACGTTTCATCAATTTTCAGACTGGATCCATGAGTACAAAACAAACACTGCTGCAATACAATCATCAACTTATACTTGCATCATAATTCTCTAAATCACCCAATACTGAATCACTGAAACCCTGTCATCAAGAACACAGAAACACAAACCAGAGCCCAGAACTCTGCAACAACCACCAGAATCAACAGCAACCTGAAATATAAAATCTTATTATGCATACGCTACTTCGCTATACCAAAACCGCGTGTATACGCGCTTTCTCCAAAGGCAACCCGCGTGCAGATCTAGAAATAATTACTTATACCTTCGTTGTCAGATCCGACCCTTGCCAAGCGTCCCGAACAGATAACCAACAATACCAGATCTTCTCACTTCGTCAGACACACCTTTCTTCCCCATCTTTGCCTAATGATCTTCTCCTTATATAGCCTTAGGCCCTTCACAATACCACGGTCCAAAACCATAGTAACACAATACCATCAACTTCAAAACTAGGGATCAACACGACCATCGAGACACCATGGTCCAAAACCATAGGCACGACTTCCAAGGACTAATCGCCATGGACCAAAGGTACGTTTTCACATGTACGCGCTTTTACTGAATCCAACCTGCGTGTATACGCTGATTTTCCTTAATGAACCTGCGTATATCTCTTTCTTGTCCTGCTGTACTAAGATCTGTCCTCTAATTGAGTTGCCATCACTTGTACCTGCTTCTGAGTGAGTTGCCATCAAGGACAACACTTGTATCATAATGCCAACAATCTCCCCCTTTGGACTTGATGGCAACCACCACACCAAGTCACTCTCCCCCTTTGACATCAAGGGCAAAGGGCGGACCAAGATATTCTCTTCTTTGGTATACCTTCTGCTGTCCATACTCCCCCTGAGTACATGCTGAAGTTTCTGATTTGGCTCCCCTTTGTATATGCCAAGTTGTATCAATCCATCCATGCTCACCCTGAGCAGATGCAGGTTCTAAGACCAGCAATAACTATCATTTATCATATATGATCTGTACCATACGCATAAGCCTACAATACCATTCCTTTGATCAAACAACAAGATGTATCATTTAGTTTCATCAGCAACTTCTAACCATAATGCCAACAATGAATTATTTGAAGTATATGCTCCCCCTGAGCGTGAGCCAACCATGACCATTTCCTGAGTCTGTTCTGCTGCCCTTTATGCTCCCCCTGAGCCTGAGCCAACCATGACTGAAACACTTCCTGGGTCTGTTCTGCTGCCCTTTCTACATATACGTGACTTTGCAGCCTGTAACTCGCGTATATACGCGACTTGTCTTCATTATATCAGCGTATGCAAGATGGAATACTGAAATTCATCACTTTCAGATTCCCATGTGTCTGTTGTGTCAGCTGACTGAGTTATGCCACACATTTCTGTCTCTAATTCTATCTTCTTCAATTCCTGGAACTGTGATGATGTATGGTCCTCTTGTTTTGAATTTTGAAATCTGCTCCTGCATTCCCTTGCTTTATGCCCATATTTGTTGCATGTATAACATCTTACATATTTCACGTTCCTTCTATTGCAATCAATTGCTTTGTGTCCATATTCATTGCAGGCAAAGCAATATCCTCTGAAATACCTGGGATGCGATGATCTTTTATAATGGTCTTGAACCATTCTACTTCTACATCTGGCTGCAACATGTCCAAGATTATGACATACATAACATTCAACATTATTCAGAGGAGGAAATAATCGTCTATCACTTCCATAGTTAGGAGTAAAATATCTTCCTTGAGGAATTTCTTTCCTTGGTTGTTCCTTGTTCAACATTTCAGATTTCTCATTAGAGTTTCTTGCCTCACCTTGTGAACTAGATTCACCTTCAACATATTCATGAAAACCAAGACCAGTTTTGATAGCAGGAGACCTTTGACTATTAAGAATATCATCCAAGACTTTAGTACTATCTTGAAATCGTAAAAGCTTATCCTTTTTTTTTAGTTTACCTTTCAAGATATTTACCTCAACTTGATGTTGTTCTTCCTTTTCCAGATACTGATTCCTTAGGTCTTCTTCAGCTTTTCTTCCTTCTTCCACTTGTCGCTTTAGTTTGATCACTTCATGTTCTTGATCTTCAAGAGCTTCTCTGTTCTGTTCTCTTGATTTTTTAAGATCTTCTTTTAGAGAGAGGATCTTTGATTCAAGTCTCTGAATTGTTATGCTCTGCTCCTTTACTATATCCTGAAATTGCTCTCTTACCCTGATTTCTGTCTCCAATTGTTCATTTAATTTGGTAACTTCTTCAGTTTCTGCATTCTTCTTTTCATGTGCCATGAGACTTCTAATATCTTCACTATTATTGGATGAAGCATTCTTCTTTTCATGTGCCATGAGACTTCTAATATCTTCACTATCATTGAATGAACTTTTAATATGGGTATAATAGCTTCTACCATCTTCTTCAGATATCTTTCCTTTGTTATGAGGGCATCTAGCATCATAGTGACCAACTCTACCACATAGAAAACATTTGAAAGGTAGCTTACCTTTGAACCGTCCAGTTCCCCGTTCAAGATTCTTGACAAAATTTACCTCATCTTCTTCCTCTGACGCTTCGAATGCGGCTTCTGATGGTACCTCTTGTCGCATTTCAAAAGCAGTTAAGATCCCGTGAAGCTGTGACATGGTGATTTTCTGCACATTCTCCTTTTCTTCTATGGCAGATACTTTAGAATCAAATTTAGCAGACAGAGATCTCAAAACCTTTTCAACTAAGACAACTTCCTCAAATTCTTCACCCAGATCCCTCATACAATTTACAATCTCATCCATACGCAGGAAATAATTAGCTATGCTTTCATTACTATGCATCTTAAGAGTTTCATACTGGATTCTGAGAGTTTGAAGCTTTGCTCTTTTTACCTGATCATCTCCTTCGTAGCTTGTAACGATTTTGTCCCATATTTCCTTAGCTGATTTGAAATGCATGATCTTCATAAATTCTGATTGTGTCAAACTACTCAATAGGACAGTAACAGCTTTGGCATTGAGCTCATATTGCTTTTTCTCTGCTGGATCTGTAGGAGTTGCTGCTGGGCATTTGTATCCTCCTTCTACGATTCCCCAAACTTCTGCTCCAAGTGATTGTAGATATGCAGTGGTTCTTATCTTCCAGTGGGTAAAATTGTTCCCGTCAAAGACTGGTGGCCTGATGTGTGCCTCTCTTTCTGGATTAGCCATTATGATGGATCTTTTCCTTCAAGCGATCAAGCTTCCTCTGAAGGACCTGCTCTGATACCAATTGTTGGAAATAATACTGAGAGGGGGGGGTGAATCGGTATTATCAGATCAATAAAACTTTTCAAATTTCATGCTCAGAAACATATACGCTACTTCAGTTAAGTGAACCCGCGTGTACACGCTACTGTGTCTAAAGCAACTAGCGTATATCCAGAAATCTTATGATTCAGTTAGCTTATCTTCAGTAAATGCATCAGAACATTATTAACCACATTGACAGTAAACAGGTGCAGTATAACAGAACAAATCATCACATAAAAGCCACACACATGAACACCATGATATAAGGTGGAAACCCAATGTGGGTGAAAACCACCTGCTGCAATTCGTCTCTTTCTTCTTTAATAAGAAACTTCTTTTACAATGTACTGGTGCAGTCCTTTACCAGTACGCAGGCTACAACCTGCAGAAGGCTACAACCCTCTCTCGTTTTCCAACTACTTCTGGAAGGGAGCTACAACCCCCTCAGCTCTTGTACTAGCCGATCCATTTACTAGTACGTAGGTGCTGACCCTACAGAAGGCTACAACCTTCTTTCCTACAGGGACCACGTTTCATCAATTTTCAGACTGGATCCATGAGTACAAAACAAACACTGTTGCAATACAATCATCAACTTATACTTGCATTATAATTCTCTAAATCACCCAATATTGAATCACTGAAACCCTGTCATCAAGAACACAGAAACACAAACCAGAGCCCAGAACTCTGCAACAACCACCAGAATCAACAGCAACCTGAAATATCAAATCTTATTATGCATACGCTACTTCGCTATACCAAAACCGCGTGTATACACGCTTTCTCCAAAGGCAACCCGCGTGCAGATCTAGAAATAATTACTTATACCTTCGCTGTCAGATCCGACCCTTGCCAAGCGTCCCGAACAGATAACCAGCAATACCAGATCTTCTCACTTCGTCAGACACACCTTTCTTCCCCCTCTTTGCCTAATGATCTTCTCCTTATATAGCCTTAGGCCCTTCACAATACCACGGTCCAAAACCATAGTAACATAATACCATCAACTTCAAAACTAGGGATCGACACGACCATCGAGACACCATGGTCCAAAACCATAGGCACGACTTCCAAGGACTAACCGCCATGGACCAAAGGTACGTTTTCACATGTACGCGCTTTTACTGAAGCCAACCTGCATGTATACGCTGATTTTCCTTAATGAACCTGTGTATATCTCTTTCTTGTCCTGCTGTACTAAGATCTGTCCTCTGATTGAGTTGCCATCACTTGTACCTGCTTCTGAGTGAGTTTCCATCAAGGACAACACTTGTATCATAATGCCAACAAAACCCACCTTTATACACTTGGAAGAGTAGGGCAAACTTCTTCAAATTCATCATGTTGGGTGATCAAATGGAGCAGCATGAGTTGAGCATCGAGCAATATCAACATCGTAGATTTACAAGTATTCATACTTCCCAAGGCATGGATTGCCAAGAGATTATGAGTTATTGTTGGCTTGAGGGGGCTTGCACCCAGGTTCAGAGTTAGTTGCGCTAACCAACAAAACCCTACACTACCGACCCTTTCTACAACAACCCGTGTAGCGCAAGTTGCAGTCTCACCCGAGGTAGTATTGGGGGATGCTAAAACCAAGCATCTGCATCCAAAAGGCTATGTGATGTGGGGTTAAGTCGTTTCTTTAGTTTCAAACCCGATCTTACCTTTGCAAACCTTTATCCATGAAATTTTCAAACTTACAGTGATTTTTAGTTAAGCAAACTTATTACTTCGCGTAATCATCTAATTATGCATAAAATCACATATAATAGTAGATCCAGATCTTCGCGGAGAAATAAATACAAAAATACAGATAACTATCATTCAAGTGTGCGTAAATACGGAGAACATTTAAGTATACGAATGTGTAACACCCCTCCATTGTGTGTTAAATTATTGTAAACCTAAGCTGAGGAAAGCTAGGTGTGATACCCTCCTTTGTGGGTTAAACTATTTTAAACCTAAGCTAAGGAAAGCTAGGTATGATATGTAATATGAAAAGCAAATATGTGATTAAATAAATTAATAAAATAAATCACTTGGAGGGTGGAGCACCAAGAGAGATGAGATTCTTTCCAAATCCCATTGAGGAATGGAATAGAGATGAATCTTTCATGATGAAACTTTTAGATATAATTCTAGATAAGCTTTAATGGATCAGAGATAAATATCCATCGAACATAAAAGCTTTGTGCGAGATAAAGGCAAGATTTTATGAGGAAAATCCTCATGGGAGATAAAGATGAGCTTTTTTGAAAAATACCTAGGCAAATGGAAAAATCAATAAAAGCGGGACGCCACTAATGGAAACTAAATCATGAAAGAGGGTATTAAATATCGAGTGCATTGATCAATTGAAGATAGTTGATCCATGGGAAGAACCTCGGCTTGTGGGGAATTAGAGGTGATTCATGTTGGGTGGTGGTTCTCTGCTCTCCAACTGATGTTCTAGTTGGTTTCATGGTGTGTGGAATTTTTTGTACAATGTTTTCTTCCCTTCTTGTTACAAATTCAGTTAGCTTATAAAAGAAATTGCATGAGTTTTCTTAGCTATGAGAATCATTGTAGATTTACATGTGACTAATATATATGAACAAAATTTTCTATATTAGTTCGTTTTATGATTTCTCTTACATGAACACATGTGATAGTATGGCTCCTTATGGTGGACCAAGATGAATTAGTAGAGGAACTTAATATGTGAATTGATGCATTAGTGTATGCTGTCATTCATGTGCTATTATGATAATGAATCTCTATGCAAGAAAAAATATAGATAAATAATTATGTTCTAATGTTTGACACTTTATAGCCTAAGGTTCAGAATATATATGTATTTACATTATGGACAGAATGCAGTTATGGTGGGCTTGTTATGCATAAGATAACAGTGTCAGTGTTCCTCTGACAACACTGTAGGAATTAGGCAATAGCAACTACATTTCATGTGTGTTAATGTTTCTATGAAGGCTTCAAAGTACTATTAAGTCTAAATGCTTAATTTCCATTATGCCTAAAAGTTAAACCATTGATGGTGTTGAAAAATTCTTGCTATAGAATATGCTTAATAATTGAGCTGACATATAAGTTTTATTGAGGAAGTCAAAAACTACATCGCGGACCCACTTTGGGGTTGTTTAACTTTATTTAAGAATTTACATGGTTTCTTGAATGATAGTGTTCATGTAATAGTTGAACTTAATGTACTAGTGACTACTTTCAAATTCCAACTATAATAGAAACCGAATTTTAAGATTAGTGGAGCCTAATAGCGGAATTTTCGGGTAGGCTTAGGAGGTATGTTACAAATGGTTTCATAGCTTCAAGTTCAAACCTTTCAACCTATTGGCCGATCCATTTTTGTGGAATATGACTAAGGATGAGAATTAATCCAACATTTAAGAAAAAGGGTTTAAAACCTATAAGGTAAAGTAGATTGTGAAACATGGAACATGAAATTATTATTCTTAAGATAGAATCAAATATAGAAATTGAAAAAAGTTAGTAAACCTTCCATATATGAATTTTGGATTGATTCTATGTGATGTATACATGCTAGTATAAATGACGAAGCCATTCATATTATTGAACTGATTAATGGGACATAACCATCCATACAACAATCATGCAAGTAATATTTCACTTGGAACAATGGTAAAATACCAACGCATTGAAATATAGGTATTACATATACGCTTCCCAAGCATTGAATAAGCCAAACTAGAACCTGATACACAACACCAGTCACGAGAGGAGTCAATGGAAGGAGAATGCTAGGAATAAACCACGTCAACAGGTGTTCAGAGAGTTTCACATATGTGTAGGCATCGATCTGGTTTTCTTATCCTCTCTTCAAAACACTGTCCAAGGGCCAACCACTACGACTTTATCCCTGGTCCAATCCCACTTTTCTCGGACTTCCTTGGCACTCAATTACATGCTGAGTATGGGGGACTGTACAAAAACTCTGATGGGAATATCTGTTAGGATTGGTCAAACCATTGGAACCATCCAAGTGACAGTTCACTGTGGAAAGTTTTTCGATCGTGCGAACACAAAGAAGGACGATAATTACTTGTGGCTTCTGGTTGTTATGTGAGAAATTTAGGGATACTCATTTGTTTCTATCATTCCTTCCACCCTTTGTTCCGCTTCACCTCCTAAAGCACCTACAACGCAATAGGGACCAAGGAGAAGCTTGTATGTGTTGTGGGGCATCTGTTGGCCATAGAAAAAGTGTTGCAAAAAAAGTATTTTCCTGGAGAAATTGAAATACCAATGTGTGATTTGATTTATGAAGTTTGAAATATTGGTTTCAGCCACTTATTATTTATAAATCAGACTTTAGAATGTTAGAGAATACATTGTCACAAATACGAATAACTATTTCTTCCACTTAGCATAAAAAGCGTATGCGAAGGTAGAATTTGTAGACTTAGAAGTGATAACAGCGAGATTGGGTCCATATTTTATTAATGCATTGATGGATCATAATCCAACTATCTCAGAAACCTAAGCGTTGTCAAATTAGGGTGCGGTTATGCACAACTTGTCTTTAATCATTTTGATTTTATGGATTAAAACCCTTTAGTAAATGTAGTTTCCTGTTTTTGTTTTCTTTACTGCATGCGTGAAGGAACAAAGGTGTGGATAATATCATCGAGGGCATTATCATCATGAGTGGGATAGAGTATCATACAATGAATTGATAAGGATGTACGTCAGATAGTGGGTAGATTACCACACAAAAAAAATCTCGACTGTTGTTTACTAGTTGTAATATTGTTTCCGTGTTTAACTGTTCGTTGTCAGGGTAGGTGCTAAGTTGGGATGATCATTATCCTGAGTCAAATAAGGACCTAGCATGTGAGGACAGAGGATTTTAATTGTAATCTAGGAAAAAATGTAAGCCACAGGATTTTTAGTAATTGAAACTAATGGGAAAAATGCAAAAAATCATTGTATCCCTTTTAGATGTCGATTAAGTAGCTGCACTGTTCCATGAGGATTGAAGAAAATCTAGAGCTCACTATTTCCTCTATCAACCCGATGAATTAGAGGCATTATCCTTAGTCATATTAATCGCTATCCAAGCGATAAGCATAATCATGGACATGCAAAGGAAGATAACTTTTATCCCCACCTTCCACCGAGTACCCTATCTTCCAAGGTGTGGAGACTAATTATAAATTAGTGAGCAGGCTCAGTCTCTGTAGATCTCATTAGGTTATGGAAATAGCATGAGTTCTAAACCTAATGGTGTTGATGATGAGTCATCATCGGTGTATGCTTGTCGTGGGAGTAAACATGCCATTGGTTGGCACTCCATAACTCTGACTTCCCGAATTATTGTTTATAGTTGTGTTCTATCACAGGTTCCCAGGTAAGATTATGTGACACTGGTTTCGAATTTGGTTAGTTGAACTACTTTATATTATGGAGAATAAATCAACTCTATTTTAGTATGAGAAATCACTCTTAAACCCAGCCGTATGGTGAAAAAAATGAGATCTGTCAATACACATTTGTTCCTCATTCTATGCCTCTACGCTAATGGTGGAGGAAGCATTCTGTAGAGAGGATCTAAGGGCTCCGTCATCCTGAGCCAACATAATAATAGTGGTAGTATTAAAAAACCCTCGGAATTGCAGAGGATTTTGTTGTTGTGGGTGTGCCCATTTTGTTGTCACAAAAGTAGTCTTTAATGTGCATGGATTCAATATTTTTTCCATCAATGTGGGGAAGTTGTAATGTTTCATTCAACTAGATATAATA
Source organism: Pinus tabuliformis (assembly GCA_031772625.1). Taxonomy (NCBI): domain Eukaryota; kingdom Viridiplantae; phylum Streptophyta; class Pinopsida; order Pinales; family Pinaceae; genus Pinus; species Pinus tabuliformis. The sequence continues at coordinate 459,787,022 of CM062820.1, forward strand.
AGTTGACAATCAAAATGACCATCCTAAATGTGTATAGCGATGCTTAATTGTCTTCACCTTTGGTACTTGGATTTTCTAGAAAAAAAATCATTTGTAACATGGACGCAGATAATCATACATCCATATAACTTATGTTAACTATTATAATTTATAGTTATTAATGGTATGTTAATTGAAAGATATCTATTGATGATGTTATCAGAGAACCAAATTAAATGATTAAGAAAAGACTGACTATAATTGTTTTTTGGAAAATTTAGTAAAATATGGACACGCAGAAGCACTCGACGTTTCAAAGAGAAATGATTCAGTATGCCATGAACTAGTTTGGAGGATGGTTTGCCTTAGACGATGTTTTTTGCCAATATATATTTGTATTGACTTTTCAATATTGAATGAGGTCGTGCATGCTTAAAGTTCAAAATTTGTAGGAGAGTATTATAAAATCAGTCCCCTCTTAAATAAACTTCCTTCTTTGACCTTGTAAACTCAAGGATGGCATAACTATTTTTTCGTATGAACCAATGGAGCTGCTAGCCTCTGCATCGTTGGAGTGTGATGTAAAAACTATTGTGATAATCTTCAGATAAAAAAAAAAAAAAAAACTTAATGATGATGCTAAAAGGATCTTAGTTGTTGTACCAAATGTTGGGGTAGTGTTTTCAATAGAGTTATTGTAAGAAAACAAGAGATAGGATGAAATGCATATCACACGTTTAATAAAATTAATTTAATTACAAAATGTGCTGAAAATGTTGATCAAAATTCTGAAATTTTCTACACGGATTGAACACGGATTGAAATACTGATTCAATAAAGATATACAACTCCAGCAAATAGGAATGATTGCTTAAAAAAATGGGCAAATGGACCAAGTTAATTCATGGACCAAGGTGGACTTAATCAATCAAAGTCTAGGGAACTCTTGTAAAAATAAGTATAGTAGCATGTGGGTGTGTAATATTGTGGTATGTGTGTTGATGGTATGTTCATCATAGCATAAGAGTTTGTAGAGGCAGTGTAGATAATAGTGTATAATGGTTGATAATTCTTATCATGCTAAAGGTTGTGCACCTATTATGGTTGTGTGTTGAAAGAAGATTTCTTTAACAAAGTTATTGATTATTGTGTTTTTGTCATAGTATATTAATATAGAGATTGTTATGAAGAAGCGGCTTATCCCTGTTATGTACTGATCATAAGCCTATATTGGCTCTGTAATATGTATGGTCTATTGGTTGAATGTGGTTATTATAAGGGATAAGTGTTGAGTGTTGTCAAAATAACTAAATAAGGGATGATAGTATTGATTGAGAAAGGGTCATCCTAAGGATGTGGACTGAGAGAGCTTGTGAGTATTGTGTTGTTGCTTATTAACATTGACGTAATTAGCATATATTATCATGATATTGATATTATAGTTGGGCATAACTTGTTTTAATAGAGGGAGTCTTTCATTGTACCATTGTTTTATTGTTGTGTAATGATACATATACCCATGTATTGTCATGAATTATTTTGTATGTGTTACCATAGTTTGGCTGAGTGGTCATTCAAATACACATGTTTTGAAGAGGCTCATGCTTAATATCCATGCATAGTAATGAGTCATATGAATCTTCCATGTAAGCACTTCCTCATGAATTCTGGTATTGGTTCTGGATTCATTAGTCAACCTTATGGTCTCTTACATGTTGAAATAAAGTAAAAGTCATTGTTCAACAATCATAAAGATGTTGGTTACCCAAATGGATATTAAGGGGGAGTATGTTTTTTAGAAGGAAAGAGTGTGGTTGAGCTAATGATTATGTTCGTAAAGTAGTATGGAGTTGTTGTTGTGTTGTGACAGACTGTATATTTTATCGCTTAGATGTTGGGCATAGTTGTGTTGAGCAAGGATTGATGGTTGTGACTTGTAGAATCAATGTTGTGCTACTAGCCATGCTTATAAATATGCATAGCATGTGGAAATTTTTCTTTTCCCTCCATGTATGGGATTTGAGTTGCTTGAACTATATTGAAGTTATATTTTTGTTAGCATACATGCATGGGCTATTATGTGCCAATGATAAATAGGCAAAGTATGCATGAATAACTTATGATTATGCTTAAGAGTAAGGCTGAATAAGGAAGTTGAAGGATATTAGTCCTTACTCTCAGGGAAAATCTTATTACTAAGATGTTATAACATATCATGTGCCTTAGTGATAAAATTCCTTAAAAGTAATGTTGTTAGATTTTGTTTAAGATTAATAACAAGTAATGCATATAGAAGGAAGATATGATTACTTGAGTGGCACACTTACACATGTTTCCTTCATGTGTGAAAGAACCACACTTTTTCATAAAACTGGACTATGATAACACCAAATAAGGAATTTACCATGCTTATTAGGGAATATGTGAGTACTTGATTCTAGTTAAATACTAAACTATGATCATCATGGTATAAAAAAAACTTATAAAAAAAATGCTATGAAAGGACATAGATAAACAAAAATCCCACCTAATACGTGAGGTGATGATTATATAAAGGAATTGTTAAACATTAGTAAAAATAAAAAATTCCAAAGTGAAATTATATACCTCATGAGAGGTTGGTGGGTAACTAAGTGGGTTCCACCCTAAGTATCATACCATGGTAAAGGTTTACCTGAAATAACGTTAAGATGGTAAGGACATGTTAGAGTATAAGACTATATAACTATACAAATTGTCTTTCCATCTAATCCTTTGATTAATGCATCTATATATACGATGTGATTTGTGCTTCAATTGGAAGAAAGTGTGATTAAGGGGAACCTAACTTTAACAGATTTACCAGGACATATGCATCTTTCAATGGATATGCATAATGGAACCTATAAGTATCCTTGAGTACAAACCATAGTAATTGATGACGTAACACAAATTGTATGGACCACTGGGTCAATTAAATGGTATATAACAATCTATTTAAATAGATTGATAACACAAAAATTGAAATGCATAATTTGTACCAAGCAATTTTGGTAGGTTCTCTTATTGTATTGCATTGATAATGTCTGGACAACATAAGAAATGTTGCATGATTCAAATAGGAATTCATAAAATGGTTAACTTATCTTTTAGTTAAGGGTGATTTAATGTTAAAGAGGAGCTAACATGTAAGTACCCTGAGATCATAAACACTTACAACTAAAAGGGGTTTAGGATTGAAAGTAGTAAAAATTTTCATGTATAACTACACTAAATTATCCATGGCCAACGAGTTGTTGAGGCATAAAAGGGGAAATAGTAAATCATACGAGATGAATTAATTAAGAATGAAGTATGATCTGATGAATATTAAACTTCAAAAGCTATGAGTTAATAGTTTGCTTTAGTACATTAAGCAAAAGATATGATTAAGATGAAAAGATGTATGAATACAATACTATGCTACTAATATTGTGTTACAACCAAATGAAATTTGAAAATGATCTACACTTGGCATAAAACTTTCTTGGATTACAAAAATGAACCATGCTTATGGGAATTCCTTATAAACTAAGAATGGTTGTTCTATCTTTCAGAAATAGACAAATGAATGTTTGGAATGATTCTAACATAGTGGAAAACATGTGGTTAAAACTTATGTCATGCAGGTGATACCATGAGGATGGCATGATGGGTTGTAGCACAGATGGTACTATGTACAACAATACATACAATACCATATGATTACGTGTGTTACATGATTGAAATAGGATATGTATATCGGTGCATATAATATACCTTGTGTGCAGGTATGCATGGGTAGATGTTTGGTAGGAAACCGACTTAGAGCTTGCACAGAAGAAGGAAAGTAAGAAGTGGTTCAAGGATAAGTAACCATGGTTAATTGCAGTTTGGCATACATACGATTATGATGAATATATATAATTAATATAATGGTTATGTGAACTAATCTGTTATGACATTGCAGGCATATTGATGTGGAAAATATGCTAACAGATGTGTTGTATGTAGAGAAACTGCAAGAAGCAGGTGTTAGACAAGAACACAAAGGCTTGGAAGAATGCCAGAAGAGAACCTGCATTCTTAAGATAAAATGAAAAATGAGCAATAACTACTTTAGTAATATTGAGTAATAGATCATGATATTTATAATAGTTAAATTTATACATCTATAACTTCTCACGGTGATCCGGAATTTATCCAGGACAAAGAATTAAAGGTATTATAGACTCATGTGCATGGATGTGCCTATGTTACTTTATGCAATGGATTGATAAGATTGAAAAATACATAGACACTGAGGTAGTTAGAGAAAACATAATAGGAAAACATGTAATACAACAAGTTTAATTAGAAGTTCACCCAATACTCCTGGGCTATGTCTCCTGGTCCAGCTTTCAATGGTGGCCTCTCTATTATGTTTTCAAAGCAGAGTTTCTTTACAATAGTGAGCTCAATTTGAGTCTCACTCAACAGATATGAATCAGTAGGATTTGAGTACACAGACTCTCCTTACTGGTACTTGACCTTTACTGGTCACAGTAGTATGAGCCCAATCTGAAACTCATACATTACAGGCCTATGCCAAGGAGCTCGCTTGAACCTCTCAAGCTTTCTCTGGAGTGCACAGACTCTCTAACTCTCTCTGGCTCTGTTTGGCTCGATGCTACCCTCAAGTCATCTCAGCTTTTTCTCTCTGTTCCCCGCTCTTAGCTTTTTGTGTTTAACTAACTCCTCTGTGTGTGTGTCTGATGTCTGTCTGTCTTTGTTTATGTGTCCTCTACTTCTGTCAATTCATGGCTTTAAAGCTAGTCTGCTTTCTGTCGGTTTGTTTCCACTTTCTGACGTTTTGGTTTTCCTTCCTCTATCCATTTGAACTCCCGTGTTCTACGTCATCATCACTATGTAACGCTTCACAGGGAGGTGGCCACCTATTCTGCAACGGGTGAGTGTGTCAAGTTCCTTGGACACATTTGAATGGTCGTTATTTCCATTTGCTCCAAGATGCCCACGGAACACGAATATTTTGCCAACTCATTGTCCACATTAGACTGCAAATCCCATGTAATCTTGCTTTACAACCTTGTCAAATCTGGTAATTTATTGGGACGCACCTCCACCATTGATCTAGGCCCCCTAGATCCTACGGTCGTCATTCATATCCAGTGGGTAAGTAGCATGACGTTTACCTGTTCGATGTGAGCATTTTTCTCTCTCTTCCACCAGACGCATGTCACTCAGTGTGTGGCATCAGGCGGGACTTGGGAAAAATTGCTTACCACCTCGAGGCCTTCCAATATCCTGTCGGTTTTGTAGAATCCACGGAACCGAATTTATTACTTTTCCACATTTCATAGCCATTTGGGTATGGGAACTTCGGGGCTTTCCTTCACTGAGGGGAAAACCCTGTGATATGCGATTAGCACATCACATATCAGAAACCAACCCATTTCTTGAATTAGCCTCTACTTTTTCCAATTTGCGCCAGCACGCGTTACCATGGGCTAACAGTCTGCATGCTCGACCGAGGGTCCTCGTTGCTCCACACTGATCACAATTGCAACTGTCACGAGGATTCCTTCTGATAGCTTGATCTTTCTAAGACTTGAATCTGTTTGGCATAATTTGAATGAGTTTATGAAAACTTAGAGGGTGTTTAGGATCCAATTCAGATCATGACCTTCCCACTGAAAAAGCTTTTGGACCACCAAAAGTTTATTTTTAAGAATCAATCAAGTGAGGGTACTGATTCATCACTTGCCCAATTTCTATCCATTTCGCACTGCTTGGCTTTCAAACTTTGAGTCCAATCTTTAGGTACTCAACATCCCTTCTACGCGTAGTTCTCACCTTCCTGTCCAGAACTGTATCTTCCTACAATTCATTAAGATATTCATGCAACATATCATCAATAGAAGGCAATTGACTCTGCTCTTTGGGATCTTCAATTAACGAAGGTTCAAATAATCTCAAGTTGTCTGCGTTAACAACTGCGTAGATGTGCATGTAAGCTGGTAACTCAAGGTGAAAATCATTCTCACCAATTTTCTCAAGTATCTTGAAAGTTCCATATCTTATTGGCTTCAACTTCTTACCTTCACCTTGCACTCAGTCTTTGCTGATATACAGCCAGACTTGATCACCAACTTGGAAACTATGCTCCATCCGATGCTTGTCATGCCTTGCCTTGTACTTGGCTTGGCTCTTTGCCAGTTGTTCCTATACTGCCTCGTGAATCTCTTGGATTTGTTCAATGAACTTGGTTGCTTTGTCCACATCACTGTGTCCATCAACCGCTATGTCTTTACCAAAAACAAAATCCAAGGGATACCTTGGTGTGAAACCAAAACAGGTCTTAAAAGGAGTTCTCTGTGTAGAAGAATGTTTAGCTCGGTTGTAAGCATGCTGCACATAACATAAATGTTCATCACAAAGCCTGGGATGCTTGCTGCAATAGCCTCTGAGCAATTGGATCACTGTCCTGTTGACTACTTCTGTTTAGCCATCTGTTTACGGATGAAGGGTTGTGCTTTTCTTCAGTCTGGTGTCCATCAATTCCCACATACTTGACCAAAATTTCCCAACAAATCAGGTATCTCGATCAGATATAATGGAAGTGGGTAATCCAAAATGAACCCATACATGCTAAAAGAACAACTTTTTAGTTTGTTCAGCTGTAATCTGTTTGTTACAAGGTATTAAAATACACATTTTGCTGAACCTATCCACAACAACATATAAATAGTCATGAAATTTCCTAGATTTAGGTAGTCCTCCAACAAAGTCCATGGAAACACTTTCCCAAGGATGATAAGGAACTGGTAGTGGAGTGTACAAGCCTAGTTTTCTATTGATGGGCTTGCTTTTAGCACACACAGTACACCCTCTTACATATCTAGAAACTGTCTCATTTATTTTTGGCCAATAACAAAATCTTTGCAGTTGTGCAACTGTTTTACTTACACCAAAGTGACCTGATATTAGAGAAGTGTGTGCTTCTCAAATTATCTTTACTCTTTTTGTTTGAGGAATGCATAACTTTCCCAAATGATACAAGAGTTGGTCCTTAACATGATAATCTAATTCTTCTACATGTTTTCCATGACTTAAAGTTGCATATACATATTTAAAATCTATATCTTGAGCATATTGTTCAATGTAGCTTTCACGCAATACTGAATTATGCTTAAGTATAGTGGATGCATTTATGATTGGTCTAGACAACATATTTGCAACTTTATTGTGTATGCCCTTTTTATATCTGATGACAAGATGAAACTATTGTAGAAAACCCATCCACCTATAATGTCTTGATTGCTGCAACTTAGTTTGTGAGTGAAAATATTGAAGTGGTTGATGATCAGTGTGTATAACTGTTTCTTTGCCCATTAAATAATGTTTCCACTTTTTCACACTCTATACTAATGCATACAATTCTTTATCATATGTGGTATAGTTAACTACTGCAGAATTAAATGTCTCAGAATGATAACATATGGGTTTACCATGCTGCATCAACATTGCTCCCATGGCATAGTCACTGGCATCCGTTTCAATCTCAAATGGTCTTTGAAGATCGGGCAGTGCTAGTACTAGTGCTGTACTAATCTTTTGTTTCAAGGTGTAGAAGGTTTTCTGCTGTTTTCCTCCCCACTGAAACACCTTGTTCAATCCTGTTAAAGCATGTAAGGGAGCTGCATTAAGGAAAATTTAGAAATAAATTTTCTCCAATACTGTGTTGCTCCTAAGAAGCTTCCAACTTCGGTAGCAGATTTGGGTTTAGGCCAGTTTACAATGACTACAACCTTAGAGGGATCTATCTTCAATTCACCACCCCCTACAATATGACCCAAATAATTCAAAGATGTTTTGCCAAATTCACATTTTGAGAGCTTAACATAAATATTTTCTTTTTTCAAAACATCTAGAGTCTGTTTAACATGCTTTAAATGTTCTTCCCATGTTTTACTGAATATAAGAATTTCATCCAAATATATAATGACAAAATCATCAAGAAAATGTTTGAGTACATTACTCTCATGAAAGTAGCAGGAGCATTAGTTAAGCCAAAACGCATGACCAACCACTCATACAATCCCTGCTTTGTTTTGAAAGCAGTATTCCATGCATTTTGCTTTGCAACTCTGACCTAATGATAGCCACTATGCAAGTCCAACTTGGAAAAATAAACAGCTTCCTTTAATTGATCCAATAGATCATATATGCGAGGAAGGGGGATAACGATTTTTTATTGTTATCTTATTCAGTGCTCGGTAATCAAAGCACATTCTCCATGAGCCATATTTCTTTCTCACCAATACAATTGGAGACCCACATGATGATGTGGTAGGTTTGATGAACCCCTTCTCGAGCAACTCATGTACCTTCTTCTTGATTTCTGCATTCTCTAAAGAGGACAACCTATACATTCCGATGTTAGGCAATGAAGAATCTTGCTGTAAATTAATATCATGTACTATTTCCTTTTTGGGTTGCAGACCTTTAGGTTCTTGAAACAGTATATCATATTTTGAAACAACTTTTTCTAAATCAGCTTGCTATTTAGCATCACAACCCTCAAATACATTGGTTTTATCAGGTTTCTTTTCCTTTACAACCATCAGGAAAAGATGTTTGCATGACTTTACAATTCTTTTCATCTACCTTAAGTTTATGAGAGTATAATTATTCTTGAGTTTATGAGCTCTTACAATATATTCAATTCCATGTTTAACAAGTTGATACTTGTTCTCAGCTCTATAGAAAATAGCTTTTCTATCATACAAGTAAGGACTTCCCAAAAAAATTCCACATATATCCAAAGGAACTATATCTAACTCAACCTCATCTACAAATCCTGACCCAAAAGAAAACCTAAGTTTACATTGTCTAGTAACTTGTAGCTGTGATTTATCACATAACCAAGCTAATGGATATGGCTTTTTGTGAGGTGTGGTTAGTAATACCAACTTCTTTACAATTGCTTTAGAAATTAAATTTACTTGTGAGCCACTATAAAAAAAAAAAGTATCAATCTTTTGATGCTTGTAAATAACTCGAATATGAAAAAGCTCATTTCTTTTCCTCTCATTTTCTTCATTATCAATAGATTGTTCAGAATTACTAGTAGATGCTTCAGAATTTTTACCTTTTATACTTGTGGATGCGATTGTTGTTTCATCTCCTGAGTCTGACCCCAAATCCTTTTGAGTAGGTGCAACAATCTTCTTCTTCTTTCCCTTGAACTTCTTGGGTCTCAGCTCCAGATGCAGGATCCAACAGTGTTCATCATCATGCCCGTCCTTCTTACAGTGAGTGCATGAAGACTTGGTATTTTGTACAGTATTGGCCTTCCTCTCTTTCCATTTCTGTTTTCCTTTCTCCTTATTTTTGCTTGCTATGGATTTTGATGATCCCCCAACTTCTGGGTTCACATTCTTTCCTCTAGCCTCTAGATGTGTAGCTTGAACAGATACCTCATCTATGCTAGTGGGATTAAACATGAGAATTGTGTGTCTTAAGTAGGTGTATATACCACCTATGTACTTCAGCAGAGTTTCAGGTGAGTCTAAAGAAATTCCTAGAATCAAAGCTCTTTTCCTAAATTCTTGAGTGTAACTTTGTACACTTTTCCCTTTCAATTGTTGAAGAGTTTGCCAGCTCATCATGACTTGCTGCATATAGGCTAGTGGATAGAATTTCTTTTAATTGCAGAAACAAATTCACTCCAGATAGAAAGAATATTACCATGCTTCTTCATGTCATCTTGTGTCCTGCCTTCCCACCATACCAAGGTAGTGCCTCCAAGGCGTAGGATGGCCAGATGAATCTTACTCTTGTCTGAATCGATGCTCTACACTCTGCAATAAACATCAATCTATCTAATCCAATTATCCAGCTTCTCTGCATTCAACTCTCCATCATATATCGGTAAATCAAATTTAACATCTAATTTAATCAAAGATGTTTTCTTTTTGTTTTCAAGGATACTAGGAGGTGTGGGAAGTTTTTCTTCTTTCCCTTTGCCTTTAGAGTGGTCATGGAGGAGAGATTATTCTACTTCTTTATCTCGTTTGGAGTTTGATGCATCTTCCTCTCTACCTTTCTTAAATTCTCTATACATTTCCTCTACCATGGCTCTCATGGTCATGAAACTATCCATGAACCCAGGGTTTGATTCCAAGGGACATTCTTCTGACATTATCCTCTTAATATAGACTCTTCCAATTTCAGGGTTAGTTTCAACCAACTCTCGTTCTCCTAATTTAAGCATTGATCTAGTTAGCATTCAACAACAAAATCCAGCACAAGCTTGTCTAACCTTCGTAACCCAGAGCTCTAATACCACTTGATCTGGAATCTATCCAGGACAAAGAATTAAAGGTATTACAGACTCATGTGCATGGATGCACCTATGTTACTTTATGCAATGGATTGATAAGATTGCAAAATACATAGACACTGAGGTAGTTAGAGAAAACATAATAGGAAAAGATGTAATACAACAAGTTTAATAAGGAGTTCACCCAATACTCCTGGGCTACATCTACTGGTCTAGCTTTCAGTGGTGGCCTCTCTATTATGTTTTCAAAATAGAGTTTCTTTACACCGATGAGATCAATTTGAGTCTCACTCAACATATATGAATCAGTAGGATTTGAGTGCACAGACTCTCCTTACTAGTACTTGACCTCTACTAGTCACAGTAGTATGAGCCCAATCTAAAACTCATACATGACAAGCCTATGCCGAGGAGCTCGCTTGAACCTCTCAAGCTTTCTCTGGAGTGCACAGACTCTCTGACTCTCTCTAGCTCTATCTGGCTCGACACTGTTCTCAGGTCAGCTTGGCTTCCTCTCTCTGTTCTCTGCTCTTAGCTTTCTACGTCTAACTAACTACTCTCTGTGTGTGTCTGTTGTTTGTTTGTCTCTGTCTGTGTGTCCTCTGCTTCTGCCAGTTCATGGATTTAAAGCCAATCTACTTTTTGTCAGTTCGTTTCTACTTCCCAGCGTTATGGTTTTCCTTCCTCTGTCCGTTCGAACTCCCATGTTCTGCATCATTGTCACTGTGTAACACTTCACAGGGAGGTGGCCACCTATTCTGCAATGGGTGAGTGTGTTGGGTTCCTTGGACACATTTAAACGACCGTTATTTCCATTTTCTCTAAGATGCCCGCGAAACACGAATCTTCTGTCAACTCATCGTCCATGTCGGACTTCAAATCCCATGTAATCTTGCTTTAAAACCTTGTCAAATTCAGTCATTTATCAGGACGGGCCTCTGTCGTGATCTGGGCCCCCTAGATCCTACGGTTGTCGTTCATATCGGGCAGGTTAGTAGCATGACATTTACCCGTCCGATGTGAGTGGTTTTCTCTCTCTTTCGCTAGATGCATGTCACTCAATGTGTGGCATTGGGCGGGACTCGAGCAAAACTACTTACCGCCTTGAGGCCTTCCGATATCCTACCAGTTTTGTGGAACCCAAGGAACCAAATTCATCACTTTTTTGCATTTCATAGCCATTTCGGGTCCGGGCACTTCGGGGCTTTCCTTCACTGAGGGGGACACCCTGCAATACGTGATTAGTGTTAATCACGTATCAAAAACCACCCCTGTTTCTTGAATTAGCCTCTGGTTTTTCCAATTTGCGCCAGTGCGTGTTACCATGGGCCAACGGTCTGCACGCTCGACTGAGGGTCCTCATTGCTCCGCGCTGATCACAATTGCAACTGTCACGAGGATTCCTTCTGATTGATTGATCTTTCTAAGACTTGAATCTGTTTGGCATAATTTGAACGAGTTTATGAAACTTATAGAGTGTTTAGGATCCAATTCGGATCACACAGATGGTTTGAAAACAATGTTACAGGTAGCTATGGAAGGAGATATGCTGGGAACACTCCTTGTAATCGATGTACATTGGAAGATTTGCATCAGATGGCGGAGCCATGAGAGCTATGGATTTAGAAACCAGCTACCTGTGAATGAAGACATGATGCAATGATACACCAAGGATGGTGTAAAGTTTAAGGGTGGGAGTATGTAACACCCCTCCCCTGTGTGTTAAATTATTGTAAACCTAAGATGATGAAAGCTAGGTGTGATACCCTCCTTTGTGGGTTAAACTGTTTTAAACCTAAGCCAAGGAAAGCTAGTTATGATATGTAATATGAAAAGAAAACATGTTATTAAAAATATTAATAAAATAAATCACTTGGAGGGTGAGCACCAAGAGAGATGAGATTCTTGTCAAATCCCATCGAGGAAAGGGACAGAGATGAATATTTCATGATGAAGCTTCTCGATGTGATTCTAGATAAGCTTGGATGGATGGGAGATAACTGCCCATCGAACATAAAATATTTGCGGGAGATAAAGATAAACTTTTATGAGGAAACGCCACATGGGAGATAAAGACGAGCTTCCCTGAAAAATACCTAGGCAAATGGAAAAATCCATAAAAGCAGGACACCGCTAATGGAAACTAAATCATGAAATAGGGTATTAAATACCTAGCACATTGATCAATTGAGGACATTTGATCCATGGCAAGAACCTTGGCTCAGGGGGAATCCGAGGTGATTCATGGTTGGGTGGTGGTGCTCTACTCTCGAAGTGATGTTCTAGTTTGTTTCATGATGCGTGGAATATTCTGTACGATGTTTTCTTCCCTCCTTGTTACAAATTCAGTTAGCTTATAAAGGAAATTTCATGAGTTTCCTTAGCTATGAGAATGATTGTAGATTTACATGTGACTGATATAAATGAACATAATTGTCTGTATTAGTTTGTTTTATGATTTCTCTTATATGAACGCATCTGATAGTATGGGTCCTTATGGTGGACCATGATGAATTAGTAGAAGAACTTAATATGTGAATTGATGCATTAATGTATATGATGTCACTTATGTGCTATTATGATAATGAATCTCTATGGATGAAAAAATATAGATAAATAATTATGTTTTAATGTTTGACACTTTATAGCCTAAGGTTCAGAATATGTATCTATTTACATTATGGAATGAATGCAATTATGGTGGGCTTGTTATGCATGAGATAACAGTGTCAGTGTTCCTCTGACAACGCCATAGGAATTGGGCAATAGAAACTGCATTTCATCTACGTTAATGTTTCTATGAAGGCTTGAAAGCACTGTTAAGTCCAAATACTTAATTTCCATGATGCCTAAAAGTTAAACCATTGATGGTGTTGAAAAATTCTTGCTATGGAATATGATTAATAATTGACCTGACGTATAAATTTTTAATGAGGAAGTCAAAAACCACATCACGAACCCACTTTGGTGTTGTTTAACTTTATTTAAGAATTTACTTGGTTTCCTGAATGATAGTGTTCATGTAATAGTTGAACTTGATGTACTAGTGACTATGGTCAAATTCCAACTATAATCGAAACCAAATTTTAAGAGTATTGGAGCCTAACAGTGGAATTTTCGGGTAGGCTCAGGAGCTACATTACATAATGGAACATACAGATGCTTCAATTATTATTTATTACTTCAGATCTTCCATTTACAAACTTTCCACACCCTATGCACACAGCTGTAGGTGCTTGTGCACTCAGCTCTGGAATTAACAAGGTCTCCACGCACTTAGCTGTAGGAGCCTTCCCCTTTGCGAAAATACAGAAAAATCGTATAGACTCATAGTATATAAAAATCCCATTCTATTCATTCCCTCATTTAGACTCACTAAGAGACCCTTTTATATAATTTTTCCCATTACAATACCATGGTCCATAAATCATGGGCAGATCTCAAAACAATACAAAATCTAAGGGGCTTTGACCTTCCTAAGCCACTTGACTCCTAGTGACCTATGCTACTCGCACTCTGCTCCTCAAAATTTGGAGACTTACAATATTTTAACAAAAGTTAACCCAGGGGACCCCATCCCAATAGGCCCCCAACACAAATGTGTGACTCGTCCTCGAGTCAATCCATTGGTATTCTCTAGATATTTTCTTTTAGGCTGGTAGAAAAAGACTTCACAAGGTGAAGCGCCTCTGTTCATTGTAGTTCTCCCTGTTGAACTTAGTCAACCAATTCTTTTGTAGTCAGTCCTTCTGCTTCTAGGCCGATGGTTCGTAGCATTTGTTGCATACGCTTGATCATGTCTTCCACATTCTATGAGAGCTGCCCTGCTTCTTCTTCCCATAGTTTCATATGTGTAGTGATAATCTGCATCTTCGTCTATAGCTCCTCGATCTTTCCTTGCAAATATGTGCCCTCTTTCAAACAGGTGAACCGTTGCACAAGGACCAAGGTGTGCATCATTGCCTTCATCTTGTCATACTACAGTTGCTTATCCTGGATTGTGACTTCAATATTTTTCACCTACGTGTTCTCCTGCAGCGAGGCCCACAGTTCTAGAGTCTCTTCGAACAACTGGCTACAATCCTTGACTGCAGCGTTGAGCTTTTCCCTATCTATTCTAATGGCACCTCACGCTTCTCTCGGATCTCTAGTTGCTTGGTGGGATGAAACTTCAATTGAAGATCAATAATTTGCATCTACAGATCAAAGCAAACTTTATCCAGATGCGCCTTTCATTCTCTAAATGCATATTCTAGCTGCTACACTTTTTCTTCATAAGCGCCCTTGAACTGAATTGGGAGCTTGAGAAAATCACTGCATACTTTGAAAATGACCTTCTCTAGCTGTGCCCTTCTTGTAGTTGCCTCATCGCAATCCTGGAGAGCTTTGTGTTGTTTATTTTACTTCAGTTGACTAGTGTCTGCGCATCCGTGATCACCATGAGAGCCCGTTGCTCTTGCACCTTAAGTTCATCTGCTACACAATGGTGTAGCTCGTGCAATGTGTATAGGGGGAGCATCGCAAGGTTAATACTCACGTTCTTAGGTGGCTAGGCGGTCTCCAATTCTGTGACATCATTCAGGTGTAAGGATCCATCAAGCAGGGGTACAATGCAAAGCTCTATAGTGAGTACTGACTGCACACTACCCGATGTCATTGGTTTCTCACTCACTTAAGACTAGATCGGTTGAACCACACTCCCTTGAACTTGGCTCGCCTGACCTTGCAACTCTTTGAGGCCCTCTTGGACCTTCATCAAAATGAACTGGTACTGTTCTTCAATGAGGCCCCAAATATCTTCCGTTGTAGACTTGACAATATCTCCAATTTCATTAAGTGCCCCCTCAGTGAGGACCATAGCCTCCACGCCAGTGGACTTATTGTATTTGTGCTTCTTACGTGTGTCTCCCGCACTTGACTTTTGTCATTGTTTAACAATAAAGGGAGAATTAACATCCTCTGGGTCTACATAGAGGTCTTTGGTACCCTAATCAAGTTCTTCTATATGTTGCTTTTCTTCTTGCTCGAGCTATGGTTCCTGCATGATATTCTTTTCTAGGTCGATGGTCACCATTTTCTTTTCCTTTTGTGTCGCTTTACTTGTCCTTGTTCTGCCTTCTTTACTAGTCTCTATTACACCTTCTACACTATTTGTTAGAAGGAGCCAGTCAGTTAGCCATTGAAGGACTAGCTATGTGATACCAACTTTGGTGATCAGAAATGGAAATTCCGTCCATTTCTTCGTCAAATTGTGCCTCGCGTGGATGTATACATGGTGGAAATCAGCCTTAAACTCAACAATGTGCCAATATTCCATGAACAGACATGGTGACAACCTTGGCTTCTGGTTAATCACCATTTGCAACTCCATTTCAAACATTACCCAGAACGTCTTATTTTCAATGACACGGGCAGGGTCCTTGTTGCCTAGAGCGAGGTAAATTTGGCAGCCTCGCACAACTCTAGATTTGTCATGGGGAACTATGAATCCTATAGCATCCTCTAAGCTATCAACACGATAAAAAATAACATCCATGCATAGTGGAATTATTTTTCTTCCTCCCATGCTTCATGAAAGTCATCCAAGAATTCTTGACATAGGTACTTCACCCTATTGAATTGAACCCCCTTACTGCACTATGCAGCCAAGGATAGGACTGTTGCTGACACTTAAGTAGCACAACACTTTCTCATGATCTTTCCTTCCAAAATCTGTGCAACGAACCACACAACTTGTTGGGTCCCTATAATACTAGTGATTACCCCATTAATATTGTAGTTGCATCCCTTATTAATGTTGTTGTGCCCCTATTATCCCCATATTGTTATTACTGTGCCCCATAGAATCCCTCTATTGTTATTTTTGTGGCTTTATATTATTATTGTTAAGTCGGCTGGGTTATATTGTGACTCCTTAGAATCCTATATATAGAAAGGAGGTTTTTTCATTTGAATCATCGAAGAATTGTTCATTTATGTAATGTAAAGGAGGTTGCCCCCTCAAAGAGGCTGAATTCTAAGGTGTTGATCTATCTTTTCTATATTTTCTTGAGCTGGTTTCATAACTTTGGGAGGAGGTTTCAATGGATTTTATCACAGGTTTACCCAAGTCTGAGGGAAAGAGTGTCATCATGGTGGTAGTTGACAGACTTACCAAGTATGCACACTTTTGTGCATTATCACATCCATTTAAAGCTAGTACAATATCTACTGCATTTATGGAAACAATTCAAAAGCTACATGGAAACCCAAAGATTATTGTAAGTGACAGAGATCCCATTTTCACTGGAAATTTTTGGACAGAATTATTTTCTTGTCTTGGTACTCAGTTAGCTCATAGCTCATCTTATCATCCTCAATCTGATGGGAAAACTAAGATAGTAAACAAATGTTTGGAAGGATATCTTCGTTGTTTTGTATCTGATAAACAGACACAATGGGTCAAATGGTTGCCTCTGGCTGAATGGTGGTATAACACTTCCTTCCATACAGCAACAAAAATGACCCCATTTATGGCACTTTATGGATATCAGCCACCATCCATCACATCATATTTAAGAGAAAATTCTAAGGTTCATGCAGTGGAACATCACATCAAACATCAACAACAAGTCCTCCAACTCTTAAAGGATAACCTCGTGTTGGCATAGAATAGAATGAAACAACAGGCAGATCAACATCGCAGTGAAAGAAGTTTTGATGTAGGTGATTGGGTATTCCTACGGCTAAAACCATATAAGCAGATGTCCCTCAAGCAAGCTAAGAAGGATAATAAATTATCACCAAATTATTATGGTCCGTACAAGGTGTTGCAAAAGATTGGTATTATGGCATACAAATTGGAGCTTCTTGTAGCTTCTCGATTGCCCCCAGTTTTCCATGTTTCATGTTTAAAGAAGGTTATAGGCGAAAAGCTCCTAGTTCAAACAATATTGCCAGAACTTGACAAGGAAGGAAAAATTATATTGGAATCAGAAGCAGTCATAGAAACAAGAACTTGACAACTACGAAATCGATCAATTTCGGAGTATCTTATCAAGTGGAAGAACTTATCCACTGAAGATTCCACATGGGATGATGAGAATTTTATACAGAAGCATCCAGAACTACTCAAGCGTTGAGGACAACACTTTTTTGAAGGAGAGGGGCATGTTGGGTCCCTATAATACTAGTGATTACCCCATTAATATTGTAGTTGCATCCCTTATTAATATTGTTGTGCCCCTATTATCCCCATATTGTTAAACTACTATGCCCCATAGAATCCCTCTATTGTTATTTTTGTGGCTTTATATTATTATTGTTAGGTCGGCTGGTTATATTGTGACTCCTTAGACTCCTATATATAGAAAGGAGGCTTTGTCATTTGAATCATTGAAGAATTGTTCATTTATGTAATGTAAAGGAGGTTGTCCCCTCGAAGAGGCTGAATTCTAAGGCGTTGATCTATCTTTTATATCTTTTCTTGAGTTGGTTTCATAACACAACTTCATTGGAGATGGAACTAATGGCATATCCCTGTGACTTCTTGATAAAACCGAACTCACTTTTCATTTGATCTGCGAGATTTTTCTCCAATGAATTCCCTACAAAAGCATCTGTGAGATTCGCACCTTGATATGGCAGTGCTATGATTTTTCATATCAGCATGTCATTGATTAAGATGGGCCCTCCAAGCTAGAGACACCCATCATGGAACAACGCCAATAACTAGCATACACAAATAGTGTTAATAATGCTTCGGCTAAAATGTGGGACATACAACATATTGAGCAACCCTGCATGCTCAATACCGACTGCCCATTTCATTGGTTCAAGTCTTGTAAGGCCTGCCTCCTCATAGTATACTATCTTCAAGTACTTGTTGGGTTCTAGCTATGGAAATTTGTCATGGTTGCCCAAATCCCAATTTTCCATCTTCAGATATGGTACCCAGGCCATAAGTTCACCCTAAATAGGTACTTCCTCTGACATCAACGACGTGAATAACTTGAATTTTAAAGAGTCGATGTCTTTAGTTACTTTGGTGATAGGATTTTGCGGTGGCATATATGGAGGTAGCCGAGAAATTGGCTTTGTGCCTTCTGCGCTAATATCCTCAACCCCCACATTCATCTCTTCTTTGTCCAAGTCTTGAGCCTCCATAGGCTAGTTGTCTTTATCCATTATTCCTTCTGCCTTTCCTTAGTCGGGATCTTCCATGGTGATTGATAAACCGAGGGTTGTTGTGGATTTTTCTGCTTTTTCTCTTGTATCGCGGAAGCAGTAGGCTTTGGCCTCGGTGACCTGGGTGTTGTAGCAGGGACTGGCGGTGTTGCATTGATGATGTTCCCTAATCCTCTCCTCAAGAAATATTTCTCAACCTCTTCCCAACTCAGGTAACCAGAAATCCAACAACACACTCAGCTCTTTAAGCGCAACAACACATAACAATTTCTCAAGAAAAAATGTGTCCAAGTGTGGAGCGGGGTGCGATATTTATAACTTGATTCAAATTAAAACTGTTTGTTCCCTCACAAATCTTCCTCATAAATGTGATTTTGGCAGCAAATTTTCCCATATTTGTGCCTTAAATGTATTTCCCCCACTCCTTTTAATGGTAAAATTGATTTCAAATCAAATGTAGTTGTTCTAAAGATCACTTTCTAGGCAAGCCGAATGACAATCCTCCTTGTGGTGCATCTACCTCATCGTAGTTGCCCCTTGTGCAATCTTCCAAAACATCATGCAACCTTCCTTCTTCGATAAATTCTTTTCCTTGGCAAAGTAGTTTATAGTCCCATGCTTTCTTTCAACTGCCAGAAGCACTAAGACTTTCCTATGGCCATGCAGTCATTGCACAGGGGCAGGATCATCCCTATAAACCTTCAACCTAATCACATTAATCCTGTTAGGAAATACTTCCTCATTCAGCTTCGCAAGATGAACTACACCACCATCTAAAATGTCCTTAATTACATACGGTCCTAGATAGTGCATCTGAAACGTCCCCAGGAATTTGGTAAACTTGTTGTCATACATTAGGATCAACTCACCATTCTTGAAATTGTGCTGCTTGTGACAATCGTGCCATGTATTTTCTCTATTACATCGCGATTTTCCATCTCAGTTACTGATGTGATCCTTAGGCTAAGCACTATGTATCCCATCGGCATTACTGCTTCTTGTTTGTAAACTAGTCGAAACGGTGTTTTCCTAGTCAATTTCTTACAGGTAGTCCTAGATTTCCATAGAACCACTGGGATGCGTACATCCCAATCATTCCTATTAACATTGTAGACCTTTATGAGGGCATTATACAAGATATTGTTGAAAGCTTCAACAGTGCTATTCACCTGGGGGTGATATGGCATACTCTTTTGATAGTACATATGAAATTCCTTGGTTAACGCTGCAATTGTCTCGTTCAAAAAGTGTGAACCTCGATCACTTATCAGAATCGTCGGGCATCCAAAACTTGATAGAATAAAATTGAATATGAACATCACAACAATGTTCGCGCTGCAATCCTTCACAGGCTATGCTTCGGCCCACCTGGTTAAGTACTCTATCACAGTGATAATATAGCGTGCTCCCGTCTTCTTTCCTAGTGGCTGAATAGGTCCAACGAAGCTAATTTCCCATTTATCAAATGCATGTAATGTGACCTATGGATTTAGTGGAATTTCATCCCTTCGTGATGGTCTCCTGGTCCTTTGACACACATTGCATGCACTACAGTATTGCTTGGAATCTTTTTGTACCATCTGCCACCCTAATCCTGCTCCTAGGATCTTTTGTGCAGTAGTCTTGCCTGCATAGTGTCCTCCCTAAACACCATCATGTGCTTCAACTAGAATACTGTTTCTTTCATGTTCAGGCACATATTGGTGTAGAACTCCATTCGACTCCATATTATATAATTTCCCTGCAATTACAGAAAAATATACAACTATGGCAACCAATTCCTTCTTCTGCTATGTTGCATAACCGTCAAGAGATATGCCACTAGATAGAAACTGAATAATGT
Source organism: Pinus tabuliformis (assembly GCA_031772625.1). Taxonomy (NCBI): domain Eukaryota; kingdom Viridiplantae; phylum Streptophyta; class Pinopsida; order Pinales; family Pinaceae; genus Pinus; species Pinus tabuliformis. The sequence goes on from CM062820.1 coordinate 459,807,352, forward strand.
TTGCAAAATTATCATCTGTAACCCTAACAGCAAAGAGCCACGCATCAGGTAATCCTTCATCAATATTTATAGGCTCTTCACCATTATCAATCCTAGAAAGGTGGTCTGGTCCAACATTCAATCTCTCGAGCTTCACTATTACTTCAAAATCATATTATTGGAAAGGGAGCAACCATCTATAGATTCCCCCCCCCCCCACAAACACAAGCTTATTGACCAAGTAATTCAAAGCATAATGGTCCATGTACATCTTAAAGTACACACCTAGCAAATAATATATGAACTTCTGTAGTGCATAAACCATGGCCAATCCTTCTCGCTTTGTGGTTGAGTAGTTCTTCTCGGCCTTAGATAGTTTCTGACTAGGGAAGAAAATCGGGTGATCGATATCTTCTGCCCCTGGTTGAGTTAAGACAACTCCCAATGCTATGCAAGACGCATCCACATGCACATGAAATTCCTTCTTCCAATCCGGGAATACTAGGATTGGTGTCGTAACGATCTTTGCCTTCTGAGTATCTAAGATCTTCTGACAATCATCATCCTTGCAAAATGTACCATCCTTCTTTAACATCTTCTCCATGGGTATAGTGATCTGTGCGTATTCCTTAATAAACTTCCTATAGTACCCAGTATGACCCAATGTCATGTGTAGCTACTTTACATTCCTATGGGGATATAGATTGATAATTACGGTGATTGTAGCAGGGTCTACCATCAATCCCTACTTACAAACAACATGGCCTAACAATATTCCATAAGGCACACAAAAAATGTGTTTCTTCAAGTTCAAGGAGATCTGATACTTCCTACATGTATCCAACATTAGGCGCAGACTAGAGACATGTTTTTTGATGAGCCCAAACACTGTCCAATCATCGAAGTAGATATCCAAAGACTTATGAATGAATTCCTTAAATGCTGTGACAACCACTCTTGAGAAAATTGCTGGAGCATTTTTTAGTCCAAAAGGCATGATTGTATATTGGAATAACCCCCATTTTGTAGCGAAGGTAGTCTTACTTCTATCCTCTGACGAAATATTAATTTAGTGGTATCTTGAGAATCCATCTGTAAATGAATATTCTTGTCTGCCAACATTCTTGAGAACTTCATATGTAAATGGCATTGGGAATTGATCATGTACATAGGCATCATTTAACTTCTGCATATATATGTAGTTCCTGATATCACCCTTCATTTTCTTCTCTTGGACCACAATAGGACTGGCCCATTTGAATTCTTCTACAGACTCAATTATTCTGGCCACGAGCATCGTATCGAGTTCCTCCCGTACCTTTTCCTTGTATTTTGGATTCAATTGATATAGACACTGCTTAACTAGCTTCACATCGGGTTTTAAATTGATCTTGATCATACCCAAATATCTTATTGTCCCTTTCAAGTTAGAGTTCTTAGTTGGAAATAAATCTTGATATCCATGTAATAATTCAACTACCTTATCCACTGTATCATCATCCCAATAATCGTCAATGTTCACAAATTTTGGTTTTGCTTCTGAACCAATTTTTACCTGCTTTGTGTGCACCGGTTGCGAAATATCATGGATATTAATATTTTGTGGATCCTCATCACCTTCTTCTGTCATGAAATTGTAACATTATAAAGCATGTTTTAGTTGCATACTCTAGTCATGATGTACCCATGTGATACATTCGATGTGTTTTCAGAAGGTTACTGCTTTCATTTCCTAAAGTGTTTCATCAACGCATTCGAACCCATCTTCGAAACTGAATGTCGACAAGAAATGTTCCTTCATCTCATCCCAATCAGCGGTCCTGTGTCGCAACTCCATCTCTAAATACCAATTCTTTGGGATAACATACAAGGTATGAATAAAGATATGCACCCACTCAAGTTGAGGTATCTCACCCCATGCCTTAGTCCATCGTGCCAGATGTTCACGCGAATCGTCCTTGATGGTGTATTTTTCAGTGTGTCGGGTGTTCGGGTAGCCAAATCTTAATCGCATCATTCTAAAATATTCCTTCAAGTTAGCAAAATTATCCATGTGCATACCCCACCATCTTGTATGCATAGTTCTTAATGCTAGGTCTAAGGCCTGGGAGCGATGTTCCTCTATTACATCCCTTTCAAAATGGTTAAGAAACTTATTGACATCATCGAAGACATCAAAATAGGGTAACTTGTAAGTCGATTACATTGTAGGGTAGAGACCTCATGCAACTGATTCTGCAAGTTTTCTAACTCCTTGTTTGAATCTGATTTATAGGAACTGTACTTCTCCCAGCTGATCCTTCCATCCATAGTGGGATTGATCCAATCTTCATTTCATGTGGTTAACCTATATATGTGCTCACTGTATTCATCTTCATAATAGTCACAGTTCAGTTCTTTGTACCACACACCCTCAGTTGGATCCAACAGGACAATTACTCGAAGTTCATTCTTTTCAAATGCCATGCTTCACTTCTTTAAGTTAATGATTGTGTTCATGTCAAAGGCCCAATCAATCCTGAGTAATGCTGGGTATGGATTACTATCATCTACAATCTCAATGACTTTGAAATCAGCCACTGCTCTTGCACCTTCAATATCTACAGTTACTTCATGCAGGCACCCGATTGGAATTATCTTTTGCTAATTCACAATGCGTAGCTGAATTGGCGACCAATGTAAATTAGGCTTTCCCACACGTTCCCAAGTTTTCTTGGGCAGTACATTAGCATCAACGCCCAAGTCTAGGATTACCTGATCCATTTCGAAATCACCAATCTGCGTAGTCAACCACATTTCGCTACCAGTTCTCTTCCTTCCCTGGTTCACCTTATTGAATGCACGTTATTTTGGTAATGACTTATCCTTGCTGGAACAATTATCTATCAGCCCTTATAGTCCTTCTATTGCCTTTTGGTCTCGTAATAACTTCATGCAAGTTTGCATAAATGATTTTAACATCGTCGGATCTAAATATTGTGTTGCAATAATGTCTTTAGGCTTGTCCTTTCCTGAGACTATCAACATATGATAAGGAGATGTAGAAGCACCTAAACACATAAAACTATTTCTTACCTCCATTAACTTCCCTTTTTCTCTTTGTAAATCAAACCCAACATTCTTCTCACTGGATTTTCAGAACCATGAATCCGATTCTGGTTGTTTTCCTTTGACCTTGTCTTCACCAGTGGCTACACCACTTCAGGTGAACATGTTGATACTGGGATCATCTTCACATGTGTAAGATATCATGATCTGAATATTCTACAACTACTTGTTATTCTTCTCTTGCATCTTCACTATTAAGATCACGAAATCTTCTATAACATGATAAAATTAACGACAATACTAACATGAAGGGTGCATTGGATTCTGATAGTTGCACATAAATTGTCCTGGTTCTCCACAATTGTAATAAATAATCTAGCCCCGACCTCTTCCAGCTCCTCCTCCTCATCCTCTTACGTTTCCTCGGAATCCTCCACGAGCTGTATGTGATCCTTGTTCATTCTGCACGTGGTTTTCAACCTGCATTCTATACAACAAAGTTCTATCCATCATTAGTTCATAGCTTCGAAATTTCCTCTCATCATGTCCAAACGATTTACAAAAGTTATAAAAGAGTTGCTTCAGAGACTGTATAAAATTACGTAATAGGGAACAATTATCTGTCGAATGTTGTCCTGGTACTTAGCAGATGCTACAACAGTTATTTGCACCAGTGCTTGATCCAGCAGAAGATTTTGGATTTAGTGGGTTAGGACCTCCCACAGCTATATAATCCCAAAATACAGGGCACTGATCCTTATGATGACCTTCAACCTTTCATTTTGTGCACCAAACTTCAGAATGTGTCTCTGACTTAACCTCCTTTCCCTTCTTCGGATCCTGCAACTCCATATGCAGGCTTACTAGCTGTGCCTGGATCTGCTTAACTCCTATATTCATATCCTGGATCGGTGAGGCTTCTAGATTCATTGCGATTTCCAATGCTTTGGCCTAAGACTGAATCTTCTACAAAGATAATGACAATCATAAGTGAGGTAACAATGAAGCTATATACCAGTCCCTATGTTATTCATCTGAAATATGATGGTTAGCTTGACTCATTAAGCACTTCAGACACTGATCTATATTCAACACAAACTCATTAACCCTCTTCTTGATCTCCTTGATTTTAGTCACACACTAAGCTTGCAACTTTGGCTTCGTAAATTACACATTGAGTGCATCCTTTTTGTTAGCCAATGAAGCAGCTAGATGAGTTGTATTGTATCTAATGTACCAGGTAAGTGCTCTATCATGTAGCACTGTAACTAGTTTCACTTTTTCATGTCATCATCATTGATCTGATGTGCTTTCCACACACCCTCTATGATGAACCAAAATTTATCAGGATCCTCTAATCCCTGATCCCTGAATACAAGAATTTTCACTCTATTTTCCATACTGAATAGTGGAGGTGGAGGTGGGGGTGGAAGTGGAGGTGTAGGTGTAGGTGTATGAGGCAGAGGTGAAGGTGGAGGTGGAGTGGATGGATGTGGAATTCTAGAAGTACCCTGATCTACTATCTGCACCAAACCTCTGGGTGTACTAGGGCTACTTCTTTCTTCTTCACTTTTAGACACTCCTAATAAGGTACTATATTCACTTTCGACAAATTTGTCTAGATCTACTCCGAATCATTTTCCACTTTGCATAGATCTAGTTGGACCCCTCTTAAACATTAAGGTAGAGGCATAATCCCATTTTCACACAAAAGCATTTTAATCTGAGTTTTTAGCAATTCCAGGTACTTACCTCTTGGACCATTGAAGAATCATTGTTCAGCTTCGCTATAAGACACCCAACAAGTCATCCAAGGGGACCCTGTCCCAACAATTAGTATTGTATTGATGGGTTGATTCCTAGGAGGATACTCATAGCCAAGGGCATATTGCAGCTTGGGCCCTTTGGCACGGACAATGATGGAGGGTTGAGATGGCACCATGACCAACAGGTCCTAGGACTTAGGTGGCATTGGGATCTAGGAGAATCCATTGGGGGCAAGATTGGTAGGAGGATTGTTTGGGATCCAGGTATCGAAGGATCCATTCAAGATCATTTGGCATGGAGGTATCGAATAACACATTGGGTTGTATGGGATCCTGGTATTAATGCTTCTATTGTGGATAATAGTGAATTACTTGAGGGCAAGAAAGATTTGGGCGGGAGGATTTGTAATATTCCTTTTTTGGATATGGTCAAAATGGACGAAACCTACCCATCGTATTTACTGTGGTATTTTCTGATGTAGCCTTAGCTACAAATATCCATAGTATGCATACAAATGCATGTCATATTCATGTCCTAGGAATTTCAATCATATACTTAGGAAAAACTCTCTTAAATCAAGGTTTAATGTTCCTTCACTAACTCTATGTGGAAAAGTTTGATTTAATTATCAAAAGTCTAAACTCTAATACACCTTTGAGTGGAAACTATACGACCCTTCAATATCTTTGGTTAACTCTTATTACTCGTGCTTATCAGCCACACCATGGTCTTTAGACTTTGGTTAAAATTAACTTAACCCATAATATATTTATTCCACTTTATTTCTATTATAAGTCTTGTATAATATAAATTACACATAAATTTAACCATTCATTAATTTACCATTCTGCTGATTCACACTACTTTTCACATTTACTGATGCTCGATCTGTGCTTCAAATCTACACCGTTGATCTGCCTCATCCCATCCAACGGCTATCACTCACCTGCTTAACTTTTGTGTGCCCAAATCTCCACCATATATCAATCTTGCTTGATCCGATGAATATCACGCAATCTCATGCTCCAACTAGCACGACCGATAAGATTTCGGAAGCACACGAGAAAATTTCTTTTGTTGTGCTACGTGGCACCTCCACGTTTTGTCACGTAGAATTTTGAAATACCACTTAAATAATTTAGGCCGCGTGAGATACCACTTCCACCTTTGAAAAACTACCCACGTGCTCAAATCAAAACCTTTAAGGAAGAAGCTTAACCAAAGTTTTAGTGCTTAATCAGAGTATTAACCCTTAATGCTAACACGTAGTTTACTCTCTGTCATTCCTCTTTCGTCATTTATATTTGTCGATCTAGACGATCTGACGGTTCCCGTGCTTTGCTGTTTAATTCTTTCTACATCATTGATCTTGCATTTGACTCCTTCTTGAGCTTAATTACAGTCCATCATTGGAACTGTTTAACCTCCAATTTTCTATGTACTCTGTCTCGGTGCTCTGTCCTTCTCGATTTCGTTTACACACACATATCTTATGCAAAAACACTTCGTTTATAAATAATTACAATTTAATCACATATGTACTCTACGCAGGTTTGAAATCGAGTTTCTATATTTGTAAACAAGTATTTACATAGTTTCTTCTCCCAGGCCTGATTTCCAATATAAGTGGTCTCTGTTTCCCTATCTACCTATAGGCTTACAATCAAACTCTATCTAATCTCTAACTCTCTAACTAACTAACTAACTAACTAAATCCCTCTATGACTCTTAGTCTTACATTTATACAAAAGGTTCTGTAACACATTTCGGTTCAGATCCTTAATAATTTCACTAAACCATAAGAATCCTCTCAATCCCATAAATCATGAACTAATTCCTAATTTAAGATCCACAATTAATTTCCAAATCTATTAATCCCTATGAACTCTCAACTATCCTGATTCTCTCATGTTCCGCTTCATTCAAGAACATTTACAATATGCCTCTCAATACTTGATTAGATCCTACTCTCATAAAATCACTCAAAAAAATTAGAATTACATTAATTTGATGCATAGGAAACCAAATTCCTTGAAACACAAGACCCCCTATGTCTACTAAAATACAATGATATTTCTGAGCCGAATTCTCCTGCATCAGACTCCCAAGGTTGAAAACATTCATGATCTCTAGATCATGTGTTCTCATATGTTGATAGAAAAACCTCCGGGATTCAAAACCTTAGTTTGTAACTGCCCAAATGCCTTGCACCTTTGTTGCTGTTGTATATCTGTTGTCTTCTACTCATCTTCATCTCTTCAATCAGTTTCAAATTCTAATTGATCACTCCTCTTGCTGTCATTTTCCTCAATCTGTACGGTTTCATCATCAACTGCCATAATTCATCAATCTCCATCTCCAGCACATTCTTGGGCTGTGTTGAAGCCCCGAAAATTGGGTCGACAACAAGGGGGATACCCACCCGGTCCGGACCTTGGTTGGCAGCTCCTTATCCGTTTGGTATAGCGGGTCCGACTGGGGATAATGGGACTAGTTTCCCAATTTAAGGGTGTGTGTGTGTGTAGAGTTGGACAATGCTGATCTAAGAGTACTTAAAGCTAATTTAATTCAAACTTCTAAACTAACTCTATGCTATTGTAATCTAATGAGAAACAACACATCTAATCTACGCTAACCTGGGGTGTATTTCTTCTATTATGCGATCTAAAGAGATTTCAAACAATAACTGGTAATAAAGATCATTCAGCTATCATAAGAATAGAAATCAATTAAGATAAACCACTTTGCATAAAATGTTAGACAAAACAGTTGTGAACAGCATATCGCATAATAAGTTATTCATATATCAAACATAAATAAATGACTCCACCGTACAAAAGTGCCAAATGGTAACTCATACATTCATGCAGTAACATATAAACAACTAAAAACTGTATATCACTTTAAGAATATAAACAGAAACAATCAAGAGATAAAAGTACCATTTATGACTGGTTCCACTCATAAGCTTCAAGCAACAATGATTTATCTCTCCTTGCTCTAACATCTACTAAGAGTATAGAAGTGCAACATCAGTAGCAGATATCAAATGCAAACATTAATAAACCTTGATCCATCCATTCATCAAAACCCCCTCCGAGGGTGCAAAAGTGCATGTTCTGAGGACAAGTTTTTTGACAAATTTCTGGACCCTTCTCTAAATGCATGAGAAGGGTTTAAATACTGCTAACTAATTAACTTAATTACATAAATTTAGGATACGGTTTTAAATGACCGCCCTTCTGCTAAAGCAAAACTATTTCTAAAAATTGAATCTAATTCCTAACCATTTCTGTATTTGCTCCTTAGTGCTGCAAGCATGCAACATTCGCCTAGGAAGAGTCGGCTGGTCGCCTTCTGCTTTCGTTTGAGCTATGAAAATAGAAATAACAAGCGCTGGCACCACTTTCTGGTAAACTAGAAGATATTTTCGAGAATCTTCCTCTGGCTGGGTGTATTCACTGCGTGTATACTTGGTAATAACCCAAATTTCTCTCAAACTGATTCTGTTTTTGCTATTTCGGTTTCTGGCCTTGCGAATGACTGAATAAGTTAAGGACTTTGCTCTCTGAACAATTTTCTGCATCGAAAATTGCCTCCGTTCTTTGTTCCGAGCTTTTCTGGTGCGTTTTCCTTTTTTAGCGCCTTTTTTCTTTTTGCTTTACCCAGCATAAGCTTCAGGATCTCTTGTAAACATGCTGCTTTTGACTCTAGGCGTTGGATGGCCTATTGACATCAGCATCTGTTGAGTGATACTCTGGGATCTGTGGTCCTGTTGCATGCGGCATTCGTTTCTGAAGGGATCTCTTCTCTGTTCTCCGAGCATTGACGCTTTCCCCTTTTCCTTAGATGTTTCCTACACATTGCTTCATGTTATTTCCTGTCTTACAGTTTACGCAAAGGAAGAGAGTAATGATAATAAAGATTGACATGAAAGCTTTAAGCTCTTATGAATGCATAATCATGACACCCATAACTAACTGACTCTTCGAAAAACACAAAACTGTCATTCTTGAATACTTTGGCGTACAATCATTAATTTCTTTTAAGGCACGCGCCCAATTTTGGTTTACGGACAGCTTTCCTTGAATACTGCGCCGAGGAAAATTTGCGATGGGTGATTTCTGCGACTCGCATCGTAGATCGCGTCGTCAAGATGTGTCATCGCAGAAATTCATGATCGCATTTATCGCAAATCGCATTCATCGCAGATCGCAGATCGCGCTTAGTCATTCAATCATTGTGTGCTGCTTACGCGATGTTGCGATATGCGACGTTGCATATCGGCCGTCGGAGATTTCTTAAGATTTTTCTTTTAAGAGCGCTTCATAATGTATGCGATGCGATGAATTTCGCGTCGCTTCTTCGCAGTTTATTATGCTCATAAGAAAATTTTTCATTCTCTTCTCGCGATGCGATACAGCTTTAAGGATTTGAAATACAAAAATTTTCATAAAATGTTTTTTGGATTTTTTATTAAGGGTCCCCATTTTCTTGGTGTTATTGCTAATACCAAACAAAGAGGGGGGTTGTTGGTGGCCACAACAATGGCGATTCACTGGGAAGAACCAGTTATCTCTACTTTTCTATTGAATTTTAACTTCCAAAGCAGAAAAATTTTCATAAGTCTAAATTTTGTTATGGACAGACAGAGTACATTATGCCTTATCCTATCAATGATATTTTGTTTCAACCTTTTTCTATTCCAATTGTTTGCTTCCTCAGGCTTTGTCCTTGTATTTACATCAGCCCTTACTTGGTCTTTTAAAGATAAAATAAGGTCTTCTCTATGTGCTGGCTTTTAAAATATGCTCATTTGTCGTAGGTAGAGCCTCTGCTGCCAGCAGGCGTCCATAGCCTTGACAGGGTTACCTGTTACCCAGCAATGATCCTTTATCCTGCTTAAGGCTATTTACAACTTTTCAGAGAAAACCCATTTTGACACTTTTTCCTTTTTTATTCTCTAAAGAACAATGTCTTGGTTTGGTGGCCAAATTATGACACAGTCATTCACTTGATTTACACTTTTGCTGAACAAGCTGGCTCGTGATGAGACCCCTTGTCTTTTGATTGCAACAATCTTGAGTTGTTGCCCTGTTTTGGTAGACAGTATTGGCAAAGTCAGCAAGTTATAATATCTGTGATCATGATAAGCCGGCTCGTGATGAGACCTCTTATTCTTTGAGATATAGTGTTTTCTCGGATTGTTCCTCTGAATGTTGCGATTTTCTTTAGCAGGGAGGAAGTCATTGTTTTTCCTTAAGAAAGCTCTGGACGACAATAATAGAGTTTGAAAACAACAGTTTTACAGAGAATCTTTATTTTATTATTGATACCTTTCATTGTGTTGATATAAAACAATTTTTTACCAAAGGTTGCTTTCATCAAATCTTTTGAAGTTGAAACTAGTATCATATCTAGGCTAAAGTTAACTCTATCCGTCAATAATAAAGATCAGATTTTTCGAAAATTTTACTACTTGTACAAGCGAAAAAAAAAGAAGAAGTCAAAATCTGATAGAGAATTGGTGTCTTTTTCGTGAGCCCCTGTAGTAACCATCTACAACTGGTTTTATTATGAAAAAAGAAAAAGAAAAACTAAAACTATCCTACAGAATAGAAGAGTAATCTTCTATGGAAAATATATTTTAAGGATTTGCCCATTAACAGGCAAAGAATCCCTTCTACATGCTAAATCCTGCAACACAAACGTTGATGGGCCTATGATTTCTACAATCTGAAAAGGACCAAGCCACATCTTTTAAAATTTTGTATGTTTGCCCTTTTCTTCATGAGCCTTATCCCATTTCAAAACTAAATCTCCCATCTGAAAATTTTTTCTGGTCATTATGCTCGAGTCAAAAGAGGATTTTATTAGCGCTTGGTGATGAGCATGGGTTTTCTTAGCTTGTTATCGTTGTTCTTCTAATTTAATTATTTCCATTTGTCTTAGTTGTATGGAGGAAGTAGATACTTCATCGATGTATTGTACTAAAGACAAAGAGGGGATGACTAAGTGAGTTGGAAGAACCACTTCTTTCCCATAAACTAAATTAAAGGGAGAAGTGCCGATTGAAGCTTTCTTCGTTATTCTATCTGCCCATAAAGCATTTACCAAAGCTTTGTGCCAATTCTTTTGGTTCTGGTCAACTGTTCTTTTAATAATCCTGATTAGGTTTTTATTTGTTGACTCAGCCAATCCATTACCTTGCGGATAGTAGTTGGCCGAATATTTCAGTTTGAACCCTCTTTTAAGTGAAAACTCAGTCATTGCATTCCCAGAAAAGTATGAGGCATTATCAAACATTAAAGCCGTTGGCAATCCAAACCTAGTGATTATAAATTGATCTATGAATTCAATGATGTTTTTAGAATTAGCTGTCTTGAGAGGAACTGCTTCTACCCATTTAGTAAAATAATCTGTTGCCGTGAGGATGTATCTATGCTGCTTAGAAGAGTGAGGAACGATCTCACCTATTATGTCCAAGCCCCACTGACTGAATGGTTGCTCGATGTTTACCGGCTGTAGTGGCATGGACAGTTTCTTTTGTCTCCCTGCAGTAGTTTGGCAGACTTGACATTTCCTCACATAACTGTGTGAGTCTTTGAACAACGTGGGCCAATAATATCCTGCACGTAAGATTTTATGTGCGGTAGCGTCTCCAGCATAGTGTCCACCTGCTGGTCCATCGTGGAGTTCCTGCAAAACCTTTTTGGCTTCAGTTTTCTCAAGACACCTAAGAAGAACATAATCGTAATTCCTTTTAAACAGAACATCATTTATGAGCTGATATTGTTTAGCTTTCAATCTCAGAGCTCTTTTCTTGGTGTGATCCAGGTGTGATGGAGCATACCCGTTCTTAAGATAATAAATGGTGTCAGCATATAATGATTCTGCATCGTTTAGGCTTACCTCATACATTTGTACCTCTTCAGATGAATTTTCAGGAATTTGCGATGCTCCAGCCAACATTTTGCAGAAGCCTTGACCTCTCACAATGCTTGTTGGTTTGATCTCAAGGTCGTATTCTTGTAAAGCAGTGATCCAATTTGCTCTTTTTTCACCCACATCCTTCTGTATTAGAATATTTCTTACCGCTGGAAATGGTACTATGACCTTAGTATGGGTTTTAAGTAAGAAAGGTCTGAAATATTTGACCGCTTTGAAAACAACATATGCCTGTTTCTCCACGTCTGAATAGTTGAGTTCAGCACCTTGTAATTTCGAGCTAAAAAATGCGATTGGAGCTTCCGCTTTCTCTTGATTTTCTTGAGTTAGAATCACGGCATATGATTTCTCTGAGGCAAATGTGTATAAGATAAAAGATTCTGAAAAATTCGGGGTTGCTAAAGATGGAGCGTTAATGATAGCTTGTTTGATCAGGTTGAATGCTTCATGCTCATCTTGACCCCATTTAAAATTTGAATTCTTTTTAATCATGGTTTGCAAGGGAGAAACAATTCGTGAAAAATCTGGGACAAATCTCTTCACAAAATTGATTTGACCAAGGAAAGATTGCATGGCTTTTTTGTTATGAGGTAGGGATATTTCAGAAATTTCTTTGATTCTGTCAGGCTCAATGTGAATACCAGATTTTGACACTATGAATCCTAGAAGTTTCCCTTCACTTAATGCGAAAAAAGATTTCTTTGGGTTAAGTGAAATCCCATACCTTAAACATCGTTGAAAGATTTGTTTCAATTCTTTGAGATGGTCGCTTCGCTTCTTGGAGTACACTGTTATATCATCCAAATAAATTACTACAGATTTATTGACTAAACCCTTGAATGCGATGTCCATGGCTCTCTGAAATGTAGCACCGACATTGATCAAACCAAATGGCATCTTCCGATATGCGTATGTGCCCCATTTAGTTCGAAATGTGGTTTTTAACTGATCATCGGGATGTACCAGCACTTGATTGTATCCTGAAAATCCATCCAAAAAAGACATTAGTTCTGAGCCTGCTACTGCCTGTAATATCTGCTCCATAGGTGGGAGGGGAAAATTGTCTTTTTGACAGGCTTTGTTGAGATTCTGAAAATCGATGCAGATTCTAATATCTCCATTTTTCTTTCTAACGGGTACCATATTGGAGACCCATTTGGAATGTCTGACGGGGAAAATTATTCTGGCTTTTAATAACTTATTTAGCTCAGTTTTTATCTGATTTTCTAAATTGGGGTGGATTTTTCTGAGTTTCTGTTGGACAGGTTTTTCGTTATCAATCATAGGGATAGTATGTTGAATGATAGAAGTGTCGTATGTCTTCAGCTCATCATAATTCCAGGCAAAAACATTTTTGTATTGTCTCAAAAGATGAATATACGCTAGTTTTTCTTCAGGGGCTAGGCCGTGGCCTAGATTAACGTTTTGTGGTTTATCATCGGTTCCCAGGTTTACTAATTCGTAGTTCAGAGTCGAACTGTAGAGCTTAGAATTGGTAGACCTTTTAAACCGACTTTTCAAATCGTATAAGTCTTCCAACTTAACCACCGATTTAGGTATAGCATTATCAATGCTATCTTGTTGTATTTGTCGATCGTGATGGTCTTCGTCAATTATCTGATTGGAGTAGGATCCTTCAGAAGTGAGGAAATTTACAATATCAGGATCGTCATTGAATACTCTCCAATTTGTAATGTTGTCAGGGATGGACGGTCTAAAGATTAATTCTATTGAGAATCTATCTGGACTAAAATCTTTGGAGGGAATAAGTCTAGAGGCTACGTTAGCTAAAAGGTTTGCGCTTGCGTTTTGGAGTCTTGGGATTGACGAAATATTGAATGCTATAAAATGCTCAGTCAGATCTTGTACTAAAGATTGATAGTGTTTCAAATGACCTGATAGGCAATGTATGGTGTTACGTACCTGTTTGACGACAATCTCAGAGTCTCCGAAGACTTGAAGATACTTGACGTTTAGCCCGATTGCTTTGTATAGGCCTTGCACCAAGGCCTCATATTCCGCTGTATTGTTTGTGCAATCGAATTCAAGTCTACACGTAAGCATGGTCTTATTTCCTTCTGGACTAATCAGAACGCATCCTGCTCCTGCTCCTTCGTTAGATTTAGAGCCATCAAAATATAATTTCCAAAACAAAGATGTAATTACAGGTTTATCTACAAAATTAACACACTTTGAATTATCAGTTTGGGAGAAGTTTTCGACTTGGGACAAAACTGAATTTTCTAAGTAAGGTGATGTATGAGCATTGAAATTGCCGAGGAAAGAATCTACCGAGTAATTGCCTATGATATTGCTGTTATATGCTATTGCTTCATTTTCTCCCTCCAATTCCGTCACTATGTACTTCTGGTGTAACTCTCGTTCAACCTTTATTTGATTTGGTTTACCATTGTAGGGTAACCACATGTGCGACCAGTCGGTTGAGAAGTATCCATGGATTTTTTCGGATCAATCCCTGCTAAGAATCAAGCCATAGAATTATGGGATATCAGCTACTAGAATGTCAATAACCTGACATACCTTCGGGTTAGACGACAATCTTATGGTCACTTGATTAAGTTCACCAATCACTTCGACTTGAGATCGATCAAGCTGAACTATGCGCACTGCGGATTTTTGTGGTTGAACATTCAACTTGGCACATATTGATCTGGGTAAAATATTCGTTGAAGCACCAGAATCTACCAAACAATTGTGCACATTTTTATTGAAAATTTCATAAGTGAGAAGAAAAGGGGGAGTGTGAGACCTTGATCTTCCTCCAATCAAGGCGATGTCATTTGGATCAATCTTATTGATCGTGTTGGTTGGAGGTCTTCCCATGTTGTGGGAAGCTACAGCTATAGGCAAAGATGTAGTAGGTACGGCATGTAATTCTTTCATCATTATCTTCTGTTGATGTTTCAATTTGCTCAATTCATAAAGGGTGATATTAGCCCTAGTCTTTTTCATGTCACCAATAATATTGTATTCCATTTCATCCGACACTATCAGTGTTCTTGATGGAGGTGTTTGATCTAGTTGGACTGGGCTAGATTGAGTCGCTTTAGCAGTCGTTTTCTTTGTTGCGACTTTATCTTTTGCTGCAGGGCTTGCGCCCTTCTGCTTAGGGGTAGTTTGGGGAGGATCAAGTTGATTTTTGCTTCGTGTGCTAACCGGAAATGCTTCTTGATCTTCTTCTTGTGGGAGGATGAAATCCCACATTCCTTGTAGTTCTACAACTTCTTCGTCATCGGCCTGCCCTTCAGTGGTACTCTCTTCTTCTTCCTCTTCTTCGGATTCGACATTTGAGATAGCGTTGGGTGGTTTCACATCCATTGAAGGGCCTCTTTTAAAAGCTCTGTAGGGCTTTTTTGAAGAAGTTTCTGCTACTTGTTTTTTTATGTCAATCATCTCATTGGACATGGTCTTTAATAATTTTTGCAATCCTTCCAAATCGAAAGGGTCTTTCGTTTGTTTCTTCTTGGGGTCTTCCTTGAAGGTGATTTTTTTAGATTTGTGTTCCTCTATCGCAGACCTCTTTTCCAGGGCTACTACGCGTTTCTCTACTGCTATCGCCTCTGTCAGGTTTTCAACTAAGTTTGTTTTATTTGCCCTATCCACGAAGATTGCTAAGTTTGATGGTAAGGCCGTAATATACCATTCACATCGTACTTCTTTGCTGGGTTGGGAAGCAGTGGGAATTTTGTTGAGGATTTTATTAAACCGTAAATTGAAATCTTTGATGGGTTCTCTAGCCTCGGCTTTAAGATTGGATAGGTCATTGATTAACGTCGCCGTTGATCTGTCATCACCAAACTTGGTAAGGAATTGACTTTGAAAAATGTCCCAAATTGTGATAGACCCGGAAGGTAATGAAAAGTACCATGACCCGACTGTTCCTTGCATTGTATAGGGAAAAAGCCGGACAACAACATCCTTGTTGGTAACTCCGTTGAGATTGACAGAAAGCATGAAATTGTTAATGTGCTCTTCAGCTAGCATGCCTGCTTCTGGATTGAATTTGGGTAGCCATTTCTCAGGATGGGCCGGTATTTGGCTTAGGGGTGGAGGCATTAAAACTGCCCCAAGATTGTTCCATAAAGATTGGGCCATCGTTGAGTTGCTGGTAAATGAAAGTGCAGAGGATGATCCCTGAGGCTGGGAAGATGAAGATATTATGATCTTAGACGATTGAAGAAGAGGGGTTGTGGAAGATGGATGAGTGGTTTGGAATGAAGATGTGGGTGGCTGACTTCACGGTGAGGGAGTTGAAATGGATGATGTAGATGAAAGAGTCTCACTGTCAGACTCTTGCGGTGTTTTCCTTGCTCTTTTCCTGGTGGGGAGAGGGAATTCAGTTGGCTGGATGCAAAATTTTTCACTCTTTAATCTGGTCAGGGGATGAGCAGGATTGTACTGCGAAGTCACGCTTCTTTGAAATTTATCAGACCTCTGTGTAAAAATAGAAAATCCCTGGAGTTTGCGAATCAGAGTTTGAACTTAAGGGGGTTCAATGGTAGATTGGTTTGAAATATTAGGGTATGTAGCAGCGGTTAATACTCGAGCGACTTCTGACTCTGGATTTAAACGTACTGGGGAAGTCGGGGGAGTTGATGAGGGCGATTTACTCTCAGAATGGTATTTAGATTTTGATTTAGGTGCCATTCATAGTTCGGGCCCTCCTTCTAGCGCCAAATATGTTGAAGCCCCGAAAATCGGGTCGACAACAAGGGGGATACCCACCCGGTCCAGACCTTGGTTGGCAGCTCCTTATTTGTTTGGTATAGCGGGTCCGACTGGGGATAATGGGACCAGTTTCCCAATTTAAGGGTGTGTGTGTGTGTAGAGTTGGATGATGCTGATCTAAGAGTACTTAAAGCTAATTTAATTCAAACTTCTAAACTAACTCTATGCTATTGTAATCTAATGAGAAACAACACATCTAATCTACGCTAACCCGGGGTGTATTTCTTCTATTATGCGATCTAAAGAGATTTCAAACAATAACTGGTAATAAAGATCATTCAGCTATCATAAGAATAGAAATCAATTAAGATAAACCACTTTGCATAAAAAGTTAGACAAAACAGTTGTGAACAGCATATCGCATAATAAGTTATTCATATATCAAACATAAATAAATGACTCCACCGTACAAAAGTGCCAAATGGTAACTCATACATTCATGCAGTAACATATAAACAACTAAAAACTGTATATCACTTTAAGAATATAAACAGAAACAATCAAGAGATAAAAGTACCATTTATGACTGGTTCCACTCATAAGCTTCAAGCAACAATGATTTATCTCTCCTTGCTCTAACATCTACTAAGAGTATAGAAGTGCAACATCAGTAGCAGATATCAAATGCAAACATTAATAAACCTTGATCCATCCATTCATCAAAACCCCCTCCGAGGGTGCAAAAGTGCATGTTCTGAGGACAAGTTTTTTGACAAATTTCTGGACCCTTCTCTAAATGCATGAGAAGGGTTTAAATACTGCGAACTAATTAACTTAATTACATAAATTTAGGATATGGTTTTAAATGACCGCCCTTCTGCTAAAGCACAACTATTTCTAAAAATTGAATCTAATTCCTAACCATTTCTGTATTTGCTCCTTAGTGTTGCAAGCATGCAACATTCGCCTAGGAAGAGTCAGTTGGTCGCCTTCTGCTTTCGTTTGAGCTATGAAAATAGAAATAACAAGCGCTGGCACCACTTTCTGGTAAACTAGAAGATATTTTCGAGAATCTTCCTCTGGCTGGGTGTATTCACTGCGTGTATACATGGTAATAACCCAAATTTCTCTCAAACTAATTCTTCTTTTGCTATTTCGGTTTCCGGCCTTGCGAATGACTGAATAAGTTAGGGACTTTTCTCTCTGAACAATTTTCTGCATCGAAAACTGCCTCCGTTCTTTGTTCCGGGCTTTTCTGGTGCGTTTTCCTTTTTTAGCGCCTTTTTTCTTTTTGCTTTACCCAGCATAAGCTTCAGGATCTCTTGTAAACATGCTGCTTTTGTGCGCTTTTGACTCTGGGCGTTGGATGGCCTATTGACATCAACATCTGTTGAGTGATACTCTGGGATCTGTGGTCCTGTTGCATGCGGCATCCGTTTCTGAAGGGATCTCTTCTCTGTTCTCCGAGCATTGACGTTTTCCACTTTTCCTTAGATGTTTCTTGCACATTGCTTCATGTTATTTCCTGTCTTACAGTTTACGCAAAGGAAGAGAGTAATGATAATAAAGATTGACATGAAAGCTTTAAGCTCTTATGAATGCATAATCATGACACCCATAACTAACTGACTCTTCGAAAAACACAAAACTGTCCTTCTTGAATACTTTGGCGTACAATCATTAATTTCTTTTAAGGTGCACGCCCAATTTTGGTTTACGGACAGCTTTCCTTGAATACTGCGCCGAGGAAAATTTGCGACGGGTGATTTCTGCGACTCGCATCGCAGATCGCGTCGTCAAGATGTGTCATCGCAGAAATTCATGATCGCATTTATCGCAAATCGCATTCATCGCAGATCGCAGATCGCAGATCGCGCTTAGTCATTCAATCATTGTGTGCTGCTTACGCGATGTTGCGATATGCAACGTCGCATATCGGCCGTCGGAGATTTCTTAAGATTTTTCTTTTAAGAGCGCTTCATAATGTATGCGATGCGATGAATTTCGCGTCGCTTCTTCGCAGTTTATTATGCTCATAAGAAAACGTTTCATTCTCTTCTCGCGATGCGATACAACTTTAAGGAGTTGAAATACAAAAATTTTCATAAAATGTTTTTTGGATTTTTTATTAAGGGTCCCCATTTTCTTGGTGTTATTGCTAATACCAAACAAAGAGGGGGGTTGTTGGTGGCCACAACAGGCTGGTACATACTCTGCCATTGCATCTCATTGCACGTTGTACATTCATATTTAAACTACTGATTACTTTCTTCATCTCTTTCTACTTCAGCTTCTGTTATTACTCTTGAGATTGCTCCAAGTGCTGCTGTAGATATTGCTTCCATCCAAACTTCTTGAATATCCTTGAAGATATCTCCCTCTGCAACATCTAATTTCTACTCCTTGTTTGCAAATTTAATTTCCAATGATTTAATGTTTTCTTTCCATGGGCTAAATACTATTATGGAATCATCCTTTTCCTCCTTCATTTGACTATTCTCCTGTGCCAAATATTTTTTTTGTCTTTGCAGCAGTATCTTCATCACAACCTACAATAATACACTAATTATCAGAATTAAAAATATAAGTCCTCATTGCCTTTTCCTTCTCTAGAAACATCTCAATTTGATGTTCTGCATTTTCCTCTCTCTCCTTTGTCAGCACATCAGTATGTTGATTTAAATTCTCAAAAGAATTCACGATATTGTTAGCTAGTATCTCCTCCACACCATCTACTTCAATGATGTATTCCTCATCTTGTCCACTGTAGTGAACTTCTTCATTCTCATTCAGCACTGATTTTACAACCTGAACACTTACTCTTTGGTTTTCTAGTCTTTTCTCCAAAAGACTTAACTCATGCCATAAATTTTCCATCTCACTTGGGATTTCTCCTAAAAGCTTTGTACAATCCTCACTATCTTCTTCTTTGTCAGAAGTATAATTTCTTGGTCACACTACTTCTGCGTTCTCGATCAGAATAAAATTTTGATCCTCCATCTTTGTGATAGTTTTAGATGTCTGTCCATCACTCTTCCTTTGGCCATTTAAGAAAATAAATTTCTCTTTTTCCTTACCAATAACAAATTCCTTATCATAAGACATAACTGTCTCATATCTACTGAAGATATTTCCTTCACTAAGCAAGGAATTTATGAACTCTTTCTGTTGTAATAACTCAACTTGATCTTCATTTGAAAGACAATCATCATCATACTTTTCTTGGAAATCTTCAGCTTCACTCAAGACAGTTCCATAGGATGGTTTGTCTTCTGTAATACATGCATTCACACACAACTTGTCAGTTTTAAAACTACAAGACCTCATGATCTCACTTGATGATTCAATCATCAAGTCCTCTTACTGTTCCAAGTCCTCTACACGACTCAAAAATATTTCGATGGTCTTCTCTTCAATCTCCTCAAGTCCTTCACTTGGTTGCTTGATATCCTTCTCCACTTCTTCCTGCTTTCAGCCATCATCATGAGTCAAACTTCCTCTGCTGTTAGTCCTTGCAATATGCTGAAAAGTAAAAAAATTTCCCAACTTTGTACGGGCATTTACATGAGACCTATCTATCTCATCTTCATTCAGAACATAATTTAGATTATGCTTGTCTTATTCCTCCTTTACGAAAATATCAACAAATTATCCTTCTTCACATATTTCACCTGAAAACATACACAAATTATTAGATTTAAAATCATGTGACCTCTTGGTCTCACTTGAAGCTTCAGTCTTCAATTCTTTTTCCAAATACTCATTTATTCTAAGTAATTATTCCTTCAGTCAAGCATTCAACATTTTCTCTTTCCTCTTCTGTAGTTTATGCCACCTTATCTTTCTTCTCATAAGAAAACCATACCTTTGGTTTTTCTCATTCTCTGTAACAATTCCATCAGTACTTCAAGATGAACTATTATCTCAGCCTTCTACCTCTCATATTCTTCATCATTCAACTATCTTCATATGCAATTTGCTTTGGCATCTTCTTTCTTCACTCTATGGCTTTTCTCTGAACCTCTACAATGACTATCAATAGTCATTTTCTCATCTCACTCTATGAGTTCCTCACTCACTATGAGCTGCATAAGTCTCTGTAATAGCAAGTCCTCCTTGCTGCATGATACCTCACTAAGCTTCTCTCCTCTAAGCTTAGTCTTTTGGCATCTCTCTGATTCTCTCCTTTGGAACCATATGAGCACTCCATGCTCTAGATTTCAACTCATTTAATTTTTGATAACACAACTGTCCTCTTGTATTTCAAACACAAATGAAATACTAGGTTTTGGTCACTCTCTCTCAGAAACCCTTACTGGCTTCCTTCATCACTGCTCTTAAGCCTATGATCTTCTTGCTGCATATCAATGATATTTAAAACAAAGATCATTCCAAGCTTACAAAATCTTGCTGCTGCCAAATTCCTATGGCCACTTTAAAATTCTTCTGCTCAGCTTCCTTCTGAGAACACTCTTCTCCTCTTTGTCCAACCTTCAGTCAGATTCTTCAGGTTTATGCGACTTTTTTTTGCAATATTTCATTCACTTTGTTCTTTAAAACACATACAACTTTCCTTGTCTATATTCTTCTATTAATCTTAATCTATCTTTAGCATGCAAAACTCAAACGACAGTTAAATAAAACAATTCTTGTATGATTTCACAAGCAGTCTCCATCCACTCTTCATATTCGAGTGAATCTCCATTTTCCTAAAGAAAACAAACATCGTTGTGCTTTCCTTTTGCTTCTGCAATATCTTCTTAAGAGTATCACTTACTTTCATCTTATGTCATGCCTTCTACTTATCAGATTCAAATAACCCGATCTCCTCTTTCTTCCACAATCACACTTGCATTCTACACAGCTACTTTAATTGAAAAGAGCTTTGACCATGTCCTAATACCAAATGATGCAGCCTTAGCCACAAATATCCACAATATGCATACAAATGCATGTCATATTCATGTCCCAGGAATTTCAATCATATACTTAGGGAAAACTCTCTTAAATTAAGGTTTAATTTCCCTTCACTAACTCTATGCGGAAACATTTTATTTAATTATCCAAAGTCTAAACTCTAATAAACCTTTGAGCGGAAACTATACGACCCTTCAATATCTTTGGTTAACTCTTATTACCCGCGCTTATAAGCCACACCATGGTATTTAGACTTTGGTTAAACTTAAAATAACCCATAATATATTTATTCCGCTTTATTTCTACTATAACTCTTGTATAATTGAAATTACACATAAACTATTTAACCCTTCATTACATTACCATTTTGCTGATACACACTACTTTGCACATTTACCGATGCTTAATCTGCACTTCAAATCTGCACCGTTGATCTGCCTCGTCCCATCCAACGGCTATCGCTCACCCGCTCAACTTTTGTGCTCCCAAATCTCCACCATAGATCAATCCTGCTTGATCCAACGGATATCGCGCAATCTCGTGCTCCAACTAGCATGACCAATAAAATTTTGGAAGCATGAGAGGAAAGTTCTTTTGCTATGCTACATGGTGCCTCCATGTTTTATCGCGTATAATTTTGAAATACCACTTACAACCTTTAGGCATCGCGAGATACCACTTCTGAATTTGGAAAACTACCCACGTGCTCAAATCAAAACCTTTAAGGAAGACACTTAACCAAAGGTTTAGCACTTAATCTGAGTATTAACCCTTAACGCTAACACATAGTTTACTCTCCTCCATTCCTCTTCCATCATTGTTATCCATTGATCTGGCTAATCCGACGGTTCCCGTGCTTTGCTTTTTAATTCTTTCTACGTCATTGATCTTCCGTTTGACTCCTTCCTGAGCTTAATTATAGTCCATCATTAGAACTGTTTAACCTCCAATTTTCTATGTATCCTGTCTCGGCGCTCTGTCCTTCTCGATTTCATTTACACACACATATCTTATTCAAAATCACTTCATTTATAAATAATTACAATTTAATCACATATGTACTCTACACAGGTTTGAAATCGAGTTTCTATATTCGTAAACAAGTATTTACAAAGTTTCTTCTCTCAAGCCTGATTTCCAATATCAGTGGCCTCTGTTTCCCTATCTACCCGTAAGCTTACAAACAAACTCTATATAATCTCTGACTCTCTAACTAATTAACTAACTAACTAACTCTCTCTATGCCTTTTAGGCTTACATTTATACAAAAGGTTTTGTAACCCATTGCGGTTCAGATCCTTAATAATTTCACTAAACCCTAATAATCCTCTCAATCCCATAAACCATGAATTAATTCTTAATTCAAGATCTATAATTAATTTCCGAATCTATCAATTCCTATGAACTCTCAACTATCCTGATTCTCTCATGTTCCCCTTCATTTGAGAGCATTTACAATATGCTTCTCAATACTTAATTAGATCCTACTGTCATAAAATCACTCAAAAACATTAGAATTACATTAATTTGATGCATAGGAAACCAACTTCCTTGAAACACAAGACCCCCTATGTCTACTAAAATACAATGATATTTCTGAGCCGAATGCTCTTGCATCATTTTCCCATGGTATCTGCCCATGGTGTTTTCCTTCGTTTTTAAAGGGAAATAATAAAATAAGGCTTCTAGAGAATCCATTAAGCCTATAAAAGGGGATAGGAGCTAGGCATTGGATCATCTAGGTTTACGTGTCTTGTTTTGTTTTTTTGATAACTTGGCGTGGCCATTTCCAGTCTGATCCATGGGTCAAAAAACCTGCAGGTGCGATTTGTCTGGTGGATCCATCGAGGGTCCATGATTGTGCTTTAGTATTTTTTTCTATTTTAATGAGCAATCAGGCATGCCATTTTAAGGGTTCCAATAGTTTTGTATGGGAATCTACTCATTTCTTTAGCTAATAATATAAATAAAGACTGCATTTCCAGATCCTGTTGTGTTCATTGTTTTGATTTCAAGTATTTTTAACTAGAACGCTAAAGTGTGCTAGATCTATCAAGATTTTTAAGCTTTGGGATATCACATAGTCATGAAAGCGATTGAGAAACTGAACTTCACATTGTCTCCTACATCGTAATATCCTCCTGTCAAATCCACCTACAATGCAATTTAATATGAAATCAAATGTTAAATGAGAAAACCATCAATACAACTCATCCATATGACAATATTAAATCCATAATAGAAAAATATTCAATGTGTGTAGGTGAAGGGATGAATGAATATACGTTTATTGTAGATCCATCCGAAAGGGCAGAATCTCCTCACCATCTCATCCGCTAGTTGGCAGGAAGCTTTCGAGATCTCTGACATTCGAAGAAAAGAATGGATTTGGTGAGAGCATCTTTATAGTTCTGAGACAAAGAGGATGCACGTTTGCCATCATATGCATAATGTGCCATATTATTAAACTGAGTCACTTTTATTGGCCTCGTCATTCCCATCCATAATAAACCTAAATTGAATGGTAGCAAAGGAGATGCACAAGCTTCACTCCTCAACTCCATTTCTCAAATAAATACAACAACCACAGTGTCAAATGGGTTGCTCCTTTTCTACACATGGGCAGTTATGCACCAGGAAGGAGGAGACAGGTGAATTTATAGAAATTTGAATGAATAACATGAGCTCAAGGATTGACGATAAATCCCAGATATCACTTGCATATCAAGGAGCAGTGGGAATGTAAATAGGGCCACTCGTTGACAAAAAATTCCATTGTATGGTATTTCTCTTTCGAACTGGCTTTGCAGAAATGTGAAAACAAAGAGTGCACGATACACCATGCTCCCATAGACAAAGAAAATTTAGAAAATGTGGCGCTCCTTTTGGAAATATTGTGGGAAAGTCATAGTTGACTACATATAATCGTTTGGGACAAATGTACTAAAACAAAGAACATGGGATTCATTGTAAGTGGTGCCTTATTTATTTAGTTGATGTCAAGTGGAAAGTTGAAAGATTGTTAACATTGTTGTACTATGAATTGGGAAAAAATGTTCCAAAATGCTTTGAATTTGAACTGTGAATGAGATTGAGCATGGAATCTACATGTATGATCTATAATCATAGATGTAATGTATATGAATCCGTTTGTATCATCTCGTTGCCCAGTGCATATTTTTGACAGACAATACTAATTCAAACCAATATACCTTGTTTTTAAAACCTATATGAGTTGCGTGATTATATGAGTGATGAGACATGCCACCTTAATTTTCACCTTGACCTATAAATTAAAGGGCAAGCACTAAAAAATTCATTAAATATAACTCAGTCAACATTGAATTATAGATGAGCTTAATCTAGGCGCATTTCCTTCCGAGCTATTCCATATTAGTCATTAAATATAACTGACTCATCATTGAATTATGGACCAGCCTAGATCCATCTAACTCTAGATCTATTATGAGCTGAGAGGGATAAAATCCCTTGAGGTGAAAACGTTCTTTTTGGAGTGTAGAATTTGAGGAAAGGTTTGCACCTCGAGGGATTTGATCCCTCTTGGCACATGATAGATCTAGAGTTAGATGGATCTAGGCTCATTCCAGCTGAGGGAAACAATGACACATTTTAATATTATCATTATTATGTATATGTTTGAGATAAACTTCATACATTGAAATATTTATTATGTTTTACTTGTTTTGACATGACTATAACATTTCTAATTGGTTTGTGTGATTTTGTATTTGGATTTGGATGGTAATGTTTGTGAATGTTATAATTGTTGTGTTATATTTCTATATGTGTATGCAATTTTCTGTTAGTAATTAGTTGGTGATGAAGAAGAGAGACAATCTTGTCAATAATTTGCGAGAGGATTGATACTACACATTTACTTCATTTAATTTTAGGTATTGCAACTTTTGACAATTAATAATTCTTAATAGTTCCCCCCTAGGTATTACTAAATATATCTAGAATAGTAGTTTTAATAATTTACTGCATCTTGAAGTCATTTGTTTCAATGCTAATGTTTGAAATAATTTATTTTCTTCAAAATATTTTGATGATTTTCATCTATAGTTTTTTTTGCAAAAGTCAAGAAATAATATAATTTTGAATTTTTTTTAATGAGTGGTCATATTTATAAAATATTTACATTATTTGTTATTTTTTCCATCTTTTCATCAATTATATGAAAATGATAGTTGAGATTGTAAACCATTCAATTTTTTAACTCAAACTATTGTAGTAAGCAACATACCTTGTCCCTCTTCCTCTCCAATATTAATATGTTGAATTACTATAATACAAAAATCAATGCACATTGTCAATAATTTTTTTTGCTTACACTGAAATCAATGCACATTTTTAATCCTATCACTTTAAGTTAATGTACCATCATAGACCGAGTTAAATTAAATTATAAATCATCATCTACACTAAAATAAATGCATCTAATGCACACAATAAAATAAGATTAGAAAAAATCTACACTGAAATAAATGAATCTAATGCAAGCAATAAAATAATGTTAGAAACAAAAATCTACACTAAAATCAATGCGTCTAGTACAAACAATCCAATAATATTAGAAATCAACATCTACAATAAAATCAATGCAAACAGTGCAAGTAATCAAATACAATTAGAAATAAGCATCTACATTGAAATCAATGCATCCAGTGCAAGCAATCCAATAGGATTAGAAATCAACATCTACACTAAAATCAATGCATCTAGTGCAAGCAATCAAATAGGATTAGAAATCAACATCTACACCAAAATCAATGCATCTAGTGCAAGCAATCAAATAGGATTAGAAATCACCATTTACAGTGAAATCAATGCATATAGTGTAAGCAATCGAATAGAATTAGAAATTAACATCTACACTGAAATCAATGTATTTAGTGCAAACAATCAAATAGAATTAAAAAACATCTACAATGAAATCAATGCATCTAGTGCAAAAAATCAAATAGGATTAGAAATTAAAATCTACACTGAAATCCATGCATCTAGTGCAAGAAATCAAATATCATTAGAAATCAACGCCTACAATGAAATCAAAGAATCTAGTGCTAGTAATCAAATAGGATTAGAAATCACCATCTACCATGAATTCAATGCATTTAGTGCAAGAAATATTCTTCCCTCTCTCCCCCCTCCATCTATATCTATATCTCCCTCCATCTCTCCTTCTTTATTTCTCTATCTCACCC
The DNA here is from genome assembly GCA_031772625.1 of Pinus tabuliformis. Taxonomy (NCBI): domain Eukaryota; kingdom Viridiplantae; phylum Streptophyta; class Pinopsida; order Pinales; family Pinaceae; genus Pinus; species Pinus tabuliformis. The sequence goes on from CM062820.1 coordinate 459,833,928, forward strand.
CCAAATGTACACACTCTCTCTCCATCTCTTCCTTTTCATCCCTCCCTCTCTCTCTCTCGCTCCACTTTTCTCTCTATATGTCTTTCTTCTTCCCTCCCTCTCTCCCCTTCAAAATCCATCTCTTGGTCCTCCCTCTCTCCTCTCTCTCAATTTGTCTCTCTCCCTTTCTCTCCCATCTCCCTCTCTCTCTCTCTCTAACCTTGTCACTATCTCCATCACTCTCTCCTTCTCTCCCCCATCCATATTTGTGTCTCCCTCTTTCTCTCACCCTTCTCTCCCTCTCTCACTCCTATCCTTCTCTCTCTTCATTCCTCCTCTTCCATCTCCTTAATATTATCTCCTTCAATGCAAGTAAACAAATAGGATTAGAAATAACCATCTACATTGAAATATCCTTCAATGGAAGTAATCAAATAGGATTAGAAATCACCATCTATAGTGAAATCAATTTATCTAGTGAAATAATTCTTCTTCCCTCTCGCCGCCCTCCATCTATATCTATATTTCCCTCCATCTGTACTTCTTTGTCTCTCTATCTCATCCCCCCAAATAGACATGCTTTCTCCTTCCATATATATCTATCTGTCCCTCTCTCTACCTCCCTTCTTCCCTCTCTTCACTTTCCATCTATATATCAATTTCTCTATGTCTCTTTATGCCACCGCTAAAACATACACATTCTTTCTCCACATTTATCTATTTATCCCTCCCTCTTCATCTCTCTCTCTCTCTCTCTCTCTCTCTCTCTCTTCCACTTCTCTCCATCTCTTCCCCCTTCTCTCTTCCATCCTTCTCTCCTCTCTCCCTCTCTCTCCATCTCCCTTATCACTTCCTCTCCCTCTCCACCTTTCTCTCTCTGTGTATTTCTTCTTACCTCCCTCTCTAGCTCCCTTACTCTCTCATTCTATCTCTCACATCCTCACTCTCTTCCTTCCTCTCTCCCCCTTTCTCTCCCACCTCCATTTGTATCTCCCCCTCATCTCTTTGTCTCTATCTCTCTCTCTCTCTCCACCCTCCAACTTTGTCAGTGTCTCTCCTTCTCTCCCCCTTTTCTCTTTGTGTATTATTATTTATCTCTCCATCTCACCCCCAAACATATACTGTCACTCTCCATCTCTCCCTTATCAGTCCCCCCCTCTCTCTCTCTCAAATTTTAACTCTCTATGTGATTCATCTTCCCCCTCTCTCTTTCATTATAACTCCATTTCTCTATTCCTCCCTCTCCTCTTCTCTCTCAAGTCCTCTCTCATCCTTCCTCTCTCTCCCTTTCTCTCACTCCCTCTATCTCTCCACCTCTACCACTCTGTCTTTGTTCTTCCCTCCCATATATATCATGATATCTTATAATATATTATAATATAACAAATTTAATATTGCATTGATCCTAATATATTAAATTTATAATATTAATATTATAATATATTAATATTAATATTGGATTTAATGATATTTTTTACATGGCATGATAACAAAATTTTTAAATATTATAACTTTGATGTAGAAATATTTATGTCTTTATAGATTTTAATATATCTATAAGATATGGTTTTCCTTTTAAATATTGATTTTACAAATATTAATTAAAAGAATATTAATAGATTTTTGATTCTTTGTGTTGAATTAACCTTTTTACTTTATTTTACAAAATGATATTGACTTTATTAAAGAGTAAAGATGTTAAATTTTTTACCTTATTTGGAATTTTAATGTGGTAAAGTTTTTTGTTGAAGGTAAATTTATGAGCTTATGCGCTTAATAGTCATGGGGGTGTCACTTAATAAACCTCTGACATATCATGTGCATTCGCGGAATACTAAACAATACCCCTAATTTGAATACATATTGGAAAATACCTCTAAGATTCACATTATTTAACACCCTACTAATATGAACCCAATACACCTTCCCAATTGAAAAGGCCCCTACTTTAACTAGATATTGTAGATATCCATTTTTTCATTAACATTGTTTACCCCTTTATATTTTTCCATTAACTTTGAGATCCAATTTTTATACATGCCAATATAAAAACCCTTTACCCCCTATATATCCCCCAATATATTATGTCATTTTTTTCCTCAATATATATCCCCCAATATGAACCCACGTGGTATGGTATTTCTCTCCTAGTGAAGCCCCCATGTTAATAGTTATTTTATCATATACATTGAATTTGAATAAATATAAAAAACATTTAAATTAATTATTTTTAAAAATACAGTGCATACAAATAAAAATACAAACATTATGCTAATAATAATATTTGAATTGTGAGAAATTTATAACCGAGAGAAAAATAGTGTATTGGTCAAAATTATAATCTAAGTTACAGGTTCAGAGTGTATGGAACTTACTTGTAAGTGGAGAGAACTGAGAACACAAATATAGTGACTCAAAGCCAAAACAAGTCCATCGAACACAAATCTAGCGAATGCTAAGAATAATGATTGAACTTTGTTGGGTTAATGGATTTTTAATTGTTTATTTATACAATTATTGAAATTTTTTTATGAGCCGAAATTAAATTTTTATATTTTAAAAAAATATTATTTTGATGATAGACATAGAAGCTTACACATCATACTAGGTTGTAGAATGCGCCTCTCGGCACAATAATCTTAATCTAGGCACATTTCCTTCTGGACTGTTACATATTATTTTGAGCAAATCGATATTTGATATACGCCTCATTAATTTCCATTAACATTGGAATACAGTCCGCTCTTGACATATGAACGAAACACCACATATAAAGATATGGAGGGGCATTAAAAGTGGAAATCCATTCTGGAATTTGATTGAACAAAGAGAGATGTAGGTAGCATGTTCAATGAATTTCAATTTAATTTGATGGTAGGTTTGGATTAGATACCCCGAACCAATAGTAAAATAAGTTTGAAGTGACTGAACAAAGGCTATTTATTTTTTCTTTGACTTTGCTCCATAATCCTTCATTGGATATTTAAATCATATAATTTAAATAATATTGGTGTTGTGTGTAATCCTTCTTTCATCTCTCTATTTTTATCCCCGACTCTCTCACTAGAGGGGTTGAGATCATGCAATTTTAGCCATGATACTCCTTTGTACATATATTAGTTTAATAGAGTGTTTGATCTATTGTTTGTATGAATATTTGATTTATGTGTTAATTGTAAATAGATGCATGCAAAGGAGAAGTGCGTAGATCCAATACTTTTGTTGTGTGAAATTCCATTGTGGACAAATCTTTATAAAACAAGTGGAGATTTGCTTGTGAAGAAGTTGGATCAACATAGATTTGGTTTGATCTAGTGTGGATCTACATTTGAGAGGAATTTCTACATGTTTTAAATGTTGGCTCTCGGATGATGCAAGATGTACAGTTGCGGCATGCAGGTGGAATGTTGGAATTTCTCATTCTAGATCTGAACTAATAAAATATTGTGGTATTGTTTATTTAGAGATCAAGATCCAAACGTTGCATATCTGATGGGAAATACTAACATACAAATTTAATATTATTATATTTGATTTTCTCTCCACAGATCAATAAAGGGGAGTCATTGGTTTTGTCTCTGTAAGTTTTAGTGGTTGATGTTTGTGTTTTTATTAGTTTTAAAAAGGGTTGGTGGTTCTTAAACTGGAAGCCTTGGTGTCTGAAACATCAATTCTTGTGTGTTTTATTTAATTATAAAAAGGGATGGTGGTTCTTAAAAGGGAAGCACTGGTCTACAAAACATCAATTCTTGTGTTTTAGTAGGGTCAAGTTATTTAATCAATGTTTCAACACATTTAGTATCCAAAACTCCATCCTAGCAACCGACGAATAGCCGAATTCAAAATATCCAATAGATGGTGGTTGGTCCATAGGATGGTCCATTACTTGACGAATCTTGCCACTGAAACCCCGACGAGACAAGGTGTCAATATTTTTTATCTTGAAAAGTTCATCAATGACGGTCATAGGCAGTTATCTTTTATATGGAAGTTAAGTGACAACTCGAAGATGTGGTGGTGAATGAGTGGTGTTTGCGAGATTCCACAGTGGATGTGAGTGTTGATGAAGACTAGTTAGACAAAGATTATCCTTTTTGTTGTAATATGTGTTTTCAATCTTTTCCATGTAATCATTAAGGGAGGGTATTGGAAGTAATGCTTCCATGTGCTGTCATGAGTTGTCATTGAGAGTTCCCAAGTGTCAATCTAGAATTTTTTGTTCCCTATGTATGAGTTGTAGTTGTGATCTAAATGTGTCAAAGTCAGTGATTTATGTCCTATATATTTGTAACTCTTGTGATCAATAAAGATATCAAAGTGTGATTTGTGTATGTGCAATCTCTCTCTGTTGTTATTTTATAACAAATAGAAATGTATATCCAAAACTACTCTAATCACTTCACCTTAACCCAAATGTCACAAACTAGTTATGGTATAAATTTAAATATTTTTTTAATTTTTCAATCATTAAATATTAAAAATCATATTATTATACATGCCTCAATGCACATTAGTTTTTGCCTTGACTACTAAATAATCTATACTTTCCCAAAAAGATTTAAAGCCAATCCATAGTTTAACTTTATAAATAATTTTTTATTAATATTTAATTACATTTAAATTTAAAAATAAATGTAAATGTAAATTATTATACATGCCTCAATGCACATTAGTTTTTGCCTTGACTACTAAATAATCTATACTTTCCCAAAAAAAATTAAAGCCAATCTATAGTTTAACTTTATAAATAATTTTTTTATTAATATTTAATTACATTTAAATTTAAAAATTAATATTTAATTACATTTAAATTTAAAAATTAATATTTAATTACATTTAAATTTATTTTTCTAAAATCCTATTGGTTACTTCCTATAACATATTATTTATTCATTGATCTCGTTGGCTTTGTCAATGATGCAATGATGGTTTGGTATTGCACTTATGGAAAGTTATTCAGTAAATCACGATGACGCTTTGATGTCCAAATTCCAATGAAAATTCCATGGTAGCATGAAAATTTATCATTATCCCATCATTTTGTTTATTTGATGTCAATGAAATGAAATTAACTAGTCCATCACGGTTTAAGTTTGAGCAGTGAGTAAAATTGTTAAATCCTCTAACTAGCATTTGTACCACATGTTGCAAAGAAAACGCCGTAAGGCAATGATATAAGAAACAATAGCATAGAAGAAAGAAGTCAAAATTTTATGCAATTTTTTTTCTTTACTGGTGTTTCTTTTTATCATATGTTATGTTTCAGGGAGATTCCAACTAGGGTATGTTCAAAGTGAAGGATTTATGAAAATGGTCTTCATTAAGATTCTAGAACCTTTATAAGTAAATGATTTAAATCAAACATTAAATAACAAAGCAAACGTTGTTAATTTAGTTCCTTGTTGCTTCTCATCCTTATTTCCCTCGTGTAAAATGTCCAAACTATAAAGAACAATGTAAACTTTGAAACGAGAACTGATACTGTTACCCGTTTCGTAGAGATAGCAAAAAATGACCCGATTTTCAAAAGTGGTGATGCAGAATACACATGTTTTTTTTAGAACATGGTTTTTGGAATTTTAATTTTTTTTCATGTTCAAGGATGAAATCAAGTTTTAGAATGGTAGTGATTTTCATGCTGATTTTAAAAAGTGAGTATTCTGCATCACACCCTTTTTTTAAAAGACCTATTTTTTGACTTTTAATTTTCTAGTGTGTGAAATGTAAAAAATTATTTTCTAAATTTGATAGTTTTTGAAGTCGTCATTTTATTCATATTTTCTTGTTCTCTATCTTAATTTTTTTTTTTTTTTTTTTTAGGGGGGTTTTTATTGTTTTGCGTTTTTAAATTAGAAAGTCGATAGTTTGAATTTTAGATAATCTACATATTTATACATCCTTAATTAATTTTTCAATCCATATGAAATAATTGTTTCTAAAAAACAACATTTTTTAACAATGGACATAAAAATAACCATTTTTAACATAAATATAACAAGAAAACTAAACGTTTTGATAATTTTTTGCTAGAATTAACATGTCAAAATCACAATTTTTATACAAAAATATTAAGTAAAAATGGTCAAATAATAGTTTTTTTTATGAATTTCATGTCAAAAAAATAATAATAACAATTTTTTTTTCAAAAAATAATAATTAACTTAAAAATCAATGCGAAAATCACAAATTACAAATATTGAACACATAACAACTTTAATTCATTGATTATTCTTTTCATGAAATGTTAGAGTCAAAACATTGCAAAGCTTGATTTCTAGGTATAACTTAAATTTAATCAACAATGTCACGTAATCCAAACTCTTCGTCCTCTAGAGTTTCATCATTGTTATCTTCCACAATATTTTTTGCTTCCTTTTGCGCAATTTCCTCTTCTAATGGGTCTTTGATGTCTACAAATCTCCCAATATATGTGTTTCCAAACATTCCATGTAATGGTGGTTGGGGTTCCTTTGCCTTTTTTGCTACACGTGATTCACTAAAGTCCCCTTTCCTCAACCCAATTTCTTGCATTTCATCTGGAAGAAATTGAAGAGCATTAATTCTTTGCTGAATGAAATTGCATTGTAATGGATTTTTCTCAATTGCAATGCAATTTCTTCCTTTTTGAAGGCAACATGCTAGTGTTGTACCTAATTATCAAGCACAAAAAAATAATGAAGTAAATTAGTACAATGACATATTAATTAAAAAAAAGAACATATTGAAATTCAATTCCATGTGGCAAAACCTACCTGAGCCAGAAAATAAATCCAGAACCCAATCTCCTTCATTTGAACATATGTCTATAAGATAGTTAAGCAATAATTGTGGTTTCTGATAAATGTTAACTATCTCTCCTTTCGTTTCTTTGTCTTCATATGTTAGTTTTCTCACAACAACATCATAAGTCAGTATTTGGCTATGACTCTTTCTCTCCACCCGATTAAAAATCATAGACATATGGCTATCATCTTTTGCCCAACTATCAATATGAATGAACTCACAGTCATTTATAAATTGTTGATCTTCATTGTTAAGAAGATTTGATTTTTTCCTGTAACATAAGATAGTAAAAGTTCAATTAACTTGTACATAAATGAATTTTTCAACATTAATCAAATATAACTTTAAACATCTTACCATGTAAGCTGCATCCTTGAATTTGTTTTCCCCTTGAAGCTTGACAATACTATTGCCAATTGTGTGTCTGAATGAAATGTCACAAATCTCCATAATGGTGATGACGTCACTTCCATAAATCCCGCCACCACTTTATTAAAAGCTTGATAAGTATAAGGGTCACTATCATAGTAAATGTTTGGAATATTGAAACCATGGGGAATATCTGCAATAACCAGGGCATAATCCCTTTTTGGTACGAGTTTAGCAATGTCTTCACAGTCGCCTTGTATTACTTGATATTGAATAGTGTCTAGCCCATTCCAAATGAAACGATTAAGAGTTGGATCAAGTTCAACATTCTTAATACATTGCTTTCTCAGTCTTTCATCTTTATTTTTTCAATAAAAGTCTTGAAACTGTCTGGTGCTCCATTATCTTCTTTCCTCATCTTTTACCAAACAAACAAATGTATGTGTAAGTTTTAAATTAAAAATAGTACACAGATGATTAAAACTGAATGTATAAATCAAGTTACCTTTTTAAATGAAAGATAAAAAGCTTTTAATGTTGATGTAGAACTTGAATCTGGATAGTTGCGTACAACATCATCCCAACTATCTTCATTCAACAGTTTAACCATTTGTTCCTGAATTTTCATGTAAACTTTGTGACTGCATAGATAAAGTAAGAAAAAGTTAATATAATGATATGTATAACAAATACTACCAATAACAACATGTTTTATTTAAAAGATAACTATAATCCTAGAAATAAGTAAAATTAATTCAGCAAACTTACTTTTGAAATTCTTCAGACATTTCTTCCAATGATAATTCCCCTGACCTCACATGAGATAATATTGTTTTGACAAATTTTTCATCTTTCACTCCTTGCATCGCCCTCCAAGGCGTGATGGTCATATCGCCTGGAAGTTGCTTCAGTTCAGGAGCTGATTTATTGTTGCTACATATCAATGGCTTAGACTTTTTGACCCTCTGGTTTTTAATGCCAATGTCTTCCCACATGCTAAAAATGTCATCAATCAAATTCCAAATATCTCCAGTTCTAAATGCCAATTGGAAAATGTTATCAACACCTCTAAATAAATCGCTATATCTCATGTCTTTTCCACCTTTTGAATTGGTTTTCTCTTCAATTTGATAGCCTATTTCCATACAACATTCCTTTTGGAAATCTGCAGTAATATTTATCTATCCCCACCACATTTTTCTAGGAATTCACTATGAATAAATCTAACATTTTGGATCAAAGTCATAGACATCCTATATTCATTATCTGAATTATGATCCAATGCCACTAACTTTGCTTCTGTTTCATTTAAACCAGCATAAATGATACATTTCATTGTTTCAAAACGTGGGTTATTAGGATATTCCTCCATCAATTGTCTTTGAGCTTCAACAGAATGGTTCCCCCCAAGCACATAATAATTGTATTCAAAACATTTTGACTTATCAAATGCTTATTTGTTGGGAACTTGAAGTGGATCAACAAGAAGCACATAACTAACCACATGAGCATATGGATTGTACCTCATCAATGGCTTCAAGTTGTGAACATGCAGATGATGTGGCTTTCTGATTTGATATTGGCATTGTCCTTTACTTTCCTTATAGGTTTTTCTGACATTTAACTGAAATGTACGACCACCATCAATTAAGTTTCTCTTTGTCAAATTCTGTCGAATGGCATTTTGTTTTGTTTTGATTATGCCATCATCTAAATAAGCTCCTGGTGTAATGATTTCTCTGCTTTCTTTTGAAGTTTCACTAGGTTCTTGACTGCTGGTAATGACTACTTCAAGATCTTCAACTCTACTTTTTTTCGTCATAACACTCTCAAGAGATCTATTCTTGGGCATTGTTACTTTTGGTCTTTTACGACCTTCTTCAGTTCCAATGTCATCTTCAGTAATGGCAACATATGCTTCATTGTCAATTTCAACTTCATTGTCCTCAAAAGTAACTTGTTTACCCTTGCTAGATTTATCCACTAGAGGCCTTTTTTTCTGATTCTTTGGATGTAGTTTTGTAGCATCATCAATTACTACATTTTCCATGTTTTCCATATCTTCTTCTGACACTGAGTAAAAATGGCTGACAACTTTCATGATATCATGCTCTATGAAATGAATGCCTCCCAACCTAATTGAACAGCTTTCAACAAAATTCTGCCAAACAAAATATCATATGTTAATATAAACAAAGTTAAAAAAACATAGCGAGACACTTTCAAAACGCAAAATAAAAATACAAATAACAATACTTACGATGTTTTGTGTCATCTCATTTACGATTTGTTTACACAACTTTGTAGATACCTCTCTCGTGTCATATAATGAATATGATAGTCGGTATTTAATCCTTTCATGTGACTTGGGAGCTTTTGTAAGTACGTAAACAACTTCAGTGTTTGGTACCGAACACATATCTATGACTCTTCCCATCACCTCCAAATTTTCATTATTTTGGGGTATATCAATGTATAGTTATATATTCACAGTTGTGCTCTCTCTTTCTTTCACATACCAAACTCTTGATGGAAATTTCACCTCTTTTGAACTTTTCCAATCTGAGATTAGCTTCTTATCACTTGAAGCACTTGAAATATTTGTAGGCATGAGCTCCGGTGGAGTTCGTTGACCAATGTTTTTTGAAGATACACCTTTAAAACTCTTTGGTCCAGAAAGATTCACAGAAATTTTCCTTGATGCCATTTTCCTAAAAAAAAACACATAAATGAGTAAATAAAAAAACATATTAACTTAAATTAATAACAAAAATATACCATAAATTTTTTATTTGTATAATTAGAATTGCCCAGCCACCTCTAACGGGCAGGCGGGTCGATGGGCGAGCGGGAGGTCAGGTGAGGGATAATGAGGCTAAGTAGACATTTAGGCAAGTATGGGCGAGCCCCTACCCACGCGCCCCCCGCAACCCCCTAAGCTTCCCTCCCCTTCCCCGCCCCCCTCCTCTTCCCTCACCCTACCCCCTACCGTCCCCCGCCTCCCCGCCCCCCCCCTCCCCTTCCCTCACCCTACCCTCTACCATCCCCCGCCCCCAAACCCCCTACACCCCCCAACACCTCCCCGCGCCCGCCCCTCCCCACTGCGCCCACCACTCCCCACACCACGCGCCCCCCCTACCCCATCCGCCCCCCATCCTCGCGCCCTACCCCTTATCCCCCCTACCCCCCCCCATACACCCTACCCTTACCCTCCCCCCCTATTCCCCACCTGTGCCCTACCCCATTCCCCCCCCTCACCCTACCCTACCCTGCCCTACCCCTACCCCCCGCCGCCCCCTACCCTACCCTACCCCCCGCCGCCCCCTACCCTACCCTACCCCATTCGCCCCTGCCCCCTATCCTACCATCCCCATCCCCCCACCCGATCCACCCCATCCCCATCCCCCTGCCCTACTCCTACCCCCCCCATTCCCCCCACCCCCCCGCCCCCTACCGCCACCCCCTCCCGCCCCCTACCTTACCCCATTCCCCCACCTCCCCGCCCCCTATCCTACCCCATCCCCATCACCACACCCGGCCCACCCCATCCCCACACCCGGCCCACCCCATCCACACCCGACCCACCCGGCGCCCGGCCCACCCGGCGCCTCGCCCCTACCCGGCCCACCCCGCACCGCCCCTCCGCCTCCCCCTCCCCCACCCCTCCGCCGCTCCGCCCCCTCCCCCGGCCACTCCGCCTCCCCCTCCGCCGCCCCTCCCCGGCCCCTCCCCAGCACCCTCCGCCCACACCTCCCACTCCTCATCCGCCTCCGCGCGCGTAGCGCCACCCCCGCGGCCCGGGGGTGGCCCTGCGCGGGTGGAGGGGGCCTGGGAGGGGGCGGGGGAGGGGGAGGGGAGGGCGGGGTGGCCGGAGGGGCCGGGGTGGGGGCGGCAGAGGGGGAGGGGAGGGCGGGGTAGGCGGAGGGGGTCGGGGAGGGGCGGGGGAGGGGGAGGGGTGGGCGGAGGGGCTGGGGAGGGGCTGGCCAGGGAGGGTTGGGCGGGGTGGGTAGGGTAGGGGGCGGGGGGGGGGGGGGTGTTTGGTCAATTTAGTGAAGTCTAAATTGCAACTTTTAAATGTCAACCCGGGGCTCGTAAGCTGATGAAGTGAGGTGTACTATATGTACTTAGATAACCGTTTTCTTAGTCTTTTGTCGTTTTTAGTTTTTTTAAGTTTGTTTTCGAATGTATCTTTCCTACTGTGATGTGATGGAAATGGAATAAAGCAAGTGAAATGTGGGTGATTGTGGTGATCTCTAAATGATTTTAAAACTTAAAAAGTATCCTTCAAGAAAGCTTGAACAACAACTGCAATAAAATCAACTTTTAAAGGAAAATAAAGACATCAAATAAAAGACTAATGACATTGGCCCAGTATCTCTGCTGCTGAATGAAAATGAAAATGAAATCTACATTAAATCCAACTAAAAGTAAGAACAACTATTTCACACTATTTCAACTCTTCAACTTAATCTTCTCTATGAAAAGATATCATGAAATGTTAAGCAATGTGAAATCTAAGTGAAACTACATAAAAGAGACTAGTCACAATACTTTAACTTCCTCTTAACCTTTTTGCCTTTCAGCTGAATTTATCATGTAAGAAACAGTTATGAATAAGTCAAGTAATGTGAGTTCTAAGCAAACTAAATCAAGCTATACTAAATGATATTTTGGCTCCCAATAAAGTTATTTGATTATGAAAAAGGAACCATCAATAGATGAACAACTTGATATCTAAGAGCAGAAAGTAAATATGCAAGTTAAAGAAATGACAGTAAGGAAAATCAAATCTGCAAAACAATAAAGGTCAGCAACATAGACAAGATGATCACGCATGCCACTAGTTATGAAAAGAAAAGAAGGAAAACTGTCCCGGGCTTGCCTAAGAAACCTGCATAACACACTGATCAGTCATGAACATAAAAGTGCAGAAATGTAAATCAACAGAAATCAAAGTTTATGTACAGCTAATATACATGTTGGAAAGAAATAAAAATGCATCAATTAAAAGACATATGTACAGCTAATATACATGAAACAAGAAAAAGAAATGCAGGAAATTAAAGGTTACTGTACAGAACTTCAGCAAACAGGGGCCTTCTGCCTACTTCAGCCGGTTCAAGGAACAGTTATACGTTTAAATGCAAAACAGTCTTCTCATGTATTGACAGCAAATGTAAAGTACAGTGGGGAGTTCAAAATTACATACAAAATGATTACAACAACGATTAACTCTATAGCGTTCAAGGACGCTTTATTTGTAAGGAGAAAATCAAACTACTTTAACGAGATCTATGCTATTCAACCAGCTGTTTAAAAACACGTGAATCCTCTGCGTCCCCGGATCTAGGTAACTGTCATCGTGTTCATTCAATCTGGGGAATATGGCTGTTGGATTCGTGCTTCTAGATTGTCTCCGTGGCTGAGGATGATGCCACCTAGCTTCACGTGCCCAAAAATAGAGCAACGCAGAGCCGTGCCACCGCTGGACACTTCTGTTGACCGGTATTTGCCTCCTCATTGACCGCGGGATTTTATGGCTGTTCTGGGTGATCTGGAGGGACACGTACCATGTCCTTGACCCCTGGAACTTGCCCATGTGGCTCATCTTCTTGGAGGACACCTGTAACATATCGTTTAATAAAACAGCTGCGGAATCCTGTGTTGGCTGCAGAAACCTGGATCAGCTGCGGAAACCTGTGTTGGCTGCGGAAACGCAGCATACTGAACCAAAATTCTAAACCAAACAACAGTCACTTAGCATAGTTAGAAAATCATGTAAAAAGTCCTAAAATACAATGATTCAATCAACTTGGTGGATGAAATGAGTGGGAAAAGGAGGAAATGAATGGGAAAAGAAGGCTGAGAGGGTGTGTAAGGAGGTACAGGTTCAAGGCTCTACATACCCCCACTGTGAAGGTGTTGCATGTCCTCATGCAACCAAAACTTAGTTCTTTTCCTCAATCCATGTGCTCTGATGCTTCTGCAAGAACATCCAACCTCCTTCTCTTTCTCCTTGATGCCAAAATGGTCCTTGGTTTCTTGACTAGACACCTGAACTTCAAATTAATCAATGCCCTGCTCAGCTTCTTGCACTTTTTCTTCAATTTTCTATTCTTCTTCTGCCACAGTCCTAAGTGAAGCATGGTATTGTCATGGACAATCTTGTCCACTTTACTTTGCTCTTTTAATGCTTCATTTTCTTGTTTAATGTGCCTGTTTAGGACTTCTAGCTCAAACACTTCCTGTTTTAAAGACTGCACTTGTGCATCAAGTGGCAAGGTAGTGCTTGGTCCTGCAACTGATCGTTCCAAGGACTCTAAGTAGTTATATGCTTCTTGCTGGGTGGAGTCTACCTCAGGTGTTTGTCTCAGCCTGAACTCAAATTCTTGAAAAGGAGGACTGTTTTCTCTTTCCAGCTGAAAAGGACTTTCCTCACGTGGAGGACTTGCCTCAATGTCTTGCTGAGCTGGACCTTTTTCAGGTGTTCCTTCACCTAAATCAATAAAGTGTGATTGTTTTTCTTGGGTCACTTTCTTTCCTTTGAGCCTACTGCTCCTCCTCACATGTGGACTAGTGCTCTCTTTCTGGGCACTCTGTTTTTCTTTTTGTTTCTTTGCTGAGGCAGCAGTTTGGAGGTGTGCTAACCTTTCTGCCAAAGTTTGAGATTCTTCTTCTACAGATGGTTCAGGGGATGGATATGTCTCTTGAATAGTTACTTTGCCTTTGTCCTTTTTCTGCTTCTTATTTCTAGTTCCCTCTTCTTCTTCCTCATGAACAGTTTCCTGAGTGTCTACTGTAGGAAGGTCTTGGGCTGTAACATTTCTTTCTCTCCTCCTACTTCTTTTTGGGATTTTTGGGGAACTGCTGGCAGAGGCTTCAGTCACTTCTTGGAAGTGATTTCTGATCAAAAACTTTTCCCAAGTATCGTTATTATTTTTCAATTGATCCTCAATGAGAATTTTGATGAGCCCGTGATGGTAAAGGTGGGATTCAATATGGCCTACATGTTTCTGAACGGCAGAGCTCATTTTCTTTAGACTTGCTAGCAGAAAGTAAGGTAAATTAAGGGCATGGCCTTCCATAAAATTCATCATAATCCTTGCATGATACATATACATGGTGCCAAAACGACCCTCGCATGTAATAAACTTCTGAACAAGTAATAACAGCGCAGACCATTCCTCTTTAATTACATGCACAGGAATTCCCTTAGTGAATATAGAAGTATCCATACCTGTGTTTTTGAGCATGAATTTCCATCCTTGATCATCCAGGCCTCTGTTTTTAAACCATCTGTCTCCCTGTTGTGGTAAACTGGTTGCTGCTGCTATTGTAGCCTCTGTTATTGTGAATTTCAAGTCCCCTACCTCCACTACGTGTCCATTGAAGGACCGAGCAAAAGCTTTAGTGACTTCCTTATTATAACCTCTGAACTTTTGAATAAACTTCAGCCACTTTGCTTTCTTCAATGACTCTTTCGTCTGCGGATACCCCTCCAGGTATTTTGGGCCCTCAGGTTCGGCTCTGAGTAACTTTCCCATTCTCGGCTTTCAACCCCGGCTGAAAATTTTACTGTGTGTGGACGTTCAAAGGAAAAACGAGCTGATTACGGGATTCTTGAGGTAAGTGGAGTGGCCGTAGTCGAAATGCAAAGCGTATGCAGTGACTGTAATCAGGGTTTAGAGCAAAGCTATGGAGGTTGCAGCGGAAATGGAGAGCAGAGAATGGTATGAGCACGAGGTAAACAACAGTCACGGGTTTAGCATCAAATGCATGTGGGAGTGGAGTGATAAATGGGCAGTATAACGGCTGAGTCCTTTCGAATCGGTTGGCTTACGCCACGTCTCAACGTTGGCTGCGGAAGTTATGGTGGAGGAGAGTCGTAGTACAGTAGGTCACTTCTTCTACGTACGGCCAATAAATGAAAGAGCAGCCCCATTTCGAGTTTGAATTAATAGTGATTATGGAACCGTTAGAAAGGAATGAGGTGGATGGATTATCATCGTGTAAGAGGAGTGATATGGATCTCATCGTATCAAATCATTGTATTTAGTGGAATTTCCATGATCTAATAACTATGCATACAATGACATTAAATTGTTATTTGGTATAGATTTTGATCATACCTTTGGAAGTTTGCCATTTGTTGATTAAGGCTTCTGACCCATTATTGCTTTTTGATCTTGCAGGTGCCTCATATCTTTGCTGCCTTTGGTGATGATGATGCTAACCTTTGACTGTGATTTTCTTTTGAAAACAGAGTGCTGCTGTAGAGACAGAGTGATGCTGGCTGCGGAATCATTTCGAGCTGCGGAAACTGGTGCTAGCTGCGGAAACGGTTCCCAGCTGCGGAAACTGAGACAACACCCCTTTAACTGCACAAATTTAGTTAGAAAAAGAACTAACTGAATGAAATAGTCCTGAGAAGGACTTTTATTGATGGAATGGAATGAAATGGAAATGAAGTGGAGTGAAGTGGAACGGAGATGAAGATGAGATGGAGGTGAAGATGGAAATGATAAGTGAGGTGGAGTGAGGATGGAAAGGAAGAGAGATTTTTTTTTTTGGAAAATATAGAGTGTCAGGTGTCCCTGATTTTCACTCTACATTTTCTGTATAAGACTGCCAATCTATGATTGGTTTTCAGGCTTATACAAAAGAGATTTTTTTTTTTTCAACTGAAAGAAACAAAGATTAGGCTGATGGAGGAGAAGAATTCTTCTCCACCAGCCTCATTGCATAATTTTCTTGAAACATTTTGACAAAGTCCTCTTTTGAGAGTGGCTTATGATAAATTTTCAATCGGTGGCCATTCACAATGAGAGGAGTTTGAAACTCATCAATAGTCTTGACTCGAACTGCTCCATTGCTAAAGACTTCATCAATCTCATATGGTCCAAGCCAATGAGTCTGAAATTTCCCTTTGAAGTCTTTAAACTTGGAATCAAACAGTAACGCCCAATCTCCCTTTTGAAACTTTCTCTCTTTGATATATCTGTCATGCCACTTAGTTCTTTGGTGCTGAACTAGATCAGTCCTTAAAATTGCATCTTGTCTTATTTCATCTAGCTCATTCAGCTGCTCCATTCTGTGCTTTTGGGCTTCTGATAGATTCATCCCCAATTGAACTGCCATCTTGAAGGTCTTGACTTGAAACTCAATGGGGAGCAAGACTTCTTTCCCATAAACAAGTTCATAGGGAGAATGTCCTGTTGTGTTCATCCATGTAGTTCTATAGGCCCATAAGGCTTCAGGAAGCTTTTTTGCCCAATCTCTTCTGTGGAGATGAACAGTTTTGGTGATGATGCTCTCAAGAACTTTGTTTGTGGATTCTACTTGACCATTTGCTTGCGGATGGTATGGAGTAGATTTTCTGTGCTTGATTTTGTATTCCTCCATCAGCTTCTCCATCAAGTTAGATGTAAATTGACTTCCCTGATCTGTCACGATTTCTCTTGGGACACCAAAACGAGTAAAAATATCCTCAAAAAGAAATTGAACAACTGAATTTTCAGTGGCAGAAGGCAATGCCTTGGCTTCTACCCATTTAATAACATAGTCAGTGCAAACCAATATATACTTCTTTTGTCTAGATGGTGGATTAATAGGTCCAACGAAATCTAAAGCCCATTTTTCAAAGGGTTCGATGAGTACCTGTGGCTGTAATGGCATTTCATTTGAAAGAGTTGGTCTCCCAATTCTTTGGCAGCTGTCACACCTTATAACATATTGTTTTGCATCTTTGAAGAGAGAAGGCCAATAATATCCTAAAGAAAGGATTTTATAAGCAGTCCTCTTGTCAGCAAAGTGTCCACCACACGGTTCATCATGACATGCCTTAAGGATGTCAGGCATTTCATCTTCCCGAACACATCTTCTGATCACACAATCTAATCCTGTTTTAAACAATTCATTAGAAATCCATGAATACTTTGAACTCTCCTGAATGATTTTCCTTTTCTCATTATGAAATAAGTGTGGAGGTAGCTTCCCTGTAACCAAATAGTTAGCAATATCTGCATACCAAGGAGTTTTAGTAGTTACTGCAAACAAATATTCATCTGGAAACTTATCCTCTACAGGAGAATCTTTGTTAGTATTTTGGATTCTAGACAAGAAATCAGCTACTGTATTTTGTTTTCCTGGTCTATCTAACACAGTGATATTGAATTCTTGTAAAAGTAAAAGCCATCTTGTAACTCTGCCATTAGTAACAGGTTTGTTCATGAGATATCTAATTGCAGAATGATCAGTATGGACAAAAGTTTCATAGCCAGTTATGTAATGTCTAAACTTGTTAATTGCATGCACAACAGCTAAGAACTCTTTTTCAGTCACAGTATAATTTAACTCAGTGGGAGTCAAATTTTTACTGGTGTAGTAAATGGCATAAGGAACTAAATCCTTTTGACCCAACACAGCTCCTAGAGCTGTATCTGAAGCATCTGTAGAAATATGGAAAGGAAGTTTCCAATTTGGCCCTCTCAAAATGGGTGCTTCAGATATTCTTGTTTTTAAAGTTTCAAATGCAGATTGACAGTCAGGATCCCAATTGAATTCACAGTCTTTTGTAAGTAGTTTGAAGAGCGGAGATGCTATCTTGGTGAAGTTTTCAATAAATCTTCTATAATATCCAGTAAATCCAAGAAAACTTCTAACATCTTTTTGACAATTTGGAATGGGTAACTTGGAGATGACTTCAACTTTTGATCTATCAACTTTAATACCATCTCCTGAAATATGATGTCCTAAAACAATCCCTTCAGTAAACATCATAAAACATTTTTCATGACTTAATGAAAGATTTGTTTCCTTACATCTTATAAGGACTTTTTCCAAATTTTCTAATGCCTCTTCAAATGAATTACCATAAACTGTAAAATCATCCATATAGACCTCTACACAATCATGAATTAGATCAGAAAAGATTCCTAGTACTGCCCTTTGGAATGTTGCGGGTGCATTACATAATCCAAAAGGAAGTACTCGGTAAGCAAAAGTTCCCCAAGGACAGGTGAATGTGGTCTTGTCCTGATCTTCAGGTGCTACCTGAATTTGATTGTAACCACTAAAACCATCCAAAAATGAGAAATACTTTTTGCCTGCTAAAGTATCTAATACTTGATCAATAAAGGGCAAAGGAAAGTGATCCTTTAAAGTTGCCTTGTTCAATTCCCTGTAATCAATGCAAACCCTCCATTTACCATTCTTTTTAGGTACTATAACCAAAGGGGAAACCCACCGGCTATCTGAAATGGGGTAAATGAAGTTTACATTAAGTAAATTTTGGAGCTCTTCTTTCATGATCTCCCTAAGTTTTGGATTCATCCTTCTTTGAGGTTGTCTGATTGGTCTACTGTTTTCCTCAATGTAGATGTGATGAATGCAAGTCTTAGGGTCAATACCTTTCATATCAGTATACTCCCATGCAAAAGCAGTAGAGTGTTTTTGCAAGATTTTGGTTAGCTCCTCCTGTTGTGATTTTTCCAAGTTTCTATTGATATTCAATGTTTTTCCTGGAAAAATTTCAATGGCAGAACTACCAAACTCTTCCATAGAGAAAAGAGACATTTGTCTAGATGATAGACACTCAATGTCAGAATCCAACTGAAATTGTGTGTGGTCATATTCTGAAGAGGGTTCAAAGTTTTCTAATGTGTTCAGAATTTGACTATCTTCACTAATCTTAGAAATGGTAAAGACAGGTTGTATAGTATCCTCATCATCAACCCACTCATTATCTCCTATTTCTGTAATTGCTTTTGCTGGAGGATACAGATTGAACTTCTTTGTCGAATTACCATCAGAAATGTACATATCTCTAGACCTACAACTTATGAAAGCATCAGTTGTGGCTAGCCAAGGTCTTCCTAAAATAAGAGGATGTCCTCCTAGATTACTCTTGGGAGTTAAAATCATGAAATCCACTGGATATTCCCAAGAGTCTAGGGAGACTGGAATGTCTTCTAATACACCATCTGGTTTAATAATTGATCGATCTGCCAATTGCAATAAGGTAGGTGTAAAAAGAAGATTAGGAAGTTTTAGCTGTTCCATAGTCTGTCTACTCATGATGTTGATAGCAGCCCCTAAATCAATCAAAGTATTTGGTATTTCTACCCCATTGATATGTGTTTTGACAATTGGACTACCGGGATCTACATATTTCTGCATAGTAATTTTTCCCATCATGATATCTGCAATCTTCCCTACCAGGTGGATCCTTCTAGTATCCCTTGGTTTCCTTCCTGGTCTTTTAAGACTCAACTCCTTTATTGTTTTTGCTAGAATAGGAATCTCTTTAATGGCTTGTAACAAGGGGATCTTGATACAGACATTCTTCAATTCATCTAGAAAATTATAGTTAGGAAACCAAATTTGTTTTTCCACTCCTTTGTCAATTTGTAATCTTTCAGGAAAAGGAGGTGTGGATAAAGATGCAGGTTGCTCAACTATGGGAGTTGTGGGGGTTAATTCATTTTCTTTTTCTTTTTGAGTGTTTGGGTTTTGAAGAGATGCTTCAGAACCCTTATTGGCTTCAAGAGACTCTTCCTCAAAAATGCTTTGCTTTTGAGCATTTATAGAAGGTTTATCTAGGACTCTACCTGATCTGAGTTGTACTTCATTGAGAGGAACAATCATATAGGTAGGAAATTGTTGACCTTCCATCATGTAAGCATTTTGAGGGTTTTTATTATTGGGGTTTGGCAATGGCTGAGAAGGAAGTTGATTTGACTTCTGTTGAAATGGAAGCAAGAGTTGAGAATTTGGGTTCTGTTGAGAAGGTTGTTGTTGTTGTGGAAATGGCAATGATAATTGTGGATTTTGATTTGGAAGTTGTGGAGCTTGTTGGTTTTGAAAAGATGGAGGATATTGGTAAAATTGAGCAAATCTCCCATAAGGATTTTGCATACCTTGTACCCAGGATTGAAAAGGATTTTGAGGTTGGGACCAAGGTTGTTGCCAAGGATTCCAATTTGGTGGGGATTGAAAATTCATAGAGTTACTAAACCCTTGATTTTGTTGCCCCTGCCAAGGTCTCCTTGCAACAAAACAGAGAGATTCGATTGTATTTGGATCTTCTTGAAAGACAGCTTTGAGCCCAGGAATTGAAGGACAATCCTTGGTCTCATGATTCTCTGAACAAATTACACATGTTTCTACAACTTTTGCATCCAAGGGACATTCCCTTAGAGCATGTTTCTTCCTACACTTTGGGCAAAAGATGGCCAAAGCCTCAGCTTCCGCTTTCTGTTTATTATGAATCTTAAGGGTGTCTAGTTGCTCACTAAGACTCCCTAAGATATCAGTTTTGAATTCATCAAGCATGTTGCCAATCTCAGCCCTACTTACCGATCCAGTTGCAGATTTATTTGCTCTGATGAGAGAAGGATCTCTAGGCCCTTTTTGAGTTTTAGATTTCCCCCTTGAGAGATGGACACATAGCTCTGCTATATCATTGAGTGAAAGTTGAGATATATCTCCCTTCCCCATCATGTTCAAAATATCTATCCATTCATCTCTAATGGCTTTTAATAGGAGGGCTTTCAAGGTCTCCTCATCCAAGTTACTCATTTTTGCTCTTTTCAGATTATATTGAAATCTTTCAAGTAACTCCTCCAAGTTTTCATCTTCTTTCTGCACCATTTTGAATACCTCATCCTTGTGATTGGTGGGCATACAATAGTCCAGGTACCTATCCAAAAATGCTTGTTTCATATCATTCCAAGACCTAATGGATTGAGTGAGTAATCCCATGAACCATTTCAAGGCTGCTCCTTTCAATGTTGAAGGAAACAATTTGAGTTTTTGAGAGTCTTCCAAATAATCATAAGTTCGACACACGACTTCAAACTCAAATAGAAATGTTTCAGGGTCCTCATTCCTTAACCCATGGAAGTTTGGGAGGACAGATGGTGAGATGTTTTTCATTATGGCTTGGGAGTCCTCATCGACTATAGGAAATCCGAATGAGTTATCTCCATCCCTATTTCCCCCAATGTTACCTCTACCTCCTCCATTGTTTCCTCCTCCTCCTCGTCTACCTCTACCTCTACCAAATCCAGTTGCTCCTTCCTCTGTCATAGTAGTTTCCCTAGAGACTTCAGAGTCTTCTGGTTCTTCTACAAAGGGTGAACGAGAAGGAATTTCCCCCTCTTCTTCAGATGATTCTACTTCTTCTATTACAATTTGTCTCTCTGTAGAAGGAAGGAAAGGATCTCTTTCTAGTTCAAATTCGATAGAAGGTGTGGGAGAGTCGACTCCTGCCTCTTGAATTCCAGGAATCCTAGGGCTAGGAGTGTAAGTTGGAGATGATGGAGGCGTCTCTTGTCTATTCCTTGAAGTAGATGGACTTGTAAAAATCGAACTCTTGGCTCTAGCTAAAAACCTTCCCCTAGAATCTCTTGCTCTATGCATGTCATTTTTAATTTTTCTTCAAGTCGGGGTAATAATTCTCTTTCTGATCTTCCAGGTCACTCTAGGTGCAAGAAGAGAGCATAATCAAGAAACTATTAAACCAATAAATTTCTCTTTTCTGATCCTCCAGATCACATTAAGTGCAAGAGGAGAGCATACTTTGAGATGTTATCAATTTTCCTTCCTTGAAATTTCTTGTTTTTTTTTTTTAGAAATTGGCTACCTAATTTCACTTCCCCGGCAGCGGCGCCAAAATGTTTGGTCAATTTAGTGAAGTCTAAATTGCAACTTTTAAATGTCAACCCGGGGCTCGTAAGCTGATGAAGTGAGGTGTACTATATGTACTTAGATAACCGTTTTCTTAGTCTTTTGTCGTTTTTAGTTTTTTTAAGTTTGTTTTCGAATGTATCTTTCCTACTGTGATGTGATGGAAATGGAATAAAGCAAGTGAAATGTGGGTGATTGTGGTGATCTCTAAATGATTTTAAAACTTAAAAAGTATCCTTCAAGAAAGCTTGAACAACAACTGCAATAAAATCAACTTTTAAAGGAAAATAAAGACATCAAATAAAAGACTAATGACATTGGCCCAGTATCTCTGCTGCTGAATGAAAATGAAAATGAAATCTACATTAAATCCAACTAAAAGTAAGAACAACTATTTCACACTATTTCAACTCTTCAACTTAATCTTCTCTATGAAAAGATATCATGGAATGTTAAGTAATGTGAAATCTAAGTGAAACTACATAAAAGAGACTAGTTACAATACTTTAACTTCCTCTTAACCTTTTTGCCTTTCAGCTGAATTTATCATGGAAGAAACAGTTATGAATAAGTCAAGTAATGTGAGTTCTAAGCAAACTAAATCAAGCTATACTAAATGATATTTTGGCTCCCAATAAAGTTATTTGATTATGAAAAAGGAACCATCAATAGATGAACAACTTGATATCTAAGAGCAGAAAGTAAATATGCAAGTTAAAGAAATGACAGTAAGGAAAATCAAATCTGCAAAACAATAAAGGTCAGCAACATAGACAAGATGATCACGCATGCCACTAGTTATGAAAAGAAAAGAAGGAAAACTGTCTCGGGCTTGCCTAAGAAACCTGCATAACACACTGATCAGTCATGAACATAAAAGTGCAGAAATGTAAATCAACAGAAATCAAAGTTTATGTACAGCTAATATACATGTTGGAAAGAAATAAAAACGCAGCAATTAAAAGACATCTGTACAGCTAATATACATGAAACAAGAAAAAGAAATGCAGGAAATTAAAGGTTACTGTACAGGACTTCAGCAAACAGGGGCCCTCTGCCTACTTCAGCCGGTTCAAGGAACAGTTATACGCTTAAATGCAAAACAGTCTTCTCATGTATTGACAACAAATGTAAAGTACAGTGGGGAGTTCAAAATTACATACAAAATGATTACAACAACGATTAACTCTACAGCGTTCAAGGACGCTTTATTTATAAGGAGAAAAGCAAACTACTTTAACGAGATCTATGCTATTCAACCAGCTGTTTAAAAACACGTGAATCCTCTGCGTCCCCGGATCTAGGTAACTGTCATCGTGTTCATTCAATCTGGGGAATATGGCTGTTGGATTCGTGCTTCTAGATTGTCTCCGTGGCTGAGGATGATGCCACCTAGCTTCACGTGCCCAAAAACAGAGCAACGCAGAGCCGTGCCACCGCTGGACACTTCTGTTGACCGGTATTTGCCTCCTCGTTGACCGCGGGCTTTTATGGCTGTTCTGGGTGATCTGGAGGGACACGTACCATGTCCTTGACCCCTGGAACTTGCCCATGTGGCTCATCTTCTCGGAGGACACCTGTAACATATCGTTTAATAAAACAACTGCGGAATCCTGTGTTGGCTGTAGAAACCTGGATCAGCTGCAGAAACCTGTGTTGGCTGCGGAAACGCAACATACTGAACCAAAATTCTAAACCAAACAACAGTCACTTAGCATAGTTAGAAAATCATGTAAAAAGTCCTAAAATACAATGATTCAATCAACTTGGTGGATGAAATGAGTGGGAAAAGGAGGAAATGAATGGGAAAAGAAGGCTTAGAGGGTGTGTAAGGAGGTGCAGGTTCAAGGTTCTACAGGGGGTAGGGGGGTTAGGTTCGGGTAGGGCGAGGGGGGGGGGGGGGGGGTAGGGTAGGGGGTCGGGGGGGGGGGGGGAAATGCGGGGGTAGGGGGCGGGGGGGGGGGAATGGGGGGGTAGGGGGATGGGGTAGGGTGGGGGGGGGGGGGGGGTAGGGGGATTAGGGTAGGGTAGGATAGGGTGGGGCGGAGTAGGGCTAGGGGCAGAAGGGGGGGGGGGGTAAGGGTAGGGGTTAGGGGGTAGGTGGGGGGTAGGGGTAGGGGCAGAAGGGGGTGGAGGGAGAGGGGGCACGGGGAAGGAGTTAGGGGGTGGGGCCCAT
This sequence comes from Pinus tabuliformis, assembly GCA_031772625.1. Lineage (NCBI taxonomy): Eukaryota > Viridiplantae > Streptophyta > Pinopsida > Pinales > Pinaceae > Pinus > Pinus tabuliformis. Next base: position 459,857,923 of record CM062820.1, read on the forward strand.
GGGGCCGGCGTTAAGGAAGGGGGGGAGGAGTTGAGATTGGAGGGGAATGGGAGTTAGGGGGTGGGCTTATGGGGAGGAGAGTTGTGGGGTAGGGAAGGAAGAGTTGGGGAAAGGGTGCATGGGTGGGTGAGTTGGGGGTGGCAAGGGCTGGCGCATGGGTAGGGTAGAAGGGGGAAGAGGGCATGGGTGAATGGGAAAGATCGGTAATGGGTTGGGGGAAGGGGGCACGACGACGGCCTACCCACGGTTATTGGGTGATTGAGTTTGATTGGGCCCACCATGCTCACGATTGACATAATTGTTATTTTGGCTTGGAAAAATTATTAATTTAAAAAAAAAAAATCTTCTTCGACATTAAATTAATTTAATATGGAAATTTTGAAAAAAAAATTGAACTTACCTTTCAATTGCGATAATTTTTCGTTGAATATGTTGTTGATAGCAATATAGCTGCTCCACAAATTCACGTCTTTCAACGAACTTCAGAAAACCTGGATGTGAGGTAAGTAATAGTGATAACGAAATTTAATATATAAGTGAAATTACGAAGATGTTTTTATGTACGATTAATGTGGGATAATTTGTTTTAAATTATTATAGAGCGAATATTGTAGAGTTATTTTACAATGGATTGAATGTGGGAATAATTTGTTTTAGAATATATTATAAAAATTTAAAAAAAAAATTAGTTGTTTAGTAAATATTATATACTTTAACTATTAGAATAATTAATTTAGAAGTTGTAGTTTACAATTTGAATTTCAGTGATTGATTTCATAAAAAAATTTAGTTTATGTTTTTCAATGAATTGTAGAATAAAATAATAAAGGTAAATAAATCTAACAAACTTTTGGAGGGAAATATTTTCGCGAAAATTTTTGGAGGGAATAATTTTGGAGGGAAAATTTCATTCTTTAAGCTATATAATATTCTTAGGAGACTCCATTTGTATCATTCAACATCTTCTATTTGAAAGGGATGGATTGTTCTGATGGTGAGGTTTCGATTTATACACCATCAACATCTCCATCGCGTAGCAACTCTATTCATATTGATGAATATAGCGGGAATTCTTCCACTATGAATAGAAAGTCAATTCTTCCACTTAGTCCCGATTCTAAGGACTATGAAAGCAACGGTGATGAAGAGCATGATGGTCAAGTGCAAAAGAATGGAGTGTCATGATGTCCACTTAGTCCTAATTCTGAGGACTATGAGAGTAGCAGTTTTGAAGAGTGTGATGGTGAAGTTCAAAAGAATGGAGGGTCATGGTGTCCACTCAGTCCTAATTCTGAAGACTATGAGAGCAACAGTTTTGACGTGCATGATGGCGAATTTCAAAATAATGGAGTGTCACGGTGTCCACTTAGTCCTAATTCTAAGGACTATGAGAGCAGTAGTGATGAAAAGTGTGATAATGAATTTCAAAAAAATGGAGTGTCAAAGTGTCCACTTAGTCCTAATTCTAAGGACTATGAGAGAAGCAGTGATGATGAGTGTGATAATGAATTTCAAAAGAATGGAGTGTCAAAGTGTCCAGTTAGTCCTAATTCTAAGGATTATGAGAGCAGCGGTGATGAAGCGCGGGATGATGATTTTCAAAAGATTGGAGTATCACAATGTCCTCTTAGTCCTGATTCTAAGGACTATGAGAGTAGCAGTGATGAAGCGCGGGATGATGATTTTCAAAAGATTGGAGTATCACAATGTCGTCTTAGTCCTGATTCTAAGGACTATGAGAGAAGCGGTGATGAAGCGCGGGATGATGATTTTCAAAAGATTGGAGTATCATAATGTCCTCTTAGTCCTGATTCTAAGGACTATGAGAGCAGCAGTGATGAAGCGCGGGATGATGATTTTCAAAAGATTGGAGTATCACAATGTCCTCTTAGTCCTGATTCTAAGGACTATGAGAGCAACAGTGATGAAGCGCGGGATGATGATTTTCAAAAGATTGGATTATCACAATGTCCTCTTAGTCCTGATTCTAAGGACTATGAGAGCAGCAGTGATGAAGAACAGGATGAGAGAAGCAGTGATGATCCAATGATGGAGATGTTGCCAAGGAATATTGTATCGAGGAGTAGGAGTAGACCTTTTCGTATCAGTGCAAACTATTCTAGTTATACAAGGGGTAGAGCAGAATATCTGACGAGAAGAAGTTCTATCAGCGCTCTCATTTCAAGTGAATGTTGCCAAAAAAATTTCTTGAAACGTATGGATTTCACATTTGCATTAGAAAGCAGGAAGAGATATTTGTCAATGAATAAAAGCATGCAAAACTCATATTTAGTTGGTTGCATGCAATCTACATTGTCAGGTTATGATTATCATATTAGGAATTTATTATTGTGTAGAAAAGCTTTCAAAATGTTTCATTCAATTGGGAATTTTCGTCTCTCGAGAATTCAAGAAAATTTGGAAAAGGATCCCACATTTTATTCAGAAGTACGTTATAAAAGACAGTTTGGGCCATTATCAAATACTGCAATGTCATGGATGAAATATTTCTTTTCAAAGCATGGAGAGTGTATGCCAAATAGAGAGACAATACATATTCCAGATAATTTTTCAAGACGAGAAATCTACAACTTATACAAAGAATATGCAGAAAGTGCTGAGGGACAGGGCCAATTTATTACATATCAATATTTTGTGGAGATATGGAAGAAATAATTCAATAATGTTCGTATTCCTAAGAAGACAAGGATGGGGATTTGCAGTACATGTGCTTCTCTTAAATAAAAAAGGGACAAATGTGAAGGCTCAGAAAGAGGTAAGTGTTCATAACTTTTACTTTCAAAATTGTATAGTCATCAACTATGAAAACATATTTCTTAATGAAATTCTTTTATGTTGTGTAGATTTAATTGTCAAAGAACTTCAGGAGCATCGCGAACAACAAACAAATGAAAGGAAGAAGTTGTACAAGCATCGAAAGAAGTGTTATGATAATCCAAATAAATATTTGGGTTTGATAATTGATGGTATGGACCAGAAGAAAACACTTTTACCACATTTTGTTCGCACACCCAAAAATCTACAAGAGGAAAATTTTATTCAGTTTCACTTGGTCGGTTGTATGGTCTTCAATGGGAAAAGGTTGCCAAGGGTGTACTTCATAGCTCCAAATATTCATAATGATGCAAATTTGACCATAACCATAATTCATGATGTGATTTCTCATTGGTCTGGTAATCTTCCTGAAGTTTTGTATCTACAATTGGACAACACTTGCCGTGAAAACAAAAGTCAGGTTGTTTTTGGGTATCTGAACATGCTTCTTGAATTGAGAATTTTTCAAAAGGTAAAGGTTGGTTTCCTTCTTGTTGGGCACACTCATGACCATATTGATCAGATGTTCAGTCATTTTTCAGTCACATTGAGGAGGAAAGAAGTTGGGAGCTTGCCATCACTAATTGAATGTATTAAGAAATCATACATGCCAGAACCTGCTTTTGAAGTGTTGGAAGAAACTGTTGACATGCGAAGGTTTATTCTAGGCTCATATGGTGAGGGGAAATGCATTGAACAACTTAATGATATTAGCTTCCAACATCAATTTCGTATAAAAAAAATTGATGGGAAAACACTAATATGGGGCAAGAAGTTTTCAACTACTACAGAATGGGCATCGTCATCAGGTTTGCAATTTTTGAAGTTCATTCCAGATCATCCAATATTTGCATCAAAAATATTGTTATTACAATCAGTTGGTGAAGTTCAGAATGCACGCAGACAGAATAGACATATAAATTATTCTGATTGCCTAGAAGAAATTAAAAAATGTATTAGATATACATATGAGTACTTTGACATTGCTGATTCAGTTTGGTGGGAGTCATTTTTCAATAATCAAAGTGATATCATTTCAACAACAACCAATGAAGATATACCTTTGAAAAATCCATTTATTTGGCCACAAAATGTGTCGAATGAACAAGAGGAAGTAAACATTTTTGAACAGCAACAAACTCAAGGTATTATTAATTCTTCACAGGCAATGGAAAGAGAGATGTATATTGGTTCCAGAAGATCTCGTGCACAACGTGAAGCCATGGAAGACCTTTATAGGGGTTCAATACATGATATTAAGGAGGGTTGCATGATTGCAGTGCTAGCAGATGGAGATCCCAAAGGCTATCCATTTTGGGTTGCTAAAGTTATAAAGGTATTTACAGAAAATGAGGATGTTACAAGTGTTGAAGTACATTGGTATGCCACAAATACACACCCATTCAATGGTGTGTATAAGGCAGAGATGGTAGTTGACAAAAAAAATGGTGGAAAAAGAAAAAGAAAGGGTACAAATATAAATCGCCGCCGCACAAACATATTACAATTGGAGGATGTTGACATACTTGTTTATGACTTCAATTTAACAAAGAGAGGAACTCTTCGCTTCAAGACGATAGAGATTCTGAAAAGGTTGTTACCAGAAGGAATAGTGTTGACATGGGAGTCTGCTGAAACCAGTCGTAGATCTAGAAGACTTTTGAAACCTGGAATGTTGGGCATGCATGTGGACTCAGATGGGGCACTAGTTGATGAAAGAGAAGAATATGGAACATCTTTGTCACCATCCAGTCACTCATCTGAAGATGTGAATTGTGATGGTGTGCAAGAAAATATGAGTGATTTTGAATAATTGTTTAAGACAGATTATATAACTGATGTATGCATCATATCTTCAAATAGAATTAATGTTTTCCATATGTTGTTAAATGAGAAGTTATGAAGCATTTTTATGTTTTTGGATTATGTCTTAAGTATGATAAATTTTATTGTTTAAATATCTACAATGCAATATCAAATTAGAGATATAATGTCTGTTTTATTCAATATACAAATAAAGACTTTTGATTTCATTCAGTGATATACTTTGTTCATAATGTCATGGTTTTTTAATTTTATAGTTGAAAAAATTTCAATTTCTTTTATATCTAGCATGGTGTGGTTGAAAACATGTTAAATTTATACTTAGGAAAGAAAAATGATATTCTACCAGAAACATTAATGTGTTTTTTCCTTACAAATTAACTTTATTTGAGACATAAAAAATTGGTTTTATTAGCATTTTTTAAAAAGTTTGAAAATTGACCCTAAAAAAAAAAACGTTATTCCAGTAGCATCACTTTCGTTTTGAAGCTATATTTTGCACGAAAATTTCGTAGTAAATTTCGTAGTCACCGCCATTTTTAAAACACATTCAAAATTCACACCTAAAAAAAAAAAAACATCGTTCCAGTATACACACTTTTCGTTTTTAGCACCGTTTTTGATGTTTTTTTGGGGTTTTTTGGCCAGAGTTCCCGTTTTGAGTTTATAGTTCCTGTTTCAAAGTTTACATTGTTAAAGGAATTGTATTATTTTTTGTCTCTTAAGACCACTGTATTTTATCTAACTCAATAATTTTCATAACCTCAACTAGGTGCCCATTATTCTCAATCATTTCCATAACCTCAACTAGGTGCCCATCATTCTCTTTCCACAGTGACTCAATGTGTTTAAATACATTTCACAAATTTGGTTTAGTAAATGTTGGAAGAAAACCAATATATTTCACTTTGTAGAAAGGAGTGTACATTGGTTGGGTAAATTTGTATTGCTCTTACCATCTGATGATGTCATCTAAATCTTGAATCTTTCTTGCCACTTATGAATTCCCCATTCTAATTGTTTTTTATCATGATGATATTGGCATCACAATCCTTGTTCGTGAGAATATCATTTAATAAGTCAATGATAAGTGGCACAATTGGTTCCTCACAATTGTGAAATTCCCCATTCTAATTGTTATTTGACCATGATGATATTGGCATCATAATCCTTGTTCGTGAGAATATCATTTAAGAAGTCAATAATAAGTGGCACAATTGGTTCCTCACAATTTTGAAAGTAAAGGACAAATTCATTCACATTATGTTTGAAAACTTTATACTAAGAGTCTTGATTCATGAAATTTTGTATCCTCTCCTTTTGTTGTTTTAATTTGTGTCATCTCAAAAAAATGTTTCTCCAATAACCTATGTTATTCCTATCTTAACAGTGACATTTCCATTAGGTTTTCTTGCTTGACATTAAGCACAACTAAGTTTGTAGTTTCAATTTCAAATTTCATGCCTCCATTCCATTTTTGTTATAGAAGGAAAAGATCCCTAAAAACTATAAATGAATCCTCATCATGAAAGCTAGGAGGTAGCTCATTAATCAATTGTTCATCCAAGGTGTCATCTCCATTTTGTTTGTAGCTTCACTAGTGATGCCTAAGCCTCATGTTAATACATTAATACTTTACATGGGAAACATGTGGGTAATTTTGTTTAAGGTTGATGTATATTGGCCTTGAATGATACTATATTAAGCCTACATGATGGTAAAAAATTTATATGCTAGAAATTACTAGAGAACATTTAGAACCAATCTGCCTCTTATTCGTATGTATATATAAATCCATATATGTTTGTTCCTCTTCGACTGATTTAGATCTAGGTGAGGGAATCCATAGAGGCAAACATGAGATCATGGCTAGGGGAATTTAAGAGGCAAAACAATATCCACTATGTAAACTCTTTCTTCCTAGAATCTAGGAAGACATTTTGGATATAGATATTTAGGGAGGACAAGTTAAAATTAGAGTTGGTTAAATGGAGGTTGTATCGAGCTTCGCAATGAGCATCGCTCAACCATACCTGCATCTTCTTCTAGGAAGATTTAATGCTCGCTTCTTTCTTTCTAGAGATGTAGTCAATTTCATCTTTTTAATATCAACATTAGTAGTTTCCTCCAGACTTAAATTCAGAGCCTCTGCAATGGAAGCATGCAATTGTTCAATTTCAAAGTTCCCACAAACTATAAACCAAATGAAGAAATAAAAAAATGACTCACCTCTTTTTTGTAGGTATTGTAGATGATTTTAAGCAAGAAAGTTTTGCCCACACCCCCTCTACCAGATACACCGATTACACGAGCTTCATGATGAGCATCGCCCAACCATCCTCATCATCATAGGTTGTAGTGAGTGGATTGTTTCTTTTAGCATTTGTATTTAATTTAATTTAATGTCAGCCTATTCTTTACTTCTAAATAGGATTTAGTTAGGCTACATTTCATATTGCACACTTGCATTGCATTATTAGTTGCATTTCATTTTTAACCCATCAATCCTAGATTATGGTAGTTGGTCCATAACCAACAGGCTTTCCATTTCAATAGTTGGGCCTTTTGCCCAATAATCCTATGAAGTTGACAAGGAACATTTTCCCATGTCAACAAGACCATAGAAGAAAATCAAAGCCTTGAGATATGAATCTTTTGAGATAATGGATAAGGTAAGAAATATCGCTTATAGAGTACATGCCCCATGTTATATGTGCATTTACTTAGTAATAAATGTATATAAGATAATATAAGTTTATTAATGTCTGCCAAATGACCAAACTAAGCAATGAGATTGTTTAGTACATGAGTGGCAATAGAAAATGGGAGGTTTGTCTCACTGTCAAGGGTGAAACTCTGTCTTGGTACAACAATGAGAAATTCAGTGAGACTATAGTGATCAAGGTTCGGTATAATCACAAGAAGGGTCTCTCTCTGTCAAGGAGGTAGATGATTAGGAAAAGGCGCAAATAATTTATGGCCACATCGAGAAGCTTGCCATTGCTTTTGGTTATCAACAGATGCCTAAATCAACTATCCAGATTACCAAGAACCTTCAAGTTTGTGGGCGCTACCACAATGCCACAAAGCTCATTCTGATGATCATGAGGAAGGGAATTGTTGTGAGAGATGCAAGTTGTTTCCATTGTTTCTCTAATGGACTCTGTTCTTACACTGATTATTGTAACGTTAATTTCAAATGATCTCATACAAAACCATGTGACTGCAAGCATAAGAAATTACTTGCCTTTTGTGACAAGCATGTGTTTGATAGAGAAAAATGGACAAATGCAAAAGCAGAGGGGATTAGTAAAATATTTGATGTGTATCAGTTTTTGTTCGGTGTATCTAGGGTGCATACATAGCAAAAACAGACCTGGATAGTTAGTGACATTTTCATAAGACATATTGAATTTCTTCCTGATTCATTTCTTCATATCGGACATAATTTTACAAAAAATGTCAAATATACATTGAGTATAGTATTGCTAGCAATTTGCATAATGCAGTGTTGTTGGGTGGTATGCCAATGGTGACACATCATGTGATCATATGTCATTGATATAGATGGTATTTCTAGCATAGTTATTTAAGGTTGCATGTTGAAGATTTCAAGAGAAGCTATGCATGACAGATTCTACATGCCCTAACATAATTCACCCAAAAGATGCAAAATTTATTTGACAGACTGATTTACCTTGGACAATGTGATTTTATATGACAAGGCATGCATTGGGCTTAATATTGTAAAATATCTCATAACCTTTTCCAATATACTATAAATCAAGGCCAAGGAACACTAACATAGGAAATAATAAACATGCGTAGAAGCTAGGACATTCATATAAATTTGATGTCTAACTACTGAGAACATATACTTCATAATCCATTTTGTCACATTTTGTTCATTTCATTGAATTAGAACTTGCCACAACTCTTTTGTCGAGGCCTAAAAAGAAAGGGATACCTAGAAATTTAAAGATCTACCTAAATTGAATCTACAACCAACTTACATTAATTAATTTAGAATCTCGTTAGCATTGTTTATATGACATAGTTTTGGTCCATGGAATCTTCAGACCCTAAGGATATATGAAATATATCTAGGAATTTCATCACATTTTTTAAACACTCAATCTCCTTTTTCTTGTGAGGAAGGGGGATCATTTGCAAAGTGAGCATGACTTAGGTCTTTGACATTTGACCCAAGAAATAGATATTTGTTCACCTTACCTAGTGAACTTTCCAATCTAACAAGTATCCGAGAGCCTTTATTGAGAAAGGCCATGACCCGGAAAATTGAAACAAAACAACCCAATATTAAATAAAATAGTTCATTATTATTTTTTCAAAATGACCATAACGAGAATTGTTGATTTTTAAAATGACAAATTGTTAAAAACCAACAAGAAGCACAATTGATATGCAAAGATTATATGACTTCTAAACATGCTTGAAATCTTTATGCCACTTAAAAAACCTTTTAATACCATTTAGTAAGTTTTGTATCAAATTTCTTAAATAAACAATTATAGGCATAATATATAGAAGGGTAATCCATTTCTATCTAAATTAGTAGGGGAGGAGCTCTTACTAATTAGGTAAGAATAAACTTGGGCCCTAAAAATAAATCTCTTGAGACATAATGTGGAGCTTCAACATATGAAACAAAACACTAAAATAAGAAGACAACATTGTTTGATTGATCTTTGAAGATAAACATTATTAGTAACGTGTCATTAACTTCCGTATGAGTAGAAACATCATTGAACAAAACACTAATCATTATTATAAAGTTTCTTAAAATATTAGATCTTATATTTTAGATTCAATAAAGTCTATCCTTAAAGTAAATATGGTCATGGTAAAATTTTCTCCAAATATTAAGTAAAAAAAACCTTACTTAATCCTATCAAAACATTATTCAAAATCTATCAATATTAATGCAACACTGTAATCAAAATTCTTCACCTAATACATTTCCTCTTAACTAGGAATGAGAGTTCCTAAAAGAATTTGGCTTTAGAACAAATTTATAGAATCTGCCAAATATAGCCTCTTCATAAAATTCTACCAGACCATTTATAATTAGAACAAAATTAGTTCGATAAACCCCAGAGGAATACCATCGACACCAGGAAATTTCCTTTCTTTGAAACCAAAATTTCCCTGCTAACCTGCTCCCTCTTCCAGAGAAAGAGAGTCAAACAAGGTCTTCAAATCAAAAGGCTATCATTTGGAAGAAAGCGACTCTAGAAGTTAGACAAATGTTGCCACTTTTTTGGTTTTTTTTTACAGAATCAGGAAATACTAATATTATAACATTGTTAATTAAATTGTGTTTTCAAATTTCGAAATGAATAGATTCAACAACTTGCAACTATAATTTTCCCAATTTCTAACTAAATTTCAAATAAAATCAACTGAAAATTCAGCCTAAGAAAAGGGGAAAAAATTACCTCTTTAGACTACAACCTATTTTATCTTGAGAGTTAATGAATGATTCCTCATCTCAAAAGATTTCATAAACCCCCTTTAGTGCTCATCCTTAAGCACTAAGCCAAACTCTTACTCTGCACCCATTTCAAATATCCAGGTGATGTGTCCTTAAATTGGCTTTAGCTCCATAGTGGTGGCTGTCCTTGAATTCCCATTATCAGGGTTATTTTGCAAAGAACTATACACCATATAAAACGAATTATTTTCGCTCTATGCGTTATGCATAGAGCAATGATTATTTCTCAGAAATGTCCAGTAAAAGTTCTGGTATCATTATGAAAAAGTTCATATTAGGTGTCTCCGTCAATTAAAATAAATTTATAACTGATTTATGTCTCTATTCAGGTTCTTGTTAAAGAAATCAAGTTTAGATAACAGTGATCTATAATAATTAGTGTGTTTGGGAGCATCTTGAAGTACCATTTTATCTTTTTTCTGTAATCTATGCAAAAATATTTTACTTTTAATTTCCTCTAGATTTTTTTTAGTGGAAAAATAGTGCTAATAAAGCTTTCGCCTAAAATTAACTTGCTCATCAATGGTCAGCTTAGAACTCTCACTGACATGCTTATGATTGTAATTGTGCTTTCACAACTTTTGCAGAATATACACCCCCTACTCAGCACTTCTAAGCAGAAGGTCACTGAATTGAATGGTGCTAAAGGTAAATAAGAGGAAGCCAGTTCAAAAAACATTTGTTTGAAATATTTTCCACCATTAAAGGATGGTGTAAACAATCAGCCCATAAGAATATTCAGCCTTATTTCTGTGAATAATGCATTAGCATTGCCTCAAACTCATGAAGAAAATTCATAACATAACAACTTTAAGTTAATCTTAGTTTTAAGGTTCTCACCTCTAGTGGATGGCAAATTTGTTAGAACCATTTACTTTGAGCATTTAGAATTCTATCATATCTTAAGAGCTTGGAACAATTAGATGAATCCTATAGAAAATGAGGCTTCCAAACACATTATGTCAACGCTAAAAGGGGGTGGGGTTTGACTGCAATCAAGTGGCCAAGCTAATACAAGAATTGTAGTTATAGTTGGACTTGAGATCTTTCTTCCCACGGTCTTTGAAGAGGATTACCAGATCAACTGCCATCTAAATCCTACTAATCCTGCCACAAATATATTGACAACAAAAGGACAGAAACAACTCCATCTCAATCCTATCAATTCTGCCAGGAATATATTTACAATCAACATAGAGCAGCAGATTCAACCAATCATTTAACTCAAAAATAGTTTTAAAGTGGACAATCATCATGCAGCATACGCAGTGAATATATATTTATTATCGGTTTCCATCCCATGTCCAGATGATGTCATTGAGGCCATGATTTAGATCGTGACTATAGAAATTACTGTATTCCAGAAAATCCCCTCCGATGTTCCTAAGCTCCACCATGAAGAGCGAGGGCATGACTTTGAAAAGCTAGGTGTCAATAGAAAAATGCCCCTGGTCCATTCCCTGCAACTTCACCTTACAGTCTTCAGACTTCTTGAAACTGAACCAAGAAAGACTTGCAATCTCCTCCAGCATCGACATTATGATACAAAATGAGGTGTAAAAGCATTTATTACAAATGTTGCCAACGAAAGGACATAAGATCATTCTTTCACTACTCAGTTCAGCTTGCCACGGATGCTTTCGCAACCATTCTTAGACTTTGCAAGGATGCTTTCCTCAGAAGCCAAAACCGTGCAAACATTTTAAGTGAAGAATGCCTTCAGCCCATATCGACAACAAACTATGTTTTTCTAAGGAAATCATCGAAATAATGTGTTAAAGCATCAACCATAACAGTGAGCACCATAGGTGCTCTCAAGGAAATATCATCCTCACAGAGAATTAATGTAGTGATAATCTTGCTTTGCAGAGAAGGGAAATGAAGGAGGCAATAGGAAGCCTGAGTTTTTCGGATCACCGAGGCATTCAACTCAAACCCGTTACCTATAATTCTTTATTACAACTATGTACTGGAAACAAGGCTCTCTTAAAGGGAAAACAAGTCTATACCCACATGCTTTCGTGTGGCTTTGAGCCTGATATTTTCTTTAGCGTGTAATTCTTGCACTACCCAGTTCAGCTTGCCATGGATGCTTTCGCGACAATTCCTGGAATTTGTAAGGATGCTTTCCTCAGAAGCCAAAACCATGCAAATGGTTTACATGATGAATGGCTTCGGCCCATCAAAACACCATACTATAGTTTTCTAAGGAAATCGTTGAAATAATGAGTGATAAAACCTCAACCATAACAACGAGTGCCATAACTTCTCTCCAGGAAACATCATCCTCATAGAGAATCAATTCAGATATAATCTGGCTTTGCAGAGAAGGGCGAATGAAGGAGGCGATAGGAATCCTGAATTTTCCAGACCACCGAGGCATTCAACTCGAACCTGTTACCTATAATTCTTTATTACAACTATGTACTAGAAACAAGGCTCTCTTAGAGGGAAAACAAGTCTATACCCACATGCTTTCGAGCATCTTTGAGCCTAATATTTTCTTTAGTACGAAACTTGTGAACCTATATGCCATGTGCGACAGTATATTGGATGAACACTTACTGTTTGATAAAATTCCAACAGCTGTGGAGCAGAATCAATCAAAGAAGGAATTAGAACAAGTTTCATCATTCAAAGAAGGAAATATAAGAAATTTTAAACTAAGTAATTTCTTTTCTAATTTATGAGTAATTAGAATAGAGTGGATATATACTACATTCTAGAATAATAGCATAAATCATTAGGTTGGTTTATTACGTAGTGACATGCTTTATCTCTTTTTGATGAATTGCCTGGATAATGTTGAAGTCATGTTTAGCCAATTCTAAAATATTTTGGTTGTTTACTCTGGGCAGCCTGAAATTGGATAAAAATGGAGCACCTGGTCAGTCTTATTATTATTATCAGCCAGGAACGAAAGGAAATAACCTGCAAATTATGCTAAATTTGGGAGAAAGGATGAAGAGAAATTATGAAAGTGAAATTGAATCTGGGGTCTCACTTACTTATAAACACTTTTGGCTAAGCGTGCATAATTTGAACTATACCCTTGACAATATCTCTTTGCTTCTACTCTGGAAACACTGGCATGCCAAGAATTCTCCAGCTCGTATTGAATCTGGCAATGGTAAACAAAATATTAGAAACTCATTCAATCACTTCCGTGGAGAAAAACAAATAAGCGAGTCGACATGTCTGGACAGTAGGTTACCTCTTGGCTTACGTTTTTCTTGTTGTTCCATGCAGTGAAAATCTCACTTTTCTCAAGAGCTTCTCTTAAATATTTTGTGGCAAAGTCTCTAGCTTCATCCAAAATAGTTTCTCCAGGGAATGCGAGTTGGGAAGCTCTATACAGGCTCAACATGCTTGCTACATTTTTGTTAAATTGACTGGTTGAGCAAAAGAAATGCCCATCGGCATCTTTGAAGTTGTCGAAAACAACTGTTAATACGACGTGCAAAGGTTAGAAGAGAGAACAGAAGATGATGATGATTTAAAGGTTAAGTCATATTTTCCTAAATCTCTAGAGCACTGAATTCTCTATTGCCAATTTAGGGAATATTCTGTATGGATAGGAGAAGCATTTTTATGTTATTGTAGATTTCTCTTAATCGTCAGATTCCAAGATATTTTTGGAATCAATACAAGTTTAGCATGAACAGAAATAATTCTAAAATCTGCCATGGATATAAGTTTAGCATGAACTGGAATAATTATGGAATTGTATAGACAAGAATGAGGTCAATTTTTGACCTCATTCCTATCCCTGCCATTCCAGAATCTTTCAGAAAAGTATACATACTATACGCCTGGGGAATTGAACTTCTACCCTTTTGCAAAGAAACACAATCCATAGTACCCAATCGGAGTTACACTGTACCAATGCAGCCAAAGAAGTCAAAATCCCAAAGCAGTGATCTCAAGATCTGCAATGGGCTTCAGACTTTCGTTCCAATGCCTGTATGTAGGAAATGTCATAAATGTTACGTTGCAGGATTTTTTAGAGAAAATGGGGAAGGGAAGAATAGTGAAATAATTTTTTTTATGATACCTATAAACATAATCAAGAATACGAAACTTGTGAACCTATATGCCATGTGTGACAGTCTACCAGATGAACGCTTACTGTTTGACAAAATTCCAATAGCTGTGGAGCAGAATCAATCAAAGAAGGAATTAGAACAAGTTTCATCATTCAAAGAAGGAATTATAAGAAATTTGAAACTGAGTAAGTAATTTCTTTTCTAATTTCTGAGTAATTAGAATAGAGTGGATATATACTACATTCTGGAATAATAGCATAAATCATTAGGTTGGTTTATTACGTAGTGACATGCTTCATCTCTTTTTGATGAATTGCTTGGATAATGTTGAAGTCCTGTTTAGCCAATTCTAAAATCTTTTGGTTGTTTACTCTGGGCAGCCTGAAATTGGATAAAAATGGAGCACCTGGTCAGTCTTATTATTATTATCAGCCAGGCACGAAAGGAAAGAACCTGCAAATTATGCTAAATTTGGGAAAAAGGATGAAGAGAAATTATGAAAGTGAAATTGAATCTGGGGTCTCACTTACTTATAAACACTTTTGGCTAAGCGTGCATAATCTGAACTATACCCTTGACAATATCTCTTTGCTTCTACTCTGGAAACACTGGCATGCCAAGAATTCTCCAGCTCGTATTGAATCTGGCAATGGTAAACAAAATATTAGAAACTCATTCAATCACTTCCGTGGAGAAAAACAAATAAGCGAGTCGACATGTTTGGACAGTAGGTTACCTCCTGGCTTACATTTTTCTTGTTGTTCCATGCAGTGAAAATCTCACTTTTCTCAAGAGCTTCTCTTAAATATTTTGTGGCAAAGTCTCTAGCTTCGTCCAAAATAGTTTTTCTAGGGAATGTGAGTTGGGAAGCTCTATATAGGCTCAACATGCTTCCTATATTTTTGTTAAATAGACTAGTTGAGCAAAAGAAATGCCCATCGACATCTTTGAAGTTGTCGAAAACAATTGTTAATACGATGTGCAAAGGTTAGAAGAGAGAACAGAAGATGATGATGATTTGAAGGTTAAGTCAGATATTTAAAGGTTAAGTCAGATTTTCCTAAATCTCTAGAGCACTGAATTCTCTATTGCCAATTTAGGGAATATTCTGTATGGATAGGAGGAGCATTTTTATGTTATTGTAGATTTCTCTTAATCGTCAGATTCCAAGATATTTTTGGAATCTGGAATAAATACAAGTTTAGCATGAACATAAATAATTCTAAAATCTACCATGGATATAAGTTTAGCATGAACTGGAATAATTATGGAATTGTATAGACAGGAATGAGGTCAATTTTTGACCTCATTCCTGTCCCTGCCATTCCAGAATCTTTCAGAAAAATATACATACTATACCCCTGGGGATTTGAACTTCTACCCTTTTGCAAAGAAACACAATCCATAGTACCCACCTGGAGTTACACTGTACTGATGCAGCCGAAGAAGTTGAAATCCCAAAGTAGTGATCTCAAGATTTGCAATGGGCTTCAGACTTTCGTTCCCATGCCTGTATGCAGGACACGTCATAAATGTTACATTGAAGGATTTTTATAGAAAATGGCGAAGGGAAGAATAGTGAAATTAAAAATTTTATGATACCTGTAAACACAATCGAGAATTTCTTTAATTTTGTTGGGAATTTCTGATAATTCCAGAACAAAAAGGAACAGAGAACAATGCTCTGTTTTAACCCAAAGAATAATACTCTGTTTTTGCACAGGGAAGCCAAAAAAAAAATTGTTTGCTGGAGAACAGAGTTTCAGCAACAAAAAAAAAAACTTCTATTCATTAACAGGAAACCAACTGTTACATAAATCATCTTCCTCACACAGAGGGATTTCACAACTGCTGTTACAAAAGCATCTTCCTCACATAGAGGGAATTCACAACTGCTGCTACAAAAGCATCTTCCTCACACAGAGGGATTACACCAGGAACACTTCAGTTCCACAAAAAAAATTTCTCTGTCTCTGCTGCAAATATTTTTACACTACTGTGTGTAAAAAAATTTCAATACATATGCTGGAGCGTGTTACATTGCATTTTCATCATCCACAATTATTACAGTTGCGCTACTACACATTCCCCTTTGTTTTCTCACCAACGAACTATAAAGACACATTCACACTTCTGCATTGCAAAACCACTCTGTCTCTGCATACAAACTTTTACATTGCTGTGTAAAATTTTTACTCCTCTTACATTCACTGCGGCATATATCATTTCAATCTCTCAACAAAATATTACCCTCGCGCTGCTGCGCATTCCTTTCACATTCAACAACAAATAAAAATTACATACACGCTACTGCGTGCTACATCTCTTTTGCTCAACGAACAAACCTTACCTTCACACTGCTGTGTGTATTACATGTCATATACCGCGAACAACAAAACACTACAATCGCACTGATGTGCATGAAAATTTCTCCTTGGCGCTGTTGCGTCTTCTTTTCTTTCAGCGAGCAACTATCACATTGGCACTGCGTGCTCCCCTTACATGTGCGCTGCTGCGTTTTTCACATGTCAACAAAACCCTACTCTGTTTCTTCTTTTTCGCACTGCTGTGCGTTACATTAACAATACAATGAACAACCCTTTGCTTATGCACTGCTGTGCATTTCAAAAATAAGAGACTCTGGTTTTTTTTGTTCGCACTGCTGTGCGTTTCATTACATTGCATATGCGCTGCTGCGCCCTTTCCTTTCTCACAAAAAAATGGACAACTAACTAAAAACATGACCATATGTTTTACTTTTGCGGTAAAACAAAATACCATACTCCCGTGAGTGATAATAAAAAAACATTAAAATTAAAATCTTACCAACATTTACGACCATAGTAAATTGCATTAAATTAATTCACTGACAAGCCGACGGTCAAACAAAAACTTTCACTTCACGTTAACTCCATGTTGCTGTAGGCCTGTACACAGCTTGGTTTCAATCGACGGTGGTCAGCCTTCCTTTCAATCAAATGGTTGCAATCAATATTGCGCAGACTTTTCTGAATGATCTTTATGCTTTGGGGAATGGCTGTTTTGGAACAGTGGCTCCGGGCATGTGTCAGTAGCTGATTGTAATCACTGCCCTTTGGAGGAAAACCACCGCTCGGTGAAAAGTGGTGCGATAAAGTCTGGCTGGTTTTCTGGAAACTACGCTGCGGTCGCTGTCACTTAACGACAGTTGAAATTATAATTTCAACAAATTTCCTTTTCAAAGTGTCTATCGATTCCAAGGCATACAATATTATCCACCATTAAGAGGCCTTCCAGCAGATCCACAGGATACAGGAAGGGAACTGCAGTATGCGTAGTTAATTAAATTTATTGAATTTTGAAAAGTAAAGCAAGGATAGGGCCAAGATGCAAACAACATGAAACCTCCATACATACCAAAACTGCCAAACTTAGTGAGCACGCTGTTCAGTAATTCAAGGCATTTGATGTCTCCAATGTGCATGAAGACGCAGGCAGTAGAAGCAGGTGAGCCTGAGAAAGACCCATCTTGGCTTTGAACATCAACTATTGTTTCCCAGTCGACCATATCTTGTATGCCCTCCAAAGATGACAACAATGTTCCGCCATGAATTTCGTCCCTGGAGAGGCTGCAACATTCATTTATTAGAATTTGCATAACATTAAGTAATATGGTCTAATTCGGTTGTTGAATTGACAATATGTTAATTTGAATTCACATACTTGGCTAGTTTCTCCTGCCCTTTCATCTGGAGCATACGCACATAAGGCAAGTCGTAGGGAAGTCCGAGGTGCAGAGATTGGGCTTCTCTTATCAAGGAAGGAAAGATGATCTCAAAGTCTGTTACACAACTATCTTGATCGCTTTCATCCTTTATTGCTTCCTGATTGCTTTTTATGAATTCAATGCCTGTATATACAGATCAATGGCAATTGTCATTACAATTAATGACAATTACATGATCACGAGGTTACTGCAAGTTTTATATCCACAAAAATGGCTCTAGGGAAATATATCCACAACAATTGTTCAAAAATTGCTCTCTTGATGCAAGGAAATGAAATTTGAAGGATCAAAATTTTGGTAAATATTTTTTTAAGAAAAAACATGAAAAATTAACCTGATTACTAATATTAACCCTACATGATGACAATGATAAAATAAAAATAAAAAAACAACTCTCAAATCCCAATTTTAATTCTTGCCCTGCTCCACTCACACATCCCAACTTTCCATTTAAGGAGAATTAAAAAGACAACTCTCAAATCCCAATTTCAGTTCTTACCATGCTCTACTTGCACATGCCCAACTTTCCATTTAAGGAGCGCAAGAACACATGAAAGAGTGGCAAGCAGGCGGTCGGACAGGAGAAAGTGCGACTCAGTTCCCCATGAACCATCTTTTAACTGGTTTTTCAAAATCCAATCAACTGTTTGGGGAAATTGCAGTCGAGAAGAACCATCAATGGCGGGCACCCTGGCTACCCATGCTATGTCATAAGCAGATGGGGTGATCATTAAAGCATCTCCTTCACCTGTAAGCATCAGCTTAATCTCACTAATAAGTGTCTCCGCGCGTTCTCCATAGCAAGAATCCTGTTCAATTAACACAGTTAGTGATCATTATCAAAAGTGATATAAATACTTGATCTGATCAGAAGAAAGAATAGATTTACTCACAGTATAAGGGGATTGAAGAGATTGCACAAAATCGTAATCCCAGACATTTGGATGAGGATTGGACGTCCTCCTGATCACGCTGCTGCTGCTGCTACCTGTCGACAGAGTAGAAGAAGCAACAGAAACGCTAGCCATTACAGCAAATATTAGCTATATGCACTGGAATGGAATTTGGCAAACAAATTTTTCTTGCTTGATTGGCTTGCTTCGTAGACAACTGAGTCACCTGCTGGTATTATGTAGGTATATATAGTGGCCTACGTCGATGGAAGGAAGCTCAGGCGGGGAATGTGATGAGTTGAGTTGAGTGACTTCCAAATTGTGCATATGCTAAATAAATTGTTGCATGTGAGTCAAATTATTTTGCCCCGCACACCAGGCAGGCAGCGAAAAGTACGCAAAAATACTTGCACTACTCAGTTCAGCTTGCCATGGACGCTTTCGCGACAATTCCTGGACTTTGTAAGGATGCTTTCCTCGGAAGCCAAAACCGTGCAAATGGTTTACGTGATGAATGGCTTCGGCCCATCTCAACACCATACTGTGTTTTTCTGAGGAAATCATCGAAATAATGAGTGCTAAAACCTCAACCATAACAGCGAGTGCCATAACTGCTCTCCAGGAAACATCATCCTCACAGAGAATCAATGCAGATATAATCTGGCTTTGCAGAGAAGGGCGAATGAAGGAGGCAATAGGAATCCTGAATTTTCCAGACCACCGAGGCATTCAACTAGAACCTGTTACCTATAATTCTTTATTACAGCTATGTACTGGAAACAAGGCTCTCTCAGAGGGAAAACAAGTCTATACCCACATGCTTTCGAGCGTCTTTGAGCCTAATATTTTCTTTAGTATGAAACTCGTGAACCTATATGCCATGTGCGACAGTCTGTCGGATGAACGCTTATTGTTTGACAAAATTCCAACGAGAAATCTCTTTTATTGGAATGCAATGCTGAGAGGATATATGAGAAATGGAATGTTTCAAGAAACCCTAGGACTTTACTACCAAATTCTATGGGAAGGTGTGCGGTTAACTGGTACAATTTCCATAGAGTCACCTCATTCCCAAACTCTAACAAGAATATACAACCCACATTCAATTGTTAGGGTTTTCGTGGTAAATTTTGATTGATTTTCTCATTCAAGGGTTCGAATAGTTTTCCGGATTTAAGAATTTTGGGTATTTGTTTTAGATAAGTAAATTTTCATTTTGGGCCATGGAATTGCCGAGAGTTCAGTACTATTTCTGAGAAAAGACCACATTAATGAAGAGGGTTGGTATACTTACAAGCACTCGAAGGTTTTCACGAGGTATCGCAAGAGAGGCTCCTGAAACTTCATGTTGGTTACTATCTGTTGCTCCTGATTATTATCAACCATTCCCCTGTTGTAGTTCAATGAATTTTCTCTGCCCTTAGATGCCAGAGATAGAGCGACGTGTGGATGTTGAAACTGAATGGAAAAACTACAATAATAAAACTGCATAATTTGAAGACTAACAAAATACCGCATAATTTTCAAACTAACAAAATAATCCAACTGATGACGACAGCTCCTGAAACTTCACGCTGGTTAGTATCTGTTGCTCCTAATTATTATCAACCATTTCCCTGTTGTAGTTCAATGAATTTTCTCTGCCCTTAGATGCCAGAGAGAGAGGGATGCATGGATGTTGAAACTGAATGGAAAAACTACAATAATAAAACCACATAATTTGAAGACTAACAAAATACCGCATAATTTTCAAACTAACAAAATAATCTGACGGATGATGACAGGTCAATTGTCTAACACACAATCTGATGGTGCAGAAAGGTACACCTAACACATTAGAAAATTCTTTTCAAAGACTAACGCCTTACCTTAGTTACCTAATTCGCAAACATAAAACATCACACAAAAGCATTAATAGTAATTATTTTCATGCTGATAGAGCTCACTTAAATAGTTTTAAAAGTTAAATATCTGCCATCCACCTAATAATTATTGATAATTGAACCAAAATTCTAAAATCGATATTTCAAAATATAACCACCTATCCACCTAATAATTACACTAAACTTTATTCTAATTATATAACAATTATTTATTTGTCAACACCAATACAAAAATTAAAAATATTTATTTATTTTTAATAACCCTCTTAATCAATAAATGAATTTTCTATTACACACACTCTCTCTCTCTCTCTCTCTCTCTATATATATATATATATATAGATATAGATATAGATATATATATACCAAGTGTAATAGAGAAATCGAGATAGAGAGAGAGAGAGATTCAACCCCATTTTATCATGTAGATTGTTAACTTCTAAATACACTATGTTACAATACTATGAGCCAATATCATCCTTTACTAATACCACATATCCAAATAAGTTAAATTTGTATGACAATTTTATTAATTAATCAATTTAATTAAAAGAGCAGGGCATAACTACAGTTGAAACAAATCTCAAATTATGATCTCTATATACTACTAAGAATATTTGGATGTTAAATTCCTACCATCCACCTCATGAATCTTGATAATTAAATTAAAATTCTAGAAGCATTTTTTCAAGATAGAGGTGCCGATCTACATCATTATTTCACTACACTCTATTCTTATTATATAACAATTATTTATTTGTAACCCCAACACAATTAAATGTATATTTATTTTTTATAGCCATATTAATCAATAAATGAATTCTCTATGATATTTGGCATATTCATAAGTATTATAGATTTTGTGTTTACCAATGGCTCAGAGAATATACCATCCATATCCATATTTGTGCTATAATACATAAAATCCTTTTCTTAATCATTTTTTAAAGGTTTAGGTCTAAATGTCCTCTAGTGCACTGCATAGTTGTTTTTCAAAAAGTGAAGAACTCCACTATATAATTTACACATATGACTCTGTACGTATCTATAGCTTCATTGAAACGGATTTATCTAGCCCATAAAAGAATAATGTAAAAAAGAGAAAGGTATATACGATTTCTCAATAATTATTTTTTCCATGTTTTTGCATCCCAAAACACCAAATTTGTGATTATGAACCTGTATCCAAAGAAAAAAATCATCATTCATGTAAGCTTTCCACAAGTTAAACAATAAACTCAAAAACATTGCTTGTACATCCATAACAATAAAAATTCACACACATTTACAACGGTAAAAATGTGTGTGCATCTTATAACTAGGAATGCACACATGTTATTGCTATTAAGAACATGCACACATTTCTCCATATAGGAGCTTTAGAGCATGGAAAATGGTTGAGGTGCAGTTCGTTGGGACAAGAGAGAAGGAGGGATACAGGGGCCAAGGGAGATAAAGAGAGGAATAAAGAGAGAGAAGGGGGCGAGTTAGAATGGGTGGGTGTTTGAGGATCAAAAAGGAGGAATGGGAAAGAGCGATTGAGAGTCAAAATGTGAGAGAGATATACGAAAAGTGTTCGGAAGCGAGATACGATGGAGATGTGGGTGGAGAGAGAGAGAGATTTTCCAGATATATAGGGAGGAAGATAGAGAAAGAGTTGGATGGGGGTTATTATGAAGGAGGTACTAAATGAGGGATTGAGGGAGGGATAGAGAGAAAGGGAGTTGAGAGAGTGTGTGATTGAGTTATGGTGGGGGTAGGGTAGAGAGTGACAAATAAAGAGATGACCAGGTGGAATGCGAAAATAATGCCAGAGGCGGAGGGAGTGACAGAGAGTAAAGAGTAGGATAGTGGGAGGGAGATAGAGACACAATTATAAGGAAGAAAGAATGGGTGAGGGAGACACGGAGAAAAATAGAGATAGAAATTGAGGTGGAAGAGAGAATGAGAGGGAGGGGGAAATAATGAGAGAGAGAGAGAGACAGGGAGTGGGGTATAAAGAGAGGGAGGAAGGGAGAGATAGAGAGGGAATATATATATATATATATCCACACACACACACAGGAATGGGGTCGAGGTAAAGGAATAGAGTGATGGATAGAGAGAAGGGGTGGAGAGAGAGATAAGGTTAAAAGGGGGTCATTATGAAGTAGGTATTGAAGGAGAAAAGGGGGTATGGAGAATAGAGGAAGGTGAATAGAGAGGGAGGGAGTAGTTAAGGAGGGAGGGAGAGAAGGGGAGAGGGAGAGACAAAGGGATGAAGAGAGAGATATTGAATTTTATAGCTATGATTGATCTTCATACTTTATATTTTTATGCCTTCAAATGCATAATGTAATTGTAAGACATGTTATTCATGTCATTCATTTATTAGCCCTTGAAAGAATTATTATAAGATGTGTTCTTTATGTCAGATTAAAAAGATAAAATTTTGAATTTTGAATTTTTGGCTCCAAAGTAGTCAAGTTGGCCCTCCCTCAAATCATGTCAACCCTCCCTCAAGTCATGTCATCCCTAGTGAAGAGACATGCCCACTTAGATAGTAATATCAGTATATAAAGAGAATTTTACCTCCTCCTCAAGGAATCATTCAACGTCACATAAGACAAGATAATTTATGGAAATCAAAGCAAAGAAGAAGTGGGATGAAGAAGGAAAAGAAGGATAAATTCATCTCTAGTATCTATATATTTGTCTATTGACCTCGCATGTGTGAATTTTTGGGAAATTTCTAGGCATCCTATTTGGGAAAGTGGAAATTCTAGACATTGGTTAAAAATTTTGGGGAGGCCCAGTTTATGTGCATATTCTGGGAGGTTGAAATTCAACCTAGGCATATAAGAGAGGGCCAAATTTTGAAGGGCATAAGTTTGAATTGACTTGAATTAACTAGAATTTTACTTGACTAGGCTTAATCATAGCTTGTTGGTCATTTTGACCTCATAGTTGACTAGGTGCATTAGATCTATCTTTTGTTGAACTCAAGAATTTGTCCACGGAAAAGGTTGTTAGGTTTTTCCCCCAGGTGGGTTTTCCTAGGGTAAATAATGTGTTATCTTTGTTCATTTGTTGGGAATGGGTCCCCTAGGGTCAATTTTGGTGTTAAAAGCCCAAGTTTTGGGGCATAAATACCAAGTTTCGTATAAAAAGTGTAAAGTCTTTGCATTTTGTGGTCACGAAGTGCAAAGATGTAAAGAGTCATAAAGGGTTTCCAAACTTTGTTTAATGTAAGTCATGTTGAATTTAGGAGATCTACCGATGGTCGATGGACCACGAGATTGTATAAAAAGAAGTCTTAGAAGAGTCTTTTAGTAGTTCAGTTCAGATATGTTTTTGAAGAGTCATTGATGCAATGGGTTTGTGAGAGATAAGAGCAAAGTGTCTTCACATAGGAAAGAGGCTCTACAGCTGTGTGCGTAGGGTAGTTAGAGTCTGTAAAGGAGATCTGAACAAAAATATAGAGAATTATTATGGAAATACCTGCGTATGAGCTATTTTACTTCTATTATGAATGCATGCAATTATGTTATGTTGAATACTGGATTTATGATTTAATGTTGTATTGATGCGTGAATCTATGAGTTTTACTTTATTACATGAATGCAAGTAAGAATATCTGTTTACACGAAGATAATCATAATTCATGTTGAACTTATACACTACTTAAGATAATCCGGATAAATAGAATAGTAAGATTAATTACAGAGGCACGTAAGTGTTTGAATCGACTATTTAGGGTACACAAAAGACAGTCATAGACCTTCATGGAGGTCTAAAGGATGACTAAGGGAAGTATATTGATAAGCCCTAAAAGGATTATCGATCTGCACGAAGGAAGGGTTAGGGTATAAAGTGGCATCACTGCCATCTCACGGTGTGAAAACTTCATTCCTGCATCCCCCCATACTTCTTCGGGTGAGACTTCAGTCTGCGCTTTGCAGATTGATGCCGAAAGGGCTAGTAGTGTAGGTATTTGCTTGGCTAATTAACGCTGAACTTGGGTTAGGGCCCATCAAGCCAAAAAATGGTTTCGTTGTTGGGATGGGGATCTACATAAAGAGATATGTGATGTCGCATCACTGGAATCCAATTAAGAAGGAGATCGAAGACTGGTTGGATAGAAAGATCCACGAATTCGTGGCACAATAGAACAGGAATCCATGATTGACAAAAGAACAGTGGTTGGACAAATATCTGTACATAGAGATACACAAGATCTTCTTATGTTCCTTCCCGGTTGAATTGTACGAGTGGATCGCGAACTTGGCAAATGGCCAAGGAAGGTGGAGGCTTGATGGTCCAATAGGCTGGACCCTGGAGTTAGTGTGGAGATTAGAAGCCTCTAAAGATAAGATCGCATGCCCTATTGATCGTTGGCTCGATCTTATCATAGGATGGTTGTTGATGGAGTTCGTGGTCAATACCTCAGTCAGTTACACCATAGCAGAGCACTGCTTCCTCAAGGGGCTGTGAGGTAAGTCTTTAAGGTCTTTAAATACCTTGATTAAGATGCTCTTGTGTGAAAAGTGGGTTATGAAGCTACCTTGATGTTTGGGGCTATGCGAAGTGGAAAGACCTTCAGGAACAGAGGGAAAATAGGCCTTGAATATAGTCCGTTAATTGAACCTCCTCTGAGTGACGTCGAGGAAGCAGCATAGGCTTCTCTGAAGAGCATTGTTCAGTTGATAAAGCAAGGGTTCCTGTGAATACCCCATCCACCCACACCGCCTCCATCTTCACCTCCACCGCATACACCTTCGCCTACACCACCGCCACCTCCACCACCGTTCAGTATGCCAAAGTCAGTAAAGCTACCTATGTTCAAGGGCTTGGGAAATGAGAATGCAGACCCATTTTGGTTCGTCGTGAAGGTTGTATGGGAAGCTCACGGTATCACAAATGATCAAATGAAGAAAGAAACATTGGTTAGTGCTTTTCAGGAACGCGCACTAACGTGGTACGTCTGTATTGGTAGATATTCAAACTACGTTGAATAAGGAATTTAGTAGACCTAAGTCTGAAGTGTAATCAATTGTGGGATTCAAAGAGATCATGATGAAGCATGGCGAGACACCCTGGGATATAGATTAGAGATTGAAGTGTACAATCCGTGAAGCTAACATGAATCTGATAGATGGGCAACACCACAAATGGTTTGTGTCTTTGCTCCTACCTCATCTAAGGGTTGCACTATCACAACAAAATATTGGTACCCAGGCGAAAGCTCTAGAAATTTCGAGGAGATTGCATGAGACACCGATGCAAGATGCTAATTTGGGAGTTCAGCAGATTCATGCACAGTTGTGGAACCTTCGCCTAGAAATGCAGAGTTTGAAGAACGATAGAACAGTTCGGCCAGAGGTGTGTGAAGAAGTTTGGTGCCTGAAATGCAAAAACCAAGGGCATGACAAAGATCACTACCCAGTCTTCGCAAATTATGTTGCAGCAGGAGGACCAATGCCTCTGAGGATGGAGGCTCAAGCAAGGCCAAGTGCAGGGCCCGCACTATGGTGTGTTTTCTATTAGGTAGCTGGAAAACACGTGAAAAGTAATTTCCATTTGCTGTAGAAATTCGTACAGACAGTGCAACAACTCTTCTGCAACTTCTGTCAATCGGTGGGTCATGATGAGCGCAATTGCCATAGTTACAAGTTAATGATGGATAGAACGCTCGCATATAGGGTGCAGGCAGAAACCCAGCCTTCGGACCAAAGTGTTGGGGGAGGGCGAGGTGAATATCAAGGGCGTGGATGAGACCGAGGTGTAGGAGGACCTGGTAGAGGTCGAGGACCGGTCATTTGTTACAACTGTGGAGGACCGGGACACTACACGCGAGACTTCCCGAATCCAACGTGTCTATCATGCTGATATTGCACTCAGTTTGACCATGCAAGTGAATATTTCCAGGTATTTCTAGCTAAGATACGTGAAAAGGGGGTGCAACCTCCATAGCCGACTCAAAACCTGCAGATGATGAGGGCTGAGCCTCATGAAGAGGATCCCAAGGTAAATATTGTGTTGCGGAGTGGGATGATGACTAGGGAAGATAAGGGGAAGTAGCCTGAAGAAAGTGAATGGGTCCATAAAGCTCCAAAAAAGGAGGTCGAGTTTGATCTGAAGCATGCATGGGAAAAAATTATGGAAGCAAAGAAAAGCTTCGTTGAGGCCTCTACCATAGGAAGTCAGGATAAGCTAGTTGAAGAGATGGACCCTTCCATGATTACTATTTTCTTGGAGACCTGTATGAAGTTGTTGCATGACAGCAAGGCTGTGAAAGGACTACAGGAGCTGATAAATAAGCGTGTCAAGAAAGAAAACACTCCTAATGGACTACGTAGTCAGGAATATTGGTAAGCATAAGAAAAGAGTGGGGCGTGAGATGAGGCTCACTGCGTAGATAGGAGAATATGAGATCGATCAAGTAATTCTAGATCTATGGTTAGACGCGAATGTTTTGCCTAAATAGACATGGGAAAGGATGGGGAAACCTGTGCTGCAATGGTCTCTGATTCAGTTAAGTATGGAAAACCAGCAGAAAATTATCCCCATGGGAAGATTGCAGGGAGTGATAGTGGATATTGAGGGCACGAGTGCATTGGCTAACTTCAAAGTGATAAAGATTATGGATGACAATAATCTCTACCCTGCACTCCTTAGGATCAATTGGGCCATTGACATGAATGGGGTAATCAATTTGAAGAAGTGGAAGATGATATTTGAGAAGAAATCGCTCCGTGTAGTAGTGCCCCTAGACCTTGCAAAGGGACCACGCTATACTGAACCTGTTCGTGATTATGAAAGCGATGATGACTTGGACCAGATTTATAAGATAATGGTGCGAGATCATGATTGGGTGAATATGGAAACAGATGGACGTATTGCATAGGACTGCGAAATCTCTTGCACTTCAGATTTAGATGAGGAGTTGGAATACTGGCAGAACTGACTACATGAAATATCTTCGTTGTGTTGTAATATGATGACCAAGTCACTGCACTGTGTACCATTGGAGGTAAGGAATCTGTTAGGGTCCCACCCTAACCCCCTTATTTATGTAATAGGATCGAGTCATAGTTATAGTTAAGTAAAGAGTCAATAAAGCCCATATTAATAATTGTAAGTGGTTAACTCGTATTTAATGACAGGACCACAGTTAGCTGCAAATGGGCCATGGTATTAGATAGATGGTATTAATAAGAACCATGGTCTTGCCCCATGGTATTGCATGTATGAATCCTATATAAAGGATAGAGACTCCCTGCGAGGAGCATCATGTCTTATTTTGTAATTGAGCTTAGCTCTATTAGAGGTTGCCCCCTCGAAGAGGCAAGTGAACTTTGCTTTCTGAATAATAAAATACTTGTTGTTATTGCTCTTGTTCTATGTTCTGGGTATATTTCTTCACTTATTGGGTATTTTGGTATCGTCTTGCAGGTTAAGGGCATAACAAGTGGTATCAAATTGCTTTCCAGGACCAGTGGGATCTCCATTTTTTAGCAAATTGTTTTTGGCTAGGGACATGTTTTGGCGTTTTTAAACCATGGGATTTGTCGTTGAGCACATAAACCTACAGATTTGGGGAGGCATGCACGCAGGAAATATAAGAGGTGGTCACACTTGTTGGACTCCCTTGTAACCCCTGTGGGTACCCCTGTGAGTAGTAGCGCATTAGACAGAATCGCACACGGACTATCTTCCAAGTACCTTCTAGGTATATCGGAAGCCCCCTAGCTCCCTTGAAACCTCGCCATAGATAAACCATCGACTGTCTTGCTGGTACAATACACTGAGACAACACTCAGAGAGATTACTCGCTCGTATGATTAGGTAGTCAGGTTGTACAGCTAAGGGTACGGTTGATCCTCCTTGGTTAGTTCCCTGAAAAATTTGAGCCGAGTACTACTGTAAGACCCTTATGTATATTGCAATCTGTAGCACCTGACACTCCTGGAGACCATAGTTCCCTTCTCTATCTCGGGATCATGCATAACCTCTGCTAGATCAGAGCTCACAAGTGGGGCTTTGCAGCAGTAGCAGCAATCAGTTCCGTCGTTCAAATTTATCAGAACAACGATTCAGATCTATTAGATCCATAAGATCCACAACATCAATTAGTTCCGTAGTTCAGATCTATCAGATCAGCCATTCAGATTTCTTAGATCCTTCAGATTTACCATCCAGATCTGAGTAGTTGTGTGGGTTCCTAAACCTGAGCATGATTTTCGCATGACTTTTGGCAGCATTGACATTTCAGGGATTCGGCGACTGCAGTATTCCTAAGCAAGGAGTAAAATTAAAAAAAAAAAATAAGTCTGAGACCCCCCGGGGCGCTTATTGGTGACTTAGCCCATAAGAATCAGGATGACGAGCTGAGTGAGGTGGTACCATTCAATTGTTAGTGCCAAAAAAGTTCGGGTGGTCCCAAATTTCAAGTGAATCGGCTCGGTGCATGGCACAAACTAGAAATCAAGCTATGGAAAATGAAAGGATGGACAACCTTGAAGCATCCTTGAAAGACATCCAAGAGTAGTTGACGAAAATAACTACAACACTCTTTATGGGCAAGACGACAACCCACGAGGAGGCATATATTGGCACTGAACACAGTGAGGGTGAGTCTAGCTAGTCTCTTCACCTTTGGGGCTCCTACCAACAATCCCGTCAACAACCACCCAAGCTGGACATGCATAAATTTGATTTCTCTCACTCGGCAGCATGGATAGCACAAATGGAGCAATATTTCAATCTAAATTACATCCTGGATAACGCCACTCAGCTTAGTGTGGGGATCATGTACTTGGACAATCAAAGATGGCAATGGTGGCAATGGCATCAATGTTGCTATGGAAGGCCCTTGACTTGGGACACATTCAAAAAATCTCTTATGGATCACTTTGACCATGACTCTGCCTTTTTGGGACATCTCACTAAGCTCTGACAGACTGGAACAGTGGATGAATATATTATAGCTTTTGAAGCCTTAGCTTTCCGCACTTTAGGTCTACAAGATGAGTTCTACATAGAATGTTTTGTCAGTGGTCTTAAAGAGGCCATACAAGCCCACGTCTGATTACACCACCCTCCATCATGGCTGGAGGCTTGCAGGATAGCTCATGAAGTGGAACGTGCGTTAGCAGCCCAGTCCAATCGCCCAAATTTCACTGCCTAGGCTCGCCCCCCATAGGCTCACAGCACTACCAAAACATTCAAGGTTCAAAAGGTGTCACTTGCAGAAATGGTGGAAAGAAGAAAGCAAGGATTATGTTACTACTATGATGAAAAATACTCCCCTGGGAATAAATGCAAGGAGCCCAAATTCTTTCAAATTGATGCTACTGATCACAGCTCATCGGAGGAAGCCCTACCACTTGAGGAACCAAAGGAGGAAGAAGAGGACAACCAAAAGGACAATGTACTTGAAGAACCAGTTATTTCGCTGCATGCTTTGGTAGGGATTTCTTCGCCTCAAACTCTCAAAATTAGAGGTTTTATTAAGCATCGCCCGGTAGTAGTCATGATTAATAGTAGAAGTACACATAATTTTATCCATCAAAGAGTTGCAGAAGTAGTACATTGTTTTGTACGAGTAGTTTGTAACTTCCAAGTCCAAATTGCTGATGGGGGAACAATGAAATGTGAAGGCCACTGTGAAAATGTCAAACCTCAAATGGGGGATTATTAGTTAAAGACCCACATGTTTGCCATACACTTGGGAGGGTGCAATATTGTCCTAGGTGTTGAATGGCTTTGCACACTTGGCCCAATCACAATGGATTTCCAGGAGTTATATATGATCTTTAAGCAGAACAACCACACACATACCCTCCACAGACTCCAGGCAGGAGCTCCTTCTATCATCAGCTCACATCAGATGGAAAAATTGTTAAAAAAGGGCCATCATGGAGTTATAGCTCAATTTAATGCCATCCAGGCCTTCGAACCCAATTCTCTTCTGGTTCATCCTGAGATGCAACAGATCTTAAATAACCATCTACCAGTCTTTGACAAGCCTCATGAGCTTCCACCCTCGAGAGGGGAACACGATCATAGCATCACATTGGTCCCAGGGGCCCAACCACCAAATGTGCACCCATATAGATATCTGTTCACCCAAAAGAATGAAATAGAAAAAATAATCAAGGAACTTTTGGAAGCAGGCGTCATTCGTCCCAGCATTAGTCCTTATTCATCATCGGTGGTCATGGTGCTCAAGAAAGATGGGGAATGGCGTATGTGTCTAGACTTCAGGGCCCTCAATAAGTTGACAGTCAAAGATAAATTTCCCATCCCGGTTGTTGATGATTTGCTAGATGAACTAAATGGGGCTCAATTCTTCACTAAGCTTGATCTTCGCTCAGGCTACCACCAAATTCGCATGAAAGAAGTTGACATTCCAAAGACTGCTTTCAGAACTCTTGAAGGCCATTATGAGTTCTTGGTCATGCCATTCGGTCATTGTAATTCCCCATCCACTTTTCAGAGCCTTATGAAGCACCTGCTCAAACCATATCTCAGAAAATTTGTCCTTGTTTTCTTCGATGACATCCTCATCTACAGTCACAATTGGGCCGCACATCTTCAGCATGTAGATATGCTCTTGCAACTGCTCCACGAGCATAAATTATTTGTTAAGATGTCAAAGTGTTCTTTTGGCATGGAAGAAGTTGAGTATTTGGGTGACATTGTGGGGTGTGAAGGTGTCAAGGTAGACCCCAAAAAGATCTAGGAAATTCAGGATTAGCCTCAACCTAAGACCTTGAAGAGCCTGAGAGGATTTTTGGGTCTCACGGGCTACTATCGCAAATTTGTCCACAATTATGGTTGCATTGTGAGGCCCCTCACTCAACTCCTCAAGAAAAATTCATTCCTCTGGAATGATGAAGCACAACAAGCCTTTACAGCTCTCAAAAAGGCCATGTGTTCCACTCCAGTCTTAGCACTATCCGACTTCACCAAATCTTTTGTCATTGAATGTGATGCTTCAGGTACGGGTATTGGGGCAGTTTTAATGCAAGAAGGTCGACCCTTGGCATTCACAAGCCAACAACTAAGTGGGAAGAATCTGGGAGAATCTACCTATGAGAAGGAGATGATGGCCATCTTACATGCAGTAGATACCTAACGACCTTACCTATTGGGGCGACACTTCCAAATCCGCACAGACCATCAAAGCCTTAAATATTTTTTGGAGCAATGCCTATCCTCACCACAACAAAATAAATGGCTCGCCAAAATGTTGGGATATGATTATGAGATAATTTACAAGAAAGGGCATGAAAATATTGTAGTAGATGCATTATCTCGCCAATTTGAGGAGGAAAGTACCTTGCTCGCAATTTCCCTTCCCATTCCAGAATGGATTGAAGAGGCTCGCAAGGAATGGTTTTCACATCCCTGGCTCTCCCAACTCATTACTCAATTGCAGGCGGATCCAAATTCCACCGAGGGCTACTCGTGGTAGGATGAGATTCTTCGCTACAAGGACAGAGTCGCAATAGCACCAACATCCACCCTCAAAAGCCACATTTTGGCAGAGTTGCACTCATCTCCAACTGCAGGACATTTAGGCTTTCAGAAGACATATGCTCACACTCGAAGATCATTTTTTTGGATAGGCATGAAAAAGGACATTCTTAATTTTGTATTTGAATGCAATGACTATCAGTGCCACAAAGGAGAGACAGTCAAAGCACTAGGCACATTACAACCATTGCTCATCCCGACATCAATATAGACGAAGGTTTTTATGGATTTCATTACAGGTCTTCCAAAGTCAGGAAACAAGTCAGTCATCATGGTGGTTGTGGACATACTTTCTAAGTATGCTCATTTTTGCGCCCTACCCCACCCTTTTACACCGACTTTGGTCGCTCAATATTTCATGGATCAGATCTTCGAATTGCATGGCATGCCCACTTCCATTGTGTCTGATCATGACCCGGTCTTCACCAGTAACTTTTGGCAGGAACTCTTCCAGCTACAAGGTACCCAACTACAACTCAGTACTTCCTATCATCCACAAACTGACGGTCAAACTAAAGCAGTCAACAAATGTCTGGAAACCTACCTTAGGTGTTTCACTTCTAAAAAGCAACATCTCTTGGTACAATGGTTACCCCTAGTTGAATAGTGGTATAACACCAACTATCATGCCACCACAAAAATGACTCCATATGAAGTAGTTTATGGTCAACTCCCTCCTTCCCCTACTTCTTATATCAAGGGGTGGTCGAAGGTCCAAGCAATGGATCAACTCCTACAGAACCGCACAACCATGTTGGCCCATCTTAGAGAGACTCTTCATTAAGCTCAAAACCGCATGAAGCAACAGGTAGATCAGCATCGCTCAGAATGCCAATTTCAAGAAGGGGATTAGGTATTTTTGAGGCTGCAACCATATAAGCAAACATCACTCAAAGACAAGGGTTGTCAGAAACTATCTCCAAAATTCTACGGACTGTATCAAGTACTTTAGCACATTGGAAAAGTGGCCTACAAGCTAGCTTTGCCACCCAATGCAAAAATCCATCCAATTTTCCATGTCTTATGCCTCAAGGAAGTGATTGGGAACAATTGCAGAATTCAAACCAGTCTACCTGAACTGGATGAAGAAGGGTCAATCTGGCTCCACCCTAAACAGGTCCTGGACACACGAGAATGGCACCTGCGTGGCTGCATAATCAAGGAAGTCCTTGTCATGTGGAAAGACACCTCTTCGGAAGATGCAACCTGGGAACCAACCACTATTCTTCAGCAGTTTCCGCAGCCTCAGCCTTGAGGACAAGGCTATTCTTATGAGGGAGGGCATGTTAGGGTCCCACCCTAACCCCCTTATTTATGTAATAGGATCAAGTCATAGTTATAGTTAAGTAAAGAGTTAATAAAGCCCATATTAATAATTGTAAGTGGTTAACCCGCATTTAATGATGGGACCACAATTAGTTGCAAATGGGACACGGTATTAGATAGATGGTATTAATAAGAACCATGGTATTGCCCCATGGTATTGCATGTATGAATCCTATATAAAGGATAGAGACTCCCTGCGAGGAGCATCATGTCTTATTTTGTAATAGCTCTATTGGAGGTTGCCCCCTCGAGGAGGAAAGTGAACTTTGCTTTCTGAATAATAAAATACTTGTTGTTATTGCTCATGTTCTATGTTCTGGGTATATTTATTCACATATTGGGTATTCTAGTATCGTCTTGCAGGTTAAGAGCATAAAAAAATCTGCCTTATTATGATGGTTTAAGTGACGTTGATAAATTTTTGGATACATTTGAGAGTGAAGTGCTAGAGAAGAATCACTTCCAGGCCTTGGATTGGGCATTGAACACTATGCTTGCAAGATGGTGGGGTATGCACAAAGACAGTTTTGATGATTGGCACGTGTACAGAAAGATGATGAGATTGTGGATTGGTCACCCACAAGTGCAGCTAACAGAGAAATATGATGGAAGCGATGATCCACGTGATCACCTGGCCAAATGGACTGAGGTCTATGGAGCGGAGCCTTAGCTTGAATTGGTGCATCTGTTTTGTCATACTTTGGATGTAATACCGATGAACTGGTACTTAGAAATAGAGCTCCGCAATGGCACAGAAGAATGGGAAATTTTGCAACAAGGGTTCTTGATGACGTTTAGTTTTGAGGATGGATTTGAATGTATTGATGAGGCATTGCAGGAAGTCAAGGCAACGATCTTCAGAATACCACAGGATCCCTTGGACTTAATTCAACCAAATTGGACTACCCAACTACGCCACGCGCTAGAGTGCTATAATGTGACTGTTGAGGAAGAGGATGAAGACCCGAGGAACATTAATATCCTAGAGACTGAAGGTCATCATGAAGTTGAAGGACCTCAAATTGAGAATCCAGATATCACCGCGCCGCTGAGAATAATACAATTGAACATTGGGATAGAAGCAGAGCCAATATTTACAAAAATTGGGTATGACTAGGATGATGCAATAGTAGATAAGGTTGGTGAATTTCTCCGCGAATATCAAGATTTGTTCCCTACGAAGTTTTTAGATTTGAAAGGGATAATAGGGGACCTGGAAGTCATGAAAATCACATTGAAACCAGACATGAAGCCGACTAAGAAAAGGCCTTATCGCCTCAACCCCAAGTATAAAGAGAAGGTCTACTTAGAGTTGGATAAAATGCTTGCCACAGGTATTATTGAATGGTCGAAGAATCTGATTGGGTGATCCCAATAGTGGTTCAAGAAAAGAAGAAAAAGGATGAAACAAGGATATGTGTAGACCTCAGGAAGTTGAATGATACCTACGTACATGATCCCTTTCCAACTTCATTTACTGATGAAGTACTGGATAATGTTGGCAGTCAGGAAGCATATTCATTCACTGATGGGTTCTCTGGGTACCATCAGATCAAGATCGCGCCAAAGGATAGAAGTAAGATGACTTTCGCAACTAAATGGGGATGCTTTCAGTATATTGTGATGCCATTTGGACTGAAGAACACACCGACGATCTTTTCAAATGTAGTCATTACGGCGTTCAAGGACTTCATTCACAAGTTTTTGGAGGTATACTTCAATGATTGAACAATGTTTGGGTTGGTAAAGTGTGACGTAGATAGTCTACACTTGATGTTGGATACAAGTCGGAGGTACTAGATCGCGCTCAGTTTAAAGAAATGCTTGATCCAGGTGGATGTTGGTGGCCACCCACCTATCCCATTTGGACCCCCACAACTGTCTCTTTTAGTCTTTTCAGTTTCCTAAATTGCTGCACAGTTTACTATTTTTAGCAGTTTTTCGGGTCCTGAACTTTCGGAGCCGTTTTGAGGCCCTAAACGACGTTTTTTTGGGAATCTGGGGCAACATGGGTCCATGGACCGATGTTGCCTCCCAAAGTGGTAGTACTCGGATAGATCTTTCTAACGAGCTATCGTACGCGTCAAACGGAGATCGTATGCCAAAGTTACGACCCCGGGAAATTGAGGTACCAATTTACCCAAACGGGGCCCACAATTTGGCGTTTCATCTTCTAGGGTTAGATTTCGGAATGTTAAGGGTTTTCCATTGTTTCTCAATAATAAATAGGCCTTCGAGCCTCATTGTAACACAGTTCGGAACAGTTCAGAGGCATGTAGCCGCCACATCTCTTCTCAGAGATAAGCTACCATCGCCCTAGCTGGTTTCTTTCCATTTCTGTTTGTAAGAAGTATTTTCCATTAATGAAATAAAGCATTATTTCCGCTGCATCTCTGTGTTTATGGTTATTGCATCTCTGTATTTATGGTTATCTCTGTAATCTATTGCGTTCCTGTCTAAATCCGGATCAGTGGTATCAGAGCGGTCTGCTTTTTCTCTGTTTTTCTTTGCATGTCCCCAACGAGGTCGGGATATAAGGAGTTAGGGCTTGAACTGGTCGAACCTTTGCAAGACCAGCCTCGCAAATCCCGACGGCCTCCCATGGCGGATGAGAAGAAAGACGAGGGGGCAGGAGATCCTATCAAAATCTTGCTCGAAGAAGCGCTCGAGCGGCAAAGGAACGCGATGATGGATAGCTTTGCGCAGATCCTTCAGCGGCTACCCAGAGGCGACGCATCGGCTTCCAACAGCGACTCTGGAAATGCCACGCCATTTAAGGTACAAGTTAATTTTGAAATCCCCATCTTCGAGGGTCAAATAGATGCAGATGCCGTAGATAAATGGTTAAATCTGCTAGATGGGTATTTTTCTGTTCACGAATTTTCAAGTCGAGAAAAGATTGTTTTCGCTCTTCTCAAAGCAGCCCCCCACGTCAAGGACTGGTGGGAAACCTACTGCGAGAAGAAGGATGAAAGTACAGGCTCACTATTTTCAGCTGCACCCACTTGGAATGACTTTCGGGATGCCATCAAGGAGCAGTACTACCCTGTCGGAAGCTATGAGGACAAATACATCAAATGGACCACACTGCGGCAGGGACGAGACCAAGATGTGCCGGAGTTCACAAACATTTTTCATACCCTTCGCACACAGTTGGGTATCAAAGATTCTGAGCTGCATTTGGTACTCAAATACCGTGGCTGCCTACACAAATACATCCAAGAAGAGATGGTGTTCTTGAACATCTCCTCACTCGGCATGGCATACCCATACGCTGTCAAAATCGAGCAAAAGTTAAAACAGAAGAAGCGTGACTTTGGATCTGCAAATCCGAAGCCCAAAGGACAAAGCCAAGGCGAGGTGACCCAAGACAACCCGTCGAAGCCGCAAGAAAAGAACAACACCACGAAGTCGAAGAAGGACACAGGAAAGTGGTGTGAGTTCCACAAGAGTCCCACTCATAACACAAGTGAGTGTCGGACCAAGCAGTCGCTGGTGGCTGAGTTGAAGGCTTCCGAATCAGATGCATGTTCCAACCCTGAGCCAGAACCCGACAAGGGGAATGGCAAAGGGAAGCAGATCATTGATGCGGATCCCAGCGCCACTGTTGCCACTGCCAAGATCCAGAAGAATGAACTTGCAGATCCAGAGGAAGGGGAGCGTCTTTTCCACTCACAGATGTGGGTGAAGGGTTCGCCGCTACAATTCATTGTCGACAGTGGCAGCCAAAAGAACCTCGTTTCAGCAGAGGTCGTGAAGCGGTTGGGCCTACCGACTACACCACATCCACAGCCGTACAGTATCGGGTGGCTTCACGAAGGACGAGATCTGAAAGTTCGCCAGCAGTGCCGCCTTCCCTACAGCATCAAACCCTTCACAGACGAGGTATTGTGTGATGTTACACCTCTGGATGTTTGCGATGTATTATTAGGCCAACCATACTTGTGGAGGCGACATGCTGTGTATGAGTCAAGGCCTCGTGCTGTCATTATTTCTTTGAATGATTCATTATACAGGATACCGGAGGTAGCCCCACCTACCACCACATCTTTGATCACTACCAAAAAAGGCAGCAAGCTCATATCACAGACCAGGAAATTCATCTGTCTGGTTCACTCCCAAAATAAGGGGAAGGTTGTTGCTACATCCATGACCCCTGTAAAGGGTTCCTCCATGCAGCAGCAACAACAAAGGGATACGGTCATGACAAAACACAAGAACAACTTCTCCTCACCCACATGGGTACCACACAAGTTTCAGGTGGGCAACAAAGTCTGGTTGCATCGACAGAAAGAACGCCTTACCAGAACCCATCAGAAGCTCAGATCACTCCGACATGGTCCTTACAGCAGTACCAAGGCTATGGGGAACAATGCTTTGGAGCACATCATTCCTCCATTCCTTCGCCGACACCAAATGTTCAATGTGGACCATCATCAACCATGCTTCCCACCATCACTGGACACATCAGAGATTGCAGGACAAGTTCAGCAGATGGAGGAACTCAACGCAATGGGGACCATTGCTTCCTAAGGGGGGAGGAATGATCCAGGTGGATGTTGGTGGCCACCCACCTATCCCATTTGGACCCCCACAACTGTCTCTTTCAGTCTTTTCAGTTTCCTAAATTGCAGCACAGTTTACTATTTTTAGCAGTTTTTCGGGTCCTGAACTTTCGGAGCCGTTTTGAGGCCCTAAACGACGTTTTTTTGGGAATCTAGGGCAACATGGGTCCATGGACCGATGTTGCCTCCCAAAGTGGTAGTACTCGGATAGATCTTTTTAACGAGCTATCGTACGCGTCAAACGGAGATCGTATGCCAAAGTTACGACCCCGGGAAATTGAGGTACCAATTTACCCAAACGGGGCCCACAATTTGGCGTTTCATCTTCTAGGGTTAGATTTCGGAATGTTAAGGGTTTTCCATTGTTTCTCAATAATAAATAGGCCTTCGAGCCTCATTGTAAAGACAGTTCAGAACAGTTCAGAGGCATGTAGCCGCCACATCTCTTCTCAGAGATAAGCTACCATCGCCCTAGCTGGTTTCTTCCCATTTCTGTTTGTAAGAAGTATTTTCCATTAATGAAATAAAGCATTATTTCCGCTGCATCTCTGTGTTTATGGTTATTGCATCTCTGTATTTATGGTTATCTCTGTAATCTATTGCGTTCCTGTCTAAATCCGGATCAATGCTTCTTCTGTGTCCCTTTTGGGATCTTGCTGGGTCACGTGGTATGCATACAAGGCTTGATGGTAGACCCTACTAAAATCGTGGTTATAATTAATTTGGAGGCACCAAGAAGTGTGAAACAGCTGAGCACAACATTGGGGCATACAAGATACTATAGAAAGTTCATCAAAAGCTATGCCTAGATTACCTTGCAGATGGAGAAGCTGCAAAAGAAGGAGCTAGTGGTGCATGTGACAGACTTTTCTATCATTGCAAGGCATTTATATAAAATGGGCTTGGTTGAAATTATATGACATTATGTACCTGAATTTGAATGAAACAACATCCTTGTTGAAGCTCATGGAGGAGCTGTGTGAGGACATTATGCAGGAAAATCTATAACGCAGAAGATTTTATGTGTTGGGCTATGGTGGTCAACACTTCATAAGGATTCCAAGGCTTATTGTAAGGAATGTGATGCATGTCAAAGGATGGATAGGCCATTGTGGGATGAGTTGCCTTTGAATCCGCAGATGTCATTACAGCCATTCAAAAAGTGGGCGATTGACTTTATAGGACCAATTCAGCCTCCAGGAAAGAAGACGGGTGCGTGGTACATCATCACTATGACTGAGTATTTGACCATATGGGTGAAGGTGTAGCCTGTGAAGGACTGTACAGGGGCAACAATAACAAAGTTCATCTTTGAGTATGTACTGACTAGATTTGGTTGCCTGAAGATTTTGATGAGTGATCACGGTACGCATTTCCTTAATGAGATGATCAACGCGCTGACGAAGGAGTTCCAGGTTTATCATAAGAAGAGTATGCCATATCACCCATAGGCTAATGGGACGATGGAAGCATTTAATTAGATATTGGAGAACACACTGACAAAGGTTTACAATGCACAAATGAATGGCTAGGATATGTGCGTACCTGCGGTACTATGGGCTTACAAAACGATTTGCAAAAAGATGACTGGACAAATGCCTTTCAGGCTAGTTTATGGCATAGAAGCTGTGATGCCAATGGAGTACATTGTACCTAGTCTACGCATAACGACATTCATAGGAATTGTGGATCACAGAGCCCTAGAAGAAAGGATCGTGCAACTGGCAGAGTTGAAAGAGGATAGATTTTAGGCTGGATTCCATGAGCATGTTCAAAAGGAGCGTGAAAAGAAATGGCATGATCGACACATCAAACTGCACACATTTAAGGTAAATGGTTTAGTATTATTATATGATAGAAAGTTTGATAAATTTCTAGGAAAATATTGGATGCATTGGCTAGGGCCCTATGTCATCAAGGAGAATACCGATGATGGAGTAGTTCAGCTGGTGAAGTTGAATGCAGAGCCATTTCTAGGGAAGGTAAATGGCAGACGATTGAAGCCATACATCGGGGATCCAACCAGATGAATATATGGTGGAGGAACAGTCTTAGCGCTCCAGGCAGCTAGAAGGAGGCGTGAGACTATAAACTACACTGCCCTAGTTGTAGGGTTGTGTGACTGGGGGACTGCACGGAAGGGAGGAATGTCACAGTATCAGCAGAAGCGCGAAGGGAGTTGCGCTATAGAAGGAGAGACCACACAAGGTAGCCAGAAAGTGACCATTATGGTCACTGTTCATGAGTTGATAGTGGGAAAATAGCTAAGTGGAGTGAGGGAGAGACATTTAACTTAGAATTTAAGACTGAGATCTTTGAAAATATGCCGCCAATCTAGAATTAATGAGTGGATTTTTGGGGGAACGGTAGGAGTCAAATTTGAATTCACCTATAAATTACAGATGGTTGCCAAACGAAAAACACTTTGCATTCTAAGAATTGATGTGTTGAGCTATCAGGGACACATGAACCTTGAGAATTTTGAGGCTTTGGAGGCTAGTTCAGCATTTGATAAGTTTTCTAAAGCAACATGGGATCTTGTTACTAGACTCATGTCATCGCCCATGGAAACCGCAAGTACTGGAGGACTGATGGCATCTGAGGGAGTTGCCCCTGAGATTGCAAGTGTAGAAGTGCCCACAAAAGTGCGAAAATTGCATAGGTCACCTAGGCTGAGGCCTACGCCACCCAAAGAGGGTCCCAAGACAAAGAAGGATAAGTAGAAAGCAACATAACCAGTGCGCGAGTCCCCAAGAAAGCACCAAAAGGAAAAGCCCACCGCGCAAGAGAAAGGAAAGGTAGTAAACTTAGAATCTGAGGAGGGCACTGAAGGTATGGATATGGGCACAGAGG
The DNA here is from genome assembly GCA_031772625.1 of Pinus tabuliformis. Taxonomy (NCBI): domain Eukaryota; kingdom Viridiplantae; phylum Streptophyta; class Pinopsida; order Pinales; family Pinaceae; genus Pinus; species Pinus tabuliformis. Next base: position 459,898,952 of record CM062820.1, read on the forward strand.
ACATTGACATTGAGGGTGTAGACCCTATCTCAAAGCTACTCGAGTACATCCCTCCATGCTAGGGTAAGGTGAAGGTCCCGAAGGACCCAGATGAGGGGACATTTATGCTAAATACCCCATTGCTGCCAGACCAGATCACGTTTGAAGGGTCACTCTTGGTGCACATTCTTGCTCTCAAGCTGGAGGATTGGGACTTGGTAGACAGAGTGATTCCCCCACTTGGCGACAGATTCCTTTATGACCTGTGTGTTTTATAAAGATTTTGGTGTCACCACACTAGAGCCGCGGAAGTGGATTCAAGGGGTGGACAATGCAGGACTGTTAAACCTACTATGGGTGCCGCATTACCACCACGTGCCCATAACCTTGATGGTGATCAAACAGTTGCTATTCTTAGTGCACACGGGTGCCTGTGGTTAGGAGAACCGATACCCATCATAGATATGTTGATCCATAGGGTCACATTTTTACCACATTCAGGGTTGGATCCGGCCATGGCATTTGGAAAAAAGAGGGGCAAGCAAGACCTCACCGTGAGAATGAAGGAAAAATTCAAGGTTGCCAAGAAACCATGTGATTACTCAATTTCTAGTATAACTGACCCCGCGGTTAAGGTTGCCACCCAGATTTTGGAAAATAATGAGGAAGTGTCGCTTGGATGAAGTACTGACACCAGTTGTGTCATTAGAGGCTTAGTGTGTAGAGGGAGTACAATTTAATTGGGTGCACTATCTCTGCGGTGAGTTCCTTGTGAACTGCAGAGAAGCACAAGACTAAAGTAAAACCTTTCACTACTCTTGGTTACTGTTATCAATTGTGCTAGTTGCATGGGAATTACCGAAGGATAGCCAGTTTCCTCCGGTCGCATCAGATCTACTAGAATCAGTGAAGTTCGCTTTGCTCTAGGCCACCAAGGATGTCGTAAGGGTCAAGGACACTAAAATATTTTGGGTGCTGATGAAGGCAAGCATCCGCGCCATGATAAACAACAAGTTGAGGTTATCCCCAACTCTCTTTGAGCAGTTGTCAGGATATGTGGAATTCAAAATGAACTTCCATTTTGTTTCCATTCAGGCATGGAAGGACCCTGTTACATAGTAATTTGTCACCATTGGTCACCGTCCCTGTTACCCCTTTCCCGTACTTTGGAGGACTCATTCCGGGACCTGTGAGCAGTGACATAACTTAAAAACACTTGCATTATGTTCCCCTAAGTATGGACTTCATGTGCCCTGAAGACACCTCCTGCAAAATATCCCTGAAAAGTGCCCTTTTTCCATTAGCGCAGGTCCACAGTGTACTACCCACGCCAATAAGGGAGATCCTCAAAAGAAGGCACGCCCATTGGCGCTCTGTCTTAGAGTAACACCCGCGCCAACCGAGTTTGGAAAAGATTTTTAACAAACGCGCGCCCGGATGTTTTTTCCCTTCAACTCATGAAGTCTTTTGAGGATAAAGCTAATCTTCTAGATGTCGAGATTCATCATCTATCCCTTACATCTATCCACAACAGCTTTTTGGAGATAATGCCAATCCATAATGGGTGTCTTGGTGCATTGTATCTTCCTCCCCTTCTCCATCTATAAAAGTCTGTCCTCATGCATTTGACAAGCTAGTTTTTGGAGTAGTGGTGATAGTGCTAGTAATGATAACGCTTGTCTTGAGTGATAGTAAGAGTCTTGGAGCATAGGGAGGTTATGCTGTCAGAAGTCTGAACTGTGTATTCATAGTCAAAGAGAGAGAAAGGTTTATTGCAAGACATATGTAGCTGCTCGCCCAGCCAGAGGAGAGATTCAACGTCAGAACTTTGGTTGTATTTTTCTCTGTTGATTATTCATTAATAAACGACTATCGTTATGGTTCCGATCTTATTGTTCATTATGATAATGTTTGATCTATGTCTTTTCTGACCGATATATAGTTGTATTTAGTGGATTTTATGCTTGTATTCGCTTCGTTCTTTGCATGTGCAGGTATCCATTCGCGGAGATCGTGAGGATCGTGACCTGCCAGAGCAAGGGAACGAGAGTATCAACTCGTCTACGACACTAGCGTTAGACTCCAGGTTGGTTCTCATAATCCACTTTCAATTTGAAACTAGGAACTTGCATGGTAGCGTTAATTGATTGTTGCTAGACCCATTTTGGGCTAGTGGGATCGCCTCTGTCCGTAGAGGGGATTTACCTCTCCAACAGACCCCAAGAAAAAATGGTATGATCTTCCATACCTAGCAATGGACGACGCAATCGTAGCAGTCCTAGAGAGTTGGCCATTAGAGTGGCGCATGACCTCATACTTGTCATCTGGGTCTAGTAAGTCCACTGCAAAGCAGAAGAAGGAAGAGACTCGACTGAAGATGCAATAGTTGGTCGGAAAAAGGAAAAAGGAGGCCAAAGACAAAGCTAAAGCAGAGCGTGTTGCTAAGAAGCAAGAAAAGGAGGAAGAAGAAGAGGAAGAGCGTGACTCTGACAGAAGTCAGAAGTCTCCTTCGTCACAGACGGAGGAAGAAAAGCAGCAATCAGGACAGGGAGGTGCAGACCCGGAGACTACTCCATTCTGGGTTAAGCACACTAGGGAGCAGGACAAAGTAGGGTCGCGGAAGAATTCCAAGGCTAGAAAATCATCACTTGATCCAATCACTTTGACTAAAGATGATTTGAATGATATCAGGGACACAGTGAGGGACACAACCGCAGAACTGATGCAGCATAAGAAATCCTTGGTTTCCATTCGTACGGGTCTGCGCGAGCTGCAAATCTAGGCCACTCAATTGTAGACTAGTGTGGGACAACACTGCACGACGTTAACTAGCTTGGCACCTTGGACCTCAGAAGCAGCGAAGCTGGTCTACTCCTTGGATCCCCGGGTTGTCATGCTGCCGGATGGAGCATTGGCTATAGAAGTGGAACATGACAAGGCCACCATCAGTGTTGTCAAGAAGTTTGGGTTGAACTTGGTCGTGCTACTAAGTGAAGCCCTTCAGGCCCTGCAAGGTAGTGTGATCGTGGAACTTCAGGCCAGAGAGCAGCGGGTGCTCAATGTGATCAGTGAGCAGAAGGTCAACAATGACCAGGTGTTCGTAGAAAAGACTTCCATGATTAATCTCCTTAAGAAGACCACAAAGAAGAATGAGCACACCACAGCTATGGTAGTTGAGGCATGTAGAGTTGTTCTGAAGCTGAATATCTCAGAAGATGCACCAGTCGACTCCAAAATTTGGAAGCTCACTGCAAGAGTGCACGACGTAAGGACAAAGCTGGCTAAGTTTCAGTTTGAATTGAACCTTAATATCACAGAGTTCAAGTTGAGGGCCTAGCCTTCGACTCCACCAAAAGTCAGAGAGCAGTGTGAGGTAGCTGTCAAGGATGAAGTTGTCGCAGTGAAGGATTGCACTTCACTCTTCGAGCAGTTGCTCAAAGTAGTTACTAGCCTGTAGGAAGATCCCAATGTGCAGCGACTAGAAACAGAGACAAGGGAACTGCAGTAGAAGTATGACGAGGTCAAAGTGACAGCATGCACCGTCGCCATCATGCAGATGTTGGCGAAGCTGGAGGAAGCAAAGGCACTCAAGGAACATTTAGACGCAACACAGTGCAAGGAGGCAGTACTGAAGGCCATATTAGGGCCTTGGCTAGATGAAGCCTATGTGCTCATGGCCACTGTTGAAGGAAAACTATCTAGTCTATAGGAAAGACAGCAGAAAATAGAGGCAGATAGAGTAAGACCAATGACAAAGCAGCTGATCAACCAGGTTAAGCAGGCGATGATGTGGTGCGACGCCAAGGTTGCAGTAGTATAGGTGGAGTTGTGATGTCCTTGTGACAAGATCTCCACACTAGAAGAGTGACTTGAGGGTGATTCACCATATTTGGGTTGGGGGCCTGTTGGGAACAGGTCCGCTAGGGCCAATTTTGGGGTTAAAAGCCCAAGTTTTTTATAAGAAGTGTAAAGTCTCTACATTTTATGGTCTCGGAGCGTGAAGATGTAAAGAGTCATAAAGGGTTTCCACTCTTTTTTTAATGTAAGTCATGTCAGCTTTAGGAGATCCACCCATGGTCTGCAGACCATGGGATTGTATAAAAAGAAGTCTTAGAAGAGTCTTTTAGTAGTTCAGTTCAGATATGTTTTTGAAGAGTCATTGATGTAATAGGTCTGTGAGAGCTAAGAGAGAAGAGTCTTAGCGTAGGAAGGAGGCTCTACAGCTATGTGCGTAGAGGCCTAGGGTAAAAGTCCACAGCTGACCCCTGCAGCTGTGTGCACAGGGTAGTTAGAGTCTGTAAAGGAGATCTGAACATCAATAAAGAGAATTATTCTGGAATTACCTGCGTATGAGCTATTTTACTTCTGTTATGAATGCATGCGATTATGTTATGTTGAATACTAGATTTATGATTTAATGTTGTATTGATGAGTGAATCTATGTGTTTTACTTTGTTATATGAACGCAAGTAAGAATATCTGTTTACACGAAGATAATCATAATGCGTGTTGAATTTATCAACTACTTAAGCTAATCTGGATAAATACAGCAATAAGAGTAATTACAGAGGCACGTAAGTGCCTGAATCACCTATTTAGGGTATGCAAAAGATAGTCGTAGACCTTCGCAAAGGTCTAGAGGATGACTAAGGGAAGTATATCGGTAATCCCTAAAAGGCTTATTGATCCACATGAAGGAAGGATTAGGGTATAAAGCAGAATCACTGCCATCACAGGGTGTGGAAACTTGGTTCTTGCATCCCCCCATACTGCTTCCCGTGAGACTTCAATCCGCACTTCGCTGATTGATGTCGAAAGGTCTAGTAGTGTAGCGATTCGCTTGGCTAATTAACACTGAAGTTGGGTCAGGGCCCATCAAGCCAACAACATTGTGATTTGTATTTTCCTTATGGTGTTCTGGTTGAATTTCTAAAGTGTAATTGTGTAATGATAAACTATAATTATTAAAAGAAGCTCTACATCATTACAAGTAATTATTAATATTTCAGAAATTTGTCTTTGTATCTATTTCTCTTGAACACTACTACATATTGAGCCAATTTTCAAAGTCTCTTTGTCTCTCTTGTGACAATCATTGGTAGCAATAATGAAAAAAAAAGATATTTCGTGAAATGTTGAACATTGTATAGTGGTATTTTCAACGTCTCCTTGCTATTCGGAAGTTTAAAAAAATCGTCGTCACAATTCGTGGATTTGGAATTTAATTTAAAATTGTTGTCACATCTCATTTAAAGATGACATGTTTTATGTTGTTGAAATTACGATGCATAGGATTGGAAATTGCAATGATTAGGCATCAAAATTGTGACATTTAGGCATTGAAATTACAATGTTCAAGTATCAAAATTGTAGTGTTTGGGAACAAAAATTGCAATGTTAGAGGGTTCGTCAGAATTTCGGCGAACTTGAAGATTTCAAAAGAAATTAACAAGCTATTATGATGGTCTAGGTCCTTCCTTTTTTCATCCATCGATACTTAGAATATTCCTAGCTTTGACTAATTGTAGCTTTTACAACCTTATATATAACAAGTATATTGATTGGTAATGGCTTCATGATATAAAATCCCTAGATTTGTATAGATTTTCCATGTGGTTACTTCTCAATGCTAGCTAATGTCTCTTGTAAGAGAAATTGAAGAACTTGCTATTTCACCCATTCTATGAAATGAAATCAATTAATATCAGAAAAGGAAAAGAATAAAAAAGTATTCAAGAACATGAAATTGCTTTGAAAGTAGGTTTTTTAGGCACCGAAAAAATCCCTTTATAGTGAGCATCGAAATGTGAACCTTCCATTAGATTTGAATATGCCAATCTAAAAAATGATGATGACTATGCAATATTTAAACAATAAGTATGACGAAGCATATAAGACTTCAAACCTTGACTAAGTATTGTGTTGTATTTTCATTTTTTCTTGATAGATTTATTGATAATTAGCTACTACTAAGTTGGGAAATCTCATTGGACAATCTTTTAATATACTTTAAAGTTTTGATCATTCAATATTTTGAGCTTTAAAGCTTTGATCAAATCATATATGATTTTCAATTTCAATCTGCCTTATGAGTTTATGTTGAATACAAATGATAAAGGATAAAATATGAGATTGACTTTGATTGATTATTTCATTTAAATCTTCATTTTTTATTTACATAAGTTTCATATACTTATAATTTTATGTATATCCTAACGTCATTCATCCTTTTTCTTGAAAATATATCATCCCCATCCTTTTCCATATAACCATATACCCTAACCCCACTAGACTATGTTAAGGGAGATATCATTTCCCCTTATGATCTACACATTCTTAAAATAAAGAAAATGGGAAATTTGAAAGGGAAAGTTATTACATGTTAACTTTCTTTAATTTAAAATTAAAAATATTTATTTTGTGATATTCGTTTTCTTTCATTCAAGATTATTTTGATCATAGACTTCAATTTTAATATTTTTATGTTTCGAATTTATAGATACTAAATTTGAAATAATTTATCCAACTACAAAGGGGAATGTTTAGAGTAAAACTTTAAACCAAGATTTCCACATTTATAGAACTCACATCTTTGTTATTCACTCAACAAATTGGAATGAGAATTCATTAATGCTAACCATTGTTTCTATATTTAAGTGCTAAACAAATACAAAGGCCTATAAAAAATTCTTATAATTTCCATGAACTCGTGATCCTACTATGCTTCGCTACAGAAATAGATAATCTAAAAATAATGTGCCAAAACTACTTATAGTTCTACTAGATTTTAGTGATATAGATAGGTTTCACTGGAGGAAGGAAATCAAAATATGTCCAAAGAACTTCTATGGACTAAAAAAGAAGAAAAAAATGTCAAAATAACTTAGGTTGTTCCACCATTGAGAGGGATCTTCAGATCACTCGATTAAAAAAATGCATTTCCAGATCATGAACATGATGTATTTCATCTAATTAACTAATGAGAAGTACAACTTGAAATTATACCTCATATTTATAAGAAAAAATATCCCTCACTAGAAGGGAGAATGTTTTCCATTATATTCATCAATACTATTGTTGTCTTGTAGATTTTATGTTGGAGATGAGACAAATTTCCAAGCCAGTTCCTTGTAATGTATTCATATCTCAAAATATGCAGCTAGTTATAATGGCCCTTTACAAATGACATTATTAGTGATAGAAACATATGATTCCAACTTCACAAATAATGGTGAATCCATGTAATGTTTACATCAAACAGTAAGAAATAAGGGAAAGGAAAAGCCAATACATTTGGGGTCATCCAACACATGTAGAAATGCAACAAAATCCCAAGCAGTTGGAACACAATAGAGACATCCAATCTTGTAATTCTCAGCATACAAATAAATAGTGCCCTAAGATGGAGGTATGAATAAACATCAAATAAATAAAAAGACATCAAAGAACATAAAACAAGAATCTAATGAACATTACCATAATGTTACTCACTAATCTATGGAAAAATATATTTTGCATTCGCATCAACTTAAATTTCAGACATATTGAATATATGCGTTGATCTATTCAGGATAATTCAAAATAAAGGTTGGTGGAAACAATTCCAAAAAACAAAAATATGTGAAACCTAGGAATAAGAATATTATCTACATGACGGTATAACTCAATAACCTAATTACTTAAAAATTGGAAAAACATAGAAAAATATAATAAAATATAGGACTACAAATTTCTATATGTGTGTATCTGTGTGTGTGTGTGTGAGTGTGAAGAAATAAGGAACATTTTATAACATCGAGTAAATAAATAGATGAAAATTTTATAACATTCTCTCTTTTTGTGGTCATTTTCTTCAGCGTCTTAACCTTAACCCACTCACTGTGGAGATGATCAATTTTTCTATACTCTGATATGATATGTACATCGCTCTATTCTTGAGAATTAGAATGAACACACTTCTATGGAACTATTATATTTGAAGAGGGGAGAGAAAATGGGAGTTGGATTTCCTATACTACATTCATTATATTGCTCGTGAAACATGAACCAGTGCAATTCTTGCAACTACATAAATAGTTGAACACAACACAATTAACTAATGTACTGGTTATCTTAACTTTTCTGTTAGCTCTTGTTTTAGGGAATCAATAAGCACAACTCCAACAAATACTAATACTGAGTATGGTCTCGACTTTGATGTCTCTCTAAAGGGTTTCACCATCTATTATCTTGCATTGAATTATTCTTCAACTGATGCATAAGCTTTGAAACCACTTATAGGTAATCTATGACTCCCTAAGTTGGAAAATTAATTGGGACTTGTTCTAAAAGCTCCAATGAGATATTCTCCTCCATTAAGTTGACCCCTCTAAATATCACATAGCTTTTAATATACACTTTCCTCACTCCATTTTAGGATAGTATATGTAGGAGATCATTTTCAGATTCATTAATAGGTTTTATGCACATACAACATTCATGTGTGGGTAATTTTAAAATTAGCACTTTCCAAATCTATATTTTATTTCTCGTGTTTCAAAATGTTCAAAAATTATTTTTGAGGTTGTACAAGCACCTAATTTGTGAATATGCATCAGAGTGCAAGTCCCCAAGCAAGGGAGAGACCATTTGAAGGATGAATAACTAAAATTGTTTAAGCTCAAGTACATGTATCTATAAAGTGAGAAATGATATTAATGTCCACTTCAAGGAAACTAGATTCATTCCCAAGAAGAGATGCATTATTGTAATGATATACAAGAACAATGAATGGAGAACATGAAATTTTCGAAGTTCAAGTACATTTATCCATAAAGAAAAAAAATTATATATATGACAAATTGAACATAACCAGAAGCATTCCATGAAGAAATGCATTATTTATTTTCCAAAAAAAACCTCAAGGGGAACTCCAAAGGATGTTTCCCCACATTTTTGAATGGAATCCCTCGAAAACTTGTCAGATAAGGTTAGTTCACATTACACATAAAGATAAGAATAAAACACCTGGTGGAACAAAATAAGCTAAATGCCCAACAAAATTTGCGACAACCACTTGAGATAATCCTTTGGGCTATAAATGCATTATTGTGATGGTATATAACTACATTGTTTAATTTTTAAGGCTAGGGTTTTGGCCGTAAAAATATGCACATGATGTCAATATTTACTATGTAGTAGATACTTGAATATACTTTTATCACTATGTAACTTACCATAATAGGGTATAAAGGAATTTATTTCTAGCCAGGAGAATGAAGCCTGACTTAAAAAAACCTTAAATTTATTTTCTTTTAGAATTCACAAGTAGTGCTCTTGGATGATCATGAATATGTTCCTTTGACATGAAATTCATCACATTGCTTGACAAATCCATCCTTGGTGAATGAAAGTTGTCATATTACCTAACTTTAACAATAACCTACATTTATTTTGCTTCAAGACTCAGTAGAGTGTTTCCCTTAAAATAATACTAGTTAAGGTCTTCCTTGGAAGATGAAATTCAACACATTACCTCACAAAAACTCTCACAATTTGGCCAAGTATGAACTAGAGAGGAAGAGCACTTACTGATGTCTGTTATAACATTAGTAAATGTAAATGTGAAATCTCTAGCTGCATAACCACAAAATAAGGCAATTTAGAAATCAATTTCTTTTGGCTAAGAAAAGAAATATATAATCCATAATGTTAAGTTAGCTAGCATATTATATAGGAATATTGTAGATTTTCACTTATGGTACAAAAACCTTATAGCTTCCTACTTGAGTATTTGGGCATCAGACAACCATAACTCCTTTCTCATTTAAAACAATCCCCTTTTATGAAGTAACTACAAATATTTGTTGAAGTCCTCCCATTACTCTTATTGTCATATTTTTTCTTGCTAAGCTAATTAGGTGATCTATATCAAGGCACACTACCAAAGGAGGAGGGGGGTTTCCCTTTGAAGCTTGAATATGAATAATTTACCAGCACTACCCTGAGTTATTGATGATGAACAATTAGTGACAACATACTCACACTTACAAGGAAATATTCCAGAAAATGCACATATTAAAATATTATAGGGTATGTGGCCTAAAGAATATCATAAGACACGCCATAGAAAATAGTATACTTCATAGCAGGTTGTAGGCCATCAACTTAATTGTGCATAGCATAGCCAATATTGTATAAGAATAATAGGCACCATTGTCCATCCATAACGACTTAGGTTTTGAACCATGCAAACAAAGGCACTACAAACTTTCTTCCAAGAAAATTAGGAAAATGCCTGTGCCTCAATAACATTGCATAAGGATATAGGACTGAACTGTTTTGAAGTTAACATTGCCATATTTGTTAACAATAAAAGTACAAAAAATGCATAGTGTTGACTTGGTATAATGATGTCATGAAAACATATAATCTATGGCTAGAATCCATGTTTCACAATGTATATGAACACAAAGGCTTTTTTATAGATATGAAGTTCCCTTTATCAAATAGTGAAATGTATCAAGGAATCATCATTCATTGGTCTAAATTTTTAGTAGCAATGTTGGAAATGGAAGAGAAACTAGAAAAAACAGTAGCGGTTAAAAACATAAGGTAATATTGTTGGCATTCTCACATTTCACTTTTTGTATATGTGCAATGGTTGCATGATTTATAGAAGTGTATAACAAACTATCTTTGGGCATGGCAGCTATGGTTAATAGGAAAAATATAATCTATTGGAATTAAAAGAAAAATATTAGAATCATCACTTACTGAAAAAGGTACACCCATTATCATATAGGTGAGAAAGTATAAAATGACTAGGAATTGTCAAATACATATGAAAGCATTATTTGAATAAGAATTATTATTATAAGCATCATGACTTGAAAAGTTTTGGCTTGAAATATATACACAAAGTGGCTCTTAGTTAACAGCCAATTCATAGAAGCACAATCACCAAAGCTAATTCAAAGATGTAGTGATTTCCAAATATAATGCAAAAAATATTGAACTCATTCCTCATTACGTACAACAAAGAAAATCGTCAATGAATTCTTTCAAATTTGTACTCAAGTATAAAAATATTACAATCTAGGGAGTTCAATGGCCCTCCCAACAATTTTAGATAACATACAGATAAATACTTGAACAAGATGGGATGGTCTAACTCAACCCTAATTTATAATAATTACTTTGAGGAAACTATACCCCACAAACTAGTAAAGAATTTGATCTAGTGACTACTATATTTCCAAGAAAACATTATAACACAAGTTGTGCTTTAACAGAATAAAAACTTCTTCTTCAAGTTTTCCAAACTTACGAGACCCCCACTGAAATATGAACTAATTTTGGGGATGTGAACAAGAAAGAAGAAAAATAATCCCATAATGACAGACTTCCTAGAATCTCCTTATCACCTAAAAAATGTTCACCTAGCCATTTCAAACTAGGTGGATAGAAATACACCATGTCAGATTAATTTTACCCTAGTAAAATCGCTTTCACCATAGGAAATAATTTAGTAAATCATTTTTTATTAAATTATTTATGTTTAAAATAAAAGAAATCCAATGAGAGTAATTGAATAAATCATTTTTTTATTCTCTAGAAATAATTATTAAATCATTATCTGATAATTGTTTCTTAACACATTTGACTAAATCACCTAGGAATAATTAAATAAATCATTATTTGTTTATAATTCCTTAATTTTGTTTTTGTAATAATTTTTAATTCACTATTTAATAATTATTTTGAATTCACACTTTTCTTAATCCTTGAAAAGTGATTAATAAACCATTTTATTTGTTCATTACTTCAACCATTTTCTAAATAAATATATCTGACAATTTTAAATATCTTTTCCCTCTCCAAAAAATATAACAAAGTATTCTTAATGATTAAATCTTGATTTCGTCAATAATATCTTATTGTTTTCCAATTTTTAATTTATCCCAATATTTTTTTATAAATAAAAGGGTTTTCCATTCATTTTTCACCATGATCACTATTATCGTCCCCACTAATGTCTTCTCACATTTGAGCTCCCACTTGAGTTCTACCTTGCTTTTGGGTTTTCTGCATTTTGAGAGAGAGAAACAGATCACTGAACCACAAGGACATCAAAGGACCCATCCCACAGAAGGGAATTTGGAGATCCTTGTTATAAACCTCCTTCACCAGGTGTTTTCTAATAAAATATTATTTATTTAAAGTCTTCTTCAATTGGGTTATTGCATCATTTATTTCTTGTTGTTCTATGCTTTGGATTACATATGATATTTTTGCTGCAGGCTCTTTCTCTCTGATTTTTGCAAATATGAAGCGTAAAAAGTAATATTTTGTAGTTAGGGTCATTTGTCACTAGTGACTTAAGTGAAGCATTTTTGGTACACCTTTCTGAAATCTTTACACTAACAAATGGTGACTCCACTCAGTCTTTAGCTTCATAGTCATCAACAAATGATGATTTCACTGGTGTAGTAATTCAAATCCTTGGTGACTGTCATGAGCTTGGTTTACACCACCAAGCTAATACTTGAAACACTACACCTTAATAATTCAACATGCATAGATTAACCCCACTTGGGCATGAGGGCCAAAAAATCTGTGTAGTTATATGTAGGATTAGTGGGATAGGCTTCCAATAATACCCATCGATCGCTTACATTAAGACATAAAATTTGACACATTAGGTACATTGAAATCCTTTACCATCCTATGGTCCAAATCCAGAGTGCGTCAGAAACCTGATTCAAAGGGGATTAGGCTAGGTTATCGTGCGACCGGTTCTCCTTGGGGCTACCCAACCTGTGGCAAGAAATCCCATGCAGTGGTTGATCACCAAGAAGCTAAAGATATGACCATCCCTGTGGGATGAAGGTAACTGTACTGACAAATCATATGAAAAGGATTGGTTGTGGGCAATAGTTAGTTCTCTACCCCACCTTTCTCTAGATAACTCTTCTTACTGGGACCAAGTTCCGTCAAGTATGAAGTCTTTTGGAAGGTCATCTGAAACAATAGATTTAGAACTTGTTTGAGGATTTAGATCACCTATAGGCTAGAGGTTATTTTTCTTTGATAGGATCCATTTTCTTGAATTAGAGTAACATATTAATATAGTTAGTTTACACTTGGCACCATTGCACTAGGTGTTTGCTTGTTGTTTGTTGATATTCTTCTCCTATCATCCATTTTTAGTCTATTGAGTTATCTTTGTCTTGACATCATTGTGCCCCTTAGGAATTTTTCATGGAGACTTCATGGCGTTTGCCCCCAGTTTCCTTTAGGACATCTTACTCCTCCCCGTCGAGTTAGAGTTCATTCTCCTAGTCCTCCATTAAGTCCTCATTCTGACACTAGTTCTTCCTATTCTTCGAGTTCTTCTGATTCTTCCAATGTTGGTATAGAAAACCAAGGTGGTAACCAAGGTAACCCCACAAGTGGAACCTCTACATGTATGGTTTCTAATCATCAATTTCTTCCCTTTATAGTTGGTTTGAGCCTCCCTGATTTTAGCTAGCTCAATAACGATCCTCTTCTCCATGACCCGAGTTGGCCTCCTATGCCTACCAAACTTCCTTCTAACATCCCCAATTTCGAAGGAAATGTTGAAGAAGATCCCACAAATCATGTTCGATATTTTCATATGTGTTGTTCATCCAATTACATCATTGAAGACTCCATTCATCTTCGTCTATTCCAATTCACCCTTACAAGAGACGCTCCAAAGTGCTATGTGGACCAACTGCATGCCACCCATTCCACCTTCGCGGCTCTAGCCAATTTTTTTGTTGTCATACTTCTAGTTACCCCTATGATATCACACTAGTAATGAACTCATGACCTCTTTCCATCAATCTTCTGCCACACACCTATCTAACCATGAATGGCATAGAAGGAGGAGCATATGTAGGGCTCTTGAATTTGAAGATCATGTTTATATGGATTGGTTCCATAGATCACTTTTGGCCCACATTGGTAAAGATTTTGCCTCCCACTTCCCCGAGTTTGAGGAAGAATTGCTCAAGTAACTTTGAAATGTGATTTGATCTATGCACAATAATGATATGTTTATATTGTCCTTCCCGATCTGCCTTGGCGTGGTGCTGCTAATGCATTGTGGGAATCTCATGCTTGGATCTATGTCACACCTTCAACCTCCACCATATCCTTAGCCTCATATGAGTGATAGTCAACCCAGCAGGGACCAGTTCCACTTACACCTATCCCCTTCCTACTTCTTCCCATGGAAACCCTTACAAAGGTTCAAGCATGCCAGATGCATATCCCCATCCACATGAGTCGATGCCAGGGTCCATTGTAGCTTCACCTAGTTATCCTGGTTATCCTAATGTTATCACCAATTCCTTCTATCCTTATGCACTTCCTAGAACTCCAGCCTCTCGAGAACCATTGCCTCAACCTCCCATGCCACAAAAACAACCACCTCCTCAAGGTAAATTGTATGCTAAGCCCAATGAAACCCATCCCCCAACACGAAGCAAAAGAATAAGGGGAAGGGCAATTAACATTGCAAGAAGTTGAATTAACATTTCAAGTTGATTTTGTCAAATTTTCACTCTACTATATCCAATGGCTTTGTGGTGAGTGTAATGGTAGTGATGATCCTTCATATGAAGGCAATTTTTTATTATCTAAATGATCATGTATGTATATTTAGGAAACCTTTATAAATTCGAAGTTGATGTAATTACGTGATTCCTTTTTTGAAATGTACATAGCAAAGGAATGGAAAGAAATAGTGAAATCTCCACCATGTGGATATAATTAAACGTAAGTTCATAGAAACTTTGCAAATATGACTCTAAATGTAAGTGTGAGATGGAATTGAAAGAAATACTTAAATCTCCACCATGTGTATATAATTAAACGTAAGTTCATAGAAACTTTTCAAATATGACTTCAAATATAAGTGTAAGATTACATGAAACTAACAGACTGTAAATTGGACCCATCGGCTTGTAGGTCAAACCATTTTTTACTACAACTAATAGGTGAAGGTAAAGATGGAGATCACCTTCATCCTGCTAGAAGAAAGCAAAGAAAAAATAGATGCAAAGAGCGCAAATTTTATATGTGCAGAAGCATATAGAGAAATTACGACCTTATAGGAGGATATTGTTACTGAGCAGTGGAACAATATGGCAATATGATGGGAGTATAAAATTCTGCAGCTACTAAAACGAAGATCCGAACTGTGCCAAATAGGCGAGGCAATCGACGAATGGAGCATTGATATAAGTGGTGGGTTCAGAGTGCGCATAGTCGTTGTGCTCGTCGGAAAAGTGGTCATTGTTTTCGGGTCCTCCAACTACAGCACCAACAAGAATGTTTGGGTTGGGACCATTGATATACAACGACTGGAAGCCATCGTTGCAAGAAACCTTTTGGGGATGGTTGTATATGGAAGGCAACAACGAACCCCTGTGATGTATACGTTCTGGAAACTTGGCGCCATAGCCCACCATGTATGAAATTCCTAGAGGGTTGTTTCCCAGTATATAGTCCACCTATCAAGAAATATAATTTAGAAGATAACGATCACGAGTACGCCTAAAAGCACCATTTGCGCCCCAAAGGCATAGAAAAACACTACTCAGTGATTGTACCTATCTTTTCGCAAGAGTATGTATCCAGGTTGGAGTAGCGAATCTATGTGTTTTACTTTGTTATATGAACACAAGTAAGAATATATGTTTACATGAAGATAATCATAATGCGTGTTGAATTTATCAACTACTTAAGCTAATTTGGATAAATACAACAATAAGAGTAATTATAGAGGCGCATAAGTGTCTGAATCACCTATTTAGGGCATGCAAATGATAGTCGCAGACCTTCGCAAAGGTCTAGAGGATGACGAAGGGAAGTATATTGGTAATCCCTAAAAGGCTTATCAATCCTTGTGAAGGAAGGGTTAGGGTATAAAGCGAAATCACTGCCATCTCACGGTGTGGAAACCTGGTTCCTGCATCCCCTCATACTGCTTCAGGTGAGACTTTAGTCTGCACTTTGCTGATTGATGTTGAAAGAGCCAGTAGTGTAGGGATTTGCTTGGCTAATTAACACTGAATTTGGGTTAGGGCCCATCAAGCCAACAACATTATGATTTGTATTTTCCTTATGGTGTTGTGGTTGAATTTCTAAAGTGTAATTGTGCAATGATAAACTATAATTATTAAAAGAAGCTCTACATCATTACAAGTAATTATTAATATTTCAGAAATCTGTCCTTGTATCTATTTCTCTTGAACACTACTACATATTGAGCCAATTTTCAAAGTCTCATTATCTCTCTTGTGACAATCATTGGTAGCAATAATGAAAAAAAAAAGATATTTTGTGAAATGTTGAACATTGTATAGTGGTATTTTCAACGTCTCCTTGCTATTCGGAAGTTCAACAGAAATCATTGTCACAATTCGTGGCTTTGGAATTTAATTTAAAACTATTGTCACATCTCATTTAAAGACAACATGTTTTGTGTTGTTGAAATTACGATGCATAGGACTAGAAATTGCAATGATTAGGCGTAAAAATTGTGACATTTAGGCATTGAAATTACAACGTTCAAGTATCAAAATTGCAGTGTTTGGGCACAAAAAAATTGCAATGTCAGAGGGTTCGTCAGAATTCTGGCGAACTTGAAGATTTCAAAAAATATTAACAAGCTATGAGGATGGTCTATGTCCATCCTTTTTTCATCCATCAATACTTAGAATATTCCTAGCTTTGACTAATTGTAGCTTTTACAACCTTATATATAACAAGTATATTGATTGGTAATGGCTTCATGATATAAAATCCCTAGATTTGTATAGATTTTCCATGTGGTTACTTCTCAATGCTAGCTAATGTCTATTGTAAGAGAAATTGAAGCACTTGATATTTCACCAATTCTATAAAATGAAATCAATTAATATCAGAAAAGGAAAATAATAAAAAAATATTCAAGAACATGAAATTGCATTGAAAGTAGGTTTTTTAGGCACCGAAAAAATCCCTTTATAGTGAGCATCCAAATGTGAACCTTCCATTAGATTTGAATATGCTAATCTAAAAAATGATGATGACTATGCAATATTTAAACAATAAGTATGACAAAGCATATAAGACTTCAGACATTGACTAAGTATTGTGTTGTATTTTCATTTTTTCTTGATAGATTTATCGATAATTAGCTACTACTAAGTTGGGAAATCTCATTGGACAATCTTTTAAAATACTTTAAAGTTTTTATTATTCAATATTTTGAGCTTTGATCAAATCATATATGATTTTCAATTTCAAACTTCCTTATGAGTTTATGTTGAATACAAATGATAAAATATGAAATTGACTTTGATTCATTATTTCATTCAAATCTTCATTGTCTATTTACATAAGTTTCATATATTTATAAGTTTATGTATATCCTAACGTAATTCATCCTTTTTTTTGAAAATATATCATCCCCGTCCTTTTCCATATAACCATATACCCTAACCCCACTAGACTAAGTTAAAGGAGATATCATTTCCCCTTATGATCTACCCATTCTTAAAATAAAGAAAATGGGAAATTTGAAAGGGAAAGTTATTACATGTTAACTTTCTTTAATTTAAAATTAAAAATATTTATTTTGTGTTATTCATTTTCTTTCATTCGAGATTATTTTGATCATAGACTTCAATTTTAATATTTTTATGTTTCAAATTTATAGATACTAAATTTAAAATAATTTATCCAACCAAAAAGGGGAATGTTTAGAGTAAAACTTTAAACCAAGATTTCCACATTTATAGAACTCACATCTTTGTTATTCACTCAACAAATTGGCATGAAAATTCATTAATGCTAACCATTGTTTCTATATTTAAGTGATAAACAAATACAAAGGCCTATGCAAAATTCTTATAATTTCCATGAACTCGTGATCCTACTATGCTTCGCTATAGAAATAGCTAATTTGAAAATAATGTGCCAAAACTACTTATAGTTCTACTAGCTTTTAGTGATCTAGATAGGTTTCACTGGATGAAGGAAATAAAAATATGTCCAAAGAACTTCTATGGATTAAAAAAGGAAGAAAAAAAAATGTAAAAATAACTTAGGTTGTTCCACCATTGAGAGGGATCTTCAGATCACTTGATTAAGAAAATGCATTTCCAGATCATGAACATGATGTATTTCATCTAATTAACTAATGAGAAGTACAACTCGAAATTATACCTCATATTTATAAGCAAAAATATCCCTCACTAGAAGGGAGAATGTTTTCCATTATATTCATCAATACTATTGTTGTCTTGTAGATTTTATGTTGGAGATGAGACAAATTTTCAAGCCAGTTCCTTGTAATGTCTTCAGATCTCAAAATATGCAGCTAGTTATAATGGCCCTTTACAAATGACATTATCAGTGATAGAAACATATGATTCCAACTTCACAAATAATGGTGAATCCACGTAATGTTTACATCAAACAGTAAGAAATAAAGGAAAGGAAAAGCCAATACATTTGGCGTCATCCAACACATGTAGAAATGCAACAAAATCCCAAGCAGTTGGAACACAATAGAGACATCCAATCTTGTAATTCTCAGCATACAAATAAAGAGTGCCCTAAGATGGAGGTATGAATAAACACCAAATAAATAAAAATACATCAAAGCATAAAACAAGAATCTAATGAATAGTACCATAATGTTACTCACTAATCTATGGAAAAATATATTTTGCATTCGCATCAACTTAAATTTCAGACATATTGAATATATGCATTGATCTGTTCAGGATAATTCAAAATAAAGGTTGGTGGAAAGAATTCCAAAAACAAAAATATGTGAAACTTAGGAATAAGAATATTATCTACATGATGGTATAACCCAATAACCTAATTACTTAAAAATTGGAAAAACATAAAAAAATATAATAAAAGATAGGACTGCAAATTTCTATATGTGTGTGTATCTCTGTGTGTGAGAGTGTGTGAAGAAATAAGGAACATTTTGTAACATCGAGTAAATAAATAGATGAAAATTTTATAACATTCTCTCTTTTGTGGTCATTTTCTTCAGCGTATTAACCTTAACCCACTCACTATGGAGATGATAAATTTTTCTATACTCTGATATGATATGTACATTGCTCTATTCTTGAGAATGAGAATGAACACACTTCTATGGAACTATTATATTTGAAGAGGGGAGAGAATATGGGAGTTGGATTTCCTATACTACATTCATTATATTGCTCGTGAAACATGAATCAGTGCAATTCTTGCAACTACGTAAATAGTTGAACCCAACACAATTAACTAATGTACTGGTTATCTTAACTTTTCTCTTAGCTCTCGTTTTAGGGAATCAATAAGCACAACTCCAACAAATACTAATACTGAGTATGGTCCCTACTTTGATGTCTTTCTAAAGGGTTTCACCATCTATTATCTTGCATTGAATTATTCTTCAACCGATGCATAAGCTTTGAAACCACTTATAGGTAATCTATGACTCCCTAAGTTGGAAAATTAATTGGGACTTGTTCTAAAAGCTCCAATGAGATATTCTCCTCCATTAAGTTGACCCCTCTAAATATCACATAGCTTTTAATATACACTTTCCTCACTCCATTTTAGGATAGTATATGTAGGAGATCATTTTCTGATACATTAACAGATTTTATGCACATACAACATTCATGTGTGGGTAATTTTAAAATTAGCACTTTCCAAATCTATATTTTATTTCTCGTGTTTCAAAATGTTCAAAAATTATTTTTGAGGTTGTACAAGCACCTAATTTGTGAATATGATGCTAAAATATTTCAACATCAGAGTGCAAGTCCCCAAGCAAGGGAGAGACCATTTGAAGGATGAATAACTAAAATTGTTTAAGCTCAAGTACATGTATCTATAAAGTGAGAAACTATATTAATGTCGACTTTGAGGAAACTAGATTCATTCCCAAGAAGAGATGCATTATTGTAATGATATACAAGAACAATGAATGGAGAACATGACATTTTCGATGTTGAAGTACATTTATCCAAAAAGAAGAAATATATATATATATATATATATATATATATATATATATATATATATATATATATATATATATATATATATATATATATGACAAATTGAACATAACCAGAACCATTCCATGAAGAAATGCATTATTTATTTTCCAATAAAAACCTCAAGGGGAACTCCAAAGGATGTTTCCCCACATTTGTGGATGGCATCCCTCGAAAACTTGTCAGATAAGGTTAGTTCACATTACACATAAAGATAAGAATAAAACACCTGGTGGAACAAAATAAGCTAAATGCCCAACAAAATTTGCGACAACCACTTGAGATAATCCTTTGGGCTATAAATGCATTATTCTGATGGTATATAACCACACTGTTTAATTTTTAAGGCTAGGGTTTTGGCCGTAAAAATATGCACATGATGCCAATATTTACTATGTAGTAGATATTTGAATATACTTTTATCGCTATGTAACTTACCAGAATAGGGTATAAAGGAATTTATTTCTAGCCAGGAGAATGAAGGCTGACTTAAAAAAACCTTAAATTTATTTTCTTTTATAATTCACAAGTAGTGCTCTTGGATGATCATGAATATGTTCCTTTGACATGAAATTCATCACATTGCTTGACAAATCCATCCTTGGTGAATGAAAGTTGTCATATTACCTAATTTTAACAATAACCTACATATATTTTGCTTCAAGACTCAATAGTGTGTTTCCCTTTAGATAATACTAGTTAAGGTCTTCCTTGGAAGATGAAATTCAACACATTACCTCGCAAAAACTCTCACAATTTGGCCAAGTATGAAATAGAGAGGAAGAACACTTACTCATGTTTGTTATAACATTAGTAAATTTAAATGTGAAATCTCTAGCTGCATAACCACAAAATAAGGCAATTTAGAAATCAATTTCTTTTGGCTAAGAAAAGAAATATATAATCCATAATGTTAAGTCAACTAGCATATTATATAGGAATATTGTAGATTTTCACTTATGGTACAAAAACCTTATAGCTTCCTACTTGAGTATTTGGGCATCAGACAACCATAACTCCTTTCTCATTTAAAACAATCCCCTTTTATGAAGTAACTACAAATATTTGTTGAGGTCCTCCCATTACTATTATTGTCACATTCTTTCCTGCTAAGCTATTTGGTGATCTATATCAAGGCACACTACCAAAGGAGGAGGGGGGTTCCCTTTGAAGATTGAATATGAATAATTTACCAGCACTACCCTGAGCTATTGATGATGAACAATTAGTGACAACAGACCCACACTTACAAGGAAATATTCCAGAAAATGCAAATATTAAAATATTATAGGGTATGTGGCCTAAAGAATATCAATATGCCAAGACATAGAAAAATAGTATACTTCATAGCAGGTTGTAGGCCATCAACTTAATTGTGCATAGCATAGCCAATATTGTATAAGAAAAATAGGCACCATTGTCAATCCATAACGACTTAGGTTTTGAACCATGCAAACAAAGGCACTACAAACTTTCTTCCAAGAAAATTAGGAAAATGCCTTTGGCTCAATAACATTGCATAAGGATATAGGACTGAACCATTTTGAAGTTAACATGGGCATATTTGTTAACAATACAAGTACAAAAAATGCATAGTGTTGACTTACTTGGTATAATGATGTCATGAAAACATATAATCTATGGCTAGAATCCATGTTTCACAAGGTATATGAACACAAATTTTTTTTATAGATATGAAATTCCCTTTATCAAATAGTGAAATGTATCAAGGAATCATCATTCATTGGTCTAAATTTTTAGTAGCAATGTTGGAAATGGAAGAGAAACTAGAAAAAACAGTAACAGTTAAAAACATGAGGTAATATTGTTGGCATTCTCACATTTCACTTTTGGTATATGTGCAATGGTTGCATGATTTATAGAAGTGTATAAGAAAACTATCTTTGGGCATGGCAGCTGTGGTTAATAGGAAAAATATAGTCTATTGGAATTAATAGAAAAATATTAGAATCATCACTTACTGAAAAAGGTCCACCCATTATCATATAGGTGAGAAAGTATAAAATGACTAGGAATTGTCAAATACATATGAAAACATTATTTGAATAAGAATTATTATTATAAGCTTCATGACTTGAAAAGTTTTGGTTTGAAATATATACACAAAGTGGCTCCTAGTTAACAGCCAGTTCATAGAAGCACAATCACCAAAGCTAATTCAAAGATGTAGTGATTTCCAAATATAATGCAAAAAATAATGAACTCATTCTTCATTACGTACAACAAAGAAAATCGTCAATGCATTCTTTCAAATTTGTGCTCAAGTATAAAAATATTACAATCTAGGGAGTTCAATGGCCCTCCCAACAATTTTAGATAACATACAGATAAATACTTGAACAAGATGGGATGATCTAACTCAACCCTAATTTATAATAATTACTTTGAGGAAACTATACCCCACAAACCAGTAAAGAATTTGATCTAGTGACTACTATATTTCCAAGAATACATTATAACACAAGTTGTGCTTTAACAGAATAAAAACTTCTTCTTCAAGTTTTCCAAACTTACGAGACCCTCACTGACATATGAACTAATTTTGGGGATGTGAACAAGAAAGAAGAAAAATAATCCCATAATGACAGACTTCCTAGAATCTCCTGTTATCACCTAAAAAATGTTCACCTAGCCATTTCAAACTAGCTGGATAGAAATACACCATGTAAGATTAATTTTACCCTAGTAAAATCGCTTTCACCATAGGAAATAATTTAGTAAATCATTTTTTATTAAATTATTTATGTTTAAAATAAAAAGTCCGATGAGAATAATTGAATAAATCATTATTTTTTATTTATTTATTTATTTATTTTTATTTTTTTTTTTCTCTATAAATAATTATTAAATCATTATTTGATAATTGTTTCTTAACGAATTTGACTAAATCACCTAGGAATAATTAAATAAATCATTATTTATTTATAATTCCTTAATTTTGTTTTTGTAATAATTTTTAAATCACTATTTAATAATTATTTTGAATTCACACTTTTCTTAATCCTTGAAAAGTGATTAATAAACTATTTTATTTGTTTATTACTTCAACCATTTTCTAAATAAATATATCTGACAATTTTAAATATCTTTTCCCTCTCCAAAAAATATTACAAAATAGTCCTAATGATTAAATCTTGATTTCATCAATAATATCTTATTATTTTCCAATTTTTAATTTATCCCAATTTTTTTTATAAATAAGAGGGTTTTCCATTCATTCTTCACCATGATCACTATCATCATCCCCACTAATGTCTTCTCACATTTGAGCTCCCACTTGAGTTCTACCTTGCTTTTGGGTTTTCTGCATTTTGAGAGAGAGAAATAGATCAAAGAAGCACAAGGACATCAAAGGACCCATCCCACAGAAGGGGATTTGGCGATCCTTGTTATAAACCTCCTTCACCAGGTGTTTTCTAATAAAATATTATTTATTTAAAGTCTTCTTCAATTGGGTTATTGCATCATTTATTTCTTGTTGTTCTATGCTTTGGATTACATATGATATTTTTGCTGCACTCTCTCTCTGATTTTTGCAAATATGAAGCGTAAAAAGCAATATTTTGTAATTAGGGTCATTTGTCACTGGTGACTTAAGTGAAGCATTTTTGGTACACCTTTATGAAATCATTACACTAACAAATGGTGACTCCACTCAGTCTTTAGCTTCATAGTCATCAAAAAATGATGACTTCACTAGGGTAGTAATTCAAATCCTTGGTGACTGTCATGAGCTTGGTTTACACCACCAAGCTAATACTTGAAACACTACACCTTAATAATTCAACATGCATAGATTAACCCCACTTGGGCACGAGGGCCAAACAATCTGTGTAGTTATATGTAGGATCGGTGGGATAGGCTTCCAATAATACCCATCGATCGCTTACATTAAGACATAAAATTTGACATATTAGGTAAGTTGAAATCCTTTACCATCCTATGGTCCAAATCCAGAGTGCGTCAGAAACCTGATTCAGAGGGCATTAGGCTAGGTTATCGTGTGACTGGTTCTCCTTGGGGCTACCCAACCTGTGGCAAGGAATCCCATGCAGTGGTTGATCACCAAGAAGCTAAAGATGTGACCATCCCTGTGGGATGAAGGTAACCGTATTGACCAATCATAGGAAATGGATTGGTTGTGGGCAACAGTTAGTTCTCTACCCCACCTTTCTCTAGATAACTCTTCTTGCTGGGACCAAGTTCTGTCAAGTATGAAGTCTTTTGGAAGGTCATATGAAACAATAGATTTAGAACATGTTTGAGGATTTAGATCACCTATAGGCTAGAGGTTATTTTTCTTTAATAGGATCCATTTTCTTGAATTAGAGTAACATATTAATATAGTTAGTTTACACTTGGCACCATTACACTAGGTGTTTTCTTGTTGTTTGTTGATATTCTTCTCCTATCATCCATTTTTAGTCTATCGAGTTATCTTTGTCTTGACATCATTGCGCCCCTTAGGAATTTGTCTTGGAGACTTCATGGCGTTTGCCCCCAACTTCCTTTAGGACATCTTACTCCTCCTCGTTGAGTTAGAGTTCATTCTCCTAGTCCTCCATTGAGTCCTCATTCTGACACTAGTTCTTCCTATTCTTCGAGTTCTTCTGATTCTTCCAATGTGGGTGCGGAAAACCAAGGTAACCCCAGAAGCGGAACCTCTACCTGTATGGTTTTTAATCATCAATTTCTTCCCTTTATGGTTGGTTTGAGCCTCCCTGATTTTAGCCAGCTCAATAACGATCCTCTTCTCCATGACCCGAGTTGGCCTCCTATGCCTACCAAACTTCCTTCTAACATCCCAAATTTCGAAGGAAATCTTGAAGAAGATCCCACAAATCATGTTCGATATTTTCATATGTGTTGTTCATCCAATTCCATCACTGAAGACGACATTCGTCTTCGTCTATTCCAATTCACCTTTACAAGAGATGCTCCAAAGTGGTATGTGGACCAACTGCATGCCACCCATTCCACCTTCGCAGCTCTAGCCAAATATTTTTTGTCATACTTCTAGTTACCCCTATGATATCACACTGGTAATGAACTCATGACCTCTTTCCATCAATCTTCTGCCACACGCCTATCTAACCATGAATGGCGTAGAAGGAGGAGCATATGTAGGGCTCCTGAATTTGGAGATCATGTTTATATGGATTGGTTCCATAGATCACTTTTGGCCCGCATAGGTAAAGATGTTGCCTCCCACTTCCCCGAGTTTGAGGAAGAAGTGCTCAAGTAGCTTTGAAATGTGATTTGATCTATGCACAATAATGATATGTTTATATTGTCCTTCCCGGTCTGCCTTGGCGTGGTGCTACTAATGCATTGTGGGAATCCCATTCTTGGATCTATGTCACACCTTCAACCTCCACCATATCCTTAGCCTCATATGAGTGATAGTCAACCCAACAGGGACCAGTTCCACTTACACCTATCCCCTTCCTACTCCTTCCCATGGAAACCCTTACCAAGGTTCAAGCATGCCATATGCATATCCCCATCCACATGAGTCGATGCCAGTTGTAGCTTCACCTAGTTATCCCGGTTATCCCAATGTTGTCACCAATTCCTTCTATCCTTATGCACTTCCTAGAACTCCAGCCTCTCAGAACCAGTGCCCCAACCTCCCATGCCACAAAAACAACCACCTCTTCAAGGTCAATTGTATGCTAAGCCCAATGAAACCCATCCCCCAACCCGAAGCAAAAGAATAAGGGGAAGGGTAATTAACATTGCAAGAAGTTGAAATAACATTCCAGGAAGTTCAAGTTGATTTTATCAAATTTTCACTCTATTATATCCAATGGCTTTGTGGTGAGTGTAATGGCAGTGATGATCCTTCATATGAAGGCAATTTTTTTTATCTAAATGATGATGTATGTATATTTAGAAACCCTTTATAAATTCGAAGTTGCTGTAATTACGTGAGTCCTGTTTTGAAATGTACATAGCAAAGGAATTGAAAGAAATAGTGAAATCTCCACCATGTGGATATAATTAAACGTAAGTTCATAGAAACTTTGCAAATATGACTCCAAATATAAGTGTGAGATGGAATTGAAAGAAATACTGAAATCTCCACCATGTGTATATAATTAAACGTAAGTTCATAGAAACTTTGCAAATATGACTGCAAATATAAGTGTGAGATTACATGAAACTGACGGACTGTAAATTGGATCCACCGGCTTGTAGGTCAAACCATTTTTTACTACAACTAATAGGTGAAGGTAAAGATGGAGATCACCTTCATCCTGCCAGAAGAAAGCAAAGAAAAAACAGATGCAAAGAGCGCAAAATTTTATATGTGCAGAAGCATATAGAGAAATTACGACCTTATAGGAGGATATTGTTACTGAGCAGTGGAACAATATGGCAATATGACGGGAGTATAAAATTCTGCAGCTACTAAAACGAAGATCCGAACTGTGCCAAATAGGCGAGGCAACCGACGAATGGAGCATTGATATAAGTGGTGGGTTCAGAGTGCGCATAGTCGTTGCGCTCGTCGGAAAAGCGGTCATTGTTGTCGGGTCCTCCAACTACAGCACCAACAAGAATGTTTGGGTTGGGACCGTTGCTATACAACGACTGGAAGCCATCGTTGCAGGAAATCTTTTGGGGATGGTTGTATATGGAAGGCAACGACGAACCCCTGTGATGTATACGTTCTGGAAACTTGGCGCCGTAGCCCACCATGTATGACATTCCCAGAGGGTTGTCTCCCAGTATATAGTCCACCTGTAAAGAAATATAATTTAGAAGATAACGATCACGAGTACGCCTAAAAGCACCGTCTGCGCCCCAAAGGCATAAAAAAACAGTAGTCAGTGATTGTACCTGTCTTTTCGCAAGAGTACGTATCCGGGTTGGAGTAGCTATGATGTTCCCGCATCTCACCACTTGGTTGGAAACGCTCAAGTATTTTGCATAAGTAAAAAGCAGGAAAGTTGTGGACGTCACATATTGCAAATTACTATCACTCATGTCGAAGAGCAGCCCCCCTGCAAAATCTCAAATCAAATAAGTTAGCCTAGACTTTAATCATCGGCCAAACAAAACAAATATAGTACGCTCAGCCCCGGCTAGATAAAACTATAAAATTTATAAAGTCAGTATTGTGGATTCTCATGAAGATTAACCTGGTGTGTACTGCGCCTGAGAGGATGGTGTTCCGGGCAAGAGAGAGCAAATGAAGTTGTCAGCATGGCCCTTGTATTCCTCAAGGGACTTGGAATTTTCTGACAGAACTTCCTGCACACCGAAGGCAACATTTGGGGTGAACAACAAAATTGCTGAAACAGATATAATGATGCGTGCTTAATCCAATATAGTTAGGAGCATGACTGTAGTTTGGTGCATAATTTAACCTTAGCCAAAAGAACTCTGGTTCCTGCATGCTTTTCGTCCCAGCTCAATAAATTGACGTTGTCGTCCGCGCCAAAAGTCTGGCCATTTGATTGGATGTAGGTGAGATATGATGCACTGCCTGACGCTTTTTGCAACCATGCTGCTCCCCACAGTAATTCGTCCTGCAAGCAAAAGATTACGATGTCGTGAGGATCATATTATTATTCTCTATTACTTCATATATATTGTCGATAGATAGAGGGAGCACTCACATGATATCCCGAGTAAGAGCAATAGAATGGGCACACTTCGGACTGGAGGGAGTCACTGTAAGCGCCTCTGTGTTTATCCGCGAAATCAAATACCTTGTCTCAACAAACAACAAAGACGGTGAGGTGAATGAAAAGATGAGAATTTGAGCTCTTTCAATCGTTGTTATTATACCTGCGTTGCAGTTTGAAGGAGAAGCTGAGAATAAGTACGGTCCGTTGTGCTGAATACCAATGACGCAGCTGCAAGAGCTGCAGCCGTTTCTGCGGCAACGTCAGAGCCTGGATGTTCAGCATCTATTTTATAGACATTGCGAGGTGTGTCCATGTCTTCGGGCCTCTCCCAGCACTTGTGATCCATGTTCGGATCGGCTACCTGTACTTTTATTCACCATTCATCATGTATCAATATGTGTATATCCATGATTCCATATTACATTCTGCAGTGTCTGTCAATATCTACATGATTCCATAGTACCTGCTACAGTGTCTGTCAATATATTCCATAGTACATGCTACATGACTCCTCTCTATGTATGTACCGTAAAAAGAATATATGCATTACCTGCACGTAAAGAACACCGGGATGTGCAGCGGCTTTAAGTAGGTAATCTGTGGCCCAACGGATGGCAGTTTTTGCATGGTCGAGGTCATCTCCCATGTACTCTCCGAATTCCAAAACGCTCCATGACAGCATGGTAGTCGTGAAAGCCATTGGGAAACCGAACTTCACATTGTCTCCTGCGTCGTAATATCCTCCCGTCAAATCCACCTGCAATGCAATTTAATATGAAATCAAATGTTAAACGAGGAAACCATCAATACAGCTCATCCAGATGCCAATATTGAATCCAGATTAGAAAACTGTTCAATGCGTGCAGGTGAAGGGATGACTGAATATACGTTTACTGCAGATCCATCCGAACGGGCGGAATCTCCTCGCCATCTCATCCGCTGGTTGGGAGGAAGCTTGCCAGATCTCTGACCTTCGAAGCTTGCCAGTTCTGAGACATAGAGGATGCACGTCCCCCATAATATGTATAATGTGTGGTGGCTTCTACGGGTGTAGTGGTGGCCGGCTGCCAATCACCTTCTTCTTCTACTAGCTTATATTGATTGAGATTGACACCAAGAGCGATTACAGAGCACATAAATATCACCCAAGCTACCCCTTCAGCGAAACAAAGCATCATACTCCTCATTTCTGAACCGAAGGTAGAAAGCATAAAACTTTATAGTAAGGCTAGGCTCAAAGCCTCTGCAATGCAATGCCCGTTAAGAACCGTGTGTAGTCATAATCCTGAGTGTGCTGGGACGTCAAAAGCTCGACATAGATTAGGGAGATTTGAGCAGCAATTGTAATTGATGAACCTACAACAAGCACAACGTCAAATGGGTTGCTCCTTTACTACACATGGGCAGTTATGCAGCGGGAAGGAGGAGAAAGGTGAATTTATAGAAATTTGAATCAATAAAGTTCAAGGATGGACGATAAAGTCACTCCGCATATCAAGGAGCAGCGGGAATGTAAATAGGGCCACCCATTGACAAACAATTCCACCGTACGGTCTTTTTCTTTCGAAACGGCGGCGCGGGAACGTGAAAACAAAGAGTGCACGGTACACCACACTCCCGGAAATTCAGAAAATGTGGCGCTCATCTTGGAAATCTTGTGAAAAAGCCGTAGCTGAGTAAATATAACCGTTTGGGACAATTGCACTAAGGCGAAGAACGTAGATTGTTCTTTGTTCTTTGGGAGCGGTCAAAGGAATTGAAGGTCAGATGATAAGCAGTAATTTACGAAATTATGGCGTGAAAGTGGGTGACACTAATGACGTTTGTATCGCCCGTGCACATGGCTATATTGTTTCTTTGTCAAGCTCATGTTGTGATTTCTATACACAGCTAAATATCAGCTATATGCGGAGTAGGACGGCGCCATGCTTGTCTGGCGCACACATGAAAGATGATGGATGCGGTGACGCACAAAGGATGAAAAATGAATTGAAGGCCAGATGATAAGCACGGGTTTAAAGGACACTTGAGCAGTAATTTAGGAAATTATAGCGTGAAAGTGGGAGACAGTAATGAAGATAATCAGAGAATTTTAGGGCAAAAGAAAGGATGGAGACATAAAAAAAACCTGAGACGTTCGTAGTTTGTATCGCCCGTGCACATGGCTATCAACTATATGCGAAGTAGGACTGCACCATGCTTGTCTTGTCTTTAGAGCAGGAATGGCGCACACAGATTTCCATACATGACAGGATCGTGATAGGTTCAAAGCATTTTCGCAAATCCAAAAGCAAAGATTTAATCAAACTTAATGAGAGGATATTGTAAAAACTTCGCAATAGATAGATTGTAAAAATTAATGCAAAAATAGTTGGTTCATTATTTGATGTTATTGTTGAAATAGCATTATAGATGTATCTGTAACTTTTTAAAGATCAACTGATCCGTTAAAGAGCACTTTGAATAACGCCATACTTATTTAATTAATAATGTTAATTTGAACCAAATATATTAGTTTTTACATATCATTTTTTGGATTCAATTAAGTAATTCATCTATGACCATTTCCATGAGGGATAGTTGTAATTAAATAATTTTTCAATCATCACTTCCGGGGCTTGAATGTAAAAATAGTTGGTTCATTATTTGATGTTATTGTTGAAGTAGCATTATAGATGTATCTATAACTTTTTAAAGATCAACTGATCCGTTAAAGAGCACTTTGAATAACGCAATACTTATTTAATTAATAATGTTAATTTGAACCAAATAGATTAGTTGTTAGATATTATTTTTTTGGATTCAACTACGTTAAGTAATTCATCTATGACCATTTCCATGAGGGATAGTTGTAACTAAATAATTTTTCAATCATCACTTCCAGGGCTTGCACCAGATAACTAGGACTTCCCATGAGGTCACCCATCCGAGATCCCCTCTGGCTCAAGCGCACTTCACTTTGGAGTTTTCCCCACAACCAAACCCACTTAGCTTGCTACCCCATTTGCAAAACCTTAGTAAGTATTGTGCCTCATGGACCATTCAAGTAGAGTTCCCTTCACTCTTTTTGAATTAAAACACTTATATGGTCAACATTTAAAAGAAAACAATCTAAAATATAATTAAATTATGATTTATTTTAAACTATAATAATTAATATAATTAATATATATGTATGTATATTTTAAGATTTTTAACCATAAAGATTTTCCTCCATTTTATTATAGAACTTTTAAATTTTTAAATAGACTTTGTTATAATACTATGGATAGATATTACTATAGATCAATATTATGGTTTACTAATATCATATATCCAAAAAATCATAACCCATATTTATATGATGTTTTTTTGAATTAATTTATTTAACTAAAGGAGAAGACATAACACAAATAATTTTAAAATATATCTCAAATTTTGATTTATGACTACTACTAAGAATGTTTTAAAATACATTTTGAAGATTAAATCTCTACCATCCACCTAATAATTATTGATAATTAAACTAAAATTCTAAAATCCATATTTCAAAATATAAACACCTATCCACTTAATTATTACACCAAGCTCTATTCTTATTATATAACAATTATTTATTTGTCAACCCCAATACAACAATTAAAAATATTTATCTATTTTTAATCCCCTTGTAATCAATAAATGATTTTTCTATTAGACTTGTTATTTTATCTATATATATATATATATATCTATATAGACATTCACCCCCACTTTATCATGTACATTGTTAACTTTTAAATATGCTATGCTACAATACTATGCGTCAAATTGATTGAGTTAGAATGGGTGGGTGTCTGAGGAGAAAAGAGGAGGAATGAGAAAGAGTGATTGAGAGTCAAAATGTCAGAGAGATTCGGAAGAGGGTTCAGAAGCGAGAGAGGGTGGAGATGGGGTTAGAGGTGGGTTAGAGAGAGAGAGAGAGAGAGTTGTGCGAGATATAGGGAGGAAGGTAGAGAAAGAGCTGGATGGGGGATATTGTGAAGGAGGTATTAAATGAGGGATGGAGGGAGGGATAGAGATAAAGGGAGTGGAGAGAGTGAGTGATTTAGTTGTTGTGGGGGTGGGAGAGAGAATGAGAGAGAGAGAGGAAGAGTGAGAGTTAAATAGGTGACAAGGTGGGATGCGAAAACAATGACAGAGGCATAGGGAGTGAGGGAGAGTAGAGAGTAGGATAGAGGGAGGGAGATAGAGATACAATTAGAAGGAAGAAAGAATGGGTGAGGGAGACAGGGAGCGAGGGAGAAACAAAGGGATGAAAGGATAAATAGAAAAGGAAGAATATATATATATATATATCCAGAGAGAGAGAGAGAGAGAGAGAGAAAGAGAGAGAGAAATGGGGAAGTGATAGAGAAAGAGAGGGATGGAGAGAGATAAGGGGGGAGAGAGAGACAAGGTTAAAAGAGGGTCATTACGAAGTAGGGATTGAAGGAGCAAAGGGGGTATGGAGAAAGAGAGGAAGGGAAATAGACAAGAAGGTGGTAGAGAAGGAGGGAGGTATAGAAGGGGAGAGGGTGAGTGATGGATACAAAGCTTGAGTAGGGAGAGAGGGG
Organism: Pinus tabuliformis; assembly: GCA_031772625.1. Taxonomy (NCBI): domain Eukaryota; kingdom Viridiplantae; phylum Streptophyta; class Pinopsida; order Pinales; family Pinaceae; genus Pinus; species Pinus tabuliformis. The sequence goes on from CM062820.1 coordinate 459,931,241, forward strand.
GAGATAGAGGGAGGAAGATAGAGATGTTGAATTTTATAGCTATGATCGATCTTCATAATTTATATTTTTATGCCTTGAAATGTATAATGTAATTGTAAGACTATTCTTCATGTCATTTTATTGATTAGCCCTTGAAACAATTATTATAAGATATGTTCCTCATGTCAAATTCAAAAGATAAAATTTTGTAATTTGAATTTTGAATTTTTTGTTCCAAACTAGTCAAGTTGGCCCTCCATGAAGTCATGTCAGAACTAGTGAAGAGACACACCCATTTAGATAGGCAGATCACTATATAAAGATAATTTGACGTCCTCCTCAATGAATCATTCGACCCCACACAAGACAAGATAATTATTGGGAATCCAAGAGAAGAAGAAGTAGGATAAAGAAGGAAAAGAAGGACAAATTCATCTCTAGTATCTATCTATTTCTTTATTGACCTCACCGGTGTGAATTTCTGGGAAATTTCTAGGCATCCTATTTGGGCACGTGAAAATTGTAGATAGGTCAAAATTTTTGGGAGGCCGAGTTTATGCGCATATTCTAGGAGGCTGAAATTCAACCTACGTAGATCAGTGAGGGCCGAAGTTTTAAGGGAATAATTTTGACTTGACTTGACTTAACTAGATTGTTGCTTGACTATGTTTGATCATAGCTTCTTGGTCAATTTAACCTAATAGTTGACTATGTGCATTAGATGTATCTTTTGTTGAACTGAAGAATTTCTCCAAGGAAAAGGTTGTTTGGTTTTTCCCCCAAGTGGGTTTTCCCAGGGTAAATCTTGTGTTCTCTTTGTGCCTCTTTGTGCATTGTGATCTCTATTGTCCTTATGACTTTGTGGTTGAATTTCTTAAGTGTAATTGCTTAATGATAACCTATAATTATTAAAATAAGCTCTACATCATTAAAAGTAATTATTAATATTTCAAAAATTTGTCCTTGTATCTATTGCAATTTAACACTACTAAATATTGAACCAATTTTTGAAGGCTCTTTGTCTCGCGACAATCATTCGGATCAATAACAACAAAAAAGAGATTTCGCGAAACTTCGAACATTTTACAGTCATATTTTCTACATCTCCTTGATATTCAGAAGTTTGACGGAAATCATCATCACAATTTGTGGCATTAGAATTTCAATGGAAACCATCATTTTGTCTCATTTAAAGACAACAATTTTTGTTTCATAGAAATCACGATGCTTAGGAGTGGAAATTGTGATTGTTAGGCATGGAAATTGTGATGGTTAGGCGTGAAAATTGTGACATTCAGGCGTTGAAATTGCAACATTGAAGAATCGAAATTGTGGTGTTTGGGCATGGAAATTGTGATGTCAGAAGGCTTGCCAAAATTCGGACGAATGTGTGGATTTAAAAAAAAATTAATAGTCTATGAGGATGGTTTAGGTCCATCCTTTTTTCATCCATCGGTACCTAAAATATTCCTAGTTTTGACTAACTATAGCTTTTAAAACCTTACATATAACAAGTATATTGATTGCTAATTGCTTCATCATATAAATTTGCTATATTTGTATAGATTTTCCATGTGGTTACTTATCATTGGTAGCCAATGCCTCTTGTAAGAGAAATTGAAGCACTTGTTATTTCATCCATTCTGTGAAATGAAACCAATTAATATCATAAAAGGAAAAGAATAAAAACTTATTCAAGAACAAGAAATCCCATTGAAAGTAGGTCTTTTAGACACCAAGAAAAACCCTTTATAGTGAGCATATAAAGGTGAAGCTTCCATTAGATTTTAATATGTTATTCTAAAAAATGATGATGACCATGTAATATTTAAATAATAATGATGATGATGCACATAAGAATTCAAACATTGACTAAGTATTATGTTATATTTTCATTTTTTTTGATAGACTTATTGATAATTGGTTTCTACTATGTTGGGAAATATCATTGAACAATTTTTAATATACTTCAAAATTTTGATCATTAAATATTTTGACCTTTGAAACTTTGATCAAATCATATATGATTTTCAATTTCAAAATTCCTTATGATTTTATGTTGATCTCAAATGAAATGATCAAATATGAGATTGAGTTTGATTCATGATTTCAGTTAAATATTCAATGTTGATTTACATAATTTTTTTCTTGTAATATTTCATATACTTACAAGTTTATGTATATCATAATGTCATTCATCCTCTCCTTTGAAAATATATCATTCCCATCATTTTCCCTATAACCACGTACCAATAACCTAATAGAATAAGTGAAAAGAGATATCATTTACCCTTATGCTCTAGCCATTCTTAAAATAAAGACAATGGACAATTTCAAATGGAAAGTTATTACATGTCAACTTTCTTTAATTTAAACTTCAAAATATTTATTGTATTTTATTCATTTTCTTTCATTCGAGATTATTTTGATCATAGACTTGAATTTTAATATTTTTATGTTCTAAATTTATAGATACTAAATTTCAAAGAATTTAGCCAACTACAAAGGGGAATGTGTAGAGAAAAAATTTAAACCAAGTTTTCCACATTTATAGAACTCACATCTTTGTCATTCACTCAACAAATTAGCATGAAAAATGCTTAATGCTAACCATTGTTTCTTGTATTTAAGTGCTAAACAAATACAAAGGCCCATGTAAACTTCTTATATTTTCCATGAACTTGTGATCCTACTATGCTTCCCTATAGAAATAGCTATTTTATAAATAATGTGCCAAAAAAACTTATAGTTCTACTAGATTTTTGTGATCTAGATAGGTTTCATTGGATGAAGGAAATAAAAATATGTCCAAAGAAATTCTATGGATTAAGAAAACAAAAAAAACAAAAAAAATATTAAAAGAGATTAGGTTCTTCTACCATTGAGAGATATCTTATGGTCACTTGATTAAGAAAATGAATTTCCAAATCATGAACATTATGTATAACATCTCATTAACTAATGACAAGTACAACTCAAAATTATACCTCAAATTTATAAACACAAAAATCCCTCACCACAAGGGAACATGTTTTCCATTATATTCATCAATATTAATACTACTAATGTCTTGTAGACTTTATTTTGGATATGAGAAAATTTTTCAAGCGCGTTCCTTGTAATGTCTTAAGATCTCAAAATATGTAGCCAGTTGGAATGTCCCTTTACAAATGACATTATCAGTTATAGAAACATCTGATTTGAACTTTAGAAAGAATGGTGAATCCACATTATGTTTAAATAAAAAAATATGAAATAAACAAAAGGCAAGGACAATACATTTGGGATCATCCAACCCATGTAGAAAGACAACAACATCCTAAGGAGATGGAACACAATAGAGACATCCAATCTTGTAATTCTCATCATACCAATAAAGAGTCCCCTAATATGGAGTTTTGAATAGCCACCAAATAAATCAAAATATTTAAAAGAACATAAGATAAGAATATAATGAACATTAGCATATTGTTACTCACTATTCTATGGAAAAATAAGTTTTTCTTTTGCATCAACTTAAATTTTGGACATGTTGAATATATGTATTGATCTGTTCAAGAGAATTCAAAATAAAGGCGGGTGGAAAGAATGCCAAAAACAAAAATATGTGAAACCTAGGAATAATAATATTATCTACATGATGGTATAACTCAACATCCCAATTGCTTAAAAATTGGAAAAACATAACAAAATTTAATAAAATACAGGAGTGCAAAAATATATATGTATATAAGTGAATAAATAATGAACATTTTATAACATTCTCCCTTTTTATGGTCAATCTTTAGTGTATTAACCTTAACCCACTCACTGTGGAGATGATAAATTTTTCTATATGCTGATATGATATGTACATCACTCTATTCTTAAGAATCAGGATGCATACATTGTTGTGGAACTATTGTATTTGAAGAGGGAAGAGAATATGGGAGTTGGCTTGCCTAGAATACATTCATTATATGGCTTATGAAACATGAATCAATGCAATTCTTGAAACTGCCTGAATAGTTGAACCCAACTCAATTAACTAAGGTACAATTTATATTAAATTTTCTCTTAGATCTAGTTTTAGGGCATCAATAAGCACAACTCCAACAAATACAAATATTGAGGTTGAGCCTGACTTTCATGTCTCCCTATATGGTTTCATGATCCAGGTGGATATTGGTGGCCACCTGCCAAGTCCACCTGGACCCCCACCATTGTCTTTCTCAGCATTTTCAGTTTCCTTAATTGTAGCACAACTTACTATTTTTAGCAGTTTTTCGGGTCCTGAACTTCCGGAGCCGTTTTGAGGCCCTAAACGACGTTTTTTGGGGAATCCGGGGGCAACATGGGTCCATGGAATGGACCGATGTTGCTCGTTCCAACAATGATAGTGCTCGGATAGATCTTTCTAATGAGCTATTGTACGCGTCAAACGGAGATCATATGCCAAAGTTACAACCTCGGGAAGTTGATGTACCAATTTACCCCAAACGGGGCCCACAGTTTGGCGTTTCATCTCCTAGGGTTAGGTTTTGGAATGTTAAGGGTTTTCCATTGTTTCTCAACAATAAATAGGCATTCGAGCCTCATTGTAACACAGTTCAGAGGCATGTAGCCAACACATCTCTTCTCAGAGATAAGGTACCATCGCCCTAGCTGGTTTATTTCCATTTCTGGTTGTAAGCATATTTCAGTATTTTCCATTAATGAAATGAAGTATTATTTCCGCTGCATCTTTGTGTATATGGTTATCTCTGTAATTTGTTGCGTTCCTGTTTAAATCCGGATCAGTGGTATCAGAGCGGTCTGCTTTTTCTCTGTTTTTCTTTGCATGTCCCCAACAAGGTCGGGATATAAGGAGTTAGGGCTTGAACTGGTTGAACCTTTGCAAGACCAGCCTCGCAAATCCCGACAGCCTCCCATGGCGGACGAGAAGAAAGATGAGGGGGCAGGAGATCCCATCAAAATCTTGCTCGAAGAAGCCCTCGAGCGACAACGGAACGCGATGATGGACAGTTTTGCCCAGATCCTTCAGCGGCTACCCAGAAGCAACGCATCGGCTTCCAGCAGCTACTCTGGAAACGCCACACCCTTTAAGGTACAAGTTAATTTTGAAATCCCCATATTCGAGGGTCAGATAGACGCAGATGCCGTAGATAAATTGTTAAATCTGCTAGAGGGTTATTTTTCTGTTCATGAATTTTCGAGTCGGGAAAAGATTGTTTTTGCTCTTCTCAAAGCAGCCCCCCATGTCAAGGACTGGTGGGAAACCTACTGCGAGCAGAAGGATGAAAGTACTAGCTCACTATTTTCAGCCGCACCCACCTGGGATTCGTTCCGGGATGCCATCAAGGAGCAGTACTACCCTGTCGGAAGCTATGAGGATGAATACATAAAGTGGACCACGCTGCGGCAGGGAAGGGACCAAGACGTGCCGGAGTTCACCAATCTTTTCCATACCCTTCGCACAAAGTTGGGTATCAAGGATTCGGAGCAACATTTGATACTCAAATACCGTGGCTGCCTGCACAAGTACATCCAGGAAGAAATACAATTCCTAAACATCCCCTCGCTCGGCGCAGCATACCGATATGCCGTCAAGGTCGAGCAGAAGTTTAAACAAAAGAAGCGAGACTTTGGATCTGCGAATCCAAAGGGGAAAGGTGCCCCTAAACCACAGAACAAAGGACAAAGCCAAGGCGGGACAGCCCAAGACAACCAGTCGAAGCTGCAAGCAAAGAACAGCGCCGCGAAGCCGAGAAAGGACACTGGAAAATGGTGCGAGTTCCATAAGAGCTCCACTCACAACACAAGTGAGTGTCGGGCCAAGCAGTCACTGGTGGCTGAGCTAAAGGTTTCAGAATCAGATGCATGTTCCGACTTTGAGTCAGAACCCGATAAGGGGTATGAAAAACGGAAGCAGATCATTGATGCGGATCCCAGTGCCATAGTTGCTACCGCAAAGATCCAGAAAAATGAACCCGAAGATCCAGAGGATGAGGAGCGTCTCTTCCACTCCCAGATGTGGGTAAAGGGCTCCCCGATACAGTTCATTGTTGATAGCGGGAGTCAAAAGAACCTCATTTCGGCAGAGGTCGTGAAACGGTTGGGCTTACCGACCACAGCACATCCACAACCATACACCATTGGGTGGCTTCACCAAGGACGAGATCTTCGCGTGAGCCAGTAGTGTCGCCTTCCATACAACATCAAGCCCTTCACGGATGAGGTATTGTGTGACATTGCTCCCCTTGAAGTTTGTGATGTATTACTAGGACAACCATACTTGTGGAAGCGACATGCTGTGTATGAATCAAGGCCCCGTGCTATTATTATTACATTGGGAAATAAGTTGTTCAGGATATCAGAGGTAGCACCACCTGCCGCCATCTCTTTGATTACTGCAAAACAATGCAGTAAGATCATTTCCAAAACCAGGAAATTTGTTTTCCTGATGATACGCCCTCAAGGAAAGAAGAAGACAGTGGCCGCGGCATCCAAACGGGGTCCCTCTGCACGAAAACTACAGATGGACAAGATTGTGGAGGAGTACGAGGACATCTTCACCTCCCCGGCAAGGGTTCCTCTGCACTGTCAAGTCAAGCACTCCATTGATCTGACCCCAGGTGCGCCGCTACCCAATGGACCAATTTATCGGCGCTCCGTTCTGGAGAACGATGAAATCAAGAGGCAGATTCAGGAGCTCCTGCAGAAAGGTCACATCCGTCCGAGTTCATCGCCCTGTGGGAGTCCGATCGTGTTGGTACAGAAGAAGGATGGGACGTGGAGACTCTGTATTGACTATCGGGCGCTGAACAAGATCATTGTCCGTAATAGGTACCCGATCCCACGGATTGATGACCTCCTAGACCAACTAAAGGGGGCGAAATATTTCAGCAAGATCGATCTGAAGTCAGGATATCACCAGGTACCAATCGAACCCTACGATGTGTGGAAGACTGCCTTCAAATCCAAGGAGGGCCTCTTCGAATGGTTGGTCATGCCTTTCGGATTGACGAATGCTCCTGCAACCTTTATGAGGCTAATGGATGACATCTTGCGGCCATTCACCAACTCCTTTGTAGTAGTATACTTGGATGACATTCTGATCTTCAGCCAGAGTTGGGAAGAGCACCTCCACCACATCCGACAGGTTCTCCAAACACTGCGGCAACACAAGCTATGTGCCAATTTGGAGAAATGCACTTTTGGCATGACCCAGGTTCAGTATCTGGGATACATCATTGATTAACAGGGGGTGCATGTCGATCCAGCCAAGATCCAAGTCATTCGGGATTGGCCCTCTCCAACCACTCTAACAGAGCTCCGCAGCTTTCTAGGTCTTGCCAACTTCTACCGCAGGTTTGTGTTGGGGTTTTCTCATATTTCTTGGCCCTTGAGTCAAGTCACCAAGGGCGGGGCGAAAGCAAAATTCTTTTGGTCTGAATCTCAACAGAAGGCATTCAAGGAGTTGAAGGATCGCCTCTGCACGGCACCAGTGCTCGCGTTACCAGATTTACAACAACCATTTGAGGTCGAGACAGATGCCTCTATTGGGGCAGTCCTTACTCAACATGGACATCCAGTAGCATATCACAGTGAAACACTTTCAGACACAGTCCGGAAGTACCCCACTTATGATAAAGAGATGTATTCCATTGTACAGGCTTGCCGACAATGGAAGCATTACATTTTGGGGAAGGAAACGGTCATCCACACAGACCACCGACCTCTGCAGTTCATACAGACCCAAGGGAAATTGCAGAATGATCGCCATCAGAAGTGGTCTACATACCTGCAACAGTTTCACTTGAATATCAAGTATAAAAAGGGCAGCACCAATAATGTTGCAGATTGCCTCAGTCGAACACCGATCATGGCGCTAACCACCGTGCTCAACTCTTGTGGGCACGAGACTTCTGATTGGCCACTTCTCTACAAAAGCGACCCAGAATTCGGCCACACATACCAGACACTCTTGGAGGGTCGGCATGTTGCAGATTTTCACCTCCAGGATGCCCTATTATGCCACCTCAGTCACCTTTGTGTTCCTTCAAGCGAGCGTGCCAAGATGATTTGGGAAGCACACTACAGTTGGGCTGCTGGGCATTTTAGGGTCGAGAAAACAGTGGCAGTACTGCAAAATTATTTCTATTGGCCGAATCTTCGACAGGATGTTGGGAAGTACATCCGATCATGTACTGCCTGTGCCTTTGCCAAACCGACCATCTCCATGGATTACATGTCAGGCCTTCCTTCCACTAAACATGGAAATGACTGTGTTTTTGTGGTCGTCGATAGGTTCTCGAAGATGGCCATTATGATGGCCTGCAAGAAGAATATCACAGCAGAAGCCACTGCTAAACTCTTCTTTGAACGAGTGTGGGTGCACTTTGGGATCCCACAGTCTATCATCTCAGATCGGGACAGTCGGTTTCTCAGCACATTTTGGTCCAGTCTCTGGTCAATGCTGGACACCAAACTCACGAAGTCCACAGCCTTCCATCCTCAAACTGATGGCCAGACAGAGGTTGTCAATAGGATGATTGTGCACATTCTGCGCATGTATAACTCAAAGCATCCACGCACATGGGACGAGAGCCTCCCCTATGTTCAGCACAGCTACAACCGAGCTCTTCACAGCTCCACTGGCCATAGCCCTTTTCAGGTGGGTTTGGGATTCCAGCCACTATGCCCCATTGATGTGGCCATGCCACTTGCAGCTACTCACATGAATTCAGCTCATGTCCAGTCCGAAACAGATAAGGCCACCAGCTTCATTGAGTGCATCCAACATATTCGCCAGCAGGTCCATGACATTCTTGAGAAATCAAATGCCAAGTACAAGCAGCGACATGATCAACATCGGGTGCCACACAAGTTTCAGGTGGGCGACAAAGTCTGGTTGCATTTGCAAAAGGAACGCCTTACTGGAGCCTATCGGAAATTGAGACCACTCCGATATGGTCCTTACACCATTACTAAGGCTATGGGAGACAATGCATTTGAGCTCAGCATTCCCCCATTCCTTGGCCTGCACCCAGTGTTCAATGTGGACCGCCTTCGGCCATACTTTCCACCATTGCTAGACACATCCGACATTGCAGAACAGCTCAAACCCACAGAATTAAATCCAGATTGCATGGAACAAGCTGCAACTGATCGGATCATGGACACACAGATCAAGAACACTCGCCAACAGAATATCCAACTGTATCGAGTTGTCAAAGCAGGCCAACTCCTTCAGCAGGGCAAGTGGCTCACCAGGGAACAAGTTCAGCAGAAGTTTCCTCATCTCATGGAGGAGCTCAACGCAATGGAGACCATTGCTTCCTAAGGGGGGAGGAATGATACAGGTGGATATAGGTGGCCACCTGCCAAGTCCACCTGGACCCCCACCATTGTCTTTCTCAGCATTTTCAGTTTCCTTAATTGTAGCACAACTTACTATTTTTAGCAGTTTTTCGGGTCTTGAACTTCCGGAGCCGTTTTGAGGCCCTAAACGACGTTTTTTGGGGAATCCGGGGGCAACATCGGGTCCATTCCATTCCAACAATGATAGTGCTCGGATAGATCTTTCTAATGAGCTATTGTACGTGTCAAACGGAGATCATATGCCAAAGTTACGACCCCGGGAAGTTGATGTACCAATTTACCCCAAACGGGGCCCACAGTTTGGCGTTTCATCTCCTAGGGTTAGGTTTTGGAATGTTAAGGGTTTTCCATTGTTTCTCAACAATAAATAGGCCTTCGAGCCTCATTGTAACACAGTTAAGAGGCATGTAGCCAACACATCTCTTCTCAGAGATAAGCTACCATCGCCCTAGCTGGTTTATTTCCATTTCTGGTTGTAAGCATATTTCAGTATTTTCCATTAATGAAATGAAGTATTATTTCCACTGCATCTTTGTGTATATGGTTATCTCTGTAATTTGTTGCGTTCCTGTTTAAATCCGGATCATTTCACCACCTATTATCTTGCATTGAGCTATTCTTCAGCTGGTGCATAAGTTTTGAAACCACTTAGAGGTAATATGTGACTCCCTAAGTTGGCATATTAATTAGGACTTGTGCTAAAATCTCCAATGAGATATTCTCCTCCATCAAATTGAACCCTCTAGAAGTCACATAGCTTTGAATCCACACTTTCCTCCATCCATTTTAGGATAAAAAATTGTAGGAGATAATTTTCAGATTCATTAAGAGGATTTGTGCACATACAACATCCATGTCTCGCTCCTGGATGATCGTGAATATATAAAAGCCTTTTTTATATTCCTTTAAAATTCACAAGTGGTGCTCCTGGATGATTGTGAATATGTTACTTTGACATGAAAGTCATCATATTGCTTGAAAAATCCATCCATGGTGAATGAAAGTTGTCATATTACTTGAGTTTAACAATATCTTGCATTTATTTTGCTTCAAAAATTAGTAGAGAATTTCTCTTAAGAGATTACTTGTTAATATCTTCCTTGGAAGATGAAAGTCAACACATTACCTTAGAAAACCTTTCACAATTTGGACAAGTATGAACTAGAGAGGAAGACCACTTACTGATGTCTAATATAACATTAGTAAATTTAAATATGAAATCTCTAGCTGCATAACCACAAAATAAGGAAATTTAGAAATAAAGTTCTTTCTGCTAAGCAAAGAAATATGTAATCCATAATGTTAAGTCTACTAACATATCATATAGGAATATTTTAGATTTTAACTTATGGTACAAAAACCTTATAGCTTCTCACTTGATTATATTGGCATCAGGCAACGATAACTCCTTTCTCATTTAAAATGATCTTCTTTCATCTGAATGCAGCCATCAGAAGAATATTTTCCACAACATCAGTTATCTCAAACACATCTTTGATGAAGTCAATACAAATATTTGTTGAAGTCCTCCCATCTCTATTAATGACACATCCTTTCTTGCTAAGCTGATTAGGTGATCTATATCAAGGCACGCTGCATAAGGAGGAGGGAGGTTTCCCTTTGAAGGTTGAATATGAAGAATTTACCAGCACTACCCAAACCTAATGACAATGAACAATTAGTAACAACTTACTCACACTTGTAAGGAAATGTTCCAGAAAATGCACATATTAAAATATTAGAGAATATGTGGCCTAAATAATATAAATATATTAAGGCATAACAAAATAGTTTATTTCATAGCAATTTGTAGGCCATAAACCTAATTGTGCATAGGATGGTCCATATTGTGTTTGAAAAATAGGTACTATTATCAATTCATCGAGACATAGGTTTTGAACCATGCAAACAACGACACTGTAAAATTTCTTCCAAGAAAATAAGAAAAATGCCTTTGGCTCAATAACATCGCATAAGGATATAGGACTATATCATTTTGACATTAACTTGGACATCTCTCTTAACAATACAAGTACAAAAAGTGTAGAGTGTTGAATTACTTGACACAATGATGTCATGAAAACATATAATCTCTTGCGAGAATCCATGTTTCACAAAGTGTATGAACACAAAGAATTTTTTCTAGAATCTAGATATGAAGTTGCCTTTATCAAATAGTGAAATGTTTCAATGAATCATCATTGATGGGTCTAAATTTTTAGTAGCAACATTGGAAATCGAAGCAAAACTCTAAGAAACATTAACACTTAAAAACAAGAGGTAATATTGTTGGTATTCTCACATTCCACTTTTGGTCTATGTGCAATGACTCCATGATTTATAGAAGTGTACAATAAAATTGTCCTTGGACATGGAAAGTGTGGTTGATAGGATAAAATATAGTCTACTGGAATTAATAGAAAAATATTAGAATCACCACTTACTGAAAAAGGTCTACGTATTATCATATAGGTGAGAAAGGATAAAATGACTAGGCATTGTGAGATACATATGAATACATTATTTGACTAAAAATTATTATTATAAGCTTCATGACTTGAAAAGTTTAGGTTTTAAATATATACACAAAATGGATCCTAGTTAACAACGAGTTCATAGAATCATAATCACCAAAGTTAATTCAAAGTTGGAGTCATTTCCATATATAACGCAAAAAGTAATGAACTCATTCTTCATTATGTACATCAAAGAAAAGCGCCAATGCCTTATTTCAAATTTGTACTCAAGTATAGAAATATTACAATATAGGGAGTTCAGTGGCCCCTCCCAACAATTTGAGATAACATACACATAAATACTTGAATAACATACAATTCTCTAACTCAACCCTAATTTATAATAATTCCTTTGAGGAAACTATAACCCACAAACTAGTAAATAATTTGATCTAGTGAATACTATATTTCCAAGAATACATTACAACATAATATATACCTTAGCAGAAACAAAACTTTTTCTTCAAGCTTGCCAAACTTATGAGACCCTCACTGAAATATGAACTAATTTTGGGGATGTGATCAAGACAGAAGAAAAATAATCCCATATATGAGACTTCTTAGAATGTTCCCACATAGAACACATAAAATAATGTGTTCAGGGGAAAACTAGTGTCAAAATGAAAATAATAAACCTAAGGAGAAATGAATCATATTTTCTTGAGAGAAAACAAAAAATCGGTTGTAACTACAGACTGTCCATGGGTAGATTTAATGTATACTTTTTGAGCCAAAAGAACAACAAAAAATATACAAAAACAACCAATAGATGTACTTCAATGCAAAAGAATTTGATGACAATAATTTGAAAGGTAAAGGAATAATGATGCTAAGGAATATTGGAAGTTTTCCTCTAAAAAATGTTATTCCACACTCGTTAATAAGACTTGAAAGTTGAATTCCAACGAATGAGAGGAGGTTCAATTTCTAAAAAATCAATCTAGTTCATGGACTTCAATATATCATCGATAGAAAAAGGAATATTGCATCAAGAAAAATCACATTATGCGGTTAGGAAATAATATAAAAAGAGAAATGTCTATCCCATTCTAACAATATTTGATTCATTTACAAAGTTTAATATTATTGGGTGGTTTGGGAAAAATTGAGTACAATGATACTTGTGTTGTGACTGGAGTCATCATCCAATAAGAAGGAAATGCTCAAAGCATTGTTAGAGTCTTCTATCATCAAGACTCTCATACTAGCAAGCATTAATTTATTTAAAACACATATTTACATGAAGGCAAGGATAGCTTGAATCAAAATTATATTCAAGAAAATAACCCTCTATGTATGAAAACTTATGACTTACATCTAGAGCCATGCTATGTGTGCCATATTTATTATCCCAATACATGTTGTTGATATGGTATAGTTGTTGTATACTCAAAACCTTAAAACAAAAAAACTAGATTATGAAGAAGAAACTTGAAGAAAAGTTCCCTCACATATTGGAGTATATTATTATTAACATATATGATATATCACTCACCTGGCACAAATTGTGTGTAATTTCAAACAAAGAATTCTTTGGATTTTGATGTATGACCTGCTCCATAAAAAAGAATGAGCTAGGATTAACATTTGATCCAGAAAGAGTTAGGATTAATATTTTTAGTTCTTGGAATTCTAGATAATTGATCTGCCTTCAGAGTTTGAATGGGTCACTTTCACTTTCACCGAGGGTGTACTTCCATATTGATGTTGTACCTTAAATTTTTCTATACCAAATTTTATTTGAATATGTATTCAAATTTAAATCTTTCTACTATGTATAAAACACTAGTTGGTCTTCTCCAGACTAAGAAAAATAAGCCATGTGAGGATTTTTATTTTCTAGAACAAGGTAGAAGCCTCATAATGTATTTGAACTATTAGAGAATAAATACTAGTATGCGAACATAGAAGTGCACTCACTTTAGCCAAACATACAAAAAAAATTCTAAAGAAACCACTGATGTTTGCATACTATTTGGAGAAACCATTGGTGTTTGCATATTATTCAAAACCCCAAACTATGAAGGATATGTGCATAACAAGACACTCTTCCTTAATACAAAGAAACAAGGTTGGACGATGACCATTTCTTGTTTCCAACAAAAATATATAGTAAACCCTTTCATTTTAACCAGTTGCAAATTCTGAATGACCAAAACCTAGTTTTCCTTTCTTTGGAAGGAAGCTTGTCCATAAGGACAAGAATAAACTAGAAGAGGGAGAAAAGGATGCAATAAGAACTTATTTTGATTTAAGCGTCAACTTCATAAGAGGGTAAAAGCTTGGAGTGACCATTCTGTAGCCGTGCCCCTTTGTTAAAGAATATGCACTTGTGACATAACATGTAGATACATCAAGAAATCATTATGGTATTTCAACGAAGTTTCCAAAGTCATTGAGAAACATGCAACTTAAATTATTATGGTATTTCAACGAAGTTTCCAAAGTCATTGAGAAACATGCAACTTATTTTGTGTGTTTCTAAACGAATGTAACCAACGTGGTTACATAAAATTATTCCAATATTTTTGTGTTGAGCACCATGTGAACTTGATATCTATTCTTAGCACAAAGACGTTGAGTGAATGGATAGGATTTTGCGATATTGACTCAGAGGGCAATGCATAAACGTTGATGGATGCTCTTGTGTTGATTGAGAAGGACTATGGAAAACAAATAGAGGCCAATGTTAGGGCATTAAACAGTAAAAATCACTCTTGGCATGTGTTTACTAATTCATGATTTTTATGAGAAGTTGTAGAGATGAATTTGATGGATGATGTTCATCACTCATATAGGAAAGATGTATTACAAATAAATATTCTATTTGGTGATAATTTTAAAACCCTTTTACTATTGACGGTTAACCAAAAGTATTGCAAGGTGAAACGTCCCAATTTATCATTTTCTAGAAAGGATATGGATAAAATTTGATTGGAAATAAAATTGTTGTCATCCTTGTTTATTGTTGGCGAATAAAATCCATTTTTTAAGGTACTTTTGAGCAGAAGATAAACATGATAGAGCATATATAGGCGGAGGACTAGAGAAAAGGATCACTTTGAACACATCTGATAATCAATTGATATTTTACTTCATGTTTCGAGGAAACATTTAAGAATTTAAAGGATCATCTCCATAATTTCAATGATTCATAAACACCTTTGAGGTAGTATTTGGGTATTAAAGGAAACATACAGCAGAGAAATTTCCAATCTAATATTTTTGGTAAAAAATAAGAAAGGTGCACAATTCAAGGTAGATGTTGAATATTTTTAGGCAAAATAATCAGTTGGAAAAATCTTGTTTCCAGAACATATGTCAACCAATCCTTAGTCCAATATTGAAGGGATTCAGGCCTAACAATCTCAATCCTCTTGCAATCAAACATATATGTTATAATTTGTAAGGAAAGAAGGTGGAAGTCTATGGAAAATGGTGACTTTAAGGATTCCTATTTCAAAGGATATTTGACCAACAACCTTAACAACTCACATTTTTCAATCTGATCCATATTTGGTTTGTTTTTAGAATATTAATTAGTTTTAATTCCTAGAAGTTAGTTTTATGTTCCTAGAAGATGGTAACAACTTGAGCATGTAATTTGTATTTAAGAAATTCTTTGTAATTTGAAGAGGGTTCATAATTTGAGAGAAAAAACCATTTGTATGTATAGGAGATATTTTTAATATTGATTAGATTTTCTGAGGCAGAAGTACATGGAGAAATTTCTCAATGATTCCTGCGTTGGTGTTCTATAGTTTGTTTCTAAGTGAATGAATTTCCCTCTCTATAATTCATGAACTGATTATTCTTCATATTTGAATGAAAGTAGATGAAAATAGAACTCATCTTTGATGCTCTATTTTGTTACATACAAATATAATCACCCCATATTTCTAAAGTTAAAGAAAAATTCATTCTTTCTTAATGCTCTTTTGTAATGGACTGTACTTCTTGATTCACCCACCATACTACAACTAATTAATGTCTAATATAAGGTTGTCTAACTTGCTTTTGAGAGTTATTTGTTCATAAACCAGTTCTTAAAAGTCCTTTGATTGATATCGTATTATTTTGAATCCATGCCCAATGTATTTTCTCTCTATCCAACACTCTATAAAACCTTTACCCTACCAAAGATATGGCCATTGTGTTGATTATATCACCATCTGTTGAAGTGACATTAAATAACTTATTCATAGAGAGATACCTCTCTTGATTGGAGGGCCCAATTCTTATCTCCAAGACTGGTTCAATGTTACCTCAAAATTTTCCTTTCACAACCAGGGAAATTACAAAGTGATAAGATTTAGATGCCATTTCTGGGGAGGTGAAGGCTTTAAGTAAATTACTCCAGAGAATGACAATGTTTCATATCTGATCATTAATGGTGAATAAGGATCATGCATAATTAGGCTTTGCACCATTCACCTTTTCACTCCAATCAAGCTTCAAATCAAATTCAAAGACTCCACTCAAGGATGAACCTTGTTGACAGAGACATTAAAGGACACTATGGGAAAAATTAATATCAAAGCTTTAGTTTTATCCGAGATGTAATATTTTTTTTTATCAATTAATTGTTTTCCTTTCGTGAACATATCAAAATAATAATTGCTTTCTCCATCTAAATAATGTTCGTAGATATGCACTTCTATATCCTTCTTTAAAAACTGTAGAAATACCCTCTTCTCGCATGACTGATCTTGACAAAGATTCTTCATTTGAGCCATATGATTTCCATGACCAGTCTGGTGAGCCTCATGCAATCAAGATTGATATTATACCTCATGTACATTATCTTATTCCCTTCAATATTCAAGAGAGATATAGACCCTTAATATTTCCAAATACCTTCCATGATTTACCTCTCACACATTAAAAATGCTTCCCTATCTTTGATGGATATAATCTTACAACTGAAAAACTTATTCAAGCCTTTGAGAATTTCATAGAACATTTTGAAGTTAAGCATGATGATGTTTACATGACAGAATTTTCTCATTTGTTGCAAGGGGATGCTAAGGAATGATTCAAAAATTTAGAGACTAAATCAGTTGGTTGATGGCAGGAATTGAGTGATCTGTTTCTAAAATTTTGGGGCGAGAGGAAATCTAGGAATCAACATCTTTCACAGTTTCATGTCATAAAGGAACAAAGGGATGAAACTGCCTCTATGTTCAATAGGAATTTTTTGAGTTTTTATCACAAGATGCCAATAAACAAATAACTGAACCAATGCGAATAAAAAATCAGTAAACGTCTTATATCCTTTCTTAATATTATGTAAAAATGCATATTCTATATTGATAGTGTCAAATGAGCCACCTTATCAAGACGATGCTCCAATTCTAAAGGGGAAATATTTATAGCACGTTAAGATTCCAGAAATAAGGCATGCCATATATCAGATAAGGACATATGTAGAGATGTTAGGAAACCAACTCACAAAAAGATAGAAAAGATAGATCAACACCTTAGAATTCGGCCTCTTCAAGGGGGAAACCTCCTTTACATTACACAAATGAACAATTCTTGGATGATACAAATGACAAGATCTCCCTTCTATATATAGGAGTCTAAGGGGTCATAATATAATGAGAGCCGACATAACAATAATAATGTAAGGGCACAATAATAACAATAGTGGGATTCTATGGGGCACAATAATAAAAATATGGGGACTACATGGGCACAACAATATAATAAGGGGGTTCTACTAATAACAATAAGGGGTTACACTAATAGTATAGAGACCTAACATGCCCCTCTCCTTCAAAAACTGTTTCCTCAATGCTTGAGTAGTTCTTGATGCTTCTGTATAAAATTCTTGTCCTCCCATGTAGAATCTTCAGGGGGTAAGTTCTTCCACTTGATGAGATACTCTAAAATTGATTGATTTCTTAGGTGTCAGGTTCTTGTTTCTGTGACTGCTCTAGGTTCTAATATGATTTTTCCTTCCTCATCAAGTTCTAACAATATTGTTTGAACTGGGATCTTCCACAACTTTTAAATGAGTGGCCACACTTCTTCGTCCTTCTTCCATTCATCCCTTGCTTCGTCTAGCCAATCTGGTTGGATAATAGAAATAGCACATAACAATGCTTCCACATCCTCATCCTTTCTTGAGAGTGCATCTGCAACAACATTTTGGTTCCCTTTTTTGTAGATGATTTCAAATTCATAACCCAACATATTTGTGACCCATTTTTTTTGTTCTTCTAAAGATAATATTTGTTCTAAAAAGTATTTAAGACTATCATGATCCATTTTTACCTTGAAGTGTCTTCCCATTAGGTAAGGTTGAAATTTCTTAAGTGCATGTAGTATTGCCAACATTTCCTTCTCATAAATAGCTTGCTTGAGATGTAGCCGTAAAAATACCCAATCCCCTACATCAGAACTTATTTCACTCTGATGTTGATGTGCCTATTGTTTCATTCGATTCTACACCAAAGTGGTGTTATCCTTTAAAAGTTGGAGAACTTGTTGTTGATGCTCGATGTGATCTTTCACTGCTTGAATCTTTTTCTTCTTGACATGTCTTTTTATCTTGAGAGTTTGAGGAGTGGTAATTTCTTCCAATGCATTACAAGATATGTTCGGATTCATTTCTTGATGGTCGATGTGATCTTTCATTTCTTGAACATTTTTCTTCTTTACATGTCCTTCTATCTTGATAGTTTGAGGAGTGGTAATTCCGGCCAATGCATTACAATATATGGTTGGATTCATTTCTTCTTTCTCGATGTGATCTTTCACTTCTTGAACCTTTTCCTTCTTGATATGTCCTTCTACCTTGAGAGTTTGAGGAATGGTAATTCTTGCCAATGCTTTACAAGATATCGTCAGATTCATTTCTTCTTTCTTTGGGGCTAGTTCTTGGTGTATATCCTCTTCTTTTGATGTTTCTTGATCCTTTTCTTCCTCCTCTTCATAATCTATGTAAAATAATTTCTTCTCAACACACTTATGACCTTTAGTGTATTTGCTATCACAATTGTAACAAAGTCCTTTTGCTTTTTTTTCTTCCAATTGTTGTGGTGTCAACCTTGTAGGTTGTGGAAGGCTAGGAGAAACAAAACTTCCATCTTTATAGTTGTGAGGGGTAAACTTCCTTGTTGCCATAATTTTGCTTTCCACTTTTCCTGCCAACCCGAATTCCTTATCCAATGAATCAGGTTCCCAAAGACGAACCTCATGTTGAATATTATCCTTTAAAGTCCCTATGGAGACATCAATCCTCTACTTCTCTCGATTATCATTTCCCCTTATATTCAATTTTTGAAAGACCTTAATAGGATCTGCCATTGAACACTTTTTTTTGAGATTTATCAATTGGCTAAGGAAGGTGTTTCTCTTTGTATCCTCATAATGTGCTATCATTTCCTCCGTGAAAATTGACCTCGTAACAAGTGGTTTACGAGAACAAAGGCCTTTATACCATAAAAATTGATCTGGTTCTAAATATGAAGATGCAATACATACCTTTTGTAACAGTTGCACCTCATGTAGATCAAAATATTGCTCCATCTGTAGTATCCAATTTACCAGATCCTTGCCATCAAACTTCCTCATATCACCTTTTCTTGATTTTAGGAGCTCGATCTTGAAATGATTGTAACTCTGTAATTTCAGATCTCCAAGTTCCAAAATTGTGTCTTGCAGTAGCCCTCTGAGTCCTCTTTCTAAGTCCGCATGTCTAATCAAGATTGGATTTGACAAGGAAGAGTTATGCCAAATCACCCACGATGACCTAATTATAGATTGGTTAAGTAGAGCGAACTTGTACGAAGTACCACGTGTCAAGGTTTCAACCCTAGTATCTGAAACCAATACACAGAAAACTACAGTCCGTCCTCTTTTTGAAACTTCTTACGAAATTTCAATTTGATGCTCAGAGAGAAAGTTATGATGAGTTTCCCAAGGTCACATGTTTAGGATGTAATTCGGGAGCCTGCAGAAACCCTAAATGTCTTGGACTTTATCTCTGAAAATATACCGAACCAAGATCTGAAATTCAGGCCCGAGCTTCACCAAAATTGTGGCTCAAATGGGTTTTAATTTTAGAGTCTGAAACTTCTAAGAAAAACAAGTATAGCAAAAATTTCACGATGACCTGTTTGAGATGGAATTCTGGAGTTTTCAAAAACCCTAACTTCCTCAGATCATATCTCAGAAAATATAGCGAAATAAGATCTAAAAATTGGATGAAAGGTTTAGAACGATTTCAGGTCAAATGGGTTTTTGTTTTAGCTCCTGAAACTTCGTAGAGAAAAAGTTATAACGAAAATTCCACGATGACGTGTTTGGAGCAATGAAACCTTAGAATCCAAAGCTTTGATAACAAATGTTATGAAACCAGATCACAAAAAGATAGAAAAGATAGATCAACGCCTTAGAAATAAGCCTCTTTGAGGGGGAAGCCTCCTTTACATTACACAAATGAACAATTCTTGGATGATACAAATGACAAGACTTCCCTTCTATATATAGGAGTCTAAGGGGTCATAGTATAATGAGAGCTGACATAACAATAATAATGTAAGGGCACAATAATAACAATAGTGGGATTCTATGGGGCACAATAATAACAATATGGGGACTACATGGGCAGAACAATATAATAAGGGGGTTGTACTAATAACAATAAGGGGTTACACTAATAGTATAGGGACCTAACAAGAGAAGTAATTTGTGTTGAAGCCTTTTCCACATATATTTTCAAGTCGCCAAGTACAACACCTACATTGCAGAAACATAATAATGTTGTCTTGTTTTAGAAAGTGAATAATAAAATTTGTACAAAGTGAAAAAGTGAAATATATTTTATGTCATAAACTTAATCTTTGTTCTATCTCCCTTCTTGTGTGTTTCCATGGATATTTAAAACTTCCACTTGCAAAAATCCAAACTCTTTTGATAAATTTATTCTAACCTAATATAGTTTTCAACAAACAAAAATACTTGAGAATCAATTAAGGATCATCATTTTTCACTAATTAAACTATTTATGATCATTCAAGAAAGGGAAATGGCGTTTTCCAAGATAGAAGCAAATGCAACCCAAACATTCAAATTTTCCTTCTTTATCATGGGTTAAGTTCTCCCTTGTTGTAATAACATCCTAATCCATGATCAATATTCATATGCATATTTTAAATGTTAAGTTTTGGAGAGAAGCACTCATAAACCTTACCTTCACTTCAATAATGGAAGTAGCATAGGGTGCATGAGTAGACTATAATGATAATAAGTTAGGCATACTTGAGTGAAAGGTATGATGCTCTAGGAATCCAGGTTCAAATATGTAATAAAGAAATGTTTATTCGACCATTCTATTCATGGAACCCCAAATTAGGGAACAACCACTATTTCTCTCTAAGTTAAGAGAATTACAAGAATAAAGACCTCGATAAGGAAGAAATATATTAGGTTTTGCTACCAAATACCCTGAGTTACATAGTGCAAGACTCTTTACTAGAATAAAAACCATAAAGAGACCTAATTGAGCCCTTTTTTGTTCTGAGTGAGTGTTGGAATCAATGCATCAAGGTTTCTGTTGGCTTGGGAGACCTCAAATAGGCTCAAAACGATCATAATAGAAAGGCAAGAAAATCAGGTGAAAGGAAGACAATTTAAACCCAATGTACAGAGAACATAGGGTAATAAGACACAGAGTAAAAGGATTTAAATAAACTAATTCATGTTAGATGGGTTATAGGGGGAAAAAATGGAGTGGCCATGCTCCCAAAATTTTGAAGAGTCCTAACTTGCATCGGATGATGTCGTTGCGGAAGCAGCTTACATCATCATCTTACTGGTAAGGAAAATTTGGGAGACTCGGGTAATTAATCTATGAATAACCATAAGAGTAAACATCAGCTACAAGCAATTAGTAGGGTTCACAACGATATGAAATTTAAATACTAGGAAAGGAAAAAAAGATCAGGGGATCATGTTATACCTCTTAGCCACAGCCATGGAATGTTGAACAACATCGCATTCTCTACCAAGATAAACACCCTCATTAATTTTGAACTAACCCTAGTTGAAAGATACAAAATTTCTAGACTTTCAAGGAAGAATAGCTAAAAATGACAACTCGTAAGGGTATTCATTCCGTGGACAACTCTAGGATGCCATAGTTCTTAATCGTTCAGTGCGAACAATGCCAATATTGTAGGTTCACTATTTGATTTTTGGGTGATGGGATAATAGCAGAGTTGTAGATTGTACGACTAGCATAAATTAATGAGTTAGTTAGTTAAGGTTGCATAAATGAATGGGTCAAGTAACAGTTAACAAGTGGTGGATCCAATGGTGGAAGACATTTGAATTGTATAAAATCATATCATATGAGCATATGGAAGACAATGAAGATGAGAGGGGAGTTCATCCGAAAGGAATGCCTTATGGTGTAGTTACAAACACTTGCGATTAATATTATAAATTTAGTGGATTAATAAACCCAATGAATTATTAATATTAAAACTCTAAGGATTAATATTATAAACCTAACACATAAATGTGCTTGACTATGATAGGGTTTATAATATTTATACATTAATACATGTTAATTATGGTTGACTATTATTGACATGGTCAACTATTGTCAACATGGGCATCATACCAACAATAGTCAACGTGACTACCATGGTGAACCAAACTTACCTCAGGTATCATAGTTTATCTAAAAGTGACCTATAATGAACCATAGTGGATGGCCATGGTTGACCATGGAGACTTATTTTGGATGTCTATGGTTAATAATATTAATCTTGGGGTTTATAAATTAATATGAAGGTTTATAAACTTATGGTTTAATATATTAAACTTATGGTTTATAATCTTAGGGTTTATTATATTGGGTTTTATAATGTTAGGGTTTTGTATTAGGTTTTAATATTGTGACATAAGAATGGTAGAAAAATCTATCCAACATCACATTGTGACAAACATTGTTTCAATGTAACAATCATTGTAGCATTGTTACATTACATTGCAATTTATTAGACATCGCATTGTGACATTAAAAAATTGTGGTTTAATATTAGGATTTATAATATTTGTGTCTTTAATATTTGGTTTATAATATTAGGGTTTAGTATTGGATTTATAATTTATAATAGTGAGATTTAATATTAGGGTTTATAATATTAAGCTTACGGGTTATTGTATTGGGTTTATATTCTTAGGGTTTAATATTAATTCCTTGGGTTTATTAATCTCTTAGGTCTATAATATTAATGTTAGGGTTTATAATCTAAAGGTTTATAATAATAGGGTTTATAATAATAATCCTAGGGTTTATAATCCATTAGGTTTTATAATGTTAGAGTTTTATACTGGGGGTTTAATATTGCGACATTGGATGTAAAAAAATATATCCATCGTTGCACTCATACAATCAGTGTCTCAAGCTGACAATCATTCTAACAATCATTGTTGAAATGTTACATTACATTGCAATTTATTCAATGTTGTATGGCAACATTACAAAATTTGGGCTTAATATTAGGGTTTATAATATTCATGTTTTTAAAAATTGGTTTATAATATTAGGATTTAATATTGGGTTTATAATTTATAATAGTGAGGTTTAATAATATGATTTATAATATTAATATTAAGGTTTATTATATTCTGTTTATATTCCTAGGTTTTAATATTAATCCTATGGTTTATAAACCTTTGGCATTATAATATTAATCCTACGGTTTAATATTAATCGGTTAGGCCTATAATCCCTTGGGATTATAATATTAATATTAGGGTTTATATTCCTTGGGTTTATGAATTCTTTAGGTTTATAATATTAGTCACTTTAGTTTTTAATATTAATCCCTTGGTTTTATAATAGGTTTTATTAATCCATTGGGTTTATAATAATAATTCCTTGGGTGTTTTAATCTGTTGGATTTATAATATTAATAATCCATTGGGTTTATTAATCCCTTGGGTTAGAGTTTAAAATATTTATATTACAATGTTACATCACATTGCAATTTATTCAACATCGCATTATGACATTGCAAAATTGTAGTTTAATATTAAGGTAAATATAATATTCAAGTTTTTAATATTGGATTTATAATATTAAGGTTTAATATTGGTTTTATAATTTGTAACTGTGAGACTTAATAAGAAGATTTATAATATTAATCTTAGGGCTTATTATATTAGGTTTATATTCCTATGGTTTAATTTTAATCCCTTATGTTTATAATCTCTTTGGTTTATTAATTCTTTGGGTTTACAATATTAATATTAGGGTTTAATAATATTCCCCCCAGTTTAGAATCCCTTAGGTTTATAATATCAATAATACTTGGAGTTTATAATATTATTAATCGCTTGGGTTTATTAATCCCTTGGGTTTCTAATATTAATAATCCCTTGGGATTATAATATTAATCCCTAATACGTATAATAATATTTTAGGATTTGTATTCTTAATGTTTATAATATCAATATCAATTTTCATATATTAATCATAGGGTTTATAATATTAATCTTTTAGGTTTAATATTCAGCCCTTTGTTTTATAATTTGCTTGGATTATAATATTAATAAGCCATTGGGTTTATTAATCACTTGGGTTTATAATATTAACAATCCCTTATGTTATTAATATTAATCCATTATGTTTATAATAGGATTTATAATATTAATCCCTTGTGTTTATAATATTAATCCCTTGTGTTTTTAATATAAATTCCTTGGGTTTATAAGATTTTTAATATTAATCCTTTAGGTTTGTAGTATTAATCTCTTGGTTTTATAGTATTAATTCCTTAGGTTTATCAATCCCTTAGGTTTATAATATTAATCCATTGGATTTTTAATATTGATTGCTTAGGCTTATTAATCAGTTTTTCTTATAATATTAATTCTTTGGATTTAGAATATTAATTATCCTTTAGCTTTATTAGTCACTTGCATTTATAATATCATTAATCTCTTATGTTTATCTTATTATTTATAATAAGAATAGTATTAGCGTATTATTATAATTATTATAATAATATTAATAATAATAGGGTTTAAGTATTTGGGTTTTAGTATAGAGTTAAAATGTTAAGATTTAGTAGAGGCTTAAAATATTAAGTTTAATATTAGGGTTTATAATATCAGGTTTTAGTAGTAGTGTTTATAATATTAGATTTATTAAATTTACTATTAATAAATAATATTAATACTATTTAATTTTTAGGTTTATTTTATAATATGAAGTTTAAAATACTAGGTTTTAATTTTAGAGATTATAATATTAGGGTTTAATATGGGTTTTAGTATAGGTTTAAAATATTAAAATTCAATTATTGGTTTTAGAATATGATTTTTATATTTGGTTTTAATATAAAGTTTAATATTAATAATAAGTTTAACATTAATATAAATTATATCTATAACATTTAAAACCTAATTTTAAAATCCAATATTAAAATCTAATATTTTAAATCTAATTATCACTTAAATAATTATGATAACTACGCGGATAGGCTTCCCCCTTATTAGAATTGGCCACTTTAATCCTTTTGCTATTTTTTTTTTATGAGATGGTCAAAATTGAAAGATCTCATTATATTCTCATTGTCGCCACTACATCAATGAATAGAATTAAAAGTGATAAATTCCTTGCATGTCTAAATCATATGTTTAAACCATACTTAAATTATTTTTTTACAAAACATGATTAAAAATTTATTGTGCATGTTGTTGATAACCACTTATAATAATTAGTTAGATATGAATTGGAAAATTAAAATGTGCATTTATTTTGAAACATATACCTTTTCATATTGTGAAACATATGCTTATTGAACTATTTTCCAAGCGTTTTTTCAATTAATGTAACAGTTACCTAGGTGGTTTCCTATGGATTGCGAATTCCCTCTTATACCTTTTCACATTCTCAAACATATGCATGTTCAACCATTTTCCAAGTGTTTTGTCGACACCTATAAAGATTACGTGCATGGTTGCCTATGCATTATGAATGTCCTCATCATTTGAAGTTTGTTGCATCATTAATTCAACATTGTATTTTGTTAGTGGTTTTATATGACATCTAACAGATAGCTAAATCTTGGTGCATCATCAAATCTAGTCATGCTTGGCTCACTGGATAGCTAAAACCTGCGCAAGAAAAATATGTGAATTATAACTTTTTTAAGTGCTCCTCAAGATTAAGAAGTTGTTTATTTCATATTACAAGATCATTTTTTTATAGTTTTTTTAAAAACCTACAATACTAACTGTTTTCTTTCACATTATGACAGATTGGGATTCAGATAATCATTTTACATAAAAACCTGATTGTTAAACGAAATAATTACTACTAAGAATGTTTTAAAATACATTTTTAAGATTAAATCTCTACCATCCAGCTAATAATTATTGATAATTAAACTAAAATTCTAAAATCCATATTTCAAAATATAAACACCTATCCACTTAACTATTACACTAAACTCTATTCTCACTATATAAAAATTATTTATTTGTCAACCCCAATGCAACAATTATATATATATATATATATATATATATAGATATATATATATATATATGTATATGTATATGTATATGTATATGTATATGTATATGTATGTATATGTATATGTATATGTATATGTATATGTATATGTATATGTATATGTATATGTATATATACATATATACATATACATACACATACACATACACATACACATACACATACACATACACATACACATACACATACACATACATATATATATATATATATATATGAGACTTTTAATCATGGACACTCACCCCCACTTTATCATGTAGATTGTTAACTTATAAATACACTATGTTATAATACTATGGGTCAATATCATAGTTTACTAATACCACATATCCAAAAAACCATAACTTCTATGTGTATGACAATTTTTATTAATTAATCAATTTAATTAAAAAAGCATGACATAACTACTTTTGAAATAAATCTCAAATTTTGATCTATGAATACTACTAAATATTTTAAAATATTATTTAGAGTTTAATTTTATACCATCCGCCTAATGAATATTCATAATTAAATTAAAATTCTACAAGCATTTTTTCAAAATAGAGGTGCCTATCCACATAACTATTTCACTGCACTCTATTCTTACTATATAACAATATTTTATTGGTCAACCCCAACAAAACAATTAAATGTATTTATTTATTTTTTATAACCCTATTAATCAATAAATGAACTCTCTATCATACTTAACATATTCATAAGTATTATAAATTTTGTGTTTACCAATGACTTGGAGAATATATCATTCACATTCATATTTGTGTTAGAATACATTAAATATATTTTTTTTTCTCGAATATTTTCTTTGAAATAATGATGTTGGGGGTTGATGCATGATAACTTGGATGGTTTTCAATTTCATTGAATCTTATCACTACATCTAGGGACTATAACCAACAACCTTGTGACTAGGGACTATAACCAACAACCTTGTCACTCCACTACTCACTAATCATTATGCTCATTATGATATACGAGCTTCTATGCCTCGGGTGGTATGAAAGATGCCTAATAATTTCTTGCCAAGCTCCCCATTTCTTGGTGTTGTGACCAGTAGCCTTATGAATCCACCACTCACTGCTCAACAACTATGTTCTTCATTTGCAAAAACATCTCTAGCTGGACGATCTAATAGATGCCTAGGTGCTTACTGTTAGGCTCCATAGAAAACATGAATTGTCACGACCAACAACTTTCCTAGTCATCAATTTTTGGCCATTGCTGTATTCCTCCCGAGCTTCTGCAAATTTGATGATGATTGGCATTGATATGATGAGGTGGGGCCCTCACTGAACCTTGGGCCTTTGGAACCATGACTAAATCAACACTTAAAACTCTAATATTTCCTCATCCCTTGGGGGTTAGGCTAAGTTCCATATACCATTGGAAAGATCTTGGAGAGGGATATCCAACTATACACTTTGTATTCATATTTGGAATAAGGAGCTAAATAAGAAAGGCCTCCAAATATTGACTGTGGAACTTAATCCATGACATCAAGCTAGAAAATTTACATTCATCAAGCCATGACAACACACAATAATCTCCCACTAAACTTGAAATCACTGTACATAAATGACCACAGTTGACATCAATGACAACATATGAGCAACATATCTATTCTTGCATTGAAATTGAGAATTTGAGTTTGAAGCTAGGTTAACTTTGATTTAACATGGTAACTTAAAAACTTGTATTAACTCAACAATGATGTGCAACTTGATGATTTGATTGGACAAGCCAAATTGGACAAGGCAACTAGGATAACTATCCAAAAATCCTTGGTGATGGGAATAGAAGTTTAACAATAAACAAACGGAAAGTATATGAAATTAACAATACTTGGATGATTCAAATGACAAGGCCTCCTTTCTATATATAGGAGTATAAGGGGTCCCAATACAATCAGAGCCTACGTAACAATAATATTGTAGGGGCACAACAATAACAATAGTGGGCTTCTATGGGGCATAATAATAACAACATGGGGACTATATGGGCACAATAATACAATAAGGGGGTTTCACTAATAACAATAAGGGGTTACACTAGTAGTATAGGGACCTAACACCATTATGTCATAGAGAAAAGTACATGCATTATAAACAACTCCATATTTCATGTGATATTCATATTGTATGCGACTTATTTTTCATTAAAAACAATTTACTTTTTCATGTCACACTCTTTTTTTGTTAAAATTTATTCTATTTCTAATCTGAACTACAATTGTAATTTGAACTAAAGCTTCTGGTAACTCTTAATTTACCAATCGTGCATGTAAATCATAAGAAACATTCAAAATAGAATATGAAGAACAAATGGGTAACTACTTCATATGCATTAACAAATGCTTCTACTACTTAACGTGAATTACAAGTGTAATCTTAGTTGGATCTCTAATATATCTTAAATCATATTTTCATTTTATGTTTTAGTACTATTAAATGTTATTATGGATTACCTCATTTTGGTTAGCATTGTAACAAAAATATGCAATGTGCTATGGAATTAGTACTAACATGTAAATTTGATTTTTTTTTTTTCCAGAACGCTACTAGTAATGACCGTGAAGAAGATGATACAAACTATGTTTATCTTACATCAGATATCATAGACGATGATGATGAGGATGGCGATGACGTTGGTGATGATGATGTGGATGAGATTATTAGGATGGTCAGGATGATGATCATGGAAATTATCATGAGGATGATCTTGACTATGATTTTCGTGGTGCTAGCTAGCCATGCGTTATTTTTTGTATTTAGTTGGGATGTCTTAATATGGTAATCATACATTTGAAGTTTAGTTGATTCTAATAATGATGATGATACTATTGGGACTATCTTGTTACCTTATGAATATGTTGAAAATTGTTTACATTTTTTTATGAAGAATTATTGTGTATGATGAGATTCCTATTTTTGTATGGATGTTGTGAATTTACCTTAGAAGAATGATATCTATGAAACATTTTGGATTGGTAATCATATATTGAATTTTAGTTGATTTGTTTAGATATGATGATGATATTATCATTATTATCTTATTATTTTATGTATATATTGAAAATTATCAACATTATTTTGATGGAGAATTATTATGTATGATGATATTACTATCTTTGGATGGATGTTGTGAATTTACTTTCATGAAAGATTTTGATATGATAATCACACATTTGAATCTTAGTTGATTTGATTAAAGATGATGAGGATATTATTAGTATTATATTGTTACTTTATATATGTGTTGAAAATTGTCAATGTTTTTGGATGGAGAAACATGATGTATTATGGTGTTACTATTTTTCAATGTAATGTTGTGAATTTACCTTGGAATAATGATGATATGTGTTTATTTAGTAGTCATATATGTATATTGAAAATTTTCAATGATTTTTTGATGGAGAATTGTTATATATGATGATACTTCTATTTTTTTTTATGAATGTTGTCAATTACCCTTAAATTTGTTTACAAACATTAAGTTATGAATTTGAATTGTGATATCTTCTTAAATGATATTTAGAAAATATAATATATTTCACTATGTAATTGAAATTAGTAAAATGAACCCGTAAAGAGGGTCATAAATGGAAAGAAAAGTACAACTCTAAACAAGAAACCAAAAGTGGATGTAACCATGGATGCAAAATTGGTAGTAGAATTGGATGTTAAACTAGCCATGAAAACAAGATGAAAACAATGACACAAAAAGGGTTTTAAATTAGAATTAAAAAAGGGTGCAACACTAGACACAAAGAAGGGAACAAAATAGGGCATACAAAAGGATACCAAATTGGGTGCAAACAAGGATGCAAAAATGGACACCAAAATGAGGATGCAAAGAATGGTGTAAAATTAGGATGCAAAATTGGGTGCAAAAAAGGATGTAAGAAAAGACACAAAACAAGATGCAAAATGGGACTAAAAGAAGGTGAAACCAAGGATGCCATAATGGATGCCAAAAATGATGCATAACTAGATGCAAATTCAAACTCAAATATAGGTGCAAAATGAGATGCAAACGTGGACACAAAATGTGGCAGATAAAAGGATGCAAATTTGGATGCCAAAAAGGATACAAAATTAGACAAAAAATGATGAAAAATTGGACATAAAAAATGATGCAAAATTGGACACAAAAGTAGAAAAAATGGAAAGGCTCAAATTTGAATGCAACATTGGGTGCAAAAAATGATGCAAAACTTGGTGCAAAAACAAATGCAAAAGTAGACGAAAAAAATGGCTCAAAATCGAAAGTAACATTAGACACAAAATAGGATACAAAGGTGGGCATAACACATGGTTCAACATAGGATGCAAATTTGGAAGCTCAAAAGGATGGAAAATTGGATGTAAGAAATGGTGTTAAAAATGATGCTAAATTGCATGCAACAAATGATGCAAAATTAGATGCAAAATATGGTGCAAAATAGGATGTAGAAAAGGGAGACGAATCAAACGCAAAAGTGGATGAAAAATTTGGCGCTAAATCAGATTTAACATATGGTGCAATATTAGATGAAAAATATGGTGCAAGAAAAGGCACAAAAATAGATGTAAAAATAGGTACAAAATTAGAAGAAAAAATTGGCATAAGACTAGATGCGAAAATTGGCACAAAATGGAAGCAAAAAAAGGCACTAAATCGGATGCAAAATATGGTGTAAAACTCGATGAAAATTGTTGTAACATTATTTGGTTTTCATAAGTTAGTATATTAGTCAAAAATTATTTTAAAATGTTAAGTTAGGATATGGATGCAAAAGAAAGAAAAATTAAAATGTTAGGATAATTCAATATTTTATAGGCATCCATATCAATAAAATGATAGGAGTTAGCTACCCTAAAGAAAGAAGGCAAAATAAAGTAAAATGTTAGGGAAGAAAAAAGAAAACAAAGTTTTAATTTAAATACAAAAATAAATGCAAAGGCTGCTAGTACAAATGCACCACATCAGAAAAATGTTAAATTTTGTCAATATATGATTAATTCCTTAATCAGGATTAATTATTTAGTTATAAAATTTGGCATTTCAAGTTATACTATAAAGCAGATTTTATTAGACCCAAGTAAATAAACAACAAAAATCTCTGGTCAGTTTTGAATAAGAAAGGCAAATGATTCGACGGTTGATCTACCCCACGCCTGGATCAACTGCGGGGAGAGCTTTTGCACCCCTCTCGACCGTTTCTTGTTAATGCAACTAGGGGGTCTGCAAAGTGGTTTTCATGGCATACGGCCCGACTTTACGTGTCTCCACCACATCACTATGCACCCACCCTCCTCAAAACCACAAACAACTCACTACCCCCCCCCGGAAACCACTTGTGGTTCCCTCCGCCAACGACTCTTTTACCCCGCCAAAGTCGTTATCCCTCAACTAATCCTGAGCTAACACCTCACATATCTGTTGCCTATCCCTCCCATCCATTACCCCCTTACATGCTTATTGTCCCATTTGTCATGCCTGTTATATCCACCCATTGCATCCCTGCTCCTATGCATTAAAAGCCACTACAGTTATCAATAAATCCGTTACCCCTTCCCTCATCTTATAAATAAAACTAAACTTGTATTGTTGTCACTTTCTTCTGATTATTTTCAATTGTTTGCAGGTTTACAGTGTTGCAAAAATTCTTGGATTTTGCTCAGTCTGTCACTTATAACCACTTTTCTTCCTGTCTTCCACCATGGTCCCAAAAGAAAAAACTAAGAAGCAAAGCACAGAGGAAAGTACTGCTACCCCAACCTAGCTTGACCTTGACCATATCCCACTGGTTGATTCATTGTTCAAAGTTGCAGAAGCCAAGCATGAGTTTTATTTTCATGAACTACGCTTGTGACTTAAACGGAATTATCTCGACCAACAAGATTTGATTAGGTTTTGGGAATCCCTGTTACCTTTCTATAGTTTCCCAAAGACACATGACCCTGGCCTTATTACGTGGTGTCAAGCTAAGTATGATCTTGTGAAAAGGGAAGTCATGGCTCAGAATGAAGACATTCTTATAACTATTTCCGCTCAAACAATAAATGAAATGCTCTTAATTCCTCAAATTGATTCTTTGACTCAGTTTTCACTAGTAGCACTTATGGATCTATACCATAAGTTAACCTTCCCACAAAGATCCCAAATATTCGAAATATTTTTTCCCAAGGATGCAAAATTGCCCAAAATAAATCCACCTTACTCATCTGCCATGTTTCCTGAAGCCTCCAGAAATTGCATTTCCTTACTATCCTATTTATTAGGATACCCTGATGACCAGTCCGTTGATGAGGTTATCCTTGATTGCTTATCCATATTTAATAAAGATCAACAACCAGAATTCATGTATAATTATAGCTAATTCTTGGCTGATAATATACATGAACAATTCATGAACTTGAGTGTGCAGGGAGTGTTCAATTACAACTCTGTAATTGTCCACATGCTTCTTTTTCAACAAGGTGATCTGTTACCTATCTAACTAAGTAAGAAACAGAAAAGGATGAGAGAGGAAACTTCATACACTGAAGAGGTTCTCAAAGGATTCATTTTTCAACAAAAGAATCCTAAGTTCAGCTTGATCACATCAACAAAAAAGACTCCACTAGTGATCATTGATCTTGGAGATCCAGAAGTGTCTATCAGTAGGGGTTAATGCTTCAACAACTCCTCCCACATTTAGTGTTTCAACCACTCCTCCTACAACTTCATCTTATAGAGAGCCTCTAGAAATTATTCAGTCAACAGGAACCAACACTTCAGATGATCAAAACATATTTTCAAGGTTCCTAGAAATTAAGCAAAAAAATGAGACTTTAAATTCAAATGTGTACAGTCAGTTCTGGAAGCAAACTTCAACCTCCCAACATAGACTCATTTCTAATTTTGACAATGAGAAAGGCAGAATGAAAATGTCTTTCTTACAAGCCCAGATTCCATTTCCTAAATCACCATCTGATTACAAAAAGACTGTGTTTTCATTTGACACCAGTCAAATCCATCCAATTGACCAGATGGATATGCACATACAAATTGGTGAGATGATGTTTTCTACTATGACAACTACAACCATGTCTCTTTCTAAACTTAGGACTGTCCTATCAAATGTTCAGTCCCAACTTAAGTTAGAAAAAATTTCTTCTCTAGCTAAAGACAACAAAATAAAATCACTAGAATATTTTATGATTAAAGTGGGATATGATCCCAAGGATGTAAAAGCTACATAACTACTCCTTAAGAAGAAAGATGTAGACATTGCTACATTGAAGAAATAACTGAAGTTGCCTTCAACAGAAGATCCTCTGACCAAGGATATGGCAGAAAGTGAACAACAAAAGGAGGATATGCTCAAGCTTATCATTGAGCAGAATATACAGTTGAAGAAAATGGAAGAGCAGATTGAAGAGCTATTGAAGGAGAAGGAAACAACACAACTTGCCATGGTGCCCATCACAACAGTCCCAATAGAAGTTGCAGGTACAAAGCCTAGTTCATCATCTACAACCATTGAGTCTACATCAACAACAACTGACCCAACCAGATTAGCACATGAACTGTCAATACAAAAGCAAGAAAACCAGAAACTACTTCAGAAATTCCAAAATCTAGAATTGCAGAAAGTGAAAAATGATACTTTGTATCTGCAAGAAATGCAAAAGACTCACAAATTGGAACTTAAAATCCAGAAGTTGGAAAGTGAGTCCCTGATGGTAGACACTTTGGCTCATGCCAAGGAAAGTATTTGGACAAAAATCATCCAATCCATGACAGAAATATGGCCATCCATACAGATTATTTTTGAGCAGCAAGAACTCATTACTAGATGCAGAGCAGTGATTGAAGAACAAAAAGCATCCTTGAAGACCAAGCTAGCAGAAGCCACAGATATGATAAAGGTTTTAAATTCAAAAAGCAAAGAGTAATTAGAAGAAATAAACATCTCTGACAGAACAACTACCATCTTAAAAATCAAGAAGTTATTACAAAAAAGGAATTTGATCAATCAATTAGAAACTAAGTGTCAAACCCTGAATATTTCTGTCAAGATATTTCATTCAAAATTTAATGTTTTAAATCTGAAAGGGTTGCGAGGATTAGTAAGCTTAAATGATAAATTGATTATATTAGATGATTATTTTAAAGGATTATATGCTATGGTAGTAGACAGAACCAAATTTGTAGGGGTTAAAGGACAGATAACAGGGAAGGCTTTCTTAGAAGCCTTGGAGTATGATTTAACCATCTTACATGAAATCAAACACTTGTTTCTCACCAAGCCTAATTTCGAGAGATACACAGAGGTGGATGAAACATTTAGAAAGATGGTAAATGTAGAAATCCCAAGT
Organism: Pinus tabuliformis; assembly: GCA_031772625.1. Taxonomy (NCBI): domain Eukaryota; kingdom Viridiplantae; phylum Streptophyta; class Pinopsida; order Pinales; family Pinaceae; genus Pinus; species Pinus tabuliformis. Next base: position 459,966,013 of record CM062820.1, read on the forward strand.
GAACAAAGATGGGATCAATTGTGTGAAACAATTGAGTAATTTCTCATTTTTAACAACATAACAACTCATTAGTTTTTTCAGGGCAACTCATTAGTGTTTTCAGGTGAGATCATCAACAGATCCCCAAAGGATAAAGCCCCCTCTTCAGCATTTTTTCGGTTCCTATTATATTGTTCTATTTTTGTAATTTTGTACTATTTTGGTATTCTATTACAAACAAATTGTAGATATTTTGCAAAATTTTGTATAAATAAATCCCTCTTTGAGTTATTATGGGTTGAACCCTTGAACAAGTTATCAAGCATATTTGTACTAAGTTGGAGAATTTTTGAAATAATAAAAGATTCTTGATTTACCTCATATGGTGCGTCTCTCAGTGAGTTGTATTTCATCTTGTCTATTCATTATGTTTTCTTCATATAAATTAAGTCTTTTGCAGTTATTTAATTGAATTTCAATTTCATTTTGAATCCTCTGTGAAGTTGTAATTTAAATAAGAGAATAATTTACAGAACTATTTGTTATTGCAAATTGCTATTTGAATATAAATTACATTAGTTCTTTTTAATATTTTGATTATATTGTCTTGATTAAGAAAGCATTATTTTCTTAATTTCTTCTTGTAAATGGTTAAATATTCAGTTTGAATATCAAATCAATTATACCTCTCCATACTCTACTTCTCCATCACATTAAAATCAAACTAACCATGTGCAGATAAAGAACAACCTTTTATTTTACTTAAGAATCTATCTAAGTTTAAAGCACCTGTTTATAAAATAGTTCACTGGTCATCCAATCATTCAAAACAACAAAACATTATAGATGCTTTGGCATAACTAATTGACCTTAAGTTATCTCAAAGGACAACATCAGATTGGCGTCGTTGCCGGGGAGCGAAGGATTGAAAGTTAGATTTTCCCCGGGGCAATGATTTTCCCTTTCCTTTAAGGTGAATAAAGGATAGGATATAGGTCAAAATCTTTCACCTGGTGATTCCACTAGTCCAAGCTGGCTCCTTTTAAGCATACTAGATCACGTTCTGATTATGAGATTGTTAACCCTCTACCAGATCCAAAAAGACTTATTAAGGGAGCCTCTTCAAGGAGAAGACATAAAACCTCTTCTTCTTCTTCAGCTTTACACCTTGAAGACATATCATCTATAGATCCTTTTTCATTTGTGCCATCCAATCTTGATTGGACTAAACTACCTCCTTGATCCAGGTGGATATTGGTGGCCACATGCCAATTCCACTTGGACCCCCACCATTGCTTCTTTCAGTTTTTCAATTTCCTTAATTGTAGCATAGTTTACTATTTTTAGTAGTTTTTTGAGTCCTAAACTTCCGGAGCCGTTTTGAGGCCCTAAATGACGTTTTTTTGGAAATCTACCGCTAGTGATTTTTTTCCTAAAATCATCTTTTCCGTCATAGTCCTCAGAGAGATCTTTCCAACGGGTTATCATGCGTGTCAAATGGAGATAATATGACCAATTCATGACCCCGGGAAGTTGGTTGTCCAACTCACCCCAACGGGGCCCATAGACTCTTGGTGTTACATCTCGTCAGGTTAGGGTTTGCTCTTATTGTTCAATAATAAAAAGGTCCTTGAGCCTCATTATAAGGCAATTCAAAGGCATGTAGACACCACATCTCTTCTCAAAGATAAGCTACCATCGCCCTAGCTTGTTTATTTCTATTTCTGTTTGTAAGCATATTTCAGTATTTTATATTAATGAAGTGAAGTATTATTTCCACTGCATCTATGTGTTTATGGTTATCTCTGTAATTTGTTGTGTTCCTGTTTATATCCGGATCAATGGTATCAGAGCGGTCTGCTTTTTTTTTCTCTGTTTTTTTTTGCATGTCCCCAATGAGGTCAGGATATAAGGAATTAGGGCTTGAACTGGTCAAACCTTTGCAGGACCAGCCTCGCAAATCTTGATGGCCTCCCATGGTGGATGAAAAGAAAGATGAGGGGGCAGGAGATCCTATCAAAATCTTGCTCGAAGAAGCCCTTGAGCGACAAAGGAACGCGATGATGGACAACTTTGCCCAGATCCTTTATCGGCTACCCAAGGGCGACGCATCGACTTCGAATAACTACTCTGGAAACGCCACACTGTTTAAGGTACAAGTTAATTTTGAAATCCCCATATTCGAGGGTCAGATAGATGTAGATGCCATTGATAAATGGTTAAATCTGCTACAGGGTTATTTTTATGTTCATGATTTATCCAGTCAGGAAAAGATTATTTTCGCTCTTCTCAAAGTAGCCCCCCATGTTAAGGACTGGTGGGAAATCTAATGCGAGTAGAAGGATGAAAGTATAGGCTCACTATTTTCAGCCGCACCCACTTGGAATTCATTTCAGGATGCCATCAAGGAGCAGTAGTACCCTGTCAGAAGCTATGAGGATCAATACATAAAGTGGACCACATTGCTGCAGAGAAGGGACCAAGACGTGCCAGAGTTTACCAATATTTTCCGTATCCTTCGCACAAATTTGGGTATTAAGGATTCAGAGCAGCATTTGATACTCAAATGTCGCGGTTGCCTGCACAAGTACATCTAGGGAGAAATAGAATTCCTGAACATCTCCTTGCTCGGCACGGCTTACCGATATGGTGTCAAGGTCGAGCAAAAGTTTAAACAGAAGAAGTGAGACTTTGGATCTGCAAATCTGAAGCAAGGGAAAGGTGCCCCAAAACCGCAAAGTAAAGGACAAAGCCTAGGCATGGCGGCCCAAGACAACCCGCCAAAGCTGTAAGCAAAGAATAGCGCCGCGAAGCCGAAAAAGGACACGGAAAGTGGTGTGAGTTCCATAAGAGCTCCACTCACAACAGAAGTGAGTGTTGGGCCAAGCAGTCACTGGTTGTCGAGCTAAAGGTTTCAGAATCAGATGCATGTTCCAACTTTGAGTCAGAACCCAACAAGGGGAATGACAAAGGGAAGCAGATTATCGATGCGGAGCCCAATGCCATCGTTTCCACCACGAAGATCCAGAAGGAGTAACTCGAAGATCTAGAGGAGGCAGTGTTAGGCCCCTATACTACTAGTGTAACCCCTTATTGTTATTAGTGTAACCCACTTATTATATTGATGTACCCATGTAGTGCCCATATTGTTACTATTGTGCCCCATAGAAGCCCACTATTGTTATTATTGTGCCCTTACATTATTATTGTTATGTCGGCTCTGATTATGTTATGACCCCTTAAACTCCTATATATAGAAAGGAGGTCTTTTCATTTGTATCATCCCAGAATTGTTCATTTATGTAATGTAAAGGAGGTTTCCCCCTTGAAAAGGCTGAATTCTAAGGCGTTGATCTATCTTTTCTATCTTTTCTTGAGTTGGTTTCATAACATTTGGTATCAGAGCTTTGGATTCTAGGGTTTCGCTGCTCCAAACAGGTCATCGTGGCATTTTCACTATAACTTTTTTCTATGACGTTTCAGAAGTCGCAAAAAGACCCCATTTGAGAAGAAATTGTGCTGAACCTCGGGTCCAAATTTCAGAGCTTTTCGCGCGATATTTGCGGAGATATGATATGAGGAATTTGGTCTTTTTGCAGACTTCTGAATTACATTCAAAACAGGTGACCTAGGGAAAATCGTCATAACTTTCTCTCTGGGGATCGGATTGAAATTTCATAAGAAGGTACAGAAAGAGGACGGATTGTAATTTCTTGTATGCATTTGTGAGATCCAAAGGTTGAAACAGTGACTTGTGGAATGTCGTACAAGTTCGCTCTACTGAACTAGTCTATAATCAGGTGATCTTGGGAGATTGTGCATAACTCTTTCTTGGAGAATCCAATTTGGATCAGACTGGTGGCATTGGAAAGAGGGCGCAAAGGGCTACTACAGGTCACAATTTCATAACTTAAAGATCTGAAACTACAGAGTTACAATCGTTTCAAGGTCGAGCTCCTAAAATCAAGAAAAAGCAAGATGAGGAAGTTTGATGGCAAGGATCCGGTAAATTGGATACTTCAGATGGAGCAATATTTTGATCTACATGGTGTACAACTGTTACAAAAGGTATGTATTGCATCTTCATATTTAGAACCAGATCAATTTTTATGGTACGAAGGGCTTTGTTCTCATAAACAACTTGTTACGTGGTCAATGTTCATGGAGGAAATGATAGCACATTATGAGGATACAAAAAGCAACACCTTCTTTAGAGCAACACCACAGCAATTGGAAAGAGTAAAAGGGTTTTGTGACATAGTGGAAAGCAAAATTATGGAAACCAGGAAGCATACCCCTCACAACTATAAAGATGGAAGTGTTGCTTCTCCTAGCCTTCCACAACCTACAAGGGTTACACCACAACAATTGGAAGAAAAAAGAGAAAAAGGGCTTTGTTACAATTGTGATAGCAAATGCACTAAAGGTCATAAGTGTGCTAAGAAGAAATTATTTTACATAGAATATGAAGAGGAGGAAGAAAAAGATCAAGAAACATCAAAAGAAGAATATATACGCCAGGACCCCACCCCAGAGAAAGAAGAAATGAATCAGACCATATCTTGTAAAGCATTGGCAAGAATTACCACTCCTAAAACTCTCAAGATAGAAGGACATATCAAGAAGAAAAATGTGCAAGAAGTGAAAGATCACATCGAGAAAGAAGAAATGAATCCAACCATATTTTGTAATTCATTGTTTGAAATTACCACTCCTCAAACTATCAAGATAGAAGGACATATCAAGAAGAAAAATGTTCAAGAAGTGAAAGATCACATTGAGCATCAAGAAATGAATCCGACCATATCTTGTAAAGGATTGGAAGAAATTACCACTCCTCAAACTCTAGAGATAGAAGGACATATCAAGAAGAAAAAGGTTCAAGCAGTGAAAGATCACATCGAGCATCAACAACAAGTTCTCCAACTTTTAAAGGATAACGCCACTTCGGTGCAAAATCAAACGAAACAACAAGTAGATAAACATCGTAGTGAAAAATGTTTTGATGTAGGTGATTGGGTATTTTTCCTGCTACGTCTCAAGCAAGCTATTTATGAGAAGGAAATGTTGGCAATACTACATGCACTTAAAAAATGGCGACCTTACCGAATGGGAAGACTCTTCAAGGATGAGGATGTGGAAGCATTGTTTTGTGCTATTTATATTATCCAACCAGATTGGATAAACGAAGCAAGGGATGGATGGAAGAATGACCACTTATTCAAAAGTTGCAAAAGATCCCAATTCAAACAATATTGCCAGAAATTGAAGAAGAAGGAAAAATCATATTGGAACCTGGAGCAGTCACAGAAACAAGAACCCGACAACTACGAAATCGATCAATTTTAGAGTATCTCATCAAGTGGAATAACTTACCCACTGAAGATTCCACATGGGAGGACAAGAATTTTATACAGAAGCATCAAGAACTACTGAGCGTTGAGGACAATGCTTTTTGAAGGAGAGGGGCATGTTAGGCCCCTATACTACTAGTGTAACCCCTTATTGTTATTAGTATAACCCACTTATTATATTGATGTACCCATGTAGTGCCCATATTGTTACTATTGTGCCCCATAGAAGCCCACTGTTGTTATTATTGTGCCCTTACATTATTATTGTTATGTCGGCTCTGATTATGTTATGACCCCTTAAACTCCTATATATAGAAAGGAGGTCTTTTCATTTGTATCATCCAAGAATTGTTCATTTATGTAATGTAAAGGAGGTTTCCCCCTCGAAGAGGCTGAATTCTAAGGCGTTGATCTATATTTTCTATCTTTTCTTGAGCTGGTTTCATAACAGGCAGAGAGTCTCTTCCACTCCTAGATGTGGGTAAAGGGCTCCCGACTATAGTTCATTGTCGACAGCGGGAGCCAAAAGAACCTCATTTCGATAGAGGGCATGAAGCGGCTAGGCTTACCAACCACAACAAATTCACAACCGTACACCATCGGGTCGCTTCACCAAGGACGATATCTTTGTGTGAGCCAACAGTGTCGCCTTCCATACAACATCAAGCCCTTCACGGATGAGGTATTGTGTGACATTTATCCCCTTGAAGTTTGTGATGTATTATTAGGACAACCATAATTGTGGAAGCGACATGCTATGTATGAATCAAGGCCTCGTGCTGTTATTGTTACTTTGGGAAATAAGTTGTACAAGATACCGGAGGTAGCACCGCCTACTGCCATGTCTTTGGTTACTGCGAAAAAATGCAGTAAGCTCATTTCCAAAACCGGGAAATTTGTTTTCCTGATGATACGCCCTCAAGGAAAGAAGAAGATGGTGGCCACGACCTCTAGACAGGGACCCTACGCACGAAAAATACAGATGGACAAGGTCATGGAGGAGTACGAGGACATCTTCGCCTCCCCCGCAAGGGTTCCTCTGCACTGTCAGGTCAAGCACTCCATTGATCTGACCCCAGGTGCGCTGTTTCACAATGGACCAATCTATCGACACTCCATTATGGAGAATGATGAAATCAAGAGGTAGATTCAGGAGCTACTGCAAAAAGGTCACATCCGTCTGAGTTCATCACCCTGTGGGAGCCCGATCGTGTTGGTATAGAAGAAGGATGGGACTTGGAGACTCTGTATTGACTATCAGGCGCTGAACAAGATCACTGTCCATAATAGGTACTTGATCCCGCAGATTGATGACCTCCTGGACCAAATGAAGGGGGAAAAATATTTCAGCAAGATTGATTTGAAGTCAGGATATCACCAGGTACCAATCAAACCCTCCGATGTGTGGACGACTGGCTTCAAAGCCAAGGAGGGCCTTTTCGAATGGTTGGTTATGCATTTCGGATTGACGAATGCTCCTGCAACCTTCATGAGGCTAATGGATGACATCTTGCAGCCATTCACCAACTCATTTGTAGTGGTATACTTGGATGACATCCTGATCTTCAGCTAGAGTTGGGAACAACACCTCCACCACATCCGACAGGTTCTCCAAATGCTGCGGAAACACAAGTTATGTGCCAATTTGGAGAAATTCACTTTTAGCATGACCCAGGTTCAGTATCTGGGATACATTATTGATGAATAGGGGGTGCATGTGGATCCAACCAAGATCCAAGTCGTTCGGGATTGGCCATCTCCAACCACTCTGACAGAGCTCCGCAACTTTCTAGGTCTTGCCAAATTCTACCGCAGGTTCGTGTTGGGATTTTCTCATATCACTTAGCCCTTGAGTCAAGTCACCAAGGGAGGAGCGAAAGAAAAATTCCTTTGGTCTGAATCTCAATAGAAGGCATTCACAGAGTTGAAAAATCACCTCTACTCGGCACCAGTGCTCACTTTACCAGACTTGCAACAACCATTTGAGGTCAAGACAGATGGCTCTGACTATGCTATTTTGACAGTCGTTACTCAACACGAGCATCCAGTGGCATATCATAGTGAGACACTTTCAGACACAGTCTAGAAGTATCCCACTTATGACAAAGAGATGTATTCCATTGTGCAGGTCTGCTGACAATGGAAGCATTACATTTTGGGGAAGGAAACGGTGATCCACATAGACCACCGACCCCTGCAGTTCATACAGACCCAAGGGAAATTGTAGAATGATCGCCATCAGAAGTGGTCCACATACCTGCAACAGTTCCGTTTGAATATCAAGTATAAGAAGGGAAACACCAATAATGTTGTAGATTGTCTCAGTCGACCACCAAGCATGGCGTTAACCACTGTGCTCAACTCTTGTGGGCACGAGACTTCTGATTGGCCACTTCTCTACAAAAGCGACCCAAAATTCGGTCACACATACCAGATACTCTTGGAGGGTCAGCATGTTCCAGATTTTCACCTCGAGGATGCCCTATTATGCCACCTGGGTCACCTTTGTGTTCCTTCAAGTGAGCGTGCCAAGGTGATTTGGGAAGCACACTATAGTCGGGTTGCTGGGCATTTCACGATCGAGAAAACAGTGGCAGTACTGCAAAAATATTTCTATTGGCCACATCTTCGACAGGATGTCGGGAAGTACATCAGATCATGCACTTCTTGCGCCATTGCCAAACTGATCATCAAGAAGCAAGGCCTCTATACCCCGCTACCTACCGCTAATCAACCTTGGGAATCCATCTCCATGGATTAAATTTCAGGCCTTCCTTCCACTAAGCATGGAAACGACTGTGTTTTTGTGGCCGTCGACAGGTTCTCGAAGATGGCCATTATGGTGTCCTACAAGAAGAATATCACAATAGAAGCCACTGCTAAACTCTTCTTTGAACGAGTGTGGGTACATTTTGGGATCCCACAGTCTATCATCTCAGATCTGGACAACAGGTTCCTTAGTAAATTTTGGTCCAGTCTCTAGTTGATGCTGGACACCCAACTCACTAAGTCCACAACCTTCTATCCTCAAACTAATGGCCAGATAGAGGTTGTCAATAGGATGATCATACACATTCTGCGCATGTACAACTCAAAGCATCCACGCACATGGGACGAGAGCCTCCCCTATGTTCAACACAACTACAACTGGACTCTCCACAACTCAATTGGCCACAACCCTTTTCAGGTGGGCTTGGGATTCCAACCACTCTGTCCCATTGAAGTGGCCATGCCATTTGCAGCTACTCAAGCAGATTCAGCTCATGTCTAGTCTGAAAAAGATAAGGCAAACAACTTCATTGATCACATCCAACATATTCGCCAGCAGGTCCATGACATTTTGGAGAAATCAAATGCTAAGTGCAAGCAGCGACATGATCAACATTGGGTGCTACACAAGTTTTAGGTGGGCGACAAAGTCTGGTTGCATTTGCAAAAGGAATGCTTACCTGAGCCTATTGGAAACTCAGACCACTCCGATATGGTCCCTACACCATTACCAAGGCTGTGGGAGACAATGCATTTAAGCTCAACATTCCCCCATTCCTTGGCCTGCACCCAATGTTCAATGTGGACCGTCTTTGGCCACACTTTCCGCCATTACTAGACACATCCGACATTGTAGAACAAATCACACCCACAAAGTTGAATGCAGATTGCATGGAACAAGCTAACACTGATCGGATCATGGACACACATATCAAGCACACTCGCCAGCAGAATATCCAACTGTATCGAGTTGTCAAAGCAGGCCAACTCCTTCACCAGGGCAAATGGCTCACTAGGGACCAAGTTTAGCAGAAGTTTCCTCATCTCGTGGAGGAACTCAACGCAATGGGGGCCATTGCTTCCTAAGGGGGGAGGAATGATCCAGGTGGATATTGGTGGCCACCCGCCAATTCCACTTGGAACCCCACCATTGCTTCTTTTAGTTTTTTAGTTTCCTTAATTGTAGCACAATTTACTATTTTTAGCAATTTTTCGGGTCCTAAATTTCCGGAGCCGTTTTGAGGCCTTAAACGTTGTTTTTTTGGAAATCTACCGCCAACATTTTTTTTTCTAAAATCATATTTTCTGTCGTAGTCATCGAAGAGATCTTTCCAACAGGTTATCATGTGCATCAAACAGAGATAATATGACCAAGTCACGAACCCGGGAAGTTGGCTATCCAACTCACCACAACGGGGCCCATAAACTCTTGGTGTTACATCTACTCGGGATAGGGTTTTGGTTGTTTAGGGTTTTCTCTTATTGTTCAATAATAAAAAGGCCCTTGAGCCTCAATGTAAGGTAGTTTAGAGGCATGTAGCTACCACATCTCTTCTCAGAGATAAGCTACCATCGCCCTAGCTGGTTTATTTCCATTTTTGTTTGTAAGCATATTTTAGTATTTTACATTAATGAAGTGCAGTATTATTTTCACTGCATCTCTATGTTTATGGTTATCTCTGTAATTTATTTCGTTCCTGTTTAAATTCGGATCAGTGGTATCAGAGCGGTCTGCTTTTTTTTCTCTATTTTTCTTTGCATGTCCCCAACGAGGTCAGGATATAAGGAGTTAGGGCTTGAACTGGTCGAACCTTTGCAAGACTAGCCTCGAAAATCGGGACGGCCTCCCATGACGGATGAAAAGAAAGATGAGGGGGCAGGAGAACCTATCAAAATCTTGCTCGAATAAGCCCTCGAGCGACAAAGGAATGCGATGATGGACAACTTTGCCCAAATCCTTTAGCAGCTACCTAGGGGCAACCCATCGGCTTCCAATAGCTACTCTGGGAATGCCATACCATTTAAGGTACAAGTTAATTTTGAAATACCCATATTCGAAGGTCAGATAGATGTAGATGCCGTCGATAAATGGTTAAATCTGCTAGAGGGTTATTTTTATGTTCATGATTAATCCAGTTGGGATATTTTCGCTCTTCTTAAAGCAGCCCCCCACGTCAAGGACTGGTAGGAAACCTACTGCGAATAGAAGGATGAAAGTACAGGCTCACTATTTTTAGTCGCACCTACTTGGAATTCATTCCAGGATGCCATCAAGGAGCAGTACTACCCTGTCGGAAGCTATGAGGATCAATACATAAAGTGGACGACGCTGCGACAGGGAAGGGACCAAGACGTGCCAGAGTTTACCAATATTTTCCATACCCTTCGCACAAAGTTGTGTATTAAGGATTCTTATCAGAATTTGATACTCAAATATCGTAGCTGGTTGCACAAGTACATCCAGGAAGAAATAGAATCCCTGAACATCTCCTTGCTCGGCACGACATACCGATATGCTGTCAAGGTCGAGAAAAAGTTTAAACAGAAGAAGCAAGACTTTAGATCTGCGAATCCGAAGCAAGGGAAAGGTGCCCCCAAACCACAGAACAAAGGATAAAGCCAAGGTGGGGTGCCCCAAGACAACTCGCCAAAGCTACAAGCAAAGAACAGTGCCGTGAAGCTGAAAAAGGACATGGGAAAGTGGTGTGAGTTCCATAAGAGCTCAAATCACAACACAAGTGAGTGTTGGGTCAAGCAGTCATTGGTGGCCAAGCTAAAGGTTTCAGAATCAGATGCATGTTCCGACTCTGAGTCAGAACCTGACAAGGGGAATGACAAAGGGAAGCAGATTATCGATGTAGAGCCCAATGCCACCTTTGCCACCACAAAGATCCAAAAGGAGGAACCCGAAGATCCAAAGGAGGCAGAGTGTCTCTTCCACTCCCAGATGTGGGTAAAGGGCTCCCCACTACACTTCATTATTGACAGTAGGAGCCAAAAGAACCTCATTTTGGCAGAGGTCATGAAGCGGCTGGCTTACCGACCACAGCACATCTACAACCGTACACCATCGGGTGGCTTCAACAAGGACGAGATCTTCCCGTGAGCCAGCAATGTCGCCTTCCATACAACATCAAACCCTTCACGGATGAGGTATTGTGTGACATTGCTCCCCTTGAATTTTGTGATGTATTATTAGGATAATCATACTTGTGGAAGCGACATGCTATGTATGAATCAAGGCCTCGTGCTGTTATTGTTACTTTGGGAAATAAGTTGTACAGATTACCAGAGGTGGCACCCCCTACTTCCATCTCTTTGGTTACTGCCAAACAATGCAGTAAGCTCATTTCCAAAACTGGGAAATTTGTTTTCCTGATGATACGCCCTCAAGGAAAGAAGAAGACGGTGGCCACGACCTCCGTACAGGGACTCTCCATATGACAACTACTGATGGACAAGGTCGTGGAGGATTACGAGGACATCTTCACCTCCCCCACAGGGGTTCCTCTTCACTTTCAGGTCAAGCACTCCATCAATCTGACCCCAGGTGTGACGCTGCCCAATGGGCCAATCTATCAGTGCTCCATTCTAGAGAATGATGAAATCAAGAGGCAAATTCAGGAGCTTCTGTAGAAAGGTCACATCCTACCGAGTTCATCACCCTGTGGGAGCCCGATCATGTTGGTACAGAAAAAGGATGGTACTTGGAGACTCTGTATTGACTATCGGGCATTGAACAAGATCACTGTCCGTAATAGGTACCGATCCCATGGATTGATGACCTCCTGGACCAACTGAAGGGGGAAAAATATTTCAGCAAGATCGATTTGAAGTCAGGATATCACCAGGTACCAATCAAACCCTCTGATGTGTGGAAGACTACCTTCAAAGCCAAGGAGGGCCTTTTCGAATGGTTGGTTATGTCTTTCGGATTGACAAATGCTCCTGCGACCTCCATGAGGCTAATGGATGTCATCTTGTAGACATTCACCAACTCATTTGTAGTGCTATACTTGGATGACATCCTGATCTTCACCTAGAGTTGGGAAGAACACCTCCACCACATCCGACAGGTTCTCCAAACATTGTGGCAACACAAGTTATGTGCCAATTTGGAGAAATGCACTTTTGGCATGACCCAGGTTTAGCATCTGGGATACATTATTGATGAACAGGGGATGCATGTGGATCTAGCCAAGATCCAAGTCATTCGGGATTGGCCATCTCCAACCACTCTGATAGAGCTCCGCAGCTTTCTAGGTCTTGCCAACTTCTATCGCAGGTTCGTGTTGGGATTTTCTCATATCACTTGGCCCTTAAGTCAAGTCACCAAGGGAGGAGCGAAAGAAAAATTCTTTTGGTCTGAATCTCAACAAAAGGCATTCATAGAGTTTAAAGATCGCCTCTGCTCGACACCAGTGCTCGCATTACTAGACTTGAAACAACCATTTGATGTCAAGACAAATGGCTCGGACTATGCTATTGGGGCAGTCCTTACTCAACACAAGCATCCAGTGGCATATCATAGTGAGACACTTTTAGACACAGTCTGGAAGTATCCCACTTATGACAAAGAGATGTATTCCATTATGCAGGCCTGCCGACAATGGAAGCATTACATTTTGGGGAAGGAAACGGTCATCCACACAGACCACCGACCCTTGCAGTTCATACAGACCCAAGGGAAATTGTATAATTATCGCCATCGGAAGTGGTCCACATACCTGCAACAGTTCCATTTGAATATCAAGTATAAGAAAGGAAACTCCAATAATGTTGCAGATTGCCTTAGATGGCCACCGATCATGGCGTTGACCACCGTTCTCAACTCTTGTGGGCACGAGACTTCTGATTGGCCACTTCTCTACAAAAGCGACCCATAAACCACACATACAAGACACTCTTGGAGGGTCAGCATGTTCCAAATTTTCACCTCCAGGATGCCTTGTTGTGCCACTCGGGTCAGCTTTGTGTTCCTTCAAGCGAGCATGCCAAGGTGATTTGGGAAGCACATTACAGTCGGGTTGTTGGGCATTTCAGGGTTGATAAAATGATGGCAGTACTGTAGAAGTATTTCTATTGGCCGAATCTTCGACAGGATGTCGAGAAGTACATCAAATCATGCACAACTTGCGCCATTTCCAAATCAAACATCAAGAAGCAAGGCCTCCATACCCCGCTGCCTACCCCTAGTCGACCTTGGGAATCCATCTCCATGGATTACATGTCAGGCCTTCCTTCCACTAAGCATGGAAATGACTATGTTTTTGTGGTCATTTACAGGTTCTCAAAGATGGCCATTATGGCGGCCTGCAGGAAGAATATCACAGCAGAAGCCATTGCTAAACTCTTCTTTGAACCAGTGTGGGTACACTTTCGGATTCCACAGTCTATCATCTCAGATGGGGACAAAAGGTTCCTCAGTACGTTTTGGTCCAGTCTCTAGTCAATGCTGGACACCAAACTCACTAAGTCCACAACCTTCCATCCTCAAATTGATGGCCAGACAGAGGTTGTCAACAGGATGATCATACACATTATGCGCATGTACAACTCAAAGCATCCATGCACATGGGACGAGAGCCTCCCCTATGTTTAGCACAGCTACAACCGGGCTCTCCACAACTCGACTGGCCCCAACCCTTTTTCAGGTGGGCTTGGGATTCTAGCCACTATGTCCCACTGATGTGGCCATGCCATTTGCAGCTACTCACGCAGATTCGCATGTCTAGTCTTAAACAGATAAGGAAAACAACTTCATTGAGCACATCCAACATATTCACAAGCAGGTCCATGACATTTTTGAGAAATCAAATGCCAAGTACAAGCAACAACATGATCAACATCGGGTGCCACACAAGTTTTAGGTGGGCGACAAAGTCTGGTTGCATTTGCAAAAGGAACGACTTACCGAAGCCTATTGGAAACTTAGACCAATCTGATATGGTCCTTACACCATTACCAAGGCTATGGGAGACAATGCATTTGAGTTCAACATTCCCCCATTCCTTGGCGTGCACCCAATGTTCAATCTGGATCGTCTTCGGCCACACTTTCCACCATTACTAGACACATTCGACATTGCAGAACAACTCACACCCATAGAGTTGAATTCAGATTGCATGGAACAAGCTGCAACTGATCGGCTCATGGACACATAGATCAAGCACACTCGCCAACAGAATATCTAACTGTATCGAGTTGTTAAAGTAGGCCAACTCCTTCACCAGGGCAAGTGGCTCACCAAGGACCAAGTTCAGCAGAAGTTTCCTCATCTCATGGAGGAACTCAACGCAGTGGGGACCATGGCTTCCTAAGGGGGGAGGAATGATCTAGGTGGATATTGGTGGCCACCCGCCAATTCCACTTGGACCTCCACCATTGCTTCTTTTAGTTTTTTAGTTTCCTTAATTGTAGCACAATTTACTATTTTTAGCAGTTTTTCAGGTCCTAAACTTCCAGAGTCGTTTTGAGGCCCAAAACAACATTTTTTTGGAAATCTACTGCCAACAAATTTTTGCCTAAAATCATATTTTCCGTCGTAGTCCTTGGGTAGATCTTTCCAACAGGTTATCATGTGCATCAAACAGAGATAATATGACCAAGTCATGACCCCGGGAAGTTGGTTGTCCAACTCACCCCAACGAGGTCCATAAACTCTTGGTGTTACATCTCCTTGGGTTAAGGTTTTTGTTTTTTAGGGTTTACTCTTATTGTTCAATAATAAAAAGGCCCTTGAGCCTCATTTTAAGGCAGTTCAGAGGCATGTAGCCACCACATCTCTTCTCAGAGATAAGCTACCATTGCCCTAGCTGGTTTATTTCCATTTCTGTTTGTAAGCATATTTCAGTATTTTACATTAATGAAGTGAAGTATTATTTTCGCTGCATCTCTGTGTTTATGGTTATCTTTGTAATTTGTTGCATTCTTGTTTAAATTTGGACCACTCCTAGGGTTTCTGAACTCCATTCAAAAGGAGTAGATCTTCCATCAACCTTTTTAATACAATCACTTGAGTCATATCAAGTTCCATCCATTCTTATAAAATCACCTTCATCTGAGGAAGAATTGGGTTTACATTTACTTGAATTCAAACCTACAAACTTCATTTCTCCAATTCCTTATTATGTTCCATCAACTTCTACTAATCTTGAAGAGACATTCTCTGTCTATTCAAATCCTTTGTATGATAATAAGGAATACTTTCCATTAGGAGTTCTGGCTTTTGTTATCAAAACCCCTTTGAAATATTCAAGGAGGTCTCCTCCCTCTTTTTCTCCTCCACATACTAATACCCCTACTGACTCCTCTTCATCACCTTCATCTTCATCATCTTCCTCTTCCTCATCATCATCCACTCACTCACCCCAGACTCCTCCTGCCAATATGGCTTTTCGACCCATTGTGCAAGCAAGGTATGCTGCTCTAGTCCTCCCTGGAAACTTGGAAAATTTTCCTGATGGATATCTAAAGCATTTACCAAGATTTAATGGAGAAACATGTCCCTCAGCAGAGGATCATGTATCAACTTTCCTAGATTTTGTTGACAATATGAACATAGAACAGGAAGATGTTTATATGAGATTATTTGTGCAATCCTTAGAAGGAAATGTTAGGATCTGGTTTAGGAAACTTAGAGCTGACTCTATTACAACATGGAATGAGATCATAACTATCTTTAAAAATCAATGGGGGGTAAAGAAGGATCATGTTTACTTTCTCACTGAATTTGAAGAATTGAAGAGAAACCCTGGTGAACCAGTTGCTGAATTCATCAAGAGATTTAATAAACTCTATCATAAAATGCCTGCTAATTGTAAACCACTAGTGGAAGCTACAAAAGTTAGATTTTCCAAATCATTTGAAGATGAATTTGCAGTCATGCTAAGAGAAAGGGTATCTAACACATTGGAAGACATGCAGACAAATGCTATAGAGGTAGAAGCTAATAGGTCTGCTTCTAGCAAACTTAAAGCTAAAGTAGAGAAAGAAGAAAGAAAATTAAAAGCTAGGATTGATGACTCATCTTCTTCCAAATCTAAACTTGAAGATCAAAAAATTGATGAAATTACATCTTTACTTAGAAACCTTTCTAATAGGATTTCTAAAATTGAAACACAACCTAGAACTACTCAGCAAACCATTGTTAGACCTCAAGCTCAAACTCAATTCTGAAGAACTCCTCAAATGTAGATTCTTCAGAGACCAGGTTCTGATCAAAACATTCAACCACCCTTGTTGATTGATGATCAACAACCATAGGATACAGGCCCTTTAATCACTGAAGATATCAATAATATTTATCTTCAACAGTACAAATAGAAATAATTCCTTCATCTTCCCCTCATTCCATCAAACAAAAACAAGGATATGCTCAACTTTCAAAATACCAAGAATTCTCTGAATTTTTGATTGCAAAATTAAATAAGAGGTATGATCTAAGACCTAGATTAGCCCCAGGTAAACCTTCAAAATCTACCACTATAATCGAACCTGCAATAAAATCTATTCAAACACAAAATCCAACACCTCAAACTACATATTCATGCATTGAAACCCTTTCATCTGAGAAGACATTTTGACAACTTTCAATATTGAAAAGGAATTGGAAAGGGTCAAGATTCCTATCCCTTTAGCTGAACTTTCCAAAAACCCTGGTTATAAAAATCAAGTGTCTAAATGGATACAGTCCTCTAGTGTAGATGCTGAGGGAGATGTTATTAGTTTGCAAGATGAAAAACCCTCAGTAGTGTTTGGCCCTAGTTCTGATATGATTGATGAGATTGTTCCACCATTTTATGTAACTTTAAAGGTTCATGACTTTCTTTTGTATAACTGCATGCTGGACTCTGGAGCTTCTCATAACCTTATGCCAAAGGTAATTATGGACCAGCTTCAGTTACAAGTTACTCATTCTTATCATGATCTTTACACCTTTGATTCAAAGAAAGTACCATGCCTAGGATTGATCAAAGACCTAGTTGTGACCTTAGCCCAAATACCTGTCAAGAGTATAGTTTTAGACATAGTTGTCACTGATATTCTTGCCAAGTTTGGCATGCTCCTATCTAGATCATGTTGTGCTAAACTTGGAGGATCACTTCAGATGGACATGTCTTTTGCTACTATTCCAGTCTATGGAGGTGAACATTTAAGGTTATATAGGGAAGTCAGATTCCTTCATACTATTTGTAGGTCTGATCAAGCAAAAAATCACCCTATCTATGTAGTAGATCAGGATTTTGGTTGCTTTCAATTATCTTTACAAAATTCATCAAACACTCAACTTTCCATTGAAAATATAGTTTCCAAACCTAAAATTGTAGAATCAGATATCTGGAAACTTTATTTTGATGGCTCTTTCTCAAAGGAAGGAGAAGGAGCAGGAATTGTTCTAATTTCACCAAATAAAGAAAACATAACACAGTCATGTAAACTTGAATTTGAGGTCACCAATAATGTGGCTGAGTATGAGGCTTTTCTTCTTGGTCTTGAGCTAGCTAAGAGTTTGAAGGTTCAAAACTTGAGTGCCTTTTCTGATTCTGAGCTAATAGTGAAGCAAGTTAGAAATATGTGTCAAACAAAACACCCAAGACTTAGGTCCTATAGAAATGAAGTTTGGGATACAATTGAAAATTTCTTCCAAGGATTTAACATAACTGCTATACCTAGGGATGAAAATATGCATGCTGACTCACTAGCTGTCTCAGCAAGCTCTTTCAAAATCCCTGAGCCAGTATTGTTAGAATACCAGATTCAAGTCAAGTATAGACCATCAATTCCTGATAACCTTAAACACTGACAGATTTTTGAGGATGATGAACAATTAAAATCTTTTCTTCAAGTCATTGATGAATTTTCAAATATGCAAATTGAAGAAGATCAAAGAGATGTTCAGGAATCAAATCACCAAAGCCCAGAAACTTCATTCAGTCCTAAAATTCTTGATCATGATATCATCCAATTATCTAATAATTTTATTCCCAAAGGATTAGTTCCATTGGAAAAACTATTTGATAATAATGATGTTTCTAAAAACCCCTTGTTTAACTCACCTGAAGAAGAAATCGAAGAATGCAATATTGGGACTTTAAATGATGTGAGAAATGTTAAATTGTCATCAACCTTGCCTTTGGATGTAAAAATCAAATACTTGAATCTTCTTAAAAATTACAAAGATGTTTTTGCCTAGTCTTATAATGAGTTAAAAACTTATGATACATCTTTGATTGAGCATAAGATTCCTTTGAAACCAGAAGCAAGACCCTTTCAACAAAAACTAAGAAGAATCAATCCCATACTACTTCCAACTATTGAGAAAGAGCTTAAAAAGTTGCTTGATGCTCATATCATAGTACCTTTAAGGTATTTTAACTGGGTAGCCAACCTAGTTCCTGTCAGAAAGAAAAATGGTGAGATTAGGCTATGTGTAGACTTCCGAAATCTGAACAAATCATCTTTAAAGGATAACTATCCATTGCCCAAAATGGATCATCTACTTCAGAAAGTTTCAAGTGAAAATAGGATTTCTATGCTAGATGGATTTTCTGGTTACAACTAGATCATGGTAAGTCAAGCTAACCAAGACAAAACTACTTTCACCACTCCTTAGGGTACATTCAAGTATGCTAGAATGCCATTTGGGTTGACCAATGCTAGAGCCACTTTCCAGAGAGCCATGGATCTAACATTTGTAGGTAAAACATATGAATTTACTGTCATTTATCTAGATGATTTAACTGTTTTCTCTGATTCTGATGAAAATCATTTAAAACACTTGAGAAATGTTTTTGACAGGTGCGGGAAATTTGGCATATCCATCAATCCGAGGAAATCTTTATTTGTTGTAAAGAAAGGGAAATTACTAGGGCATATAATTTCCAATGAGCGAGTTATAATTGACCCAAAGAGAGTTTCAACTATTCAAACCCTATCTATACCAAGGAATAAGAAAGAGATACAAACCTTTCTTGGGAAAATATTTTTTCTCACTGGATTCATCCCCAATTATGCAAAGATAGTTAAGGATATAACTGATATGCTAAAGAAAAACAATGAATTGAAATGGACAATTTCTGCTCGATATGATTTTGATCAGCTCAAAAAGGCTATATCTGAGGCCCCTACATTAGCCAATCCTGATTATTCTTCACCTTTTAGCATATTTTCTTTTGCATCCGAGGCAACCTTAGCTGTAGTAATTTTACAGAAGAACACAAATGGTGATGACCAACCAATAGCCTTATTTTCCAAAGTCACGAGGGATGCTGAGCTTAGGTATGATATTATTGAAAAACAAGCTTATGTCTTAATCCAAGCCCTCAAATCCTTTAGAACCTATGTCTTGCATTCACATATTACATCTTATATCCCTAATCATGTTGTTAACACTGTTTTGACCCTGCCTGATACTGATGGAAGAAGGGGAAGATGGATTGCTAAAATTTGATCTTGAAATTAAGACCACAAAGCTAGTAAAGGGACAAGGCCTGACTAAATTGTTAGCTGAATCCAATTGAAAAGTATTGGGGATAAATATGGTTTCTAAAATTTCATCTGGGGAGAATCCACAAGAACCTTCTTCAATTTCATTTGGGGAGAATCCACAAGAACCTTCTTCAATTTCATCTGGGGAGAATCCACAAGAACCTCCTCCTCTTACAGAAGGGGAGAACACACAAGAACCTCTTTCTTCAGATCAATCCATTCTTGTTCATATAAATCAGAAATATCTACTCTCTGATTGGTACTATGATATTGTGAAGTTTCTTAGGGATTTTCAATGTCCAGCTGAACTTAACTTGAAGTAGTGAAAATCCCTGAAGCTTAAAGCAGTAAAATAATGCATTATCAATTATAATATATACTGGAAATACCCTCTTAATATCCTTATTCTTTGTTTAACTGAAAATGAAACAGAGGGAATTATAGATCAGTTCCATGCAGGGTTTTGTGGTGGACACTATGCCTGGAGAGCAACAACCTACAAAATTTTAAAGGCAGGTTTCTATTGGCCCACACTTTTTAAAGAAGTTGGAGCAAGAGTGAGAAGTTGCATGCCATGCCAATTATTTGCAGGGAAACATAAACTGTCAGCACTTCCTTTGGTCCCAGTACTGGTTCAAGCTCCTTTTCTACAATGGGGATTGGACTTTATAGGGGAAATTCATCCACAATCAAGTAATCAACACAGATGGATTTTAACTGCTATAGACTATTTTACCAAGTGGGTAGAGGCCATACCTATTAAAAATGCAACTGATACTATTGTGATTAAATTCCTTGAAGAAAATATTTTATCAAGATTTGGATGTTCTCAATAGATTGTTATAGATAATGCAACAACTTTTAGCAGTGTTAAAATTATTGACTTATGTCAAAAGTATTCAATCATCTTACAACATTCTACACCATACTACTCATAGGGTAATGGGCTAGCAGAATCCTCCAACAAGAGCTTAGTTAAAGTCATTAAGAAGATTCTTGAAGACCATAAAAAGGTTGGGACAACCACCTAATTTATGCCATTTGGGAAAACAGAGTTTCTCCTAATAGGTCAACGGGCAAGTCTTCTTTCCAATTAGTTTATGGTAAGGAAGCCATTTTTCCCACTCATTTAGCTTTACCTGTTATGAGATTCCTTCAGGAATCTTATGAAGAAAAAGATGATTCTTAAGAAGGATTAATAAAATCATTGAGTTGAATGAAGACGTGGATGAAATTCAGTACAAGATAAGGAAATATCAAAAAAAGATGAAGGAACTATTTGACAGAAAGGCTAGAGAAAGGAATTTCAAGAAAGGTGATCTAGTGCTTAGATGGGATACAAGGAGAGAGGATAAAGGAAAGAATGTAAAGTTTGACAAACTTTGGTTTGGTCCATTTAGCATTGTAGAAGTCAAAGGGAACAACACATTCATCCTACAGAATTTGGAAGGGTAGTATACCTCATTGCCAGTCAATGAGAAATACTTGAAAAATTACATTTAGTATTAATTTTTCATCCTTTCATTCATCATCTGTAAATATCCAGAGAGTTCATTTTATTTAAAAAAATTGCAAGTGGGTACTTGTTTTAGCAAAGACTCCATAGTCTGAGGAGAAGGCACTTGGACCTACTTGTTCTCTACATCCCACAGGGGGAAGTAGTCCCTAGTTGGAGCCGATGTTGTAACATTATTTGGTTTTGATAAGTTAGGATATTAGTCAAAAATATTTTTAAAATGTTAAGTTAGGATATGGATGCACAAGAAAGAAAATTAAAATGTTAGGACAATTTAATATTTTATAGGCATCCATATCAATAAAATGATAGGAATTAGCTGCCCTAAATAAAGAAGGAAAAAGAAAGTAAAATGTTAGGGAAGCAAAAAGAAAACAAATGCTTCATTTTCATACAAAAATTAATGCAAAGGCTGCTAGTCGAATGCACCACATCAGAAAAATGTTAAATTATGTTAATATATGATTAATTTCTTAATCGGGATTAATTATTTAGTTATAAACTTTGGTATTTCGAGTTATACTATAAAGCACATTTGATTAGACCTAAATAAATAAACAACAAAAATCTCTTGTTGGTTTTGAATAAGAAAGGCGCATGATTCGACGGTTGATCTACCCCTCGCCCAGATCAACGATAGGGAGAGCTTTCGCACCCGCTCGATCGTTTCTCGTTAACGCGACCAGGGGGGTCCGCAAAGTGGTTTTCATGGTGGATGACCCAACCTTATGTGTCTCCACCACATCACTCCGCACCCTCCCTGCCCAAAACCACAAACAACTCACTACCCCCCCCACAAACCACTTATGGTTTCCCTCTGCCAACGACTATTTCACCCTGCCAAAGCTGTTATCCCTCAACTAATCTTGAGCTAACGCCTCACATATCTGTTGCCTATCCCTACCCTCCATTACCACCTTACATGCTTATTGCGTCATTTGTCGTGCCCGCTATATCCACCTGTTGAATCCCCGCTCCTATGCATTAAAAGTTGCTACGGTTATCAATAATTTCGTTACGCCTTCCCACAAATTATAAATAAAACTAAACCTGCCTTTTTTTCACTTTCTTTTGATTATTTTCAATTGTTTCAGGTTTACAGTGTTGCAGAACTTCTTGCCTTTTGCTTAGTCTGTCACTTATAACCACTTTTCTTCCTGTCTGCCACCATGGCCCCAAAAGAAAAAACTAAGAAGCAAAGCACAGAGGAAAGTATTGCTACCCCAACCTGTTGTGGTCACCAACAACCCCCCCTCTTTGTTTGATATTAGCCATAACATCAAGCAAAGGGGGGACCCTGAACAAAAAAATCAAAAAATATTTTGTTAAAATTTTTGTATTTTTCTCCCTAAGGCTTAAATCGCATCGCAAGGAAAGACTGAAGCATCCCCCAAGCGCGAAAAGCAAAACTGCGAAAGAGCGACGCGAAGTTCATCGCGTCGCATGCATTCCAAGCGCTCTTAAAGAGAAGATCTTCAAGTAACGCCGATCGCCGATATGCGATATCGCACATCGCAAACGTCGCACTAAGAAGCATAAACCATTGAATGAAATCAGCGATCTGCGATCTGCGATGTCAGCGATCTGCGATATGAAAAGACTCATCGCAAGAATTCTCCGACATACACGATAGACCCAAGATTGAGCGCGCACCTTAAATGAAATTAATGACCGCATGCTTGAGTATCCAGAAATGATTGCATCGCATTTTCCGAAGAGTCAAGTCATGATGAATGTCAGGATTATGCATTCATTAGAATTTAATGCTTTCATGTCAATCTTTTCATTTTCCCTTCTTCTTTGCGTAGACTGCAAGACATGCAACTGATATAAATCTATATGCAGGAAACATCTAAGGAAAAGGGGAAAGCGCCAATCAGATAATAGAGAGAAGATGCCTCCGCAAATGGATGCCGCATGCAGCAGGACCGCGGATTCCAGACTATCAGCCAACCAGCACTGATGAAATTAGAATGTCCAAGACGAAGAGTCAAAGGCGCACAAAAGCAGCGTGTTTGCAAAAGATCCTGAAGCTCAGACTTGGTAAAGCAGAGAAAGAAGCGCAAGAGAAGGAGGACGCTCCAGAAAAGCCTGGAACAAAGAACAGAAGAAATTCTCGACACAGGGAATTGTCCATACAGCACGACTCCTAACTCACTCAGTCATTCGCACGACCAGAAACCAAAATAGCAACAGCAAAATCAGTTCAAGAAGAACCTGGGTTGTGCTAAGTATATACGCAGCGAATACACCCAGCTAGAGAAAGATTTTCGAAAATATCTTCTGGTCTGTCAGAAGGAGGTGCCAGCTCTTGTTATTTCCACTTTTATCTCCCGAGCGAAAGAAGAAGGCAGCCAGCCGACTCTTCCCAGGCAAACATTGCACTGTTTTCAGCACTAAGGAGAATATACAGAAACGGTCAGAAATTAGATTTAAGTTTTAGAAATAAATTTTTTTTTAGTAAAGGGCGGTGATTTGAAGCCGTTTCCCTAAATTCGTGTAATTAAGATTAATTAGTTAGTAGTATTTAACCCTTCTCATGGCATTTGGAGAAGGGTCCGGAAATCTGTCAAAAAACTTGTCCTCAGAACATGCACTTCTGCACCCTCGGAGGAGGTTTTTGATGAATGGATGGATCGAGATTTATTTATGTTTGCATTTTAATGTCTGTTACTGATGTTGCACTTCTGTACTCTTAGCAGATATTAGAACAAGTAGAAATAAATCATTATTGCTTGAATTTTATTAGTGAAGTCAGTCATAAATGGTACTTTTATCTCTTGACTAAATTCTGCTAGTATTCCTAAAGTGATATGCAGCTGAGTTCTTTATATGTTACTGTATGAATGTGTGTATTACCATTTGGCACTTCTGTACGGTGGAGTCATTTATTTATGCTTGACATATGAAAAACTAATTATGCGATATGTTGTTCACAACTGTTCTGCCTAACTTCTTATGCAGAGTGGTTTATCTTTATTGATTTATATTCTGATAATAGCTGAATGATCTTTATTACCAGCTGTTGTTTGAAATCTTTCTAGATCGCATAACAAAAGAAAACACCCCGGGTTAGCGTAGATTAGATGTATTGTTTTTCTTCATTAGATTACATTAGTATAGAGTTAGTTTAGCAGTTAGAATTAATACTAGCTTAGAAAAACCTTTAAATCAATACCATCAAACTCTACACACACACGCACACCCTTCACATTGGGAAACTGGTCCCGTTATCCCCAGTCGGACCCGCTACTCCAAACGGGCAAGGAGCCGCCAACCAGGTTCCCGACCGGGTGGGTATCCCCCTTGTTGTCGACCCGATCTCGGGGCCCTCAACATTTCTGGCGCTAGAAGGAGGGCCGAGCTATGAATGGCGCATAATTCAAAATCCAAATACCATTCTGAGAGCAAATCGCCCTCACCAACTTCCCCGACTTCTCCGGTACGATTAAACTCGGAACTAGAGGTCGCTCGGGCATCCACCGCTGCTACACACCCTAATACATCAGACCAACTTATCATTGATCCCCCTGAAATTCAAACTTTGATCCGTAAACTCCAGGGATTCTCCATTTTTACTCAGAGGTCTGATAAATCTAAAGGCAGCGTGACTTCGCAGTACAATCCTGCTCATCCCCTGACCAGATTGAAGAGTGAAAGGTTTGGCATCCAGCCAACTGAAATTCCTCTCCCCACTAGGAAAAGAGCAAGGAAAGCACTTCCAGAGTTTGACAGAGAGACTCTTTCGTCCACTTCGTCCATTTCAACTCCCTCTCCGCGAAGTCAACCACCCACATCTTCACCTCAAATCACCCATCCATCTTCCACAACCCTTCCTCCGCAATCATCGAAGATCATAATATCTCCATCTTCTCAACATCAGAAATCACCTTCTGCACTTTTATTAACTAGCAACTCAGCGATGGCCCAGTCTCCATGGAACAATCCTGGGGCGGTTTTAATGCCTCCACCCCTAAGTCCAATACCTGCCCATCCTAAGAAATGGCTACCAAAGTTCAATCTAGAAACAGGAATGCTAGCTGAAGAACATATCAATAATTTCATGCTTTCTGTTAATCTCAACGGAGTTACCAATGAAGATGCCGTGGTCCGACTTTTTCCCTATACAATGCAAGGGACAGCCGGGTCATGGTATTTTTCGCTGCCCTCCGGATCTACCACGAGCTGGGACATTTTTCAAAATCAATTTCTTACCAAATTCGGTGATGATAGATCGACAGCGACACTGATCAACGATTTATCCAATCTCAAAGCTGAGGCTAGGGAACCCATTAAAGATTTTAACTTACGGTTCAACAAGATCCTCAACAAAATCCCCGCTGCTTCCCAACCCAGTGAGGAAGTGAGATGTGAATGGTACATCACGGCCTTACCTTCAAACTTGGCCATCTTCGTAGATAGGGCAAGCAAGACAACCTTAGTTGAAAATTTGACTGAGGCGTTAGCAGTTGAAAAACGCGTAGTAGCCCTAGAAAAGAGATCCGCAATCGAAGAATGTAAATCTAAGAAAATCTCTTTCAAAGAAGACACCAAGAAGAAGCAAACTAAAGATCCTTTCGATATGGAAGGATTACAAAAGGTGTTAAAGGCCATGTCTAATGAGATGATTGACATAAGGAAACAAGTAGCAGAATCGTCCCCAAGAAATCCTTTTAGGAATTTTAAAAGAAATCCTCCCATGGAGACGAAGCCACCCAATGTGGTCTCAAACGTTGAATCTGAAGAAGAAGAAGAAGAGAGCACCATCGAAACACAGACCGATGATGAAGAAGTGGTGGAACTGCAAGGAATGTGGGATTTCATCCTCCCACAAGAAGAAGATCAAGAAGCATTTCCGGTTAGCATGCGAAGCAAAAATCAACTTGATCCTCCCCAAACTACCCCCAAACAGAAGGGCGCAAGCCTTGCAGCAAAAGAAAAGGTCGCAACAAAGAAAACAACTGCTAAAGCGACCCAATTTAGCCCAGTCCAATCAGATCAAACGCCTCCATCAAGAACAATGATAGTGTTGGATGAAATGGAGTATAACATCATCGATGACATGAAAAAGACTAGGGCTAATATCACTCTGTACGAGTTGAGCAAATTGAAACACCAACAGAAAATCATGATGAAAGAGTTACATGCCGTGCCTACTACACCTTTACCTACAGCTGTAGCTTCCCACCATATAGGAAGACCTCCGGTCAACACGATCAATAAAATCGATCCGAATGACATCGCTTTGATTGGAGGAAGATCTAGATCTCATACTCCTCCTTTCCTCCTCACTTATGAAATCTTTAATAGAAACATGCACAACTGCTTGGTTGATTCTGGTGCCTCAACCAATATTTTACCCAGGTCAATATGTGCCAAACTGAATGTTCAACCGCAAAAATCCGCAGTGCGCATAGTTCAACTTGATCGGTCGCAAGTCGAAGTGATAGGTGAACTTAACCAAGTGACCATAAGACTGTCATCTAACCCCAAGGTATGCCAGGTTATCGACATTCTAGTGGCTGATATCCCTGAATTTTATGGTTTGATTCTTAGCAGGGACTGGTCCGAGAAACTCCACGGATACTTTTCAACCGACTGGTCGCACATGTGGTTACCCTCCAACGGGAAACCAAATCAAATAAAGGTTGAACGAGAGTTGCACCAAAAATACATAGTGACGGATTTGGAAGGAGAGAATGAAGCCATAGCATACAACAGCAACATCATAGGCAACTACTCGGTAGATTCTTTCCTCGGAAATTTCAATGCTCACATATCACCTTATTTGGAAAATTCAGTTTTGTCCCAAGTAGAAAACTTTTCCCAGACTGATGATTCAAAATGTGTTAGTTTTTTAGATAACCCTGTAAATACATCTTTATTTTGGAAATTATATTTTGATGGCTCTAAGTCCAACGAGGGAGCAGGAGCAGGATGCGTTCTAATTAGCCGAGATGGAAATAAGACTATGCTTACATGCAGACTCGAGTTCGATTGCACGAACAACACAGCAGAATACGAGGCCTTGGTGCAAGGCCTATACAAAGCAATCGGATTGAACGTCAAGTATCTTCAAGTCTTTGGAGATTCCGAGATCGTCGTCAAACAGGTACGTAACACCATACACTGCCTGTCAAGTCATTTGAAGCAGTATCAATCGTTAGTTCAAGATCTCACTGCACATTTCATAGCATTCAATATTTCGTCAGTCCCGAGACTCCAAAATGCAAGCGCAGACCTGTTAGCTAACGTAGCCTCCAGACTCATTCCCTCCGAAGACTTTAGTCCAGATAGATTCTCGATAGAGTTAATTTTTAAACCGTCCATCCCTGACAACATCACCAACTGGAGGGTATTCAACGACGACCCAGATATCGTAAGTTTCCTCACCTCTGAAGGATCCTACTCAAACCAGATAATTGACGAAGACTGTCATGATCACCAAATACAACAAAATAGCACTGATAATGCTATACCCAAATCGGTGGTCAAACTAGAAGACTTATATGACTTAAAAAGTCAGTTCAAAAGGTCAGCTAATGCCAAGCTCTACAGTTCAACTCTGAACTATGAATCAGTGAACCTAGGAACCGATGAGAAGCCGCAAAACGTTAATCTAGGCCAAGGCCTAGCCCCCGAAGAAAAATCAGCATATATCCGTCTTCTACGACAGTACAAAAACGTCTTTGCCTGGAATTATGACGAGCTGAAAACTTACAACACTTCTATCATTCAACACACTATCCCTATGATTGACAACGAGAAACCTGTCCAACAGAAGCTCAGGAAAATCCACCCCAACTTGGAAAATCAGATAAAAACTGAGCTGAATAAGTTGTTGAGAGCCAGAATAATCTTCCCGGTCAGACATTCCAAATGGGTATCCAATATGGTACCTGTTAGGAAGAAAAACGGAGATATTAGAATCTGCATCGACTTCCGGAATCTCAACAAAGCCTGTCAGAAAGACAATTTTCCCCTCCCACCGATGGAGCAAATATTACAGGTAGTAGCAGGCTCAGAGTTAATGTCTTTCCTGGACGGATTTTCAGGATATAATCAAGTACTAGTACACCCGGATGATCAGTTAAAAACCACCTTCCGAACCAAATGGGGTACCTACGCGTATCGGAAGATGCCATTCGGCCTGATCAACGTCGGCGCTACTTTTCAGAGAGCCATGGACATTGCATTTAAAGGTTTAGTCAATAAATCGGTAGTGATTTACCTGGATGATATAACTGTGTACTCCAAGAACAGAAGCGACCATCTCAAAGATTTGAAGCAAATCTTTCAAAGATGTTTAAGGTATGGGATCTCGCTTAACCCGAAGAAATCTTTTTTCGCGTTGAGTGAAGGGAAATTGCTAGGATTCATAGTGTCCAAATCTAGCATTCACATTGAACCTGACAGAATCAAGGAAATTTCCGAGATACCCATGCCCCATAACAAAGAGACCATGCAATATTTCCTAGGACAGATCAATTTTGTGAAAAGGTTTGTCCCAGATTTTTCACGTGTTATTTCTCCTTTAAAAAAATGATAAAAAAGAATTCAAACTTTAAATGGGGTCTAGACGAGCACGAAGCGTTTAACTTAATCAAACAAGCCATCATCAACGCTCCATCTTTAGCAACCCCAAATTTTTCAGAACCTTTTGTCTTATACACGTTTGCCTCAGAGAATTCTTATGCTACAATTTTGACTCAAGCGAATCAAGAAAAGGTAGAAGCTCCTATCGCATTTTTTAGCTCAAACTTACAAGGTGCTGAACTCAATTATTCGGACGTAGAGAAACAGGCATACACCGTTTTCAAAGCGATCAAATATTTCAGACCTTTCTTGCTAAAGGCCCATACCAAGGTCATAGTACCATTTCCAGCGGTAAGAAACCTCATGATACAGAAGGATGTGGGCGAAAAGAGAGCGAATTGGATCACCGCCTTACAAGAATACGACCTGGAGATCAAGCCGACACACATCGTAAGAGGTCAAGGCTTCTGCAAGATGTTAGCTGGAGCATCGCAAATCCCTGAAAACTCGTCTGAAGAGGTACACGCGTATGAGGTAAGCCTAAACGAAGCAGAATCATTATATGTTGACACCATTTATTTCCTTAAGAATGGGTATGCTCCATTTCACCTGGATCACACCAAGAAGAGAGCCCTGAGATTGAAAGCTAAACAATACCAGCTCGTAAATGATGTCCTGTTTAAAAGAAATTATGATTTTGTGCTTCTTAGATGTCTTGAGAAAACTGAAGCCGAAAAGGTTTTGCAGGAACTCCACGATGGACCAGCAGGTGGACACTATGCTGGAGAAGCCACCGCACATAAAATCTTACATGCAGGATATTACTGGCCCACGCTGTTCAAAGACTCGTACAATCACGTAAGGAAATGACAGGTCTGCCAAACTGCTGCAGGAAAACAAAAGAAGTCATCCATGCCACTGCATCCAGTTAACATCGAACAGCCGTTCAGTCAATGGGGCCTGGACATAATAGGTGAGATCGTTCCTCACTCCTCTAAACAGCATAGGTATATCCTCACGGCAATTGACTATTTTACTAAATGGGTAGAGGTGGTTCCTCTCAAGACAGCTAATTCTGAAAACATTATTGAATTCATAGATCAGTTTATCATCACTAGGTTTGGATTGCCAACGGCCTTAATATTTGATAATGCTTCATATTTTTCTGGAAATACCATGACTGAGTTCGCGCTCAAAAGAGGGTTCAAACTGAAGTATTCTGCCAACTACTATCCACAAGTTAATGGGTTGGCTGAATCGACAAACAAGAACCTAATCAGGATTATTAAAAGGATAGTCGACCAAAACCAAAAGAATTGGCACAAAGCGCTGGTAAACGCCTTATGGGCAGACAGAATTACGAAGAAAGCCTCTATCGGCACTTCTCCCTTTAATTTAGTTTACGGGAGAGAAGCAGTTCTTCCTACTCACTTAGTCATTCCCTCCTTGTCCTTAGTACAATACATTGATGAAGTATCTACTTCCTCCTTACAACTAAGACAAATGGAAATAATCAAGCTAGAAGAACAACGAGAACAGGCTAAGAAAACCCATGCTCACCACCAAGCGCTAATAAAATCCTCTTTTGACTCAAACATAATGACCAGAAAAAACTTTCAGATGGGAGATTTAGTTTTGAAGTGGGATAAGGCTCATGAAGAAAAGGGCAAACATACGAAATTCCAGAAGCTATGGCTTGGTCCTTTTCAGATTGTAGAGGTCATAGGCCCATCGACTTTTGTGTTGCAGGACTTAACAGGCAGGAAAGATTCTCTGCCTGTGAATGGACAAATTCTCAAAATGTATTTCCCATAGAAGGTCACTCTTCTATTTTTGTAGGATAATTTTAGTTTTATTTTAGTTTTTCATTTCTTATAAATAAAGGTTGGTTGTGAATGATCATAAATAGTATTCATGAAGGAACATACCATTTC
Source organism: Pinus tabuliformis (assembly GCA_031772625.1). NCBI lineage: Eukaryota > Viridiplantae > Streptophyta > Pinopsida > Pinales > Pinaceae > Pinus > Pinus tabuliformis. The sequence continues at coordinate 459,996,591 of CM062820.1, forward strand.
TCTATCAGATTTTGATTTCACTTGTATAAATAGCAAAACTTTTCGAAAAATCTGGCTTTTATTATTGATAGATAGAGTTAACTTTAGCCTGAATATGATGTTAGTTTCAACCTAAAAAAATCTGGGATGAAAGTAACTTTTGGCAAAAAATTGTTTTACGCCAACGCAATAAAAGGTATCATCAATAATAAAATAAGTATTCTCTGCAAAACTGTTGTTTTAAACTCTATTATTGTCGTCCAGAGCTTTCTTAAGGAAAAACAATGACTTCCTCCCTGGTAAGGAAAATCGCAACATCCAGAGAAACAATCCAAGAAAACACCATATCTCAAAGAATAAGAGGTCTCATCACGAGCCGGCTTATCATGATCACAGATATATAACTTGCTGACTTTGCCAATACTGTCTATCAAAACAGGGCAACGACTCAAGATTGTTGCAATCAAAAGACAAGGGGTCTCATCATGAGCCAGCTTGTTCAGCAAAAGTGTAAATCAAGTGAATGACTGTGTCATAATTTGGCCACCAAACCAAGACATTGTTCTTTAGAGAATAAAAAATTAAGAAAGAAAGAAAAAGGGTCGAAAGGGTTTTTCTCTGGAATGTTGTAAATGACCTCAAGCAGGAAAAAGGATCATTGCTGGATAACATGGTAACCCTGTCGAGGCTATGGACGCTTGCGGGCAGCAGAGGCTCTACCTACGAAAAATGAGCATATTTTACAAAGCCAGTATGCAGAGAAGACCTTATTTTATCTTTGAAAAGACCAAGTAATGTCTGGTGTAAATACAAGAAATAAACCAGAGGAAGCAAACAATCGGAATGAAATAAAAGTTGTGACGAAACATCATTGACAGGATAAAGGGTAATACTCTATCTGTCCATAACAAAATTTAGATATACGAACATTTTTCTGTTTTGGAAGTGAAAGTACAATAGAACAAGCAGAGATAACTGGTTCTTCACAGTGAATCGTCATTGTTGTGGTCACCAACAACCCCCCCTCTTTGTTTGATATTAGCCATAACATCAAGCAAAGGGGGGACCCTGAACAAAAAAATCAAAAAATATTTTGTTAAAATTTTTGTATTTTTCTCCCTAAGGCTTAAATCGCATCGCAAGGAAAGACTGAAGCATCCCCCAAGCGCGAAAAGCAAAACTGCGAAAGAGCGATGCGAAGTTCATCGCGTCGCATGCATTCCAAGCGCTCTTAAAGAGAAGATCTTCAAGTAACGCCGATCGCCGATATGCGATATCGCACATCGCAAACGTCGCACTAAGAAGCATAAACCATTGAATGAAATCAGCGATCAGCGATCTGCGATATGAAAAGACTCATCGCAAGAATTCTCCGACATACACGATAGACCCAAGATTGAGCGCGCACCTTAAATGAAATTAATGACCGCATGCTTGAGTATCCAGAAATGATTGCATCGCATTTTCCGAAGAGTCAAGTCATGATGAATGTCAGGATTATGCATTCATTAGAATTTAATGCTTTCATGTCAATCTTTTCATTTTCCCTTCTTCTTTGCGTAGACTGCAAGACACGCAACTGATATAAATCTATATGCAGGAAACATCTAAGGAAAAGGGGAAAGCGCCAATCAGATAACAGAGAGAAGATGCCTCCGCAAATGGATGCCGCATGCAGCAGGACCGCAGATTCCAGACTATCAGCCAACCGGCACTGATGAAATTAGACTGTCCAAGACGAAGAGTCAAAGGCGCACAAAAGCAGTGTGTTTGCAAAAGATCCTGAAGCTCAGACTTGGTAAAGCAGAGAAAGAAGCGCAAGAGAAGGAGGACGCTCCAGAAAAGCCTGGAACAAAGAACGGAAGAAATTCTCGACACAGGGAATTGTCCATACAGCACGACTCCTAACTCACTCAGTCATTCGCACGACCAGAAACCAAAATAGCAACAACAAAATCAGTTCGAGAAGAACCTGGGTTGTGCTAAGTATATACGCAGCGAATACACCCAGCTAGAGAAAGATTTTCGAAAATATCTTCTGGTCTGTCAGAAGGAGGTGCCAGCTCTTGTTATTTCCACTTTTATCTCCCGAGCGAAAGAAGAAGGCAGCCAGCTGACTCTTCCCAGGCAAACGTTGCACTGTTTACAGCACTAAGGAGAATATACAGAAACGGTCAGAAATTAGATTTAAGTTTTAGAAATAAATTTGCTTTTAGTAAAGGGCGGTGATTTGAAGCCGTTTCCCTAAATTCGTGTAATTAAGATTAATTAGTTAGTAGTATTTAACCCTTCTCATGGCATTTGGAGAAGGGTCCGGAAATCTGTAAAAAAACTTGTCCTCAGAATATGCACTTCTGCACCCTCGGAGGAGGTTTTTGATGAATGGATGGATCGAGATTTATTTATGTTTGCATTTTAATGTCTGTTACTGATGTTGCACTTCTGTACTCTTAGCAGATATTAGAACAAGTAGAAATAAATCATTATTGCTTGAAGTTTATTAGTGAAGTCAGTCATAAATGGTACTTTTATCTCTTGACTAAATTCTGCTAGTATTCCTAAAGTGATATGCAGTTGAGTTCTTTATATGTTACTGTATGAATGTGTGTATTACCATTTGGCACTTCTGTACGGTGGAGTCATTTATTTATGCTTGACATATGAATATCTAATTATGCGATATGCTATTCACAACTGTTCTGCCTAACTTCTTATGCAGAGTGGTTTATCTTTATTGATTTATATTCTGATAATAGATGAATGATCTTTATTACCAGCTGTTGTTTGAAATCTTTCTAGATCGCATAACAAAAGAAAACACCCCGGGTTAGCGTAGATTAGATGTATTGTTTTTCTTCATTAGATTACATTAGTATAGAGTTAGTTTAGCAGTTAGAATTAATACTAGCTTAGAAAAACCTTTAAATCAATACCATCAAACTCTACACACACACGCACACCCTTCACATTGGGAAACTGGTCCCGTTATCCCCAGTCGGACCCGCTACTCCAAACGGGCAAGGAGCCGCCAACCAGGTTCCCGACCGGGTGGGTATCCCCCTTGTTGTCGACCCGATCTCGGGGCCCTCAACACAACCCAAATTGACCTTGACCATATCTTGCTGATTGATTCACTGTTCAAAGTTGCAGAAGGCAAGTGTGAGTTTGATTTTCATGGAATACACTTGTGGCTCAAACAGAATTATCTCGACCAACAAGATCCGATTAGGTTTTGGGAATCCCTGTTACCTTTCTATAGTTTCCAAAAGACACATGAATTCCCTAACCTTATTACCTGGTGTTAAGCCAAGTATGATCCTATGAAAAGGGTAGTCATGGCTCAGAATGAAGACATTCTGATAGCTATTTCTGCTCAAACCATAAATGAAATGCTCTTAATTCCTCAAATTGACTCTTTGACTCAGTTTTCACTAGAAACACTTATGGATCTATACCATAAGTTAACCTTCCCACAAAGAGTTCAAATATTCGAAATATTTTTGCCTGAGGATGCAGAATTTCATAAAATAAATCCACCTTACTCATCTTCCATGTTTCCTGAAGCCTCCAGACATTACATTTCCTTGCTATCCTATTTATTAGGATACCCTGATGACTAATCTATTGATGAGGTTATCCTAGGTTTCTTATCCATCTTTAATAAATATCAACAAACAACATTCATGTATAATTACAACCAATTCTTGGTTGATAATATACATGAATAATTCATGAACTTCACTGTGCAGGGAGTGTTCAGTTACAACTCTGTAATTGTCCACATGCTTCTTTTTCAACAGGGTGATCTGTTACCTATCAAACTAAGCAAGCAATAGAAAAGGATGAGAGAGGAAAATTCAGCAAAAGAAGATGTTCTCAAAGGATTCATTTTTCAATAAAAGAAGCCTAAGGTCAGCTTGGTCACATCAATAGAAGAGACTCCACCAGTGATCATTGATCTTGGAGATCCAGAAGTGTCTACATCAGTAGGAGTTAGTTCTTCAACCACTCCTCCCACAATTAGTGCTTCAACCACTCCTCCTACAACTTCACCTTCTAGAGAGCCTCTAGAAATTATTCAGTCAATAGGAACCAACACTTCGGATGATCAAAACATATTTTCAAGGTTCCTAGAAATTAAGCAGAAAAATGAGACTTTAAAGTCCAATGTTTACAGTCGGTTCTGGAAGCAAACTTCAACCTCCCAACATAGACTCAATTATGCTTTTGACAGTGAGAAAGGCATAATGAAAATGGCTTTCTTACAAGCCCAGATTCCATTTCCTAAATCACCATATGATTAGAAAAAGACTATGTTTTCATTTAACACCAGTCAAATTCATCCAATTGATCAGATGGATACGCATAGGAAGACTAGTGAGATGTTGTTTTCTACTATGAAAACTACAGCCATGTCTCTTTCTAAACTTAGGACTTCCCTATCAAATGTTCAGTCCCAACTTAATTTAGAAAAGATTTCTTATATAGCTAAAGAAAACATAATAAAATCACTAGAAGATTTTGTGATTAAAATGGGATATGATCCCAAGGATGTAAAAGCTGCAAAACTACTCCTTAAGAAGAAAGATGCAGACATTGTTGCATTGAATAAACAGTTGAAGTTGCCTTCAACAAAAGATCTTCTGACCGAGGATATGGGAGAAAGTGAACAACAAAAGGAGGATATGCTCAGGATTATCATTGAGCAGAATATACAGCTGAAGAAAATGGAAGAGAAGATTGAAGAGCTATTGAAGGAGAAGGAAACAACACAGCTTGCTATGGTGCCCATCACAACAGTACTAATATCAGTTGCAGGTACAATGCCTAGTTCATCATCTACACCCATTGAGTCTACATCAACAACAGCCGAACCACCCATATTAGCACATGAACTGTCAATACAAAAGCAAGAAAACCAGAAATTACTTCAGAAATTCCAAAATATAGAATTGTAGAAAGTGAAAAATGATACTCTGTATCTGCAAGAAATGCAAAAGACTCACAAATTGGAACTTAAAATCCAGAAGTTGGAATGTTATGAAACCAACTCAAGAAAAGATAGAAAAGATAAAGCAACGCCTTAGAATTCAGCCTCTTCGAGGTGGCAACCTCCTTTACATTACATAAATGAACAATTCTTGGATGATTCAAATGAAAAAACCTCCTTTCTATATATAGGAGTCTAAGGAGTCACAATATAACCCAGCCGACCTAACAATAATAATATAAAGCCACAAAAATAACAATAGAGGGATTCTATGGGGCACAGTAATAACAATATGGGGACAGTAGGGGCACAGTAATAACAATATGGGGACAATAGGGGCACAACAATATTAATAAGGGATACAACTACAATAGTAATGGGGCAATCACTAGTATTATAGGGACTTAACATGCCCCTATCCTTCAAAAAAAGTGTTTTCCTCAATGCTTGAGTAGTTCTGGATGCTTCTGCATAAAATTCTCATCCTCCCATGTGGAATCTTCAGCGGATAAGTTCTTCCACTTGATGAGATACTCCGAAATTGATCGATTTCGTAGTTTTCGACTTCTTGTTTCAATGACTGCTTCCGGTTCCAATATAATTTTTCCTTCCTCATCAAGTTCTGGAAATATTGTTTGAACTGGGAGCTTGTTTCCTATAACCTTCTTTAAACATGAAACATGGAAAACTGGGTGCACTCGAGAAGCTACAGGAAGCTCCAATTTAGTACCAATTTTTTGCAACACCTTGTACGGACCATAATACTTTGGTGATAATTTATTATCCTTCTTAGCTTGCTTGAGAGACATTTGTTTATATGGTTGTAGCCGTAGGAATACCCAATCACCTACATCAAAACTTCTTTCATTGCGATGTTGATCTGCCTGTTATTTCATTCTATTCTGTGCCAACACAAGGTTATCTTTTAAGAGTTGGAGGACTTGTTGTTGATGTTCGATGTGATGTTCCACTACTTGAACCTTAGAATTTCTCTTAAATATGATGTGATGGATGGTGGCTGATATCCATAAAGTGCAATAAATGGGGTCATTTTTGTTGTTGTATGGAAGGAAGTGTTATACCACCAATCAGCCAGAGGCAACCATTTGACCCATTATGTTTGTTTATCAAATACAAAGCAACGAAGATATCCTTCCAAAAATTTGTTTACTATCTCAGTTTTCCCATCAGATTGAGGATGATCAGATGAGCTATGAGCTAACTGAGTACGAAGACAAGAAAATAATTCTGTCCAAAAATTTCCAGTGAAAATTGGATCTCTGTCACTTACAATAATCTTTGGATTTCCATGTAGCTTTTGAATTGTTTCCATAAATGCAGTAGAAACTGTACTGGCTTTAAATGGATGTGATAATGCACAAAAGTGTGCATACTTGGTAAGTCTGTCAACTACCACCATGATGGCACTCTTTCCCTCAGACTTGGGTAAACCTGTGATAAAATCCATCGAACGTTGGCTTGGAATGGATAAAGGCTATAATAGACCCGGGGTCTTAATTGTTTCAACTTTATTTTGTTGGCAAACCAAACATTCCACCACAAAATTTTGAATATCTGATTTAAGGCCATCCCAAAAGAATTCCTTCTTAACCCTGTGGTAAGTTTTAAAAAATCCTAAGTGCCCTCCTAAGGGAGAAGTGTGCAATTCCATAAGAATCTTTTGTTTGAGTTGGGAATTCTTGCAGAGTTATAAGCGATCTTTGTACCATAACGAATCATTTTGCTAGCTAAATGTATCAGATGTACTAGAATCTTGTTGTAACTTTCGAATATGTGCCCACACTTCTTCATCATTCTTCCATTCCTCCCTTTCTTTGTTTATCCAATCTAGTTGGATAATAGAAATGGCACATAACAATGCTTCCACATCCTCATCCTTTCTTGAGAGTGCATCTGCCACCACATTTTGCTTCCCTTTTTTGTAGATGATTTCTTAGTCATAACCCAACATCTTTGTGACCCACTTTTGTTGCTCTTCAGAGGATAATCTTTGTTCTAAAAAGTGTATTTAAGGCTATCATGATCCATTTTTACCTTGAAGTGTCTCCCCATTAGGTAGGGTCGCCATTTCTTAAGTGCATGTAGTATTGCCAACATTTCCTTCTCATAAATAGCTTTGTTTAAAAACTTTCCCTTTATTGGACGACTTTCAAAAGCAATGGGTCTTTCATCTTGCATTAAAACAACACCAATTCCATTTCCTGAAGCATCACATTCCACAATAAAGGTTTTTTTGAAGTCCGGTGTAGCTAAGACCAGTGCTTGGCACATTGCTTCTTTAAGATGTTCGAAGGCCTTTGTTGCTTCTGGAGTCCATGAAAATGCATCTTTCTTCAATAATGTTGTTAGAGGTGCTGCTATTCTCCCATAATTCTTAACAAACTTGCGATAATAACCTGTCAACCCAAGAAATCCTCGCAGATGCTTTATGGATGTGGGGATTTTCCATTCCTTAATGGCTTTAATTTTGCTAGGGTCTACCTTAACTCCTTCATGAGATACAATATGACCCAAATATTCCACCTCTTGTACTCCAAAGAAACATTTGGATCTTTTTGCATATAATTGTTTCTCCTCCAATAGTTGTAGCACCCTGTCAACATGTTCAACATGATCCTTCCAAGACTTGCTGTAGATTAGTATATCATCAAAAAATACTAACACAAATTTTCTAAGGAAGGGTTTGAAAATGGAATTCATCAAACCTTGAAATGTAGAAGGTGCATTGGTAAGGCCAAAAGGCATGACCAAAAATTCATAATGACCCTCATGAGTTCTAAATGATGTTTTCGGAATGTCTTCAGTCTTCATTCTGATTTGATGATATCCTGAACGAAGATCCAACTTGGTGAAGTAAATTGATCCATGCAACTCATCCAGTAATTCATCAAGGACAGGAATGGGAAACTTATCTTTAATAGTGAGCTTGTTAAGCTCTCTATAATCCGGACACATGCACCATGATCCATCCTTCTTGTGCACCAATACTACTGGAGCAGAGAAAGGACTTTGACTAGGTTGAATTATACCAACCTCTAGCATTTCTGCAACCATACGTTCAATTTCACTCTTTTGGGCATAGGGATATCTGTACGGCCTGATGTTTGGAGGAACATTTCCTGGACTCAGATGAATAGCATGATCATGATCACGAATAGGTGGGAGACCTTTGGGAATTTCAAATACTTTGGAATGATTGTCCAAGACTTTTTGGAGATCTGGAGAAATAGATGATTCTGATGTGGAAACATCTAGCGAACATAATTGTGCAATTACACCTCTTTGTTCCTTTTTTAGAAGCTTTGTCATACTATTAGAGCTGATTATCTTTCCTGGTTTCCCTGTAATACCCCTTAATTCAACTTCCTTTCCTTCCACAGAAAATTTCATGAAAAGTTCTTGAAAATTAAAAGCTATTGTACCCAAGGATTGTAGCCATTGGACTCCTAGTACAACATCAGTACCTCCCATTGGAATGGAAAGCATTGGGCTAGTCAATACATATTCTCCCATGGATAGCTTTGATATTATGGCACTTTCCAGAGCAATTTATCGTTCCTCCATTTGCAATCATCACTTGACACTCTGGTGCTGGATATAGGAAGCAATTCAATTCTTTTGCTACCTTACAATGAATAAATTGTGGGTACTTCCTGAATCAATCAACACTATTACCTTTTTCTTCTTGATTTGTCCTTCTATCTTGATGGTTTGAGGAGTGGTAATTCCAACCAATGCATTACAAGATATGGTCAAATTCATTTCTTCTTTATCTAGGATTTGTTCCTGGAGTATATCCTCTTCTTTTGACCTTTCTTGCTCTTTTTCTTCTTCTTCTTCACAATCTATGTAGAATAGTTTCTTCTCAGCACACTTATGACCTTTAGTGTATTTGCTATCACAACTGTAACAAAGCCCTTTCGCTCTTTTTTTCTTCCAATTGTTGTGGTGTTAACCTTATAGGTTGTGGAAGACTAGGGGCAACAAAGCTTCCATCTTTATAGTTGTGAGTGGTATGCTTCCTGGTTTCCATAATTTTGCTTTCCATTTTCCTTGCTAACCTGAATGCCTTCTCTAATGAATCAAGTTCCCAAAGGCAGACATCATGTTGGATATTATCCTTTAAAGTCCCTATGAACACATCAATCCTATGCTCCTCTGGAATGTTTTTTACCCTTATGTTCAATTTTTGGAACTCCTCAATGTGCTCCATTATTGAACCCTTTTGTTTGAGACTTATCAATTGGCTAAAAAAAGTGTTGCTTTTTGTATCCTCATAATGTGCTGTCAATTCTTCCGTAAAAATTGCCCAAGTGATAATTTGTTTACGAGAGCAAAGCCATTGATACCATACAAACTGATTTGGTTCCAAATATAAAGTTTCAATATGTACCTTTTGTGTGTTTTGCACATTATTGAGATCGAAAAATTGCTCCATCTGTAATATCCATGTTGCGGGATCCTTGCCATCGAACTTCCTCATATCGATTTTTGGAATATGGTGGGTCTTCGATCCAACATTAGAGTCTATGAAATCATGATTAACATTTCTTTTGTTCTCATTGTGAGTTTTCTTTACTACCCTTTCACCATTGGTAAGCATTTATTGTAGAAACTTTGTTAAATGTGTCTTCAAGTCGACCATCTTAGATTCCATGTCATTCATCTTAGTTTCTATGCCTTTGTTTAAACAATCCATCTTAGCTTCTATGCCTTTCTTTAAACCATCCATCTTAGCTTCTACATCTTTCTTTAAACCATCCATCTTAGATTCTATTGATTTTTGTGCAAGTGACACTTGTTGCACTTGGTCTCGTAATTTTGATATATCATGTTGCATTTCTTCCTCTTCTTCATGAGTCATGCTAGAGCTTTCAGGTTGCTTACTAGGTGTTTGCATTTTCTTTCCTTGTGGCATCAATTACTGATAATAATTATTTACTATGCCCTTTCAATTCCTTCAAACTAATTTTTCAAACCAAGCTTATTAAAAAATTTGAAAAAAATTACACACCTTTTTTCACTTTGTAGGAGCTAGATATTGAATCTGATGTATCTTTGTAATTTCAAATCATCTAGTTCTAAAATTGTGACCTGTGGTAGCCCTCTATGTCCTCTTTCCAATGCCACTAGTCTGATCCAAATTTGATTCTCCAGGGAAGAGTTATGCCAACTCTCCCACAGTGACCTGATTATAGACTAGTTCAGTAGAGCAAACTTGTACGACATGCCACGGGTCACTGTTTCAACTTTTGGCTCTAAAAAATATATGCAAGAAACTACAGTCCGTCCTCTTTCTGTACCTTCTTACAAAATTTCAATCCAATGCTTAGAGAGAAAGTTCTGATGATTTTCCCTAGGTCACCTGTTTGGAATGTAATTCAGGAGTCTGCAAAAAGACCAACTTCCTCAGATCATATCTCCGCAAATATAGCGCGAAAAGCTCTGAAATTTGGACCTGAGGTTCAGCGCGATGTCTTATCAAATGGGTTTTTTTTTAGATTTTGAAACGTCGCAGAAAAAAAGTTATAGTGAAAATGCCATGATGACTTATTTGGAGCAGCGAAACCCTAAAATCCAAAGCTCTGATACAAATGTTATGAAACCAGCTCAAGAAAAGATAGAAAAGATAGATCAACGCCTTAGAATTCAGCCTCTTTGAGGGGGAAACCTCCTTTACATTACATAAATGAACAATTCTTGGATGATTCAAATGGCAAAACCTCCTTTCTATATATAGGAGTCTAAGGAGTCACAATATAACCCAACCGACCTAACAATAATAATATAAAGCCAGAAAAATAACAATAGAGGGATTCTATGGGGCACAGTAATAACAATATGGGGACAGAAGGGGCACAACAATATTAATAAAGGATACAACTACAATAGTAATGGGGCAATCACTAGTATTATAGGGACCTAACATGGAAAGTGAGTCCCTGATGGCAGACACTTTGGCTCATGCCAAGGAAAGTATTTGGACAAAAATCAGCCAATCCATGACAAAAATATGACCATCCATACAGATTATTTTTGAGTAGCAAGAACTCATTACTAGATGCAGAGCAGTGATTGAAGAACAAAAAGCAGCCTTGAAGACCAATCTAGCAGAAGCCACATATATGATCAAGGTTTTAAATTCAAAAAGCAAAGAAGAATTAGAAGAAATAAACATCTCTGACAGAACAACTACCATCTTAGAAATCAATAAGGTATTACAGAAAAGGAATTTGATCAATCAATTAGAAACTAAGTGTCAAACCCTGGATATTTCTGTCAAGAGATTTCATTCAAAATTTAATGTTTTAAATCAGAAAGGGTTGCCAGGATTAGTAGGTTTGAATGTTAAATTGATTAGATTAGATGATTATTGTAAAGGATAATGGTAGTAGGAAGAACCAAATTTGTAGGGGTTAAAGGACAGATAACAGGGACGGATTTCCTAGAAGCCTTGGGGTATGATTTAACCATCTTACATGGAATCAAACACTTGTTTCTCACCAAGCCTAATTTCGAGAGATACACAAAGGTGGATGAAACATATAGAAAGATGGTAAATGTAGAAATCCCAAGTGAATAAAGATGGGATCAATTGTCTGAAACAATTGACCAATTTCTCATTTTTACTAGTAGAACAACTCATTACTATTTTCAGGATATCTCATTAGTGTTTTCAAGCCAGATCATCAACAGATCCCCAAAGGATAGAGCCACCTCTTCAACAATTTTTCATTTCCTATTATATTGTTCTATTTTTGTAATTTTGTACTATTTTGGTATTCTATTCCAAACATATTGTAGATCTTTTGCAAACTTTTGTATAAATAACTCCCTCTTTGAGTTATTATGGGATGAACTCTTGAACAAGCTATCAAGCAGATTTGTACTAAGTTGGAGTATTTTTGAAATAATAAAAGATTCTGGATTTACCTCATATGGTCTGTCTCTCAGTCAGTTTTATTTCATCTTGTCTATTCATTATGTTTTCTTCATATAAATTAAGTCTTTTGCAGTTATTCGATTTAAAATTTAATTGAATTTCAGTTTCATTTTGAATCGTCTGTGAAGTTGTAATTTAAATAAGAGAATAATTTAGAGAACTATTTGTTATTGTAAATTCCTATTTGAATATAAATTACATTATATCTCTGTAATAGTTTGATTATATTCTGTTGATTAAGAAAGCACTACTTTCTTAATTTCTTCTTGTAAATGGTTAAATATTTAGTTTGAATATCATATCAGTTATACCTCTCCATACTCTACTTCTCCATCACATTAAAATAAAACTAACCATGTGCAGATAAAGAACAACCTTTTATTTTACTTAAGAATCTATCTAAGTTTAAATCCCCTGTTTATAAAATAGTTCACTGGTCATCCAATCATTCAAAACAACAAGACATTATAGATGCTTTGGAATAACTAATTGACCTTAGGTTATCTCAGAGGACAACACAAATTATGGCACAAAACTAGAAGCAAAGAATGGAGTAAAGCATGAAGCAAAAAATGATGAAAAAAATGGCACAAAACTAGAAGCAAAACCTGTTGTAAAACCAAATGAAAATATTGGTGCAAAATATGATACAAAACAGGATGCAAAATTTCACACAAAAAAGGATGCTTTAAAATTTTTACAATAGAGCCAGATTTAGTCCCAAGCTTCTCATCCCAATTGAGAAAAAAAATGCACTAAAATTTGGTGCTAAATCTGGCACAAATTGCCTATTTTGCTGTAGTGAAGAATCTGAAACAGGGAAAGGTGTATTGTCATGAATTAATCCAACACTCTAAAATTTGATGGGCTTGGAATAGTCCAAAATATGAAAGGACACATCCTTGTCATATCAAAGACATTTTCTTTGCTTATTGCTAATAAGATCTTCCTAAGGTTTCATGATGGGCTTGGAAATTGCAGGTTGAATTTCCACACCTGTATGCAAATATTCTTTTGAAATGGGCACTTGGTCTGAATCAACCTCAACTTTACTAGCTTCATGACTTGTTGGCTGCTAATAGGATCTTATTTCAAAGTCAAATAGGGGATTGTTTTGAACAAAAAAAAGTTTAGAATGATGCATATGTTGTTGTAGCTCTTCTTGTTGTAGCTTTGTCTCAAGCTGAAAAAACTCAATTTTGTCTTGTGAATTTTGAAAATAGGTTCTAATTTCAGCAAGAGAAGCTTTGTTTATGCTTACTATGTCTTTAACAATAGACAACATTAGAGTGCTTAATAATTCTAACAAATCATCTAGTTTGGCCATCTTTCAATCTCAAGAATCAAACTCAGCAAATAAAGAGTGTCAGCTTCAAGTTCTCAACTAAATTTGAAATAGATCTCCTCCTTTCAAGGTGAAGTAGAGAGTAACATAAAAATCCTCAACGAAAAAGGCTAAGGAACATAAAATCCTAACACAAATTTGTAAATCATAGTGCACTCAAAATCTCCACCACTTAAAAACTCCACCACTTAAGGTCAACACATTAACAATCTCCACCACTTAAGGTCAACAACATTAACAATGTTTTGTATCCTAATAGGACTTGAACAAAGATCCCACAAATATTGAAATATGTGAAAATCTCAAAGCACCTAGAGAAGGTCGAGAATAACTTTTGAACCCTAAACTCCTCTAGCTAAAATAAAAAATTATCATGTCTTCTTGCACAAACATTATTTAGAAAATATTAAAAACATAACATGAACACAATACCATCTTTTTATATTCATTTATCTTGGAGTACACCAAGCCCTCAACACTCATAAACCACTTACCTATGCTCTTGTTTTGAAATGAGTTTGCTTGTAGGCTGATTAAGAATGTACATGTCCATATAGGTCATGAGAAGCGAGATAATGTGAATCATCATAAAAGGCATACTCTTGGTACTGTAAATATAGCTCAATTGTTTGAACCAAGTCGGATTCCCACACCTCTCGCAGTTTAATGCTTGGTTCAAATGGTAGAGCATATAATTCCAATGGTAGAATGTATAGCTTAACTTTCTCATTGCGCTATAGACTTGGTTGGCTTACACGAACTACACTTGGACCTCACACAATATTAATTAATACAAGCCATGAATGATACGATGCTCAAAGCACTATCCATCTGTTATCGGCCTATTTTACCCCTCTAGGTCAGTGACCCTCAGTACTTGAGTCTAACTGACTTTTACCAGACTCAGGACTCTTTTTCTTCCAATTTGACCCAAATTCGCTCACACAGCAACCTATGGGAGTGAATATAGGCTCCTAGTCACTCTCAGGCCTCCTCTGTGGGAGCGACTAGGTACTTTTCTCCCCTTTCAGTGCCAGCGACCAAGGATGTATTCTAGAGTGCCTTAGTCCCTAGGATATCAATTTGATTTCTCATCTATTTGAGTTGGTCAAGACTTATCTCTTAGAAGTTTCTATGAATTCTCTTTGTCCTGAGCATCCATGTACAACCTCCCAGGACCTCTCTTCTACCTATTTATACTAGACCATCTGAGAGGATAAACTAGTTTTTGGAGAGCTAGGATTGAGACTCAGATCTTGAGATTATGATGTTATAGCTGGCGAGGTATTTTTCCATTGGTCTACTACTATTCATCTCATTTCTTGGATATAGTGGGGAAAATTTGTCAAATTTTGGAGAAGAGTCTTGGAGGTGAAAGTTTAGCATTGTATTATTTCCTTTCATAATTAATGGAAATTTATGTTCCCTTCCTTATATGAATTTATGTTCAGCATGTTATATGATTGTATCTATTTCTTTTGATCTAACGATCTTCCGAGGAAGATCACCTATTGTCTTTGTTTAGTTGTGATTGTGTGCAGGGATAAAGATTGGATATAGACATGTTGGATCACTCGAGTGGAGTGCAAGATCTGCATCGAACTCAAAACCCTTCCCCGAAATGCAAGGATTCTAGGTGTGATCTCTTATCTTTATAGCATAAATTTGACTACTTGTTGCACGATTGAGAATTTCATATTGTGATTAGTTTATTGTTCCATTGATTTTATTCTTCTCTATCTAGTGATCGGATTGAGACACAAGATCACAGAGAAACAAATCCTTAAGATTTAATTGCAAAATAAGTGGTGCTTTCAATGAGAGCATGCTTTGTGTCTATTTTGCCCCTGTCTTTGATCAATTTCTCTCCAGCTTGTTTTACTAATTTTTTCTATTTTTTTTTTACTTTTCTGTGTTATTTTCAGGGTGATTACCTGTGTGTTTCGCTTGTTTCTCAGTATGAGCATGAGATTTTAGGGATTTTTTGAGTTTTTCCTCGGTCACTCTCATAGAAATTTATCTGTGTGACCAGGGTCCTAGTTCGCTCTCTTTTTGATGTTCCGAGAGCATCCTTGGTCGCTTTGATCCAGTTTTTGTGCTAACGATTGGGATTTTAAGCGCTAGAAAAGGCCCTGATCTGTTCTGAGTTTCTTCCCCCCTGTTCCTGCGCAGTCAGGGCCCCTGTTCATCTACTGGGTTTGATCTAGATCCGTTGTTGTTTTCCAGTTTCCCTTAGATCATTCACTTGTCAACATGGTGGGTTTTTTCGTCTTTAATTGGGCTTAGGATCTCTTGTTGTTTGTTGATCTGATTAGAGGTTTGTGTGTGTTATGAAACCAGCTCACAAAAAGATAGAAAAGATAGTTGAACGCCTTAGAATTCAGCCTCTTCAAGGGGGCAACCTCCTTTACATTACACAAATGAACAATTCTTGGATGATACAAACGAAAAGACCTCATTTTATATATAGGAGTCTAAGGGGTCATAATATAATCAGAGTCGACATAACAATAATATTGTAAGGGCACAATAATAACAATAGTGGGCTTCTATGGGACACAATAGTAACAATATGGGGACTACATGGGTACAACAATATAATAAGGGGGTTGTACTAATAACAATAAGGGGTTACACTAATAGTATAGGGGCCTAACATGCCCCTCTCCTTCAAAAAGTGTTGTCCTCAATGCTTGAGTAGTTCTTGATGCTTCTGTATAAAATTCTTGTCCTCCCATGTGGAATCTTCAGCAGGTAAGTTCTTCCACTTGATGAGATACTCTGAAATTGATTGATTTCGTAGCTGCCGGGTTCTTGTTTATGTGACTGCTCTAGGTTCTAGTATGAATTTTCCTTCCTTTTCAAGTTTTGGCAATATTTTTTGAATTGGGATCTTCTGCAACTTTTGAATGAGTGGCCATACTTCTTCATCCTTCTTCCATTCATCCCTTGCTTTGTTTATCCAATTTGGTTGGATAATATAAATAGCACAAAACAATGCTTCCACATCCTCATCCTTTCTTGAGAGTGCATCTACAACAAAATTTTGCTTCCATTTTCTATAGATGATGTCAAAGTCATAACCCAACATATTTTTGACCCATTTTTTCTGTTCTTCTAAAGATAATAGTTGCTTTAAAAAGTATTTAAGACTTTCATGATCCATTTTTACCTTGAAGTGTCTTCCCATTCGGTAAGGTCACCATTTCTTAAGTGCATGTAGTACTGCCAACATTTCCTTCTCATAAATAGCTTGTTTGAGATGTAGCAGTAAAAATACCCAATCACCTACATCAAAACATTTTTCACTACGATGTTGATCTACTTGTTGTTTCATTCGATTTTTCACCAAAGTGGTGTTATCCTTTAAAAGTTGGAGAACTTGTTGTTGATGCTTGATGTGATCTTTCATTGCTTGAACCTTTTTCTTCTTGATATGTCCTTCTATCTCGAGAGTTTGAGGAGTGGTAATTTCTTCCAATGCTTTACAAGATATGGTCGGATTCATTTCTTGATGCTCGATGTGATCTTTCTGAACATTTTTCTTCTTGATATGTCCTTCTATCTGGATAGTTTGAGGAGTGGTAATTCTAGCCAATGCATTACAAGATATGGTTGGATTCATTTCTTCTTTCTTGATGTGATCTTTCACTTCTTGAACCTTTTTCTTCTTGATATGTCCTTCTATCTTGAGAGTTTGAGTGGTAATTCTTTCCAATGCTTTACAAGATATGGTCGGATTTATTTCTTCTTTCTCTGGGGTTGGGTCCTGGTGTATATCCTGTTATTTTGATGTTTCTTGATTATTTTCTTCCTCCTCTTCATACTCTATGTAAAATAATTTCTTCTCAGCATACTTATGACCTTAAGTGCATTTTCTATCACAATTGTAACAAAGCCCTTTTTCTCTTGTTTCTTCCAATTGTTGTGGTGTAACCCTTGTAGGTTGTGGAAGGATAGAAGAGGCAACACTTCCATCTTTATAGTTGTGAGGGGTAGAATCCCTTGTTGCCATAATTTTGCTTTCCACTTTGTAACAAAGCCCTTTTTCTCTTTTTCTTCCAATTGTTGTGGTGTTTCTCTAAAGAAGGTGTTGCTCTTTGTATTCTCATAATGTGCTATAATTTCCTCCATGAAAATTGACCACATAACAAGTCGTTTACAAGAACAAATCCCTTTATACCATAAAAATTGATCTTGTTCTAAATATGAAGATGTAATACATACCTTTTGTAATAGTGGCACACAATGTAGATCAAAATATTTCTCCATCTGTAGTATCCAATTTACTGGATCCTTGCCATCAAACTTCCTCATCTCTCTTTTTCTTGATTTTAGGAGCTCGATCTTGAAAAGACTGTAACTTTGTAGTTTTGGATCAGTTAGTTTTGAAATTGCGAACTGTAGTAGTCCTCTGTGTCCTCTTTCCAATGCCACTATTCTGATCGAATTTAGATTCTCCAAGGCAGAGTTATGCACAATCTCCCAAGATGACCTGATTATAGACCTTTTCAGAAGAGCGAACTTGTAAGAAGTGCCACGTGTCATTTTTTTGACCTTAGGATTTGAAAAATATACACAAGAAACTACAGTCCGTCCTCTTTCTGTAACTTCTTACGAAATTTGAATCTGATGCTCAAAAAAAAAGTTATGACTATTTTCCCTAGGTCACCTGTTTGGAATGTAATTCAGGAGTCTGCAAAAATGCCAAACTTTTCAGATCATATCTCCGCAAATATAGTGTGAAAAGCTCTGAAATTCTGACCTATGGTTTAGAACAATGTTTTCGCAAATTGGTTTTTTTTCAGCATCTGAAACGTCGCAGAAAAAAAGTTATAGCGCAAATGCCACAATGACCTGTTTGGAGCAGCAAAACCCTAGAATTCAAAGCTCCAATACCAAATGTTATGAAACTAGCTCACAAAAAGATAGAAAATATAGTTGAATGCCTTAGAATTCAGCCTCTTCGAGGGGGAAACCTCCTTTACATTACACAAATGAACAATTCTTGGATGATACAAATGAAAAGACCTCCTTTCTATATATATGAGTCTAAGGGGTCATAATATAATCAGAGCCGACATAAAAATAATAATGTAAGGGCACAATAATAACAATAGTGGGCTTCTATGGGGCACAATAGTAACAATATGGGGACTACATGGGTACAACAATATAATAAGGGGTTGTACTAAGAACAATAAGGGGTTACACTAATAGTATAGGGGCCTAACAGTGTGATTCATGGTTTTCTGTTACTGATCAACGACTGCATGTATTTGGTATGATATTTTCTGTCCAAAGTTTTCCATTTCTTTTAGTCCTTTAATTTTTATTTGAAGACCTTTTTGGATTCTTTTGGTAGAGGCTTGATTTTCGCCTCTAGGTCTCACTTTTAGATCTAATTGGTTATTATCAGCAACTATTTAGGCCTGATCCACACCTTATTGACAAGATTTTGGCACTTTCATTCATTATTGTTGTCTCTTGTTGAGAATTTTTTGTCTTGTTTTGGTTATTTTGGTCATGTTTGGTGGTGTTCTAATCGGTTATGTATTTGGCATCTAAATTTTTTCTCTTGAGTGTGTTTTAATTATTTTTGTAGTGCCCTCATTTGATCTTGTTCAGAATTTTCTGCCTCTAGGGTTGGGTTATGACCTTTGTAGACCATTGGATTTGGTTAGGCCAATGTAATACAACCCTAGCTTGATGACATTGCCCTCCCCTTTGTCACTTTTGGCTTTCGATTTGATTGCTTTCAGCGTGTTTCTCTTATTGGGCTTTGTTTTCCTAGATGTGACGCTTTTGGAGTGCTTTGCGTTCTTGCTTGGGATTTTTTTTGCTTTGGTTTATTTTCGCTTGAGGGGCGCCACCTACTAGCAATTTTATAGGAGAGGCTAGTTTACCTGGGGGAAACCCCATTGCTAGTATTGTTTCTCACATGGGTTATCCCCCTTATGTCGGTCTTACTACGCAGAGTGGTCCTTCTTCTATCCATGGGTACAACCCCATCAACAACCTTGATTTTGGGGGTCTTTTCCTCTCTGATGGTAGTTACCCCGGGGACCAACATCCATTTACCAGTCATGTTGGCCCACAATAGTCCTATGTCAGGGTGAACCCTTTTCTTCACCGGTAGGTTCATCATTCCACTCCTTATATGGGGGTACCACATGGTTGGTTAGGGGTTTCTCCCATCTATGACCCATTTAGTCAGCTTCAAAATCCTTTTTTATCTTCTCTCGATTTACCATATTTGGTGAAATGGACTAATGACCCTATTCGTCATGATCCCTGGTGGTCACCCATGCTCGCCAAATTACCATACGATATTCCCAAGTTTGAAGGAAAGCATGTGGAGAATCCATCCACACATATTACCACTTATCATTTGTGGTGTTCACCTAATTCTTTGATGGATGATTCTGTTAAGCTTCATTTATTCCAATGTCTGTTGACTGGGGATGCCATAAAGTGGTATATTGAGTTAAATACTGTATCCTACGGTGAATTTTCCTCCCTTGCTCAAACTTTCCTGACACACTTCCAGTTACCCACTCGGTATGATATCAACACTGACCTCTTTTCCAATTTCAAGAAAGAAAATTCCACGTTAATCTCTGATCATATTCATGAGTGGCATCATTGCTAGAAATTAATAAGAACCAAGTTACTTGATGAGATTTTACATAAATGGTTCATTCAATCTCTCTGACCTTAGATTGCAAGGGACGTGTCTATGTTTCGAGCTGAAACTGAGGAACACGTTATTTTAGCTGCCCAACAGTTGGATCTCATCTATTCACAATCGGGTACGATTTACAAAGTATTGCCCAATCCCACTAGGCCTTCCATTGACCCTCACAAGCATGTTCTTGGCACGCATACCGATGGTGCGATTGGGTCCATTTCCAATTCTATGAGCCAAATTTTTGCCCAACTTGGGCAATTGATTATTACATCTCAAGCCCCGGTAAGTGTGTCTGGCTTTGCTAAATCGCCCCCTCCTGAGAAGTCCACTGATGTTCTCAAAGTGAAGTCCACTCAGCCGAATAACAACCAACAATCCAGTGGTAAAAAGAATAATAAGAGAAATAAACAAAAGAATCAAAATTCTCAGGAGTCTCAACCCAACCCTCAGAGTAAAGGAGGGGGCACTAATCAACATTGTCATAAACGCAAGTTCCCCTGTAAAATTTGTCAAGGTGACCATCTTACTAATGAATGTCGTCGAATATATGAATTCCATAGGCTTCTTTCACCACCATCTACTCAACAACGTGCCTTTTTTACTCATCCATTGCTTGCACAACCCCAGCAATAGATGGTTTCTCAACTTTCTCTACCTTTGCAAGGTGGGAAATGAGGGGTCCTCTTCCCATCCTTCTCATAACTGATCTATCTTCATGTGCAAGGAAGATGTCAATGTGACTACACAAGCTAAATATTATGATGTTCCTAAGTCGAGTCCCCCTCTAAGGACTTGTCAAATCCATCTACCTCCACTAGACGTCTCACTTTCAATAATCCTGTGGAACCAGTCTATCGCCCTCCCAAGGATGCTCTTCATAAGACAACACATAATACTTTTTCAAGGGCTTCTCAACATTACAGTATTGTTGAATATCTCACCCAAGCTCCTTGTGCCATGTCTTCCTTGGAGATCTTGCAAAGCTATCCTCAACAGTGCAAATCATGGTTGTCTGCCATTGGTTGTCTTCTAGGACAACAAGTGATCTTCCTTGGAAGATCGTTAGATCAAAAGAAATAGATACAATCATATCACATGTTGAATACAAATTCATATAAGGAAGGGAACATAGATTTCCTATCCCTCAGTTAGGCATGCTTACTTCTAGTAATATGTGGGGGGGATCACCAGTTGTCCTTGGTCAACCTAGGGGCAATGTCACTTCTAGTAGGTCACAAACCTGGTACAATTCATTTTTTGGAAGGGTGCCACCTACCAATACTTTTATAGGAGAGGCTAGTTTACCTAGGGAAACCCCGCTGCTAGTACTGTTTCTCACATGGGTTATCCCCCTTATGTTGGTCTTACTACGCAGAGTGGTCCTTCTTCTATCCCTAGGTACAACCCCGTCAACAACCATGATTTTGGGGGTCTTTTTCTCTCTGACAGTACTTACCCTAGGGAGCAACATCCATTTACCAGTCATGCTGCCCTGCAGTAGTCCTATGTCGGGGCGAAGCCTTTTCTTCACCAGTAGGTTCTTCATTCCACTCCTTATATGGGGGAACCACACGGTTGGTTAGGTGTTTCTCCTACCTATGACCCATTTAGTCAGCTTCAAAATCCTTTTTTATCTTCTCTCGATTTACCATATTTGGAGAAATGGACTAATGACCCTATTCGTCATGATCCCTGGTGGTCACCCATGCCCGCCAAATTACCATATGATATTCCCAAGTTTGAAGGAAAGCTTGTGGAGAATCCATCCACACATATTACCACTTACCATTTGTGGTGTTCACCCAATTCTTTGGTGGATGATTCTGTTAAGCTTCACTTATTTCAATGTATGTTGACTGGGGATGCCATAAAGTGGTATATTGAGTTAGATACTGCATCCTACGGTGAATTTTCCTCCCTTGCTCAAACTTTCCTGACACACTTCTAGTTACCCACTCGGTATGATATCGACTCTGACCTCTTTTCCAATTTCAAGAAAGAAAATTCCACATTAATCTCTGATCATATTCATGAGTGGCATCGTCACTAGCAGTTAATAAGAGCCAAGTTACTTGATGAGATTTTACGTAAATGGTTAATTCGATCTCTCTAACCTCAGATTGCTAAAGGTGTGTCTATGTTTCGAGCTAAAACTAAGAAACACGTTATTTTAGCTACCCAACAGTTGGATCTCATCTATTGACAATCGGATACGCTTTACAAAGTATTGCCTAGTCCCCATAGGCCTTCCGTTGACACTCCCAAGCCTTTTCTTGGCCCGCATACCGATGGTGTGATCGTGTTCATTTCTGATTCTATGAGCCAACTTTCTGCCCAACTTGGGCAATTGATTGTTACATCTCAAGCCCCTGTAAGTGCGTCTAGCTTGGCTAAATCACCCCCTCCTGAGAAGTCCACTGATGTTCTCACAGTGAAGTCCACTCAGCCGAATAACAACCAACAATCCGGTGGTAAAAGGAATAATAAGAGAAATAAACAAAAGAATTAAAATTCTCAGGAGTCTCAACCCAACCCTCAGAGTCAAGGAGGGGGCACTAATCAACATCGTCATAAATTCAAGTTCCCATGTAAAATTTGTCAAGATGACCATCTTACTAATGAATTCCGTCGAGTATATGAATTCCATAGGCTTCTTTCACCACCATCTACTCAACAACCTTCCATTTTGACTCATCCATTCCTTGCACAACGCTAGCAATATATGGTTTCTCAACCTTCTCGACCTTTGCAAGGGGGGCAACGAGGGGTCCTCTTCCCATCCTTCTCATAACTGATCTATATTTATGTTCAAGGATGATGTCAATGTGACTACACAAGCTAAATATTATTATGTTCCTAAGTCGAGTCCCTCCTCTAAGGACTCGTCCACTCCACCTACCTCCACTGGACCTCTCACTTTCGATAAGCCTATGGAACCAGTGTATCACCCTCCCAAGGGTGTACTTCATAAGACAACACATAATCCTTCTGCCAGGGCTTCTCAACATTACAGTATTGTTAAATATCTCACCTAGGCTCATTGTGCCATGTCTTCTTTGGAGATCTTGCACAACTATCCTCAACAGTGCAAATCTTGGTTGTCTGCCATTGGTGGAGTTGACCTTTTTGACTCTAGTCTCATCATTTTTAACGTCGACAAAGCCGCTCCTCGCCTTTCCAATCAAATTTATTTCCAAATCATCGTGTGTATTTTCCATAGGAATATTCATCACACTTTGGTGGACGAGGGATCTTCCACATGTGTTATGTCAATATCCTGTTGGAAGGATCTTAGCTCTCCGATGCTCGCCATGTCCAACACGACTCTCCAAGCTTTCGATAGACATAACTTTGTACCTAAGGGGGTTCTTCCAAATTTTTCCATTCAGTTAGGAGGAAAAATTGTATATTTCGAAGTTGAATTCGTGGACGCTCCTTTGGACTATAACCTCCTCCTTGGCTATAGTTGGTTTTATGTGATGGCCACAATTATCTCGTCTATTTTCCATGTAATTTTCTTTCCTCACAAAGGAAATATTGTGACCATTGACAAACTGGACTATTGTGTGCCATCGACCCAACTTACCAGTACAGGGACCTCAATCCCACTTGTGGGATATCACCCTGATCAATATGAGAGTGTTGGTATGGGATTGTTTAAAAGCTTGTCTCTTATTAGAGTATTTCATCAATTACCCCCATCCAACACTCCTTCTACATCTTCTAAAGCTCCTATGCATATGATCTCTTCTGGCACCTGTGGACCCCATAAACCTCCTGATCGTTGGGTGGTGTCACCTACTCCCATGAAAGTTGATCAAGCTAGTGAGAACCCTTCACCACTTGTTGTGGAAGAGATTTCCTCCTTGGAAGTCCTGTCAGTACCTCCCAACATTGGTCAGAAACTCTATCATAATATGGAATATGACCAGTATTCTTTGCCCACATGGGTTGTCCCTCCTCTTGTTCCACATGACTCCCTCAATGACAAACCCCCTCGACTAGTCAGCTTGGAGGTCATGGATCTACCTATTGATCGTCCTAGGGAGATTATGCCTCTTCATGCCTCTAGTCTTCCTCTAGTATTCCTGAATTGGAAAAGGTAGAGATAGGTAACATAAATCATGGAACGATTAAGGGGGAAACTCCTTAACCTTCCTTAGAAGTTCCACCCATGGATTGAGTCAAGTCTTGGGCTTCTACTACCAAACTTGCCAATGAATTTTCCAACTCATTACCACTTGTCGATGAATGCCTTGTACCCCTTTATGTCTTGATCCTCCCTTGTTTCCTCAGGTTAGTTTTGAGAATAGAACTACGTTAAAATGTCCTTGGCATGGTCAACCTTTCCGGATTGGGAAATTTTATTTCCATTGTCATGGCCCTAGATTCATGAGCCCTATGGTCGCCTCACCCTCCGTGAGTTTGCGTATTGAAACCCTTGGCCTATGCCCCATTGTGGGCACACTTTAGCATGACCTATTAGACTGTGTTGCACTTATACATCTTGTAGATAGGATTTTTGGACACAAGATCACGGAGCAACATCTCCTTGTAGATTTAACTGCAACAAAAGTGGTGATTTCAATGAGATTTGAACTCATGACCTACCTCTTACCAAATGAGTGCTCTAACCAACTGATTTATAATTTATAGTTGTTGGTTATCACCCTATTTTACCCCTTTAGGTGAGTGACCCTAAGTACTTGAGTCTAATTGACGTTTTCCAGACTCGAGACTCTTTTTCTTCCAGTTTGACCCAAATTCGCTTGCACAACAGCCTATGGGAGTGACTATAGGCTCCTAGTCGATATCAGGCCTTCTTTATGAGAGCAACCAGGGGCTTCCCCACCTTTCAATGCCAGTGACTAGGGATGTCTTCTAGAGTGCCTTAGTCCCTATGAGATCAGTTTGATATCTCATCTATTCGACTTGGCCAGGATTTATCTCTTAAAATTTCCTATGAGTTCTCTTTGTCCTAAGCATCTAGATACATCCTCCCAGGACCTCTCTTCTGTCTATTTATACTGGACCATCTAAGAGGGTCATCTACTTTTAGAGAGCTAGGATTGAAAATCATATCTTGAGATTAGGTTGCTATAGCTTGTGAGGCCTTTTTCCATTGGTCTACTACTCTTCATGCTCATTTCTTGGATATAGTGGGGAAACTCTACTAGACTGTGGAGAAGAGGCTTGGAGGTGAAAGTTTAGCATTGTATTATTCCTTTCATAATTAATGGGAATTTATGTTCCTTTCCTTCTATGAATTTGTGTTCATCATTTTATATGATTGTATCTATTGCTTTTGAACTAACGATCTTCCAAGGAATATCACATGTTGTCCTTGTTTAGTTGTAATTTTGTGCAGGGATAGAGATATGGTGTAGACGTGTTGGATTGCTCAAGTGGAGTTCAAGATCTGCATCGAACTCAAAAACCTTCCCCAACATGTGAGGATTGTAGGTGTGATCTCTTATATTTAGAGCATAGATCTGATTGCTTGCTGCACGATTAGGCATTTGGGATTGGGATTAGTTTATTGTTCCATTGATTATGTTCTTCTCTATCTGGTGATCAGATTTGGACACAAGATCACAAAGCAACAACTCCTTGCAGATATAGATGCAACAAAAGTGGTGCTTTCAATAAGAGAATACTTGCTTTGTGTCTTTTTTGCCTCTGTCTTTGAACAATTTCTCTCCAGATTGTTTTGCTGAGTTTTTGTTTTTGTTTTTGTTTTGTTTTTGTTTTGTTTTTGTTTTTTTTTTCGACTTTTCTAGGTTATTTTCAAGGTTATTGCCTCTGTGTTCCACTTGTTTATCGACCTGAGTGATAGATTTTAGGAAATTTTTGAGGTTTTTCCTTGTTCGCTCTCACAGAGAGATATTTGTGTGACCAGGGTTTGTGGTCGCTCTCTTGTTAATTTTCTAAGAGAATATCTGGTCGCTTTGATCTAGTTTTGTGCCAATGACCAGGATTTTAAGCCTTAGAAAAGGCCTTGATATGTTCTGATTTTCTTCACCCCTGTTCCTGCTAAGCCTAGGCCCTTGTTCACCTGTTAGGTTTGGTCTAGATTTGTTGTTGTTTATCAGTTTCCTTTAGATCAACCACTTGTCATCAAGGCCAGTTTTTCATCTTTGATTGGGCTTAGGCTCTCTTGTTATTTGCTGATATGATTAGAGGCTTGTGTGATTTATGGTTTTTTGTTATTGATCAATGACTGCATGTATCTAGTCTGATCTTTTCTATCCAAATTTTTCAATTTCTTTTAGTCCTCTAAATTGTCTTAGAAGCCTTTTTTGAATTCTTTGGGTTAAGGCTTGATTTTCGCATCTAGGTCTCACTTTCAGATCTGATTGGTTATCAGTGACTGTTTAGACCTGATCCACACCTTATTGTTGGCTTTTGGAAATTTCATTCATTATTGTTGTTTCTTGTTGAGCAATTTTTCTCTTGTTTGGGTTATTTTGGTCACGTTTGGTGGTGTTGTGATAGATTGTGCGTTTTTCATCTAAAAAAGTTCTCTTTAGTGTGTTTTAATTGTTTTTGTAGCACCCTCATTTCACCTTGTTTAGGCCTTTCTACCTCTAGGTTTGGGTTGTGACCTTTGTAGACCATTGGCCTTAGTTAGGTTATTGTACTACAACCCTAGCTTGATGACATTTCCCACCGCTTTTTCACTT
The DNA here is from genome assembly GCA_031772625.1 of Pinus tabuliformis. Classification (NCBI taxonomy): domain Eukaryota; kingdom Viridiplantae; phylum Streptophyta; class Pinopsida; order Pinales; family Pinaceae; genus Pinus; species Pinus tabuliformis. The sequence continues at coordinate 460,023,243 of CM062820.1, forward strand.
TTGACTCTTGATTTGATTTCTTTCAATGTGTTTCTTTGATTGGGCTTCATTTTTGTAGCTATGATGCTTTTGGATAATTTTTTCTTGGGAGTCTTTCCCTTTGGTTTCTTTTTGGTTGATTTGGGTTTCCTTCTTGGTTTTTTTTGGGTTATTAATTCATAAAATTTGGGATAATCTGCATTTAAGGATATTTAGTGAAGAGGTGCATCATAATAGGCATTGGTGTGTTAGATGGCTCTTACCCTCTTGTAGTTAGCATTCATCAAAGTGAAAATAAAAAATTGCATATACTTACATTACAATGACTAACTAAGATTCATTCACACCATCAAAGTTTCACGCCAAATCCCACTTTTGTAAACAACAACCACTAAAATCAACATGATAATAAAATTAACTAGATTCGTCATTTACTTTCACTAGTAGTACACCAACAGTAGCCTAGGCTAAAGTCTTGGAGACGGAGTGTGAGTTAATTGCTCCAAGACATCAAAATCAACTTAGTATCTTGGGGTAGGGAGTCAAATCTATTTGTAGTAGTGTGGTTTGGGAAGCCCTTCTCACAAGAGGGTTAAGCATGAGGTCACATTTGGGCTAAGTTGGGTGACATCACCCATTTCGCCTAGTTTTAGGTGGCGCAATATAGGGGAATATACACACATACAAATGGTGTCATTATCACTTTGGGACCACTTGGGAGGCAACTCTCAAGGGGGTTTCGGTCTTAGCTTATTTTTTGGGTTATGTTTCCTACCCTTTCATGTGGATTTGTCTTGCGACTGTCCCCCCTGGTTGCGTTATTGTACGTGGTGACCATAGTGGCCTATATTCTTAGGGGTCATACATAGGTGCAGGGTCGCGATCGTCTTCTCTATACCTGGGACAGATATTAGTCATACTCTGTCAGTCCTCTCAAAGGGTGCCCTGCGGCTAATAAGGGCACTTGCACCGAGTTCCCAGATAAAAGGGTTGGGAAGTAGGTCGCTAGTATAACTGTTCCATTCCCATCTTCTTTGTATTTTGGTTTACGTGTGCTATCTGTTAGGACGTTTCTAGTGTGTGTTGTTTAGTTTGAGTCAACAGCTTTGGGCTTAGGGTGTTTGCACTAACATAATTGTATTTAAATTACCAGTTATCACCTTGGTTGAATTTTTTCATTGAAGGTCACGTTGTATTCACGGTTTACCTCTTGAACAAGGTGGACTTTTTAATCCTACACGAAGAGTGTCTCTCAGTGCTCAAGACATAGACCAACACATAATCGTGGACTCTATACATGATCCTTCTTGTACTAATTTGGTTTCTATCGAGACTTTGGAAAATGATTCTACTGCTACTGCCAAGCCATCTTTGACTGATCCATTGGGACTTGAGTTATTGAGGTTGAACCCTGACAGTTCCACACCAACCTAAACTTCCATGCCTTTGTCTGTACTTTACCCTATGATGGAGTTTGATATTTCCTTACCTTCTGCATCAATAGTATCAGCTTCCATGACATCATTTCCACCTCTTAGCATGGCTATACCCACTTCTGTTGCATCTAAATTTGCAAGGATTTATTTCTCCATGATCTTGTGTCCAAATCCGATCACCAAATAGAGAAGAACATAATCAATGGAACAATAAACTAATCGCAACCCCAAATGCCTAATCATGCAATAGGCAGTCAAATATTTGCTATAAAGATAAGAGATCACACCTGGAATCCTCACATGTTGGGGAAGGATTTTGAGTTCGATTCAGATCTTGTGTTCCACCTGAGCGATCCAACACATCCGCATGAGATCTCTATCCCTGCACACAATCACAACTAAAAAAGGACAACAAGTGATCTTCCTTGGAAGATTGTTATATTAGAAGAAATAGATACAATCATATAACATGTTGAACACAAATTCATATAAGGAAGGGAACATAGATTTCCATTAATTATGAAAGGAAACAATACAACTAGGCATGCTTAATTCTAGTAATATGTGGGGGGATAACCAGTTGTCTTCTAGGACAACAAGTGATCTTCCTTGGAAGATCGTTAGATCAAGAGAAATAGATACAATCATATAACATGTTGAACACAAATTCTTATAAGGAAGGGAACATAGATCTCCTATCCCTCAGTTAGGCATGCTTACTTCTAGTAATATGTGGGGGGGATCACTAGTTGTCCCTGGTCAACCTAGGGGCAATGTCAATTCTAGTAGGTTATAAACCTGGTATAGATCATTCTTTGGAGGGGCGCCACCTACCAGTACTTTTACAGGAGAGGCTAGTTTACCTAGGGGAAACCCCACTACTAGTACTGTTTCTCACATGGGTTATCCCCCTTATGTCGGTCTTACTGCGCAAAGTGGTCCTTCTTCTATCCTTGGGTACAACCCCATCAGGAACCATGCTTTTGGGGGTCTTTTTCTCTCTGACGGTACTTACCCTAGGGAGAAAAATCCATTTACCAGTCATCCTGGCCCGCAGTAGTCCTATGTCGGGGTGAACCCTTTTCTTCACCAGTAGGTTCATCATTCCACTCCTTATATGGGGGAACCACATGGTTGGTTAGGGGTTTCTCCCACCTATGATCCATTTAGTCAGCTTCAAAATCCTTTTTATCTTCTCTTGATTTACCATATTTGGAGAAATTGACTAATGACCCTATTCGTCATGATCCCTGGTGGTCACCCATGCCCACCAAATTACCATATGATATTCCCAAGTTTGAATGAAAGCCTGTGGAGAATCCATCCACACATATTACCACTTATCATTTGTGGTGTTCACCCAATTCTTTGGTGGATGATTCTGTTAAGCTTCACTTATTCCAACGTACGTTGATTGGGGATGCCATAAAGTGTTATATTGAGTTAGATACTGCATCCTACGGTGAATTTTCCTCCCTTGATCAAACTTCGTTGACACACTTCCAATTACCTACTCGGTATGATATCGACTTTGACCTCTTTTCCAATTTCAAGAAAGAAAATTCCACGTTAATCTCTGATCATATTCATGAGTGGCATCATCGCTAGCAGTTAATAAGAACCAAGTTACTTGATGAGATTTTACGTAAATGGTTCATTTGATCTCTCTGACCTCAGATTGTTAAGGATGTGTCTATGTTTCGCGCTGAAACTAAGGAACACGCTATTTTAGTTGCCCAACTGTTATCGGGAAAACTAGTGTCCATTCAGAGCTACTAGTCCCACTATGATGGGTAGCTATCTTAGAAACAAACAAACTAAAGTTACTTGTGTTTTCCTTTATGAGAGATAGATGAGAGAGAAGCAGAGAGTACCAACCTCAATCTTTCGCTAGTTTCCTTGCTTGTTTCCTCTCTCCTTTGATAAAGCTTTCACCACTCCTTTCTCACTTGTCCCGCTTCAAAGAACACCTGTAGAGTTAGGGCAGTAAAATACCATCAAAGCATAGAGATCTATAACCATAAACAATGTAGGATCAGATGTACATTAACCATATAAATGCATATACAAATACAAGATTCAGATATATACAAGCATATGGAGGAAAACTCAAATAGATTTATTGATAGAAGTAGTAGAAGAGAGGATTACAACCAAGATGTCTGATCCAGCATCATCCTCCCAGCATGAAAGCCCTCTTCACCTCATACAAAGCAAGATCACGCAACAATGTCTTCAAAGAGAAACCAACAACACTTCCTTGCAAATTACAAAATTCCAACCTCTGGATCTCTAGGATGAGGGATCCACATATAGATGTTTGTAGGAGAGTGAGTCAGCTTCTGGGATTTTGATTAGTGTCATTTCACTGATAGTTCTTGGTTCCACTTGGATATTTCATGATCTCTTACTCATCCCCAGGCGAATTCAGAGAGGCAAGTGTCATATGAGCAGTTTCTAGAAGATTCTTTGAGTTTCCACCTAGCAAATTGCATCTGCCATTTGTCTGCTCTCGCTCATCGCACCCTACAAAAGGGATTTTCAGTATGCATCAAACCCCTCATGTGTAATAGATGAGATGCATCACACCCTATGCATGGAGCAATCTGTATGGTCCAGTTTTGACCAGTTATGAGCAGTTTTTCAGGGAGAACTTCTGGGAAATGATGTAATCAGTTGACCTTGTTACTTTAGGGTATGAAACAAAAATTTTAGGGGTTTAGAAGCCCTTGGTTTATGGACATATGTGATTGGGGTTGTAGTGCCCAAATATTTCTATAACAGTTTCCCCCTAAAGCATGAGGTCGTAAATCTTCTGATGTCGAGTGAAATGCTTTATAATGAGGATCTGAGGTTTTTCGAACTGGAAGGTGACCTGTAATAAGATACAGTACAATACATTATCTTCATAATATTTTCATGATCTAGCTAATGTGGGAATTCCCATGCTCAACTTTATAAATTCCTTTTCATGTACATAAGACATACAATCGTCTGTGTGGCAGACTGATGATTCTGGTAGAGCCATCATCCCTTAGTTTGGATGATTATCTGTGCAGCTGTGATGTACATTTGATGTCTTTATTTTCCTGAATATATCACAGCCCGGATGGATGAAACTAGATCTGGGGTCTTCAAACTCGTTCAATCTTTGCCCGAAGTACAAGTCGATCCATGTGAAAAGATGTTTTGATGTCGAACATGGAAAGACATTGCCTGATTACCAGCCAATGATGTAAGTTGTTAACAGGCACGAGAGGAATCACCGATAATGATAATGACCCTCAAGGTACTGTAGTACAATTCACGTGGTGTGAATACATGAGTTGATGTCGAACACCACGCAAAATCTTTCGGTCGAAGGCCATTGATGTAAACTTGTCGCTGGAAGTGAGAAACTTGCCATTGAGGCATGCAAGCTTCAAAGTACTGAAAGGGTTGTTCCTAAGTCAACTTCTTGGATAATGAGCTGATGTCGACAAGAAGTGACCCGTCGTAGGAGGGCCTTAATGAATCCCACATCTATGACACAAAACGGAGCAAATGATTTTGTGGAGGTGAAAACAATCTGATGATACAAGGTTCAGGGTGGCGGTCATGAAAAATGGAGAGTGAAGGTATTGCAGCGGATGAGGCATTAGCTAGGTTGGTGAATTCTCCGAGTGACTTATCTTGAACATATCAGTGACACTGAAATGGATTGGTAGTGTTAACCCCAAAATGGATGGTACGGCAGACCAATGGCGATATGACCAGTGAACGGAATAACCCAACCTGACTCAACCATGGTGACAGAGTGAAAGCGTCATGTTCAAAAGCGACCTGCTACCAATGAAGTTATTCATTTTTTCTTCCCTTTTTCCCCAGTCATTACTGACCAATACATCTTTCTTTTTGTCAAGCTTGAGGAGGATGACATATTCTTGTTCTATAATTTGCCCTTCAGGCAAACCTGTCGCTGTGTTTTAACGAGCCTAGCGACAGTGAAACTCGCTCTTGTCTGCATGGACAAGTTTGTCGCTATTGTTTTAACGAGTTTAACGATAAAGATAACTCGGTCCTTTTCAATTTTAGAGAGTCTAAAAAGAGACAGAAAGGCAAATCTATTAGTCCTTTTTCCGTAATATAATCCCTTAAGTTCGAAAAAGTATAAAACAATACGAAAGGGATGACTTTTCGATAGTTTTAACGAGCCGAACAAGACAAGCGCTTGATATTTTTGTGTAATGATCCCTCAGGTCCTGTTAGCGCTTGAAATTTCACCTCAGGCTGAGAAAGGTAAACCTCAAGGCTACATCAAACCATTTAGCCTCGTAGCTAGCCCTACGGGGCAGGAGAAGGCTCTCTCCAGTCAATCTCATCAGATCTTCAATGGGATGAGATGACCAACAAGGTAACACTGATATTAGGCTAGTAAACTGATTAAAAAGGTTGATTTGGGGTTTTTTGGGTTTTTGGTGGCAAATTGAGGAATTGCAATTTTGGGTGCGGGGATTTGACACAGTTTCTGCAGGGGGTTCTTTGGGGCGAGATAGGAGATCGTATTGATGCTTTTGATTGAGGTGGATGGATGGAAAAGACCAGTGAGGAGCTAAGGAGAGCAAATAATACTTTGAATTCTCCTTAAACAGTAGAAAACATAGAAATTAAACAAATTTAAAAGCAGAGCATGGCAAGCATGAATTCTTACTTTAACACTTCATTTGTTTAATATGCAGAAGGAAAGAAAGGAGATGATCACATAAACACACTTAAAAGAACATTGAGTAAACACACCATCAACACATGAGTCCACAAGAATCCCAAAGATGACTGCAAAACCCTGGTCTTCCTTAGCCAAAAATTGCAGAGATACAAGTGAAATAATACAATGATAGCTTCTCCCTCAAGAGTCCAACCATGAAAATGAGCAAGAAAGTACATAATATAGATGATCTAACCTCTTTCCCTGCCTCCATGGGTCGAGCTCACTATCCTAGGAGCTGTTTGAACCACTTCTAAACTAAGCACTACAAAATAGGCAGTCAAAACAACTTGCCTCTATAAACTTGGAAACCAGTTCATACATTCAATTTTTACCCTTTACATAAATGAATCTTCTAGAAGTGTTAAACAAGAGTAAAAGTATCTAAAAAGTGTCACAATTACATCCAAGAGGACCATAATTAACCTCAAAAAGTCAAAAAGAGTCAAATCTGCGTTTTCTGGGCTGAACAAGTCAATTCTGGCAAAATCTGCTCAACGGGTCGCGCACCCCTGCTCAACGGGTCGCGCACATTGGGAGCTCTGTTTGAGGCACTTGCATGTGTCAGAATTGGGTGCAGGATAGCTCGTTGGAAAGGTCTGTGAGTCTACTTTCCAACCCAACTAGAATTTTTGGATTTGGAGGTCATTTGCCCTATAAAAACTTAATTCTCCCAAGACTGGTTTCTGCAACTCAAAAAGGGGCAGAAAGTCAAATTTTGCATGTATTTTGACCTTCTGGAGACCCAAAACTCCATAAAAACTCAAGTCCATCTATGGGAATATGTAACTTTGCATAAAAAATCAGGAAATGCTGAGTTTTTGTGAAAAGTAGTTGCCATGACAAAGGGTCTCACCGGGGGTGAGACCCGTTAAAGAGCCAAAACCTGTAAATTACCAAAAAATGCCAAAATTACCCAAAATTCTCAATTTTTTTTGGGATTTGAGCTGTGGCTAGGCTATTGGGTGCCATGATCCTTGAGTGAAGCCTCAGCCAAGATACAGAGGGGATTTGGCTTCTTTCTCCGTTTTAGAGCCTCGGTCAACCGCCTTTGAAACATTTTCATTTTGGCCTTGCACACATGCATTCTTGCCCAGTAATGGTTTTTCATGTTCCTCAGCAATTTCTTCTCTTGGTTGGCCTTAGCCAATAGCCTCTCCAAGTGTGCATTGACCCTGATAAGCATGGTCTCCCGCTCAATTGGCACTAAATCACCAGGCCTTCTTCGGTTCAAGATGCGGTCACTACGAATCCTCCACAAATCATCAAGAGTTTTCTCATCCTCCAACTGTTCGTTGCGCTACTCCAGATATGTGATGGTCCACTGAGCTATCTCTAGCTTCTGCTGCAACAAGCGGTTCTCTGCCTCCTTTTGCTGAATAGCCTCATGAAGCTCCGAAGTAGGAGAGCGGGTATCAAGATCAATAATGTCAATGTCGGGATCACCGGTCATCTCCTCCTCGATCATGGGCTGCTTGCCCCTCTGTGCTACCTGTGCTGGTGAAGAAAGCGAGGCCCCTTCCACCCGATGTGGAGATAACACTCGCTGAGCTGATGATGAAGGCGAGACCCCTTCCACCTGCTGTGGAGAAAGTACTCGCCGAGCTGCTGCAAATAAGGCCCTCTGGCCTCTCTGATAAGTAACCAAAGGTGAGGAGCTGACATGTCTAGTGACGGGGATGTCATGCTGCTGTGATGGTCCTTCCTCCTCGTGAACAATCTCAGGATGTGGTGGTGGTGCTCAAGCGATTTGATGGCTTGGAGGGCGTTTGAGAAAATTTATATTAAGTTTGTAGGGAGACAGCTTGACGGGTCGCGCACCACGCCCAACTGGTCGCGCGCGCCTGACGGGTCGCGCCCGTTGAAAATTTGCACTGCAGGAACCCCTCTGACGGGTCGCGCGCCAGGCTCAACGGGTCGCGTTTTGAAGGAGGCTTTTGGAGGCCTTCCCGATGTCGGAATCAGGTGCAAGATAGCTATTTGGAAATTTCTTTGAGTCTACTTTCCAACCCAATTGGAATTTTTCAATTTGGAATTCATTTGACCTGTCAAAAATCAAATCTCCCAAGACTGGTCAAAAAGTGCCAAATGAGGCTGCCTGAAGGAAGAGTGCTGTTGCAGTCAACTTTTGAATGCCTTCCTCAACCCCAAATTGAGCTCATGATAGCTAATTGGAAATATATTTGTGTCTAGTTATCAGTTTACCCATAAAAAAAATCATTTGACCAACCAAGCTAGGAGAAAACTTGATTTTCCCAAGGTCACTTCAGAGGTGTCTTTGATTCTCCTAAAGCAACGATATTCTTGATATTTCTCTCAAACCATGACACCTGTGCAAAAAGTGAAGGATGTTTTTCTTCTTTGGCATGTTCTAGACAAAAACCTCTCTCATTTTTCCAAAATTCATCTTTGATTGCTCTGAAACATCATTTGAGTGAAACTTGTCCCGATGTGTGAAACAAGGAATTCTGTCGAAATGAAGCGAAATGAAGGGGATAGGGGGCTTCTAAATTCTTGAGGAAATTTTTGGGAGTGGGGAGGGATGTTAGGAAGCAGGGGAAAGTGGAATCTCAGAGATTGAGCGAGGGGAAGGGGTCTAAAAGGGCAAAACACAGGCCCAACCTAGAAAATTGCCAGGTTGTAGCTAGAAACTAGGGTTTGTGCAAAAATGAGGATTTTGGGGGATCTCAGTGATGGGAAGCATCTGATAGGGTATTTTAAGGATAGGGGAAGGTGTATGAACATCTGGATACAAGTTTTGCCGATAACTTGACCGTCCAAGAGAAATTGGCTTTAAAACCCTAGGAGAGGGAAATGACCTTGCCTAGGCACAACTGAAGCATGAATAAGGTGTAAAATGACTCATTCGACACTGACATGATAATGAAAACCCTATGAATGATGATAGGCTCAGCTGAATGATGACATGGACTGACATTTGGGCAAACCCTAGGCCTAATGCCTAGTGACCAAATTTTGCTTGAAGACTCACTGAAATGACAAAATTTGACCTTGACACTCTGAGACCACTTTGTAAGAGCATATTTGATCACTGTAGGAAGGCTGGAAAGACTGACACTAACAGGTCCAAAAAGATTAAAATCTAGAGGAGGGATGGCACTTCCGATCGCTTTAACGAGCTGGAGAGGCCAATTGCTCGACAATCTTTTCATATTTTACGAGTTAGATGAAAAGAGCTTAAAGGAGACTCGTTTTTTGAGGAATGAGTGATGTTTTTGGATAGCAACTGGTTCCATGTAAGGTTTGGAACTTTTCAATCATGGCAGTGTAAAAAAGGTGGCTAATAGAATCACTTGTCATAGCTGTTCCTCAAAAGGGTAAAAAATCAAATGGAGGCGTATGATCGGCTAAAAAAGAGTGGAGGTGATGGTAAGAACATGACCAAGGTTCAAAAGCTGATAATTATGTGATAACAAAGATTATTTACCGAAGATGGGTTCATTTTTTAATGAGCTTAAACTCTGGGGGAACATTTGCTCATTGCTAGGTTTATTTTTTAATGAGATTGAACTTCGCGTAAAACTGCTCATGCCAATCGTATAATAAGGATGTCTCATCGATAGGTTCATTTTTTAGGGAGTTTGCCCCATTCGAAACTTTGCTCCGGAGCCTTTCGTTATGAAAGCTAGGAATGACCAACCTACAAGTTTAAAGGGTTAAGAGCCTACAAACTAAGAAAATAAATGGTCGCTTTTCACTTGCATGGAAAAATGTTTGCATGCCCCCAGGTATAAAGTAGAGTTTCCAGGTCACCATATGGAAGTTCTTGCATTAGCAAGATTGTTCCATCCACGTAGTAGACAAAACACTTCCTTGGCGATGTCCATCAAAATGGACAAAGGTGACTGTTGTCAGTGCCAATCACATAACCTTTGACGGGGGAATCCTTTTCCAGTCTACTTCCATTTTCCTAAAAGGACAGGGGAGTCAGACTAGTCATATTCCTACGCAGAAACCTACCTTATATCTAGGGTTTTTTTGCCGAAGCAGACCAGGGCGCATGCCTCCTGGGTTTCAGTCACAATCACCGAATCACTCGCGATCATCAGGTGGATGGACTGGAGATTGATGAGACATTCCTTGTGCAAAAAGACCAATTAGGGATGGCATTTGACTAATAGTTGTGTTTGAACCAGGGAATGAAAGCTGGTCTACGAGCTTGACCATTTTGCCTTCATGCGGAAAACACATCACTCGAAAGAGTGAGGAAATGATAGCTCCCATGCTATAAATGTAGTCATGCCCAAGGAGTAGATTGTAATCTAGAGGTCCTTGGACTACCATCACGTTTAGATGAACAGTTTTCCTTCTCAAAGTTATAGGAAAATTTGGAAGGATCCCCAACGGTCGACTGGTTCCTTTGTTGAAGCTTGTCAGATTTCAAATCTTAGGCAGAAGTGATGGCGAACCAAGTGCTTTCCAAGCAGTTGAGGAAAGGATACTCACAGAAGCCCCTTCATCTATGATAGTACCAACCATGATCATTCTGTAAGCTTGTATTATGATTCGGAATGGTACATTAGATGGTAGGCGAGGTCTCCCTAGTAGATTCCAATCGAAGGAAACGACTAGATTGCTTGGAGGAGGGACCAAATAAACAACCCGGTAAATCTTTGACGAACTTCATTCCTACGGTAAAGGAATGGGTACATTGCCCCCATGTTCATCAGATTATGTGTTAACGAAAAGAATTTGAACGGTGTCATTCTCATTCTCCTTGGTGACAGTATCATCTAAAGGTCGACCTTCTGAAGACAAGATTGGGTTCACTGCCATCTTGACCTATTGACTTTGGTCCGGTGTGGACTCAAAGGATCTATCTTCAATGATAGGTGCTTCGACTGAAAACAACGGTGTGTCCGTCAGATTTTCAACTAGTGATGGACTCAGCAAGAGTTTCTTGTATCCAGGAGGAAGTCGTTGCAGTGAAGCAGGATGATTATCCAAGACTCTTTTAGCTTTGTCTAGGAAAGGACAACGGTGGAGGACATGATCACCTTCACACAGTCTACAAGGAAATTTAGATCTTCCTTTCTTTCCATTGGCTTCGTTTTCACTAGTTGGTGGCGTGCTCTCAACATGATCGTCAGAGTTTGAAGACACCGGATTGTGCAAGCGGGGAGACCAGTCCCTCAAGATCTTTGGGCTGCAGGGACAATCTCTATGATAGTGGTCTCCCTTGCAAATGACACATGGAGATTTAGGCTTGGATGGTGTAGTGTGTGGATTTTCGCCAGATGATGCATGGTTTCCCCCTTTCATCTTTAGATTCTTCTTCTTCTTCTCCTTCCCTTTCTTCTTCTTCTCAGTTACTTGGTTTTTACCATTACTAGCTTCACCAAGCGAAGAGGAAGAAGGAGAGGGAGAAACAAACGAAGTAGAAGGTGGGGGAGCGACTTTAGGATCATCTAGTTGCTGATTTGATTGCTGAGGAATTGCGGTGTTTTGAATGACAGAGGTCGAGAAAAGCCATACTGGCAGGCCAATTGTGAGTCCTGGAAGGGACAATGTAGCCATGTGTGGAGCACCACCATCTCCCCAAGAGGAGAAGGGACTAGGATTTCCCACAAGGGGAAATCCTTGATTGGTAGACTCCACTTTCTCAACCTAAAGACCAATGAGGGAACAGTGACGTTATTCCGATTAAAATAAATTTTATGACGCTTTGACACAACTTGCTTTTTCAATTTTTAAGAGTCAAGAAAAAGCTAAAGATGACTCTAGTCGCCTTCGATTTTTAATGAGCCTGAAGTGACAAGTGCTCAGATGGACCTTTTCTTTTAAGGAGTCTGAAAAGGAATGAAAGTGACTACTCTGGAAATCCAGACAGAGGGATTACCAAACCAATCGCAAAACTGCAGAATGCATTTTACGGTATGGCAGTCAATCTTCTCGAATGTTGTGTTCAGTGCATTGCGATTGATAGGGCGGCAGACACGGCTTCCTAAGGATAAAGGATGTAGCCTATTGTGGTCTCCCAATATATACTCGATGGTACGTGGGAACACAAGTCCGTACTGGCACTTGCCATCTCAAAGAGGAGGAATAACCCAACCTACGATGAAAGCGATAGTTACCAGGCTTTATGACGCCGGAATACGTCTCTAGCCTAGACTTCTAAATGTTGTGCGTTAGGTTCCAAAGCATTTTTATGTTCATTGAGGTTTATTTTACAGTTGACATTTCTTAAGAAGTTTTCCCTTAAGGTTCATCGTGTGATGTAGATATACAATTCCTAAATATGCAATCTAAGATGATAAACAGTCGTTTATTTTCTTTTTGCAATGAAAATCCTAGCTACTAAGGAAAGAAAGATGAATTTCTTTCAACATAGAGCAGAGAGCACATACTAGATGCACTTTTCCTAAATTAATTTCAGCATGCAGTCTAAATGCAAGTGCACATGCATGTATTGTTTTTCAGTTTCCTTAATGTGAGAATGACAAAAAAGGAAAACTAAGTATAGATCTGAATTATCTTCTTTCAAAGAGACAGTACTAACAATTTTCTCTTCAAAAAACAAAAGGAAGGCTAAGACGACACTTTGCGATTTCGAATTTAAAATTGCTTTCGACACTTGAAATACTATTAATTCAAATCAAATACAATGGCAAAAGTGTAATCGATTATTTGGAAGAGGAAGACTTTACGACACTCTTTTTCTTGACTGAAAATGACACTTGCAACACTTTCAAATCAAAAGATGACAGTTCGATTAAGCTAATAATTGCAAAGGAGAACTGTAAATGATGAAAAATACATAAAAAAACATTCACAATTCCTTATGATGGAGGCTGAAATAATGCAAAGGAAGATGGTTTCAATAGTGATATACTAATCATAGACAGCAAAACCACTGAATAAAGCTGAAGACAATGAAGAAAAAACCAAAATTTGGAGGCAGAAACAGTCTCATTCAATCATCGCACCTGTAACACAGGGAAACAAAGATGCATCTCACCTACAACACACAAGAGGTGCGATGCATCTAGATTGCTAATGAGAGACAGTGCGATGGTCCAGGGACGAGACTGAGCTTGGTTTTCACTCATAGTTTGCAGCTAAGTTCAGGGGTTTAGGCTTAGCTAATGATAGACAGTAAACACAAAGTATAGGGGCTGATCTAATGAGGTTATTTGAGCTACCACCAGGGCACTTAGGATGTTTTCAAGCTAGATGTTCAGTTCATAAACCAACCCGGAGATTGACTGAAGCAGCGTTGATCTTCAGTTGCATAGCAAAAGCAGTTTGAAGGCTAGTTGGCTTAACTTCAGGCTCAATCTGTGGTTTATAAAGTAAACAATAGTAACAAAACAAACAAACTATTCTCTCCCTAGTGGAGTCGCCATTTTGTTATCAGGAAAACTAGTTTCCATTTAGAGCTGCTAGTCCCACTAAGACGGGTAGCTATCTTAGAAATAAACAAACTAAAGTTACTTGTGTTTTCCTTTATGAGAGATAGATGATAGAGACACAGAGAGTACCAACCTCAGTCTTTCGCTAGTTTCCTTGCTTGTTTCCTCTCTCCTTTGATAAGCTTTTACCACTCCTTTCTCAATTGTCCCGCTTCAAAGAACACCTGTAGAGTCAAGGCAGCAAAATACCATCAAAGCATAAAGATCTATAACCATAAACAATGTAGGATCACATGTACATTAACCATATAAATGCATATACAAATACAAGATTCAAAGATATACAAGCATATGGAGGAAAACTCAAATAGCTTTATTAATAGAAGTAGTAGAAGAGAGGATTACAACCAAGCTATTTGATCCAGCATCATCCTCCCAGCATGAAAGCCCTCTTCACCTCATACAAAGCAAGATCACCCAACAATGTCTTCAAAGAGAAACCAACAACACTTCCTTGCAAATTACAAAATTCCAGCCTTTGGATCTCTAGGATGAGGGATCCATATATAGATGTTTGCAAGAGAGTGAGTCAGCTTTTGGGATTTTGATTAGTCTCATTTATTTGATAGTTCTTGGTTCCACATGGAGATTTCCTAGGTGAATTCAGAGAGGCAAGTGTCATATGAGCAGTTTCTAGAAGATTCATTGAGTTTTCACCTAGCAAACTACTTCTGCCATTTGTCTACTCTCGCTCATCGCACTCTACAGAAGGGATTTTCAGTATGCATTGCACCCCCCATGTGTAATAGGTGAGATGCATTTCACCCTATGCATGGAGCAGTTTGTATGGTCTAGTTTTGACCAGTGCCGAGCAGTTTTTCAGTGAGAACTTCTGGGAAATGATGTAATTAGCTGACCTTGTTCCTTTACGGTATGAAACAACACTTTTAGGGGTTTAGAAGCCCTTGGTTTATGGAAACATTTGATTGGGGTTGGAGTGCCCAAATATGTCTATAACACCAACAGTTGGATCTCGTATATTCATAATCGGGTACGCTTTACAAAGTATTGCCTAATCCCACTAGGCCTTCCATTGACCCTCCCAAGCCTGTTCCTGGCCCGCATACCGATGGTGTGATCAGGTCCATTTCCGATTCTATGAGCCAATTTTCTGCCCAACTTGGGCAATTGATTGTTAAATCTCAAGCCCTAGTAAGTGCGTCTGGCTTTGCTAAATCACCCCTTCCTGAGAAGTTCACTGATTTTCTCACAGTGAAGTCCACTCAGCCGAATAACAACCAAAAATCTGATGGTAAAAAGAATAATAAGAGAAATAAACAAAAGAATCAAAATTATCAGGAGTCTCAACCCAACCCTCAGAGTCAAGGAGGGGGCACTAATCAACATTGTCATAAACTCAAGTTCCACTTTAAAATTTGTCAAGGTGACCATCTTACTAATGAATGCCATCGAATATATGAATTCCATAGGCTTCTTTCACCACCATCTACTCAACAACCTGCCATTTTTACTGATCCATTCCTTGCACAACCCCAACAATAGATGGTTTCTCAACCTTCTCGACCTTTGCAAGGGGGGAAACGAGGGATCCTCTTCCCATCCTTCTCATAACTGATCTATCTTCATGTGTAAGGAAGATGTCAATGTGACTACACAAGCTAAATATTATGATGTTCCTAAGTCGAGTCCCCCCTCTAAGGACTCGTCAACTCCACCTACCTCCACTAGACCTCTCACTTTCAATAAGCCTGTGGAACCAATCTATCGCCCTCCCAAGGGTGTTCTTCATAAGACAACACATAATCCTTCTGCCAGGGCTTCTCAGCGTTACAATATTGTTGAATATCTCACCCAGGCTTCTTGTGCCATGTCTTCCTTGGAGATCTTGCAAAGCTATCCTCAATAGTGCAAATCTTGGTTGTTTTCCATTGGTTGTCTTCTAGGACAATAAGTGATCTTCCTTGGAAGATCGTTAGATCAAAAGAAATAGATACAATCATATAACATGTTGAACACAAATTCATATAAGGAAGGGAACATAGATTTCCTATCCCTCAGTTAGGCATGCTTACTTCTAGTAATATGTGGGGGGGATCACCAGTTGTCCCTGGTCAACCTAGGGGCAATGTCGCTTCTAGTAGGTCACAAACCTGGTACAATTCATTCTTTGGAGGGGTGCCACCTACCAGTAATTTTACAGGAGAGGCTAGTTTACCTAGGGGAAACCCCGCTGCTAGTACTATTTCTCACATGGGTTATCCCCCTTATGTCGGTCTCACTACGCAGAGTGGTCCTTATTCTATCCTTGGGTACAACCCCATCAGGAACCATGCTTTTGGGGGTCTTTTTCTCTTTGACAGTACTTACCCTATGGAGCAACATCCATTTACTAGTCATGCTAGCCCACAGTAGTCCTATGTCAGGGCGAACAATTTTCTTCACCAGTAGGTTCATCATTCCACTCCTTATATGGGGGGACCACACGATTGGCTAGGGGTTTCTCCCACCTATGATCCATTTAGTCAACTTCAAAATCCTTTTTTATCTTCTACCAATTTACCATATTTTGAGAAATTGACTAATGACCCTATTCAACATGATCCCTGGTGGTCACTCATGCCCGCCAAATTACCATATGATATTCCCAAGTTTGAAGGAAAGCCTGTGGAGAATCCATCCACACATATTACCACTTATCATTTGTGGTGTTCACCAAATTCTTTGGTGGATGATGGTGGGCTCCAGTATTGCAGCAATAATGCTGCAAGTCTTGGGACTCCCTTCTTTACTTTTATCAACCCGGTAGTTCATAACAAACTTGGAAGCGACAGTGTTATATGCACAAGTACTAGCTCTTGCCGCAGGCTGTCACTGGATCAGCTGGCAGAAGTCCTCTAGGAGCTTAAGCCAACTTATATGAGCTCTTAGAAGAAGCTTTTAATGGTGATGGATGAAAGCTAACTCAAAGGAGGCTAGTCTACTTGCAGAAAGAAGCTGAAAGTGGAAAAGGAATGCAAACCCTAGCAAACCCTAGTTTTACAGACTAACCCTATTGATGCAAGAAAAGAGATGAAAGCAGTGGAAATGGATGCCATTGACTTCTAGAAATGTAGAATGCATGTGAATAAGCTACTCTTGTAGCGAAATCTGGGGAGGAATGTCTTTTTGTATTTTTTAGTAATCTTGTAGAATTATTATGCATGTGCTTAACTGTTTTGACTGTGCAGAGGTTGATTGATGGAAGGAAATGGTGAGGGCACTTGCAGGAGGTTGGGAAGGTGAAAAGAGGGCCTAAGGGGTCCCTAACACCCTTCCAGAGAGTTTCATCATGATTGGATCTCGAAAAACCGCTCTCATGATCTTCTATAGGAAGTTTGCAGGGGTTCTACAGGATGTTCTACAGGATGTTCTGAAAGGAGATTTTGGAGGGTTGAATGTGGAAGAAAGGTGGAGAAGTGGGGATGAAGGTTGGATGAGGGTGTGAAGAGGTTTAGAACCTGGAAAATGAAGCTGAGAAGTGATGAGGATGGCTAGATTTGTTCAAGTATGGGTAGAGAAATGTTGCACAAAAATATGGAAATTAGGTCAAAGTGAGAAAATGTGGCAAATGAAAGGCAAGAATCTGAGTTAGGGGATGGGACAGGTTGCACTGATGGTGGAAAGGTAGGCAAGGAGGTAGCACAAGTGCTCTGCACACTACTTCTTGAAACTGACCAAACAAAGAACATGCAAACCAAATATCTAGCTATTCTAACCTAATTTGACCTAGGAACCAGCACCCATGATGAACAGAAATTCATTGGTAGAAAATTATGTAAAATAACTTATGAAAACCAAGCAAGAATGGATCTAAGCATGTAATCACATCTGGTATCAACTTTTGCAACTGAGAAACTAACACTAGCAATTGCATGAAGAAGCAAAAATAGTGTTTTTGTTTCAGCAAGGACACTTGGGTCTCAGCTCATGGTCCCGAGGAGGGAGAGGTGAGATCCAAGGTTGCTTGATGGCATTTTTCGAAGATATTTTCTGTTGTCAACCTATCAAATCACTCTGAACCACGAAAATCTTTTTCAATCATCAAAAATGACCTAGATAACCAAGCAAGATTCTAATCTACTAGCAGAAACTATTTTATGAAGACAACAAAAAACATATAACAGTACACAGAGGAGGCCTTGGCGCTTGGATTAGGCCCAACCCCAAGAGCTATAGGCTCCTAAAAATAAGCTCAAAACTGATGCAACATAAAACTGGTTTCCATTACTCAAAAACAACCATGTCCAAAATGTGTTACAGCAGAAGCTCCAAAATGGGCTAAGAAACAAAGCAGCACTATAGTACGAAATACAAATGTTCAACAAGTAACCTACGAATGCTGGAAGCCTTCCTACTTATGCATTACGAGGACCTCCAACAGTCCTCCTTAATTCAAGGAGCTTGGCTGCTCAAAACTGCAAGTACTCAGCCACTTCAAAAAAGCTGCTCGGTTTCCTTTGGAAATCAACTTTGGTGGGCTGCTGAACTCCGAGCTGATGGTGGAGAACTCGAGGAAGGGGCCATTTAGTACAGGAGACACCCTTCCTACGAATCCTCAGCCTTGTCCCCTTGTATTTGGCTATCAAATGGACCATAAATGCTTGACCTTGGTCCAAAAGTTGTCCAAAAATCTGCAACAAACACGTATTAGCCTTCATGGTTAAGTGACTATTCTCATTCATTCAATTAACATAAACATACTTCAAAAGCATACATAAACTATGAATAATGGTGGATTAATGGAGAACAACAGGCAAAATGAGCCCAATAAGTTACCCATTTTTGGGGCTCATCAGATGATTTTGTTAAGCTTCACTTATTCCAATGTATGTTGACTGGGGATGCCATAAAGTGGTATAATGAGTTAGATACTGCATCCTACGGTGAATTTTCCTCCCTTGCTCAAACTTTCCTGACACACTTCCAATTACCCACTCGGTATGATATCGACTCTGACCTCTTGTCTAATTTCAAGAAAGAAAATTCCATGTTAATCTTTGATCATATTCATGAGTGGCATCGTCACTAGCAGTTAATAAGAACCAAGTTACTTGATGAGATTTTACGTAAATGGTTCATTTGATCTCTCTGACCTTAGATTGCTAAGGATGTGTCTATGTTTCGAGCTGAAACTAAGGAACACACTATTTTAGTTGCCCAATAGTTGGATCTCATCTATTCACAATCGAGTATGCTTTTGAAAGTATTCCCTAATCCCCCTATGCCTTCCGTTGACCCTCCCAAGCCTGTTCTTGGCCCGCATACCGATGGTGTGATCGGGTTCATTTCCGATTCTATGAGCCAAATTTCTACCAAACTTGGGCAATTGATTGTTACATCTCAAGCCCCAGTAAGTGCGTTTGGCTTTGCTAAATCATCCCTTCCTGAGAAGTCCACTGATGTTCTCACAGTGAATTCCACCCAGCCGAATAACAACAAACAATCTGGTGGTAAAAAGAATAATAAGAGAAATAAACAAAAGAATCAAAATTATCAGGAGTCTCAACCCAAACCTCAGAGTCAAGGAGGGGGCACTAATCAACATCGTCAAAAAGTCAAGTTCCCCTGTAAAATTTGTCAAGGTGACCATCTTACTAACGAATTCTGTCGAATATATGAATTCCATAGGCTTCTTTCACCACCATCTACTCAACAACCTGCCATTTTGACTCATCCATTCCTTGCACAACCCCAGCAATAGATGGTTTCTCAACCTTCTCGACCTTTGCAAGGGGGGAAATGAGGGGTCCTCTTCCCATCCTTCTCATAATTGATCTATCTTCATGTGCAAGGAAGATGTCAATGTGACTACACAAGCTAAATATTATGATGTTCCTAAGTTGGGTCGCCCCTCTAAGGACTCGTCAGCTCCACCTACCTCCACTAGACCTCTCACTTTCAATAAGCCTATGGAACCAGTCTATTGCCTTCCCAAGGGTGTTCTTCATAAGACAACACATAATCCTTTTGCCAGGGCTTCTCAACATTACAGTATTGTTGAATATCTCACCCAGGCTCCTTGTGCCATGTCTTCCTTGGAGATCTTGCAAAGCTATCCTCAATAGTGCAAATCTTGGTTGTTTGCCATTGGTGGAGTTGACCTTTTTGACTCTATTCTCATTGCTTTTAATGTAGAAAAAGCAGCTCCTCGCCTTTCCAATCAAATTTATTTCCAAATCATTGTGCGTATTTTCCATAGGAATATTCATCACACTTTGGTGGATGAGGGATCTTCCACATGTGTTATGTCAGTATCCTGCTGGAAGGATCTTAGCTCTCTGATGCTCATGACATCCAACACGACTCTCCAAGCTTTCGATAGACATAACTTTGTACCTAAGGGGGTTCATCCAAATTTTTCCATTGAGTTAGGAGGAAAAATTGTATATTTCGATGTTGAAGTCGTCGAAGCTCCTTTAGACTATAACATCCTCCTTGGCTGTAGTTGGTTTTATGCGATGGCCACAATCATCTCGTCTATTTTCCGTGTACTTTTATTTCCTCATGAAGTAAATATTGTGACCATAGACAAACTGGACTATTGTGTGCCATCGACCCAACTTACTAGTACAGGGACCTCAATCCCACTTGTGGGAGATCACCCTGATCAATATGAGAGTGTTGGTGTGGGATTGTTTAAAAGCTTGTCTCTTATTGGAGTATTTCCTTAATTACCCCCACCCAACACTGCTTCTACATCTTCTAAAGCTTCTATGCATATGATCTCTTCTGGCACTTGTGGACCCCATAAACTTCTTGATCCTTGGGTGGTGTCACCTACTCCTAGAGAAGTTGATCAAGCTAGTGAGAACCCTTTGCCACTTGTTGTGGAAGAGATTGCATCCTTGGAAGTCCCGTCAATACCTCCCGACGTTGGTCGGAAACTCCATCATAATATGGAATATGACCAGGATTCTTTGCCCACATGGGTTGTCCCTCCTCTTGTTCCACATGACTCCCTCAATGACAAACCCCCCTGACTAGTCAGCTTGGAGGTCATGGATCTACCTATTGATCCTCCTAGGGAGATCATGCCTCTTCATGTCTCTAGTCTTCCTCTATTGTTCCTGAATTGGAAAAGGTAGAGATAGGTAACATAAATCTTGGAACGATTAATGAGGCACCTCCTTGACCTTCCTTAGAAGTTCCACCTATGGACTGAGTCAAGTATTGGTCTTCTACTACCAAACTTGCCAACGAATTTTCCAACTCATTACCACTTGTCAATGAGTGCCTTGTACCCCCTTTATGTCTTGATCCTCCCTTATTTCCTCAGGTTAGTTTTGAGACTACAAATATGTTAAAATGTCCTTGGCATGGTCAACCTTTCTGGATTGGGAAATTTTATTTCTGATGTCATGGCCCTAGATTCATGAGCCATATGGTCCCCTCACCCTCCATGAGTTTGCGTATTGAAACCCTTGGCCCGTGCTCCATTGTGGGCACACTTTAGCATGACCTATTAGACTTTGTTGCACTTATACATCTTGCACATAGGATTTTTGGACACAAGATCATGAAGCAACATCTCCTTGCAGATTTGACTGCAATAGAAGTGGTGATTTCAATGAGATTTGAACTCATGACCTACCTCTTACCAAATGGGTGCTCTAACCAACTCAACTATAACTTATAATCATTGGTTATCAGCCTATTTTACCCCTTTAGGTGAGTAACCATAAGTACTTGAGTCTAATTGACAATTCCAGACTCGAGACTCTTTTTCTTTCGGTTTGACCCAAAGTCGCTCACACAAAAGCCTATGGGAGTGACTATAGGCTCCTAGTCGCTATTAGGCCTCCTTTAGGAGAGTGACAAGGGAATTTCCCCCCCTGTCAGTGCCAGTGACCAGGGATGTCTTCTAGAGTGCCTTAGTCCTTATGAGATTAGTTTGATATCTCATCTATTTGAGTTGGCTAGGATTTATCTCTTAAAATTTTCTATGAATTCTCTTTGTCTTGAGTGTTTAGATACATCCTCCCAGGACCTCTCTTTTGCCTATTTATACTAGACCATCTGAGAGGGTCAGCTACTTTTAGAGATTTAGGATTGAAAATCAAATCTTGAGATTATGTTGCTATAGCTTGTGAGGTCTTTTTCCATTGGTCTACTACTATTCATGCTCATTTCTTGGATATAGTGGGGAAACTCTGCCAGATTGTGGAGAAGAGGCTTGGAGGTGAAAGTTTAGCATTTTATTATTTCCTTTCATAATTAATGGAAATTTATGTTCCCTTCCTTCTATGAATTTGTGTTCATCATTTTATATGATTGTATCTATTTCTTTTGAACTAACGATCTTCCAAGGAATATCACATGTTGTCCTTGTTTAATTGTAATTTTTTACAGGGATAGAGATATGGTGCAGGCGTGTTGGATTGCTCAAGTGGAGTTCAAGATCTGCATCGAACTCAAAACCCTTCCCCAACATGCGAGGATTGTAGGTGTGATCTCTTATATTTAGAGCATAGATCTGATTGCTCGCTTCACGATTAGGCATTTGGGATTGGATTAGTTTATTGTTCCATTGATTATGTTCTTCTCTATCTGGTGATCAGATTTGGACACAAGATCATAAAGCAACAAATCCTTGCAGATATAGATGCAACAAAAGTGGTGCTTTCAATAAGAGAATACTTTCTTTGTGTCTTTTTTTCCTCTGTCTTTGATCAATTTCTCTCCAGATTGTTTTGTTGAGTTTTTCTATTTTTTTCGGCTTTTCTAGGTTATTTTTAGAGTTATTGCCTCTGTGTTTCACTTGTTTATCGACCTGAGTGATAGGTTTTAGGAATTTTTTGAGTTTTTTCCTCGTTCGCTCTCACGGAGAGATATCTGTGTGACCAGTGTTTGTGGTCGCTCTCTTGTTAATGTTTTGAGAGCATACTTGGTCGCTTTGATCTGGTTTTGTGCCAACGACAAGGATTTTAAGCCCTAGAAAAGGCCTTGATATGTTCTTATTTTCTTCATCCCTGTTCCTGCTAAGCCTGGGCCCTTGTTCACCTGTTGGGTTTGGTCCAGATCTGTTGTTGTTTATCAGTTTCCCTTAGATCATCCACTTGTCATCAAGGCTAGTTTTTCATCTTTGATTGGGCTTAGGCTCTCTTGTTATTTGCTGATATGATTAGAGGCTTGTGTGATTTATGGTTTTTTGTTATTGACCAATGACTGCATGCATCTAGTCTGATCTTTTCTATCCAAATTTTTTGATTTCTTTTAGTCCTCTAAATTGTCTTAGAAGCATTTTTTGAATTCTTTGGGTTAAGGCTTGATTTTCACATCTAGGTCTCACTTTCAGATCTGATTGGTTATCAATGATTGTTTAGGCCTGATCCACACCTTATTGTTGGCTTTTGGCAATTTCATTCATTATTGTTGTTTCTTGTTGAGCAATTTTTCTCTTCTTTGGGTAATTTTGGTCACGTTTGGTGGTGTTGTGACAGATTATGCATTTATCATCGAAAAAAGTTCTCTTTAGTGTGTTTTAATTGTTTTTGTAGCACCCTCATTTCATCTTGTTTAGGCCTTTCTACCTCTAGGGTTGGGTTGTGACCTTTGTAGACCATTGGCCTTAGTTAGGTCTTTGTACTACAACCCTAGCTTGATGACATTTCCCATCGCTTTGTCACTTTTTACTCTTGATTTGATTTCTTTCAGTGTGTTTCTTTGATTGGGCTTTTTTTTCCTAGCTGTGACACTTTTGGAGTGCTTTGCATTTTTTCTTGGGAGTATTTTCCTTTGGTTTCTTTTTGGTTGATTTGGGTTTCCTTCTTGGTTTTTTTGGGACATTAATTCCCAAAATTTGGAATAATCTGCATTTAAGAATATTTAGTGAAGAGGTGCATCATAATAGGCATTGGTGTGTTATATGGCTCTTACCCTACTGTAGTTAGCATTCATCGAAGTGAAAATAAAAAATATTACGATGACTATCTAAGATTTATTCACACCATCGCAATTTCACGCCGCATCCCACTTTTGTAAACAACAACCACTAAAATCAATGCGATAATAAAATCAACTAGATTTGTCTTTTACTTTCACTAGTAGTACACCAACACTAGCTTACGCTAAAGTCTTGGAGATGGGAGTGTGAGTTAATTGCTCCAAGACATCAAAATTAACTTAGTATCTTGGGGTAGGGAGTCAAATCCATTTGTAGTAGTGCGGTCTAGGAAGCCTTTCTCACAAGAGGGTTAAGCATGAGGTCACATTTGGGCTAAGTGGGGTGACATGACCCATTTCACTTAGTTTCAGGTGGTGCAATATGGAGGAATATACACACATACAAATGGTGTCATTATCACTTGTGGTGCACTTGGGAGGAAACTCTCAAGGGGTTTTTGGTCTTAGCTTCTTTTTCTGGGTTCTGTTTCCTTCCCTTTCGTGTGGATTTGTCATGTGACTGTCCCCCCATGTCGCGTTATTGTGCGTGGTGACCATAGTGGCCTATATTCTTAGGGTTCATACATAGGTGTAGGGTCACGATGGTCTTCTCTGTACCTGGGATAGATATTAGTCATACTTTGTCAGTCTGTTATGAAACCAACTCAAGAAAAGATAGAAAAGATAGATCAACGCCTTAGAATTCAGCCTCTTCGAGGGGGAAACCTCCTTTACATTACATAAATGAACAATTATTGGATGATACAAATGAAAAGACCTCCTTTCTATATATAGGAGTCTAAGGGGTCATAACATAATCAGAGCGGACATAACAATAATAATGTAAGGGCACAATAATAACAATAGTGGGCTTCTATGGGGCACAATAGTAACAATATGGGCACTACACGGGTACATCAATATAATAAGTGGGTTGTACTAATAACAATAAGGGGTTACACTAGTAGTATAGGGGCCTAACATGCCCCTCTCCTTCAAAAAGCGTTGTCCGCAACACTTGAGTAGTTCTTGATGCTTCTGTATAAAATTCTTGTCCTCCCATGTGGAATATTCAGCGGGTAAGTTCTTCCACTTGATGAGATACTCTGAAATTGATCGATTTCATAGCTGTCGGGTTCTTGTTTCTGTGATTGCTCCAGGTTCCAATCTGATTTTTCCTTCCTCTTTAATTTCTAGCAATATTGTTTGAATTGGGATCTTTTGCAACTTTTGAATAAGTGGCCATACTTCTTCGTCATCCTTCCATTGATCCCTTGCTTCATTTATCCAATCTGGTTGGATAATAGAAATAGAAAAAAACAATGCTTCCACATCCTCATCCTTGAAGAGTCTTCCCATTCGGTAAGGTCGCCATTTTTTAAGTGCATGTAGTATTGCCAACATTTCCTTCTCATAAATAGCTTGCTTGAGATGTAGCAGTAAAAATACCCAATCAAAACATTTTTCGCTACGATGTTGATCTACCTGTTGTTTCGTTTGATTTTGCACCAACGTGGCATTATCATTTAAAAGTTGGAGAACTTGTTGTTGATGCTTGATGTGATCTTTCACTGCTTGAACCTTTTTCTTCTTGATATGTCCTTCTATCTATAGAGTTTGAGGAGTGGTAATTTCTTCCAATCCTTTACAAGATATGGTCGGATTCATTTCTTGATGCTCGATGTGATCTTTCACTTCTTAAACATTTTTCTTCTTGATATGTCCTTCTATCTTGATAGTTTGAGGAGTGGTAATTTCGACCAATGAATTACAAGATATGGTTGGATTCATTTCTTCTTTCTCGATGTGATCTTTAACTTCTTGCACCTTTTTCTTCTTGATATGTCCTTCTATCTTGAGAGTTTGAGTGGTAATTCTTGCCAATGCTTTACAAGATATGGTCTGATCCATTTCTTCTTTCTCTGGGGTGAGGTCCTGGTGTATATCTTCTTCTTTTAATGTTTCTTGATCCTTTTCTTTCTCATTTTCATATTCTATGTAAAATAATTTCTTCTTAGCACACTTATGACCTTTAGTGCATTTGCTATCACAATTGTAACAAAGCCCTTTTTCTCTTTTTTCTTCCAATTGTTGTGGTGTAACCCTTGTAGGTTGTGGAAGACTGGAGGCAACAACACTTCCATATTTATAGTTGTGAGTGGTATGCTTCCTGTTTGCCATAATTTTGCTTTCCACTATATCACAATATAACCCAGCCGACCTAACAATAATACTATAAAGGCACAACAATAATAATGTAAGGGCACAATAATAACAATAGTGGGCTTCTATGGGGCACAATAGTAACAATATGGGCACTACATGGGTATATCAATATAATAAGTGGGTTGTACTAATAACAATAAGGGATTACACTAGTAGTATAGGGGCCTAACACAATCCTCTCAAAGGGTGCCCCACTGCTAATAAGGGCACTTGCACTAAGTTCCCAGATAAAAGGGTTGGGAAGTAGGTCGCTAGTATAACTGTTCCATTCCCATCTTCTTTGTATTTTAGTTTACGTGTGCTATATTTTAGGACGTTTCTAGTGTGTGTTTTTTATTTTGAGTCAATAGCTTTGGCCTTAGGGTGTTTGCACTATCATAGTTGTATTTAAATTACAAGTTATCACCCTGGTTGAATTTTTTCATCGAAGTTCACGTCGTATTCACGGTTTACCTCCTGAACAAGGTGGACTTTTTAATCCTACATGAAGAGTGTCTCTCGGTGCTCAAGACATAGACCAACACATAATCATGGACTCTATACATGATCCTTCTTGTACTAATTTGGTTTCTATCGAGACTTTGGCAAATGATTCTATTGCTACTGCCAAGCCATCTTTGACTGATCCATTGGGACCTGAGTTATTGAGGGTGAACCCTGACAGTTCCACACCAGCCTAAACTTACATGCCTTTGTCTGTACTTTACCCTATGATGGAGTTTGATATTTCCTTACCTTCTGCATCAATAGTATCAGCTTCTATGACATCATTTCCACCTCTTAGCGTGGCTATACCCACTTTTTTTGCATCTAAATTTGCAAGGAGATATTTCTCCATGATCTTGTGTCCAAATCCAATCACCAGATAGAGAAGAACATAATCAATGGAACAATAAACTAATCCCAATCCCAAATGCCCAATCGTGCAACAAGCAGTCAAATCTATGCTATAAAGATAAGAGATCACACCTGGAATCCTCACATGTCGGGGAAGGATTTTGAGTTCGATGCAGATCTTGTGCTCCACTTGAGTGATCCAACACGTCTGCACCAGATCTCTATCCCTGCACACAATCACAACTAAACAAGGACAACAGGTGATCTTCCTTGGAAGATCGTTAGATCAAAAGAAATAGATACAATCATATAACATGTTGAACACAAATTCATATAAGGAAGGGAACATAGATTTCCATTAATTATGAAAGGAAACAATACAATGCTAAACTTTCACCTCCAAGCCTCTTCTCCACAATCCAACATATTTTCCCCACTATATCCAAGAAATGAGCATGAAGAGTAGTAGACCAATGGAAAAATACCTCACAAGCTATAACAACATAATCTCAAGATCTAAGTCTCAATCCTATCTCTCCAAAAATTAGCTGACCCTCTCAAATGGTCCAGTATAAATAGGCAGAAGAGAGGTCATGGGAGGATGTATCTAGATGCTCAGGACAAAGAGAAGTCATAGAAAATTCTAAGAGATAAGTCCTGGCCAGCTCAAATAGATGAGAAATCAAACTAATCTCCTAGGGACTAAGGCACTCTAGAAGACATCCCTTCTCACACTGAAAGGGGAAAAAGCCGCCGGTTGCTCCCATAGAGGAGGTCTGAGAACCACTGGGAGCCTATAGTTGTTCCCATAGGATGTTGTGCGAATGAATTTGGGTCAAACTGAAAGAAAAAGAGTATTGAGTTTGGAAAAAGTTAGTTAGACTCAAGTATTGAGGGTCACTGACCTTGAGGGGTAAAATAGGTTGATAACAATAGCAACATGATGCTTAGGGGATCAACATCACTTGACTTTTCGTAGCCATCTGACGCAATGACAGGGATGAAAAACATTGGGTGCATATTGTTTTAGTGAGTGGAAGAATGTGTTTTCAGTCCTTCATAAGATGCTCATGGCAGTTATATCACAAGATAAAAACTCTTGTGCATGTGCTTTAAGCCCAAAAAACAACATTTGGAGTTCTCATCATAGTGCTGTTGAAAATCACCATGTTCAGTGACTTCTAGTTTCCATATTATTCTTGGTTGAAAACTTCAATTATTTTGTTAATGCAATGCCACACGTGTTGAATGAAGTGGCATCATCCAGTTATCTCGCTTCGTAAACAATGATATATCTCACATTGCATAGAATCAAATGGAGACTCAATTCTCAACAATAAAACCATACACACGGTCTTCGATGCACAGACTTAAAAACACACAGAGATGCTCCTAACCAGCGTGTCAGTTACAATGCACCACGAATAGACTATAGAGGCAAAGAATCATTGAGTAGAACGACACACAGATTAATGAAACAGTCTTCCAGTCTTATGTCTGTAGATGACAAGCTGAGCATAGAAATTAATGGCAGATAGGTTCCGGAAAGGATGTAGAACAGACCGAGCATTACAATTAAGCAACAAGACACATACTAGAATTAATCAATGCAAAGGGTCATGCTCTATTCAACCTCAGTCCATGGAATAGATGGGTAAACCGTCTCTCTCATTAATGTATCAACTGTACAATAAATTTCAGACATTCAATGCTAACCATTCCAAAGTATTGACTCAGTATGTTGGGTGTAAACTACTACACATTACAAAGTAATTTTGATGGATTCCATGTTTTTAGGAAATCATATGTCATTGATGGCCATGTCGTTGACTGGAGTGATGGATGCAAGGTATCCAAAATTGAACCTTCTGTCAAGAACAACAAAATGCCTTCAACTCCTAATCAAATTAGACTGCAGCAAGGGTTTCCTAGGCACACAAACATGGATAACTATTGGAATGGTCCCTATTTTTTTGGATAGGAGTGCTATGAAGGATTAATAGAATATGACATTAGACAGTGAATGTTGCAGAGGCAATAACACTGATAGTAAAGAAAATGCTAGCAGTTCAACACAGAAAATTTAGGATCTGATTGCATATATGAATGGCGGAACTGACAAACATTGAATTAATGGAGCATTATGGGCGGTGAGCGAGAATTTCATAAATAACATGCAAAAATAGGCCACAAAAAATAGTGGCTCGTATTTGGGCAAGGCAGGAGTATGAATGCTCTGATACCATGTTAAACACACAAACGTAATGGACAACAAATAACATAGAATGTGATTTACATTTATAATGCATTCTAATGACCTATGGTTTCTATAATCCAAGTGGTCTCTTGAACTCCCTTTGATTTTTCACATTCCACACCAACTCTTAGTAGATTAGGTGTCTAATAGAATTAAATTTGTAGTTAAAGGAAATGCTTGACAAGGGTTACATAAGGTTGAGCGTGTCTCCATGGGGAGCACCGGTATTGTTTGTAAAGAAGAAGGATGGAACCCTTAGGTTATGCATTGATTATAAATAGTTAAATAAGGTGACCATTAAGAATAGTTTCCCATTGTCAAGGAATGATGATCTTTACAATCAGCTACGGAGAGCAGTAGTCTTATACAAATAGTTAAATAAGGTGACCATTAAGAATAGTTTCCCATTGTCAAGGAATGATGATCTTTACAATCAGCTACGAAGAGCAGTAGTCTTATACAAGATTAATTTAAGGTCAAGATATCATCAAGTAAGAATCAAGGAGGAAGATACTCATAAACCTGCTTTTAGTACAAGGATGGACACTATGAGTTCATAGTGGTACCATTTGTGCTTACCAATGCCCCTGCCATGTCCATGTATCTAATGAACAATGTGTTGTGTCCCTACCTAGACAAGTTTGTCATTGTGTTTGTAGATGACATATTAGTATATTCCAAGACTGAGGAAGAGCATGCAAAGCATCTGGTTGCAGTACTACAATTTCCAAGGGAGCACAAGTTCTATGCAAAGCTTAACAAGTCTGACTTATTCCAATCACAGATACATTATTTTGGGCATGTTTTGTCCAAGGAGAGGATCTTAGTTGATCCTCAGAAGATTAAATCCATAATGGAGTGGCCAACTCCAAAGAATGTGGATGGATTTAGATCATTTATGGGACTGGAAAGATATTATAAGAGATTTTTCAAGAATTTCTCCAAGATAGGCCATCCCATCACAACTTTGTAGAGAAAAGGAAAGAGATTTGAGTGGACAGCTCAATGTGTGGAAGTTTTGAGCAGTTAAAGAAGTTTCTCACCAATGCACCAATGTTGAAAATTGTAGATCCTAACAAGGATTTTGTGGTGTGCACAGATGCCTACAAGGAAGGGATCGATGGAGTCTTAATGCAAGAAGGAAGGTAGTATTCTATGACTCCCAGAAGTTAAATGAACATTAGGTGAATTATGTAACCATGATTTAGAGTTGGATGCCATCATTCATGCTTTAAATATTTGGAGGCATTACCTCCTGGGTAGAAAATTCACACTCATGATAGACCATAGGAAGCTCAAGTATTTGTTTGGGCAACCAAAAATAAATGCTAAGCAATCAAGATGGATGGCTATGCTCAATGAATTTGAATTTGAAATTAAATACATAAAAGGTAAAGAGAACAAAGTTGTTGATGCTCATAGTAGAATATTGCAGTTAAATCACTTGGTATTTCTAAGTTAATACAAAACAAACCTGGTAGAAAGGCTTAAAAATGTTGGGTGGAAAGATGAAAAATATCAACAGATAAAAGAAAAATTGTCACAAGGAGGAGAATATGGAGAATATAACCTCATTAAGGACAACCTAATCAAGTTTAAAAATAGAATCTATGTGCCCAAGAACAACAAAATAAAGAGTTTGACAATGAAAAAAATCCATGTTAAGTCTTATTCAGGCCATCTAGGTTATTAGAAAACCCTTACAACCATTCAAAAATACTATTATTGGTCCAATTTGTAGAAGGAAGTGGTTGATTTTGCAGCAATATGCATGTAATTCTAGAAGGAAAAGGTCGAGTAAAGCACCCAGTAAGGTTGTTGCAACTTATTCCCATCCCAGAATAGAAATGGGAGGTAATTTCTATGGATTTAATTACAAGATTTCCTAAAAAATCTATGTAGCATGATGCAACCATGGTAGTAGTTGATAAGTTGAGGAAGGTAGCTCATTTTGTGGCAGTCAAGTCTACCAATTCTGATAGTGAAGTGGCACAAATATTCTTAAAGGAGATGGTGAGGCTACTGTTAGGATATTCTGACACATAGGAAATAGTTAAGTATAACTTGGTCTAGTGTAGAGTTAGGTAAAGTGTGTTTATTTACTATGTACATTTGTAACTTACAATCTGACGGTCACGATATGTTCTAGACATGAAGTGATCTAGCGGTTCATTCTCTCCTCAGTATTACTGACACTTGATCCGTGGCTTAACACTCGGTTGGTCCATGATCTCTATTTAAAGAGCATGGAGGGTCATTTGTAGGGTAACCGTTCATGAGAGAAGCTTATGTAAATTTTCATTCTTTTATTAATAAATTGCTTGAAGTGGCCGCATTGGCTCAGGCCGTGGACTGTTTCCCTCTTTGAGGGTTTTAACCATGTCAAAAATATTGGTGTATTGATCTGTGATCTATTTGTGAGCGATGTCCTTTGGTGTTCTATCTGAGGAAGTTACCCTGTAAATTCTTACATGGTATCAAAGCTATTTGAGGGCCGCATCCGTTGCTGATCCAAATCTGAAGCTGGTAGAACTACATCCGGCTGTCGTGTCCTAGATCTATTATTTCTGACCGCTTTCGGGCCGAGAGGACTGCTCTATTGTGTTAGGAGCATCTGTTCCAGTGAGGAACCCCTTTAGTTTCACGTGAAAATGTTTCTGGTAGCCCTAGCTATGTCATTTTTAAGATCTGGAGGTATACAATCTTTATTTGCAGTTTCAGTTATTCATCTCTCTGTTTATTTTGGTTTATTTAGCTCTCTGTTTTTTTATTACTGGATTTATACCTTTCGTTTCTGTGTATGCTCTTTGCCCAGCGACTCTGTGTGATCTAGGAAAATCAGAAACATAAAGGAAGGGATTTTCTCATGCGTATGCTCTTTTCCGCCGCACCTTAGTGTGATCTCAGAAAATCAGAAACATTGAGGAAAATATTTAGGTTCTGGCGAAAGCTAACTTCAAGCCGTAATGTTTAGTTTTTTTTGTATGTCCGTGTTGGGTTGCGTGGTCTTTTATTTTGTAGGCAAAAATATATTTTTCAAGTAAGCACGCACCCCAAAGCTTCAATGAATTAAAAAGAAAAAAAACCTCTTTTCCAAAAATTACTAATATTTAAAACTAGTTCACTTGGTCCAAAGTTACTTTATGAGAATAGAGGTCTTGAGTTCAAGTCTTTATTTTTGTTGAGTTACTTTTTCAAAAAACACATGTAACTTATGTTTTAAAGTTATTTTATGTAAAAGTGTTCTCACTCATTATAAAAAGCGAGTCACTTATAATTCTAAAGTCTCTTTATCTTTTATTTAAGTTATAATTTAGTGGGTAACTCATAAAGTACAATTGTAAAAGTGACTTTCACTTATTTATAAAAGTGAGTCACATTAAAAAAAAAAAAAAAAAAAAAACTTTAAAGTGAGCTAATTAGATTAAGTTTGGAAAAGGACCCGGGGGGGGGGGGTATCTTTTTTTTTAAATATAACATTATCATTCATTTATGCACATTCATGCACTTCGTCGACATCTTCAACAACTTTTTTTCAAAAAGCCATAACTTCATCCGGAAGCCGTTTTTTTTAATCAGCCTAATGTTTCGAGATCTTTCCATTGGAACACTTAGTTTAAGCATCTACAGCTTCAGTTTCTATTAAAATGGAAAGTCCATGCCAAGTTATTCTTGACAACACCAACTACTTCCAATGGTAGTCCTACATTGTGGATTTACTTAGAAGTAAAGGTATTTACAGAATAGCCTCAGGCCAAGAAACTAAACCAAAGAGCAAGATAAGGTATCCAAATGGGAAAATAGGCAAGATCAAGCACGTGAGTTGATAGGGATGTCTATTTCTCCAGACCTTAGATTCCATATCGCAGAACTTGATAATGAAGCAATGAAATAGCTCACTAAAGTTTTTAGAATTAAAAATGAAATTAGAGCCCATCAACTCGAAAATGAGTTTCTTATGTTGGACCCCAATAATTTTTCTTCCATTGAATATTTTTTGTCCAATTTTAAGACTCTTAGACTTCTCTTGGAAGGTGTTAAGGTTAAGAAACAAGATGGTAGCCTTATCTATTCCATTCTTACTAAGTTGGGACCAGCATACTCTATGTTTGTTTCCACCTTCAATTCTAATAGAGAAGCATTTATTTCTCAAGGACAAGACTACAAGTCCCCCTCTTTTGATGCCTTTTGTGATTCTTTAATAAGAGAACAAGAAAAACTCTTATATCTTGGTCTTCTTAATCTTGGAAACTCTTCTAAGAAATCCTTAGCCACCCAAAAACAACCAAATTCAAAGAATCCTAAGAAGCAGTATCCTAAAAGAATGGTCCTAAACCAAACAAGGGTCCTAAGCAATTTCAGTCTCAAAATGAAAAATCATTTCAACAAAATGATAAGGCAAATAAAAACAAAGGGAAGAAGATTGATAGATATTGCAACTTTTGTAATCGAGATGGCCACTTAGAATCCAAACGCTTTGAGAAGATGGAAGCCTTGAAAGAAGCAATGAAGAAGCATAACATCCATTTGGGGCATTCTTCAACTTCAACTTCATCATCAGTATTAGCACTTTCTACATGTGGTTGTCAAGCATCTCAGTCTGGTTATGCACTAAATGTATCTTCTTCTTCTCATTCTCATGAGTGGCTCATTTATTATGGAGATTCTTATCACATGGCCAAAAAAAAGCCATGTTTTATTCTTTAAATGATTGTAACACCAAAAATATATATGTTGGCGATGATAGATCTCTTAGTGTTGTAGGGACTAGAACTATTCATCTAGACAATGGTCAATTTAATGATGTATTATATGTTCCAACCTTATCCTGCAACCTTTTATTTGTATATCATATAACTCATTCATGTGAAGGTAAAATTGTTGAATTCTCACCTCATGATGTTGTAATTAAGGACCTAAGAGATCCTAGACAAATTTTAGCTACTGGCATTGTTGATGATTCTGTAAGGTTGTATAAGTTTAACAACTTTGGGTCATCAACTTTTCCCTCAATATTTTTTGCTCATAATGATGAAGTGAGCAAACTTTGGCATGAGAGATTTGGTCACTTAACTATCGCTCCCTTCAAAATCTATGTAAAGAAAATACGGTGACAAGTCTTCTTATGGTATCTTGCAGATATGGTGTTTGTTTCGGATGTATACTCAAAAAACATCATCGGGATAGTTTTGAAAAACATGCCTCTTGGCATGCCTCAGCCCCTGTACATCTTGTGCATATTGATTTATGTGGTCCACTTCCAGTTGTTTCATTCTCTGGCTACAAGTATTTCTTAACTTTCATTGATGATTTCTCCAGACGCACTTGGGTATACTTATTAAAACTCAAGAGTGAAGTATTTAACATGTTCTTGGCCTTTAAGGCCTTTGTCGAAAAACAATCTAGACATCAAATTCTTAAGCTAAGATCTGATAATGGCGAAGAATATGTTAACAACAAATTCATCAACTTTTGCACTGAGCATGGAATTCAAATGCAACATATTGTTCCATATATTCCACAATAAAATGGTGTAGCTGAAAGGAAGAATCACACCTTAAAGGAAATGGCTAATTGTATGCTTCAATCTAAAGGACTTAGTCTTAATTTTTAGGCAGAAGCAATTAACTATGCAAATTACATAGTAAATCACATTCCTACTAAGGTTTTAAAGAATATCACTCCAGAAGAAGCATGGAGCTCAATTAAAATAGATGTAAGTCACTTTCGTGTTTTTAGAAGTGAAGGATGGGCCCATATTCCAGATGAGAAACATAAAGCTTTAGAACCTAAGAGTGAAAAATGTATTTTTGTTGGATATTCTGAAGATGTCAAAGAATATAGACTTATTCCACTTAATTCCAAAAATTTTATTATTAGAAGAGATGCAAAGTTTGCTTAAAATATATCGGCCTACGAGCCTAGTTCGGTGGATGTGCCACCTCTCTCCATCCCTTCTATTTCTGAAAATATTTCTTCTTTAGATGATGACAGTGAGGATGACAATCCTCCCCCACCTTCTCATGATCATCCTTCATCTCCTCAGCTTCCAAAATGGGTCCATGCTACTCGGGATGCAGCAGGTGCTCTTATAGGTGATCTTACAGATCAGTGACGTACACATTCTCAGTTCAATAGAGCCTCTTCTTTAGATCAAGCTTCAGCAAATCATGATCCTGACACCTTTGCATAAGATTTAGGCCATCCAAATTGGGACGCAGCTATGAATGAAGAATATCGTTCATTATTGGCAAATGATACATGGGATCTTGTTCCTCTTCCAAAGGGACGAAAACTTGTTAGATGCAAATGGGTTTACAGAACCAAGTTTGGACTAGATGGAAAAGTTGATAAACATAAAGCTCATCTTGTTGCTAAGGGTTTTTCACAAGTTGAAGGCATTGACTATACTAAAACCTTCTCCCTTGTTGTCAAAATGAACTCTATCTGCCTTGTTCTTTCCCTTACTGCCTCTTTTAAATGGGAAGTCCATCAGATGGATGTTAAATCTACTTTCTTACATGGGGAATTGCATGAAGAAATCTATATGGAACAATCTCCTGGATTTATACAAACAGACTCCAGCCTTGTATGTCAGCTTAAGAAATCCCTTTATGGTCTCAAGCAAGCCCCTCGGGCTTGGTATGCCAAAATGGATAGCTTTCTTTTAGATACTGGCTTTTCTAGGTGTCATTCTGACAATACTGTCTACACCAAGAAAGTGGGTAAGTCTCTTATCATTCTTGTTATTTATGTTGATGATATTATCCTTACTGGTAGTGATCCCAACCTTATAAACCATGTGAATTATAGCCTCAAAAAGAAGTTTGAAATGACAGACTTAGGACACTTTCATTATTTTCTTGGTCTTCAAGTCTTGCAAACCAAGGAAGGTATTTCCCTTTCCCAGTCCAAGTATGCCTGTGATCTTCTACGCCATTTTCACATGGAAGACTGTAAGCCAACCCCTTCTCCCTTTCAGTCTAGAGCCAAACTTTCAGTCACTTGTACTTCCCCTGAAGTTGATGCTACCTTATACCGTCAACTTGTAGGAAAAAAATTGTATCTGACCCATACCCGTCCTGACCTTTCCTTTGTTGTTGGCCTTATTGCTCGGTTTATGAAAAACCCACATGAAAGTCATTGGAAAGCAGCTAAAAGAATACTTTGTTATGTTTGAGGTACAGTTCAATTTGGGATTCATTACAGTGCAGAAGCATCTCCTCTATTGGTTGGTTGCACTGATTCCGATTGGGCTAGTGACCCTGATGATCAGAATTCTACTGCAGGTTATGTCTACACTCTTGGTTCTTGACCTATTACATGGGCTTGCAAGAAAAAAAGTGCCATTTCTCTTTCTTCAGTAGAAGCATAGTATTGTGGCACCATAGAAGCTAGTAAGGAAGCCTTGTGGCTTCGTCAGATCCTGTCAGAGCTTGGCTTTCAACAACAACATCCGACTACACTTTGGTGTGATAATCAAAGTGCCATTCAACTATACAAAGATCCAGTCCAACATCAGCGTAGAAAACACATTGAACTACACATGCACTTCACCAGAAAGCTCATTCATGATCATGTCCTTGAAGTACAATATTGTTCAACCGATGATCAAGTTGCATACATCTTTACAAAGGCTCTCACAAAGGCGAAGTTTACTGAAATTCGATTTATGGTTGGAGTTCAGGAAGTTGTCACTAAGAGGGGATAGGCTCTAATGCCTCCTTCCTTCTCCTATTGTGTCATCTTTGTACATCCTTCAATCCTATCCCAAGTTGTTCTTAAGGGGGATGTTAGGATATTTCGACACATAGGAAATAGTTAAGTATAACTTGGTCTAGTGTAGAGTTAGGTAAAGTGTGTTTCTTTACTATGTACATTTGTAACTTACAATCCAATGGTCATGATATGTTCTAGACATGAAGTGATCCGACGGTTCATTCTCTCCTTGGTATTACCGACACTTGATCCGTGGCTTAACACCTGATTGGTCCATGATCTCTATTTAAAGAGCATGGAGGGTCATTTGTAGGGTGACCATTCATGAGAGAATCTTATGTAAATTTTCATTCTTTTATTAATAAATTGCCTGAAGTGGTCGTGTTGGCTCAGGCCGTGGACTGTTTCCCTCTTTGAGGGTTTTAACCACGTCAAGAATACTGGTGTATTGATCTGTGATCTGTTTGTGAGTGGTGTCCTTTGGTGTTCTATCTGAGGAAGTTACCCTGTAAATGCCTATAGCTACATGGTGTTCCTGAGAAAATTATTTTAGATAGAGATGCCAAATTCACCTCAAGATTTTGGAAGGAACTTCTTACAGGATTGGGAACCAAGTTGGCATTTAGCACAACATATCATCCCCAAACACATGGGAAAATAGAGAGGATAAATAAGATCCTTAAATATATGTTGAGGATGTATGTAATGCACCAGCCCAAGAAGTGGGAAGAGTACCTACCACTTGTAGAATTTGCTTACAACAATGGATACCAATAATCCATAATGATGAGTCCATTTGAAGCTTTGTATGGGATAAATTGCAACACTCTTATCAGTTGGAATGATCCAGTGAATAGGGTCATTGTTGGGCCTGATATGCTCAAGGAGATGGAGCAATATGTTCATCTCATCAAACAAAATTTGAAAGTGGCACAAGATAGGGAGAAAAGTTATGCAAATCAACATAGGGTGCACCAGGAGTTTTAAGTTGGAGAACACGTGTATGTAAGAAATAAACCCAAGAAGAGTTATTTAAAGATTAGAGCATGTGCCATGTTGGAACCAAAATATTGTGGACCCTTTGAGATCCTTGAAAGGATCGGATCAGTGGCATATAAGCTAGCTTTACCACCATCAGTTAAAGTTCATGATGTTTTTCATGTCTCTTTTCTTAAAAGATATGTGTAGGCATACAATCATGTGATCGATTGGTTTGTGCTACATGTGGAACCAGAGGGAGAGTTCTAGCCAGATCTAATAAACATCCTAGATATAAGGAGTCTCATTCTCCAGAATCAAGCCATAGAACAAGTCAAAGTGTAATGGAAACACTTTGGACAGAGGAAGACACTTGGGAAATGGCTGACTCCATGAAGGCAACATACCCATTTTTTTTTTTTTGATTGAGGAAAATGTGAAAATAATGTAAATATGGTAGAGAGTTGTGTATATGAAGCCTCATAACACAATATGTGATGGTATTTTATTTATGGTGTTGCATATGGGAAAGAGAACATTGAAGGTGGTGTTCCCTCAAGGGGGAGGGATATATGATGACCCAAACCCTATTTCTCTTGTAACATACATTGTAAATACTTCATAGAAATAAAATTGAATGGGATGAGTTAAAATGACATGGATTTCAGAGTCCGGGGAGGTTTCTTTCTTGAGATTGTAATGGGTTTATTGTGTAAGAAACCTGAACTATTTTAGGGCAGCTATTAAAATATTTGGTTGGTGGCCTTAATGGAATATCCATGAATTTAATATGGGTTGCAAAGGAGGTACGCATGTCATGCTACCTTAAGAAGCACTTACAAGGAAAAAAGTACAAAAATTAATGTAGTATGATAGTATAGACAATACTAACAGGGTGTCAACCCATGTGTAGTAAGAAAATAACAACAAAAGGAAGAGGAGGGTTCGAGTTGGAAGAAGAACTCCAACAGACAGAGAACAAGATCATAAGAGGAGATAAGAGAACAAAAACTATAGGGAGAGACTTTTTACTAGCAAGATTAGTGAATAGATGGTTTATCCTTGGCGAGGAGCAATGCCTCTTAAGTCCTTATAATGTCAGAGGGTGGAGATGGTCTTCTCTGGATTCCCTTAGTGGTGTGGGTGGAGTATTATGTCCTTTGATTCTTGGAGGGAGGACCTCCAAAACCTTATTTTCATTTATTGGGAATATGTTTTGGACTCCCCTAAGTAGGTGGAATCACTATATGTTGTTTAAGGGTGGAGAGGTTACTCTTTGGATTCCCTTGTTATCTTAGGGTGGAGGAAGTTAGCTTCTGGATTCCCTGTGTTCCATTGTCTGTTGAGTCTTTGGTGGGTGGAGGAAAGTCCTATGGAGTCCTTATTTTAGCTGGTAGATGGTGATAAACAAGCCCTCATTTTCTGGAATCTGGAACGGAGGTGACATCTACAAGTAATATTGGTTCTAGCTGCCTAGGGTTGGGTGGAGGGTGTTTGTCCCAAACTCATTTTATCAGGATATCCCAAGATAAGTGTTTTATGTATTTGTTGTGTTAATAAATATGTGAATTGTGTTGATAACTGTAATGTGAATGTGTTGCAAATATTGAATTGAAGTAGTGTTTATACATGTGAGAAGTAGAGGTGTAATTCATCCTTGGCATGGAATGGTTGTTATGAAATATTTGAGTTTGTTATTAGCATGCATATTAAATAAAAATGTACATTTAAAAACCTTAGAAATGGGTCAGGAATCAGAGCAAAAAATTATAACCTTTAATAGATGAATCCTTATTATGGAATAAAAGTTACAATATGGACGACCTATTGGAAATGTTTATGCATACATGTCTCAATCGATTTATGCTTGTATAATGGTTACATGTCTCTAAACCATCTTGGGGAGTGGGTATCAATGTCTAGGATGATATCCTCTTCTGACCGTAGTAGCCCAGACTTTCCATGAGAGACTCTGGTATCCTTTCATTTCCAGCAGTCCCAGAGGTCTTCGAAAAGCTCCACAGAGCCACTTGCTGCAGCCTTGCGAGCTTGATATTGCACCTTAGCCTGTATATCAATGAGGGGAATTAACATCCTTATGGTCCTTTTGGTATTTAAAAACTTATGTGGACTTAGGAGGAGATATTGAGATGTAAGCTCAGGAGGGTAGCGCTTGTAAGGGCTAGCAACTCCTAAAGGCAACAAAGGGACATTGGTCTACATCATGTTGACTATAGAAGCTCTAAAACCAAACCTGGAAGGAGCCTGTGCTCAATGTTGGTGCAATGGAGTTTCATGAAGACCTAACTTATAACGAAATCATATATGCTAATACCATTGGCTGGAAGGAAGACCTAGACGTGGCAGGCCCTGATTGGTTGGCTCATATCATGCCTTATTGTGATTGGGTGTGGGGAAGGTGACTTGACTGGGGTAGTATCTTAGAATATCCCTTGTGGACCATTCAGAGGAGGAGCTGATATAAGAACACCCACCGGATCCACATTGTGACACCCCTTCCCCGTGATATCATCATAAAAGGTGGTGGGGTGGTGTAGTTCTCCTAGACCATCGAATCTGGCAGAGGAGATGTGGACTGCTAGATATGAGTCTGAAACCATGATTCATAACTCCAATTGCATTGGTACCAACCTGGGTTATCGAATATGTAGGTCATTGTGGTGCAAACTGTAGATCGAGGTTCCGAGAGAGGAGAGTCATCGGATCGACTGATGTGCAACTAACCACAAGTGGTAATGTGGATGTATGGATCATCTGGTCTAGTGGCAAGGGTTATTAATTATAGGTAGGATAATTAAAATTTAATAGTAATATTATGTATACATAATTATAGAATAGTTATATACCTATACATATGGTTAATCATAAAAAAGCATAATTAAATTTAATTAAGATTAACTCTAATTAGTACTTAAATATTGGTAAACAATGTTCACAAGGACTGGTCCTATGGACCTGACTTAACTTTGGGCCTCTTGTATTCCACACTTCTTCTATATCCATCTCACCAACACAACATATAATGCTACTGCTGTCTCTCCATGAAACTATATTGGCCACATTTTCCTTAATCCTGCAATGTTGATTTGAAAAAAATAAAAAAATTAATTCTTGTAATGATCAAAGAGACTCAATCATACCTTAAACATTTAGATGCATCTCTCTGATTAACAATTTTTGGTTGTGTTCACTTGACTTATTTGGCCTCCCTTGAGGCCGATCTCATCATTCAGTGAAGATAAATAGAGGATCTACTCCCTCTGGGTGGATTATCCTCCTTTTTCTTCCAAACCTTGTTGGGGTGAATCCTTACAAGAACATTATTTCACAACTTCTTATTATCCCTTGTTTTGGATTTTTCTTGGTTGTGCATGGCTAGAGGGAACTCCTCTTTTCTTTCCTCTTTCTTCACCCAAGTCTTATTTTCACTTCCTCTCTTATTTGTCTCCAGGGAAAAATTAATTTGGCTGTTACTCCCATTCATCACTTGAGGCTTGTGCTCATTGCAGATGGAAATTACAGATGGCTTCATTACTAAAATATGAGGATTATCCCTTTTCTTATTTCTCTGGTCTCTCTTCAGAAAAAAAATGTGGCTCCTTGATTACTTCTTCCCTTTTTAGCATGTCCCTTTGAAAAAAGCACTGAAGACATACTCATAATCCTCCACTCTTCTATTTATTCTCATCCTCAATGGTTGAGTTTCTTCACTTGCATGCAAATTATTAGTGGGAAGCCTTGTATACTTGTATTTTCACCTTGCTTCCTTGTGCCCAAAATTTTCACAGTCATAGCATTTGAAATCACTTAAGAATGGGGCAAAGGATTTGCTATTCTTGACATAATTCTTGTCAAAAATACTATCACTACCAACATGCTTTCTCTTGGTTAATTTTTGCATTCTTGGGTTGCAACTACTCAATACATTTTGTTTTCTTGCATGCCATATATAGTCTATGGCTTATGCCTAAAACTATTGCAAGAAAAGTTGTAGCAATGGAAGAATTTTTTATATCTGAAGATACCTTGTCCTTAAGAAGGAAAGGATCTTTGTTGGTTCTCCATGTGTCTTGCATGCCCATTTTAATTTCTACCTCGAGCAAATATTTGTTGTTTCTTTCCTTACTGCTACTCCTTCCTCTGCTATTGGTTGTTATTTTTCCACTCTTTTGTATTTTCTCGTTTTGTTTCTTTCCTTGTTGTTGGTATTGAGACAACCCTTTATCTTTCTTTTCTAGGTCATGTCTCAATGAGAATGCTTTATCTTGTAGTCTCTCACAAAGAGCCTTTTTCTCATGAAGTTGATTTGCCAGCCATTCATTTGATATGTTGGCTTTCTCTCATTGAGCATTAATATCAAAAATAGTTTTTCTCAACTTATCATTCTCAAGCTCATATTCTCGCAACTACTCTTCTTGCTTGATATTTTCTTCTAAAAGCTCCTTGATCTCCTTAAGAGCAGATATGAGATTTTCCTTGAAATAAATCTTCTCATCTAGTTCTTCTTCTTTTCCACCAAAGGTAATGAATACTTACAACCAATATATACTTCACTTTCAACCTTTTCTTCATGATTACTAGGGATACTCTCATTTTCTACTATGGATGAACACTCATGAGATTTCTTATTGTTCTCACCATGAGGTATTCTACCTTCTTCTTGAGAGTTATATCCATCTGTTATTTCCATGAAAGTAGGTCTATCCTCATCATTACTACTCGATGAACATGTATCCCTTTCTTTTGATAATGCACATGTACAACTAGGAGATAAATGATCTATTTCTTTGAAATTATCACATACCAGTAACATAACTCCTAAGAAACTTAGCATCTCTTCCAAGTCTTCTTATTTTCCTTTGGAGTGATGAACATCAACTTCCTCATTGGGAGGAATATCTTCAATATTTTCAGCATCTATCCTTTGAGGTACGTTCTTCATCTTCTATTTTCTCCTCTTATCTCAAAAAATGACATTTGTAGGTTTGGGTACACTATTTGAGTAGCAAATTTCATCAACCTTCTAACGAGCCTCATGATTGTCTCCTCCATATAGACATTGTAACTTATCTAATATTTCCTTTATTGTCTCACAATGTCTCACTTTATCACTATTTGATTTTGATATCCCTTTCATTCTTATCTTCTTAGCTTCTATATTAAACTCATTCTTATCTTCGTATTCTATAGGCAGCCAAACATCTTCATTGATGACCATTAAATAGGATACCATTCTAATATTATAGAGCTCATAGACCAATCCATTAAAAAATGTAACTCCCTCTAGTGTAAGCCAAGTTTATTAGCCATGTTTCCTTTTGATCTACCTTCAAGCAGTTAAGTTGTTCTTGAAGGAACTAGGCTCTAATACTGATTTTTGGAAACAATGTTTAATACTAAGAAGAGGGGGTGGATCAATATCAAGGATAATTGAAATTTGTATGCCAATTTATATTTTCATTTAAGCTTGGCATCTATTTGTGTGAACCATCAACAACATATTATGTGTAGCAACATGAATAAACACATAAACATAACAATAAGAGAAATAAGAACATAGGACATTGAGTTTAACATGGAAACCCTTTTGAGAGAAAAACCACCAAATCTTGTATATATTATGATGTAAATATGAGCTCCTACTCTATTACATCAAATTATTTGTGAACCACCACTCACAAAAAGCACCAACTCTCTAAGTTTGTTTGCTAGCACCCACTAGCATGAAGCACCAATTCCCTTCTTCTAAAAACACCTAATCAACTTACCATGAAGCACCAACATCATGGATTTATGCAAGAACTCACTTGCAAGAGGCACCGACCTCCAATCTCTCCTCAAATACCCACTAGATGGAAGCACCAAATCCCTAGTTTGTAGGCTCCAACCCACACACAATAAGGAAACTAATACTCACTATAAATGGCATCCACTTTACCTTTTTTTACCTCTGCTTTCATCCACTTATCCCTTTGTTCTCTATTGTAGCCTTCATTATATATAGCCCATGCAACATTTTTTTTTCTACACCTTCATTTCAATAACATGCACTTAACCTTTTGTCCTCTTTTTTCGTCAGTAACCTTCACTTCATGAGATCATACAATCCTCATCTCATCCAGTTCACTTTGCAACAACTCTCTTTACCTCATGGCCTTCAACACTTCAATAATAGCTCTTATCTTTTCTCTTCTACATAAACACACTCTTGGCCTCTCTCTCCTTCAACCTCACACACTCAAATCTCTCCACTTAACTCTACTTTCCAAAATATTTCATATCCCCACTAGGCACAACAATCATTGACGGTTTTTTTCCTCTACCACACATGGAATGATGCAGTCCCTATTGTCAATCACACACTACTCAAGAGCACATGGCTCTACATTATGTTATTGCATCCACTAGTTGACCATTATAGTAACATTAAACACTAGGAATGGGCTATTGAGCATTTTTCCATACTGGGAATTAAATCTCAGCCAGACTAAATATGTGAAACTTTATCACACTACTCTGTACTACTTCTTAGCCACTGCAAGTCTGTTAATTCAGGGAATGGGCTCTGATTGTTTCT
This sequence comes from Pinus tabuliformis, assembly GCA_031772625.1. NCBI lineage: Eukaryota > Viridiplantae > Streptophyta > Pinopsida > Pinales > Pinaceae > Pinus > Pinus tabuliformis. The sequence goes on from CM062820.1 coordinate 460,067,335, forward strand.
CATACTAAGAATTGAATTTTCATTTCACCTATTCACTCAATGAGCACCTCCATTAAATTCAACTTGTACTAGAAACATAGCTAATTATGTTTAAAGACATGTTTCATTAATATACTCTAGCAAAAATTGGTCCTAGCTTCCTTAAACTAGATATCTCTGCAGTTGCCATTAACACTACTAGCTTATCATGTGCCTTCAAACCATGCACTTATAGTAGCTGTTGAATTTTTCAAGCCTTGAACCTGTTCCTATGGTTCTTCAAACTCAACCCTTAATTCATAAACAACTGCCAACTCATCCATTCTCATAGGCTCTAAGATTTTAAACAGTTATCGACTCGTTCATGTCCACATGCACTAAGCATGCGGCCATCCGCCCCCGTTTTTATCGAAATTAGCCCAAAGGCCTATGGTCAAACTAACACATGAAACCATCACACAATGGCTTATGTCACCTCTTCAAACTATAGAACTAAGGGATGAAATACATATGTTATTCTTCCATTCCCACGATCACATAACGCCAACAGAACAAAGTCTTGGGATCATCCTTAGCCTCTGGCCTTCTACTTAAGGATTACGTGTCAAGGTGGGTATGCCCACTATGTGCATTAACTTATTAATACCCCATCGAGATGACTTTTCATAGCCACCATGATGCCTTCATGTCTCAATGCCTTTTCTTTGTATCTATCCCAAAGGCCCATGGTCACAATAGCATGCAAAACCTCTGAAAAACTAAGTCATGAGTGTGCCTTCCGTCATTCAATGGAATTGTTAACTGTAAAAAAGCAACTTCATCTCCCATATTTGTTATCCCATCCATATCTCCCAATGCACCTTTGTTTCCCTCCAAGGTATGCTTTCTGGGCTTACGTGTTGTGGTGGGACTGCCCTGTGCCTTTTCTCATTGGTCCTATGCTTCCCATCAATTATGCCATTATGTCCCGGTGCTTTTTCAACTTGATGTTCCTCTTTTGTGCTTTTTATTTCCTTCGAGGGTGGCACCTCTGGCATGATGTGTCCCAGCCTCATTATCATTGGCTCTCACGTCTGGTGTAAGCTTCCATTGCATTGCATTCATGCCTCGGAACCCAATCAACATGCTTCTCCCTCTCTGCACTATTTTGAAACCTTCTAAGGTCAAGCCTCTATGATTATGTGTCTCGATGGGAACCACCATTGTGCATTTGGACCAATCAAGGATCGGTCAAGATGATTTGTACTCCATGTGAGTTTCCATCATGTCTTGGCGCTTAGTCATCCCAGAGACTTTGTTTGTGCACCTCTCTAAACCTTCCAGGTAACCTTTCGAGGATGAAATCATGCTTATGTCATCAAAACAACATGGCACCTTCTGAGTGGTGATATGTGTAACCCAATTTTTTCCCATTAGGGTAGTTGAAAAATGTTGAATTTTCCTACTATGTGTGTTCTATTTTTTACTGACACATCATATTGGCATCATCCCGTGTTTACATCATCTTGGCCTTAACTTCTGTGCACACCTTTTAATATTCTAGGGTAAACACGTCAAGATGAGCTGTGAAGTGGGACCTCTATTTTCCAATACATTTCAGAAATTTTTGGATCTAAAATGGGCCTCCTAAGGAATATTATAAAATAATTTTAAATTACATCATCAAATTTTATAGAAAAATAAGAAGAAAAAAAAACTTTTTCAACCCGTACTTTTAACTTATATCCCTTTGGTTTACTAAAATTTCGAGTGCGAGCACTCATTGGATGTCGAATTTAATTCCTCATCGAAGGAGTACCCATGTTGCATACTTTCAATGGACCCTGCTACAATGAAAAATGAGAAATACATGGAAAAACATTATTGCAATCACATTTTTCATGTATTTCTCGTTTTTTGTGTGGCGAAGTCTATTGAAAGTATGTAACATGGGTACTTATTGGATGAGGAATTAAATTTTGTATCCAATGATTGCTCCCTCTCGAAATTTGAGTAAAATCATAGGGAGATAAGTTGAAAAAAGAATTTGAAAAGGTAGTTTTTATGTTTTTTTTTTAATCTTTTTACTTTTTTACTCCAAAAATGGTGAATCATCCCCCATGGTTGACATCATCATCTTGAATCCCATTGGTTCTTATAAAGTTGATTTTGGTTGTACATTTTTGTTTTGAGGCCCATTTTTTACCTCAAAATTTCTCTAATGAAAATGATTGTTGCTGTTGGAAATTGTAACTAGGTTTGGTCTTTATTTAATGTGTTTGAGTCATCATGAAATGTACTTGTCAAAAGAATAAAGAAAATAATAATTATTATTGTTATTGTAACTTATTAAATCATGGGTTTCATGCTTGGGTCACCAAGTTTTAGGTCAAGGTCCCCATTGAGGACTTCTAGGATCTATTCTAAGTCAATGGAGTCATTGTACGGTTAAAAAGACCCTTCTTGGGTTTTTGAATTATGTAAAAAGGTTATGTATTGAGTCAAATATGATTTATGTATCCCCCACACCAAGTCGACCTAGAAGAGATCAAGTCAGTCTAAGGACCCTAATTCAGCCTCACATGGAGCCTATAAATACAAGCACATCGAATTCATTTTAAACACACTCTCTTTCAAGAAGTTCGATATCTCTTACCACTGGGAAAATTGTGAAGCCTGTTGTCAGGAAGCCAATGGAAGTGTGAGTTTGGGGAAGTCTAAGGAGAGGAAGAAAATGAACTTTTGGTGCCTCTGTCTCTCTGTTTCGTGCCCTATATTGGGAGATCGAAGTCTTCCAAGTTTCATTGTTGTCAGAAGCTTCCAATTGCCGGAAGCTGCTGCTTAGTTGAAATGCTTGCCTAGGGGTTGAAATTCTGGGAGGTTGACTTGGTGTGGAGGGAAGGTCTGGTCTTGGTCTAGGGTGAAGAGCCTCAAATAATACTATTGAAAGGAAAAATTTCTTGACTGGGTTTTCCCCTTGAGGGGGGTTTTTCCCTAGCATAGTGCCTACATCTGGTGTCTATTATTTTATGTGTTGCTTATTTGGTAATTGTTTGATGAAATAAAAGAAAGAATATATAAAGAATCATAATAACAAGAAACATCACAAGTAAATATCAAGAATAAGAAAATATTTCTATCTTTCTGATTTTCTAACATGGTATTAGAACTTTGGTGAAGAAGGAAGAAAAAGGTAGTCTCAAGCACTTGATCAAGGAAGCATTCAAAAGGATTATCTCAAGGAAAGAATCTACTACATTCAAGGAAGATGTCTAACACAATAAAGTGAGAGAATAAACTTAAAGGAGCCTCCAATTACATGTATTGGAAGAGGAGGATTAACCTCATCCTTGAAAAGAACAAGGTACTAGGCTTGGTCAAAGGAAAAGTAAAGAAGCCTACATATGTCTCCAGTGATGCTGACAAAGTGAAATTTAAGGAACTAGAATTGGTGGCCATGACTCTAATGGTAGAAGGAATAAAGGAAAACCATGTCCCATTCATAGCCAACATCAATCATGCTCAGGAATTGTATGAAGCCTTGTTAAAGTTATTCACTATTAACAACATTGGCCAAGTAGAAAGTTTGAAGAATGAGCTAAGGACCACAAAAATGACTAAAGAAGACACAATGGCCTCTTTTTTTGTGAAGATATCAAGAAACAAGGATCATCTTTTGGCCATTGATGAAATTTTTCCAGAAAAAGAACTCGTGATCACTACCCTATTAGGATTTCCACCTACTTGGGGTGCATTTGCTTTAGGACTTAATAGTTGGAAGGTAGATCCAACCTTTGAAGAACTATGGACTACCTGCAGCCAGGAAGAATTAAGGATCTCATTAGTTGTCAATCCTGAAGGAGTATAAAATGCCTATATTGCTCAACATAAAGGAAAGAAATCGAAAGGACCAAGGAAGAAAGCTGACATGTCTAAGGTTGAATGCTATTAATGTCATAAGAAAGGTCACTATAGGAGTGATTGTCCCGACAACCAAGGAAACAAGAGAGAAAGAGATCAAGCCAACATTGTTGAAGAGGGAGACTCAAAGAAAGTCAAGAATGAAGAATCTGAAATTAGGGACTTGCACTAATAAGTCCTTTGCTTGTAGTTTTAAATATCTTGTTTTTATATGTTTTAGAATTTATATTTTTTTAACATATTTTGAAAAATACATTATTATTGTTTTTATAAGTTTGTAGGTATCCCTCATGCTTTGGAGGGAACCTCCAACAACTCCCAAAGATAGGTATCTCATTTCCTTTTAGTTTTTGGTTTCATGTACTCATTTAGTTTTGATTATATTAAATACTAATCATCATTATGTCTCTATTGTCTTGATTAGGAAAACATTTACTATATTCTCAAGGAATATGAAAGAGGAACTCTCAAGATAAGGTGTGTCAATAATTAAAGGTGTGCCTTAAACTACAAAAACATTGACTTCTTTAGTAAGTGTTTATTCATTTGACAATCTGTTACTAACATTGTTGTGTCTAGCTATATTGTATCATATCGATTCTTATTTTGGGTGATTCATCACTTGATAAATCTACCCACCCCACTCATATTCTTAACTGATTTTGTAGAACCCTAGACAAGTTATGGAAAACCCTAACCTAAGGGTATAATAATGTGAATGACTGAAACCCTAAACTGTTTAGGGCAAAGATAAAATTCTATTTGAATTTTGTGTTGATAATGTCATGATTGGGATTTTGGTATGATCAGGAAAACCTAACTTAGGGTTGAATGATAGGGTCTAAGATCCAAAACCTTTAAAGTTTTTGGGTTTTCTATGTTCCTATGTTGAAACCCTAACTAATTAGGGTTTGGTGGAATGTGTAAGCAAGACCCTTATAATGTCTTAGAAATTATTTCCTTGGTATGTGTGTGTTTGTCTGATCAAACCCTAGTCTAATCAAGTTTGTTGTATGTCTAACTTCTATTGATATTTGTGAAGTTGGGTTTGACTAACACATGATATGAAATGCCTTTGCATGATGATGAAACCTTTGGTATATATATATATATATATATATATATACACACACACACATTTGGTCAAAACGCTAGCTTGGTATAGGTCAGTATATGTCTAATGTATTAATGTTGTTTGGCATATGATATGCTTATGTATGATTATGAATTCCTAGATATGTGTGTTGACCTAGTTACTGATGGACCTTGTCCGAAAGATTCTAGGATGATGATATTTGGAAATCTTGGGTTTTGCAACTAAACCCTAGTAGGAATTAAATTCTCTAGTATGTGTGATATAATAATCTGAGATCTATTATATAATGATTGTTGATATTGTGAAAACAAAATTCTAGGGTTATGGAATTGAACCTTAGTAGAAGTGAAAATCTCTAATATGTGATGATGATTTGATGATTTGAGATTTGTGTAAGATCATTAAAATCTTAGTTTTAGTTGTGTTTTATGGTTGATTGAAAATCTAGGGTTTGCAACTAACCCTAGTGGAAGTTGGTAATGTTAATGAATAAGTTGTGATTGGATTTGATTGATTCTTTTGTATGAAATCTAGGATTTGTATGAAAAACTAGTGGAAATTCTAACATATGAATTCTGAAAGTTGTTAAATTCCTTGTAGATATATATTTGTTCGATTTTTTTTAGTAGGGATTGCTATATGTTGTAGTAGAGTATGTTACACCTTTGAAAGAAACATTGAAACCATAAATGGAATAAAATTTGTAGTCTAGGGTTTATGACAAAGTCCCTAGCAAGATGTTGAAAAGTATTTATCTCTTGTTTTGGTATCTGATGTATATAAGGTTGAATTTATTTTGTAATTCTGATATGGCTAACTTCATGATTCTATAGGTTTGGTTGAACTTGTTATCAAAGTTGTGTAGGTACACAATCTTCAATATGGAAAAGATGTTTGTTGATGATATAAGCATGATGAGGATGACGATAACTCTGATGAAATGGTTGGAAGCCATGAAAGATTCTTTGATGAAGAAAATAAGAATCTAATCTCCCTGAGGAAGCCTGAATAGAAGAGATCTCCCTAAGATTAAGAGAGAGTATGGATGAAGAGATGCTCCCTGGTTGAGAGGAAGGACATAGCTTGGATTTGATTAAAGAATGAATTTTGGAGGATATGTTGATGCATGGGAAGTAGGAAAGGAAAGTGTATGATTGAGGAATATTCTATCAGATATTCGGTTGATAATTCTACTATGAAAATATAAGAAGAAACATTAATACCCCAGAGGTTTGTATTTGTTTATGTACATGTGAAAGTATATTATTTATTGGGGTTGTGTTTGTACATGTGAATAGCTCGAAGGATTTGATAGTATGTTGGTTTGATTAGGAGATATTGGTCATCCTTGATCTGCTAGATCAAGGGTGTTAAGGATTTGTGACTGACGCATTGCTTGCAAGGACATATGGTTGACACTTTGTGTTGATGTCTAGGTCTCGAAGTTGGAAAAGGTGGCATTGATTATAGAGCTCTGTTTTTGGATACACATCTGGATCTTTGGGTTGGTGGTTAGCAAGTAAGCTTGATGATACCTAAAGAGGCTGAAATCTTGAGTCCATATTATTCCCACTTAGATAGATTTTCCTGGTTAGGAATCTAGTCCATGGCATTGTGGTGCCTAAAGTTCTTCATGGTTCATATAGTTTGAGATCTTCCATTGTAGTTGTATATGATGAATACCTCCCTAGTGAAGAGGGAGTGTTGAAAATTGTAACTAGGTTCAGTCTTCATTTAATGGATTTGAGTTATCATGAAATGTACTTTATTTCCTTTTGGGGTGGCACCTATGGTATGATGTGTCCCAGCCTCATTATCATTGGCTCTCACCTTTGGCGTAAGCTTCCACTACATTTCCTTCATGTCTCAGCACCCAATCATCCTACTTCTCCCACTTTGCACTCTTTTGAAACCTTCTGAGGTCAAGCCTCTATGATGATGTGTCTCGATGGGAACCACCATTGTGCATTTTAACCAATCAATGACCGACTAGGATGATTTGTACTCCATGTGAGTTTCCATCATGTCCTAGCGCTTAGTCAGCCCAGAGACTCTATTTGTGCACCTCTTTAAACCTTCCAAGTAACCCTTCGAGGATGACATCATGCTTATGTCATCAACCCCACGTGGAACCTTCTGAGTGGTGACATGTGTCACCCAGATTTTTCCCATTAGGGTATCTGAAAAATATTGAATTTTCCTGCTACGTGTCTTCTATTTCATACAACCACATCATGTTGACATCATCCCATGTTTACATCATCTTGGCCTTAACCTTTGTGCACACATTTTAATATTCTAGGGTAAACCCGCCAGGATGAGCTGTGAAGTGGGACCTATGTTGTCAATACATTAGAGAAATTTTGAGGTCTAAAATGGGTCTCGTAAGTAGTATTATAAATAATAGTGGAAATAATAAATTAATATTAGATTACATCATCAAATTTTATAGGAAAAAAAATAAAAATTTTAAACCATACTTTTAACTTATCTCCATATGGTTTTACTCAAATTTCAAGTGGGAGTGCTGATTGGATGTGGAATTTAATTCCTCATTAGGAGTACCCATTTTTCATACTTTCAATGGGCCCCGCTACATGAAAAATGAGAAATACATAAAAAAACATGATTGCAATCACATTTTTCATGTATTTTTCGATTTTCGTGTGGTAGGGTCTATTGAAAGTATGCAACATGGGTACTCATTGGATGAGGAATTAAATTTTTTATCCAACGAGTGCTCCCGCTCGAAATTTGAGTAAAATCGTAGGGAGATAAGTTGAAATAACAATTTGAAAAGGTAGTTTTTATGTTTTTAATCTTTTTATTTTTTTACTCCAAAAATGGTGAATCATCCCCCATGGTTGACATCATCATCTTGAATCCTCTTGGTTCTTATAAATTTCATTTTGGTTGTACTTTTTTTTTAGGCCCATTTTTTGCTTCAAAATTTCTCTAATGAAAATGCTTGTTGTTGTTGGAAATTGTAACTAGGTTCATTCTTCATTTAATGTATTTGAGTCATCATGAAATGTACTTGTCAAAAGAATAAAGAAAATAAATTTTATTATTATTATTGTGACTTATTAAATGATGGGTTTCATTCTTGGGTCACCATGTTTTAGGTCAAAGTCCCCATTTTGGACTTCTAGCATTTATTCTGAGTCAATAGAGTCATTGTACTTTTAAAGAGACCCTTCTTGGGCTTTTGAATCATGTAAAAAGGTCAAGTATTGAGTCAAATATGATTTATGTGTCCTCCACACCAAGTCATCTTAGAAGAGATGAAGTCGGCTTAAGGACCCTAATTCGACCTCACATGGAGCTTATAAATACAAGAACATCGAATTCATTTTAAACACACTCTCTCACAAGAAGTTCAATATCTTTTGTAGCTCAGCAAAGTGTGACGTTTGTTGCTAGGAAGCGAAAGGAAGTGTGAGTTTGTGGAAGTCTAAGGAGAGAAAGAAAAACAAACCTTTTATGCCTCTCTCTCTCTCTCTCTATTTCGTGCCCTAGATTGGGAGGTTGAAGTCTTCCAAGTTTCACTTTTGCCAGAAGTTGCAAGTTGCTGCTTAGTCGAAGTTGCTGGAAAGGGGTCAAAATTATGGGAGGTTGACTTGGTGTGGAGGGAAGGTCCGATCTTGGTCTAGGGTGAAGAGTCTCAAATAATACTATTGAAATGAAAAATTTATTGGCTGGGTTTTCCCCTTGAGGGGGATTTTTACTTGGAATAGTGCCTACATCTGGTATCGATTGTTTTATGTGTTGTTGCTTTGGTAATTGGTCGATGAAATACAATAAACAAGATATAAAGAATCATAATAATAAGAAATATCACAAGTAATTATTAATAATAAGAAAATATTTATGCCTTTCTAATTTTCTAACAATTGCCACTATTGTTAGAGCCACATCCGTTGTTGCTTACATCATCCCAAAGCTTCCTTTTTTGCGCACGTTTGAATCTTCCAGGATACAACCGGCAAGCTGAAGTGTTATGTGTGGGCTCCACTACAAGCCAATTAAAACTTTTTTCATTTCTTGTGTTATTAGCCACGTTTTCCCGGTCCTTTTTTAGCAGCTCTGCTTGAATACTTTGCCTCATTTGGCAACACCGCTAAACTAAATTTCCACTAAAATGTATGTTACCAATATATCACTATAACTTTGACTTTTAGGGTCACCTAAATTTTACTGGAAGTAAATTTTGATCCAGGAATCCATTTGCAGACTTTAGCATACCATTGGAAATCTTCTAAGCACCATCCAACTATTCCATTTATAAGAGAAACTCAAATTCTGGGGTAGAAATGCACTCAAAACCTGGAATAGAAATGCACTCAAATCTTGGACCAAAAAACCATCATAACTATAATATTATATAACTTCTTTGCATGTCTTGCTGCTATGATGATTCTCTACAAATGACTGGAGTAACCATGAGACTCCGCCTGAGCTCAACATGTCTTACACATCAATTCTAGCCTAGTTTCCATCATTGTTATCCCAATTGGAATCAATGATATCTTGGTTGACATCAATGCCAACACACTTGTTGCCACTAGCCAACATAGTAATGTCAATTGTCCAATAGTTACGTAAGATTGCTTGGTTTCATTCTAGTATTTGCTGTAAGCCACTTGTGATGAGCTTCCTAATAGTTATATTTTCCCCAATCTTGGGCCCATTTGGTGTTCACTAGGGAATCCATTGTTGTGATCTAACATCACTTCATATTTTATTGTTCATTCCTATAAATTCAACTCAAATTGAATATTTTCTACATTTATGTATTTGGATTATTTTCCCTGGGACCTTGCATTATGATGTATTGTATTATGGACACCATTCCTATGAAGTAAACCCCACGTTATATCATTGTATTTTATGCTTACATTTTGATTGGTTTCATATGAAATACTCCAATTATTGAGTATTATCACACTTAATGGGGTTTTATGATGTTCCTCCCATTCCTAAACTTGGAAATTCCATAAAGTCATAACCTAGTGTGAAATTGGACCAAGATACCTATTGTAATCTATGTAATGGATTTTATGTTAATCATGACTCACTTTTTCTGTTGAATTGACTTTTGTACACATGTTGATTGGTCTTACAAGGATGCATTTATCCCCTCTTTGTTGACAAAGATTACATATAAAATTGGTTCCTTAGAGGGCATTTATGACAACTTATCCCTCACTTAATTGAGGCCATTCCATGTTCCTTACATGAAAATGGACATTATGATAGTTTTGCACCTTTGAGGAGACATCTCACCACCCATTGGAGATGAGAAATTACACCTATAACATGAAATGGCCCTTTGAGATGAGGAGCTATACCTTGATGGCACCTTTTCATGATGATGAGACATTTTTATGATGATGTCACACTTTTTGGAACTTTATGTGACCCTTGATGATGCAATATTGTGACTTTGGAGACAACATTTCACATTTGGAGCCCTTGCTACTGGAGTGAGATATCTACTTGTAGTGAGCAATTTTTCCACATGTGTGGCCTTGGATCAATGAGAATTGATGAGGAAAACTTGATATTTTGACCACTACTCTTCGTTTATCAGTCATTTTTGGGGGTTTTGAGACCTATCCACTCTTGTATCATGACTATTTTATGTATTTTTTCCTTATCTCTAAGGTTTGTAGGAGATAAAGGCATCATTTTATAACATGGATGCCCCATATTATTTTTCCTAGGTACATTACAAATACATTCCAATGAGATGAGTTGGGGGATTATTCTCATATTACAAATACCTTCTTTGAAAGCTTGACTTCTTCTTCCACCACCCATCTCTTTGGGCATGGGTCAGGTTCTACCCAACTAGGGACAAAAATGTTACTATATACCTTAAAAGAATGTGTGGTATGTCACATGTTTACTTATTGGAACTACAAAGGTAACTAAGCATTCATTCTCTTATGTTTTAATGCATCTTGTCACATAGTCAACAAGGAAAAGCGATTTTATGTGTGCTTTGTACACATATATTAACCACTAAATATATGTCACTCAAATATTAGATATCTCCAATTTATAATGTCCTCTTATACAATTTCAAAGAGGAAAATAAACTACTAGAAATTTTGAGTGTTCAGTACATATCATGTCATGCTTATATGAATATTTTCATTATATATGTAGGTGAATGTCATCAAAGAGATATATCCAAATGTGGGCATTGAAATTATTATATATATTCTTTAAATGGTAAGGCACATGGTACTCCTCATAATTTATTGAAGAACATTCCTATAACTCCAAGGATTCAAAGGCTCTTTATTACAAATAATTAGTCATTTGTAGTGATAGCATGCCTCACATAGAAGTGAAAAAGGAGTGATGTAGATCATAATGAATTTAACATTCCTGAAGCATATAAAGTGTAAATGGCCTAATAAATTCAAGGATGAAGTATAAATCCTTAAATGTAATATAAATAAATGTATTTAACATGTATTCCCTCTAAAATATCGATTATTTTGTTTGCGAATTGGTCATGACTAATAACAATATTCCCTAATGGTTGTCTATGAAGGTTTAACATCTTATGTTGGATCTCATAACTTCTAATATAAGACAAGTAAAGGGAATGGATGTTTACCTCCAACCATTGATCAATGAAGTGAATAAATTATGTAAGGGATGTAGGTGTATGATATAACAAGGCCCATCCTACTGGAGAGGTATTTTATGTTATATGGCATATGTGCATATACCACACATGACTATCTAGACTATAAGTTTTCTTGAGTAAGAATTTTGATTTATTTATTTCTATATACAACATTATTTGGAATACATAATTTGGTGCAACTATCTTCGTTGGTGCTAATGTGTTCCATATACGAAAACACTATAAGTCTTATGACAAAATGGTATTATTGATGAAAATGTTGTGGACCTTCTATAAAGACTAGGTGGTCCAACCATATATCAAAGCCGTGATACAAATGCTAAAACGTATTCCCCAAAAAGAATAACCTTATAAAATAGAAACATTTGCTTTCAATGGTAAAATAAAGAGAACTCAAAGTTGAAAAATAACAACATATATAAATTAACCTAGGGAATATGATACAAAGAAGGAGAAGGAATTATTTTTCAATTCAAACAAAAAACCTATGTTCAATTATCCTAAATTATTCCACATCTATGTTTGTAAAAAGTCCATTATGATGAAACTAAAATCTATATTTTATGAGCTCCCATATTGGAAACCAGGGTATTTTTTAGGGTGTAGTATAGCCAAAAGGTGAATTATTATGATAATATTTCACCTTATTTCAAAATCCTATTACTATTTTTTTTAAGAAATGGGTAAATATATTATATTTGTAATGTCTAGATTTTAGGACAAGACCCTTACATTGAATTCTAAGATTTGATCAACAATATATTTAGAAATACTTACATTCAAAAATCCATCACTGGCACTACCATTTTGTTGAAGTCTGACATTCTTTTCTTTTTTACTATCCTTTTTCCGTTTCCTTTGCCTTTTTTTTTGTGACCATGTTATTGCAGTTTCAGCCTAATCAAGGTCATCTCAGACTTACTCAAGAATATAAAAGGTATTAATCATCCATGTTTTAGAATCTATTGTTTCTTTGTGAATTATAATTTAAACATCTCTACAACTACAAAATCTTGCTCATTTTGCAGCTAATATTGAATTCTGCATCCATCTCCATGGTTAGACAGGTTTCAATGCATTAATGAAGGAATGAAAGGTACCTGTAGATGAAAAATGTTCCCCACATGGATTTCCATCTATCGCCATGATTTGGTAGGATATATAGATTAGAATATCTAGAATTCAAATCAAAGGTCAAACCCTAGTTACAATGTTTCAGCAGTCAAGAAATGTTCGACAGGAGATCAGGCGAACGTGGAGATGATCTTTTCGATCATGAAGACATGTTCGAGAAGAATCCCTCATGATTTTCTCTTCTAGTAGAAAATCATGAGGAGATATACTTTTAATTTAAATTTACTTCTTAGATGGTAGATTAGTTTAATTGTCTATCGACATAGGACTCTTAGATCAGTTCGATGAAGAATTGTATAAAAGTGGTGAAGAAAAACCAAAAAAATAGTTAGTCATTGTTCATTTCAGTATTTTCAAACTCTGTTCAAGAAAATTTTACGGATTAATATAATACTATTTTCGTCTTTTCCAATGTGTGGTTAAGCATTGTTTAATCATTGGCAGACTTACACTCATGGGAGGGCCCACTGGATAGTTTCATCATTATATCACTGGTTATGAAACTTTCATTCATACATATCATTATCCTATTAGATATTTAATTAAAAAACCAATTACTAATGGTAGAATTACAAGATGGTTGTTATTATTAGAAGAATTCAACATTACTATTCTTGATAGACCAGGAAAAGAAAATATAGTCGTTGATTTTCTTTCTTGAATGCAGAATAATAATGATGATGTTCATGTAAAAGATAATTTTCCTGATGAATATCTTTTTGTGGTATCTACTAAAACACCATGGTTTGCAGATAATTCCAATTATTTAGCTACAAGAAAATTACCTCCACAACTATCATCCAGGGAAAAGCAAAAAGTTATCAAAACCAATGCACCTTATTCTTGGATAGATGGAGAATTGTACAAAACTAGACCTGATTTGATCATCCAAAGGTGTTTTTGAGAAGATGAAGTACCAAAAATCTTGAAAGCTTGTCATGATGAACCATGTGGAGGACACTTTGCTGACAAAAGAACTACTTACATGATCCTTCTTTTGGGATATTATTGGCCATATATTTTTAAGGATGCCAAAGAATATGTCAAAATATGTGATAGTTGTCAAAGAATGGGGAAGCCTATTCCATCAGAGGAAATGCCTCTACAACCATAGGTACTTGTAGAGCCTTTTGAAAAATGGGCTCTATATTTTGTTGGGCAAATAAACCCTCCATATAAATAGAAAAGGTATATACTTGTTTGTACATATTATGTTACAAAATGGTTAGAAGCTAAACCTCTTTTATTTGCAACTGAAAATGTTGAAGTTAAATTTCTTTTTGAGGATATCTTTACTTGTTTTGGTGTTCCAAGAGAAATTTTAATAGATAAAGGTACCCAATTCACATCCAAGTTGGTGCAAAATATCATGGAGCAATATAAAATCAAGCATCGAAAGTCTACTCCATATCATCCACAAGTGGAATCCACCAAGAAGGTACTTGAAGTAATTCTAATGTGCATTTGCATAGGAAAGACTAGGCAAAAAAGTTTCCAAAAGCATTATGGCAATATCAAACTACATGGAGAAATATAATTAGACATACTCCTTATGATCTTGTCTATGGGAAGCAATTTTGCTTCTAATTGAGTTCCAAATGGATACCTTTAGAATAACTGCTAAATTGGGCCTTGATCTATCAGAAGCTCAAAAACAAAGTCTAGCACAATTGAATGAGCTAGATGAGATTTGACAACAAGCTATTCAAAGAACCAACATAGTTCAACAACAAAGATCAAGATGGAATGACATATTTATCAAAACTAAAAAGTTCAAGCCAAGTGATTGGGCTCTTCTTTCTTGTTCTAAATTCAAAGATTTTCAAGGTAAGTTTGAAACTCATTGGGTTGGTCCTTATAAGATAGATATTGTTTATGAAAATGGGGCAGTCAAGATCAAAATTATTTATGATGAACAAGTTACCTTGTTAATGGTCATAGATTAATATTTTATCATAAACCACTAACAAAGGAAGTGTTTGTCAAATATTTGCAAGAAATTTCTGAATTCAATTTGGTTAAGAAAGGAGATCATTCTCCTCATTCTCCAACTCAATTGTAATTCAATTGTAATTATTTTTCTCATCTATATATATATATATATATATATAAGTGTGAAAACCAACAATGTTGGAATGCTTATACAGACAATCTTAATTGAAAACGAAGAGATCTTATCAGTTTAGATTTTCATAATTCCTATAGGTTTTAACCCTGTATAGAAATTACTTGCATACGAATTCTAAGAACAGAAAATAAACAAATGCGAGAGCATAACACATAAAACACATATACACAGAGATTTTCCCCTGGATCCCAAAACCGGGACTACTAGCTTTATTTTTCATTATATTCCTTTCAATGTTACAATACATATTTATACATGTTGAAGCATCCAATACCATGGAATGAAAACCATCACGTCCAAAACCATGGACCAAAAACCATCACGTCCAAAACCATGTGTGAAAACCATGCACAAAACCATAGGTAGGTCTGCCCAACCTAATATAGGGTCCAATTTCCCCCCCCCCCAGGGTGCTGCCCCAGACCTCGTAGAGGGGGGGCTACTCACCCCCTTCAAACCCCCTAGACAGGGGGGCTGTCAACCCCCCTTGTGACCCCCCTGCTGTGCAATCGGCGCAACGAAGGGGGGTTCCACCCCCCCTCTAACCCCCCAATTAACTACGCAGGCTAGTCATGGAAAGAATATAACACAACCCAACATTATTCCACTTGTTGTTTTATTTCCACGGGGGGCCACAGGAGAGCTTAGTAATTTATCCAGCCCTGCAATGCCCATTGTTTCTCTACACCAAGAGAACTTCTCAGAGCTCATAGATTTTGTCAAGGAATCTGCAGTATCCTTCAAAGTGTCCACCTTTACCAGCAACACCTTTTTGTCTTCTATCATATCCCTCACAAAGTGATACTGAACATCAATGTGCTTTGTCTTTGAATGATAAGCAGGGTTCTTTGCCAAGAAAATTGCACTTTTATTGTCACAGTATATACTTATAGCTCCCTGTACTAACCCCATACTTGAACACAATATCTACAACCAAACTGCTTCCTTGCTTGCATGAGTGGCTACCATGTATTCTTCCTCCGTAGTTGATAGTGCCACTATAGATTGTTTCTTACTCATCCAACTAACTGCACCTCCAAATAGGTTAAACACATACCCACTTGTAGATCTTCTCTGATCCAGATCTCCAGCCCAGTTTGCATCAACAAAGCCACGAATATCCAACACTCTGTCCAATCCTATTCTTCCTTAGTAGCACAAGCCATAATCACTAGTTCCATGAAAATACCTGAAAACCCACTTCACTATTGTCCAGTGCTCCTTCCCTGGTTTTGACATAACCCTGCTCAATACTCCCACTACATGTGCAATGTCTGGTCTATTATAGACCATCGCATACATCTGGCTACCGACTGCACTTGCATATGGAACATGGGACATGTCCTCTTCCTCTTCTTGTGTCTTGGGACACTGTTTAGAAAATAAATTTACACCTATAGGAATAGGAACCTTCATCGGTTTACTATCCTGCATATTAAACCTCTACAATATTGTCTCGACATACTTCCTCTGGTTTAACCAGAGCTTCCTCTTTGCCCGATCTCTTTTAATTTCCATGCCCAAAATGTAGTTTGCAGCACCAAGATCTTTCATGTCAAATTTGGAGGACAATTGGGTCTTCAAATCTTGGATAATTTCTTTGTCATTTCCAACCAGCAACATATCATCCACATACAAGACCAGATAAATAACACGGTCACCAATTAATTTAAAATACACATAGTGATCTACTTTGATTCTGGTGAAGCCAAGTCCCCGTATAAGTGTATCAAATTTTTGATACCACATCCTTGGTGACTGTTTTAACCCATATAGAGACTTCTTTAACTTGAATACTAGTTCTTTCTTACCCTTCGCCACAAAGCCTTTAGGTTTCTTCATGTAGATCTCCTCTTCCAGATCCTCGTGAAGAAATGTTTTCTTCACATCCATATGTTCTACCTCAAAATCAAAAGCAGCAGCAACAGATAAAAGTAATATAATAGAAGCTACCTTGGCAATAGGAGAAAAAATATCACCAAAATCAATTCTCAACACCTGGGAATAACCTTTTGCTACCAACCGAGCTTTGTATTTCTCCACCTTTCCTTCTGCATTTTTCTTCTTCTTGAACACCCATTTGCTGCCAATGGGTTTCCTTCCAGCCGGCAACTCCACCAGATCCCATGCCTCTTTTTTGTGCAAAGATGCCATTTCATCAACCAGGGCCCCTTTCCAGAGTTTTCCATCCTCTGAATCTACTGCTTCCTTCATAGTTCTGGGATCATCATGAGTAATAGCTAAAGAAAAATTTGAACAGAAAGCAGATGGACTATACCTTTCTAGCTGCCTTCTTTCTCGAACTGATCTTCTCACACCGAGAGTTTGAGGTTCTTCATCTTCTGATTCCTCTACTGCTGTAGAGTTTGATTCTTCCTCCTTTAGCTCAAACTCTATCTTTTCAGGTTCCTTTGGTTGGACTTCATGCTTAATAACATCTTTAACCTCTCTAAAAACCACATCTCAGCTGTACACAACCTTCCTTGTTACTGGGTTCCAAATCTTATAACCCTTTAAACCATCCTTATACCCAATAAAGATGCACTATTTAGATTTACAATCCAACTTGGTTCTTTTCTCCTTTGGAACATGTATATATGCATCACATCCAAATACCCTCAGATGTGAAAGACAGGGTTTCTTACCAGTCCATACCTCTTGTGGAGTCTTATCCTCCAATGTTGATGAAGGTGATTTATTGACCAAGTGTTGTGGCCGGCAACAACCCCCCCTTTGTTCATTTAAGTGTTGACCAAAATACTAAATGAATGGGGACCCTTAGTTAATTTTTAGGAAGAACAAGAGTTTCCTTTCCTCAAAATAAGGTTACCATCATAAGCTTAGGTAGGTCTTTTGAATATTTTAAACCTAAGTCTATGATAAGGAGAAAATCTTTAAAGTCGCGTTGCAAAAAAGATAGGAAATGCCTCCATTTCTCTTTAATATCAGTATGTGCAAGACCCTCGTGTTAAGTATAACATCGCGTCGCAACAAAGTAATACTCATAAGGAAAAACTTAAAGATTTACCGATCTGCGATAACACCGATCGCAAGATCGCATATCGCAGAAATGAGCCGGCAAGATTTGGCAAACATCAAACTTCTGCGATCTGCGATGTTGCGATCGCTGCGATATTGCGTTCTCGCGATCTGCGATGGTGCGATTTGCGATGGCACGATATGCGAGGTTACGTAAGCAAATCATAAATCACTTCATTACGAATCCTTCGGGCACACCATTCAAAGAAAAGCCACTTACCATAATCTGACTCGAAATCATGCGCTTTTAATGATAGTAAATGAATTAGTTGTCAGTTATTAAATGAAGTAAAGACGCGTGCCTTTGTAGAGAATTACTTCACGTAAGGTGGCATATTTGATACATCTATTGCATTTAAAACTCTCCCATCACCTTTCTGGATTAGTCATTTCCATTTCACTCGTAATCTGCAGGAACGAAGAGCTAAGACGATTCAAACCCAAACGCAGGAAGAAATGGGAAAGAAAAATAAATCTCAAAGCTCTGAAGCGAAGGAAAAGACGAAGGAGATGGCGCCTTTGTATACAGACACAGCCTGTAACAGAGACGCAGGGATATCGACATGGGAAAGCATGTACAGGCTGCTTGAAGAGGAAAATCCTAGAATAATGAAGGTTGTTGTTGTCGCGGGCTCACAACGCTCTTCCGAGGTGTCCTTAGAGGAGCTAGCATGTTCATTTCTTCACAGGATAGCAGCAAGACCCAAAATTCTACCATATACAGATATGATCAAGTGGATACTTGACAATGCAGACATGAACAACAGACAATTCAAGGTTCAAGGACACGGGCTCATCAGATCATTCGCTGCGCAAGATTTGAAGCTTATGTATCATCTTCCTGAACCGCAGGCGACTTACAATGCACAATTCGTTAAGAAATTTGTGGCAGAGAACCCAGACCTATCAGAGACCACCAAAGATTGGTCCAGAAAAGAGGAGCCGCTCAAAAAGGACAAAAACGGTATGTACAGCACTGGTTCCCTCACCTCTCCGTATTGTTTTGCTGCGGCCATGCTTTGTAGGTTATTTGGGATGCCGGATATCAATAAGTTTTCGTCTGAATGGCTACCATTAATTGATGCTGCCACAAACGCCGATATTATGGATTGGGCCAAGATCCTTTCTGATAATCTATACACGGCTGTTATCAATTACCGGTCTAAAAGATCCTTGTCTCAAAGGATCTATCCTCCTTTTTATCTGTCTGCATATGTTATGGATTCTATTTGTTATGTGTCTAAATTTTCCATTATGGGTTGGAAATGGACTACCCAGGACCCATTACCTATCCATGTTTATCATAAGGTGTTATGGGATTCTCAGTTCTTCCCTCACTTCTACCAGATTTGCCACGGGCTTATTTTGCCCTTGTATAGAATAATGTATGATGAAGACCCCCCGAGGTGCTCACCCAAGGCACAAATAGACATCATCCCCATCGCAAGATGGTTCGGGGAAGAATGGTTTACCTATATTAGAGTGTTTGGAAGCACTGTACCTCCACATGTCCTACCTCTATATATCCCTGATAAACTTTTGGCTCGGGAAATTGCTTATCAAACCTGTTCAGAAGGCGGCCTGACCAAAGACCTAAAGGACAAAAAGAAGGCCATATGGCCTCAATTTCCTGTAGCTTGTGGGGCCTTCTCATTGTTCAATGTAGGACACGCTTTCACCGAAGTGGAGAATGTGATGTGTCTACAATTATTTAAATTCCCAGCAAGGCCATTTGACCCAAATGATGTTGCCCAAGATTTCACAACGAACGTCAAAATAAAAGTATTCGTTGGAAAGAAAGATTTGTTTGATGATTTGTTTCAGAATAGAAGCTCATTCCAAGAAATTTTGCGGGAAGCTTGGTCGAGGTTGTCTCCAGATGACCTCCAAAGATTCATGTTATACAGGGAAAGAAGGCTGGCCAGTGTTCCTCTAGAGAAGCTGCGACTGCCTGCCAAAGAACCAACTCCAAGCATTAGCCTCAGTGGAAACTCTAACACTTCCAGATCTAAATCCAATGCTGCGCAAGGAGTACCTGAACATCCTAAAGAGTCTGGATGCGACCAAGGAAAAAACGAAGAAACAACTAAAGATACAGCTCAGTCAAGTGCAATGTCGCAACAGCAAGTTATCGCCTCCCTGCCAAGAGATGTCCCCCCTCCTGTCATCGAAGCACCACTCGTCACAACAGAACTGGACAAAGAATGGGAAACCTTCAATGAACTGATCAATCTTGAAGGGAAAGCCCCAAAAACACCTGTGAATAATACACAGGTAGTGCAAGAAGTGGTTTCGACCATAGTCAGCAGTGTCACAGAAACGGAGCACATTCCTATCGCTCCACCTTCTGAGCTTCTACTTAATGTAGAAGAAATTCCCCCACTGGATGTATTCTATAGTCCCCAACACAAAGCAGTTGTAAGGAGACAGAGGAAGAAAAGAAAACTAGAAAATACACTGTCACAAGATGCTGAACATTTGGACGTCTTATGGAAAGACCCCAACAATAACCCGACTGAAAATCTCACTAAGCTGTCTCAGATCGCAGGAGCATATGCTTCTGCAACTATTGACAAGGCATCAGAAGTTCAACAATTATTGAAAGAACAAGAAGATCAAATACAGCTGCTACAACGACAGTTGCAACAAGCCAATGCTAATATTGAAGCTTCCAAACAGCTCGAGAAGTTGCAGGAAGACTTTCAGCAGATGCAGATAGGCTATCAAAGAAGTCTAGACGAGAAAGGAAAACAATTGCAGACTTTACAGGAAATGCATAAAGATGAGCCTAAGTTGGCAGAATTTATTTCAGAATCTATTGGCTTAAATGAGCAACTATTGCAGCAACAGGAAGAGTTGGAACGTAAAATATCACAGTGGAGTCACTATTGCGAGCTGAGCGATAAAATCACCAATCAAGTGGTAGACTTGCGGAGTGACTATGATCAGAGTGACAGACGGGTGACGGAATACTTAACTTGGCAGGATGAAGATAAAGGGAAAAGAGCAGGTGCACCCAGGATAAACGAAAATCATAAAGAATTGCTCTTTAATAAATGGGACGATCAAATCAGGCAGGCGGAGTGAGCAGCGGAGACAGCGGCTACACAGGCAAGCATTCTTATCGACTGTGTAAATGAGAATTTACACAGGGCTAATTTAATCGCAGAGACCACCCCGGGGTACCTACCAAATAAGTTACAACTGGAATCAGAATGGAAGCAAAAAGCGCAGGCAAAGGGAAAAGCAATCCAAGCATTAAACAGGTTGAATTGGGAATGTTACTGGACATACTTGGTCAAACCACACAGTCAATGGATGATGGTGAAATGCATCACAAACGCGGCCGAAAAAGTAGTGCCAGCTCTTGTAGATGCTGTTTTCACAGCCCAGCTCAGCGCAGAAGTCAGACAGCCGACTCTCCTCAAGCCCATGCTGAACACTTGCAACTTTATGGACCAAATTCAGAAGTAGCCTTATTTTAGAATGTTGTTTTTTCTTTTAATTAGATTAGAAAAAGGATGGTCATTTGAAAACCGCATCCTAAATTTTGTAAAAATACTATTATTAGAATTAGGAAGTAGTATTTTAACCCTTCTCATGCATTTAGAGAAGGGTCCAGAAATTTGTCAAAAACTTGTCCTCGGAACATGCACTTCTGCACCCTCAGAGGAGGTTTTGATGAATGGATGGATCGAGATTTATTAATGTTTGCATTTGATGTCTGCTACTGATGTTGCACTTTTGTACTCTTATTAGATGTTAGAACAAGTAGAGATAAATTGTTTTTGCTTGAAGCTTGTGAGTAGGATTAGTCATAAATGGTACTTTTATCTCTTGACCATTTCTGCTTATATTCTTAAAGTGATATACAGTTTTCAGTTGTTTATATGTTAATGCATGAATGTGTGGGTTACCATTTGGCACTTCTGTATGGTCGAGTCATTTATTTGTGTTTGATATATGAATAACTTATTATGCGATATGCTGTTCACAATTGTTTTGCTTAACTTTTTATGCAAAGTGGTTTATCTTAATTGATTTCTATTCTTGTGATAGCTGAATGATCTTTATTACCAGTTATTGTTCGAAATCTCTTTAGATCGCATAATAGAAGAAATACATTTCGGGTTAGCGTAGATCAGATGTGTTGTCACTCATTAGATTACAATAGCATAGAGTTAGTTTAGAAGTTTGACTTAAATTAGCTTTAAGTACTCTTAGATTAGCATCATCCAGCTCTACACACACACACACCCCTAGATTGGGAAACTGGTCCCATTATCCCCAGTCGGACCCGCTATACCAAACGGATAAGGAGCTGCCAACCAAGGTCCGGACCGGGTGGGTATCCCCCTTGTTGTCGACCCGATTTTCGGGGCTTCAACATATTTGGCGCTAGAAAGAGGGCCTGAACATAGTGTCTGTTGGAATGATTTTCAATTGTAAAATTTGAATCAGGATGGATGCTCATAAAATTCCTATTTGGAGTTGCATCCATGTTCCTACCTCTTCCAACACTCCACCAGAAGTGGTAAGACTCTTGTCTCAGGTAAAATTCAATGGTAAGAATAATTCTTCTGCTTTTAATCATGCTCTTCAATTTATTCAAAAAGTTTCAAGTTCTGATATTTAGAGAATTGATGAAGGCGCTTTATGCAGAATTTTTGCTCTTACATTCACGGCAGAAGCTAGAAAATGGTGCAGAACCCTCCCAGTTGCATCAATTCACAGCTGGGACCAATTCGTCAAGACTTTCATTTTTGAATTTGATTGTTATGACTATGACCAGGTATACGATGAAATTGATTATCTACGGAAACAAGATGAATCTGTTAGGGATTTTAATATGCGATTTCATCTTAATTGTCTAAAGTATGATCTTGAAAGTGAACTCATGGATGAAGAATCTTCAAATTATGCTGAGTATTCCCTGCCTCCTATGTCTGATCAAGCAGAAATTAGTTCAAACTTTGTCTCATTTTCTTCTAATATGAATGAGGATTCCAAGTTGAATATACAAATCAGCCATGATGAAGAAAGTCCCCAAAGCCTAGGAGTCATGCATGCTTTAATGCAAGAAGACAAAAGCGAGAATGCTGGAGGAAAGCCTACCTTGGAACCAGGAGATGACTTTGATACAAGGTCAGATAATATCATTGCAAATTAACAAATGCAGATGCCAAGGTTAGAACAGCAAACTATTTCTCTTTCAAAAAGTGACAGTACACAAAGGTATGATCTAAAGCCCGATGTCTATGATGAATCTGATGAACAAAGATTTTTCCATGATGAAATTTTCAAATGCATTGTTCCAGGATTGCATTTTTCTCTTTATCCTGATGTTTTTAGTGATGATAATTTTTCCCCTCTCAATATTAAAGATATCTCAAAAAACACAGAGGAATATTCAAATGAGTCATCATTAGGTTTTCAAGATAAAAAGACAGCTATAGAACATCCTTTGACCATTTTCAAACAAGAACCACTTGACCTTCCTTGTCTGAAAATATATGACGAAAAAGAGAAATCTAGGGAAACCTGTAAAATCATTTATGATAGTTACTTTGACAACGATGATGTTGTTGATTTATCCCAAGTAACTCAACTAAGCTCAGATAATGAGAGATATCCTAATTCAGAAATCATATCAGTCAATCCTCATTTCAAAGTAAAAGATCATTTGCATGATTTTACTATCCAAGACAATACCCTGATCTATGATTCATATCATGAGAAAACCCCCATGCCTGTCCACAATCATAACTTGTCTTCTGATTCACAAGACGGAATTCGAAATTGCTCGGAGCCCATAATTCTGGCCAGTTCTTGTGAGAAGCAATATATTACAAGTAAATCCCAGTTGTGCTGTAACATTATTTGTACAATCATTCCTTTCTTTCTCACTTGCACTCATTTTGTACAAAATCGGATTGTGTTTTAAATTTTCACACTTTTGATAGATTACTGTGGCATGTTGAGCATCTTATCAAGGAACATTCGAAAGACGCGATACCTTTTTGGAGAGCCAAACTGTGTCAAGAAAGTATAGAACCTTTTCAATTTCAAGATCAATCAATATCAGACTTTCTTAAAAAACTTCTTTGGCATCCAAAACATCATCAACGAAAGAAAGTACCTTTCGAAACTTGTTGGAAATTTGCGCCAATTGATAAGAATCTTTCCAGGAATTTCCATCTATTTTGCATTGATTTATTTAGTGATTTATATATGGAAACTTTCCTTTTATACGAAATCGCTAAAAGCTCAACTTTAACGAACAGTAGGTTACAAGCCATTGAAACTAAAAAATCATATTCACAACCTGGCTTGTCATCTTTCCTATTACGAGATCATCAATCCATAACAAAAATTCATCCTGATTTTTATGATCCAATAGGTTCCCAGTTGGAAAGAAGTTTTCATGAGAAAGAAATATCAGACAGAATTCCAACTGAGGTTACATATTCTTATTCCACATCCAACATTAACAGTTCAGGAAAATTTTTGTTCTTAACGCTAATGTTTGGAAGTTACATACGGCTAGGAATAAAAATGAAGAGATGGTTCCACTGGAAATATCATTTCACCTAGTTAATTTTCTGTATATAGTTAGAATAGGAGTAGGAGTAATTTAGCTAGGTTTTTAGGTTTTAGGTTCACTTTTAATAGTTGGTAGAAAAGAGATTATCCCTATTCTGTGCATAATCCTAAAGAATGTCTGCCTCTCATTTCGTTAAATTTTTTCCCCATAATAAAATTTGCTATGGTTAACAGCATTTGACATTTACTAAAGACACCATTTCTCTGTCAGGTTTTGAACTTCTGCTTGTGTAAATAGCAAATCTTTCAGAAACTTGATCTTTATTATTAATAGATATAGTTAAAAACTTTAAACCAGATACGATACTAGTGTCAACTTCCAAAAAACTTGACAAAAGTAATCTTAGTGAAGAAATTGTTTTATATCAGTACGATGAAAAGTATCAATAACAAAATAAAGATTCCCTGTAGAAACAGCCATTTCCAAAAAACTCTATTATTGTCGTCCAGAGCTTTCTTAAGGAAAGCAATGATATCCTCCCTGTTAGAGAAAATCGCAGCATTCAGAAAGACAATCCAAGAAACGCTATATCTCAAAGAATAAGAGGTCTCATCACGAGCCGGCTTATCATGATCACAGATATTATAACTTGCTGACTTTGCCAAAACTGTCCACCAAAACAGAGCAACGACTCAAGATTGTTGAAATCAAAAGACAAGGGGTCTCATCACGAGCCAGCTTGTTCAGCAATAGTGTAAATCAAGTGAATGACTGTGTCATAATTTGGCTACCAAACCAAGACATTTTTCTTTAGAGAGGAAAAAGTGTCAATCTGGGTTTTTCTCCGAAGGTTGTAGATCGCCTTAAGCAGGATAAAGGATCATTACTGGGTAATAGGTAACCCTGTCGAGGCTATGGACGCCTGCTGGTAGCAGAGGCTCTACCTACGGCAAAAGAGCATATTTAAAATACTGCTACACAGGGGAGACTTTATTTTATTTTTTACAAGACCAAGTAATGGCTGATGTAAATGCAAGGACAAGCTGAGGATACAAGTAATTAAAATAGAAAGAGGTTGAAATGAAATATCATTGAAAGTTTGAAGTATGACATGCTTTATCTTTTTATAAAGTTTAAGTTTCCTTTAATTTTTTTTTGTTGTTTCGGAAGTTTAAAAAATTCATTAGAAAATCAGAGATAACTGGTTCTCCCAAGTGAATTGCCAATTGTTATGGCCGGCAACAACCCCCCCTTTGTTCATTTAAGTGTTGACCAAAATACTAAATGAATGGGGACCCTTAGTTAATTTTTAGGAAGAACAAGAGTTTCCTTTCCTCAAAATAAGGATACCATCATAAGCTTAGGTAGGTCTTTTGAATATTTTAAACCTAAGTCTATGATAAGGAGAAAATCTTTAAAGTCGCGTTGCAAAAAAGATAGGAAATGCCTCCATTTCTCTTTAATATCAATATGCGAAGACCCTCGTGTTAAGTATAACATCGCGTCGCAACAAAGTAATACTCATAAGGAAAAACTTAAAGATTTACCGATCTGCGATAACACCGATCGCAAGATCGCATATCGCAGAAATGAGCCGGCAAGATTTGGCAAACATCAAACTTCTGCGATCTGCGATGTTGCGATCGCTGCGATATTGCGTTCTCGCGATCTGCGATGGTGCGATTTGCGATGGCACGATATGCGAGGTTATGTAAGCAAATCATAAATCACTTCATTACAAATCCTTCGGGAACACCATTCAAAGAAAAGCCACTTACCATAATCTGACTCGAAATCATGCGCTTTTAATGATAGTAAATGAATTAGTTGTCAGTTATTAAATGAAGTAAAGATGCGTGCCTTTGTAGAGAATTACTTCACGTAAGGTGGCATATTTGATACATCTGTTGCATTTAAAACTCTCCCATCACCTTTCTGGATTAGTCATTTCCATTTCACTCGTAATCTGCAGGAACGAAGAGCTAAGACAATTCAAACCCAAACGCGGGAAGAAATGGGAAAGAAAAATAAAGCTCAAAGCTCTGAAGCGAAGGAAAAGACGAAGGAGATGGCGCCTTTGTATACAGACACAGCCTGTAACAGAGACGCAGGGATATCGACATGGGAAAGCATGTACAGGTTGCTTGAAGAGGAAAATCCTAGAATAATGAAGGTTGTTGCTGTCGCGGGCTCACAACGCTCTTCCGAGGCGTCCTTAGAGGAGCTAGCATGTTCATTTCTTCACAGGATAGTAGCAAGACCCAAAATTCTACCATATACGGATATGATCAAGTGGATACTTGACAATGCAGACATGAACAACAGACAATTCAAGGTTCAAGGACACGGGCTCATCGGATCATTCGCTGCGCAAGATTTGAAGCTTATGTATCATCTTCCTGAACCGCAGGCGACTTACAATGCACAATTCGTTAAGAAATTTGCGGCAGAGAACCCAGACCTATCAGAGACCACCAAAGATTGGTCCAGAAAAGAGGAGCCGCTCAAAAAGGACAAAAACGGTATGTACAGCACTGGTTCCCTCACCTCTCCGTATTGTTTTGCTGCGGCCATGCTTTGTAGGTTATTTGGGATGCCGGATATCAATAAGTTTTCGTCTGAATGGCTACCATTAATTGATGCTGCCACAAACGCCGATATTATGGATTGGGCCAAGATCCTTTCTGATAATCTATACACGGCTGTTATCAATTACCGGTCTAAAAGATCCTTGTCTCAAAGGATCTATCCTCCTTTTTATCTGTCTGCATATGTTATGGATTCTATTTGTTATGTGTCTAAATTTCCCATTATGGGTTGGAAATGGACTACCCAGGACCCATTACCTATCCATGTTTATCATAAGGTGTTATGGGATTCTCAGTTCGTCCCTCACTTCTACCAGATTTTCCACGGGCTTATTTTGCCCTTGTATAGAATAATGTATGATGAAGACCCCCCGAGGTGCTCACCCGAGGCACAAATAGACATCATCCCCATCGCAAGATGGTTCGGGGAAGAATGGTTTACCTATATTAGAGTGTTTGGAAGCACTGTACCTCCACATGTCCTACCTCTATATATCCCTGATAAACTTTTGGCTCGGGAAATTGCTTATCAAACCTGTTCAGAAGGCGGCCTGACCAAAGACCTAAAGGACAAAAAGAAGGCCATATGGCCTCAATTTCCTGTAGCTTGTGGGGCCTTCTCATTGTTCGATGTATGACATGCTTTCACCGAAGTGGAGAATGTGACGTGTCTACAATTATTTAAATTCCCAGCAAGGCCATTTGACCCAAATGATGTTGCCCAAGATTTCACAACGAACGTCAAAATAAAAGTATTCGTTGGAAAGAAAGATTTGTTTGATGATTTGTTTCAGAATAGAAGCTCATTCCAAGAAATTTTGCGGGAAGCTCGGTCGAGGTTGTCTCCAGATGACCTCCAAAGATTCATGTTATACAGGGAAAGAAGGCTGGCCAGTGTTCCTCTAGAGAAGTTGCGACTGCCTGCCAGAGAACCAACTCCAAGCATTAGCCTCAGTGGAAACTCTAGCACTTCCAGATCTTAATCCAACGTTGTGCAAGGAGTACCTGAACATCCTAAAGAGTCTGGATGCGACCAAGGAAAAAACGAAGAAACAACTAAAGATACAGCTCAGTCAAGTGCAATGTCGCAACAGCAAGTTATCGCCTCCCCACCAAGAGATGTCCCCCCTCCTGTCATCGAAGCACCACTTGTCACAACAGAACTGGACAAAGAATGAGAAACCTTCAATGAACTGATCAATCTTGAAGGGCAAGCCCCAAAAACACCTGTGAACAATACACAGGTAGTGCAAGAAGTGGTTTCGACCATAGTCAGCAGTGTCACAGAAACGGAGCACATTCCTATCGCTCCACCTTCTGAGCTTCTACTTAATGTAGAATAAATTCCCCCACTGGATGTATTCTATAGTCCCCAACACAAAGCAGTTGTAAGGAGACAGAGGAAGAAAAGAAAACTAGAAAATACACTGTCACAAGATGCTGAACATTTGGACGTCTTATGGAAAGACCCCAACAATAACCCGACTGAAAATCTCACTAAGCTGTCTCAGATCGCAGGAGCATATGCTTCTGCAACTATTGACAAGGCATCGGAAGTTCAGTAATTATTGAAAGAAAAAGAAGATCAAATACAGTTGCTACAACGACAGTTGCAACAAGCCAATGCTAATATTGAAGCTTCCAAACAGCTCGAGATGTTGCAGGAAGACTTTCAGCAGATGCAGATAGGCTATCAAAGAAGTCTAGACGAGAAAGGAAAACAATTGCAGACTTTACAGGAAATGCATAAAGATGAGCCTAAGCTGGCAAAATTTATTTCAAAATCTATTGGCTTAAATGAGCAACTACTGCAGCAACAGGAAGAGTTGGAACGTAAAATATCACAGTGGAGTCACTATTGCGAGCTGAGCGATAAAATCACCAATCAAGTGGTAGACTTGCGGAGTGACTATGATCAGAGTGACAGATGGGTGACGGAATACTTAACTTGGCAGGATGAAGATAAAGGGAAAAGAGCAGGTGCACCCAAGATAAACGAAAATCATAAAGAATTGCTCTTTAATAAATGGGACGATCAAATCAGGCAGGCGGAGCGAGCAGCGGAGACAGCGGCTACACAGGCAAGCATTCTTATCGACTGTGTAAATGAGAATTTACACAGGGCCAATTTAATCGCAGAGACCACCCCGGGGTACCTACCAAATAAGTTACAACTGGAAGCAGAATGGAAGCAAAAAGCGCAGGCAAAGGGAAAAGCGATCCAAGCATTAAACAGGTTGAATTGGGAATGTTACTGGACATACTTGGTCAAACCACACAGTCAATGGATGACGGTGAAATGCATCACAAACGCGGCCGAAAAAGTAGTGCCAGCTCTCATAGATGCTGTTTTCGCAGCCCAGCGCAGTGCAGAAGTCAGACAACCGACTCTCCTCAAGCCCATGCTGAACACTTGCAACTTTATGGACCAAATTCAGAAGTAGCCTTATTTTAGAATGTTGTTTTTTCTTTTAATTAGATTAGAAAAAGGACGGTCATTTGAAAACCGCATCCTAAATTTTGTAAAAATACTATTATTAGAATTAGGAAGTAGTATTTTAACCCTTCTCATGCATTTAGAGAAGGGTCCAAAAATTTGTCAAAAACTTGTCCTCGGAACATGCACTTCTGCACCCTCTGAGGAGGTTTTGATGAATGGATGGATCGAGATTTATTAATGTTTGCATTTGATGTCTGTTACTGATGTTGCACTTTTGTACTCTTAGTAGATGTTAGAACAAGTAGAGATAAATCATTTTTGCTTGAAGCTTGTGAGTAGGATTAGTCATAAATGGTACTTTTATCTCTTGACCATTTCTGCTTATATTCTTAAAGTGATATACAGTTTTCAGTTGTTTATATGTTAATGCATGAATGTGTGGGTTACCATTTGGCACTTCTGTACGGTGGAGTCATTTATTTGTGTTTGATATATGAATAACTTATTATGCGATATGCTGTTCACAACTGTTTCGCTTAAATTTTTATGCAAAGTGGTTTATCTTAATTGATTTCTATTATTGTGATAGCTGAATGATATTTATTACCAGTTATTGTTCAAAATCTCTTTAGATCGCATAATAGGAGAAATTCATCCCGGGTTAGCGTAGATCAGATGTGTTGTTTCTCATTAGATTACAATAGCATAGAGTTAGTTTAGAAGTTTGACTTAAATTAGCTTTAAGTACTCTTAGATTAGCATCATCCAGCTCTACACACACACACACCCCTAGATTGGGAAACTGGTCCCATTATCCCCAGTCAGACCCGCTATACCAAATGGATAAGGAGCTGCCAACCAAGGTCCGGACCGGGTGGGTATCCCCCTTGTTGTCGACCCGATTTTCGGGGCTTCAACACCAAGTAACATGTTGTCTCCACTGCCTCTGCCCAGAATTCCTGTCCTAACCCGACACCACTGAGCATGCTTCTTGCCTTTTCCATCAACATCTTGTTCATTCTTTCTGCAACTCGATTTTTCTCAAGTGTGTATGGAGTAGTCTTCTATCGTGCTATACCACACTTCTTATAGAATTCTTCAAATTCCTTGCAGCAAAACTCTCCACCATTATCTGACCTCAACACCTTTATCTTCTTCTCTGTCTAGTTTTCCACCAGAGCCTTAAATTATTTAAACTTGTCAAAGACTTCAGATTTCTTCTTAAGGAAATATATCCATGTATTCCTTGAGAATTCATCTATAAATGATACATAGTACACAGACTTACCGAGTGATGGAACCTTCACAGTTTCAAACACATCACTGTGCACAAGCTCTAATATTTGTTTCACCCTCTTACCACCAGAGGGGAAACTCACCCGATTCTGCGTCCCATATACACAATTTTCACAAAAACCAAAATCCAGAGAGCTATTACTCATACCTTCTACCATACCTTTACCATGAATTATTCGAAGGCCCTTCTCTCCAATATGTCCAAGTCTTTGATGCCACAACATGGTCTTCTCTCCAGAGACCACTAGATTTTTTGCTCCACTATCAGGAACCACAGGACTGTTGCACCCATCAACAATAGTGCTACCTTGTAGTTTGTACAGAGTTCCAATTCGAACTCCCCGCATCAATACCAGTGCTCCCCAAACCATCTTGTAGGTATCCTTCTCGAACACTATTTTTACACCCGCATCATCCATCTTGCTTACAAAAATCAGATTTCTGGCCAATGCAGGAATATGTAGAACACCCAGAAGTGTTCTAACCCTTCCACCTTGCAACTTCAACTTTACTTTTCTGCGACCAATGGTTCTAGCCTTCCTATCATTCCCTAAAGAGACATCACCACCATCATATTTCTCATACTCGCAGAACCACTCTCTATGGGGAGTGAAGTGAAAGGATGCACTTGATTCAATCAACCATGTGTCATGATCTACATGTGTACTTGAAGAAGCCAAGTACACATCCCCACCTTCATTTGAGGTGGTTTTTTCATCTATAGAAGGAGCATCATTAGGTCCCTTTCCTTTTCCAGGAGCTTTAGATTTACAATCCCTTTTGTAGTGCCCTTCCTTTCCGCATTTCCAGCACACCACCTTTAGAGGTTTTCCTGGAGATTTAGATCTCCCACTCTATGACTTATTTTTGTTTATGTTCTGGTACCGTCCTCGTACAGACAAGACATCACCATTCTGTCTCTCCATATTTTTCCGTCTCATCTCCTCCGTCAGCAATGATGAGACTATTTCATCAAACTACAAGGCAGTTGCATTGCTACCTATTGCAATAACCAGAATATCCCACAAATCTGGTGGAGAAAACAATGAACTAGTGCACTTATCTTCATTTGAAATTTTAATATCAACAGATAATAACTGACTTACCATAGTATTAAATGCGTTCAAATGCTCTGTCACCGAGTCTCCATCTTTCATCCTCAAGTTATACAAATTTTTTCGTAGGAACAATTTATTCACCAAAGACTTAGATTGGTACAAAGTCCCTAACTTGTCCCACAAAGCCTTCACCGTAGCTTCCCCTGATACATTCAACAATACTGAATCTGATACACACAATCATATTATGCTATTTTCCTTCCAATCCCACTTCTTCCATTCTTCATCGGACACTCTCGTTGGTTTAGTAGCTGGATCTACCGTGATCCACTAATCTTTATCCACCAATAGATCCTCCATCTTGAGTTTCCACAACTCAAAACTCTGACCATTAAATTTCTCAATCTCTATCTTTCAACTACTCACCATCTTCTTTCACCACCAGAATCGATCTTGCAGATCTCCCACTGAACAGGGTCTACCACAGGCCCAAGCGAAACCCAACTGCAACAAAGGCGTCCCCTTGAAGCCAAAACAACTCTGATATCAAATGTAGGTTTTAACCGAGTATAGAAATTACCTGCATACGAATTCTAAGAACAGAAAATAAACAAATGTGAGAGCATAACACATAAAACACATATACATAGAGATTCTTCCCTGGATCCCAAAACTAGGACTACCAGCTTGATTTTTCATTATATTCCTTTCAATATTACAATACATATTTATACATGCCGAAGCATCCAATACCATGGACCAAAAACCATCTCGTCCAAAACCATGGACCGAAAACCATTATGTCCAAAACCATGCACAAAACCATAGGTAGGTTTGACCAACCTAATATAGGGTCTAATTTTTTTGCCCCTCAGGCACTGCCTCGGACCTCGTAGAGGGGGGGCTACCCGCCCCCCTCAAACCCCCTAGATAGGGGGGCTACCGCCCCCCTATGACCCCCTCGTTGTACAATCAACGCAACAAAAGGGGGGCTCCGCCCCCCTCTAACCCCCTGGTTAACTACGTAGGCTAGTCATGGAAAGAATATAACACAACCCAACAATTCCCTTGTCTTTTCCCTATTTCTTTTTATCCCTCTTTTTCTTATAAAGTTTCAGGTGGTAAGAAACACTTTTGAAGACCAGCCTTCTTCACTAATCATAAAAGAAGTATCAATAATAAATAATCGTCCATGATCAAGCAAAAAATTTCAAGAAACAAGAAACAAAAAAATTAATGTCATCCTGCAACCAATCTTCAATTCCATAATTGAGTTTAATTTCTACAATCATAACAACATCAACACCTCACATTCATAGAATCCATAGCAAATGTATGTAGGATGTTGAATTATATTCATATAAGAGCATTAGATTTTAATTCATTGGATGATTTCATTAAAAAACTTGGTAGACCTTATAAACTACCTAAAGAATATGATCCACTACCATAGATATTACAACCTTATTCCATCATCATTACTTAACCTATCACATCAAATCTATTCAAAATCACATATATCTTGTCAAGCCTATGAAAGAGGATCTAAAAACATTATGGGAAATCATGTGAAAAAGTTTTCAAATACCCGCGAGTACCCCATTCCATTATCATTCTACTCCATTTAATTTCATTTCACTCCATTCCATAACCTTTTCCATTCAATTTACTTACCTCTTTCTTTTCAACCCTCTATTTCCTTTATTAATAAGAAATAATTTAGGACCGAGACCTCTCTCCACCATGGGTATCATCATTCAATTAGAACCAAATGGATTCAAGTCCCTCCAAGAATACCACAAGTCACAGAATAATTGTAGCAATTAGGGTGGTTTTGGTTCTTTGAAAAAATTATGGGCATGAGACAAAGGTGACTAAAGATTTTTCCTGGGCTTTTGATGGGGTCGAGGCAGAAATTGGCAACATTATTATTATATTTACAAACTCCATCATGGTAGAAGCTATAAAATTTCCCAAAAACAGAGAGAGGTTATTTAAGAATAGAAAAATCAAGGAGAGAGATTGAGTAAACTTCCTTAGAGAACTAGGTATGGACATATCTATCTTTAAAAGGGGAATTCCAGTCACAACACTGAAAGGAAAATGGAGGAATTTACTATTGGTTATTAAAAAAAAATTAACTTGTGAAGGAAGGTTCATAATCATGTTTTTCTATCATGCTCAAATTCTAATGCACTTTATTGATGGAAATTAAATCAATTTTCTCTATTTCTTGCTCTATAGTCTTAGAAAGATGGCCTTAAGTATGCAAAGAGAAATGAAATTCCTTGATAATTCCCTCTATCTTCATGGACTTATTAAAATCCTCATAGAGGCACACTTAGAAGCTAAGGGAGATAGTTGGCAAGATTTTCTAGTTTGCAACCACTTTGTAGAATCTCGAAAGGAAGAAACTAGTAAAAGGATTAAAAGAAGTCGACGTGGGCATTTCCAAACCCTAACCCTGAAGGAAAAAATGAAAAGGAGAATTCAGGGATGAATGAAATAGAGGCACCAGAAGAACCACTTGAAGATGACACTCCTCTCTCTTAGTATTTGGAAAAATATAAATAGAAAATGGAAAATAAAATGTTAGAAGAAAAAAAACCAACACAAATACTAAACTGCCTAAAAAAAATGAAGAACCAGAGAAGAAGAAAAATAAACAAACCAACAAAAGGAGGAAAAGTTATAACATTGAATAATTAGGAATGAAACTGAGAAGAAGCAAGAGAATTTCCAAACTCTCAAATGCACAATCTCTAGAATTGTTCGAACTTGAAGAAGGATACAAGACACCACCTCAAACATTAAGCCCGACAAGGAAGGCACATGACATTGATCCAATACAACAAGAAATATATGACTATGTGGAGTCTTTGGAAAAAAGATCGCAACAGAAGATAAACCTTTCCTCTCAGAATCAAGAGAATGCATTTGATGAAACCCCTTTGTCAGAACATACTCCTGAAAAAAATCATAGAATTGAGGATGCTTTGAAGCAAGATATATATGAGTTAGAAATTCTTAATAAACACCTTACAAAGGAATGAGAAGTAGAAAAGATACAAAATGAAATATTAAGGAATCATAATGATAATTTAGTTTTTCATCTATGCCACTGGTACAAGAAAAACAATAATATCAAAGAAAACAATAGATGCCTCAAAAACAGAATCAAAGGATTGCAGAGTAAAATTTTGATGAAGAAACCAAGGGAAACCTTCGACATCAAAAAGATAAAGGAAAGTACTAGTATGGGTGTACTTGCACAAGCATCTGAAATCATGCATTGAAGAAGAAGGAGGAACCAATTTTGAATTTTTAATGCACGAGGACATGCAAGACCTTTGGTGTGGGGGGAATGTTGAAGTTTGAAATTCTTTTCTTTTTTACTATCCTTTTTCCCTTTCCTTGCACTTTTTTGTGACCATCTTGTTGCAGTTTCAGCCTAATCAAGGTCATCTCATAGTTACTAAAGCATACAAAAGTTTTAAATCATCCATGTTTTACAATCTATTGTTTCTTTGTGAATTATAATTTCAACATCTCTACAACTACAGAATCTTTCTCATTCTGTAACTAATATCAAATTCTACAACCATCTCTATGATTAGATAGGTTTCAATGCACTAATGAAGGAATGAAAGGTACCAATAGATGAAAAATTTTCCCCACATGGATGTCCACCTATCACCATGGTCTGGCAGGATACAAAGATTGAAAGCTATAGAAGTCAAATCAAAGGTCAAACCCTGGCTACAATGTTTCAACAATCAAAATATGTTCAACAAGAGATCAAGTGAGTGTGAGATGATTTGTTGATCGTGAAGACATGTTCGAGAAGAGTCCCTCATGATATTCTTTTCCAATAGCAAATCATGAGGAGATATACTTTTAATTTAAGTTTACTTCTTAGATTGTAGATTAGTTTAATTACCTATCGGCATAGGACTCTTAGATCAGTTCGATGAAGAATTATATAAAAGTCGTGGGGAAAAACCAAAAAAATAGTTAGTTATTTTTCATTTCAGTATTTGCAAACATTATTCAAGAAAATTTTGTGGATTAATATAACACTTTGTTCCTCTTTTCCAATGTGTGGTTGAGCAATCGTTTGATCAATGATAGACTTACACTCATGGGAGGGCCCCCTGGAGGGTTGTAAAGGTGGTTAGTTTTTTTTTACATTGCAATTTCTTATAAATAACCTACATTCACATCACAATTTCATGTAGTTTTATCTTTGAATAGTTATACTTCATATTGTTTTCTAATTACCTATTGTTTCATTTTGAGAGCACTCATAAAAATAAAATACAAAAAGATTTATTTTCAGAATGTATTTCGTTCAAGAAATTTAGTTTTATAGCTCAGTTAAATTTTGTGCATGATGAGTAGATGTTTTTTCAAATCTATTAGCGCACATTAGTAATCACGTGAGGTTACAATTTCTCGTTTGATTTACTTTACTTCTGCAAGTAATTAGCATTATTATTTCTTTCTGCAATTTAGAGTTAGAATTTCATTTTTTACAATTTAGAGTCAAGTTTCCTTTTCTACAATTAGTGTTAAGATTTCCTTTTGCAAAGTAGTGTTAAAACTTAAATTCTGTAATTAGTATTAAGATCTATTTCCTGCAATTTCCTTTATGCAATTAGATATAAACTTTCAATTTTGCAATTAGAATAAATTGAGATTTCAAGTTATAGGTTAATTTTCAATAAAGTTTGGCATTGGTTTTGATGTATCATTAATGGAAAGAACATGTTCGTGACAACTCTTTAATTTCATTTAACAATAATCCATACTTAGATCAATTACATCTAAAGATAGAATTCCTAACATATATGGTGCACATACAATTCATAAGTACACGAACCTTGGTTGACAATTAATGAATTAATCTAAGATCAATTAAATTACCCAACGCAGTCATGCTTGTACAAAAAAATTTACAACTATAAATATGACAGAAAGACCCGAGGATTAACCAACATTTGTAGGGAAACATAAGAAAAAATTAGAAATTTTGAGTAACTAACATAGAAATCCATCAACTGTGTCCATTTCCCAGGAGGTCATCTTCACAAGGGCGATGATTTTTCTTAAGCACATAAGTAGCACTGGATCCATTGTCACCCAAACAAAGATAAAAACTACTAGAGATGGTATTTTCTAGCATTTCCACCCAATCATTAAGGGAATTAATCTCTTCACGTAGCCCATTCAACGATAACTTCATGTCACTAATGTGGCCCAAGAGCTTTTCTTCAAGGAGAAGTTGGAAGGACTAAAGTTTCCTTTTCGTCATGTGGTCCTACCTTTGGTGGGCTTCCAACAAGGCTTTGGTTGCATCCAAGATTCGATCAATCATAGAACCATCAATATCCAGTGTTGGAGTGTAAGAGGGCTCAACCATATTGAAAAAAAAAACCACAAATTGATAATAGTATGGATTCCATCCAAATTAAACCACTTTCCAAAAAGTTGCAATATCCCATTTAGGCCCAAGATAGCTCGAGAAACCATTATATAGTCTAGAAAAAGGTGTTTATGTGATCTATAAATAAACAAATAATCCAAAACTAATCCAAGACCTTTAGAAGGGTGGTGAGAAGACTGGTGATGGGGAATGCATGGAAACAATAATAACTACATCCCTCTGCTTGATGAGAATACCATATTTTCCACATTATAACCCACTAACTCCTACCGAATGCATATTAAGAATATGTACTAACGAGGATAGATAATATTTATGAGGGCCAACCACTTGTTATGATGGAATTGCCACCATAAAAGGAATTTAAATTTTCTTGGTCGAAGAGTGTGTAAAATCCATATCACCAAGCCAATCAACCTCAATATATGTGCCAGCAAATGTCCCAGATGCGATGTAGGAACCTTAAATTGAGGAGACATCAATTTTTGAGGGAGACATACACCTGACCGTCTTTCATACATTCTATAGTTATGGCCATCATTAAGGAATGGGGGTGTTTTTTTTATATTCCTTGATTTATATCTATATTTCCTTGGCCTAAATAGGATCCTATTTTGGCCATCCTATCCACCATTGAATTCAAATTTTTGTACACATGTATAAAGTCCAATTACTCGAACTAAGGGACTGAGAATGAGATCCTTTGGATAATGGGAGGATTATCAGAACACACACTTTTTTATTTCCTTGATAACTTGTTTGATGACAAGCAATGAATCGCCAGAGACCAACAACCATAGAATTTTATTTTAGATAGCAAGTTCCATCCTTTCCATAAGTCAAGGAACTCAACTTGGTTAATGGTCACTATATTGAGGCCCCATGCAAATTGAAACATAATTTTTTCATTAGGGATAAATAAGACCCCTCCCGCTCCTGCCTCCCTTGGATTGCCAATCGAAGATCCATCAAAGAACAAAGTATATTGCTTTTTTTCCTTTCTCCATTGACTAAATTCTGACTAGGTGAAATGTAGATAGAGAACCTTGTTGCATGGTTGACAAAGCATTTCTCTTGATGATAAATAGAATTTTCTACTAACCTATATCCATTCTCACTCTATTGATTTAAGATCCTAAAACTCATCATTATCATATCCCCTTGAGGAGATGGATTCAAAAAGTAGTGTTATCGCTTTAATAACAACTAACTATGGATTTGAATACTTGTTGTTGAAAATAACTTTGTTCCTTATGATCCAAATGTTCCAAAATTGAAATTTGGGGAGGGCTTCCCAAGTTCTAATTGAAAGAGAGGACACCTTTCGAATCTAGGGATATTTTGACTTCCAAGTCTCAAACATCAACAACCACAAGTCTAGAATGATATCAATGCAATATATTGGGGCAAATGAAACACACCAAGTTTCTAAAGCAAAGGGACAATACCAAAATAAGTGAGATATATTTTCATTTTCATTAGAAAACAAGACACAAGACCAACCATGTATATTCCTTTTTTTATTTAATTTTAAGCTATAAGGATTTTTTTAGTGAAAAATGGTCCAATAGAATGTATTAATTTTTGGAATGTTGTCCTTACTCCATATTTTGGACCAAAGTCTACATGCAGGAGGATGAGGAAGCCACATGATCAAATGAGAATATCTCGATTTCATTGTATATTTATGTTGCAAGATTAGAATCCATGTGTGATGATCCTACAAGGTGGTAGCAATAGGAACCAAATCTTTTAATGAGTCAATTAAACGATCCCATTGGGGCCCAAGATGGATCGAAAGTACTAGTTTTTCTCATCCTTTCCAATGGCCCCAAGCATCCCATAGAGAGATGTCTCTTAATTTTCATTTTGTTGCATCCAATTGGCGAGTTCTCAAAATTGCTTGAGTCCTCCCAAGGGACCAATAGAAGAAAAATTATATTTCCAAATGTTAATCCTAGCACCATTTTCTGAATGCTAACTTAGATGTTTAATAATGAAAGGAATGGCCTCTATGCACAAATTCCATATTTTGGAACCAATTCCAGACCAATTTACTACTTCAGCCTTCAGAAAATGTGTTTTTTTGAAATATTTCCTTATGAATTCTGATTTCTACCATTCCTTTGAATCCTATACAATCCTCCAAATATTTTTTTCTCTAAGAGAAAGGTTCATAAAAAAAGGATATTTCACCATTAGACCATCAATTACCTTGGGGAGACGAATAGTTTTCCAGTGGACAAGATGGAATTTATTTTCACTACTCTTTGTGCCTTTCCAAAGAAATTTATGGATTAAAAGGCTTAATTGATTAAGCACTAATTTTGGAGCCATTGATCCTGAGAAAATATAAAGCAGAAGAGAAGATAGAACCGATTTCACCAAAGCTACTCTACCAACTATGGTTAACCATTGAGCTCCCCAAAACTATATTTTATTTTTGACTCTATCTAGAACTTTGTCCCAACATTTATATTTTGAGACAACCAGGGATATTGGGATTTTGAGTTATATAAAGGATTAGCATTCAGTCTCCATTAGAAATTACAATATCTTAGAAATATCCAAGAGGTTGGTCACATAATTATTTCATCCATTGATCATGATTTTTCTATTGTTGACTAGGTCCGCAAAAAGATCCAAGTATTGATTCAGGACTTGTCTAAATCACACTGCAATTTTCTTTGAAGCACTTCCCAAGAGATGTGCATCATCAGAAAATTGGGAATGGTTAATATTCTTGATATTTATTTCTATGTTTAATCCTTTTAATCTTCCTTCTATCCTAGCCTATTCCAAATTTCTACTCAAACTCTTTGCTAGTAAAATTTACAAGAGTAGAGAAAGAGGGAAACCTTGCCTCAAACCCCTTGAGGTCAAAAAGAAATTACATGAGCGACCATTGATAAAAGTAGAAATCCAAGGGATACCAATACAATATTTTACCCAGGTGATGAATTCTAGACAAATCTCAACTTTCCATGGTAAAGTACAAGAAGGAATGATAAACTCTATCAAAAGCATTTGCCATGTCCAACTTAATTACCATACTTGGTTCATTGTTGTGTTTGTTGGAGTGAATTTCTTCTTAGACAAGCATCATGTTATCAAAAAATTTCCTATGCTTCATGAAACCGCCTTGATTATCAAAGATTATTGCTAAATAATCTTTCTTAATTTATTGGCAATAACCTTAATTATAATCTTGTATGAAGAGTTGCACAATGAAATATGGAAAAATCAAGAGAAAGAGGTGTTGGACAGTTGACATTGTCTAGTTGGCTAGTGGCAATAAGTGTGTTGGAATTAATGTCAACATTCATGTTGGGAGATCAAGTTGAGCAGTTGGAATTGCCTGACAATTAGCAAGTGTATTGGCATTGATATCAACCAGATCGGCATGGATGTATGTGCTAGCATGATGTTAGGCAAGACAACATTGATGTCCACTAGGCTAGTTGTTATGGAAGAAAATGTTAGCATTGATGTGCTTGATGTGTCAATCTTAGTGGGAGTCCCATGGTTGCTGCAAACTCTGGTAAAGAATCACCATAGTAGCAAGCTTAATTGAGAAGCCATAAAATGATGATTATGGTGGTTGGGGGTCCCAGATTTTTGACGATATTCTTCCTCAAGAGATCAGCTCAAATACTCTTGGAGTTAGCTCAGTTGGTTAGTGCTCGGAAATATATTTTCAACGGTGTGTGGAAGTCCGTGAATGGGTCTCGGGATCAAAATTTATTGACAGACGAAGTAAGGACCTTGAAGTCCTTAGGAGGAGGCTAAATTTTTTTGCGATCTCGGAAGGTAAGGAATATCGAAGCCTAGATAATATTGGAAATTTGGAGGTTAGAGCCTCAAGACGTCAGGAGGGCTGAATCTTGAAAGGCTGAAATATCGAAAGGCCGAATTTCGAAGGATGAAGCCTCGCGATATCAGAGAAAGTAGAATATTAGAGCTTTAGGAGGTTAGATTATCAGAGGATGGAGATTTCATAACCTCACGATAATTTTTCTTTTGAAAAAGTTATGATTTGATACCAGGGAGTCAATTCTTAGATCGTCAGAGCTTCGGGAGGTCACACTATTGGAAGGTCAGTATATCAGGATTTTGGGATCTCGTAACTCTTTACAAATTGAATTATTTTGAAAGAATTGAGGGTTGCATGGAATAAGAATTATAAAGGAATTCATTCACAAAACCAAAGAACCAGGGACCCTTTCTCTCTCCTCTGACAAGACACATGGAAGAAGCTTATTGGCCCTCAGGAGCTAACGGTGGCAGATGATGTTAGCATGACGTGGCAGTATGGAGGACATGTGGTAGTTAGAATCAGCAATATTAGGTGGCATAATGCGGAAAACCTGGGTGACACATGTCACCACTAAGGACACACCACGTGGAGATGATGAGGATAGCATGACATCATCTCAAAGGTCGTAATATTGGAGGTCAGGATTTTATAACTCCTTTATAATTCTAATTTGAGAAAAGTTACGATGTCGGGGGCTTCCCGATGTTGATTGGTGTTTGGTCATGGAGACCTAAAGAACCAAGAGTGCAAATTAGGGCTTAGCACCTCAAAGCTATGGAAATGCCATGTGGGTATTTCAAACCCTGGAGTTTTTGCAACTTCCTTCTAATTGAATTTTGAGAAAATTTCTGATGCTTGGTGTTGGGATAGGGTCCCTAGGGTCAGTTTTGGGGTTAGTTAACCCAATTTTTTGTAGAAGTATTGTAAAAATATATAAAGTCTTTGCGAAATATGGATGCGGAGCGCAAAACTAGATGGGAGTCAAAGGGGTTTAGCCCCCTATTTGGATAAGTAAATCAGTCGGTTTTGAGACTCACCCATGGTCCGCGAACCATGGTATTGTATTCGAAATGCTATATATTTGAGTCATAGCGAGTCTGGAAGAGGTAAATATAGTAGCGAAGGAAATATAGAGACTGTTTTGGGCAAGTGCTAAGGTAGGAAGGCTCTGCTTCCTGTACTTAGGCGAAAGGGGAAGGCTCCGGCAGCTGAGTGTGCAAGAGGCCTTGGTAAGTCCATAGTTGAGTGCGTAGGGTGAAGAGTCTGTATTCTGAATGTTGAAGGTAAAT
Organism: Pinus tabuliformis; assembly: GCA_031772625.1. Classification (NCBI taxonomy): domain Eukaryota; kingdom Viridiplantae; phylum Streptophyta; class Pinopsida; order Pinales; family Pinaceae; genus Pinus; species Pinus tabuliformis. The sequence continues at coordinate 460,109,756 of CM062820.1, forward strand.
AAACACTGATTTTGAAGAATTATCTTGCAATATGAGCATTATTGTTGATTATGTTTATGTTATGATCTGTCATTTTATAATATGTTTTCTATGGAATAATGAATAAATGTTGCACGAAACTACTGAATCTATCTTATTTGCACATGAGTTAAGTAATTATCTATTTTCACAAAGATAAGGGTTATTGATGTTATGATTTCAGATGCATTGGATAAATATGTGTGAAGGTAGATCTAGGGTTATTAATTAATGTGCGAAAGTAGATAATTTCCCTGTTTAGGGTCCGGAAAGATTGATCGTAGACCTTTGCGAAGGTCTAGAATCCATTTTCTTAGAGATATAGTATTAGGCCATAGAAGAATATCAAACTGCGTGAAAGTAGATCTGATCTATAAGATCTAAACCCACTTATCACACCATCTCTAGATGCAGAAACCTAGTTCTAGCATACCCAAATACTGCTTCGGGTGAGACTGCAGCCTATGCTATGTAAGTTGTTGCCGAAAGGGCCAACAGTTAGGGTTTTGTTAGTTGGCACGAACAACTTTGAACCTGGGTCAGGCCACCTTAAGCCAAAAAATGGTTCTGTTGTCCAGACCAAGATCTTTCTAAGAGATGTGTGATAAATTGTTTCCTATGAAGGAAGAGCTTGATAAGTGGATTGATCGAAAATCACATGAATTTGCGGCTCAGGAGAACAGGAGCCCTAAATTATCCAAGGAGCAGTGGTTGTAGAGATTTTTGTACACATACGAGACTGACACGTTCTTTAGTTTCTTCCCTGAATAACTATACCGGTGGTTGTCTAAATTGGCCGATAGTCAAGGGACGTGGAGGATCGAAGGCCCTATAGTGTGGACTCTTGAACTAGTGCGACGTCTAGAAGCATCATAAAGCAATATCACGTAGGCTATGGATCACTGGATTGATCGCACATTGGGAAGTTTTGTGACTTATTTCGCGATTGATAGAAATATTAGCTATAGCGAAGCGGAACGAAGGATATTTAAAGGATTGTAAGGTAAGTACTTGAAATCACTAAAGACTTGGATTAAAATGTTTTTATGTGAAAAGAGGGTTATGAAGTTACCTTGATGTTTGGGGCTATGTGCAATGGGAGATTCTTTAGAAGAAACGAAGGATCCAGCCCAAAATATAGTCTGCTAATTGAACCCCCTTCAAGCGACGACGAAGGGGCAGTGTTGACTATGCCGCGAAGTGCAGCTCAATTAATTATGTAGGGTATTCCGAGGATGCCTCATCCATCCACTCGATCTCCACCTCCACTTGTGCCTCATACACCTACGCCTTCACACCCTCCACCTCCATTTCCACCATTCAATATGGTGAACATGATGAAGATGTTGATTTTTAAGGGAACAGGGAGCGAAGATCTAGAACATTTTTGGTTTGTCGCGGGAGATGTTTATATGGCACAAAAAATTACGGATGATAATATTAAGAAAGTGCAGCTGGTTACAACCTTACAGGATCGCGCATTAACATGGTATATCAAATATTGCACTGATAACCCCAACGTGACGTTGGTGGATACCCAGTTAGCTTTGAACAAGGAGTTTATTAAGCCTAAGTTAGAGGCGCAGCCAGTAATTGAATTTAAGGAAATTCGACAGAAGATAGATGAGACACGTTGGGATTTTAATTAGAGGTTGAAGTGCCTAATCAGGCAGGCCAATATGATAATCTTGGATTCCAAACATCGCAACTGGTTTATAGCATCGATCTTGCCACATTTAAGAATACCTATGTCACAGCAGAAGACAACAACGCAAGCGGAATCCTTGGAGATCGTGATGAGGCTAGATGCCTCGCCTATATAGGATATGAATCTTGGAGTGCATCAGATTCATTCACAACTAGAAAACCTACACTTGGAGTTGCAGATCTTGAAGAAAGGAAAGGAAGCTCAGCTGGAGGTGCATGTTGATATCTGTTGTCTGAAGTGTAAGAGCCATGGCCATGATAAGGATCATTGCTCTATCTATAAGTATTATATTATAGGGGGAGGGATTGTTCCCCTGAAACCAGAAAATAATGTTAGGATGAGCGTGGGAGATGTGCTATGGTGTGGTATCTATCAAGTTACAGGGAAGCATGCTATTGATAACTGCCACATACTGCAAAAGTTTGTACAAACCGCTCAACATTTATTTTGCAATTTTTGTAAACATGTAGGACATGATGAATGTCATTGTAGGAGTTATGAGCTGATGATGGATAGAACCCCTACCTACAGGATGCATGTAGAGAACCAACCTTAGGATCAAGGCACAAAAGCTGTGCATGAAGGATTCCAAGGACGAGGAAGAGGAAGAGGCATTGGACCAGGTCGAGGGTGTGGGAAGGTAATCTTCTATAACTGTGGCGAAGAAGGGCACTTCGCGTGAGATTATACAAACCCCACGCATCCCTCAAGTCATTATTGTCAATAGTTTGACCATGTCATAGAGGAATGTCCAGTCCTTATGGAAAAGATGCAGGAAAAGAAGGCACAACCCCAACAACCTACGTAGAACATTCAGATGAAGAGGGCTGAGCCCCGCAAAGAGGATCATATCATAAATATCGTATTGAGAAGTGGTATGACGACTGGTGCAGATAAATGTAAGTAGCCTGAGGAAGACGGATGGGTGCGCAAGGCTGCTAAGAAGGAAGTATATTTTGATCTTAATCGCGCTAAAGAAACCTTCATGGAAGCTAAGAAGAACTTCACTGAGGCCTCCACCTCAGGAAGTCATGAGAAAACACCAAAGACTAGTGCAACACAAGAAGTAGATCCTTCAATACTAGCTACTTTCCTGAAGACTTGTATGAAGTTACTACGGAATCAGAAAGCAGTAGAAGGGTTACAAGATTTAATAGACAAATGCGCTAATAAGGATAAGATTCCTATAGAGTAGTGCATAGTAAGAAATATTGGTAAGCATAAAACACGAACTGGGTGCAAGATGAGGCTAACTACGCAGATAGGTGATTATGAAATGGACCAGGTAATCTTGGATCTGGGGTCTGATATGAATTTCCTGCTGAAGAAGACATGGGAAAGGATGGGGAGACATGTGCTACAGTGGTCTCCTATTCATTTGCACATGGAAAATGAGAAAAATGTTATTCCAATGGGGTGCTTATATGGTGTAATGGTGGATATTGAAGGTGCAAGTGCATTAGCTGACTTTGAGTTCATTGAAATAGTGGATGATAGTAACCCATATCCCACGTTGTTAGGAATTGATTGGGCTATTGATATGAACAGGGTAATCAACTTGAAGAAGTGGAAGATATCATTTGAGAAGAAGTCGCTCAGGGTTGTAGTGCCACTAGACCCTATAGAAGGAGCGCGTTACACTGAACCTGTGCATGACTATGTAGAAAGTGATGATGATCTAGATCAAATATACAAGATAAAAATGCGAGATGAGGATGGATCAATCCTACAACTGATGGAAAAATTATGTGGGATAGGGATATCTCTCGTGCCTCAGATTCAGATGAAGAGCTTGAACACTGGCAGAATCAGCTGCATGAAGTATCTATACTTCGCTGTAATATGATGACCAAGTCGCTGAGGTGTGTTTCAACTGAGGCAAGAAACCTTGCGCATTATGATGGTTTGAATGATGTGAAGCTATTTTTAGATGAGTTTGAAAGGGAATTACCAGAAGAGCATCGATTCCAGGCACTGGAGTTGGCACTGCGCCCTACGCCTTCCCATTGGTGGGGTACGCAAAAGGAGAGCTTTGCTAGATGGAGAGAATACAGAAGAATGATGAATTTAAGGTTTAGCTATGCTAACATGAGGATGACAGAAAAATACAGTGGGAAGGATGATTTGCACGATCATTTACCATGATGGACTAAGGCCTGGGGAATAGAACCACAATCAGAATGGGTGCATATTTTTTGTCATACCTTAGATACAACCCCAATGAACTGGTATTTGGAGACGGAGATAGAGCTTTGCCATGGGACTACTGAATGGGACATTTTAAGGGAGAGTTTTCTATTAACCTTCAGCTTTGAGGATGGTTTTGAGAGCATTGATGAGGCGCTACAAGAAATAAAAGCAGTTATATTCAGAACACTGAAGGAACTGGTAGAATGGACTCAACCCGATTGGAGTACACAGTTGCGCCATGCGCTGGAATGTTATAATGTGACTACTGAAGAAGAAGAGGATGATCCACAAAATATTATTATTCCAGAAATAGAAGGACAACATGAAGTCGAAGGACTGAAGGTGGTGAACCCAGATATATCAGAGCCTTTGAAAACTTGACAAGTAAACATTGGATCTGAAGAATAACCTAAGTTCACGAAGATAGGAGACTATTGGGATGAAGATATGGTTAATAAGGTAGCTGAGCTATTGCATGAGTACCAAGACTTATTCCCAACAAATTTTTCAGACTTGAAAGGGATTATTGAAGATATAGGCGTTATGAAGATTACGTTGAAGCCAGATGTGAAGCCTGTTAAGAAGAGGCCTTATCGGCTGAACCCAAAATATAAAGAGAAGGTGCGCCAAGAATTGGATAAAATGTTGGAAGCCAATATTATTGAGCCAGTAGAGGAATGGAATTGGATAAGCCTAATGATGGTCCAAGAAAAGAAAAAGAAGGGAGAAAACTGCATATGTATATATCTACAGAATCTAAATGATGCATGTGTGCATGATCAATTTCCAACACCGTTTACTGACGAAGTGTTAGAAAATGTTGGCGGATAGGAGGCGTATTCGTTTACTGATGGTTTTTCGGGATATTATCAAAACAAGATTGAGCCGAATGATCGAATCAAAACAATCTTCGTGACTGAGTGGGGTTTCTTTCAATATATAGTTATGCCATTCAGATTGAAGAACATGCCTACAATCTTTTCTGGGGTAGTGATTTCAAATAGTTTATTCATAAGTTCCTGGAGATATATTTTGATGATTAGACTATGTTTGGGTTGGTAAAGCACCATGTTGTGAGTCTGCACCCCATGATGGATACATGTCAAAGGTATCAGATCGCACTGAACTTGAAGAAGTGTATATTCTATGTTCCTTTTGGGATTTTTCTTAGCCATGTTGTATGTAAGTAGGGATTGATGGTGGACCCTGTGAAGATCACCACAATTGTGAATTTGGAAGGAACAAGGAATGTGAAACAACTGCACGCAACATTGGGACACACTGGGTATTACAGGAAGTTTCTCAAGGCATATGACCAGATAACCACACCAATGGAGAAATTGTTAAAGAGAGATGTGATGTTTTTCTGGGATCAAGATTGTCAGCTTGGATGTCTTGAAGGAGAAAATGGTGACAACACCTATTTTAGTGTTTCCAGACTGGAAGAAGGAATTCCATGTGAATGTAGATCCCTCTTGCATTGCACTAGGAGCAATATTAACACAAGAAGGTGAGGGAGAGATTGATCATATGATAGCTTTTGTAAGAAGGAAGTTATCCAAAGCTGAGAGAATTACTCCACTACAGAGCACGAAGGGCTAGCCATGGTCTATGTGCTGCAGAAGTTTAGGCATTATTTGTTATGTGGACACTAAAAAATGTATACAGATCACTCTGCGCTGAAGTACCTGGTCAATAAGCCTGTGTTGGGGGGGAAGATATGTTGATGGTTACTATTGTTCTAGGAATATGAATTTGAAGTGACTGTGAAGCCTGGAAGGTTGAATGCAGGCCCAAACCATCTATCGAGGATTGAAATAGGTGAGGAACCAAGTAGTTTGGAGGAAGAACTTTCAGATGCACATCCCTTTGCAGTGCGCATCGCAGACGATCATTTTGATGATCTCATTCACTTTTTAACAACGGGAACAACTCTAGAAGGTTATTCCACTCAACAGAAGGAGTTAGTAGTTTGCGCTGCAAATTTTTCAATAATTGCAGGTAATTTGTATAAGATGGGAACGAATGAGATATTGCGAAGGTATGTTCTGGAGTTTGAATGCGCTAGTATCCTAGATGAAGCCCATGGAGGAGTGGCAGGAGGTCACTATGTAGGGAAAGTGACTGCGCATAACACTTTGCACGCTGGGCTATGGTGGTCAATATTACACAAGGATTCTAAGGCGAACTGCAAGGCATGCGATGCTTGCCAAAGGACAGGGAAGCCTCCGTGAAGGGATAGATTACCTTTAAATCCTCAAGTTTCATTACAGGTATTTGATAAGTGGGACATTGAATTTATAGGTCCAATACAACCACCAGGTAAGAAGATGGGTGCACAATACATCATTACTGCAACATAATACTTAACCAGATGGGCAGAAGCGTAGCTAGTGAAGGATTATACAATGGCCACTGCTACAAAGTTTTTGTTTGAATGTGTCTTAACGAGGTTTGGATGCCCTAAGATTTTGATGAGTGATAGGGGTATGCATTTTTTGAATGAAACAATCAGCGTGATGCTTGAAGAATTTTAGGTTTATCATTAGAAGAGCACGCCCTATCACCCACAGGTGAATGGAACGGTGGAAGCTTTTAACAAGATTTTGGAGCATGCATTGACAAAGGTCTGCAATGCACATAGGAATGAATAGGACATGCACGTACTTACTGTGTTATGGGCTTATAGGATGACCTGCAAGAAGTTGACAGGACAAATGTCATTTAGGTTGGTTTATGGAATTGAAGCAGTAATGTCTATGGAGTATTTTGTGCCAAGCTTACGCATTGCAACATTGACAGAGATGGCGTATCATGAGACCTTGGAGGAACGGCTCGCACAAATCATGGAGTTAGAAGAAGATCACTTCCTTGCAGGATTTCACCAGCAAGTGCAAAAGAAACGTGAGAAAGCATGACATGATTGACATATTAAGTTGCGCACATTTAAGGTAGATGATTTAGTGTTATTATATGACAGAAAGTTCACGAAATTTCCAGGAAAGTTTCAAATGCACTGGTTGGGGCCATATTTTATTAAGTAGATCATGGATGGTGGCGCAGTTCAGCTTGCATTCCCTAGGAAACTGAACGGAAGTAGGCTAAAGATGTACACAGGGGATCCTACCCCTACGCAATGACTATATGGAAGTAGGACAGTCTTAGTAATCTAGGAAGTTGCAAGGAATTGTGGGACTATAAACTACGTTGCCCGACTAAGTGAAGAACGTGGTAGGAAGGTTGTGCGATGGATGAAAATAGTGCAACAGGTGAAGCTGCATTGGATGAGCTGCGCCATGGAGGATGGTGCCGTGTAAATGGGTCCAAAAGTAGCCATTGGAGTTACTATTCATGATTTGATGGCCAAAAATCAGTTAAGAGGGCAATTTCAATCCATGGGTGGATGCCACTTACAATACCATGGGTGGATGAATAATATGGGTGGATGAATACCATGGGTTGATGCCATTTCCCATTTGGATCAAGCGAGTAGGAGCTATTTATGGCGAAAATATTTGGAGTTCTACCACCAAAGATGCATTTATTATCAGAATTTGGGGGGAATGGTTGGATTTGAATTTAAAACCTTCTATAAATTGAGCATGTTGGTCCGCCGAAGAACACTTTGCATTATGAGATTTTTCTGGGCGCTTTTCTGCTTGAAGCTTATGAGTCATCAATTCTATGAGGAATTCGTGATGCACCCCTCATTCACAAATTATTTTGTAGAAGCCCGAGAGTTGTTCATAGAACGAATGACTACTACAAACCACACCGAAGCCGTAAGTCCTGAAGCTATTGTTTTTGACGCACCGGGCCCTGAAATTTCAAGTATGGAAGCTACAACCCCTGTGCCTCTCACACCAAGGTTGCATAGGCCAAAGCAATCAACTACAAAGGAGAAGCATAATAAGTCGATGTTGGTCAAAAAGTCACCGAGGAAGAATCTGGAGGTGCGACAAAAGGAGATAAAAGACAAACAACTAGAGAAAGTGGTTGATTTAGAGGAGGAGGAATACCAAGGTGTGAAGGAGTTGGATGTGGAGGAGGCTGAGCCCATCACATGGCTCCCAGTGTATATCCCTCCGTGGAAGGGAAAATGAATGGTTACCAAGGACCCAAATTCTGAGAAATTCATGGTATCAACACCCATGTTTCCTAAACAAGTGGAATTCGAAGGCGCGGTCTTAGCACACATTCTTGTGCTGAAAATGGAGGATTGGGACCTTGCAGACCACGAGAGATTCCCACATTTGGTGACCAACAAGTATATGACAAACATTTACTATGAGGAGACAGGGGTTACGTGGTTGGAGCCCATGAAGTGGGTCAGAGGTGTTGAGTAGGCTGGGTTGTTGCACATGCTCTATGTGCCACACTTTCATAGGTCGAATATCAATATGGTGTGTGTGTGCCATCTGCTCGTGTTGGTGCACGATGGGTGCTTATGGCTTGGGGATCCTATCGCAATCAACGACATGTTAATCCATCATATAACGAAGTTTCCTTACAAAGGAGCAGACCCTGCCAAGGAGTTTGGAGGGAAAACTCAGGAAAAAGAATTAGCAGATAAGATGAAGGCTGAATGTGGGCTTGTTAAGAAGTTGTGTGGATATTCTATCCACTCTATTCAGGACCAGGGGGTGCAGTTCGCTGCTGAATTCTTGCAGGAAAAATCATGAGAAAATTTTGTGTGGATGAAGTTTCGACGCTGATAGTATCACTAGCAGCCCAATGCGTGGAGGGTGTTTAATACAACTGGACAAAATATCTATGCAAGGATTTCCTTGCAAACTGTCAGGAAGCTTAGGAAGAGAGCAAGCCATTCCATTATGCATGGTTGTTACTATCAATATTCTTCGTCGCCTAGAAGTTGCCGGAGGACAGCCAGTTTCCTCCGTAGCAGGAAGATTTACTAGAAGCAGCGAAGTTCACTTCGTTGTGGCCAAACAAGGATCTAGAAAGGATCAAAGAGTAAAAAATCTTCTGGATTTTCATGGAAATGGACCTGAGGATAGTTATTAGTCAGAGGTCAAGGTCTTTCCCAACCTTGTTTGCGCAATTGAAGGCCTTTGTGGAGTTTGAGGTTGATTTCCACAATGTATCCATCAGAGTGCGGAAGGACCCAAAACACATATGGCACAAGTTGCCGTATTTGGTATCTAAGATAGACATGCAGGAGATCGTGGGGTCTTGGCCACCTGAGTGGTGCGAACCCATGGAGCTTGGTGTGGGTACAAGTAAAGGTGCAAAGAGCTCTGTTGGGCAGTCGACGCTGCGTAGAAGCGTAAGGAAGCAGCTTAGAAGGCAGCGCGATCTCTCGCTGAGCAGAAGAAGAAGGAAGCTATTGCTAAGGTAGATGTAGAGAAAGAACGAATGGATAAAGAATGAATTGCCAAAGAATAGGTTGAGAAAGAACATCTGGATAGAGAAGAAGTAAAAAATTCAGCTTCCAGCATACATATGAGCAGGAGATTTCAGGGTAGGAAGGAGGTGGTGGAGAGGAGCAGAGCACTCCTTTCACCTTGAAGAAGCATGGAAAGGAGTAGACTACCAGATAATGACTTGGTCTGGAAGGGTTGAAACACCTTCGCCTTGAAGATCACGATGCCATGAGGGCAGGTCCCAAAGTTGGGTTGCTCATGAGGATTTTACCAGGGGGCGCGCATCAGGGCGGGTTCCTTGATCCCTAACACCATTAGTCTCACTATAGCAAGCAACATAAGAGATGATAGTGGTCTATGATGTTGTGCCTACTCTTTCCCCTCGTAGTCACTGAATGCTTGAAGGGCAAGTGGTGTGGCACCCTTGGAACTTCAAGGGAATTTCTTGAAGGGCATGACCAACTTGGCACCCTTGGAATTGCAAGGGAAGTTCTTGAAGGGCACGACCAAACTTGGCACCCTTGGAATCATTAAAAATAAATTAATTGATAAATATAATCAAGAAATGAAAACTAGGTAAATTACATCAAGGGTAAATGATGTTAGAAACCGAGATAATTAAATCAAAAATAAAACTTGGGTTGAGAGGATCATAGGAAGAAATAACATGTGGAAAATATTAGGTAGATTATGTAGTTAATTAGGTAAAAGGGGAAAGAGGGACATAATTGTAAGGATAAAGATTAATCCTAAACTAATTAAACCTAATTAAGAGAAGAGGAAGGTGAATTAAAATAAGAATAATAAATTAAATTTAGAGAAATGTAGAGAACCTCCATGTGGCAACAACCAACATAAGAATATCCATCTAAGAGATAAACTGAGTTAAATTAGGGAGTAGATAGGGGGATCAAATCTTAACTCATTAATTGACTTAAGTAATGAACACAAATTAAGGAATAAAAAGGGGGATAAAGAGGCAACTAGGATAAGAAATAGGAAACTTGTTGAGGTGAGGAAAATATTAGTTTTAAAAAATTTAAGTAAATAATTTTGGGAGACCCTTGATGAGAGAGTGACACATGGGTGGGTGAATAATCAAGCTATTAAATTATAAAAAATAATTAATTATGCATGACATGCCAAGTGTCACCTGTGAGGACTCCTATAAAAGAAGGGGCAAGCCATGGGAGAAGGGACTTCTTGGGAACCCTATTGTTGGATGGATGATATGATGTCAAAGCAGTGATTACGAAACTATAGTGAGTTTGGTGAGGTAGAGGATTTAAAGAGAGGGGACTCTTGAGCCAAGGAGGGCTCTCCTCTACCAGCTAGTGCATTCCTCCATTGTACAACCCCATTGCAGCTCGGGGGTCCACGGGGAAGAAGAGTACCCAAGGAGTAGGCTGGGAGGTTAACCGGTGGATTATCGCATTTGAATCAAGTACGTTGTCATTCACTTGCGAAGGTGACTGGAAACAAGGGAATACCAGTAATAGCAAAGAAAGCGGAGTCTCCTCTTCGGGTGAACGGTACATATGTGTTGCAATACTATTTTTATCTTAGTTAAATGTATGTAAATGTTATGATATGTTTCCTGAAATGAAATTCCGAAATGTCTTAGACAATGCTGAATAAATTTGAATTCCCAATGTGTTTCTCTTCTGGTTGTATTTTGCTTTGATTTATAATGTATATATATATATATATATATATATATATATATATATATATATATATATATATATAGTATGGATGTGGGCTTTACAATTACTATCAATTGTCTTAGTCGCCTAGAAGTTGCTGGAGGACAGTGAGTTTCCTCTGTAGGAGGAAGATTTACTAGAAGTAGCGAAGTTCGCTTTGTTGTGGCCAACCAAGGATCCGGAAAGGATCAAAGAGTAAAAAATCTTCTATATTTTCATGGAAATGGACCTGAGGATAGTTATTAGTCAGAGGTCAAGGTTTTCCCCAACCTTGTTTGCGAAATTGAAGGCCTTCATGGAGGAGGTTGATTTCCACAATGTATCCATCAGAGTGCGGAAGGACCCAAAGCACATATGGCACAAGTTGCCATATTTGGTGTCTAAGATAGACGTGTAGGAGATCGTGGGGACTTGGCCACCAGAGTGGCACGAACCCATGGAGCTTAGTGTGGGTACAAGTAAAGGTGCAGAGAGCTCTGCTGGGCAGTCAACGCTGTGCAGAAGCATAAGGAAGCAACTTAGAAGGCAGCGCGATATCTCGTTGAGCAGAAGAAGAAGGAAGCTACTGCTAAGGTAGATGTAGGGAAAGAACTAATGGATAAAGAACACGCTGCCAAATAATAGGCTGAGAAAGAACATCTGGATACAAAAGAAGTAAAAAAATCGACTTCCAACGTATAGATGAGCGAGAGATTTTAGGTCAAGAAGGAGGTGGGGGAGAGGAGCAAAGCACTCCTTTCACCTTGAAGAAGCATAGAAAGGAGTAGACTGCCAGATAAAGGGAAAAAGCATAATTCTAATAATCAAATGTGCATCGACCCGATGGTGCTTACTGAAGGAGATGTCGATGAGATCGATGATAAGGTTCGCGATACCACAACATAGTTATGGTAGCAGTTCGAGCAATAGTATGTGGACACGTTAGGGAGCATCCAAAAGGATCTACGTGTGCTACAGATCCAGATTGGTAGGATTCAAGTGAGTGTCAAGCAAGCGAGCGGGGTGCAAGCAAGCTTGACACAAGGAAGTGGAACAGCCGTAGAGCTAGAACGGACTCTGGACCTCAGAGTCATACCATTACCAGAAGGGTCCATTTGCACAGAGTCAGATGGTTATCATGTTGTGCTTAGTAGAGTGAAGGACATGGGAGTGAATTTGGCCACGCTTCTGCTTCATACTCTCCATGCATTGCATTAGGGGGTTTCAGATGAGCTGAGGATCAGAGAGAAGCATGCCCTCACAGTGATAAGTGATCTTAAGTTCAACAATGAACAGATGTTGATGGAAAAAGCGTAGGTGTTGAAAGAAAAGGAGGAGATGCAGACACGAAGTTAGAACCTGGAGACCGTGATTGAGTAGGCCTACAAAATAGTGCCATAATTTAACATCCCGTAGGATGCCGAAGCTTCAACAAAAGTAAGGAAATTGGCTGATGTGGTACGCGCATCAAAGGATGAAGCTAGCAGGGCTACTTTTGATTTCCAAATGAAGATATTAGAGTTGCAGTTGAATTTTTGGCCAACAAATCTGCTAGAGGTTTGGGAGCAACACAGAGCAGCAATCAAGGAGAATATGAACACATTGGATATCGCAGTCACAGACTATGCAATGATGTTCGACCAAGCAATGGAATTATGGAAAAATTTGCAAGAGGACATGAATTTGGAGAGGCTGAAAACTAATGTCAGAGAGACACGGTGGAAGTATGATGAGGTCCAAGTGACTGTGCGCACTTTAGCGCCAGTGCAATTCCTCGCGAAGTCACATGAAGGAAAGAAGCTGCAAACACGAATGGAAGAATTATAGAGGAAAGAAGACCTTTTAAAGGCCATATTACAGTCATGGCTAAAGGAAGCTTTCCATCTTACTATGTCACTCTAGGAAACGCTAAAGGTGCTATAGAAGACACAGAGGACAATGTGCCTAGCAGTGGAAGGCCCGACAACAGAGAAGTTAGTAGAAGAAGTGTAGCAGGCCATGACGCAGACGCTACTAAAGTTGCAGTACTACAGGTCGATCTTGGTGGTATCTGCAGCAAGATCGAGGCACTAGCTGAGTGACTCGAGGGCGAGTCATAATATTTGTGTTGGGGACCTATTGGGATAGGGTCCCTAGGGTCAATTTTTGGGTTAGTTAACCCAATTTTTGTAAAATTTTTGTAAAAAGATGTAAAGTCTCCATGAAATGTGGATGTGGAGCGCAGCTAGATAGGAGTCAAAGGGGTTTAGCCGCTTTTTTGGATAAGTAAATAGGTCAGTTTTGAGACTCACCCATGGTCTGCAGACCATGGTATTGTATTGGAAATGTAATATATTTGAGTCATAGCGAGTCTAGAATAGGTAACTGTAGCAGTGAAGGAAAGATAGATACTATTTTTCGCAAGTGCTAAGCCAGGAAGACTCTGCTTCCTGTAGTTGGGCGAAAGGGGAAGGTTGTTGCAGCTGAGTGTAGAGGAGGCCTTGGTAAGTCCACAACTAAGTGTGCGGACCCCTACAGCTGAGTGCGCAGGGTGAAGATTTTGTAATCTGAATGTTGAAGATAAATAAATATTGATTTTGAAGAATTATTTTGCAATCTGAGCATTATTGTTGATTATGTTTATGTTATGATTTGTCACTTTATAATATGTTTTCTATAGAATAATGAATAAATGTTGCGCGAAACTACTGAATCTATCTTATTTGTGCATGACTTAATTAATATCTGTTTTCGTGAATATAAGGGTTATTTATGTTATGATTTCAGATGCATTGGATAGATCTACATGAAGGTAGATCTAGGGTTATTAATTAATGCACAAAAGTGGATAATTTGCTTGTTTAGGATCCGCAAAGACTGATCGTAGACCTTCGTAAAGGTCTATAAGCCATTTTCTTAGAGATACAGTATCATTCCATAGAAGAATATCAGACTGCGTGAAAGACGATCTTAGCTATAAGAGCTAAGCCAATTTAACACACCGTCTTTGGATGAGGAAACCTAGTTCTAACATCCCCCAATATTGCTTTGGGTGAGACTACAACTTGCGTTATTCAGGTTGTTGCTGGAAGGGCCACCAATTAGGGTTTTGTTGGTTGGCGTGAACAACTTTGAACCTGGTTTAGGCCCCTTTAATCCAACACTTGGGAGCTTCGATGTTGGTGGTGCCTTGTTGTGGAAGCTCAAAGAACCAAGGGCGGAGATAAAATACACAAGTATATAGGCCCCCTGTGGGATCATGAAGGCCTTAGCACCTAAGTTCTATGCCGCCAATCACAGCTCTCAGTCCCATGGAGGAAAAATAAGAAGGGGCTAAAGGCTAATCGAAATCCCGCGATTTTGTAACATATTCTTAATAAAGTTACGAAATTATTGGGCTTTGATATTGGATATAGGAGCATAAAGGATGAATGAGTTGGTATCTAAGAGAGTTAAATAGGATTTGGTCGCTGGAATAAATGGAAACTGAAGAGATCATTGGGTCAAGGCAAAAAGGACCACGATTGTGCAGAATTATTTATATGGAGTCTGTCAATAAACTGATACAAGCCATCCTTGACCTTGCTTGAACTCTACGGGGGATTAAATAAAGAATAGAGAAGCCGTGGAGAAGTATATGTCAAGCTATGTGAGCCATGAATAAGCATGGAGAACCTCGTTGGAGTCTATAGGTGGATTGAGGATTTATTTCTTAGCATGGAAACTCTTAGGATCCCATTCCCAATGTTTAATGTGGCTGAAAAGATCAGGTGATTTTATTACAGGATGGAGAAGACATGCAGAGGTACACTCATGCAATGTGAATGGAAGATTTAAAGTATCATACGCAACAACAAGAAGGAGTGCCATGCAGAGGTACACTCGGGTAGTGTGAATAGGCGAAATAATGGCTGATAGAGACAACATTGATCAAAGCACAGAGTGAAACAAAACCTAGGATTGTAGTTGAGCAATTGGGGGGAAGCAACATTGTTCCTAGCGAGTTGTGTGGAGAGATTTGTGGGTGTGAGTGCACTGTGAAGGAAAGGCTAAGTGATCGTGTGTTGCAAAGAAGAGGCTGAAAGTGCCTATACAGTGGAAAGAGACCTCGAGAGCGTGTGTTGCTATGTGAGAGGTTGAGAAGAGCATGTGAATAGAAGAGGTCGAGAAGAGCTTGTGGAGTAAAAGGGGTCGAGTGTTGAAGGTATGTTGTTGAGAGCAAAGGGCCGAGAGAAGTATGATGTTGTGATGTGGACAAATTATTGAGAGAGTTGTGTGTTAGTATAGATTATCAAGAAAAATAGTGGGTTCTAAAGATAGTGGGTTTGTCTGGGCCAAGGGAAGAGAAGAGTAAAGAACATAGATGAAAACAAGAAGAGAGGTTGTCAATTAGAGTGAACATTAGTTTTATTTTGAGTGTGGGTTGGATCCTACATACAATAATTTGGTGGTTCCATCTTGAGTGGGTGTCTGGAGAAAGCTTGGGGGTTGGTGCTTTGTGCAAGTTGGTTCTTGCATAAATCCAAGGAGTTGCAAGTTGGTGCTTGCAACAAATCCATGAATTTGGTGCTTCACATGGTGCTTCTGGAAGGTTGATTAGGTGTATGTAAAAGGAGGGAGATGGTGCTTCCTGCTAGTGGGTGTTAGCAAACAATCAAAGGGAGTTGGTTCTTCCTGTGAGTGGTGGCTCAAAAATAAATTTATGTAATAGAGTAGGTTCTCATATTTTTACATCAATAACAACAAGAAGCTTTGGTGGTTTTTTCCCAAAAGGGTTTCCACGTAAAACCTTTGTGTCTCATGTGTTTTTTTCTCATGATGTGTATGTTTGTATTAGTTGATATGGCTTTTGTTATGGTTTGTTAATGGTTACTCTCATATAATGAATGCTAAAATTGAATGAGTAAATATGATTTGGCATAAAAGTTTAAATTATCCTTAATATTGATTCACTCCCCTCTCAGTATTAACATTGTTTCCAACAAGAGGAAGGATTCTTTTAGGATGAGAGCTAAGAAAATAAATGGTGCTTCCCCCTAGCTTTCCTTTCATCCTATTTGAGTTCAGCATCCGAATAAGATCCTTTTTAATTAGACTCCAAAAGGATCTGAAGAAACTTATGGAAAAACAATCCAACCCAGGATCTTTAATTGGGTCTAGCGACCAGATGGCCTCAATAACCTCAGATTCATCAATTGGATTTATGAGCTAGGAATTTTCCAAATCCAATACAATAGGCGGTACACAAGAGGTAAAATAATTCACCTCTCCTGGATCATTTTCCTTATTTTCAGAGTATAGTTCCTTAAAAAATGGGTGAGTTTCTTGCTTAATCTCAGGGAAGGAGGAAATTTTGAGAAGGCCATTTGGTATAATTTATTTGAACTGATTCTTGGTTTCCCATGCACGAGCTTGTTTGTGAAAGAAAGATGAATTCATATCTCCAGCATGTAGCCAGAGACTTCTCGACTTAAGCCACCAATATTACTCTTCTTATTTGACGAGAGAATGGATCTTCTTACATTATTTTTTCTCCTCTTTAATACGTCATTCTAATATTTTTTCATGTTCCATTAGAGTTTGATGGTTCTCCAAGCACTTTATAGTATTAATTTTCTCTTAACCTGGGGGCATATAGTTGCCTTTGGATTATTTTCTCACAATTTGTTTGGTGACTTTTAATTTATTTTCCCAAACAAAAGTTGAAGATCCTATAACTGGGCTCATCCATGAATGATTTATTAGATCTACAACCCCTTCCTTCAAAATTCAACCTAGATTGTATCTAAATAGTATCGGCCCAAGGTCTTTAGCAAGGTCAACATATAGCATAATATGTTGATGATCTAAGTCCCCCTACGTCAATATTGATGATATACACATTATTCATTTGACCAGCCAATCACTGTGTATGAGAAAGTGATCCAATCAAGCCATAATGTGCTTATAGCCACTTCACTGATTGGACCATGTATATTTCCCTTTTTTGAGGGGGAAATCTAAAATATCCTATTCGCCAAGAAGGTATTCCAACCTTTCTCGAAAGGTATCTTTGATAATGCTACCTCCATGTTTTTTGTAGAATATAATACAATGTCAAAATATTCTCCTACTATATTATTGGCCTGCCATTGTTCTTCTTTGAGTCTTATGAGATAATCTTAGAATTCTCCTTTCTTTTTGTATAGCACCGGAGCACAAACATTTAGGAAGGAAAATGTTTCTTTTGTGTTAGTGTCTTCAATCTTGACCACCACCTAAAATGAGTTTTAGAGAAATATTTTAACATAAAACATGATTTGAGTCAAAGTGTGTAGATACCACCAGAGGTTCCACATGAGCTCTGCATGATGCCAATAATATTTCTCCAAAAAAATAAATTGACAAGGAAAGGATCTCTTCTTCAACAAGTTTGATTTCTTGTAAAATCAAAATTTGTGGATTTTCTCTTCTAACTAAATATTTCATGGAATGGTATTCAATGGGGTTTCCCATTCCCCGTATGTTCCAAGAAACAATTTTCATCTAAACTTAGAAGAACTCATCTTACCTCCGCTAGTATTGGAACTACCATGCTCTCTGTTGCTTACATTTTTCAGTATTTTTGTAATTTGAGATTGATTTCCTTGCTTAATGTTCTACTCGACATATGATTCCTTTACCTCTTTTTTAGTGGGTCTTCCACTTTTTTTATGGTTCTCTAACTCTTGACTAGAGTGGTCACTTCCCCAGGTTAACCTCTTCTTGGTGCTTCTTGTTAACATCTTATCTTCTCGACTCCACTAATCCTTGAGGTTCTGAAGATACGAGCTCGGTTCCTTTCTCTCTACAAGTAGGACTTGCCAAATTCAAAGAAGGAGGAGGGGGCTGGGGATGAGTGACAATATCAATTAGGGCATCCCTCTCCATATCACCTTCATGATTCTCTCTTTCTTCTCCCTCAATCACAATATCTTCTCCTTCCAACATTTTTTCTTCCTATTGTAGAGTTTTGATCGTTGCATTTTGATCATCATGCTCCATATAATCTTGGGATAGGGATTCAAAAGGATTATCCGATGAGAATGCTCCATGATGAGATCAAAATTTTGAATTCTTTTATCTGTCTTTCCCACAGATTGTCCCCTTTTTTTAGGTATGCCATTGATTCTATTAGTTGAGGGGTGTCGCTTCACCATTTCTAGCTTGAGATTTATTATAGTCATGGGAAATATTCCCATACACATGAAAACTCTTTCACTTGAGTGGGATTTATTCATATTCAAGCGTTGAACATTTTTCCATTATCCTTGGGTTAGAGTGATCTCAAAGGGTAGAACCTTCTCCAAGTCCACTTCAATGCATATTTTGGCACTAGCAAATTGTTCGCCTTTTGGCTCTACTCGGTTTATATACCTTCCAACTCCATTCCCAATAGCCTTCAAGAATTCATCTCTCCAGCAAGATAGGGATATATGAGGAACATTGACCCATAAAAAAACATCCATAGGGGTGTCCTCATCTGAATTGAAATCCATAGATGAAGCATTCAGATATATTCCTCTTGAGCCAAAATAATAAGGCCCATTTCGAAATACAATGTCTTTGTCTTCCTTACATTCATACAGCAATAAAAAAAACCGTTACCTACTGCGAAGACTCCTAGATTTCCTTTCATCATGGATTTCTAGGATTTTTCATCCCATTTTTTTACAAATTTACACAAGGGCCACATGCCCATTGTTGAAGAATGTAACTAGTTTTAGTTTCCATAATTGTCATTTGACACATGTCATGATGTAGTTCTTATGTATCTATGAAATAAAGGAAAATATGTAAATATCAAAAAGGAAAATGTTTTATGTAAAGCATGGTTTTCATGCTCAAGTCATTTTTCATTAGGTCAAGCATCCATTGAATGCTCCTACGGTTTACAAGAGTCAAAGTGCCATTGTCATATTGTGAAAGTCCCATTTGGGCATTTATATCAAAAGAAGAAAAAATATTTTTGTAATTATAAATGTCTAGAAGACTCCCAAGACCAAGTCGTCTAGCCCAGCATAAGTCAACCTAGAGAAAGGTTAATTGGGCCTCTTAGAAGGCTATATAAAGGAGGAAATTTGACCTCCTTAGATGTATCACAAGCACAATTCATTTGATTTGGCCTGCAATTGAAAATAAGCATGTGAAGGTCCTTAAAGGCTAAAAGAGCCTAGAAAATAAGGAATCAAGCCCTAATTTGTTCGGATCCCTAAAACATCTCTACTACAGCTCACATCTGTGAGGTATGCCATGATTTCTAGGGTTACCTCAGGTCCAAAACTGCAAAAGGTGTTGCAGATTGCTCTAGAAAGGATGAAAGGTTAGAAAATTGATTTATTTCCCTTGGAGACTTTTTCTTGAAGAGAAGGATGATTTGTTGGCTATATTTGTTCTTGATGGTAGTCCTAGTCTCATTTTTTGTCTTGGAAGCCTCATTTGAATTTATTCTATAAGAAGAAAAGTATTTTCTAGGTTTTTCCCCTTGGAGGTTTCTTCCCTGTCTTGGAACCTATATCTGGTGTTCATCTTTGTATCATTGTGATGTTTATATTTTTGGCAATTGTCTTGATGATAAGAATATAATAATAAGAAGAAGAAGAATTAAGAATATCACAAGGAATCATCAATAAAATAAAATTCAAAGCAAAATTTACTGTTATGTTTCCCTAATATTTTTTACAAGCGATGGTATCAGAGTTAAGACAAAGGTAATAGGCAATTGGAAGATCACCATTGTTTAAAGTCAAAAGGATTTCTAAGACATGAAAAAGGGGTTGTCTATGTTCTCCTTGAAATTTTAGTTATAATAGATCAATCATGGGTCACTATAATACCTATTATAGTAATTATGAACACTTGGAACTAGTCTAAAATTCTTGTATAAGGAATTTGTGGGTTATGAAATAGAGAAGATCAATGTAAGAATACCATCTCAAGGCCGTAGTACAAAACATAAAGGTCGTGGGTTATGAAATATTGAGAGAGGTAAATAAGAGGCTTATATTCCTTGTCAAGAAAATTATGTACTTTAAACTTAAGGATGGAAGGGCTACAATGGCATATAAGTAGCCCTTTAGTACAACAAAGTGAAACAACTTGAAGAAGACGCTAGATCATAGATTGGAGAGGAATTTTAAGCCTAGTCTCAAGGTTTTTGCAATATCTATGGTAAGCCTATACATAGGGCCAAAATTTGTAGAGTGATAGCATAAGATTCATTCCATATCTATCATGAAGGATATAAAATTAATGAAGGATTAATGTATACCATCCAAAGTTTGTTTGAAGCTAGTAGCAGTAGTAGGAGTCTAGTTTGAGAATCTGTAGTAATATCTACAACATACCCTAACCAGATTTAAATAGAAGCAGTAGTTAAGAAGAGCATCTTGTTTTGACATCTTTGGAAACCTCTCTTGAAGGTAGTTCTGAAGGAAATACAACTTCAACTATGAGATCAATAATTTATCCTTGGAAAGCAGTCTCTTTCAATTCAAGTCAACTAGAGACCAGTCCTTTGCTGCAAGAAAGGTTGAGGTAAGGTTGCAGGAAGGTATGTATAATATCTAAATATTATATGTTCATTTGTAAGGATTTGCTAAATGGCTTGCATAATGTAATGTAATACATTGTGATTTTTCTAGGATTTGAAGATTTCACTTTATTGAAGGATTTATGTATATAGGGATTGTTAACTCTAACTGGGTCTTGGAATAGAAAAACCTATATAAGTGAAATATCATTACCCTAATATATTTTTTCCCTCATAGAAATCCTAGCTCTTGATATCTAAGGTTTAGAAAAGGAATCTAAGGTATATGGTAAGCCCTAGCATGGGTTGAATTGGATAAACCCTAGGATATGACATCAAATCTAGGGTTGATGTTTCTAATGGAAATATCAAGGAATTTAGTGTTTTTATTTAAGAACCCTAGAAGTATACCCTCTAAGAAAAATATGGAAACATTAAATCATCAGAAATGACATCATGATCTTGTCTTTGTGCATTTTTCTTGGTTGTAATTGTTGACAAAAATTGTAGGTGCATAAAGGAAGCAATATTAGGAGGGAACTGTAAGGACCCTGAAGTAAAATGATGTTGACAATTTCATTGATGATTGTATGAAAAACAAAGAAATGTGACATACCTTGGTATATAAAAGAGATCAAGACTCTGTAAAAATTTCATGGTACAAACATAACAATGTTGCTCAACATCAAGTATAGTCTCTAGAAGAAAGAAAGAAAGTTAACAATAATAAATTCAAGGAAGATATTAGAGCTTGGTAATCAAGCTTTATCCATGGGCACTTGGATTAAAATGAAAAAAATAAATACTTCAAATATTTCTAGATCAATACAAGGTCTTGTAGAATTTTTATACACATCAGCTAGCTCTGATACCATGTAGAATTTTTCTACAAATTAGCTAGCTCTGATACCATGTAGAAATTTCACCGCATGTAGATCAAACTGATATATGCAATGTACTAAAGCATAATACTAGATCTACTTCTACAACCAATTTAGTGGAAGCTTAATCGAACATGAGCAACATCAAGAAGAACACATATAACTGATATGGAGAAATCAAACACACATAACACAGAAGATATAACTAGGGAAAAGCACCAGCTTAAAACCCCATCTCTGTATTATCGTACAAGTGGAAATATGTCTGGATTACACAAAGCCTTAGCTCGAAAGCTATCCAGCTCTTAGTACAATCCCTCTACTGCTCATAGACAGTCAAAGGCTTCTCAAAAACCTTCGCCTTTGCCCTCCAAGCCTCCTATTTCTATGCACAGTTTTTCCTGGGTCTTCCAGCTGCAACCTGTGTGATTCTCACCTCACACACAACACTGACCTCTGAAATAACTGCACAAACCTGAAGGAGATAAATCCTCATCATGGATGAGCTTCCTTTATAGGAAAAATATTCATCCAACTGATAGTACACTGTCCCTTCTCTGATCTCAACTAGGTCTCTATCTGAACTGACATGCATCAATTATCCATGAGTGAATACTCAGTTATCTGAAAATACCAGTTGTCACATGCATGCAAGCATCAACAAACTGAATCTCATTAATTTAACAACTTGTTAAATTAATCTAACTGAACTTGACTAAGTTAAACTAAGTCAACTGATCCTCTCAATATAGAACTCATCCTTAATTCCTCAATCAATGGAGCAAATCAAGGACACATTCCCCAATCAGTGGAGAAATTATTGCATGTTCTCGCAAAGACTCCATGTTTGATTTTCCTTAACTAATTAACTCATGGAGAATTAATTAATTAATATTCAAACTGTTGGTAAGACTAAATTCGAATTTTACTTACTATTTTAGACCAGGGACTGTCTAAAAATAGGAATCTAACTTGAACTACTAAAAATAGAACTTCTATTTTTAGCACTTCCATTTTTCATTCCCTGTTGCCCAATCCAGCACTAATGTCCAAACTGCTATTTTTAGCAATTTCTTGTTGCCAATTTTCAACACTCCCTCTCAACAAGAAAGGCTTCCTCTTGAACCTGATCCTATACCTCTGGAATGTTCTGCATGCAACACATCTACCAAGTGTGGTTGCTCCAACAACTCTCGGAACAAAATAAACTTCCAGCTGACCTCTCTGTTGGGCTAGAAACATACTCTGATGTCGAAGCTCTACCTACTGCTGACAAGTGCTCCCTCTCGACCTCTGCGCTACTACAACATCTCCATGCATCTCACACCGTTTCACCCTTCTCTGTGCTACCCTGCACTATGCAACACACTTATGCCTCTCGCATTGCTGCAGCCTGCATGCTCTGCGCTATCTTGGGATTCCCTGCACAATAACTCTTTCTACCGCTCCATCCGCATCTGTCTCTACCCAATCAGTCAGTTCTTGCTACTGCACATTGGGGCTCCTGTAGCAAGGTCTCATCCAAGAGGTTGGGTACCTCAAGGATCCTACCCCTCCTCCTTGGGACGATCACTCCACATCGCCCCACCTCCTACCTGGAGGTATGGCTGCATGTGATCCCTCTGCCCACCTGGCTCGAAGTTTCCCCCTACTGGAGGTCTCTGCATGAGTAGATGTCTCAAGTCGATCTCCTCTCAGCTTCTCTAGTTGTGGCTGCTCCACAACTTCTTGAAGCTGCTTCAACAATTTTGGCTCCTCCACAATTGTCTGAGACTTCTTCTGGTACTGCATGTTGAGAGGTAATTTACTCTCCCTCTCAACCACCAAGTATCTAACCTTTTCCTTGCTCCTCAAGGCTTTGCATGCATCTTGTACCTCAAGTGCATATAGGTTCTTGGCTAGCACACCAATCTGTTTCATATTTCCCGCCATCATGAAATGTTTTAGAAAAAGAGCTGATTTTAAATTAGCAATATCTCCCTCCTCCGAACTCTGATTCAATCGATTTTTTTTTTTGGGTATTTTTCCGCAAGGAATCCAAATATGCTATTTGTTTCTAAAAATTTTGTACATAAATTTTCATATCTGCTCTGCAAACTCTTGGCCCAAAACTCAAAACTTTGAAATCTCCTCTTCTTGTATATTTTTCTTCCTTGATCACCTGTGCTCTGATACCATGTAGAATTTTGTAGAATTTTTCTACAAATCAGCTAGCTCTGATACCATGTAGAAATTTCACCACCTGTAGATCAAACTTATATATGCAATGTACTAAAGCATAATACTAGATCTACTTCTACAACCAATTTATCGGAAGCTTAATCAAACATGAGCAACATCAATAAGAACACATATAATTGATATGGAGAAATCAAACACACATAACACAGAAGATATAACTAGGGGAAAGCACTAGCCTAAAACCCCATCTATGTATTATCATACAAGTGGAAATATGTCTGGATTACACAAAACCTTAGCTCGAAAGCTATCCAGTTCTTAGTACAATCCCTCTGCTACTCATAGAAAATCAAAGGCTTCTCACAAACCTTATCCTCTACCCTCCAAGCCTCCCATTTCTATGAAAAAATTTTCGTGGGTCCTCCAGCTGTAACCTATGTGATTCTCACCTCACACACAACACTGACCTCTGAAATAATTGCACAAACCTGAAGGAGATAGATCCTCATCGTGGATGAGCTTCCTTTATAGGAAAAATATTCATCCAATTGATAGTACATTGTCCATTCTCTGATCTCAACTGGGTCTCTATCTGAACTGACATGCATCAGTTATCCATGAGTGAATACTCAGTTATCTGAAAATACCAGTTGTCACATGCATGCAAGCATCAACAAACTGAATCTCATTAATTTAACAACTTTTTAAATTAATCTAACTGAACTTGACTAAGTTAAACTAAATCAATTGATCCTCTCAATATAGAACTCATCCTTAATTCCTCAATCAGTGGAGAAAATCAAGGACATATTCCCCAATCAGTGGAGAAATTATTGCATGTTCTCACAAAGACTTCAAGTTTGATTTTCCTTAACTAATTAACTCATGGAGAATTAATTAATTAATATTCAAACTGCTGGTAAGACCAAATTCGAATTTGACTTCCCATTTTAGACCAGGGACTGTCTAAAAATAGGAATCCAACTTGAACTGCTAAAAATAGAACTTCTATTCATAGCACTTCCATTTTTCATTCCCTGTTGCCCAATCTAGCACTGATGCCCAAACTGCTATTTTTAGCACTTCTATTTTTAGCAATTTCTTGTTGCCAATTTTCAACAGATCTAGAGGGAGCCATTGTTGTTCGCAAAAGATAAGTATTTTATTTCTTTTCTTTCATTGCAATTTTTTTTACTTCCTTGGTATATCTAGATTTATTATCACTTGATTATAACCTTTTCTTTTATGATCTCCCTGAAAAGGATTACAGGTAAATGAACTCAAAATATTATGGCTAGATTTAGAGGGAGCAGTTCAACTCTCAAGTTTTAAATATAGCAGTCAGAATTGCACATGTAGGTGCAAAAATAAAGAAGTTTTTGCATATTTGTTAGAAGCATTCATCCAACAAGGCATCTAGATCATTTTATGCAACAATATTATGGCATCATAAGGATCACAAGGATCCTCTACTAGAATGGAATTTTAGTATGAAGGAAGTCTCAGAAGAACAACCCAAAAGAAAGTAGAACATTGTTTGAGGTATGTTTTCTACATTATGTATTAGTGATTATCTATGAGGTTTTTGAAGCTATTTTGTAGATCTTGAGAATTTATGGTTTGCCAGTATTTAGGGTTTTTGAATCCTATATGGAAGTAAACACTAGAAACAAAAATACTAATCCTAATTGATTGTTATCTCTATGAATCCCTAGTTTTTTGGATATGACATCTAGGGTTTTCCAGCTAAATGTTTCTTTGCTAAGTATCTCAAATCCTAGATGATTGTTATACATGAAAATGCCTCCTCATCAGCTCAAAGGAGAATACTATATTGTTGGTTGAAATACCCCCTTATCCTAGCCTATATAAGACTATAATACAAGTTATTTACCATGAGGACAACGTTATCCTAGTCTATAACATGTTTTCCCCTTCATTAAACTTGTGTTAACAAAATTCTCACTAACTTTTTCATTTCCATAATAAAAATTATATCTACTTCAGTGAAGGGAACTCGCATGTGCACGTGATCCAGGTGGATCTCCAGACACTAGTGGCATGAAAAAGGCTGAAAATTCAAAGTGGCAGAAAGTCGATTAACTTGACATTAGATCGAAGTGCTCGTCGCCCTAATTCCAACGGTGTGAATGACACTATAATCTGAGTCTGTATGAAGAAGATAGAAGAAGTCAAAGTTTTGGGTTGACTTACCCATGTGGCAGGCTTAAGAAGGGCACAATTTGGCAAGAATCCGGCACCGGAATCCCGCCAATTTTCTGGGCAAAATTGTGGGTCTGTTAATTTGTCTAATAACGCCTAAGGTTTTGGAAAATTTTTAAATAGGCGGTGGAACCATTTTTATTTTTAAATAAAAGAAAAATA
The DNA here is from genome assembly GCA_031772625.1 of Pinus tabuliformis. Lineage (NCBI taxonomy): Eukaryota > Viridiplantae > Streptophyta > Pinopsida > Pinales > Pinaceae > Pinus > Pinus tabuliformis. The sequence continues at coordinate 460,135,717 of CM062820.1, forward strand.
ATAAATATGGGGTGGGCAGCCATGACCCCGCCACCCCTGTAACCACCATACAACAAATTGTATTTAAATAATGGGATGGGAGGCCATGACCCCACTGCCCCCAGTACCCACCGGAACCAAACATATGTAATTATGGTGGGGGCGCAACTTGTCAACCCCGCCGCCCTCCACCTCACCTTTAATACGGGATGGCCAGCGAAGGTGAGGGTGTGGCCACCAAAACGGCGGACCCACTGCCCTCCACCTCACCTTTAATACAGGACAACCAGTAGAGATGGGGGCACGGCCCACCAAAACGGTGGACCTGCTGCCCAAAATTAAAACAAAAAAATATACTTTATGTTAATTTGGGAGGGGCGGATTTGATCCCCCAACACCTCCTCAACCATTATACATTTTTAACCAGTGCGCCAAACCGCTTCATTGGTTTATCCGCCCACCAAACATTATATCAAGTTTTTTGCATAGTGCACCGGAGCAGAGAGTATGCACGTATTTCGAGGTGGATGACTTGTAGGTGGCGGAACCATGAGCAGGCCTGTGACAGGGGGCGGAACCTTGCTTGAGCACATTTTCCACGGGGTCAGTTTTGGTCCAGTGTCAGAATTGGGCAAATTTTATATCGATTTTTCACCTCTCAGTGACAGGAACTCAATGGTGATGCTAGTTTCTATAACTAAGCTCTCCATTTTTTAGCCATTTTCCAGATTGGAGGTATAAGACTCTTTTTGTAAATATTGATTGTACTTCTTCTTTCTCATTCCACTTAATGAATGAAGGCCTCCCCATTGATTGAGTAGGGCCCAGAGATGCAGTCCAAATTGGACGAACTCTGTTATCAATTCTATTGTCTTCTTTCATGCTTTTATGTGTTTCTTCTCTTCTCTCATGTGCACATTAAATTTCAATGGTTAAGATGCAATTTATCCATGTAATTCTTTAATACATCTATAAGAAAAAGATCTTGGATCAAGTGGTATCACAGCAGGTCTTTGTAGATGTGAATTGCATGTTTTTTTACTAACAAGAAATAGGATCCGAAGAGGTGAAGGGAAGCTAAAGTCTTTTGATCCCAAAGTGGGGCGTGCACATCGAAGGAGAAACATGGCAGATGAAGAGGCTCATTATGAAGAGGAGTGCAACTATCGTAAAACCTTCTATACAATGGAAGAAAAGGTCGATCAATTGCTTTCAAGGCTAGAGAAAGTAGAAAAGAGAAATCCATAAGAACAAGGTTCAATGCATGGAAATGGTGGAGAAGAACCCCCTCCTTCTCGTTCCACGAGTGAAAGTTCTTCTTCCTCTCATCACCATGATCATAGAAATTCAAGGGATTCATCTAAGAAACCTTTCTTTAAATTAGATGTCAAATTTTATCTTCCCATGTATAAAGTGAAAGTAATGCAGAAAAGCTTAATAACTATATTAGGCAGATTGAAATCTACTGCAGGATTTAGCAGATCGAAGAAGACAAGGCAAAGATTCAACTGGCCTCTCTTCGACTGAGTGGCACTGCTCTCGTTTGGTGGGAGAGCAAATTGTGAAGTAGTAAGAGTGTGGGTAATCTTCTTTCCTCATATCCAGTTTTATTTTTGAATTAAAGGAACAATTTTATCCCTTGGGTTATAAGCAAAAATCCTTAATGGATTGGAAATACTTAAGGAAAGGCAGGGTCAGGATGTTCAAAGCTTTACCGAGGAGTTTAGAAAACAAGCACTTAATTTGGGCATTTCACTTTACTCACCTGAAGTAGTAACTAAGCATATTGTATCATTACATAGTTACATTATGCATTCATTATTATTGTTTGAACCAACTACTATTGACTCGGCTAGTGTAAAGGCCATTCATCTTGAGAAAAGGGGTGAAAATGAAAGAGATGATCATTCCAAGAAGCCACCTTTCAAACCTCCAAATGGAAAACCCAAAGTGAAAGGAAAGGGAAAGGAGAAGAGGATGACATCAACCAAGAAAGATGAAGGAGAAAGGCCTTATTGCACTCATTGCAAAAGGAAGGTCACGATGAAAATCATTGTCGAAAATTGTACCTAGAAAAGAGACCAAAGAATTATGGAGCAAAAAGGCAAGCAGAAGATAGTGGAAACTGTGTAGCAAGACCTTGGATCCAATTCCAGAGATGAAGCATTGATCACAGAAGTAGGAACAAAAGGGAATCTTACACCTCATATTAATTCTGAATCACATGAAGGCACTAGTTCAATAGATGAGTCTCTTCCTAATGAACGAAAGAGAATTGCGTTATTTCATATTAGAGTTGTCATAAATCATACAAAAGTGGAAACTCTATTTGATACTAGATCCCAAGAAAATTTAATTTCAGAGTCCTTGGTGAAGAAGCTAGGCTTAGAAACCAAACCACATCCAAAACCTTACCTGCTTGGATGGATACATGATAAAGAAAAATTGAATGTAACTAAGCAGTGCAAGGTTAAATTTGTGATCGCTTCTAAGTTAGTGGATGAGGTAGAAATTGATGTGATACCATTGGATATTTGTGGCATGGTGTTAGGGAGTCCATATTTATATGATATAAAAGCAATCTTCTTCCGTCATGAAAACAAAAACCAAATCACAAAAGATGGGGTAGAATACATTGTAAGGGCTCATTAAACTAAAATCAATGCCAGCCTTGTAAGTGCAGGATAAATGAAGAGGCTGGTGAATTCCAGTAAGGGTTGCATGCTTATGGTTGTAAGAAGGAAGGATGAAGAATTATCCGATGCTTTCTGAGGTTGTGATCATGTGCATAAAAAGGAACTATGTGAAATAATTTCTAACTATGATGAGATGTTTCAGGAACCAAGGGGATTACCTCCAAAGAGGGAAATCGAACATGAGATTCATTTGCAGCATGACGCTCCTTTACCAAACATTGGCATGTACAGGATGTCAACTATTGAGATAGAGGAGATCAAAAAAAAGGTGAAGGAACTATTGAACCAAGGGGTCATTAGACCGAGCACTTCTCCATGCGGCTCACCGATTGTCTTACTGCCGAAGAAATATGGCACATGGAGGATGTGTGTGGATTACTGAGAACTAAACAAAATCACGGTGAAAAATCGTTATCCTCTCCTGTGCATTGATGATTTACTAGATCAATTAAATAATGATATCTATTTCATAAAATTGGATTTGTGTAGTGGTTATCACCAGGTCCGAATTGCAGAGTAGGATGTGTGGAAAACTACCTTCAAGACCAAACAGGGGTTGTTCGAATGGATGGTGATGCAATTCAGACTTTGCAATAGTCCAACCACTTTCATGAGGATCATGAATGATCTCTTTAGGCCTTTCATTGATGAATTTGTTCTTGTATATCTAGATGATATTCTTGTCTTTAGTAAAGATCAGAATGAACATGTATGCCATGTAAAGAAAGTGTTTGATGTATTGAAAAAATAAAAACTCTATGTAAAATTGTCAAAGTGTGAGTTTGGGAAAACCTCTTTGGTTTACCTAGGTCATATTGTTGGTCATGGTCAGTTAAAAATTGATCCTTATAAAGTTGAAGCAATTGTAAATTGGCCTAAGCCTACTAGTGTAACCGAGGTTCGCAACTTTTTGGGTGCAATACAATATTGGAGGAGATTTATTACCAATTTCTCTATTATTGCAGCACCTTTACACACACTGACAAGTGTAAAGAAAGTCTTTCAATGGGGAGGAAAGTAGCAGAATTCCTTTGAAGCATTGAAAGAAAATATCAGTGCCGCACTGGTCTTGGCCTTACCAGATCTCTAGCAGCCATTCAAGATTGAGACAGACACCAATGGATATTCCATGGGAGATTTTTTGATGCAATAAAAAAAACCGATATGTTACCATTCAAAGAAATTTTCTCAGGTTGTGATAAACTATCCCACTTATGACAAAGAGTTATATGCCTTGGTCTAAAGTGTGAAAAAGTGGAAACACTACCTGATCGGAAAGGAGACCATCATCCATACAGATCATCAGCCCTTGTAGTATCTTCAGTCACAAACGAAGTTGTAGCAAGCTCGTCATTTCAGGTGGATGGGTTTTCTTCAGCAGTTTCATCTGGTAATAAAGTATAAGAAGGGAACTAGCAACAAAGTGGCTGATATGTTATCTCGCCCTCCTATTTTTGCTTCTGTTATTTTGCATAATGCTTCGTTATCTTTTGAAAGTTATATTGAACAATATGATAATGATGATGAATTTAAGGAGATTTATGCAAAACTAACCCATGGTTCACAGGTGGAAAACTATCACTTGTAGGGGAAATTTTTGTATCACCTTGGAAAATTGTGCATACCCATAAGGGAAAGGGTACATGTAATCCGGGAGGCCCACACCTCCCTTGTGTCTGGTCATTTTGGTGTTGAAAAAAATTTGTGTCATGTACAAAGATTTTGCTTTTGGCCTCATATGAAGAACATTGTGACTCGCTATGTAAAGGGATGTGTGATGTGTTTTGTTTCAAATCCCTCTAACAGAAAACTTTGGCTCTACACACCACTCCCTATTCTGATTCATCCATGGGAAAGTGTGTCAATGGATTTTGTTGGAGGTTTGCCTTTGTCTAGAAAAGGTCACAACTATTTGTATTTCGTCATTGATCGTTTTAGTAAGATGTGTATTCTAATGCCTTGTAAAAAGCAGATCACTACAGAGCAGACTGCTTATCTTTTCTTTCAGCATGTTTGGGTCCATTTTGGGTTTCCCACATCGATTGTGTCAGATCAGGACTCTTACTTTCTCAGAGAGTTTTGGACCAACTTGTGGAAGATGATGGAAACCAAGTTGAAAATAAGCACGGCATTTCATCCACAAACCGAAGGACAGATAGAGGTTTTCAAACACATTGTGGTACACTTGTTGCAAGGCTATTGTGGAAAACATGCTAAGTTGTGGGATGAGCATCTTCCATATGTGCAGCATTCCTACAATCGAGCAGTGCACTCATCTATGCATCATTCACATTTTGAGACATGTTTTGGCTACCTACCCAAAGATCCTTTTTATATGGTCTTTGGAAGGGAAGATGACTAAAGTGGATGTGACAATAGGGACAAAGCGCAGCGGTTCATTCAGTGAATCCAGTTGATTCACCAAGCAGTATAGCAGCAGTTGGAGAAAAGTCAAGCCTGGTACAAGGCTCGACATGAAAAACACCGAGTCGACCATCAATTTCAAGGACAAAGTGTGGTTCCATATCAGCAAGGACAGAATGAAAGGAGAAGGGAGGAAGTTGTGACCAATCCAGTATGGTCCATTCACCATCTTGGAGAAGATTGGAGACAATGCCTTTCATCTCGATTTGCTGACAGATATGAAAATGTACCCCATAGTGAATGTGGAAAACTTAAAGTTTTATGAGCCACCATTAATTATGGACACTGAAGAGATGGGATTAGTTCCTACATTTGATGATTTTTCACCAGAGTATCTCAATGAGTTGCTTGAAGATATCATCCTTGACAAAAGAATCAGGACTTCATGATGGGGAGATGTAGAATACCTTCAAGTTGGTTTCAAAGGGATGCACCTTAGCAAGGAAAAATGGCTGGAAAAAGAAAGAGTGAGGGAACAATTCCCTCACTTGTCAATTGACTGATAAATATTTTGGCAGTCCAAAAGCTCCTCAATGAGTAGGATTGATCCAGGTGGATCTCCAGACCCCAGTGGCATGAAAAAGGCTCAAAATTCAAAGTGGAAGAAAGTTGATTAACTTGACATCAGATCGAACTGCTCGTCTCCTTGATTCCAACGGTGCGAATGACACTCCAATCCGAGTCTATATGAAGAAGATAGAAGCAGTCAAATTTCGGGATTAACTTACCCATGTGGTAGGCTTAAGGAGGGCACAATTTGGCAAGAATCTAGCACTAGAATCTGGCCATGTTTTTTGGGTGAAATTGTGGGTCTGTTAATTTGTCTAATATTGCTTAAGGTTTTGGAAAATTTTTAAATAGGTGGTGGAACCATTTTTATTTTTAAATTTTATATATATATATATATATATATATATATATATATATATATATATATATATATATATATATATATATATATATATATATATATATATATATATATATATATATATATATATATATATATATATATATATATATATATATATATATATATATATATATATATATATATATATAAATATGGGGCGAGAGGCCATGACCCCGCTGCCCCCGGGACCACCATACAACAAATTGTATTTAAATACTGGGGCGGGTGGCCATGACCCCAGTGCCCCCGGTACCCACCGGAACCAAACATCTGTAATTATGGTGGGGGCGTGGGCTGTCAACCCCGCCGCCCTCCACCTCACCTTTAATACGGGATGGCCAACAGAGATGGGGGCGTGGGCCACCAAAGCAGTGGACCCGCCACCCAAAATTAAAACCAAAAAAATACAAGTTATGTTAATTTTTGAGGGGCGGGATTTTATCCCCCAACACCTCCTCAACCATTTTACATTTTTAACCAGTGCGCCAAACCGCTTCATTGGTTTATCTACCCACCGAAAATTATATCAAGCTTTTTGCATAGTGCGCCAGAGGAGAGAGTGCACACGTATTTCAAGGTGGATGACTTGCAGGTGGCAGAACCGTGAGAAGGCCTGTGACAGGGGGTGTAACCTTTCCTGAGCACATTTTCCAGGGGGTCAGTTTTGGTCCAATGTCAATATTGGGAAAGTTTTATATCGATTTTGCACCTATTAGCAACAGAAACTCATTGATGATGCCATTTTCTACAACAGAGCTCTCCATTTTTCGGCCATTTTTCCATATTAGAGGTATAAGAATCCTTTTGTAAATGTTGGTTGTACTTCTTTCTCATGCCACTTAATGAATGAAGGCCTCCCCATTGATTGAGCAGGAATCGGAGACATAGTCCAAATTGGATGAACTTCATTATCAAGTCTCTTGTCTTCTTTCATGCTTTTATGTGTTTCTCCTCTTCTCTCATGTGCACATTAAATTTCTATGGTTAAGCTACAATGTATCCATGTAATTCTTTAATACATCTATAAGAAAAAGATCTTGGATCAGCGCGCAACTGTTCTTAAGGAAACCAATGTATATCCAAAGAACTTGGGATTCATTTAATTCATCATATGTTGATATTTTAATTAGTGCATCAGTACTTTATTAAACATTAAATAGTAACCATATGTAGTAATAATAGAATAAGCCATCACACATAAGCAACACCAATATTTAAGGTGGAAACCCAATGCGGGACAAAAACCACCTGCTATTGTTGTCTTTATCTTCTTTTATATAACGAATAATATGTTTACAATATTTTACTGGTGCAGACTCATAACAGTATGCAAGCACCCACCTACAGAAGGCTACAACCTTCTCTCGTTCTCCAACTTCTACTGGAAGGGAGCTACAACCCCTTATCTCTTGTACTAGTCGATATGTTTACTAGTACGTAGGTGCTGACCTACAGAAGGCTATGACCTTCACTCATTCTCCAGTTGCTATTGGAAGGGAGCTCTAACCTCCTGATCTAATCACCAGCCACTACTGGCAGGAAGCTTCAACTTCCTCACTGAAGTCTCCAACCCTCAGTATCCTCCAAGGACCACATTTCATAAATTTTCAGATTGGATACTCCTAGTACACAACAAAACACTATGAAGGCCACGTTTCATCAAATTTTCATACTGGACTCATCTGTAACATTGAAGCTAAATACAATCATCACTGTAATACAATCATCAAATACATCTGCATCAACCAATCACTGAAACCCAATCATCAATCTCTAAATCAACCACAACTGAATCAATCAATCACTGAAACCTGTGAGATAACTAAAGCAATCATTCACTCAAAACCCAATCAATCGTCACTTAATCAAAATTCAACCAATCAGTTGGAACAAACAGATCATTGTAACTGGTACATAGATCTAAACCCATAACACTGCATCAACAATTAGAACTAGTTGCAACCTCAAAAATCATGTGTCATAATGTATACGTTGCTTCAATGAAGTCAACCTACATGTATACGCTACTTCCTTTAACCCAACTAGTGTATACCTCTAAAAATACTGAATCATAAAACTTCCGAATCAAAATTGTACCAGCCAATGAAATTCTTAAGATCTACTATCAAATTACAGAGTTCTAGACAGATAGCAGCAAAGATCACCCTTCTTACTCAATCAATAAAACAACCAGACTCAATCTCCTTATGCATTCAGTTCTACTTTCAGATCTAAGAAGACATGACTGACATGCAACAATAAAAAAACAACACTGATCAGATAGATCAATCATCTTTGAAAAACATGATTTTCTTTTGCATATGCTAGATGGAAGTGTCGAACCAGTGTGTAAACACAGCTTCACCAAGGTGAACCATCATACAGATCTACAGATAAAAACTTATAACTTTGTAGCTATTCCAGTCTTCAGATATACGCATATCATAGCATTTAAAGCACAAAACATTTGTTAGCACTCAGATCTAGCCTATCCATTATTAAATCTCATAATTATAAGTCATTATGATGTTGATCCATCATTATATCTCATCCATCATCAAACACTCAGGTTCATACTTAGTCCAGATCAAGGAAAGCATCAGAAACCCATAACATGCATAATTTCTTTTGATCTAACACTTCATAATATATTCATTACTTATGCACTTAGCCCTTTGATCTTCTCCCCCTTATATAGTTTTAGCCTTTCTCAATACCTCAGACCAAAACAACACTTAGAACCTGTGGTATTCTTAGACGGGATCAAATAACTGTTACTCCGCTCAATATTGTGCGCTAATACCATGGTATTGATGCTTGGTATTCTTTCACCTTAATTTCCTTAATTTTTCATCCCATACGTGATTTTCCTCTTGTAAAAGTGTGTGTATACGTATACGCTCTTTTTGTATAGTGAACCTGCGTATACAAATTAACATACCTGAAAACATCCTTTTTCTTCGACTTCTTGATTATGATCTGTAGTCCTTTGTTCCAATATTCTGTTTACCTCTGAATTGACCTATTATAATGTGATTTTCCATCATACATCACTTCTAAACTGATTTCTCTGAACTTCCCTACATTTTGTCACATCTGTAAACACAACTGCCATGCATTTTGTCACATCCTATTTATACTTTTATCAATTAGTTCATTCATCAAATATCAAGGACAACACACACTAACAATCTCCCTGTATCAAACCTTTGACCATTATTCTCTTCCATCATTCTGTCACCTCTGACCTGTAGATTCATCTATGTTCCATCATTCTGTCACCTCTGATCTGTCCTATAGATTCATCTAGTTTCCATATACTTGTTCTACTACAAGTGGGTTGCCATCAAGTACAACACATGCATCATAATGCCAACAATCTCCCCCTTTGGACTTTATGGCAACTACTTTGGTGTTTGGTCACCACAACCTATAAATAACATTAAGACAAGCACCAAGTTGTTTTAAACATCAAGCTACTCTCCAAACACCAAGCTACTCTCCCCCTTTGACATCAAGGGCAAAGGGCCGATTGACCAATGTTAAATGAAGACTTCCATATCTAAATAGTTGAATATGAACATTGATCATGCTCCCCCTAGGAACATGCTAAATTCTCTGATCAAACTCCCCCTTAGTACATTTTGAGATGCACTATACTGTCAATGCTCCCCCTGAGCACATGTAGAGTCTGCAAAAAATATTTTTCAAAAGAATAACATGACTCTATAACTCAACTATGTGAGTATGACCTTCTTATCACCAATGACTCATACATACATCAATCACCCAACCAACTGGGGATACACCAAATTTGAATCATCCACCCAACCAAGTGGTTTTACATATTTGACATGATCTAAGAAGTTCATACATGATTGAATATGAAAATTATTACATCATAGGTCTTTACATGACCTTTACATCAAATTATATACATGACATTTATAAGAAAGACCAAATATCTAAACAAGACCATGATATTCATCAGCAACTATCATACACCATATATGATATGCACCATAAGCATCTGTCAGTAGCATCCATACCAACAACCTGTATATGTCCAACATCTGTTTGTAAGATAATCCAATGTACCTTTAATATCATCAACCTGTGACAAAGTATGCTAGATATTGATATCAACTCATCCTCTTGATCTCATCAAGATCAACTTGCTTTGTTTCCTTAGTAGAAAGAGCCTTATCATAACCTTCCATGAATCAACTAAGTAACCATTCACATCTTATCATATGTATGTGAAAACACCATAGTCATCATCCATGACTATACCATCATCATTGTACCAAGAACTACATGATCTTTCCATAACAACCCTCAATATATCAACCATGTACCTTCACTAGGGATTTTTCAACATCCCACATATGATAAGTATCAATCATGATAAACATATGTGAGAACTAAACCTATCATCATAAAGTAAGATGTCATCATCATTATGTGACTAAGTAATCCATGTCTTCAAATAGCTATGTCTTCATGAAGCCTGCAATAACACCATTCTCTTGGCCAGTTGTTATCGAGAAAACTAGTGTCCATTCAAAGCTTCTAGTCCCACTAAGATGAGTAGCTATCTTAGAAATAAACAAACTAAAGTTACTTGTGTTTTCCTTTATGAGAGATAGATGAGAGAGAAGCAAAGAATACCAACCTCAGTCTTTCGCTAGTCTCCTTGCTTGTTTCCTCTCTCCCTTGATAGAGCTTTCGCCACTCCTTTCTTGCTTGTCCCACTTCAAACAACACCTGTAGAGTTAAGGCAGCAAAATACCATTAAAGCATAGAGATCTATAACCATAAACAACGTAGGATCAAATGTACATTAACCATACAAATGCATATACAAATACAAGATTCAGAGATATACAAGCATATGGAGGAAAACTCAAATAGCTTTATTGATAGAAGTAGTAGAAGAGAGGAATACAACCAGGTTGTCTGATCTAGCATCATCCTCCCAGCATGAAATCCCTCTTCACCTCATACAAAGAAAGATCACCCAACAATTTCTTCAAAGAGAAACCAACAACACTTCCTTGCAAATTACAAAATTCCAGCCTTTGGATATCTAGGATGAGGGATCCATATATAGATGTTTATAGGAGAGTGAGTAAGCTTCTAGGATTTTGATTAGTGTCATTTCATTGATAGTTCTTGGTTCCACTTGGAGATTTCAGATCTCTTACTCATCCCTGGGCAAATTCAGACAGGCAAGTGTCATATGAGCAGTTTCTAGAAGATTCTCTGGGTTTCCACCTAGCAAACTGCTTTTGCCATTTGTCTGCTCTTGCTCATCGCACCCTATAGAAGGGATTTCCAGTATGCATTGCACCCCCCATGTGTAATAGGTGAGATGCAACGCACCCTTGCATGGAGCAGTCTGTATGGTTTAGTTTAGACCAGTTCTGAGTAGTTTTTCATGGAGAACTTCTAGGATATGATGTAATCAGCTGACCTTGTTCCTTTAGGGTATGAAACAACACTTTTAGGGGTTTAGAAGCCCTTGGTTTCTGGACATATGTGATTGGGGTTGCAGTGCCCAAATATGTCTATAACAGTTTCCCCCTAAAGCATGAGGTCGTAAATATTTCGATGTCGGGTGAAATGCTTTATAATGAGGATCCGAGGTTTTTCGAACTGGCAGGTGACCTGTAATAAGATACAATACAATACATTATCTTCATAATATTTTCATGATCTAGCTGAGGCGGGCATTCCCATGCTCAGATTTATAAATTCATATTTATGTACATAAGACAGACAATCGTCTGTGTGGTAGATTGATGATTCTGGTAGAGCCATCATCCTTTAGTTTGGATGATTATCTGTGTAGTTGTGATGTACATTTGATGTCTTTATTTTCCTGAATATATCACAGCCCGGATGGATAAAACTAGATCCGGGGTCTTCAAACTCGCTCAATCTTCACCCGAATTACAAGTCGATCCATGTGAAAATATGTTCTGATGTCGAACATGGAAAGACATCGCCTGATTACCAGCCAATGATGTAAGCTGTTAACAGGCGCGAGAGGAATCACCGATAATGATGATGACCCTCAAGGTATTGTAGTACAATTCACGTGGTGTGAATACATGAGTTGATGTTGAACACCATGTAAAATCTTTCGGTCGAAGGCCATTGATGTAAACCTGTCGTTGGAAGTGAGAAACTTGCCATTGAGGCATGCAAGCTTCAAAGTACTAAAAGGGTTGTTCCTAAGCCAACTTATTGGATAATGAGCTGATGTCGACAAGAAGTGACTCGTCGTAGGAGGGCCTTAATGAATCCCACATCTACGACATGGAATGGAGCAAATGATTTTGTGGAGGTGAAAATGATCTGATGATATAAGGTTCAAGGTGGCGGTCATGAAAAATGGAGAGTGAAGGTATTGCAGCAGATGAGGCGTTAGCTAGGTTGGTGAATTCTCTGAGCGACTTCTCTTGAACATACCGGTGACACTGAAATGGATTGGTAGCATTAACCCCAAGGTGGATGGTACGGCGGACCAATGGTGATATGACCGGTGAACGGAATAACCCAACCCGACTCAATCATGGTGACGGAGTGAAAGTGTCATGTTCAAGAGCAACCTGCTACCAATGAAGCTATTCAAGTTTTCTTCCCTTTTTCCCCAGTCATTATTGACTAGTACCTCTTTATTTTTGTCAAGCTTGAGGAGGATAACATATGCTTGTTCTATAATTTTCCCTTCAAGCAAACCTGTCACTATGTTTTAACGAGCCTAGCGACAGTGAAACTCGCTCTTGTCTTCATAGCAAGTTTGTCGCTTTTAATGAGTTTAACGAAAAAGATAACTCAGTCCTTTTCAATTTTATAGAGTCTAAAAGGGAGGGAAAGGCAACTCCAGTAGTCCTTTTTCATAGTGTAATCCCTTAGGTCCGAAAAAGTATAAAATAATACGAAAGGGATGACTTTTCGATAGTTTTAACGAGCCAAATAAGACAAGCGCTCGATCTTTTTTTGTAATGATCCCTCAGGTCCAAAAATATTAAAATCTAGAGGACGTATGGCACTTCCGATCTCTTTAATGAGCTGGAGAGGCCAATTGCTCGGAAATATTTTCATATTTTACGAGTTAGATGAAAAGAGCTTAAAGGAGACTTGTTTTTTGAGGAACGAGTGATGTTTTTGGATAGCAACTGGTTCTAGGTAAGGTTTGGAACTTTTCAATCACGGCATTGTAAAGAAGGTGGCTAATAGAATCACTCGTCGCAGTTGTTCCTCAAAAGGGTAAACAATCAAATGGAGGCATATGATTGGCTAAAAAAGAGTGGAGGTGATCGGAAGAACACAACCAAGGTTCAAAAGCTGATAATTATGCGATCACAAAGGTTATTTACTAAGGGTGGGTTCATTTTTTAATGAGCTTAAACTTTGGGGGAACATTTTCTCATTGTTAGGTTTATCTTTTAACGAGCTTGAACTTCGCGTAAAACTGCTTGTGGCTAGGTTTATTTTTTAACGAGCTTGAACTTCGCGTAAAACTGCTTGTGCCAATCGTATAATAAGGATGTCTCATCAGTAGGTTCATTTTTTAGGGAGCTTGCCCCATGTGCAACTTTGCTCCTGAGCCTTTCGTTATGCAAGCTAGGAATGACCAACCTACAAGTTTAAAGGGTTAAGAGCCTACAAACTAAGAAAATAAATGGTTGCTTTTCACTTGCATGCCAAAAGGTTTGCATGCCCCTAGGTATAAAGTAGAGTTTCCAGGTCACCATATGGAAGTTCTTGCATTAGCAAGATTGTTCCATCCGCGTCACAGACAAAACACTTCCTTGGCGATGTCCATCGAAATGGACAAAGGTGACTGTTGTCAGTGCCAATCACATAACCTTTGATGGGGGAATCCTTTTCTAGTCCAAATCCATTTTCCTAAATGGACAGGGTATCAGACTAGTCATATTCCTATGTGGAAACCTACCTTATATCTGGGGTTTTCCTGCTGAAGCAGACTAGGGCACATGCCTCCTGGGTTTCATTCACAATCACCGAATCACTCGCGATCATCAGGTGGACAAACTAGAGATTGATGAGACATTCCTTGTGCAAAAAGACTAGTTAGGGATGAAATTTGACTAATAGTTGTGTTTGAACCAGGGAACGAAAGCTGGTCTACGAGCTAGACCACTCTGCCTTCATGTGGAAAACATGCCACTCGAAACAGTGAGGAAACAATAGCTCCCATGCTATAAATGTAGTCACGCCCAAGGAGTAGATTGTAATCTAGAGGTCCTTGGACTACCATCACGTTTAGATGAACGGTTTTCCTTCTCAAAGTTATAGGCAAATTTGGAAGGATCCCTAACGATCGACTGGTTCCTTTGTTGAAGCCTATCAGATTTCGAATCTCAGGTAGAAGCGATGGTGAACCAAGCGCTTTCCAAGCAGTTGAGGAAAGGATACTCATAGAAGCCCCTTCATCTATAATAGTACCAACCATTATCATTCTGTAAGCTTGTATTATGATTTGGAATGATACATTAGATGGTAGGTGGGGTCTGCCTAGTAGATTCCAATCGAAGGAAATGACTAGATTGCTTGGAGGTGGGACTGAATAAACGACCGGATAAATCTCTAACGAACTTCCTTCTTATGGTAAAGGAATGGGTAGATTGCCCCCATGTTCATCAGAGTCTGTGTTTACAAAAAGAATTTGAACGGTGTCGTTCTCATTCTCTTTGGTGATAGTATCATCTGAAGGTGGACCTTCTGAAGACAGGATTGGGTCGACTGCCATCTCGACCCATTGACTTTGGTTCGGTGTGGACTCAGAGGGTTTATCTTCAATGATATGTGCTTCGACCGACAACAATGGTGTGTCAGTATGATCTTCAACTAGCGATGGACTCGGCAAGAGTTTCTTGTATCCAGGAGGAAGTCGCTGCGATGACGCAGGACGGTTATCCAAGACTCTTTTAGCTTCATCTAGGAAAGGACAACGGTGGAGGACATGATCACCTTCACACAGTATACAAGGAAATTTAGATCTTCCATTTTTTCCATTGACTTCATTTTCACTAGTTGATGATGTGCTCTCAACATGATCGTCAGAGGTTGAAGACACCGGATTGTGCAAGTGGGGAGACCAGTCCCTCAAGATCCGTGGGATGCAGGGACAATCTTGATGATAGTGGTCTCCCTTGCAAATGAGACATGGAGATTTAGGTTTGGATAGTGTAGTGTGTGGATTTTCGCCAGACGATGCATGGTTTCCCCCTTTCGCCTTTGGCTTCTTCTTCTTCTTCTCCTTCCCTTTCTTCTTCTTCTCAGTTACTTGGTTTTTAGTGTTACTAGCTTCACCAAGCGATGAGGAAGAAGGAGAGGGAGAAACAAACGAAGTAGAAGGTAGGGGAGCAACTTCAGTATCATCTGTTTGTTGATTTGATTGCTGAGGAATTGCGGTGTTTTGAACGACAGAGGTCGAGAAAAGCCATACCGGCAGGCCAATTGTGAGTCCTGGAAGGGACAATGTGGCCATGTGTGGAGAACCAACATCCCCCCAAGAGGAGAAGGGACTAGGATTCCCCCCAAGGGGAAATCCTTGATTGGTAGACTCCATTTTCTCAACCTAAGACCAATGAGGGAACAGTGATGTTATTCTAATTAAAATAAATTTTATGATGCTTTGACACAACTTGCTTTTTCATTTTTAAGAGTTGAGAAAAAGATAAAGATGACTCTAGTCGCCTTCGATTTTTAATGAGCCTGAAGTGACAAGTGGTCAGATGGACCTTTTCTTTTAAGGAGTCTGAAAAGGAACGAAAGTGACTACTCTAGAAATCTAGATAGAGGGATTACCAAACCAATCACAAAACTGCAGAATACTTTTTATGGTACAGCAGTCAATCTTCCCAAATGCTGTGTTCAATGCATTGCGATCGATAGGGCAGCAGACATGGCTTCCTAAGGATAAAGGATGTAGCCTATTGTGGTCTCCCAATATATACTCGACGATACATGGGAGCACAAGTCGGTACTGTCACTTGTCGTCTCAAAGAGGAGGAATCACCCAACCTACGATGAAAGCGATAGTTACCAGGCTTTACAAGGCGGAATATGTCTCTAGCCTAGACTTCTAAATGTTGTACGTTAGGTTCCAAAGCGTTTTTATGTTCATTGAGGTTTATTTTACAGTTGATCTTTCTTAAGAAGTTTGCCTTTAAGGTTCACCATGTGATGTAGATATACAATTCCTAAATATGCAATCTAAGATGCTAAACAGTCGTTTACTTCTTTTTGCAATGAAAATCCTAGCTACTAAGGAAAGAGAGATGAAATTCTTTCAACATAGAGCAGAGAGCACACACTAGATGCACTTTTCCTAAATCAACTTCAGCATGCAGTCTTAATGCAAATGCACATGCATGTATTGTTTTTCATTTTCTTTAATGTGAGAATGACAAAAAGAAAACTAAGTATAGATCTGAACTATCTTCTTTCAAAGCGATAGTACTAACAATTTTCTTTTCAAAAAATGAAAGTAAGGCCAAGATGACACTTTGCGATTTCAAATTTAAAATTGCTTTCAACAATTGAAATACTAATGATTCAAATCAAATACAATGGAAAAAGTGTAATCGACTATCTAAAAGAGGAATGCTTTGTGACACTCTTTTTCTTGACTGAAAACGACACTTGTGACACTTTCAAATCAAAGGACGACAGTTCGATTAAGCTACTATTTGCAAAGGAGAACTGTAAATGATGAAAAATACATAAAAAAAAACATTCACAATTCCTTCTGATGGAGGCTGAATAATGAAAAGGAAGATGGTTTCAACAGAGATATACTGATCATAGACAGCAAAACTACTGAATAAAGCTGAAGACAATGAAGAAAAAACCAAAATCTAGAGGCAGAAACAGTCTCATTCAATCATCGCACCTATAACACAGGGAAACAAGGATGCATCTCACCTGCAACACATGGGAGGTGCGATGCATCCAGATTGCCAAGAAGAGACAGTGTGATGATCTAGGGATGAGACTGAACTTGGTTTTCACTCACAGTTTACAGCTGAGTTCAGGGATTTAGGCTGAGCTAATGATTGTCAGTAAACACAAAGTATAGGGGCTAATCTAATGAGGTTATTTGAGCTACCACCAAGGCACTTAGGATGTTTGCAAGCTAGATGTTCAGTTCATAAACCAACCCAGAGATTGACTGAAGCAGCATTGATCTACTTTGCAGTAGCATAGAAAAAGTAGTTCCAAGGCTAGCTGGCATGACTTCAGGCTCTGTCTGTGGTTTATAAAGCAAACAACAGTAAAAAAACAAAAAAACTATTTTCTCCCCAACGGAGTCACCATTTTGTTATCAGGAAAACTAGTGTCCATTCAGAATTGCTAGTCCCACTAAGACGGGTAGATATCTTAGAAACAAACAAACTAAAGTTACTTGTGTTTTCCTTTATGAGAGATAGATGAGAGAGAAGCAGAGAATACCAACCTCAGTCTTTCGCTAGTATCCTTGCTTGTTTCCTCTCTCCCTTGATAGAGCTTTCGCCACTCCTTTCTCACTTGTCCCACTTCAAAGAACATCTATAGAGTTAAGGCAGCGAAATACCATCAAATCATAGAGATCTATAACCATAAACAATGTAGGATCAGATGTACATTAACCATACAAATGCATATACAAATACAAGATTCAGAGATATACAAGCATATGGAGGAAAACTCAAATAGCTTTATTGATAGAAGTAGTAGAAGAGAGGATTACAACCAGGCTGTCTGATCCAGCATCATCCTCCCAGCATGAAAGCCCTCTTCACCTCATACAAAGCAAGATCACCCAACAATGTCTTTAAAGAGAAACCAATAGCACTTCCTTGCAAATTACAAAATTTCGGCCTTTGGATCTCTAGGATGAGGGATCCATATATAGATGTTTACAGGAGAGTGAGTCAACTTCTGGGATTTTGATTAGTGTCATTTCATTGATAGTTCTTGGTTCCACTTGGAGATTTCAGATCTCTTACTCATCCCTGGGCGAATTCAGAGAGGCAAGTGTCATATGAGTAGTTTCTAGAAGATTCTCTGGGTTTCCACCTAGCAAACTGCTTCTGCCATTTGTCTGCTCTCGCTCATCGCACCCTACAGAAGGGCTTTCCAGTATGCATCACACCCCCCCCCCCCCCCGCATGTGTAATAGGTGAGATGCATCGCACCCTATGCATGGAGTAGTCTGTATGGTCCAGTTTTGACCAGTTTTGAGTAGTTTTTCATGGAGAACTTCTGGGAGATGATGTAATCAGTTGACCTTTTTCCTTTAGGGTATGAAACAACACTTTTATGGGTTTAGAAGCCCTTGGTTTATGGACATATGTGATTGGGGTTGTAGTGCCCAAATATTTCTATAACACCAGCCAACAATATTTATCAATATGAAGCTTAAGTAATCATCCGTATATACAACATAATGTGTATCCATCAAAGAGATAGCAATATGTATCTAGTAAACCATGAACTCATAGTCATTTGTCAAGCTTTCTTGATACCATCAACAACATCAATCCTCAACCATGTGAGAGCCAATAACTATAGGAATCCTCATCATAACTGCACTAGATGAATTTTATGCATCTTTGAAGGCATGACGACAACAACATAAAAGAAATGACACTTATAAAATAATGAAGTTGTGTACTCAAGCTTTGTTCTTCTCCTTGTCCTTATGAGGATCACCATGTAAGAAACATACCATATGTACTATATTCATCATCAAAAGAGTCATTCACAATCATCCATAAATCTGATCTGAATAACAACTATGTGGCTCAAGCAATATAAGTATCATCTGAGATTTCATCATAGGCAACTCATGACTGCAACATAGCATGATGCATCATTTAAACACTTCAACCATAAGTATTATCACCATCATTATGTACCAAAGACTTCTAAACATAATGCCAACAATGCATTATTAGAATTATATCATATTCTCCCCATGAACTTGTGCCAATTGTTCACTGTTAGATCTGATCATTGCATATATCAGTAAGAATCATCAAGGCATCATCATCAACCAGTTATACATCAAGTCACCAACAATTTATGAGGGTCAAAATCACTTCTAAATAAAATCTTGTTAGGTCCCTATAATACTAGTGATTCCCACATTACTATTGTCATTGTAGCCCTTATTGTTATTGTTGTGCCCCTATTGTCCCCATATTGTTATTATTATGACCCATAGAAGCCCACTATTATTATTGTTGTGCCCTTATATTATTATTTTTATGTCGGATTTGATTATATTGTGACCCCTTAGACTCCTATATATAGAAAGGATGTTTTTTCATTTGTACCATCCAATAATTGTTCATTTGTGTAATGTAAAGGAGGTTTCCCCCTCGAAGAGGCTGATTTATAAGGCGTTGATCTTTCTTTTCTATCTTTTTGTGAGTTGGTTACATAACACATCCATAGACTGTAGTCATCAATCATCAAGACAGAAAAGATAATTGATAATTGTATGAACCATATCAGATCAAATTTCTGAGTTTGTCCCACTACTTCTTCATCAATGCAACCTATACACGACTGTTTAGCTTTGAACTCGCGTATATACGCAACTTGTCTTCATGGTAACTGCATATGAGAATTAGAACACTGAAATTTCATACCTTCAGTTTCTCTTGAGTCTGTTTTGTTTGTATACTGAGTTATGCCACATTTTTATGACTGTAATTCCTTCTTCTTCCATACCTTAGAGTGTGATGATGTTTGCTCCTTTTGGTATGTTGGCTGAAATTTGCTCCTACATTCTTTTGCTATATGCCCAAAATTTTTACAAGCATAACATCTTATATGTTTCATATTCCTTCTAAAGAAATAAATGGCTTTGTCACCAAACATATTGCAAGAAAAACAATATCCCTGAAATTACCTGGAAGCTGATGATCTTTCTGTGTGACAGTTATTAGCTTGAATCATTCTACTTCTGCATCTAGCTACAACATGTCCAAAATTATGACATATAAAACATTCAACATTATTCATCAGATTAACACTTTCATAGTTAGGAGTAAATGATTTTCTTTGAATACTTTCTTTCCTTGGTTGTTGATAGGGTTGACCTCTTATCTTCTTGTTGAGCATTTCATATTTTTCATTAGAGTTCCTTGCTTCAGTTTGTGAGCTAGATTCAACTTTAACAATTTCATGAAAACCAAGACCAAGTTTGATGATTGGAGACCTTTGACTACTAAGAATAACATCCAAAATCTTAGTACTATCTTGAAATCGTAAAAGATTATCCTTTTCTTCTAATTTAACTTTTAGGATATTTACCTCAACCTGATATTTCTCTTCCTTTTCAAGATACTACTTCTTCATGATTTCTTCAACTTTTCTTCCTTCTTCCACTTCTTGTCTTAATTTGAGAATCTCATTTTCTTGTTCTTTATCTACTTGAGGTAGTTCTTCATTCTTCTTATTTGAATTTTCAAGATCTTCTTTTAGAGAGACAACCTCTGCTTCAAGACTTTCATAGTAACTGGATCTATCTTTAAGTTTATTTATTGTTGTATCCTTTTCATTTACTTCATCTCTTAATGATGTCACTTCATCTTGTAGCCTTTGACATTGATCTTCCTTTTCCTTGTACTGCTTCCTTACTTTGTTTCCTTCCTCCAACTGAGCTTCTATTCTGGTAACTTCTTGTTTATAGGCACATTCCATTTTATCAATTAGATCCTTTTGATTTCTAATTGTGTTTGTGAGCTTTTTAAATTCTACCTCTATTTTATTTCTTTCTCTTTCACCCATAAGAGCAAATTCAGTTGTTTTGTTGTGACATTCATTATCTTCAAATGAACAAAGAAATGTATCACCAAAGGAAAACAAATTCGTACCTGATAATTCTTTTTCTTGTTCATCTTCATTCTAAGGTGATTTTGAATCTGAAGAGTTGCTTCCACATAATGGCCAATCGTCTCTCCCACTGTCACAGTTCCTTTGCGACGTCTTCTTATTTTGAGGTGCTTTCCTCTTTTGCTTCTTTCCCATTGTTACTGCAGATCTCCTTTAAGCGATCAAGCTTTTTCCAAAGGACCTCCTCTGATACCAATTGTTGGGAATAATACTCAGGGGGGGTGAATCAGTATTTACAAATCACTAACTTTTTCATTTCCATAATCAGATTTATATACGCTACTTCAATGAAGGGAACTTGTGTGTGCATGCAACTGTTTTTAAGGAAACCAACGTATATCTAGAGAACTTTTGATTCAGTTAATTCATCATATGTTGATATTTTAATCAGTGCATCAGTACTTTATTAAATATTAAACAGTAACCATGTGCAGTAACAATAGAATAAACCATCACACATAAGCAACACACATGAACACCAAGATTTAAGGTGGAAACCCAATGCAGAAGAAAAATCACCTGTTGTTGTTGTCTCTATCTTCTTTTAATATAAATAATATTCTATTTACAATATTGTACTGGTGCATACTCATGCCAATACACAGGCACCCACCTACAGAACGCTACAACCTTCTCTCTTTCTCTAGCTTCTACTAGAAGGGAGCCACAACCCCCTAGCTCTTGTACTGGTTGATATGTTTACTAGTACGTAGGCGCCGACCTACCAAAGGTTACAAGCTTCACTCATTCTCTAGCTACTACTGGAAGGGAGCTCCAACCCCTTGATCTAATCACTAACCACTCCTGGAAGGAAGCTTCGACTTCCTCAATAAAGGCTCCAACCCTCAGTATCCTCTAGGAACCACGTTTCATAATTTTTAGACTAGATACTCTTAGTACACAACAACACACTATTAAGGCCACGTTTCATCAAATTTTCATACTGGACCCATTAGTAACATTGAAGCTCAAAAACAATCATCACTACAATACAATCATCAAATACATTTGCATCAACCAATCACTAAAATCCAATCATCAATGTCGAAATCAACCACAACTGAATCAATCAATCAATGAAACCTCTAACACAACTGAATCAACCATTCACTCAAAACCCAATCAACCGTTACTTAATCAAAATTCAACCAATCAACTAGAACAAAAATATCACTGTAACCAGTACATAGATCTAAACCCATAACACTGCATCAACAACCAGAACTAACTGCAACCTCAAAAATCATGTGTCATAATGTATATGTTGCTTCAATGAAGTCAACCTGCGTGTATACGCTACTTCCTTTAACCCAACTTGCATATACCTCTAAAAATACTAAATCATAAAACTTCTGAATCAAAATTGTACTAACCAGTGACATTCTAAAGATCTACTATCAAATTACAGAATTCTAGACAGCTAGCAACAAAGATCACCCTTCTTACTCAATCAATCAATCAACCAGACTAAATCTCCTTATGCATTCAGTTCTACTTTCAGATATAAGAAGACATCATTGACATATAGCAGTAAAATAGAAACACTGATCAGATAGATCAATCATCTTTTAACAACAATCTTTTCTTTTGCATACGCTAGTTGGAAGTGTCGAACCAGTGTGTATATGTGCCTTCACCAAGGTGAACTAGCGTACAAATCTGCAGATAAAAACTTATAACTTCATAGTTATTCTAGTCTTTAGATATACCCATATCATAGCATTTAAAGCAAAAAACATTTGTTAGCACTCAGATCTAGCCTATCCATTATCAGATCTCATAATGATAAGTCATTATGATCCTGATCCATCATTATATCTCATCCATCATCAAACACTCAGGTTCATACTTAGTCCAGATCAAGCAAAGCATTAGAAACCCATAACATGCATAATTGCTTTTGATCTAACACTTCATAAGATATTCATTACTTGTGCACTTAGCCCTTTGATCTTCTCCTCCTTATATAGTTTTAGCCTTTCTCAATACCTCAGACCAAAACAACACTTAGAACCTGTGGTATTCTTAGACGGGATCAAATAACTATTACTCTGCTCAATATTGTCGGCTAATACAATGGTATTGACCCTTGGTATTCTTTCACCCTAATTTCCTTAATTTTTCATCCCATACGCACTTTTCCTCTTGTGAAAGTGTGTGCATACATATATGCTCTTTTTGTACAATGAACCTGCATATACAGCTTAACATACCTGAAAAAATCATTTTTCTTCGACTTCTTGATTCTGATCTGTAGTCCTTTATTCCAACATCTTGTTTACCTCTGAATTGACCTGTTATAATGTGATTTTCCATTATACATCACTTTTGAACTGATTTCTCTTAACTTCCCTACATTTTGTCACATTTTTAAACACAACTGCCATGCATTATGTCACATCCTATTTATACTTTTATCAATTAGTTCATTCATCAAATATCAAGGACAACACACACTAACAATCTCCCTGTATCAAACCTTTGACCATTATTCTCATCATTCTGTCACCTCTAACCTATAGATTCATCTCTGTTCCATTATTTTGTCACCTTTAATCTATCATGTAGATTCTTTTTTGTTTTTTGTTGAAGCAAGAGTAGTGCCTTTTATATCATTAAGCCAACAAGAATTTACATAGAATACAAAAGTCCAACTAACACCGTGGACTTCGGCAAAAAAGGCTAACCGCCTAAAACAGACCTTCAACCTAGCTGAGAATGCCTCCTAACTCTGGAAAATACGTACAATGAAAGCGCCTAGTGGGTGGAAAAACAAAGGATAACACAAGCACACCGAACTTGCCTTAAGAACCACAACCGTTCAAACCTCTGAGCCATCCAACGGATGAGAGAGAATACCCCTGCGAAGTTAAACGAAGTTTAACATTCCCACCCGCTCATTCCCGACCATAGATCTGATCCATTAGATCCAACGGTCGTGAGCCATATCGCACATCACTAGATTCCCGAACAATAGCGCCCGGGGAGGGCGGTTTACATTTTCTCTCTCCTGCCACGTGTAGGATCCCCACTGGAATCGCTCCCCAAACGCTGAAACCACTTTCCGCTTAAGTGCCAAGCGATCACCAGAAAACCACAAGTACAGCTGATTTCCTTTCCGCCAGAGAAAAAGAGGAAAATGCGGTCGTCGGGAAAGCCATGTTTTCCGTCCCACTTATTCTTATGTCCGTATCTGTTATAAAACTCTGGATTGTTGTGAGTCTCTCTACAGTGATCCCTCCTGGAGAACTGCGAAAACCTGTTGACGATGATCAAGGTTTTCCGAGGCCGACTTCTGAAAACCTGACTGAAGAACAAAGGTGGAGCTTTCTGCATTTTAGTCATTGTGTACACTTTTCCTTTACTCTGTTAACAAATATGTCCATATCCTCTGCAACTTTCTCACTACAGAGAGCCTTTAGTCTACTTTGAGGTAGCTCCTGCCACTTCCTCCAAGCATTGCCTTCCTTGCAGCTCACTCCTTGGTTAGCCAGGATATCCGCCAGCTTATTGGCTTTTCTCCGCACGTGGTTGAAACTGACTGTGCGAAGACCCAGAAGATGACTTTGAATTCTTTGGAAAACCCTGATGAGCCTCCAATGTTTTGAAACTTTCTCTGGTTCAGTTCCACAGCTAATTCTTTTCACCGAATTGATGGCTAACTCTGAGTCTGCTTCAATAATAACATTTAAGCAATTGTCCTGCTTCAGAAACTCTAAGCCTTGTTCCAAGGCCATTAATTCTGCCATGTTGTTGGTGGCTTTGCCTAAATGACCATGGAAGATACAGATGATGATTCCTTCTTCGTTCCTTAAAACTCCTCCAAAACCAGCAGTTCCCGGGTTCCCTTTCGAAGCACCATCAATGTTTAATTTCAAAAAACCTGTCATAGGAGGATGCCAAAAGTCCTTCTCCACCTCCCTTGAGTTTCCTGTCCTCTACAGGCTTTGAGGTATGAGCCCCTGCATTCCCAGATGTCTGAGAATTCTTAAATCCACCTCTGAGGGAGGATTCTTGGGTTGATTGCGCACTGTGGAGCTAACAGTTTCCCTAAGTTGCTTCAAGGTTAGCTCAAACAGTCTCTGAGGGGGGTTTTTTTCATTCTTGAAAATTCTCTTGTTCCTTTCTTTCCAGACATTCCATATGATGAAGCTTGGTGTTAGGGCCCAAGCTAAGCTGAGGAATTCATTGTCTGAGAAATTTCTGCTCCAGTTGTTAAGGGTGTGAATAATACTCCCTTTATCCCTATTAGACTTTTGAAAAATGATGGCGAAAGAATCCCATAACCAGGAGGAGAAAATGTAGTTGTTGAGTAAATGCTCCATTGTTTCCTCCTGAGCTTTACAGAGCTGGAAAATGGAAGGTCCCAGAATGCCCCTTTTTCTAATATTGTCCCAAGTCAAGATTTTCTTTTGAAGAACTAGCCACATGAAGAGTTTTATCTTCATCCACCCTTGGTGCTTCCAAAGTTTCTGCCAGGATTTGTCTGGAACATGGGAATCCAGCTCTAAGAGAATACTTTTTGCTTCCCTAAGATTAAAGGTGCCTTCTTTATTGTTGCCCCATCTTAGCTGATCCTACCCCCCTGCTACTAAGATCATTCTTTGATCCAGTATTCTTCTAAGTTCTTCTGCTTTTGATTTCAAGAGACTATTGTCATCACAATTAATATTCCTCCAGACTCTCCACTTTTCAGGATTCAAAGAGTGATCCCAGAAATCTTTTACCTTACCTAAGCCTTGGATGTCTGTTTCACTCTTAAGGCTGAGAAAGTCC
This sequence comes from Pinus tabuliformis, assembly GCA_031772625.1. NCBI lineage: Eukaryota > Viridiplantae > Streptophyta > Pinopsida > Pinales > Pinaceae > Pinus > Pinus tabuliformis. The sequence continues at coordinate 460,161,433 of CM062820.1, forward strand.
TCTTTTAGCAGAATTGGTTCTTGTTGCCATCTATCCTCCCAGAATAGTGCTAGATCTCCCTCTCTGATTTCCCAGAAGCTATTATTTTGTACCAAACCCCTATTCTCCCAGGCTTTATTCTAGATGTATGACCCTTTTATATTTCCAGACATTCTAATGAGATCACTTGAATGCCAGGAGTTGGCATATTTTTCTTTCCAAATACTTGCCCATTGAGCATTTGGATCATGAACCCATCGCCACCATAGTTTGGCACCTAAAACTTTATTGAGAATCTCCTGGTCATCCAAGCCTAGGCCTCCCTGGTGCTTGGGTTTACAGATTTTTTCCCAGGAAACCAAGGCCCATTTCTTCCTGGTCTCCTCCTTACCCCATAGAAAGTCTCTTTGGATATTTCTGAATTGTTGTAGAACTCCTTTTGGAGCGGGGAGAGCTGATAACATAAAAACAGGGATAGCTTGTAAAACTGCCTTAGTAAGGACCAACCTTCCAGCCAGATTTAAAGCTCTGCAGGTCCATTTTCTGACTTTGTCCTGCATCTTGTTGATTAACGGTTCCCAAATGCTTTTGTGCATTGGTTTGGCAGTGAGAGGAACTCCCAAATATTTTGAGGGAAGGGAGTCCCGTTGAAAACCTAGGATTCTGGCGATATTTCTCTGTATAGCAATATTGGTATTAAAGAAAAAGATTTTTGATTTGAAGAGATTAACTTCCATACCTGAAGCCCGAGCAAAGACATCGAGGATGTATTTGTAGGTTGTGGCTTCTTTGGCTGTGGGGATTCCCTGTAGCATTGTGTCATCAACAAATTGTTGATGTGTCAGAGCTTGACCATTCTCTATAAGTTGTATGCCCTTGATCTTGCCTGTTGCTTTAGCCTGTTTGATTGCTCGACCTAGTCCTTCCATCATGAGAATGAAAAGAAATGGAGAAAGTGGGTCTCCCTGCCTGAGGCCTCTAGAAGGAATGAAAACCTCAGAGGGAGAACCATTCACTAAAATTGAAAAGCTTGAGGAAGTTACTAGGGCCATTACCCATCTCACCCAATTATGGTCAAAACCAAAGGCCATAAGAATTTTCTTGATGTAGGACCAGTTTACCTTGTCATAAGCTTTGGCAATGTCTAGTTGCATGATCATTCCCGCCTGCCTCTTGCTTGTCAGCGAGTGAACCACCTCGTGAGCTTGAATAATGTTATTTAGAATTTGTCTACCTTCCACATAACCAGATTGTTCTCCTGAAACCAGAGAAGGGAGTAGAGGTTTGAGCCTGTTGGCCACTACCTTGGATATGATCTTGTAAACCACATTGCATAAAGCTATGGGTCTATATTTGTCAGGAGTTTGAGCAAGGTCCTATTTAGGGATAAGGGAGATGAAGGAGGTATTTAGAGCTTTCAACATAGTTTTGTTCAACCTGGAATCCTCTACAACCTTCAAGATATCCTGTTTAACAATATTCCAGCAGACTTTGAAAAAATCCACATTAAAACCATCCGGGCCTGGTGCTTTGCCTTTCTGCATTTCTTTGAGGACATCACAGACTTCCTCTTCCGTTACTGGCCTATTGAGATTGAAATTATCCTCTCTGGACACTAGCTTAGGGATGTTGTTAGTAATTTCCTTGATGGACTGCTCTCTGTCTGAATTGTTTTCCTGGGTGATATCACGGAAGTGTTGAACCAAAACCGAGTCTATCTCCTCATGGGAAGTATGAAGCCTCCCATTCTTATCCTTGATCGAGGAGATTCTGTTGTGGGATCTATTGGCCATGGTAGATCTGTGAAAGAATTTGGTGTTGCGCTCTCCTTCTTTCAGCCATTGGATTCTTGACTTTTGCCTCCAAAATATTTCCTCTTGTTTGCTCAAATTTTCCCATTCATGATGATGTCTATCTGCTTGATCACTCTTGTCTTTATCAAAGCCTTCCTTTATTAGAGCTTGATTGAGTATCTGCATTTTGATTTCCACCGATTTTTTTTCCACAAAAATATTACCAAAATCACTCTTATTCCATTCTTTAAGCCTGAGTTTGATATGCTTCAATCTTTTATGCAAAAGGAACATATTTGTTCCTTGAATCTGCAAGTCTTCTGACCACCATTTTTCAATATTGCTTATGAAATCTGGGTGAGAAAGCCATATATTCTCAAATCGGAAAGGTTTGTTCCTTGGAGTACCTATGCCCTTAATATCCAGTTGTACTGGCCAATGATCTGAGCCTCCAAAAGGAAGAATTCTCGCTGTTATTTCTTTATCTATAAGCATGAGGTCTTCCGAGATAATGAATCTATCTAATTTGGAGGCGACCTGAGCCTCTCCTCCTCTTTTATTATTCCAAGTAAAAAGGCCATTGCTCGTTTCTGAGTCAACAAGATTCATATTATCTGTGAAGGTTTGAAAAGCGATAGAGTCTTTACTTAGAGCTCTGGTTCCCCCTCATTTTTTCGAAAGGGATTTGATCATGTTGAAATCTCCCCCCATGATCCAAGGAATTCCTACATGTCTATTCCTGAGTTCCCCCAGTGAGTCCAGAAACTTGAGTTTGTCCTCTGATCTCTGGGGACCATAAACATTTGTGACCAGATAGTTCTCCCTATCTCCTACAGGCTGAATAACAACTGATAAATAATTCCTCGATGCCTCAGCATCTATTATCCCAATTTTTTGGGGGTTCCAAAGAATGAGGATACCTCCTGCTGTGTTTTCTACTTTAACTTCTAGATACTCGAATCTATCGAGCCATTTGCTATGAATCTGTCTTAATTTTTGAATGGAACATTTTGTTTCCTGGATGAAGATAATATCTGGCTCCGCTTGTTTCATTCTATTACTAAGCATTCTCTGCTTTCTTTTGCTGCCTAAACCCCTAATATTCCAAGATATGCACTTCATAATTAAAGATTTGTAAAGGAGTAGCTGGCAAGATCTTTCATCTTACCCGAGTCTATCATCAACTTTCCACACTCCATCAAGAGTTCATTCTGCTTTTTTCTGCCTCTTTTTTCTGGGATTTCTGGTTGCTAGTCCAGGGGTTGTTTTCATCGTTTTTACACCTTTATCATCTTGCTTGCTACTGCTTTTTTCCTTTTCAAATCCCTTGGCCTGAGTTTTCCATAAAAACAATTGTTGTATTCTATTGAGCTCTTCTTGAGGCACTGAATCTACCCCCTCCTTAGCTCCTTGGATTAAGAACCCTTCTAGATCTAGGTGTTCTTTGTCAAGAATCTCTTGAAGCTCCTGATCCTCCAGTTCCATTTCACTTTGTGTCATATCCGGGTCCATCTCCAGCTCTGTATCGCTTATCATGGCTTCTCTTTGATTATCACTGTCCTTACTTTGTTTCTGTTTATCATTTTCCTCATTTTCTTCTGGATTCTCTTCCATTTCTTGATCTTCTTTCATGTTCTCTTCTTCTTCCTCCAGAACTTGGAACTTGTTTTGGCTGACCTTTTTCCCTTCATTTGGATGTTGCTTTGGCCCTCTTTTGCTTCCTTTTCCTTTGTTTACCACTTTGCGAAAATTGTCATTATCCTTAACTGTATTAACTTTACCCTTGTTTTCTGCTTTACTGAGGGGGCAGTCTCTGAAAAGGTGCCCATGTTCATGACATTTACGACATTTGAACAGAATATGTTCATAGTCTACTACTTGCACCCATTCTTCATCATAAACTTCCAAGATAACCGCATCCGAAAGGGCTCCAGATAGATCCATTTCCACACATATCCTTGCGAAGGAAGTATATTTTCCTCTTCTAGTGGCTTCAGAGGCTTTGAAAAACCTCCCTAATTTGTTGCCTATAGCCGTTAGCGATTCTATTTGCCAGTAATCAAGAGGTAAAGAATAGAGCCTTACCTAGACTGGTACAGAGGAAAAAGTTTCGCGCTCCGGGACAAAATTCATCATCCATGGCCGCATGTAGAGGCCAGCTACTGCATAGAAGTAGGGCCCTCCTTCAAACACTCTGTCTTTGTCCTCGATGTTTGTGAATACTACCGTGAAGAACCCCTTTGACCCAAGATGTAGGTCAATGCTCCCTTTAGGTTTCCAGTGATATTTGATCCAAGATTGTAGAGCTTTTTCAGTGGGCCATAGGCCCATGAATTTGCAGATGATGGCATAAGTCCTCATGTGATCCCTGTGTGCCTACAGAGCTGGATCATTTAAGACTACCCTTGGAGCAATCTCCGCCTTGGGTTTGCATGGTCCCTTTTGTTTTTTGTCTTTAGCTTCTTGTGTTTTGTCTTCTTCCTCCTTGTCTTTTGCATCCTTTTTCTTCTTGGTTCTGATTCCTTCTGTCTCCTCATTCGGGGTCCCGCGCCTATCCTCTTCCGTACCTCTATCATTCTCTAGAGGCTTCTTGCCTCTACTAGCAACTGCATCCTTGTAGGAGGGAGTGGAGCTCCCTCCTCTGTGTGCATCCATGAAGATTGACTTCTGTGCCCCCCTGCAACCCTCGCTGATTTCCCGCTCCTCCGCCGCTCCCCCTCCTTTGAAAATGACGAGACTTCACTTCCCATCTATCCTGTAGATTCATCTAGTTGCCATATACTTGTTTTTATACAAGTGGGTTGCCATCAAGTACAACACATGCATCATAATGCCAACACCTTTCCCTTACTTGGTCTGCCCTTGGTTTTCAGGATAACCTAAGCAGATTTTCAGTTAATCTAACTGTGCATTAATCCCTATAGCAGAATTGGCGACTCTGTTGGGGATAACTCTAATTCCCAGGTTTATTTTCCCTCTACTAAATTCCCTCTCTCTTATCTTGTATTTACTTGAGTTCCCATCCATTATTTGTAGGCTTAGTAATCTAAATTGATCTGAACCCTTATCTTAGACCCAGACCCTCTTGTTTTGAGTTAAACTTGTATAACGATGTTTGTAGTGGATAGCAGAGCATTATAAACATTGTTCAACCCTTATACACAGAGTGTTAACACTGCTTGTAACGCATTATGTTGGTCTGTTAGCCTGTGTTAGTACTTATAGCCTCTTATTTGTCACTTTTCTAGTGATTTCCACTACTTGTGTTTTGTTGGTTTGTGTCTTAAAGTCTTTGGTGTCTTAGACTATGATTATCATGGTTGCATTCATTGTTTCTTTTGGAATTTAGTTTAACTTGAATTTGCTTACATCTTAAAAGAAAAAATAAAAAAGAAATCATTATCTACTTAATTTGCTTGATATTTTGTACATTAGTGTTCATGCACTTTGGAGTATCATTGTCTGCATTTTTTTTAGGTGTATTGGAACTTGTATTTTGTTTGTTCATTTTGGAAAAGGCATATAGTTACTCTCTCCTTGTAGAAAGAATTCTTCATCGAATTGAAATTTAAAATCATATTTTCTGCATGGTTTGAGTGAGAGTCTCATAAAATTCCATATGTCAACACCCCTTCCAAAGACATTAATAAAGTACCTTTAAAATCAATCTTGTAATAAAAGTAATCAACAACTCTTTTTGAGAATACATGCATATTAGTTTAGGATAGAGTCTTGGGATAAACTGTGTGAGTAAACTACCCAAGACTATAAAACTAAGACTAGTGTCATTAAAGAGAGTAAAATCTTGTTGCACGCATATCATCTGGGACTGCTCCCCTCAAAGAGTTAAATATGCAACACAATTGTAATTTGAGAGAAGGTAGCCCACCTTCGATTGCATCTCCATTGGGTATTCTATGTATTGGGTATTTTTTGTATTGGGGATCCCTTCAAAGATATCAGAGTTGAGTCGGGGACTCGGGTATCCTGCCCACATAGTGTATTTTCTACAACCATATCCCCCCCAGTGTTGTTTGTGATTTGAGGTAACCTTAGTGGCCAAATTTTTAGGGATGAACACAAGGTGACTAGGGCAGGTTTCCCTAGTACCTAAATAAATGGAGCTACTTCGTCTTCAATTTTTGGGAGGGTTCTCATCTTCACCAAAGTACATGACCCCTTAATTTGAGGTTTGGGCGAAGCTCAAGAGTAATCGTAACTGTACATTTGGTTGGCTCTCCCTTTTAGCCCCTTCGATACTGGGTTTCATCACTAGCTAGCTATGGCTATCAGACGTATTTATGCTCCCTAGCTGCTCGCTGATTTCCTTTAGATTCTTTTTCTTTTTAGGTGTGTTGTTTTGTTACTAAGACTTATATGTACATCATTTAGCTTAAAAATTTGTAAATATATTCACCGTGGCTACCCTAGGTTCTCATTTTCTATCTTGATACCTGCAACTCCTTCCTCCACTTTGTGTGCTGGAATTTCTGAGTGAATCAGATTCCATCACTACTTAAGGGAGTTAGCCTCCAGTTTCAAACCTTGAATCACATCCATACCGACACAAAGTCTATTATATCTAAGGACCCTTCTACTAAAGGTATATTACCTCCTTGTAATCCTCTTCTTGCAGATTCTCTTGGCCCTATCTTGATTTAGGCAACACCCTTACCTTTAGTGTATTTTTTGGTTTCCCCTTTGAACACCCCAATGAATATAGGTAAGTCATGGTATTTTTTGGATACCTTTTCTCCACTACCATTCAACCTACCTATCTCAAGTTCCACACCTGTTGTGGGTTATCCTATTGTACAACATATGGTTCATCCAGGAACCTCAACTACACCCACTTGGGGTGGTGCTCAACATTTTGTTGCCTCCACTGCCCCTACTTCTTTCGTGTCAGCTCCTGGTGTCCCGTGTCTTATAACCTCCAACAATTTGTTTGGTTGGAATCCATTGCTTGGTTTAGCTCCCCCACCACTACAGAGTGGGGGCAATGTTTCTGGTACTTATCCACCTACTGGGGACATTCCTGCACCCATGAAATCTATGGTACAACAGGATCCATCTCTATTGATTATTTTCCTATTGGTGGGTGGTGGTCTTGTACCTAACCGGTCTTGTGTGGCTAATGGTGTTCCATTCCTTGGACCCGCTGCATCTCCTTGGGGCCTCCCAAATCAACCATCTGCATTTGTTGGGGGCAGCCTATATCTTGGGGGAAACCATTAGCTAGTATCCTTCCTTAGGCTGGGGGCATGCCTTATGGCCTGTCACTCTACACGTCCCCCTACTACCTCATAGAAACTATTATCCATCATAATCTATGTACCCTACCGGAAACCTATTGATGGGAGACCATCCTGGTCCCTCTAGTCATTTTGTTATCCCTTGGTCTGATTCAACTGCACCTACTCCATTGCCTTTCTTAGTTACATTGGACATCTCAGATCTATACAAGTTGACAAATGATCCCATCAACCATAACTTGCTTTGGCCTCTAACCTCTGCCAAAAAATTTGCAGAAATTCCTAAGTTTGAAGGAAAGCAAGAAGCACGAGCATTCTTTTTAGGGACTTTTTATCGCTCGTAAAATTGAAAAAACCCTAAGTTACTTCTTCAGGCTTGTCAAAATATTATGAAGAGGATCTAAGCAACTCTTTTCTCTCTTTTTCTAGTTGATTAAACTTAAAAAGATAGTACGAGCATTATTTTTATGGTATTTTTCTTGCTCATTAATTTGAAAAACCTCGAGTTTACTTCTTCAGGCTCGTTAAACTTACATGAAGAATATACGAGCATTATTTTTAGGCACTTTTTCTCGCTCTTAAAATTGAAAAAACCCTAAGTTACTTCTTCAGGCTCGTTAAAATCTTATGAAGAAGATCTGGGCAACTCTTTTTCTCTCTTTTTATGGCTCATTAAACTGAAAAAGATAGTACAAGAATTCTTTTTATGGTATTTTTTTTTCTTGTTAATCCTAAAAACCTCAAGTTTACTTCTTTAGGCTTGTTAAACTTACATGAAGAATCTCCGAGCATTCTTTTTATGAAATTTTTCTCACTCGTAAAATTGAAAAAACCCCGAGTTACTTCTTTAGACTCGTTAAAATCTTATGAATAAGATCTGAACAACTCTTTTTCTCTCTTTTTCTAGCTCATTAAATTGAAAAATATAGTACGAGCATTCATTTTATGGCATTTTTCTTGCTCGTTAATCCGAAAAACCTTGAGTTTACTTCTTCAGGCTCGTTAAAATTACACTAAGAAGCTCGGAGCATTCTTTTAAGGGACTTTTTCTCACTCGTAAAATTAAAAAATCCCCGAGTTACTTCTTTAGACTCATTAAAATCTTATGATGAAGATCTGATAAACTCTTTTTCTAGCTCATTAAACTGAAAAAGATAGTCCTAGCATTCTTTTTATGGTATTTTTCTTGCTCGTTAATCCAAAAAACCTCGAGTTTACTTCTTCAAGCACGTTAAACTTACATGAAGAAGCTCCAAGCATTCTTTTTAGGGACTTTTTCTTGCTCGTAACATTGAAAAAACCCTCAGTTACTTCTTCAGTCTCATTAAAATTTGATGAAGAAAATATGAGCACATTCTTTTTTGGGGATTTTTCTTGCTCTTAAACTGAAAAGCCCCCAAGTTACCTTCTTCGAGCTCGTAAAACTCTTACGATGAAGATTTGAGCATTTGTTTTATCTCTTTTTTCTCGCTCCTTAAACTGAAAAAAGATATATCGAGTTTTCTTCATCTGACTCGTTAAAGTTTTATGAAGATGTATTGAGTTTTTCTTCATCTGACACATCACGAATAATATCGATTTTACTCTGTCCCCTCGTACTCGTAACAAAATAAGGAAGATGTTTATTGAGCATAGGTTTATCACTTTATCCAGACTCAATATTCTAACTTACAGAAAAGGAACTGTGTTGGGTATACTATTAAGCCTTTGTCACACCCGGTTATCAACCATGAAAAAGGGACCCCCTTGGAGTTTCTCTTTATGATCTTTTTAGACTCTCTAAATATGAAAAGACCACCGATTTTACCCGTCTGGACTCGTTAAACTTAATCAGATGGGGAAAATTTTGGAAGAAAGAAAAATAATTTCTATCCATATTGGTCAGAAGTTTTATGGTAACATTCTACTATACATCCCTTTAAAATGGGACTTATCCATCATATTCCTCTTTATTTAGCTTCTCTTTGAGCCTTACCATCCTATGAGTTTAGCCTTGATACCCTGATATCCCTGCATCCTTGTATCCTAACACTCTTTGGTGTTGTTGAGTATAAGTTGCCTAGCCTCTTTTGTGTCATGCTTTTTATTGTTCAAAGGATTGTCTACTATTTGTTGACCTTATCAACCACTATACCATGTCTCCATTTGACCTAAGTCTATTTTCCTTGTTGTTCCAGATCATTGAAATATCAATCACTTTATTACCGTCTCATGTCGATTGATGTGGGACTCCTTATTGCCCACCTTCGAAAAATCCCTTCTTATCGACTTCAACAAATTATCTAGGAAGTGGGTTGAGAAACACCACAGTACCCTGGAGCTTGCAATCCTCAGTGGTAGGTTTTCATGTGTTTGATTAGGGGTTTTCATTATTGGCTCCTGATTGAATGATTCTACGAGTGTTTGACTTCAACTCATTTATTCACACTCACTAGATTGTACTAAGCATCTTGGATACCATTATCCTTATTAGTGGCCATCCTCGCGTCTGTTAATGGTTTTCATCATTAAACGGTAGTAAGATGAATTCTTGCATGTTCGACATCAACTCATTTATTCACATGTGTAGAATTATGTTATTCTGTGATAGTGACGAAGACCTTGGGTAGAGGCTTACAACACTTAGCCTTGTTTCCTCTCCCAATATGCGTATTATGTTTTTGGAGACAACTTACCTTAGTCTGACTACATTGTGACAAAGTTCCACATTGTAGTTATTGATGGATGTGATCTCTAATCTTCTATATGGATCCACATTGGATTTTTATAGCTACTGAGCATGGGAATGCCCGACTCAGGATATGATTTATACATGTGACATATGTTTGATGTTGTTTGTAGGACTCCTTCTATTCTGAGGCTCTAAAAATCTCTCTCTTGGGTTTCTTTATAAATTATTTTGTCCATCGCCTTCTTCTCTGACCTCACACTTTAGGGGGCATCTGTTATACATCAAAATACCTCCTCATCATCTCAGAGGAGAATACTATGTTGTTGGTTGAAATACCCCTTTTTCCTAGGGAATATAAGGCTATAATACAATTTATGTACCATGAGCACCACGTTATCCTAGCCTATAACAATTTGTCCCCTTCATCAAACTTGTGTTACCAAAATTCTCACTCAATCACAAGGCAAAAACCTCAAGTTAACTATACTTTGACACTCTTGTTCACTTTCGGAAACTGATATGGTGGAATGTGATCTCTTTATCCTCATATTTATCTTTTTCCTAAACAAGAAAAGTGAGAAAGAGCCATAAAGCATGGGGAAGCTTTTTTCCTAAGCACAAAAGAATCTGCAAAGTAGAAAAAGCCATTTTTATATGAGGAAACATTATTCACCCAAAATATTTTGCCCAAATTGAACTAAAGAGGAATTTGGGAAATCTTCATAGCCTTCACTTGCCTATATATTGGAGGCTTGGCTATTGAGAAATGGATGGGAATTCTTGTATTGTAACATTGTTGAGATCTATCTTGAGAGGGAGATTTTTGGAGCTAGGAGCTGGGGGAGGTGTTGCTACAACTTCATCTTATGGTTGTAAATTTCCTCCAACTCCATTAATAATATAGATCGATTTTTATTCCTTCCATATGTTGCTATTCATTGTTTACTTCTTATGTATAAATAATGAATGTATGGAAGTGTGGTTTATATTTATTCATTTAGTTATGTTTAGTTGTTTATAATGGTTTTGATTGATAATATTATTATGCTATGAATAGTTTGTTTGTTCTTTCTTATGTGCAGGACCAAATCTTTGGAACTAGCTAGGAGCGCTTCCCAGCTACACTGAAAACTCCAACAGGACTGCATGCGAGGACTCACAGGATTCTCTTTCACTTCTCTTATCAATATCTTCCTTACTTCTTGCATCATTGAAATGATCAAGCTTTGAACAACCTTTCCCTTACTCGGTCTTCCCTAGGTTTTTAGGATAACCTGAGAGGGTTTTCTGTTCATCTAATCGAGCATAAAATACTATAGCAATGATACCTGGATCACTATTTAGTTGGTGTCTTGGAAGGTAGCCTAGATGACACCTAGATCCTTGTTGAGTTGGTGTCTTGGTAGGTAGCCTAGATGACACCTGGATCCTTGTTGGGTTGGTACCTTGGCAAGTAGCCTCTATGGTAACTATATCCCTTGATGGGTTGATAACTTGGCAGATAACCTAGATGGTATCTAGATCCTTGGAATAATATATGTTGGTATTTTGATTAGTGTCTTAGTTGGAACTCTCATTATGAGAACTTTTCAAAGTGAGCATTGTCCTTGTATTTGTTGAACAATTATGAATACCTCCCTAGTTAATAGGGAGTGTTGAAGAATGTAACTAGTTTTGGTTTTCATTATTTTAATTTGAATCATGTCATGATGTAATTCTTATGTATGTATAAAATGGAAACTATTAAAACATCAAAAATTAAAATGATTTATGTAAAGCATGGGTTTCATGCTCAAGTTTTTTGTCATTAGGTCAAGCATCCATTGAATGCTCCCAGGGTTTACATGAGTCAAAGTGTCCTTGTCGTATTGTTAAAGTCCCATTCAATATTTCCTTTCATCATGGACTTCCAGGATTTTTCAACCCATTTTTCAACAAATTTAGACAGGGGCCACATGTCCATTGTTGAAATATGTAACTAATTTAAGTTTTCATAATTGTCATTTGACTCATGTCATGATGTAGTTCTTATGTATCTATCAAATAAAGGAAAATATGTAAATATCAAAAAGGTAAATCATTTATGTAAAGCATGGTTTTAATTCTCAAGTCATTTTTCATTAGGTCAAGCATCCATTGAATCTTCTTATGGTTTACAAGAGTCAAAGTGTCCTTTTCATATTGTGAAAGTCTCATTCGAGTATTTGTATAAAAACAAGAAAAAATATTTTTGTAATTATAAATGTATGGAAGACTCCCAAGACCAAGTCGGTCAGCCGAACATAAGTCAGCCTAAATAAAGGTTAATGGGGCCTCTTAGAAGGCTATATAAAGGAGGAACCTTGACCTCCTTATATATATCACAAGCACACTTCATTTGATTCGGTCTATAAATTAAAATAGGAATGTGAAGGTCCTTAAAGTCTAAAAGAGCCTAGTGAAGAAGGAATCAAGCCCTAATCTATTTGGATCCCTAAAATATCTCTACTACATCTCACACATATGAGGTATGCCAATATTTCTAGGGTTACCTCAGGTCCAAAACTACAGAAGGTGTTGCAGATTTCTCTAGCAAGGACAAAAGGTTAGAAGAGTTTCTTTTTTTCCCTTAGAGACTTTGTCCTGTAGAGAAGAAGCATGATTTTTTAATTGACTTGGTTCTTGATGGTAATCCTAGTCTTAGTTTTGGTTTTGGAAGCCTCATTTGAATTGATTCTATAAGAAGAAATGTTCTTTTTGGGTTTTTCCCCTTGGAGGTTTTTTCCCTGGCTTGGAGCCTATATTTGGTGTTCATCTTTGTATGGTTGTAATATTTATTGTTTTTGTCAATTGTCTTGATGATAAAAACACAATAATAATAATAATAATAATAAGAAGTAAAAATATCACAAGGAATTGTCAAGAAAATAAAATTCAAAGCAAAAGTTACTCTCTTATTTCCTTGATCATTTTTACAACTGATGGTATCAAAGCTAAGGTCAAGGTAATAGGCAGTTGGAAGAACATTTTTTTTTGAAGTCAAAAGGATTTCTAAGACATGAAGAAGGGGTTTTTTATGTTCTCCTTGAAATTCGAGTTAGAATAGACCAATTATGGGTCACTATTATACCTATTACAGTAATTATGAACCCTTGGAACTAGTCTAAAATTACTATATAAAAAATTTGTGGGTTTTGAAATAGAGAAGATCAATGTAGGAAGACCATCTCAAGGTCGCAATATAAAACATGAAGTTCGTGGGTTCTAAAATATTCAAAGTGGCCAAGAAGTGGCTTATATTCCTTGTCAATAAAATAAATTCTCATAAACTTAAGGATGGGAGGCCTACAATTACATAGAAGTATCCCTTCAGTCCAACAAAGTGAAACAACTTGAAGAAGATGCTAGATCACATATTGGAGAGGCATCTTAAGGCTAGTCTCAAGGTTTTTGCAGTATCTATGGTAAGCCCTATCCACAGGGCCGAAATTTGTATAGTGATAGCATAAGATCTGGAAGGAAGCTTATGCTATCACTATACAAATTTCGGCCCTGTGGATAGGGCTTACCACAGATACTGCAAAAACCTTGAGACTAGCCTTAAGATGCCTCTCCAATATGTGATCTAGCAACTTGAAGAAGATGCTAGATCACATATTGGAGAGGCATCTTAAGGCTAGTCTCAAGGTTTTTGCAGTATCTGTGGTAAGCCCTATCCACAGGGCCGAAATTTGTATAGTGATAGCATAAGCTTCCTTCCAGATCTATCATCGGGGATAGAAAAGTAAAGAAGGATTAATGTATACCATTCAAAGTTTTTTGAATCTAACAACAATAATAAGAGTCTAGTTTAAGGATCTATAGTAACATCTACAACATACCCTAACCAGTTTTTAGTAGAAGCATCAGTTAAGAAGAGCATTGTGTTTTTACATCTTTAGAAACCTCTCTTGAAGGTAATTTTGAAGTAAATACAACTTTAACTATGAGATCAATACTCTATCCTTGGAAATAAAACTCTTTCAATTGAAGTCAACTAGAGACAAATCCTTTGCAAGAAAGGATGAGGTAAGGTTGCAGGAAGGTATGTATAATCTCTTAGTATTATATGTTAATTTGTAAGGCTTTGCTAAAGGGCTTGCATAATATAATGGAATACATTAGGATTTTGCTAGGATTTAAAGATTTCACTTTAATGAAGGATTTTGGTATCTAGGGACTGTTAACTCTAAATAGGCCTTAGATTAGAAAAACATATATAAGTGAAATACCCTTACCCTAATCTATTAATTCCCTCATATAAATACTAGATCTTGATATCTAGGGTTTTAAAAAGGAATCTAGGGTATATGGTAAGCCCTAGCATGGGTTGAATTGGATAAAACCTAGGATATGACACCAAATCTAGGGTTGATGTTTCCAAGGGAAATATCAGGGAATTTAGGGTTTGTATTTAAGAACCCTAGGAGTATACCCTCTAAGAAAACTATGGAAACATTAAATCATCATAAATTACATCATGATCTTGTCTTTGTGCATTTTTCTTAGTTTTACTTGTTGATGAAAAATGAAGATGCATAAAGGAAGCAAGATTAGGAGGGAACTGTAAGGACCCTAAAGTAAAATGATGTTGAAATTTTCATTGATGATTGTATGAAAAACAAATAAATGTGACATACTTTGGTATATAAAAGAGATAAAGACTCACTAAAAATTGCATGGTACAAACATAACAATGTTTTCAACATCAAGTATAGTCTCCAAAAGAAATAAAGACAGTAAGTTAACAATAATAACTCCAAGGAAGATATTAGAGCTTGGTAATCAAGCTCGATCCATGGGCACTCTGATTAAAATGGAAAAAATAAATACTTCAAATATGTCTAGATAAATACAAGATCCAAAGGGATCCATTGTTGTTCACGAAAGATAAGTATTTTATTTCTTTTCTTTCATTGCATTTTTGTTGACTTCCTCAGTATATCTAGCTTTATTATCACTTGATTACAACCTTTTTTTTATGATCTCCCTGAAAAGGATTGCAAGTAAATGAACTCGAAATATTATGGCTAGATTTAGAGGGAGAAATTCAACTCTAAATTTTTAAAGATAGCAATTAGAATTGCACATGCAGGTGCATGAATAAAAGAATTTTTGGCATCTTTGTTAGCAGCAATCATCCAGCAAGGCATCTAAATCACTTTATGCAGCAACATTATGGAATCATAAGGATCAGAAGGATAGTATACTAGAATGGAATTGAAGTATGAAGGAAGTCTCAGAAGAACAATCCAAAAGAAAGTAGAAGAGTGTTTGAGGTATGTGTTATAGGTCATTTTGTCACATCTAGTTAATAAGCTTTCAACTGGATCAATCAACATCCTTTGACCTCCTTCTCATCATCCTTTCACAAATCCCTAAGCATGACTCATTCTAATCCCAGAGTTTCTGCCTAAAAACCACCTTGTTTCAGTCATTTTAAGGACCAGCGCTCCCTGGGCTCCTACTAGATAGCTTTGACAACCAGGTTACTCCAATGTGGACTGTGTTGATCACCTACAAGTTTCTCCACTATGCACATGTGTTGGTTCTATAAATTCGGGACAAAGAGAGAGAATCTCGAAGCCTCTTTTCCAAAAGCTTCCAGGATTTGTTTTAACCATTTACCTCAGATAAAAGTCTTGAATCCTATTCTCTCGTACCTTGGAGTTTTAATCCCTTATCCCTTTAGCTCATACTCCCATCAAGAGTGGATCTCAATCCTTAATTGGTAAAGGATAAGAGTTCATGAACTCCATCATTCACTTATATATTTATTGCCATCCATAAGAAAGGGGTTGGATTTTGGAGAGTGATTCTACCCTTATGTTGTCGATGTGAGAGATATCTTTCCATGCATTAGGGTGATTAGAGGTGCACTTTGTGACAAGGAAATGACAAGTCAAATTGGAGGAGATCTTTTACAGGATCAACACCAATTTTTTGGTTCTAGATCACTCCATTTCTATTAATGAAAAGAGTTATTTTTTTTCCTATATATGATGTTATGGTTTCATATATTTCAATACCATGTTTATCTATTGAATAAGTGATTAGATGATGCTACAATGATTCTATGGATTGTTGGCTTATTTTATCTGACTGTGCGGGTTCTAATAATAGCGATTAGAGCTAGGATTGGAGCATTCAAGCCAAGGAAGGAGCAAAGCATACGACAGATTCCAGGTAGGCTTCATCCTGTTATATATTTACTTTAAGGAAAACATTAGTGAATTTTTATTTCTGTTGTTCTAGGTCAGTCCACCAAGCCCAGGGAAGATACTTTTGTCTGCAGTCATAGATTTCACATAAAAAATTGGCAGCCATACTAGGGATGGTGTATTCCCTTGGTGGTTTCTTTGTCCATTATGTTCACCTTACCTCTTTTCTGGACCTTTGTTGTCTTATCCAGTCAAGAACATACCTAGGAAGACCTTTCATTGAGTCTCAATTGCAATCCTTGTGCCAAAACTTTACATCCCTAGACCAACGCACCCTTTGGTCTTTTGACAAAGCGTTGGACCTCAACCCAGCCTTCTTTGTGAATGTGTTGCATAGCACTAGTGCCTTCTTTGCACCTATGTTGGCCCCTGTTCATGAACAAGTTTGCCTTTGCCTTCATTTTCTCTCCAACCCAGCCTTGATTCCAACTACTCTTCCTTAATTTTCTGAGTGTCTTATGGCCCCTCAGAAGCCTCCATTTGGTTTTCTTTTGTTTTGTTACCTTTGGTAAGGACTTCTATGAATATTTTCCTTTTTTCTTATCATTAGATCATTTGCAAACTGATTTTGTTTGATCATTGAGTGCTTAGATGAATTGGTGTTCTAGTCATCATTCTGAAAAGCTTGTTTGAATCAGTGATCAGACTTTGCATCTTATTTTTCTTCATTTTTGAAAATCAAGTGACTTGAAAAGAAAAATATTGGCATTTAGGGTTTTGTGTGTGCATTGAAATTGAAATAGTTGCAATGAAAAAGGAATTTTATTTTTCATATTGTTTATTGTACTCTTTATCTCTTCCCTTCCTTAAATAGATTTTTATTGAATGAGAAATATTCAACTTCCTCATGCTTGTTTGCATTTTAGGATATTTAGGTGACATTTGCAGTGAGCCCCAGAACTGAAAATTAATTGAAGATAAACAGTAAAATTTATTGAATCAACCTAAGGATCATTTGTAACATTAACGTAAACATTTTTAGGTCTAGGCTAATGATGTGTTTCAGCGTCATTAAACATAGGAGTTTTCTTTGTTTCCCAGTGTTGTATCCCGAGGGTGAAATCGTGTTCCACATACATGAGTGTATATGATCATTCTTCATGTACCTTTGGGTATATTGGACGGTGCTCTACGCACATAAAGTATATTGGAACATTTTCATCGAACAATTATGCATTAGATAGCATTACTATAGACTGCACTTCCATGTACCGTCAAGTATATTTTGGAAGTCCCTATAGGTTTTATCCTCGCCATTGGTAACCAAGTCAGATGCCTTATATACGATGATACACCAAACACAGCGTTCGAGAAGATTTCCTTCACTTATGTTAAGTCATTTAATCGCCAAGGTGCATATTGCAATTCAAGGTTGCTCGGTAATCCTTTATGCCTAGATTACCCTATTTTATTTATTTTTGTTTTAATTTCTAAAGTTTGTTATCCAACTTGGAAGAACAAAATCCCCCACTCTGTTATTCGCGTAGAATGAAAAATAAGCCTCCACTTCCACCAGATCCTACTCTTGGTCATCGTCAGAAGCATAAGAAGATGCAAACTGTCGAATCGGGGAATTTAGGAACTACTTATGGTCCTCCTCCTGAATCTGATCAGCTAGAATCATATTTCCCTTTGAATATTGAGTCTGAGATCACCTCTACTCTTGTTGGTGAATTTGACACAATCAAAATAGAAGCCCCTGAAACATTATTGCCTGAGGGCATTGAGCCTGAATTTCCTAAGTCAGATACTTTACTTCTAGAGGTTGTTGAACCTGAGGAACCTCATTCATCTTCACCTGATACTCCAGGTCCTTCCCCTTATCTTCATTTGTCTTATATAGAACCTCCAACTATATATCTTGGACCCAATGGTGAACCTCTTCCATATGGACTTGTGAGTATTGAATAGGTACCGCAAGAAGAGCCTCATCTATCTACTCCTGTCCATTGGATTGGACTCCATTTTTATCAAACTAATACTCTTCCTCCTCTTTAGACTCTGACACAAACTTTACCTGATTCTTTGAACTTACCCGTAGATTTTGCACAGAAATCTTCATTGGGATTGTTAACCATGACTAGATTTTATTTGATCTCCGAACTCGTGTCCACCAGTATGGTTGAGATATAAAATGTCACTTCCTCATCCATGTTTGCAACATCACTAGAGGTACATATGTATGGTGGCCTTTCTGTCCCACCTAGTTATCAGTCTTTATCTAGTACCTTCTTTGGTGCAACCTCCAGTCCTTGGACCTCTCCCATGTCATCTATTTAGGGAATCCCATCTGGTACTTCTCTTTTGAATGCTACACAACCTGCTCCTTCTCCTCTGCCTAAACCTAAAATTGAATAGAAATTTATCCCTTATGTTAGTGGGAAAGGTTATCTTCAATAACCTAACTCTCCTTATGTTGGGTTCTCTCCATTTGGATTGTAGTTTCCTCCATCATCCCCTCCTCCTACGGAATGGGTGCAACCTGTTGTTGGTATACCTCAGGTTGGTAATTAGCCTTATTATAATCCTCCTTATCCTGGGATGGCTTCTAGTGTTTGGAAACCTACTTTTCCCATCCAACCTGGTTCATTTTGGGACCGATTGTTGAATCCTCAACCTGTGTCGTCTTCATCTCAAATTCCTACCCATCCATATGTACCTCAACAAGTTCAAATACATGTAATTCAACCTTCAAAGGATCTCATTTCATATCAACCTATTCCATCGATGTCTGGTACTCCTTAGGTTCCACTTACCCAGCCTTCACAAGCTACCTTATAGTCTCAACCACTTGGGCAAGGTACTCCTCAAAATTCAATAGAACACAACCTGTATAGTATGGAATAGCCCAAATCGAACCCACCTTACGTCAAGATGATGCAAAATCCCACAGGGAAAAATATATACCTTATCAATGTGTTCCTTAAGTGCCTTTTCAAGGCCAACATATCCAAAACCAACCATTCCATCCTTTGCAGGGTTATACTGGTGTTGGTCAACAAGGTTACGCCTATTTTGGTTACCAGAATCCTCCTTATTTTGGTGCCCAGGTTCCTCTTTATTAGAACACCCCTTATCTAGCAACGGAAGTACCTATTTCTCAGGCTATTCCTTCTTATCCAGGCTATCCTCCACCAGATTTTAACCGAAAATTACCTTTTATGGCAACTCTCAAATTTTCATATTTTACTCAGCTTACCAACAATCCCATCGCTTATTCACCTTGGTGGCTGATAATTCCCACCAAATTTCCATCCTATATCCCAAAATTCAATGGGAATCCTAGAGAATACCTGTCAACCCATGTCATGACATATCATCTATGGTGTTCTTCGAACTCCCTTAATGATGATTCAATACGATTACATATTTTCCAATGTACTCTTATAGGTACCACAACTAAATGGTACATTGAGTTACCTAGAGCTTCATTTCATGATTTTAGCTCCTTGGCTACCACCTTCCTTATGCATTTCCAACTACCCATCTGATATGAAACTGGAATGAAACTTCTAACCAACTTCAAACAAACTAAAGACACTCACATTTCAGATCGCATTCATGAATGGCAGCCTCATTGCTGATTTGTTAAGACCTATGTTCAATATCAATTGCTAGTGGAATGGTTTATTAAATCCATGTTTCCATCTATCATCGAGGGTCTAGATAAAGGTGTAATTGTGATTGAAGAGCAAGTAATTTCTCGTGCTCAGTATTTGGACCTCATCTATATACAAGGTGGCACGCTCTATGAAAATATACTAGATGCTTCGAGACCTTCGAACGTTATTCCTCCAACTCCTGGTAAAGAATCTCATGGTGTTGATAGCATCATTTGTTCTTCCAATTCACAGACAATGAGAAAACCATCTAGTGTTACCCTCACTACTTCTGCCCACAAATCTTCACCCAATCTTCCCGTGGATTCTTCTTACGAGATAAATGTCATTTCATCTCAAAAAGGGAAATATCAACAGCAACCAGAAGCAAGAACAAAGGAAAAGATAAAAAAGAAGAAATATTATTTACCATAGGACAAACAAAAATACCAGTCCTATGATGAGAACTGAAAGCCTGACTAGTCATGTTTGATTTGCAACGAGGAGCACTTTACTCGTGATTTCCCTCACTACGGAGAAGTGAATCAATTTTTAAAATATTCCACTTCTCCCATTGTGTTGACCGACTTGTTTCAAATTCAGGAGACTCATATGGTTGCTTGAGACCCATCTCCTCTAACACAGTTTTAATTCTCTCCTCCATGAAGCATAAATCGGATGTGTTGTGGCTACTCAGAAAAATGACTATGGTAACGTGAATCCTCTGAACTGTCAAGCTACTGATCAACCTGCCAGTTCGACATCACCTCCATTCGATCCTCCTCCACCCATGATTCCTATGGATTTAACTATTAAGCACGCAAAGGGAATTGTTCATAATTGTTCTTTCAACCCTCATGCTAGGGCTACTCAAAATTTTAATGTAGTTGAGGACTTGGCTCAGTCTCCATCAGCTATGTCGACCCTCGAAGTGTTTCAAAACTACCCCACCAAGGAAAAGGCTTTTCTTTCAGCTATCGGATGTTTGGATCCTTCAGATTCCAACCTAGTTGTTTTCAGTCATGAAAACTATACTCCTCTCCTTCCATCTCAATTGGCCTTTATCATTCAGGTCGTCATCCATTATAATAATAGTCATCGCTCTATTGTGGATGATGGAGCCTCTACCTGCATTATGTTTGTCTTTCTGGAAAGCAATAGTTTCACCTCAACTGAGTCAAACACCTACCACATTGAAATCTTTTGATGGGAGAACATATAAGCCTTGTGGTATTCTGAATTCCCTACAAGTATAACTTGGGGGGGGAATTGTATCCATGGAAGTGGAAGTTTTTGATGGACCTCTTGATTATAATATTTATTATGTCATACATGGTTTTATGCCATGGTCATAGTTGTTTCAACTTATTTCTGTATGATTGCCTTTCCTCATAAGGGTGATATTCTGGCCATTGACCAACTCACCTTTTTCGCCTCTAATTCTCATGTTATTGGAAGTGTCCCACTTGTAGGGGAACATCTGCATTCCTCCTCCTCTTACCGACATCTCATCTTTGGTTGCTTACATAAATATGATATCATCTTCTACTTTCCAAGTCAATTCATGGATCGTACAAGATGAAACTAGCATCCATAGTTTTGGTGATCGAATGCCACTTAGCCCTATTTAATTAGATAACGAAGCTATCTATTTTGCTTGTGTAGCTCATACCTTCTCCTTGATCAATTGGTTTGATCGATCATTGGATTATGGCATGTCTTCTGATCCATTCTCTCATGTATTCTCTATCGATGAGAGCATCATGCAGATCATGATGCCATATGATGCGCCTTGGGATGATCATCACCATTGATCCTCCTTCCCAGACTCCATTGAGGGTAATCTTAGTGATGTCTATCTACCCAATTTTTTCAAATCTTTTACGTGGCTCAAAAAGAATTTGATGCCCTGAAAGATGTTTTGGTTCAGGCATCTCTATTATATCCCCCTAATTACCAGTGCAACTATTTCTTGTATCTTGTTGCTGCCATTTCTATTATAGCAATGGTATTTGTCCAAGAAGATAATGTAGGGACAGAAAACCCTATTTATTACCTGAGTTGGAATCTCAATGATATCGAGATCAGGTATACCCACATAGAAAAGTTAGCTTTAACGGTCGTTCAAGTCGTTCAAAGGTTCCACGATTATATCTTGCTCTGGAAGACTACAGTAGTTTCATATTGCAACCCTATGACATACATTTTGTCACATCAATTGTTGGGGGGGGAATACTCTAAATGGATAGTCATCCTACAAAAGTTTGACCTAGAATTCATCATATCCGGGCAAAAGAAATCCTTGGTTTTCATTGAGCTTATGTGCGACCTTCCTTCCCCTACTTCTGAATCGACATCTAACAATTCTATCCCTCACAAGTCACTGTTTCTAATTTCTCCATCTAACCCATGGTATGGAGACATTCTACTTTATCTCTAGACCCATACTTTCTAGTCTGATGCCTCTCGCCCTGAGCAGTGACGTATTCGATACTAAGCCAAGAATTACATCATCATAGGCAACACCATTTATCGATGTGGTATTGATACAATTTTACGAAGGCGCCTCATGCATGAGGAGGCTAAGTCCTCAATGCATTCCACTCATGGGCATGTAGCAGTCATTTATATGGCTACGCTACCATGCAGAAGATCTTACGTGCTAGTTACTTTTGGCCTACCATTTTTCAAGATTGTATTCTCGCTATCTAGAAGTGCCATGCGTGCCAAACTTATGATCGTAAGACCCATGCTCCACCCACTTCTTTCCACCCCAATATCACAGTCAGACCATTTCCAAAATGGGGTATCGACTTCATGACATGTAACCCTCACTCGGGCAGGGGGCATGGTTATATCATTGTCACAGTAGATTATTCTACTAAGTGGGCCGCAACAATGCATAGATTTAACAAAACTGGTGAAATGACCACATACTTCTTTTTCAATCACGTTATCACACTGTTTGGCGTTCCGCAAGCCATAGTTATGGATCACAGAAAGTATTTCTAGAATCATATGATGACCGAACTAATTTCTAAGTTGGTAATTTCCCATGAAAGTTCCACTCCCTACTATCCTCTGGCTAATGGAAAAGTTGAGGTTATAAATAAAGTTCTCAAAATAATGCTTTAACGTATGGTATGGTTCCATAAATCGGACTGGAATTTGCTTCTTTATGTTGCCTTGTGGGCATACCAAACCTCAGTGAGGACTGCTACTAGATTTACACCCTTTCAGTTGGTTAATGGTCTAGAAGCAATCCTTCCAATCGAATGTGAGATTCCATCACTGAAAATAGTTGTTGAATTCTTCTTGCCACTTCTATAGAAGAGGAACATCTATTACATCTGACCCGATTAGATGAGACATGGTGTGATGTTGCTATAGCTAATGAAGCTCATAAAAGACGTATCAAGGCACAATACGACAAAAGTTTCAAGCCTCTTGTCTTCTCAAAAGGAGACCTTGTTGCTACACAGTATTTTGTCACACCTCCTATTCACTTCCTATTCCATATCCCGAAGTGCCAAAATATTGACAACTGTGCAGCATATCCATCATGATATACATACCAAAACCTCCCTAGAGAACCAAAGGAAAATTGCCTTGAGTCAATTCTAACGAAGGTTAGCTAAAACCCTAACTTTTAGGGCCAACACATTTTCCTCTACTGCTTGCCCGTGCTGATGGAAGGTTTCTCTGCTTTACCCTAGCATTTCCATTGTGGTTTTTGATATGAAAACCTGCACTAAGCCTCTTATAGCAGGTTTTCCGAAACTGGAGGAAAATCTTCGTGCACTAGAAACTTTGTTAATGACAAGCTGGATATTGGTTGTTGTTGATATGATCAAACTCTCCCATTTGGACCTCTTGATCTTATCATTATGGGCTTTCCCCTTGATATTTGGACCTTCCTCCCTCTTTTTTGGATCCATAACGTCGTCTCCCTTCCTATAAATCAACTCCCTTCCATCCCCAAATGGTTGTTCATGGATTGTTTGCATTCTTATACTGATATTATCCCCAAATGCTGCCCATTCTAACTTGGAGAAGGAGTGCTTGAAGAGTCTTTGCTTGGATTTGGAAATCCACAAAAAGGAGGTCTCCAACATCAATTCATAGGTTGTATGCTTCCCTTTTTAGCTTATTAATATATACATCAGATGTTCAATTTCCATACTTGTGTAAATGTTTATGCTTTTAGCTTAATACTCCTTGATCTATTAAGTAGTTTATGTTTGATGTATGCCATTTATGCTCTTATACATTGTATTTCTCTTTGATCTTTCTTGTAGGTACTCAAACATGAAGAACAAGTATAGAGCGGGCTTGGAAGCGAAGGAATCAAAGTTGTCTTCAAAGGATTGAGCGATTAGCATCAGAGCGAGGTAGGTTTCTCCTTCTCTCTAAATTCATTAAATATAAGCTAGGAAAGTGTATGTTAGTTTGTTTAGTTTGTTTCTAGACCCACTCATTGGGCTAGAGGGGTCGCCTCTGTCCGCAGAGGGGATTTACCTTCACAACAAAATGGCGACTCTGTTGGGGAAGCTATAGCCTCTTAAATCTCTTTTCTCATATGATCTCTTGATCAGTTTGACCGACCATCAATTTCTTATTTACTTTGAGTTTGTATAGGTCTGCACAATCACTGATTACTACCTTAAACTGTCAAGTCTGGAGTGTTTGTTGAAATCTTTTTTTTATTTTTTTCCTTCTTCCTCTCCCAGCACGTTTTTTGCTCTGACAGTCGTGTTGCCAGCGCGTCTTCCTTTGAAATAGTCACATTTATCCCATATTCAGTGCCAATTTGTCCATTACAGTTGTGCTAATCTCAAAGATTGGCAAAACTTTAGGGTTTCTCTGTCAAAATCCAGTGTCTAAGCCCCTAAGGTCTTTTCTTTTGTCCTGTGTGATTGTATTTATTGATGTTTTTCCTGATTATCTGATTTGATTAGCGAATTCTTGTCTTTTTGAGATTTCAAGTATTTGAGTGAAATTGAATTGTTTTTAGGGTTTATAAGTAATATGATTGTCATCGGGCGCTTATAAGTGTCACTAAGTTTGTGGTTCGCTGATTAGTTAGATCTGGTTATCTATTAAAATCATTCAAAACATTGGTTTGTATTAGTTTCACTTTGTCTTTTACAAAGTTTCTTTTCAATTGTAATAGTTCATCTTGCATTTGAGATTCATCTTTGTTATTCAACAAGCATAGATTACATTGCTTGGTTTACAAATTGAAAAGGGTGGTTTTGTTCAAAAGAGAAAAGTGAGAGACATTTTCATTAAGTTATTTTACATTTGATTTGGTGTTGCTTTGATTGGTGCATCGTTTTCATTAGGAGCATTTGAATCAAAAATATCATTTTTTTCTTTAGTTGAAGCTTAATTGCATTAGAGAATTTGAAATCAAAGCGAACATCATTTACATAAAGTGTACCTTAGTGAAGTAAAAGTCATTTTTTATTTCGATAGATTGCATATAAGATAGTGAAGATTGTTTTTTCTTTTTCATATTTCATTTGGAAAGGAAAGATTAGTGGAGCCATGTTCTTTGATGCATTCTCTAATTTGATGCATTAATTGATTGAATTATCTTCCCTTGTTAGTATAACATTCATTGAAGTGAAAATTTTCCTTCTCTCATATAGTTGCATTTTAGGATTCAAGTGACATCGTTTGAGCCCAAAAATTGAAACATAATTTAAGAATAACATTAAAATTTACTGAATTAACCTAAGGATCATTTGGAACTTAATGCAAACATTTATAGGTCTAGGATAGATACGTGTTCTAAGATCTATAAACCAAGCAGCTATCATTATCTACCAACATTGTATCGAGGGGGTGAAATCTCATTCCACATACGGAAGTATATAGGAGGTTAGTATTTTACTCTTGGGTATATCGGAGGCACTCCAGTATGGCAAGTATATGGGAACGCTCCCATCGAATGGTTATGCATAGACAACGCTAACATGGACTTGTGCTCCTCGTACCATTGCATATATATTGGGAGACCCCACTAGGTTGTTATCCTTTAGCCACATGTAACTGAGTCATCTGCCTTGTAGAAGTGATACACTAAACACAACATTCGTGGAGATCAGTCATCGTGCGTTAAGTCATTGGTCTTGGCTAAGGTGTATATAGCAGTTCATGGATACTTGGTAAACCCTCTTTCCTAGTACACCCCTTTTTTATTTATTTCTTGTTTTTAAGTTCTAAAATTTAATTTCTCACGATAACATGACTTACCTATGCAGTTATCCTTGACCTCACATTGCTTGATTAATTGTAAATTTTAATTATAAGCCCAAATCAACCAACTCCTTTTGTTTTTTAGAGAAGGTCATTGTGGTTGAACCACTGGGTTCACATTACATATCTCCTTCATCATCTGACACTGAAGGGTCATCACAAGGAGCCCATCCTAAGATTTCACAATCACTTGAAGCCCAAGGTTTTGATCTTGAAATTATCCCAAGCATTCAAACCCTTGCTTCTTGTCCTCCACCTCGAGACTCATCATCTGAGGAATCTAACCCATAAACTTCTGAGGTTCTGTAGAGGTATTTATTATTCACTCCAAATATGTTTTATGATCCATTTTTCATATCTCCTCAACGTTGTATAGTCCATATGATAATTCAGGTGTACCTTTGGATCTTTCTCCACGATCATCGTGTATTCCCACTCGCTAACTATTTCCACCCATGGCATCAAAAGGTGAGTTTCCAACCTATCCTTGAGATCCTCCTCCATAAGTCTCAGCCACTCACACTCCTGGTGTTGGCGATGAGTCTGAATATTGTTGGGTGTGGAGCCTGATTATCTTCAGTATTTAAAGGTTTCAACCGGATGTATACCCCAAGAAGACTATACACCCCTCCACGTGAGGGGGTGCCGGGGGGGACTTGTGCCCCCCTACGGGGGTCCCGGGGGGTAAATCCCCCCCGGCTGGGGGGTGCGGGCGCCAGCAGTCCCCTGGCGGGGGTTCAGGGGCAGCGCCCCCAAAGCTAAAAATAAATGTAAAATTGCCTTGTAAAAGTCTAGTAATTTCTAGTCAATCTAGGTCGTTCATTAGGCGAATGATCTAACAGTAGGAGTTATATTTAATTTGGGGTTTTTTTCCCTAGAAGGAAACCCCTCACTATATATGAGGGAATTGTATTGTGTCTATGGATATCTGGATTCTGAGTGAGAAAGAGAGAGGAGATTGAGAGTGAAGAGGGTGTTACAGCGGATTTGTTGTAGGTTGTATCTCTTCAGTTTGCTGGATAATATAATAAAAGAAGGATTGGCTGTTTCTCCATGGATGTAGCCCAAACTAGTTGAACCACGTATATCTATGTCTCTCTTGTTTTATGCATTTTCTGTGTTTATATTTCCGCAATATTTTATGTGTTCCATTGCTTTGTAATATATAATTTTCTAACAAATATAACTTTCCACCTGAAGGATTTTCGTATGTGGGAAGTGTGCCACCTCCACCACCGCCTGAAAGCAGTGAACCCTTGTTTCCATCAAGTTACATTTCTTTGGCTCAATTTGTTTCAGGTACTCCAAGTGCATCTTCACTTTATCATAATCCTATTTGGTCATCGAGCGCTATGCCTACTTCTTGTCCATTTGTTTCAAGCGTGGCCTCTCAAATTCCTATACAAACTATAGTTTCTTCAGTTCTTGTACAACTGATAGTTATGGTTTGGATTGTTAATGTCCCTATAGGTTCCTTAGGTCCTCCATTAAGTGGACAATATGTGCCACCACCTATCACATTGCATGGGGGGCAACATCCACCTCCTCCATATGTACCTCTTGTTTCAGGTGGAACTTATGTGAGTGGATCTCAAACTCATGCTACCAGAGTTAATCAAAATGTTGGTAGTATACCTTATCCTAGTGGATCATTTATTCCATCTGGGTCAGGAAATATGTCATATCAATAGCCTCTTTCAGCCCAGATACCTTACCAACAACTGTACCCTCTGTATGTCTCACAAAAACCTCAAAATCCACCTTTTAATCAACAAGCAGGTCCCCAAATGTAGCCTAGTTCAAACCCCTCATTTGGTACATCTGATCAATTTCAAACTGGAAACTCTCAGTACTAACCTGGAACCCAATAAATTCCATAAGGAACTTTCCAACAACAGCAGAATTATGTACAAAAAGGACCTTATGTGCAACAAGGGCCTTATCAACAATCATTGCAGCAACAAGGTTAGCCCTTACAGTAGCAAAACCAACCCTTACAACAATAAGGTCAACCTCAGCAGCAACAGGGTCAGTGATTTTACCATCAGGGTCAATAGTTGTAACAACAACATTATACTCCCTACTCTTCGCAAGTTGTTTATCCACCTTATGGTTCTCAACAGCCTATGACAGGTTAGTGTCAACCTTACCCTGGTCAAAACCCACCTTTGCGAGGGGAATCCACCTTTGTATGGTCAGAATACCTCTTCATGGGGACAATATCAAGCTCCTTATGGTAAAAATCCACCACTTTGGGGGCAGAACCCATACCAACAAGGTTGGAATCCACAATTTGGGCCTTATCAAAGGCCCCCCATGCTTTTCAATCCACAATTTCCATTTCTAGCAACGTTGGAACTACCAGATGTGTCAAGGCTCACAAATGACCCAATACTCCATTCGCCGTATTGGCCTTCGGTTCCTACTAAGATTCCTGGAGATTGTCTGAAATTCGAAGGAACATCTAGAGAAAACCCCCAAGCCCATGCTATGACTTACCATTTATTGTGGTCATCCAATTCTTGGGTTGATGATTCCATTCGTCTACGTCTTTTCCAGTGAACCTTGATAGGTGATGCCATGAAATGGTACATCATGTTACCTCGAGGTGGCTACCAAGACTTAAACACCTTGGTGATGGCCTTCCTTACTCACTTCCAGCTACTAGCTTAATATGAAACTGGTAGCCATCTACTAACGTCCTCGAAACAGAATACTTCTACCCACATCTCCACTCATATTCATGAATGGAGATGTTGACATCGCCTTATCAAATTCAATATACCTCATAAGATTTTAACTGAATGGTTTACCAAATAATTCGTTAATAAATTTTCCAAGGACTTAGCTATGGGTGGTTGTGTGACCAATGATCAATCCATTGCCCGTGCCCAGTATTTATATTTAGTATATTCCGAATTTGACATATTGTATGATCTCTTTCCTGATGCTTCGAGACCATATACTGATCCTGCATCTTGTAAACCTCTAGAGGCAGCACCCGTCGATGATATTATTGGGTAAATGACTCAAACTTCTAGTACAGCTTATTATGATTCCTTGAAGCATAAATCTGTTTCCACTTCTACATCCAATTCTCCTTCAAATTCCTCTCAACTTCCTAGTAAAACCTTCGAGGTTAATTTCATTCAGTCTACCGCGGTAAAAAAAACCTCGAAAGATAAAAATAAGGGTAAAGGAAAATTCAAACCTGATACCCTAAAATAGGATCCTCTGAAATCATCTTTTGATGATGCATCTAAACATAAGCCCAAATATCCTTGTCTCATTTGTGATGAATATCACTATACCAAGGATTGTCCCTATCTTGATGAAGTTAAGAGTTTGTTAAAAGACACCCAAGGGACACCGGTTTTATTAAAAGAACCTTTTCCATCACAACAAACCCAATTGGTATAGAAACTGCAATCTTCTACATCTTCGGGTTCTTAGTTTTATATGAGTGGAACGACACCTTATTTTGTTGCCACTCGGTCAAAAGACTATCCAACTCCTCCTAAACAGGTGGTGGAGAAAGAAGTTACTAATACACCTTCCACTTCTACTCCACCCAGTTCTATTCTTCTTCATATTGAGAGACCTAGTAATGACTCCATTATCTGACCACCTCCTAAGGGTGTCCTTCATAAATCATGATACAATTTGAATGCATGAGCCACTTAGCATTACAATATTGTCGAATGTTTAGCTCAAGCAACTTCGGTGATGTACTCCTTGGAAGTTCTCTAGATTTTTCCATCGCAACGGAAAGCATTACTATCCTCTATAGGAGGAATTGACCCTACTAATTCGACTTTCATTACCTTTGACCTGGAAAATCATGTTCCATGTCCTCCACATCTGTTATAGACATTTTTGTGCCTTGCAGCTCCAAGCATGAAATGTCCATAAACCAAGGGCTCCTAAGTCCCTAAAAGTGTTGTTCTAACCCCTAAAGGAACAAGGTCAACAAATTACAGCTTCTCCCATAAGTTCTCCACCAGAAACTGCTCAGAATCAGTCAAATCAGGATCATTTCAGCTGCTCCACTGGCTAGCTGCGTTGCATAGCACCTAAATACACTAGCTGGGTGCGTTGCAACGCACCTAAATGCACTATCAAGGTGCGTTGAGCGGGAAATGACAAATGGCAGTGCCATTCCGTGAGGTGGAAAGACAATGGAAGCTTCCAGAATCTTCTCCAATGACACTTGCCTCACTGAGTTCGACCAAGGATGAGTAAGAGGCTCTCAGTCTCCAAGTGGAAGCAAGAACTGACAGAGAGAAGAAACTAATCAAATCACAGGCTGACTCATCCTCCTTGCATACATCTATATATGGATCCCTCATCCCAGAGATCCAGAGGCTAGAATTTTGTACATTGCAAGGAATTGTTGTTGGTTTTGAGATAGATATCAGAGTATTAGGTGATTTATGCTTTGTTGGAGGTGAAGAAGGGGCTTCTTTGCTGGGAGGTTGATGTTGGGTCAGGAATCATCGGTTGTAACTCCTCCTGGATCTTCTTGTTATATCAATAAAACTATTTGAGTTTTTCCTACATGCTTGTGTATCATTGATGCTTGTTACATTTGTATGTTTAGCTTAAATCTGATCCTAAGCTGTTTATGAATATAGATCCATGTCTTTGTGTAGTTTTCTTCTTCTGTGATCTTACAGGAACTTGGTGAAGCTGGGCAAGTAAGGGAGCAGGTAGCTGGAAGCTGTCAAAGAAGAGAGGGATTGGATCAAAGGATTAGCGCAAGATACAAGTCGGTTCTTTCTATCCCCCTCTATCTTTAATTCATAAAGGAAATACAAAAGTAGTTTTCTCTGTTTGTTTCTAAGGCAGCTGTCACACCTTAGTGGGATAGAGCAGTTCTAAATAGACACTTTTCCCGGTAACAACATCAACTTGCCTTTTTAATGCAAGTCATTATCAAAGGTAAGACGATCCATAGGACTATTGTTGATGAGGGTGCTTCCACCTACATCATGTTTGTCTCATGCTGGAAAGTTATTGGCTCTCCACCTCTCAACCAGTATCCTATCACCTTAGAAGCCTTCAATGGTAGAGGATCTCGTCCATATGGTATTCTCACAAACTTGCCCATAACGTTGGAAGGGAAAATCGTTAACTTGGAAGTAGAATTTGTTGATGCCAATTCGAATTATAACCTTATACCTGGTGAGAGATGGACCCATGCTATGTTTTGTGTGGCTTCTAGGTTGTTCTGTGTGCTCTGTTTTCCTCATGAGGGAAAAATAGCCACCGTTGATCAGTTAACATTTTTCTCTTATAGCTCTTCAAATTGCAATGTGCCTTATGTGGGAAATAATGACAGCCCTTATGAGAGTGTTGGAGCGGGTCTTTTTAAAGACTCTGCACTTATGGGAACTTTTCCCCTCCCACCTCCAAACGTCACTTTTGTTAACATGATCTCCACTTCACACGATCCTTGGATCGTTCCTCATCCCGATGAAGTTGACTCTTTTGGCGATGTTATGCCACTCAGCCCAGTAGAACAAGACTATAAATTTGTTGTTTTGGCTTCAACTATCACTTCTGAAAGTCATGCTAATCTTAGTATGCATCTAGACGTGTATTCACAATCCCCTTGGCTTGGTTCTTGGGATTCTCTGGATCCCTTGAATGAGACATTTCCAACCAACGAGAGTATCACCGAGGTTATGTCTCTTGAAGAAACTTCCTAGAATTATGCCCATCATTGTTCCTCATTTCTCCTAAGTCTTAGAGAGATTACGTCATGTTTAGATACCTTTTTTTCCCGCGTACTGACTCATCCACTTCAAATGTCTATTTTGATGCATGAAGTTTTGTCTGAGGGAAACATGAGGAACATTATTCCTACCTTGCCCATTGACATTTCGGTCCAACCTGAAATTGTCAAAATCTGTCAACTAATGGCCTCTTTTTCTCACGATGAGCTTAAGATTTTCTTTCCCTCCTTCATGAGGTCTTCTCATCGATTCTTTACCATCTACCCATTATCACAATGGGGCATTGATTCGATGACTCGTAACACTCACTCGCCTAGGGGGCATGGGGGCATTGTCATTTATGTGTGTCATTCCACTATTTGGCTGAGCCAATGCTTACATGTCATGCCAATGATGAAACTTCGGATTTACTCTCTGTTGATCAATTAGCCAAGTCCAAAATGGGCTCCATGAGAAACTTTTTACGTGTTTTTCGTGTAAATACTTTTATACATTAGTGTGTTTTCATTAGTGTGTAGTGTGGTTTTGGTGTGTTATTTTGCTTTTTCAAATGGGTTTTCCTCTTCTTACGTCATGCGCTACTTGGTTTGTATATGTCATCCAACTGTTATGTCAATTTTTTTGATGGTTCTTATCTTTGTACACGGAATCTATCTTCCAATTCATGGGAAATTTATGACCCTAATGGTGAGTTAGTGAATTTACAAGGTATATGTTTAGGTTGTGCGACTAATAACATTGTCGAATATAGTGCGTCATTGAGCTTTTGTCAGAAGCAATTGCTCTTAGCATTAGAGAGTTAATTGTCAAAATTGATTCACAACTCATTGTACTATAGCTTAACGAACAATATTCAGTTAGAAACCCTCAAATTTTGAGAATGTATTTGCGAGTTCATCTCTTGGAACGTAGCTTTGATTTTGTTACTTATCATCACATTCTGAGACGCATGAACACATTAACAGATGCATTGGCTAACTATGTGTTAGATAGACATTTGAGAAACATGTAAACCATAAAACATCACATAATAGGCATGATAAACATAGAAACATGTATATATATAGAGAGAGAGAGTGTGTGTTTGCAAAAGATTTTTCTACATCAAAATGACAAAATCTATGTTTTGAGACACAAGGCTTCATAAGCCTACATCAGTGAAGAAAGTAAACTAAAGATGGCTATTCACCCACATGGTACTCATGATAGCACGAAATAGCCCTAATGACTCGGCCCAACATCCGACACAGTCTGGCGGAAACCCCTACAGTGTGTCTCTGGTATCGGAATGTCACCTCATCTATCAAGGCATACTCTGCAATGCCCCTATTTAAAGCTTCCAAGTTACACTCTACCTCGACAATTGGATAAGCTCCCTCCTCATAAGATCCTTCTCAATCTGGCGTGCCACTCATCTGGCTATCGTAGAAATCCCTAGAGGTCTCTCTGGTCTCACACCTACAAATAATCATAAGTTAAATCTCAGTACACATACAAAAAAATCAAAAAATTTAAAAATAGTTTTTACTTCATCAGTCCATTGTGCGCCTGGTGGAAGTGGAAGATCCGGATCTCCTCGGAAATTCATACCTGCATATGCCCAATCCTCAACCATGACTAGTTGCTGATGCATCCATCCGAAAAATACTGGAGGGAATGACATTTGCTAGATGCCTCCATGTCGAGGCATCAACTCACCCCATCTTAGTAATCGTGGATATCTAGGAGCTGGTGTATCCACTTATAACGAAACAATGGCACACATTCCAGGAAGAACGTCACCAAAATGGATCTAAAACCAAATTTTTTCAGACTTCCTGACTTGCACTTGGTATGTTGGCGTTTCATACAGACCAACAAACCCTCACTCCAATTGAAGACCGTGGAATTTAGACACTCGATTGCGTACTAGAATTGAGATTTCATTGCTTCATGCAACCCCTAAGCCCCAGCTATTCGAGCCATATTATTCAATATTGTTCTAGTGGGAAATTTGTGATGCTATTTATATCTATCTTCCCACTTTGGGTCTTTTTAGTCCTTGGATAATGCCTTGCAATCAGAATATTTGTGCTCACTCCTCTAGTGGGTGAACCAGGCAACTGAATTCATTGTCCCTTTCTATAAAAGCTAGTAATGAAATAAATGTCTGCGACATCTATTTCAAGTTCTTGGTCCCCGGTCATGAATAGTTGGTGATCCACATCCCACCAACTAATAAAATGTTTCAATAACTCAGGTTGCAATCTAATCCTAGAAATCCTTAAGAACTTGAGCAACCCGCATGCCCTTAGGGCATCAATACAATTTGGATCTAGAGCTACTTGATGGTTTTCAGCTTTGTGTCCTATTTCTTTCCGTTCAACCACCATTTTGGACTGATTATCCTATGGAAAATCAATAAAAAACATTTCATGAGCTTCCATGGAGAAAAAATTCAAAAAAAACCATTCAACATGGAGGATTTCACAAAAAAATCACCTCAACACCAACATGAATGTGTATGAATTTTCACGCGCTGCCAGCGCGATGACCTAGTTGACCACAGGGTGAGCAACATGGGTCTGATGGGTAAAACCCGCGTTGATCGCCCTTGACATAAAAATTTTGAAAATCCTCTTTGCAACCTAATCTATGGATGAAATGCATGAAATAAGAACCAAAATGAAGGGAAGGGACATATCTCTTACCTACAGCAAACGGCTCGGAAAATGGTGTCCAGGATTGTCTGTACTCCTTGCCTAAAAATCGAGGTAAAATGCTCTCAAATTTACAAATTGATGAAATGGTAAAAATAATTTACTTTTTGTGATTTTTATAAGTTTTAAGTAATATATTTTACCAAATTAGGACATATTTCACTCATTTTTTAATATTTTTCCTTGAAATGGTAATGTGTGTTTCCTTGTGTAGCAACAGGTCATGCATACTTGGTGACGGTGATTTATTTTGACTGATTCAATGAGCTTTATTTCATCACTTTTTTGGACTCGTCAAAAATAAATGAAAAAGGGACCCCCTGGAGTCATCTTTAAGCTCTCTTATGACTCTCAAAAAATGAAAAGATTGTCGATTACTTATCGTTTCAAACTCATTAAAGTAAATGGAATGACATCTACTCAGTATAAATTTAACCCTTTTCCGGATTGAGATAGAATATTGTATGAAAAAGGAATACCTTAGTCGAACATGGCTAAGAGGTTCTCTTGGATATTATTTTTTACCTTTTCGGGTTCAAGAGATGATTTATGAAAAGGGACCTTTGGATTTTTCTTTTCCGCTTCTTTTTCAAACTCTCTAAACATGAAAAAGATGCTAAGTTTCCCCTTCATCGGACTCATAAAACTTAAATGATGTAGTATTTTTCATCATGATGAGACCAAGTTTATCCTTCCTAGGGCTCATAAAACTTTCTAGGATGGATTCATCCAAAGGATGAACTTGTATGGCAAGTATATGCTATCCCCTTCAAGCTTGAGATCAAAAATAATGGTGTACTCACTACAAATGGTGGAGGAAAAAGTGAAAGCGATCATCTCTTGTATTTTCTAAAGGAAGAATGTCACTCTTGAACATGACACTCATATGTTGCTCGTGTCGGGTTTGGGACACCCTCACTTAGCCACTTTCCTTCCTGGATTTTGGAAATCCATTTTTCCTCTCATCTAGTTATACCACTTCGTCATCATGACCTCTGATCCTATGTTGAGTCAAATGTCGCCAAACTTCAGAGTTGTGTCTCTGATAAGTTTAAGAGAAGTCCTATCTGCAGTTCTTTACCGCTTATACACTGTTTGACTTTTTGTCATAGTCCTGCATCACACTTATCTACTCTACTACATCCTTTGTTTCGTGTCAATGATGTCGGATTCATCATGGCCCTCCTTTGAATGATCACTTCCTGTCAACTTCATCTCATTATCTGGGAAGATGATCTAGAAACTCCCTTTTATTACCTTAGAGATTGCATGCCTCAATGGAAATTTCTTCGCATTCAACAACAGGTTTACATCATTGACCTTTAATCGGATGATTCCGCAGGTGTTCGACTTCAGCTTCATTATTCACATCCGTGGATTGTACTTATTGTACCTTGACAACCATTGTCATTATTGGTGGTTTCTCTCGTTCATGTTAACGTTTACATTATTGACCAGTAATCAGGTGGTTTTCTATTATGTTTGACTTCAACACATATATTCACATGTTAGAATTCGTAAATTGATCAGGTCGAGACAGAGCGCAAGACCCTGGATTATGTCTGATAAAATTTGGGTTGCATGGATTTATGAGTTATTCATGATTGTACACATGTTCTCCTCCATACAGATGGTTGTGACCATACCGTGGATTCATATATATGATCCTCTTTATTTTGATGGTTGTGACCATACCATGAATCCATACACATGATCCCTTATATTCAGATGGTTGTGTTCATATTGTGGATTCATGTATCATCAAATTCCTACTCATGTATCACTAGGCATGTTTATCAGAGATGTCATATATGTATATGTATATGTATATGTATATGTATATGTATATGTATATATATATATATATGTATATGTATATGTATATGTATATGTATATGTATATGTATATGTATATGTATATGTATCTTTATATGCTTGATTTGCACGTCTCTTGACAGTGTTGTTCTAGTCCTTGCATTGACTTGCATAGCATCTCATCCATCACTCCCTGTTCTTCCCTCATGCTTTAGGGGGCATATGTTACACAATATTTTGTCACACCTCCTGTTCACTTCTTGTTCCATATCATGATGTTCCAAAACATTGACAACTGTGCAGCATATCCATTATGATATACAGACCAAAACCTCCCTGAAGAACCAAAGGAAAATTGCCCTGAGTCAATTCTGAAGAAGGTTAGCTAAACCCCTAATTTTTAGGGGCACCGCGTTTTTTTCCACAACCTACCCGTGTTGATGACAAGTTTCTCTGATATACGCTAATGCTTCCAGCGCAAGTTCTGATATGAAAACCCACACTAAACCTCTTCTAGCAGGTTTTCCAAAATTGGAGGAGAAGCTTTGTGCACTAGAAACTTTGAGAACGGTGAGCTGGATATTGATTATTGTTGATATGGTCGAGCTCTCCCACTCAGACCTCTTGATATTATCATTATGGTCTTTCCCCTTGAGATGTGGACCTTCCTCCCTCTAGAAAGACATTTCGATTTCATACAATATGAAAATTTCACCTTCTAGAAAGACATTTCGATTTCATACAATATCAACACATTTCTAGAAATCTAAATACGTTGACAGATGTTCTTGCTAATCATGTCTTAGATAGACGTTTGCAACCAATGTAAATAAATTTCAATACACATCACATCATTGAAAGTATAATAGGAAAATGGAAACATTAAAGATATATATATATATATATATGAAGTTTGGTTTTACAAAATTTGTGCTCGAGACACATATGGCCACACGGCCCATATACAAAACTACATGCAAATATCTAAGTAGACTAATCAAAATGCTTATGATAACAAGCCACTACATGAGCTATCTTGCACAGTAGCCGACCAATACGGCTAGGCACTTCGATGGTGTGTTGTTGAAGTGACAACAGAACCTGGTCGATCGCATCTCATCTATCCCATGAGCCAACCCCTCCATGTGGCGCTCCACCTCAGTTAGGATCTTGGCTACATTTAGATCTGGTAGTGCATCTCGTCCTACTACAGCAACCTATGCTAGTTATACTACTACTTGTAGTTGTTCTCCTGCACAATGAAGATATGAATAACCTATCGGTCGAACAGGCCCAATATCTGCATGGAAAATCAACAGTTTAAGTCTCGGAAGCATCAAAAACACAAAAAATTGTATAACTTTCAAAAATTCAAATATTCAAAATATATTAACTATAACATCCCATTTATCACCCTCGAGAAGTACGAGCCTAGGGTCGTCACGGAAATCCATCCCTGTATATGGATAATCATGGACCATAATGAATTGTTTATGCATCCACCCAAAGAAGGCTGGTGAAAATTTGATCGTTGATGGAACTGCATGTCAAGACATATGATCTATCCACCTCCTCATCTGTGGTACCCTCAGATCAATAGGCTCAAACGTAATCTGTTGAGGTTGAAGTAATGGAATCAGTTCTAGGGAAAAAGAGGATAAGATGGAACTGTATCCAAAGTTTTTCAAATTTCCCTCTCTTGCTTTATTAAGTTGTTCTTTCATATTAACCAATACCTCCTCACTCCAGTTGAATATTGTTGTCTTTAAGAACTCCACACCGTACTGCATGGATGATCTACTGGCCACATGAAATGTTGAGCTACCTGCCAATCAGGAAATAATGAACAAGATCATTCTTAAGGGAAAATTAGTTACATATTTTATACTAATATTTCCATCTCTAGTTGGTTTGGATCAAGGTCTGCAATAAGTAATGATATATTATTTCATTGTTTCTCCACCCCTTCTCCCATATAGGAGAGAGATGGGGGCACCTCTCCTCATAAACTAGTTAGAAAATATATATCCTCTACTATGATCTTGAATATATGTTCTCCAAATTGGAATGCATGTGATTGCACATCCCATGCATGAACAAGATACTCTAGTGGCTCCATTTGTTCCCTCATACCAGGAAGCCAGAATAATTTCAACAATCCACAATCCTTTAGTGCCTGGATGGTAGAAGGATCATTAGATGCATTTAATTCATGTTCTTTTTGTTCTCTTTCTCTCTAGATGAAAGCCATTTTATGCTAATGAAGACCTGAAACATCAAAGGGAGACTCATTAGGATCCTTTCCATGCAACAAAACTTAGAAAATTTGAAGGGAAATTGGCAAACAAATTTGGGATTTGTACCCAACACACCCACAAGGAAGGAGTAATCAGGTGCTCAGTATTTGGCTCAAAAATAAAAGTCCTTAGATTGCCTCGAAAACTATATGACTGTTTCTGTCTCATCAAGATGATCGCAACGCAATTCGTTTCACTTAAAAGGCCTGTTGTTCATTTTCCTAAACAGCGAAAAAATTGCAGAATGGGACACAATGATGACATGGCAGTTCAGTCAGCAGTCTAGTCAGCAACGAGAATCTTCTTCAGTTTTCGCCCAATGGGGCTGTGACAAGTGTCACCTCTGAATTTGCCAGTTTGGCTCAGAGAAGGTGAAATTTCCTATTGGCTCAAAGTCCATAGTTTCGAACTATATTAAAGTCCGTGGAATATTAATATGGTAAATTTTTTAATGGGCGATGGAATATTAATATGGTAAAGTAAAGTTTCTAATGGGCAGTAAAAGTATTATGGGATGGGATGAGGTGAGTTTGAACCCGTGAGCCCCCCCCCTCGTCCCAAATACCATGCCTTACCAATAAACCATGGCAGCAAATTTTAAAAAAATTCCCACAAGCATATATTTAATGCAACAGCAAATCCACCAGCGGGAGAGGAGGAAGTCAGCCCTAAAGGCAAGCCCCCTCTCCATATGACCGTGTTTTAAAAACCAAGGGTCAACGCTAATAGTTAAATTTGATTAGCACCATTAATTCAGGATTAGCATTAATTAAACCGTTGATTAATTTGGCGGTGGATTTGGCAGCGCACCAAATTAGGTGGAAACTGCCAGTTTTGGCGAACTTAACTGGAGTCTCTCTAGATTTAGCAGAGTTTCCTAGGAAATATTGAATGAAGCATAACTTGCTCAATTTTCGACCAAATTGAAATCAGAAAGAAGTGTTCTTAACTAATTTGGACCTTCCATAGAGATTTGTAAAAAACATTTTTTCCACATTGAGCTAATATAGAGGCCCAAGCCATGGAAGTTGGACCAAGGAGATGTAGCCCAAGAGGGGTGAACTCCTTCATTAAAACATTGTGTTAATGTGTCTCTTTGATGGTTTGCTGCACTATACATGTTTTATGTTCATTATTCATTTTTGAAGCTATTTTGCTCATGAATGTCTTGTTTAACTTAAGGAAATTTACCTATTTGTAAGCACCAACAACTAAGGAAACCTCAGCACAAAAAGCAAGAAGCAAGCACATGTTTATAAATCTGTAATTGTTATTAGCACAACAAAACTAATCATACAAAAATAGATCAATTTGGTATCAGAGCCCAAGGTTGAATTGCTTGATTGCTTGAGTTTGTGCAATTAGGATTTTAATGGTTGCAAAATTGTGATGCTTACAAGGTTAAAGTTGCAGAAAGGAGAAGGGAAGCTATTGGTTGCAATTCCTGAGGTAAAGCCCAAAAGAAGGAGAGCCACAAGGCCACAACCTCCACCACCCAAAGTTCCAATTCCAAATACACTTGAAACTCCTCAAGTTTTTCCTTGAACTGAGATTGAAGAGGTGTAATCAGTACAAATTTTTGAGCTTGAATCCATAGCCATTATGTCTAGAGAAAGAGAGTTTGAAGGTCCCTCTTCAGAAGAGGAAGAATTTAAGAAATATTTCTATACTTTGACTGAGATGGTTAAAGTCCTCTATGAAAAGAGGAACACCAGAATGGTTAGAGAGAGTTCTAAACCTCCACATGGAGAAGGAAGCTCAGAGGACAAAAAATATGAGAAGAAGGATTCCAAAGGGAATGGTGGAAAGCCACCTCCATCTCCACCATCCTCATCATCTTCCTCATCTCACACAGCATCATCTTCCACTACCACCACTGAAACTTCCCATACTCATTCCAAAACCCCAAAAGGAAAAACTCCATTACTGAAAT
This sequence comes from Pinus tabuliformis, assembly GCA_031772625.1. Lineage (NCBI taxonomy): Eukaryota > Viridiplantae > Streptophyta > Pinopsida > Pinales > Pinaceae > Pinus > Pinus tabuliformis. Next base: position 460,201,715 of record CM062820.1, read on the forward strand.
TGGACATAAAATCTGAACTTCCCATGTATAATGGAGAAGTGAATGCGGAAAAGTTAGACAATTGGATTCGACAGTTGGAGGTGTACTGTAGAATTCAAAACCTTCAAGAAGATGACATAAAGATCTAGTTGGCTTCACTGAAGCTAGAAGGAGCTGCACTAGTTTGGTGGGAAGCAAATACTCAAGAGGAAATGATCATCCATGGTAAGATATCCATCACTCGGGTTGAATTTGTTTCTGCAATTAAAATATATTTGTATCCTTTAGCCTATATGCAAAAATTAATTATGAGTTGGCATAATTTTAGGTAGCTTAAAGGCCAAACAGGCCAAGATTATACACAGGATTTTAGGAAAAGGGCTTTGTTATTAGGAGTGAATTTGAATTCTCAAGATACACTACTGAAATATATTGGGGGTTTACATTCCTATCTTAAACACACTATTCTTATGTTCAATCCAACTAATTTAGATGAGGTATGTGTGCAAGCCACACATCTTGAATCTAGAAGAAAGAACACTTATGAAGAGGATAGTAATAAAAATCCACCTAAGGGTAAGGAGAAAGAGAAAGGAGGAAAATGGAAGGGAAAGAAGAACGTGAGTGTGAAGAAAGAAGGGGAGAAAATCACATGCAAACATTGTTCCAAAGAGGGGTATGATGAAGCCCACTATTGGAAATTGCATCCAGAAATGAGACCAAATAATTTCAACAATAAAGGGAAACATAAAACCACTGCTATCACTCAAGAAGATTTAGGTTCTGAATCAGGTGATGAAAACAAAATCACTATCATGGGAATCAAAGGAAACATGATATTGCAAGCACTAGTTCACAAAACTATAACCCTACTACTACTCTAGATGAAAAGAGACGAATTGAGTTATTTCATGTTAGGGTCATATCTAAACACACCAAGATTGATACATTCTTAGATAGTGGGTCACAAGCGAATATAATCTCTGAAGACTTACTCAACAGATTGAATCTTGAAACTGTACCTCACCATAAACCATACCCTTTGGGATGGATAACAAGAGACACAAGTTTACAGGTTACAAGAAAATTTTTGTTTAAGTTTGCAATCACTGCAAATTTCGTTGATGAAGTAGAGTTAGATGTGGTACCGCTTGATATTTCAGGTGTGGTGTTGGGTAGTCCATATTTGTATGACCGGAAATAAGTCTTCTATCGCCATGAAACAAGTATCACTTGTTCAAGGATGGTGTGGAGTACATAGTGAGAGCCCATCGCAAAAAGCTGAACATTTCTTTGGTTAATGCAGGGGAGGCAAAAAGACTAGTGAATTCAAGTAAAAGTTTAGTACTTCTCGTGTTCAAGCCAAATGAAGATATTGTTTATGAAAATTTTGTTGCATGTTATGCAAGTTTCAATTCTGATTTGGTTGGTTCAGTTAATCAGAGTGATGAAGCATTTCAAGTTGTGAAAGAAGCATCCTTCAAGGAGAAAGAAACTTCACATGAAATATATTTGCAACAAAAGGTTTCTCTTTGTGACGTTAGCATGCAAAGGTTGACAGAATTGCAAAGTGTAGAGACACCAATGCAATGAAAAAGTTTGTTGAACAATGGACTCATTCAATCATCCCTTACGCCATGTTGTGCACCGATGGTTATGGTGCCAAAAGAGAATGGTAAGTATTTCAAGAAAGAGAACAAAAGGAGTAGTTTTCACCAAAGAAAAGTTGTAAAAAGAGGTCAGTGAAAGAATATGCATAACACCAAACAAGAATGATTTGTATGGATTTTAATGTTGTATGTTCTTTGTAGAATTTCCATTACATACATGTATTTGAATTATAGCAAAAAAGAGTCCTTTCTTGAAGAAATTTTCCACTTGGGTGACATGCACATGTTTAGAAAGTTTTCTTATGTACATATCATCTATGAAGGAAAATTGTTTGATGTTTTGAAGATATCAAAGTACAATTTGGGTTTCACTTCTTTGATGCATTTGGGCCATGATATTGGAGGAGGTAAGTTGAAGGCAAGCCTCTCCAAGTTGGATGCCATTGTTTATTTGTCAATTCCCAAGATTGTTATTTTGAGAAGAGGTTTGTTGGGAGCAACCCAACGTTGGAGGAGAGTTTTTGTTGACATTTCTTCTTTCGAAGCTCCTTGGCATGCATTGTCATGTATGTGCAAAGTCTTCTAGTGGGGAGGCAAACATCAAGAGGCATGTGTTGCTTCAAACCATAAGATCGTTTCAATTCTTTTTCATGGTCTTTCAAACTTGAAAGGTTCATTTGAGTTTTAGTTTTTTCCAAACAACTTCACCATCTTATTTCATTCAGAATATTTTCATGGTGTAAAGATTAAGTTGTAGCAATCCATGCACTTTCATTGGATGGATACTTGTCAAAAATTTCGCTTGGTTCAAAGGTACAAAAGAGGTATAAGCAGCAAGTTCATTATTATGCCTTTTAGGCCTATTGGTTATGTAATTGTTGTATTCAAGTGTCTTTATGTTTTACATGAAAGTTATGTTTAGAAAATTTCATACTTTCAAGATGTACAATCAAGCTTGAGTCAAGAAAACCAAGTAGTGAAATGTTTCATCCATTTGCATTATATTTTGTTATGTCGTCATGGTAAGAAGGATGTTTCTTTTGATGGTGATATGGAAAAAACCATGAGTTTCTATGAACGACTAAAAATGGTGCAACAAACAGTGCAAAATCAACTTGAAAAGGGAAAAGACAAGTGCCGGTATAGAACGGGGTCCTCAAGGCAAGTGAATGTTGATTTCCTTACAGAATAGCTCAAGGAAACAAATTCATCAAAAACCAACTGGATCGAACTTGGAAATGTGAGGGGGTTGTACCCTCATCTACTTGTCAAATAAAAGTATCTTTTGGGGTCCAAAAGGCTTCTAGTAGGGAGGAATGGCTAGGTGCTCAATATTTAGCTCAAAAATAAAATTTCTCAGATTGGCTTGAAAACTATATGACTGCGTCTATCTCATCAATATGATCGCAACGCAATTCGTTTCACTAAAAATGGAGTCTAGATGAAGGAGAAAAGGTATGTTGTTTGTTTCCCTAAACAGTTAAAAAATTGCAGAATGGGACAGAATGATGACATGACAGTCGAATCAGCAATCTAGTCAGCAAGGGGAATCTTCTTTAGCTTCTGCCCAATGGGGTTGTGACAAGTGACACCTCCAGATTCGCCAATTTGGCTCAGAGAAGGTGAAATTGCCTATTGGCTGTGGAATTTCAATTTGTTTTTATTTTAATATTATTATATATTATATATATAATTATTATTTATATGTGTGTGTGTGTGTGTGAATTAAATCAAATTAAAAATTCGTATAAATTCAAATTCCATAGTTTCAAACTATATTAAAGTCCGTGGAATATTAATATGGTAAATTTTTTAATGGGCGGTGGAATATTAATATGGTAAAGTTTTTAATGGGCAGTAAAAGTATTATCGAATGGGCAAAGGTGGGTTTGAACCTGTGACCTCCCCCTCCCAAATATCATGCCTTACCAATAAACCATGGCAGTGGATTTGAAAACAATTCCCATGAGCATATATTTAATGTGACAGCGGATCCGCCCGAGCGAGAGGAGGGAGCCAGCCCCCTCTCCATATGACCGCGTTTTAAAAACCAAGGGTCAATGCTAACAGTTAAACGTGATTAGCACCATTAATTCAAGATTAGCATTAATTAAATAATTGATTAAGTTGGCGGAGGATTTGGCGGCGCGCTAAATTAGGCGGAAACTGCCAGTTTTGGCGGACTTAACTGGAGCCTCTCCATATTTAGCGGGATTTCCTAGGAAAAATTGAATGAAGCATAACTTGCTCAATTTTCGACCAAATTGAAATCAGAAAGAAGTGTTGTTGGCTATTTTGGACCTTTTGAACACATTGGTGTAAGTATCAAGAGCCATAGAGCTTTGTAAATAGCATTTTTTCCACATTTATCTAATACAGAGGCCTAAGCCATGGAAGCTGGACCAAGGAGATGTAGCCCTAGAGGGGTGAACTCCTTCATCAAAACATTGTGTTAATGTGTCTTTTTGATGGTTTGCTGCACTATACATGTTTTCTTTTCATTATTCATTTTTGAAGCTATTTTTCTCATGAATGTCTTCTTTAACTTAAGGAAATTTACCTATTTGTAAGCACCAACAACTAAGGAAACCTCAGCACAAAAAGAAAGTAGAAATTAAATGTTTATAGATTTTTAATTATTATTAGCACAGCAAAACTAATCATACAAAAATAGATCAAGGAGACAGAGTGTTTCACCCTTTCCTGCAGTGTATCTTGACTTAGGTGCAACCCCGTTTTTGACCCCCTGGGCCTTCGTTTGTCATAAGGCAAATTTTTAGAACCCAAAGGCCCTCAAAAATACCTAAAATTACCCGAAATCATAAAATGGGGCCATGAATTGAAAGAGATAGGTCTTAGCTTCTTCCTTGAAGTGACACACCCAAAACAATCCACCAGATTGAGCACAATCAATTGCAAAAGATCACGAGAAAAAACTACTTAGAACTCTCACTGTTGAATGTAACTATGAAATGGTAAATATGAATAGTCATTTTGGATATTTATGGTTATTTATTCCATTATTTTATTCACATTTAATGTTTTGACCTAGTTACAACCCATTTTTACCATGAAATAGGCATTTTTAATCCTTTTTGTGATGTTCTGAGTAGGTCAAAAACTATTTGACTTATTTTTCCATGTTTTGAACATATTATTTTGACCAAGGAGTACACTTTATCACTTTTTCAGACTCTGTAATATGAAAAAGGAACCACCTAGAGTCCTCTTTCAATGCTTTTTAGACTCCCAAAATATGAAAATATTTTTGATCACTTGTCTTTTCGAACTCGTTAAAGTAAATGAAAATATGTCTACTCAATATAAGTTTAACCTCTTTCTGGACTGAGATAGACTAACTATGAAAAAAGAATGCCTTAGTCGATCATGGATAAGAGGTTCTCTTGGGTATTATTTTCTACCTTTTCAGACCTAAGGGACTATCTACGCAAAGGAACATCTAGAGTTTTCTTTTCTGCCTCTTTTTTAAACTCTCTAAACATGAACAATATGTCGAGTTATACCTTCGCTGGACTCATTAAAACATCAAACATTGATGGACTCGTTGTTCATGACGGGACTGAACCACTCCTTTTTTGGGTTCGTTAAATATTCTCAAAGGGATTCATCTGAGGGATTGACTTACAGATAAAGCATACGTTATCCTCCTCAAGCTTATTAAAAATAAAGAGGTACTGACTAGTATGGTTGGGAAATTGGGAAAACATGGTACTCCATTTTTCTAATGGAAGCAAGTCGCTCTTAAACACAACACTCTTCCACTTCATCTTCGTGGATGTGGGTTGGGAAATATACTTGACTTTTGGTTCATTATATCGTTTCAAAGTCTTCGCTTTTGGTTTTAGGTCAATGCTACCAAGTCCATTCAGTGTCACCATTGTGTGCAAGAGAAGTCATTCAATTAATATCTTCTACAGTACTCTTAAGCCTTCATTCCATGTCTGCCTTTCCTTATCCAGTTTGGTATCAGCATCATTCTGATCATTCTATCTCAAATCATTGTACCCTTTCATGTCGTTAATGGGGGATACATCAAGGCCCTCATGCGATGGGTCACTTTCTATCCAAGAAGTTGACCTAGAAACACCCATTCGTACCTTGGTGCTTGCATACATCAATGGCAAGTTTCCTCACTCTCAGCAACTGGTTTATATCATTGGCCTTCAACCGAAAGATTCGGTGTGGTGTTCAACATCAACTCATTTATTCATACCATACGAATTGTACTAGAGTACCTTGAGATCCATTAACATCATCGGTGGTTTCTCTCACATCTGTTAACAGCTTACAACATCAGTCAGTAATCAGATGGTGTCTACCATGTTTGACTCCAGCTCATTGATTCACATGGTTAGACTTGTACATTGGTTGGTCATGTGAACGATATAGAAGACCCCAGATCTAGTTTCATCCATCCCGGTTGCAATTTCAGTAGTAATACAAGATCACAATGTATGATGGCTATGATCATATAAGCATCCATCCAGTAATGGGTCCACCATCAGTCATCTATGGACATGAATTTTGATCATTGTACATATAATTTTAGCTTATGTGTTGAGCATAGGTATGCCTCCCTCATCCAAGATATCATGATATAAATGTATTGCAATAGATGATGATCTCATCGGTTGTTCTTGATCCCAACTTGTCACAAGGTAAATCACTTCATTCATCAGCTATCATTCCTGACTTTTCGCTTTGGGGGGATCTGTTATAGGCCATTTTGTCACATCTGGTTAATAGGCCTTCAACTAGATCAATCAACATCCTTTGACCTCCTTCTCATCATCCTTGCACAAGCCCTAAGTATGACTCATTCTAATCCCAGAGTTTCTGCCTAAAAACACCATGTTTCAATCATTTTAAGGACCAATGCTCCTTGATCTCCTACTAGACAGTGTTGACAACCAGGTTGCTCCACTATGGACTGCGTTGATCACCTACATGTCACTTCACTATGCACATGCATTGGTTCTATAAATTTGGGAAAAAGCAAGAGAATCCTAAAGCCTCTTCTTCCAAAAGCTTCCAAGATATCTTGTAACCATTTACCTCAGATAAAAGTCTCAGAGCCTATCCTATCCTACCTTGGATTTTTCATCCCTTATCCCTTGAGCTCATCCTCCCATCAAGAGTGGATCTCAATCGCTAATTGGTAAAAGGATAATAATTCATGAACTACCTCGTTCACCTATATTTATACTCCCATCCATAGGCAAGGGGTTTCCTTTTGGAGAGTGATTCTACCCTTATGTTGTTGATGTGAGAGATATATTTTCATGCATTAGGGTGATTAGAGGTGCACGTTTTGACAAAGAAAGGACAAGTCAACTTGGAGGAGCTCTTTTACAAGATCAACACCTATTTTTAGTTGTAACTCGCTCCATTTCTATTAATGCAAAGAGTTATTTGTTTCCTATCTATGATGTTATGGTTTCATATATTTCAATCCCATGTTGATCTATTGAATAAGTGATTAGATGATGCTACATAGATTCAGTGGACCATTGTCTTGTGTTATCTGACTGTCCAGGTTACAATAATAGCGATTGGTGCTAGGATTAGAGCATTCAATCCAAGGAAGGAGCAAAGCATACGAAAAATTACAGGTAGGATTCATCCCATTATGTATTTACTTTAAGGAAAGCATTAGTTCCTTTGTCCTTTTTTTGTTCTAGGTCAGTCCACCAGGCCTAGGGAAGATACTTCTGTCTGTAGTCGTAGATTTCGCATAACAGTATGTTTTCTACATTATGTCTTTGTGATTATTTTAAAATGTTTATGTAGAGTATCTATGAGTATTTTGAAGCTATTTTATAGATCTTGAGAATTTAGGGTTTTCTAGTATTTAGGGTTTTGAATCCTAGAAGGAAGTAAACCCTAGAAACAAAAACCCTAATCCTAATTTATTGTTAGCTCTATGAATCCTTAATTCTTATGATATGACATCTAGGGTTTTCTAGCAGAATTATTCTTTTCTAAGTATCTCAAATCCTAGATGACACATGGAGCCTTATTTAGTGGGTGTCTTGGAAGGTAACCTAGATGAAAACTAGATCTTTGTTGAGTTGGTGTCTTGGCAGGTAGCCTAGCTGACACCTAGATCCCTGCTAGGTTGGTAGCTTGGTAGATATCCTAGATGGTACCTAGATCCCTTGATGTGTTGATGCCTTGGCAAATAACCTATATGGTATCTAGATCCTTGGAAACATATATGTTGATCTTTTGATCAATGTATTTGTTGGCACTCTTCTTATGAGAACCTTTCAAATTGAACATTGTCCTTATATTGGTTGAACAATTATGAATACCTACCTCGTTAAGAGAGAGCATTGAAGAATGTGACTAGTTTTAGTTTTCATAATTGTCATTTGATTCATGTCATGATGTAATTCTTATGTATCTATCAAATAAAGGAAAATATGTAAATATAAAAAAGGAAAATGATTTATGTAAAGCATGGACTTCATTCTCAAGTCATTTGTCATTAGGTCAAACATCCATTGAATCCTCCCAGGGTTTACATGAATCAAAGTGTCCTTGTCATATTGTAAAAGTCCCATTTGGGCATTTATATAAATAGAAGAAAAAAAATTGTAATTGAAAATGTCTAGAAGACTCCTAAGACAAAGTTGGCTAGCGCAACATAATTAGGCCTAGAGAAAGGTTAGTGGGGCCTCTTGGGAGGCTATATAAAGTAGGAACTTCGACCTTTTTGGATATATTATAAGAACACTTCGTTTGATTTGGTATGCAATTTAAAATAGGCATGTGAAGGTTCTTAAAGGCTAAAAGCTCCTAATGAAGAAGGAATCAACCCTAATCTATTTGGATCCCTAAAATATCTCTGCTACATCTCACACATGCGAGGTATACCAAGATTTCTAAGGTTACCTTGGTCCGAAATTGCAGAAGGTGTTACAAATTTTTCTAGCATGGATGAAAGGCTAGAAGAGTTTCTTTGTTTCCCTTTAAGACTTTGTCTTGCAGAGAATAAGGATGATTTTTTATTAATTGATTTGGTTCTTAATGGTTGTCCTGGTCTCATTTTCGGTCTTGGAAGTCTCATTTGAATTGATTCTATAAGAAGAAAAATTCTTAGTTTTTCCCTAGCTTGGAGCCTATATTTGGAGTTCATCTTTGTATGGTTGTGATCTTTATTGTTTTTGTCAATTGTCTTGATGATAAGAAAATAAGAAGAAGAAGAAGAAGAATTAAGAATATCTCAAGGAATTGTCAAGAAAAGAAAATTCAAAACAAAAGTTACTCTTACGTTTCCCTAATCATTTTTACAACATGGTATCAGAGCTAAGGTCAAGATAATAAGAAGCTGGAAGATCATTGTTGTTTGAAGTCAAAATAATTTCTAATACATGAAGAAGTGGATTTTTAAGAAAAGAAAATTCAAACCAAAATTTACTCTCATGTTGCCTTAATCATTTTTACAACACCCCTAAAATTCCTAATCAAAGTTTTGTCAATGAAGGCTAGAGAGGTCCTTCTAATTCCCAAAGGAAGAGCCACTGATGGTATATTCTCAGTCTTCTTGACAAATTATGTCTATTGTTTCTTTGGTTTGTGAATGAATTTTAGCTTTGAGATCAACACAGGAAAGGAAACATCCTCGTTGCTAGATAAGGGGGCCCCTTCCGCACTCGATCCCATTTGATGGTTAGAAATAAGAATGCCAATAACACAAGGATAATTCTAGAGGGTTTTTAAGTCACCATCAGAGTTGAAAAACCCTATTACTAATTTTGGGTATAAATAAACACACCATATATCTTATAAGGAATCATATTCACCTATTTTCAAGGGGACAATAAGAAATTTGGAATCATATTCATTGGTTTTCAAGTATGAGGGACAATTTTTTGCTATAAATACTTTTCGAGCCCATGGTATTGGACGGTCCATGGTATTTGATGTGATTAAATTTATTTAAAAGCTTGGTATACTCCATTATAAGATGCCTCAAATGGAAACATTGGCCATCAATAATGAAATATATTTAGTATGTTTTCTATCACACTTTGTGTTAAAATCTGAGATATAAAAGATATGTAAAAAATTACCTTCTATAATTTATTTTTTATTTTTTTTAAGATAGGTTATAAGGAAAACACCACATTCAGTTCGAGACAAATTAAACTTGGCCAAATATATAGCTAGAAATTCATTTTAACTTTTGGTTTAATACTTTTGTTACAGTATAACACTTTTTATTGTTGAATATTGAAGAATATCCATTGAAGCTTATAAATCATGTGTTTCATTTGTTATGTATCTTGTCATTTTTTGGGTATTAATTCATAAAAAAAGAAGTATATTTATTTTAAGAAGATATCAGTATATACCTTCTAAGTAAAATTTTTTTTTCTTATAGTAACATATTATATTATTTGTATTAACATGCATTTCTTAAATTATGATTTTTTATATAACTTTTGGTTAAATGAATTTTTCAATTTGTGACTTTTTAATTTTATGTACTTTAATCCAATTTTGGTACTTTTGTTACAATCTTGCAATTTATTGTTTTTACTTCAATAAACAATGTGATTTTAAATTAGGTTTCTACTTACAAATATTGTTATTATTAACTAGGCAATTATATTTCTACCAATTAAAAATAATCTTCAATAGAATTCAAAGATCACTAATATGGTCATAGTCCTTTATCCTTTTGAATGATCTTTACCCTTTTCCAATTTATTCATTTTGATCTCCTTCATAAGATTCATATTATGATAATACTTGACAAACTTATTTGACCTATCTCAAATATATTTGTTGTAAAAGGTTCCTTGAATAGTTTAATTGAATGATTAGTACCAACCTTTTCCATATCATTGAAATCCTTTGATAATAAATCTGTGATAAGAAAGATCAATGCTCAAATTATTAATAACTCAATGAGTACCTTTCCTAAATTAGGAATTCAAAATTGTCTTCGAATATACAAAGAGATTTGAAGTGTTGTAAGGTTAAATTTTAAAGGTTTTGGAGCTTTGTTAATCCTTTCATTTTCCCTTTTCATCCATACCAATTATATTATGAGTAACAGGATGGTGCCAACCCATGTTTGAATGAATATCAAAGATCTAAAGAACAAATTGTTATAAAATCATAAAGGTAGAAATATTTTCTTGTGTTGACAATTACTTGTGATATTCTTATATTCTTATTAGATTTGTTTATGCCCTTATTTATCTTATTCTTATCAAGAAATTATCAAATCAAAACATGAATATTAGTGACACCAGATGTGGGCACTCAACTAGGGATAAAATCCCTATACAAGGGAAAACCTGGTCAAACTCTTCCGCTAATAGATTCAAATTAAATTGAGACAAACCAAGACCTTATACCTTACCAAAAGACCTTCCTCCTCCAACAATTTGTCTTTCCAAGATAATCAACCAAATACCAAAAATCAACTTTAGTCAAACTTCTCCAACCCAACTTCAACTCAGAAATTTAGTCCTCTAGCTTCAGAATTTCAACCCTATTGCAGCCCTATAACTTTGGCGCTTCTGCAACTTCAATTTCTTTGTACATGTGAGACAAAAACAAGGTAAATTAATTCTTCCTTATTTGATAGGGTTCCTCATTATTATGGTTTCTCCTTCTTATCGTTCATTTTTCACACATTTTCTCTTCTTTGAGTTGCAGATTAAACTTCTTGTAGTGTGTTCCAAATAAGGTCAAGTTGTTGCCTATATTGTTGGCATTATGGTTCTGGTATGGCTATATGTTACAGATGTTGTACTTGATGGCAACTCCCGTGGCAAGGCTCTCAATATGTTGAAAATTAAGAAGTACGCAGGAGATCAGTTCAGAAAGTACGTACCCGCAGGTTCACTGTGAAGGGACCGCGACATGATACGCAGATAAGCCGTCCAGGAGGTGCGTACCCCAGTGCACACATTTCAAGGCAAAGAAAAGCACACGTGGGGTTTCTTATGTTTAACTAGCCGACGGTATTTGTGTTTCTATGGTTTTGGCTCGTGGTATTGATCCATGTTTTTAGGAGGAGCTTGCCTATATAAAGCAAAGGAGATCACTTGGCTATGTATCTTTTGCAATTGAATATCTTAAGATCTAAAATATTGGGTTATGGTATTAAAAGCTTGATCTATATGAAGTTGAAAGTGAATCTGTGAAGGGTGATCTCTCGAGCGCATGATCAGATCTGGGCATCTGAGCATCTGTGCCACTCTGGTGGACTGCCTATTCAGCCCTAATCAGAAGTACGCAGGTGTTTAACAGAAGATCTGCGTGGGTACACAGAGCAGAAACAGAAGATCTGCGTGGGTACGCAGAGAAGAAACAGGAGATCTGCGTGGGTACGCAGAGCAGAAACAGGAGACCTGCGTGGGTACGCAGAGCGACGAAGGTTCAGGTGCGTACGCACAGTAACTGTATGCGGCGCGATAGTATATTTGGGCGCGTACCTGCAGCAATAATACGTGGCGTAATAGTGTCTCTGGGTGCGTACCTGCAGTAACAGTAAGCAGCGCGGTTGAAGAAACAGTGCGTGGACACGCAGTGCGGCAGAAGGGCCTCTGCGGGTATACGCAGGATAGCAGAGGGTGAAGTGCGTACACACGCAGACTAGAGAAAGAAGAACTGCGTATCTGTCTTAAGACATTTTGTTTGGTTGTATTTTTCTGTTGATAAGGTGTTCTGGGTTTGGTTCTATTATTGTTGATCTGGTTACTACAGTTGACTGGGTGATTTTCTTATACTTGATGATCATTTGATGCTTATGGATCCAGTTTGAAAATTTATAGTGGTCCTTGTAAGAAAAGAAGTAGGGGGTTGTAGCTCCCTTCCAGGAGAGACTGGAAAACGAGAGAGAGAGTAGTAGCTCTCTGCAGGTTGCAGCCTGCGTACTGGTAAAGGACTGCACCAGTACAAAACCATTGTAAAAGGAGTTTCTAATTTGAAAGAAGATAGAGACATATTGCAGCAGGTGGTTTTCACCCACATTGGGTTTCCACCTTACATCTTGTGTTCTTTGGTGTGACTATCTGTTTTCTTTGTTCATGCTCATTATTTTATGGTACTGACATGCAAAAATAATTCAAAGAACAAATAAGGAAGATTTATTAAAAGAGTTAGATAATATTGATTCACCCCCCCTCTCAGTATTATTTCCAACAATTGGTATTGGAGCAGGTCCTTCAGAGAAGCTTGATCACTTGAAGGTAGATCGTTCATCATGAGCAACTACGAGAGAGAAGCATCAATCAGGCCACCGGTTTTTGATGGGACAAACTTCAATTATTGGAAGGTAAGAGTTACTGCTTATCTTCAATCTCTTGGTACAGAAGTTTGGGACATTGTAGAGACAGGCTACGCTTTTCCTTCAGCTACTCCTACAAATGCAGCCGAGAAAAAGAAGTATGAAACAAATGCGAAAGCAGTCAGTACCCTATTAGGATGTATATCCCAAACGGAATTCATGAAGGTAATGCACTATAAATCCGCAAAAGAGATATGGGACAAAATTGTCACGAGCTATGAAGGAGATGAACAGGTAAAGCGTGCTAAACTTCAAACTCTCAGGATTCAGTATGAGACTCTCAAGATGTATAATGATGAAAGTGTGGCTAACTATTTTCTTCGGGTAGATGAGATTGTTAATTGTATGAAAAATTTGGGTGAAGAAATAAAAGAGGCTATTGTGGTTGAAAAGGTTCTAAGATCATTGTCCCCCAAGTTTGAATCTAAAGTATCTGCAATAGAAGAAAAGGAAAATCTACGAATTCTTACTATGTCTCAGCTACATGGAATTCTAACTGCTTATGAAATGAGAAAGGTAGGTCCATCAAACAGAAGAGAAAATGCTTTCAAGGCATCAGGCAAAGGAGATTATTATGAAGCAAGCCACGTCCCAGAAGAAGAGGAAGAAGAATCAAATTTTGTCAGAAATCTTCAAAGGGGTTCTGGAAGGTTCAGAGGTAAGTTACCTTTTAAATGCTTTGCTTGTGGAAGAGTAGGTCATTATGCTGCAAAATGTCCTTATAAGGATAAAGGAAAGGAACCTGCTAGATGGAACAAGAAACGGAGTGCAAATAAGAAAAGCTACTACACCCATGAAGATAGTGATGGTCTATCAAACAGTGATGAAGATGAACGAGGTAATGAATATAAATTGTTAATGGCATTTGAAGATGATGATTATATGGATGCTATAGATGTGGATAACCTTTATGACGAAATTACTAGACTCAAGAGATGTATAGAAGAAAAGAATATTATCATTGATACTCTACAATTTCAAATTGATGAAAAGGAAAAACACCTTGAAAAATTAGAAGGTGAAATTGTTGGTCTTAGAAAAGAGATTGAGAAAACAAAAGCTATTAATCTTAAGTTTGTCAAAGGATCTGAAACTTTGGATGAGATTATCAATGTGCAGTGGTCTCCACTAAACAAAACAGGTCTGGGCTATAATGGAGAAACTTCTCAAGCATCCACCTCAAAAAGTTATCTTGATGCAGCAAGAAGAAATGAGAAAAAGCACAATGAAGACCATCAGGTAAAGCAGGGACGAATTGCAAACAGAAACTATCAGGGGCAATCCATCTTAAGGGTGAACAAAAGCTACAACCAGCCACAGGTAAAATCTTCTCAATTTGGTTCAAGAATAGATGACAATAGAAATTACAATCAATTGGCTAGTAGATTCGATAACCGCAGAAGTTTCTTCAATGGACAATGCTTTTCTTGCCATAACTTTGGTCACAAAGCAGCTCAATGTGTTGCATATAAAACGATCATGACTAGGGAAGCTCAAAAACAAAGAAGTATGACCGGGATTACAAAAAGGACCTATAACAACTTTTCGGTTCTTGAAAATGAAGTTGAATGTTCTATTTGCAATAACTTTGGTCATGAAGACTCTGAATGCAGGAGCAGGTTTCAGCAGAAAAAGGAACAAGCCTCAAGCACCAAAACATGGAGAATAAAGGAACACAAACAGAAAGATGTGGGATAGCATTTTATGCAGAGGGACAAGAAAATCTATGGTACATTGACAGTGGATGTTCGAAGCATATGACAGGTGATAAAGAAAAACTTGAGTCATATTCTGCTCTAGAAAAAGGAAAGAAAGTCTCTTTTGGAAATGATACTCCTGCAACTATAAAAGGAAAAGGCATTGCTCAGTTAAAAGAAAAGGTCAAGGCTGGAAATGTTTTGTATGTTGATGGATTGAAGCATAATCTTCTAAGTGTCAGCCAGATGTGTGATCAAAGAACCGAGGTTATATTCAGATCAAATGGATGTCTTGTTCGTGATCTTGATACAGGTAAAACAGTGATCAAAGGCAAAAGAACTCCAAATAATCTGTACATATTTGAAGAAGGACAACAACAATGCTATCTGAGCAAGGATGATGAGCACTGGTTATGGCATCGGAGGTTGGGACATCTAAGCTTTTCACAAATAAGGAAAGCATGCAAATATCAGGCAGTTCGCGATCTTCCAGATATCAAAGTTCCTGACAACACCATATGCAAATCATGTCAGTTTGGAAAACAAACCAGAACTAACTTTCCAGAGAAAGAAGGATCAGCTAGCATGCCTCTTGAGCTAGTACATACAGATACATGCGGTCCTTTCAGGAAAAGAACACCTCGAGGAGAAGAATACTTGATATTATTCATTGACGATTTCTCCAGGTTTGTCTGGTTAGGACTTATGAAGCACAAAGATGAAGCATTCGAAAAATTCAAATCCTTCAAAGCCTTGGTTGAAAATGAATCAGGTCACAAAATTAAGTGCCTCAGATCCGACAGAGGTGGGGAATTTACTTCAAATGAATTTTTCGATTTCTGTGAAGAACATGGGATAAGAAGAGAATTCTCTACAGCAAGAACTCCTCAGCAAAATGGAGTTGTGGAAAGAATGAACAGAACAGTCCAACAAATGGCTCGTGCTATGCTTGATGAGTCAGGAACTCCCGCAACTTTCTGGGGTGAAGCTGCACATGCTGCGGTTGTTATTCTCAACAAAACAAATGTCCGGGTGAACAGCACTCAAACTCCTCATGAGCTCTGGAGTGGTAGGACTCCTTCGGTAAAGCACTTCAAAATCTTTGGGAGCAAATGCTATATCAAGAATACTGATGAGCAGCTTGGCAAACTTGAACCTAGAGCAGATGAAGGCATTCTTCTTGGTTACTCTCCACATAGCAAAGCATACAAATGCTACAATAAAAGACTTGGCAGAATTGTTGACAGCATTGATGTAGTGGTTGATGAGAAGGGATACATTCCTAGGCAAGTACATCATGAAGACATCGAAGAAGATGAAGGCTACCCTCAACGATAGAATGATGAAGAATAAGAACCTCAAGAAGAACCAGAGGAGAAAACAAGAATAGAAGAAAAGACTCCATCCAGATATGTTCAGAAGAATCATCCAGAATCTCAGATTATGGGGCAGAAAGAAGCAGGTGTACAAACAAGAAGAACAGTTGCAGAAGCTTCAAGCTATTTGGCATTACTCTCTTCTACTGAACCACAAAATGTGAAAGAGGCTTGCAAAGATGATTGTTGGGTGAAAGCAATGGATGAAGAACTTGAGCAGATCGAAAAGAACAACACTTGGGAGCTGGTTCCTAGACCAAAGGATAAGAATGTTATCGGAACAAAATGGGTCTTCAAAAATAAATTGAATGAAAATGGAGAAGTAATTAGAAACAAGGCCAGACTTGTTTGTAAAGGGTATGCGCAGCAAGAAGGAATAGACTTTGAAGAAACCTTTGCTCCTGTTGCAAGACTTGAGGCCATCCGAATGTTCCTTGCTCTCTCAAGTTTTCAAAACTTCAAAGTATTTCAAATGGACGTGAAATCAGCCTTTCTAAATGGAGACTTGGAAGAAG
Source organism: Pinus tabuliformis (assembly GCA_031772625.1). Lineage (NCBI taxonomy): Eukaryota > Viridiplantae > Streptophyta > Pinopsida > Pinales > Pinaceae > Pinus > Pinus tabuliformis. The sequence continues at coordinate 460,218,227 of CM062820.1, forward strand.
AAGTATACATTGAACAGCCAGATGGGTTCATTCTTGGAAATGATCCAAATCTTGTATGCAGATTGAAAAAGGCTCTCTATGGTCTCAAGCAAGCTCCAAGGGCTTGGTACTACCGTTTGGACAAATATCTTCATCAACAAGGCTTTTCAAAAGGATCAGCAGATAGCAATCTTTATATAAAAGTTGAAAATGACAAATTGCTAATACTTGTTGTGTATGTAGATGACATTATTTTTGGCAGCAATGAAGAAGCTATGAGTCAAAGCTTTGCCTTGGTCATGCAGAAAGAATTTGAAATGTCCTTGCTAGGAGAACTGACATATTTCCTTGGTTTGCAAATCCAACAAAAAGAAGGAGGAATCTTCTTATCTCAAACCAAGTATCTCAAACAGATTTTGAAGAAATATGGCATGGAAGATGCAAAACCAGTATGTACACCCATGGTCACAGGATGTAGCCTCAGTACAAATGATGAATCTGCAGCAGTACATCAACCAACCTACAGATCTATGATTGGAAGTTTACTTTATTTGACAGGTACCCGACCGGACATCATGCATGCAGTTGGAATAGTTGGAAGATTTCAGGCAAATCCGAAGGAGACTCATCTTCAGGCAGTGAAGAGAATTTTCAAATATCTTCAAGGGACTCAAAATTATGGCTTATGGTATCCTAGAGATACAGATCTTACACTTCATGCTTATACAGATGCAGATTGGGCCGGAAGCGTGGATGACAGGAAAAGCACAAGTGGTGGTGCGTTCTTTATGGGTTCCAGACTGGTATCTTGGTTCAGCAAGAAACAGAGTTCGATTGCCTTGTCTACAGCTGAAGCGGAATATGTTGCTGCTGCATCTTGTTGCACCCAACTCCTTTGGATGATGCAGACTTTGCAGGATTTTCAAATCACTTGTACTCCACCTATCCCCATCTTATGTGATAACACAAGTGCAATCAGCATCTCAAAGAATCCCGTTATGCATTCAAAAACCAAGCACATCCCAATCAAGTATCATTTTCTCCAGGAACAAGTGCTTGAACAGAAGGTCAAGTTGGAGTATGTTCCTTCTAAGGAACAAGTTGCTGATATACTCACCAAACCATTGCCCAGGGACACTTTTGAATACCTCAGGCAAAAGCTAGGGGTTGTTGATGCATCATCTTATTGCTGAACCTCTTCTGATTGATGGTTGTATATGCATACATGAGCTGGGTGGCTGATTGGTTGAAGATTGATGGTACAGGTTCAGGGGAGCATATAATGCATTGTTGGCATTATGGAGGATGTGCAGAAGGAGATCATGGAAGTAGCTGCAATATGTCTCTATCTCTTTCATGGTGGATTATGGTTTTTCGCTGCAGATCTGGTTCATATTCAGGGGGAACATGTTCTTAGGGGGAGCATAACCCTTTGCCCTTGATGTCAAAGGGGGAGAATGAAGCTGAAGTTTGTGAGGTTGCCATCAAGTCCAAAGGGGGAGATTGTTGGCATTATGGTTCTGGTATGGCTATATGTTACAGATGTTGTACTTGATGGCAACTCCCGTGGCAAGGCTCTCAATATGTTGAAAATTAAGAAGTACGCAGGAGATCAGTTCAGAAAGTGCGTACCCGCAGGTACACCATGAAGGGACCGCGGCCTGATACGCAGATAAGTCGTCCAGGAGGTGCGTACCCTAGTGCACACATTTCAAGGAAAAGAAAAGCACACGTGGGGTTTCTTATGTTTAACTAGCCGACGGTATTTGTGTTTCTATGGTTTTGGCTCGTGGTATTGATCCATGTTTTTAGGAGGAGCTTGCCTATATAAAGCAAAGGAGATCACTTGGCTATGTATCTTTTGCAATTGAATATCTTAAGATCTGAAATATTGGGTTATGGTATTAAAAGCTTGATCTATATGAAGTTGAAATTGAATCTGTGAAGGTTGATCTCTCGAGTGCATGATCAGATCTGGGCATCTGAGCATCTGTGCCACTCTGGTGGACTGCCTATTCAGCCCTAATCAGAAGTACGCAGGTGTTTAACAGAAGATCTGCGTGGGTACGCAGAGCAGAAACAGAAGATCTGCGTGGGTACGCAGAGAAGAAACAGGAGATCTGCGTGGGTACGCAGAGCAGAAACAGGAGACCTGCGTGGGTACGCAGAGCGACGAAGGTTCAGGTGCGTACGCACAGTAACTGTACGCAGCGCGATAGTATCTTTGGGCGCGTACCTGCAGCAATAATACACGGCGTAATAGTGTCTCTGGGTGCGTACCTGCAGTAACAGTAAGCAGCGCGGTTGAAGAAACAGTGCGTGGACACGCAGTGCGGCAGAAGGGCCTCTGCGGGTATACGCAGGAGAGCAAAGAGTGAAGTGCGTACACACGCAGACCAGAGAAAGAAGAACTGCGTATCTGTCTTAAGACATTTTGTTTGGTTGTATTTTTCTGTTGATAAGGTGTTCTGGGTTTGGTTCTATTATTGTTGATCTGGTTACTACAGTTGACTGGGTGATTTTCTTATACTTGATGATCATTTGATGCTTATGGATCCAGTTTGAAAATTTATAGTGGTCCTTGTAAGAAAAGAAGTAGGGGGTTGTAGCTCCCTTCCAGGAGAGACTGGAAAACGAGAGAGAGAGTAGTAGCTCTCTGCAGGTTGCAGCCTGCGTACTGGTAAAGGACTGCACCAGTACAAAACCATTGTAAAAGGAGTTTCTAATTTGAAAGAAGATAGAGACATATTGCAGCAGGTGGTTTTCACCCACATTGGGTTTCCACCTTACATCTTGTGTTCTTTGGTGTGACTATCTGTTTTCTTTGTTCATGCTCATTATTTTATGGTACTGACATGCAAAAATAATTCAAAGAACAAATAAGGAAGATTTATTAAAAGAGTTAGATAATACTGATTCACCCCTCCTCTCAGTATTATTTCCAACATATATATAGTGTTTTCTATCTCCCAATTAGACCGAATTGGTGGAGGAGGACTAATTGACTCATTTTACATTAAAATAATTTTATTTCTTGATAGATAAATCCCAAGAAGGGTCTATTACATGATAAAAATAACTAGGACTCATGACATAAACCCTAGAATCCTACGATGGAGGCTTTAGTCCTAGAAAATAAATAAAAGAGCATGAAACCCATGCTTCAAAATTCTTTTTATTTTACAAATTAAATTCCTTTTTCTTTCTTTTGACAAATATATTACATCATGAATCAAGTACAATTATGAAGACCGACACTAGTTACATTCTTCAACACTCCCTCTTAACTAGGGAGGTATTCATAATTACATATATACATAGGTACATGGAAGATCTCAAAATGAGATGTTCTATGAAGATTTATAGCACACTTAGTGCTACATATTAGATACTTGACCAAGATATCTAACCGGGTGGGACTAAGGTGTATTCCAAGATTTAGCCACTCTAGGTACCATCAGGATTCCACTCTAACACCAACCTAGGAATCTAGGTGTGTATCCAAGGTCAGAGCTCCAAGACCAATGCCACCCTCCCTACTTCGGGATCTAGACATCATCACAGGCTAGCCAGATGTCCTCCCAAGCATATTTTCACCCCAATATGCTTCATATATCCCTATCAACTAAATCAGATATACCCACCAGTCCAAGCATGCTTCCAAAATGTTCAACCTTCTTTTGGAGAGATTTACTTATACAAACACAACCCCAATTATATATAGATATATATATATATATATATATATATATATATCACAAACCTTTGGTGTCTTCATCATTCTGATGTTGCTTAGATCATCATCATATTATCCAAATACATTTCTTCAACAACACCAAACTTAAGCTCGGCACATCTTCCAAAGTATTCAAGTCATGTTCACAACTTTATCAATCACAAATATCTATCATTAGTGATTCAATCATTTATTCTTTATTCAATATCTTCCTTATAGCTGTCACAATATACCCTCCCTCTCAAATGGGGAGATTTACATTTTTTTTCTCAAACTTCTTCTTAACTAAGGAACAAGACTAATAGAAACCTATTTCCTTCAATCACACAACGTCTTTCTTTTGTATCATCATATCATCGGATAATATTCGACCCATCAAGACATCATTTTCAAGAAAATCACGTCAAGGTCATCTTTCAATGTTATCAAGATTCTTGCAACTCCCTCTTTCCATAATGCTCAACATCATTATCAAGTCATCAACAACTATAAGGTAGGCAATCATCTTCAACATCTTAAAGACCATATACCTGCAATTATTTAATGACAGTGATAACCAAGCACAAGTATATAAGAGCATAAAGTCAATTATAAAATAGGGTTAGCATGTTATCACAATGGGAGCATCCAAAAACTTTGAATAAGAAAACAAACCTTATATGTGTAAAACCTAAATGTGGTTAGGTATATAATAAACAAGTGTTACATTCCCTAGAATTCTTACAACAACATTTGCTAGGGTTTCATCACAAACCATAGATTTCTTTATCAAAACTAAATCATAGATATCAATAATCAAGTTAGTATTCTAATCATGGTGAAATAATTATACTTCTAGGGTTTTAATCATCTAGCCCTAGAATCTCATATTAATGTTTACTAGGGTTTATGTTGTAAACCCTAGACACAAACATAAACACTTCAATGTTAGATATTCAACAATTTTAACCAAGCTATGGTTACAATTATACAAAATAACATGAACCTAGGGTTTCATTCTTAGGAGCTTATTTTAAATATTACAAGGGTTTTTCCATAAACCATAATATACCAAACCCTAAAAATCTAGGGTTTCATCATACAACCTAGACATCAACAACAAACTTTAAAAGGAGTAGGGTTTTACTAAAAACATTATCAAAACCCTAAACATTAAGAGAATAGGATTTCATCATACTTTCTAGACTTTATCAACAAACCCTAAGTATACTAGGGTTTCATTATTAACATCAACATACCCTTAGCATCAAAAGGCTAGAATTTTATAGTCAACCCTAAAGGTTAGGATTTCATCCTAATGAACAAATGGTAAAAGATAGTATAACAAGGGTAGATTCAATCTACTGATTAGTCATCTGAACAAGAATCTTTATGATTCAAAACCCTAGACATAAGAGAGTTAGTAATATAAAGAAAATTTTCAAGTTAAGATGACTATGCAACAAATCTTACAGTTTGAAACATTCCTTGATTTTTTATTTAACAAACCTTCTAGAGTCCCGTTAGCAACAAGATTACTTTCATAATAAAAGTCTTAACTTGAATTTTCCTCCACAATCCTTGTGTAATCCTGTAAGATTTCATTGAATTGTTATTTAACAAACCATGTAGAGTCTCTTTAACAACAAGCTTACTTTAATAAGACAATTATTTGCATGAAGTTTCTGGCACAATCCTTGTATATTCCTGTAATATTTCCTACCAAGGAGAATAAAAAGGGAGGATTAATATAAAAAAATTAGAGGCATATAGAAAATCATGACATGAAAGAGGAAACATAGAACAAGATATTTATATTTTGGTAAAATGATAGAGGTTGCCTCTTAATTTATCTCAACTCAATCTTTTTGAGGGATGCCTACAATTTATCAAAACAATTCAAGAATTTCAAAGAAGACATATTAGATCTATTAACTCTAAAATATAAGTCTTTGACTTTTCATTCTTCAACCTTGTTCTTCTTAGTTGGAGCTTCTGTTATCATATTTTAGTTTGAGTTTGAATTTTTTCTGTAAAACGCTGACAATTTCAGTGTTAGCGAAGCAATTTGTAATAAGACAATCAACGCTTATTATGTTCATAAAATGATTAACATGAATACACTGAAAATGGGAGTCTCAAAATTATCAGGTATTGGTTGATAATGGGAATATCAGTTCCAAAAGTAAAATTTCAATTTCAATTTTTAAAATTGCGCTGACACATTCCACGTCATTGATACGATAATCATTGCTCAGTCACACCACAAATTATCTGGAGGTGAAAGTACATATTGAAAGTGAATTTTTATGTCATCGAAGAGACATGATGTGATTTTGTAATTATCAAAGAGTAAAAAATATCATTTCACCTGTCAATCAATTATTCCACTTGAAAATCTCATTGTTTTTACTACATACTATTTTCACCATTGTCATTTGAAAAGTTGTGTTAGTTTAGCACTAGAGAGCTATTAATTTCGAATTATTCGGCGGAGATACAACATTTGATCTCGGTCTCTGGTTTTCATAATCATAAAATCGTTGGGATAATGTGGAAGAGCGGAAAGCTTAACATAAACAAGCCCAAAGGTCCCAACCTTCTGGATATTTATCTAGATATTTACCAACAATTCCAGCGGGCTCAGTGGCAGGAATTTTTTCATCGACACATCGATTACGATGACGTTGTGGCTCGACGATTCGCCCAGGGTTTTGATGAACAACTTGTGGAGATAGGAGGACATTCATTCTTAGTAACAGAGGAACTAATTGTAGAAGGTACATCCCTGCCTATGGATGGGGAAAAGGTTTTCAGAAGCCACCTTCTAGTTGGGATTGATGTCACACATTTCCTAAAGATCGAGTTCAAGGACAGAAATTGGAAGGGACAGATGCAGAGATCCTGGTTGGAGGAAAAATGGCATGGGTTGTTATGCATTACCCAAACATAATTCACATGTGAAGGGTGTTTTAATGGGGTAAATATTTACCATTTCCATTTCCTAGCTCATCTATGAGGACAAGTAATAATGAATGCTTTTTTTTATTTATTGGAGAGTCTTAAGCACATGGCTACTTGTTTCCGGACCAATGCAAACCCATCTCCTCATTTTGTTTATCACAAGGACTTAATTAATTTGTTAATTGAGAATAAGTTGGCCAAATATAGCAGAAATTGGAGCCATTTCCTATTTTGTAGAGGGTTTCAACCCCATCCCCCTAAGGCCAAATGAGGGAGACAGAAGGGTACTAAGAAGGGTAAAAAAAATCAGGTAGAAACCTCCTCTCAAGGCACCTCCACTGAAACCCAAAGCTGAAAGGAGAGAGACATTGCTTCATCCTCTGGTCCTACAATCCCTAAGGTTTATGCAAGAAGAATCGACAGACTAAAGAAGACCCAACCTACTGTTGAAAAACCCTCCTGGCTAAAATACACCTCATTCTGTGAATTCCCCTCATACTAAAAAGCCACCCACTAAGAGTTCCCCCACAAAAACTCATCCACCATAGCATACCAAAGGAAAAGAAGTTGAAATTGAACCCCAGGATGAAGAAGAAACCTCTATGTTTGAAATGTTGAAGGGAGGTAAGAGACCTCACACTAGACCTTTAAACAAATTAAGGTTGAAGATAAAATTAAAACAAAATCTTGACCTTGGCAAGGAAGTGATAGATGTGCACAATGTCCCATTAAAATATCTAATAATAAACAAAAGGAAAACTATAGGTTCTAAAAGGTCAAGGGCCAAGGGCACTTAAAATAAAATCCCTATAGAAACTAGACATAGTAAGAGGCAGAGAATGGACAAGGTGGATGTTCTTCTGGAGGCGACCACTACCCTCAGCTAGGAAGTTGATAACCATTTTTTGGGTTTTTTATTAAGTCATTACTAAAGCGAGTTTTGGTGATCTATCACTAATCACGCACCTGTTAGTGTTTAGATACAGAGCGGCACATAGGAGAGCTAAAATTTCCCTTATCAGCAGATTTTGCAAAGAAAGCATTGATATTTCCATTGTCAACACATTCTAAAAAGAAACAATTTGGAAATGGCTCTGACAGTCATCCTATTAGCAAAACTATCGGTTCAGGCAACTAAAATCTTGGTAATGGCAGTATCGACGTATTCCAGCAGGGATGACCAAGAAGACAACAACAAAACAGAAACGCATTTTTGGAGGATGATAAGGTTGATCTATAGTGAGGGGAACACAATCATGATACACTTTCTCAGCCCCATTTTCAGCATAATTTTCAGCAATTTATTTGGATTTTTGATATGTTTAAAAAATATATTTTTAGATGCATGTACCTACAATACCTATTCTATTTCTGAATTACTATAATTAATTTTGAGCTACAAACATGTTTCAGTTATTGTAATGCTTATATAAGAAAATATTTTTGAAGGAAAAAGGGTTGGTGTTTATTTGAGATATTGCATACTTGTGTATTTTTTAGCAGATCGTTAATGAAAACAATATTTATGAGCATTTGTAGGAATTCTTGTCTTGTATTTCCTTGTTTGTTTTTACTTTGTTTTATTTTTCCTCATGTCTGATAAAAAGAGTACAAGATTAGGATTCATATTTTATATTCCTTTTTCTTTTTTTCTCAGGCATTAATAATTGTTTTTCGTTTAACCCTCGCACTAAATCCCTTCATATTCCTCTAAATCGTTGAAGTGTCAAAGGAACCACTGCTACCCTTCTTTTGTGTTTTTGTCATCAAAGTTGTGTTTTTATAAGACCTTGTTGGGTTAGACTCCATGCCCAATGGTGTAAATTTCACATAGTGTTATAGCTCTAGATCTCACTCTTATGGTTTGTGATGCTGTACTCATGGCCTAGGGCAACCCCTCCTTCCAGACCTGGTCCTAAAATTTAAAAAATAGTGTTTTATCCCTTATACGCGACATTGCCCTGAGTTAAACGCGTGTATACGCGAGTATGTGTATAGCCAACCCGCGTGCATGTATTAAAACACTTAAAAAAATATAAAACTCCTTTTTCGGGCGAAGATCACGGGTTTTACCTGTTGATCACCTGTTAGTGCCCGTGGCCCAACTGTTCCCAACCAACTCCTAACTAAAAAACTACTTTGGGAGTGGTATAAAAAGACCTCAAAGGGAAGGCCTAAGGGAGGGGAGAGGAGTGAGAAAGGTTATTATGCTGAGATTTTTCCCTTGACCAGGTCTGAAGTCCCTTGTGCCTTCTGCACTTCCCCCATTTTGTACAGGAAACCTTTGTTTCCTTGTGTGTTGATGTTCACCCACCATTTATGACATCATGGAGAGAGTCATGGAAGGAGTTTTTAAAGGCTTGAGGCTGGAACGGATCCGGAAGGAAGCTTTGCTTGGAGCCTGCTGAAGGAGACTCAGGTGAAAATATTCCTTTTTATGTACTTTAATTGTCTATAATAAAAGAAACACATGTCTTGGTTCCCGAAATGAATCTTCTTTATGTTAATGATATTCATGTTTAGAATTCATATGTAAATGGTTGTTTGGATTTCATAACTAACTACCTTTCTTTATAACATGAAGATGGTTTCTTTATAAGTTTTTGTCCATGTACTGCTGTGTTCTTTGAATTGGTTGTTTTGCAGGACAAAAGAGAAGAAGGGAACTCCAAGAAGGGTTTGGACCCGAAGGGCCTTCTCAAACATAGGACCAAAGGTACGTACCCTTATCATAGAATTTGCTTATAATAGCATAATGGCTGTGTGAATGCATGTTTCTTTGAATAGACAACTTTCAGTCTGCTAGGGTTTCAGCCCAAAAAGCCCTAGGGGAGCAATTCCCTCCAACACATAGCCCAACCAAATTTCATTCATTTTTCAATAAATATAGCCATAGGACTCAATTGAAAACCTTCAACTACAGTGACCTTGAGTAGTTGAGTTTTTAGGGAGAGATGATTCCCTCTTCAAGTTGAAGTGCCAGCTTTCAACATCAAAGAGGTTTGAGGTTACCTTAGAGGTTTTCCCATAGTCGGGTTTCCTCTAAGAGATAACATTTTTGGCATCATTCCTGAGTAGCGAAAGGAATATCTTCCCCAAAAGATTTTATTGTTGAAGATCAAATATTTGAGGGAAAACAGAGATTTTTATATCAGTTTGGTTGCAAGGTGTTTCCTCTAGCGACTCCACACTATAATCTGAAGTGTTATTATTCACGAAGTTCTAGCCCATGCAGGTGTTTATACTTTGAGGAACCTGTTGTGCTCTACAACAACCCCCCATTTCATATCATTTTTATTCTCAAAACTATAATATGAAATGGGTCCCTTTTTATTTTAATTGGTATCAACTTAGTATTATTCAAAAAGGTCCGAAAACAAAATGAAAACATTACAAAACCTTTTTGATAAACCAATTATTTGGTCTTATAATATATAAATGATTAATCTTTTATCATTGCGATAAAGTGATCGCAAGATCGCATGTCGCAATGACAAAGGAGGCATAACTTAAAGATCCATTGGTTTTCCCCGATGCCACAACACGCAAAAGGCTATCGGATATCAGCAATAACGAGTTATCATAACAAACGCCATTTCGCTCCGATGCGATGCGATAAAGTCCCTTTCGCTCCGATGCGATGCGATATCGCTATCGGCGATCGGGGATGTACCATGCATGCTTTTCAAAGTGCTCAGTTAATACTCCCGATGCGATGTGATATCGCTATCGGCGATCGGGGATTCCAAAAGGAACCAATATAATGATTTAAGTTTTCCCCGACGGCCGATTGCGATAAAGCCAAAAGCGCGAATTTCAAAGAATTGTTAAAGCAGGGATATTATGATTAATTCGTATTAAAGGCCTTATCTTCCCAACAGCAATTCACCTGCGCTCAACTGCCAAAACATCCAAGGCATGCTTAAACAAATCATTCGGCCAATAAACGATATGATGGGCATTTAAAGGATTGGCAGGTTTTAACGGCCATTTAATGAAATAGTAAGTCTAAAAATCTTTTCACAGATTGTATCCGCGGCCACTTTAAGTTAATCCTTCACCATGCATTGATCAATATATTTCGCTCATATTTGGTTTGCGCTACCAATTCTCTGTATTACGTTCATTTTCATTCCTGTGCAGAACTCTTCCGAAGCAATAGATTCAAGCAGAATGGGGAAGAAGTCTAAGAAAACTGCAATCGCTTCCACTTCGCCAGCCTCAGGACAACTCATCGCTGATCCAGGAACTAAAAGAAAAGGATTGATATCCGACACTACATGTCTAGGACTCGGCAAAACTACTTGGCAAAGTACCTATAATTTGATTGAAGCCGAAGAACCCGAGGTGACAGCAGTACAAGCCACAGTAGATACCACTCGAAAATCTGATGCTACTCTAAAGGATTTAGCCGACTCTTTCCTTCATCGGATAGCAGCTCGGGAACAAATTCTCCCATATACGGATGTAGTGAGGTGGGAAATTGAGGAAATCCCAATCACAGACAGAACCTTTTGCACCAGAGATGGGAGAATCTTCGGTTCATTTCAATCTAATGATTTGAGGCAAATGTATCATTTGCCTGTACTAGAGAAGAAGTACAACAAGGCATTTCTGGAGAAATTCCGAGATGAGAACGAAATTGAATCCGAACCCATTCAGGATTGGAGGCAAAACACAAGCATGAATCTTCGGGTAAGTACTCTGTTGATTCTCTATGTTCTCCTTATTGTTATGCTGGGATAATGATGTGTAGATTGTGGGGGTTGCACGATTCCGCTAATTTCACTATAGAAATGGTTCCCTTGATGCAAGTGGCATGTAATAGTGAAATAATGGATTGGGAAACTATACTGTCAGATAAGCTAGCAACAGCAGTTCTTGATTTTAGAAGCAAAACCCGCATCACTGAAAGGCTTATTCCCCCATTCTACTACAGTGCTTATATCCTGGACACCCTATGTTTTAATTCTGAATTTCCCGTGCTTGGATGGAGGTGGACTTCACAAGACCCCATGCCCATTCACATATACCATCAGAAGTTGTGCAAAACTTACTATAAACACCATTTATACCAAGTCTGCAATGGCTTTATGTCACCCATTCATTACTCTATTTTTGATAAACCTGCTCCCAAGATTTCCTACCAAGCAGGGGTCGATTTGACATCCATAGGAATATGGTTCGGAGAGAAAAAATTTACTTATATAAGAATTTTCAGCAGCCAAGCCAAACCTCATGTCCTTCCTTTGTACATACCCGATAAACTGTTGGCTAGGGAGATAGCCTATCAGATTATTTCCGAAGGAGTTACACAAACTCTAAAGAAAAATAAGAAGCAGGTTTTCCCCTCTTTTCCTCTGAGATGTGGTGTCTACACTTTGCATGATTTTAAACATGCAGAGAAAGAAGCTGAAAAGATGAAGGCATTAACTCTAGCAACTCTCCCTAATAGGCGATTTGATCCAAACAAAATCGCCTATAATGCACTTGAACAGGCCAAATTGAAAAAGTTTGATCATAAAGAAGATAAGTTCGATGACCTGTTCTCCTCAGCCGAGTCAATGTCCCAAGTTAAATCGCTGGCCAGAATGGAATACAAAGATGACGGGTTAGTTGAATTCAACAGACTTAGAGAACAGAGGTTGCAAACTCTGCCTCTAGATCTGTTAGCAACAACCCCAACGACAGAATCAAGCGAGCCTGAGCAGCGACTCACTAAGGAACCTCATGTTACATCAAAAGAACAGGAGGAAGTGCATATGGAAAAACAAGAGGAAACCCAGACGAAAGAGCAGGAACAGAGCAGCATAGAGGTGAATGTAGATACTCAAATTGACCCAAAATTGCTCTAGGAATGGCAGCAATTCGACTCAATCATCAGCAATATTGAGTGCTCTAAGGAAGCCGAGACATCAAAAGCGGCTGATACACAGGAGACAACTTCAAAACAGGTTCCAAGTGGAACCAGCGGCCTACCCAGTTCGAAAGAAGTAGAGATAATCCCAAAGGATCCCTCCGATCAGATTATTTTGCAAATAGAAGAAATTCCTCCCTTAGATGTCTTCTATAGCCCAAGACACAAGGCTATGGTAAAATGACAGAGGAAGAGGAGAAGGACTGATCAACCTTCCCTATTCCCAGAACAAACAGTGACGGGCAACGTGGTTTGGAAAGAGGAATTTGACCCCTCTAATGACCTCACAAAACTATCCCAATATGCTGGAACCTATTCGGTAGCAACAATAGACAAGGCATCAGAAGTGAGTAATTTATTAAAAGCAAAATACCAGGAGATCTTTTCACTACAAGCACAACTATCAGAGGCACAGCAGAAGGCGGAGCAAGCAGAACGGCAATTGTTTACACAACAACAAATAAATAATCAATTGACTAAACAATTGCAGGAAGAGAAACAGAGGATTGATCACAGTGCAGTCCAAAAGCAGAAAGAGCTGTCTGAGGCATTGGCACAACTGAAAGCAGCGAATGAACAAATGCTGAAGTCAAAAGATGAGCAAATTGCTCAACTATCAGCCCAGCTAGAGAAAACAAAGAATCTTCCACAGCTAGCTGAATTCAGAGCAGAGGCATTACAGATAAACAAGGCATTGATAACACAGATAAAGCTTTTATGTCAACAAATCGCCCAGGCGGAACCGTTATGCGATTTGACGACATCAATAAGTGAAAAATCGGAAAAAGCTAGAACAAACTTGGATCAAGCCGATGAAACATTAACTAATTTTCTTGAGTGGCAAGATACCGATCAGGGACAGGCGGCTAATTTACCAAAGATTTTAGAATCACATAAGGAGATATTATTTACAGAATGGCAGTCCCAGTTAATGAAAGCAGAGAGAGCAATTTCAAGATGCAAATCAACCACAAGTAATTTGGTTGAATTGGTTAATAATACTCTCTACTTGTCTAACATGATTTCTCAATGTACTCCAGGTAAATTGACAGCGGCTAAAACATTGGAGCAGTCATGTTATCCAGAGCTAGAGAAAAATGGGAGATTAATCGCAGGAATTAACAGTTTGACATGGGACACCTATTGGTTCTTCTTAGTCAAACCATACAGCCAGAGGGCCGCCCTCAAATGCCTTATAGATGCAATTGGGTATATCATTCCCGATATACAGGATGCCACCTATGCTGCCCAACTCAATTCTCGCCTCAACAGACCACCCGAAGTGGAGCCAATGCTTGTGATATGCCAGCTCAGGTTTAAAGGCAAACAGCCTAAATGATGATTCATGCCGCCGACTGCCAGATTGCTGTGAAGGAGATATTCAAAATCAATTGATACCAATTAAGTAGGATTTCAGTTTCATAGGTAGTTAGCTTAATTAAGTATTTATAGACCCTTTCATGTATTTGGAAAGGGTCGTAAGTTTTGTATATGACTTAAAGCCTGAAGTTGCACTACTGTACTTCAGGCGTATTCTTTTATAAAACTGGACCAATCATTCTGATTTTGACAAAGAAGCTTTTATGCGAATGTGCACTACTGTCTTTGTTTGAAAGTATTTCTGAGTCCGAAGAAGAATTTCAAATAGCGATTGATATTGGGAGTGATTAGCAGCTCATATGGTACTATTATCTATGTCTGAGTCCATTCTTTTTATATGAATTGTCATTTGATCGCTTTTGCTATTATCGGATATGTATATGTGTTTTAAACAGCATTCTTTATTCCTTCCACTATTGGATGTTTACAGTATGCTTTTCTGTTGATCATATATGTATCGATAATATAAATGATAAGTGTAGCAATATTGTGTTAATCACTTTGTTTAACTATTTAAACAAAGTAATCCTTGAATGAATAAATGTCTATGTTTATTAGATAGAGTCATTTATATCCCTGTCAATAGACAAAGATCATCAAGCGCTACATTTCAAAGAACAATAGTTCCTGGGATTAGTAGTAGTTCTTTTATTTTGCTGATAGATTAAATTATTCGCCTATCGTTAGATTAGATAATTAATCATTCATCCACCCCTTTTATTCATTACTAGGAAACTGGTCCCATTATCCCCAGTCGGAGCCACCATTCCAAACGGAAAAGGAGCTGTATTAAGGTCCGGACTGGGTGGTTATCCCCCAATGTTGATACAACGATTTTCGGGGCATCAACATTTTTGGCGCTAGAAGGAGGGCCTCAACTGTGAATGGCAAGCAAACCCAAATCTACAGACCATTCTAAGAGTAATTCTCCCTCCACATCACCTCGTACTTCCCAATTGCATGCTAGTCTTCCAATATCCAAACAAGAAGAAGAGGAATCAACTACCACTGCTCAAACCCACCATACTCCAGAACAATTAAGTCTTGAATCTCCTGAAGTTCAGTCTCTTATCCATAAACTTCAGAGCTTCTCGATATCACCACAGAAATATGAGGTATCCCAAAGCAGTACAACTTCGCAATTAAATTTACCTCACCCTCTCACCAGACTTCAGAGTGGAAAGCTCGGTATTGAACCTACTGAGTTCCCTTTACCCAAAAGGAAAAAGGCGAAGAAAAACACTGAAGGATCTGACAGTGAAGAATTTTCATCTACATCCTCCATCTCACCTTCCCCAGTGCGAAGTCAACCATCCACTCCCTCATCACACATTGTTGTTCATCAGGGATTAGCAACTTCAACATCCCAACCTGCGCAATCCTCAATATCAACTCCTTCCCAGACATCTGGAAGTTCAACAGTAGTATCATCCACTACTGCGGTTACAATGGCAGATCCATGGACCAGGCCTGGTGCAGTCAACATGCCTGCTCCATTGCATGCATTACCTGATGCACCTGAGAAATGGCTACCCAAGTTTAATCCAGATGATGGAACACAAGCTGAGGAACATATTAATAACTTCATGTTGGCAGTTAATTTGAAGGGAGTAACGGAGCAAGATGTTGTCATTAGGCTTTTCCCTTATACTTTGCAAGGATCGGCAGGATCCTGGTATTTTTCCTTGCCTTCTGGTTCAATTACCAGTTGGACGACTTGCCAAGAACAGTTTCTTACTAAGTATGGTGATGATAGGTCTTTAGCTACATTAATAAATGATCTCTCCAATCTTAGGATAGAGCATAGGGAACCAATTAAAGAATTTAATGCTCGATTCAATAAACTCTTGAATAAAATCCCAACGGCCTCCAAACCAAGTGAGCAAATCCTAAGTGAGTGGTATATAACTGCCCTACCTTCCAATATAGCTATTTTTGTAGACAGGGCTGGAAAACCAACTTTATCTGAAAACATGAAAGAAGCAATTGCTGTGGAGAAACCTATTAATGCTCTAGAGAAGAAAGCTGCTCTTGAAGATAGAAAAACCAAAAAAGTTTCTTTTAAAGATGATTCAAAGAAGAAAACCCCTAAAGATCCATATGACATGGAGGGTCTACAAAAGGTTCTCAATACTATGTCAAATGAAATGGTTGAAATAAAAAAACAAGTAGCTGAAACCTCAACCAAAAGACCCTTTAGGAATCACAAGAAAACTGAATCAAAACCACCGAATGTTATATCTAATGCAGATTTAGATCTTGAAGAAGGAGAAGAAGAAACAGCTTCACCAACTGATGAAGAAGAGGAAGTTGTTGAATGTCATGGAATGTGGGATTTTATATTGTCTAACTCTGATATAGAAAATGAAGAAGAAGCGTTTCCTGTCACTAATAGGAGTAAAAGTACCTCCGAACCTGTTCAGACAACTTCAAAGAAAAGGAGTGTAGGTGCTACTACAACAAAGGAAAAGGTACCCCCAAGGAAGCCACTTGTAACAATTCCACAAAACCAATCTTCAACCTCAAATATTCCGTCAACATCTAAGACATTGGTAGTTTCTGATTCAATGGATTACAATATTGTTGATGACATGAAAAAGACTAAGGCAAACATTACCATGTTTGAACTTAGTAAATTGAAACATCAGCAAAAATTGCTTCTCAAAGAATTAAATGTTGTTCCTACTTCACCCCTTCCCAGTGCTAAAGCTGCAAATGATGCAGGTCAACCACCTTCTGGTATGGTCGAAGCTACTGATGCAGTTCTGATTGGAGATAGATCAAATTCTCATACTCCACCTTTCCTTCTAACCTACGAGATCTACAATAGAAACCTGCACAACTGTTTGATTGACTCAGGGGCATCCTCTAACATAATGCCAGCTTCAGTTTGTTCCAAACTGAACATTGAACCCCAAAAGTCCGCTATTCATATTGTGCAGTTGGACAGGACTAAAGTACAGGTTTTAGGGGAAATCAACTCAGTAACTATCAGGCTATCAGCTGATCCTAGAGTAGTTCAAAGAATTGATATCTTAATCGCTGATATACCTGAATTTTATGGTTTGATCTTGAGTAGGGATTGGTCTGAAAAACTCCATGGGTATATTTCTACTGATTGGTCCCATATGTGGCTTCCCTATAAGGGAAATCCAAATCAAATAAAAATCGATCGGGAGAAACACATGACCCATACAGTTACAAAATTTGAACAAGAAAACCAACCAATAGCATTTAATAACAACATTTTGGGGAATTATTCATCTGAGTCATTCTTTGGCAACTTCGCTGCCCAACCATCTCCTTTCTCAGTAAACAATTCTACATCTCAGATCGAAAATTATTCACAAACAGATAGGTCAAGATGTTTTAATGATACTGAGGAAACTGTAAATAAAATTGTTAATACTTCTTTATTTTGGTCACTATATTTCGATGGGTCTAAGTCTAGCGAGGGCTCAGGAGCAGGATGTATTTTGGTTAACCCTCAGGGAGAAAAAACAATGTTGTCCTGTAGGCTAGAGTTTGAATGCACGAATAATACAGCTGAGTATGAAGCCTTAGTCCAAGGAATATATAAAGCGATTGGCCTCAAGGCTCAATATTTGAAAGTGTTTGGAGATTCTAAAATTATTATTAAACAGATAAGGAATACAATTCATTGTCTTTCTAGCCATCTCAAACATTATCAGTCGTTGGTACAATAACTCACCTCCCACTTTTCGGCATTCAATATTTCTTCCATTCCCAGGTCTCAAAATCCAGCAGCCGACTTGCTAGCCAATGTTGCTTCCAAGCTCCTACCTTCCGAAGATTATAGCCCAGATAGATTTTCAGTAGAATTACTTTTTAGGCCATCAATTCCTGACAATGTCACTAATTGGAGAGTATTCAACCATGATGAAGACATTTTACAATTTTTAACTTCTGAAAAGTCCTATGATGATCAAATCATTGAGGAAAACGAACATGACCTTCAAATGAGAGGAAAACACGAGGAAAATTCAATCCCAAAGCCTGTGGTGAAACTTGAGGATCTTTATGATATTAAAGACAGGTTTAAACCTGTAACCAATACAAAGCTCCAAAGTTCCACCTTAAGGTTTGAATTGATAAACCTTGGCACTGAGCAAAGTCCTCAAAACATTAATTTAGGATTAGGACTTTCCGTGGAAGAAAAGGAAGCATTCATTAGACTGTTACGGAAAAATAAACATGTTTTTGCTTGGAAATATGACAATTTAAAGACATATGATACATCCATCATCCAGCATACCATTCCAATGCTTCCCGAATAGAAACCAATTCAACAGAAGTTGACGAAAATACATCCGAACTTAGAGAGTCAAATAAAATCTGAACTCAATAAACTCTTGAAAGCTAAGATTATTTTTCCCGTGCGGCACTCAAACTGGGTCTCCAATATGGTCACTGTTAGAAAGAAAAATGGCGACATCAGGATTTGTATAGATTTCAGAAATTTGAATAAGGCGAGCCTAAAAGATAATTTCCCATTACATACTATGGAGCAGATACTCCAATCAGTGGCAGGCTCTGAGTTGATGTCCTTTTTAGACGGTTTTTCAGGATATAACCAAGTTTTGGTCCATCCTGATGACCGACTCAAAACCACATTCAGAACAAAATGGGGAACTTATGCTTATCAGAAAATGCCTTTCGGACTTATTAATGCAAGAGCCACGTTCCAAAGAGCGATGGATATAGCTTTTAAAGGGTTGATTAACAAAACAGTAGTTGTCTACTTAGACGATATTACTGTATTTTCTAAAAAGAAATCCAATCATTTGCATGATTTAAATCAAATCTTCCAACGCTGCAAAAGGTACGGTATTTCACTTAACCCTAAAAAATCTTTCTTCGCTCTTGACCAAGGAAAGCTCTTAGGCTTTATTGTTTCTAAAGATGGCATTTATATTGATCTGGACAGGATTAAAGAAATCTCTGAAATCCCTTTCCCTCATAATAAAAAATCCATGCAATCATTTTTAGGCCAAATCAATTTTGTCAAAAGATTCGTTCCAGACTTTTCTCAAATTATTTTTCCACTTCAAACTATGATTAAGAAAAATTTAGTCTTTAGATGGGGATCAGCAGAAAAGGAAGCGTTTGATTTAATCAAACAATCAATGATCAATGCCCCCGCTTTAAATACTCCTAATTTTTCTAATCATTTCACATTGTATACTATCGCATCCGATTTGTCTTATGCAGCAGTACTCACACAGATTAACAATCACAAATTAGAAGCACCCATTTCATTATATAGTTCAAATCTTCAGGGTGCTGAATTGAATTACTCCGAAGTAGAAAACAAGCCTTTGCTGTATATAAAGCTGTCAAACATTACAGACCCTTCCTTTTAAAAGCCCATACAAAAGTTATAGTTCCTTTCCCTGCAGTAAGGCAACTATTAATCCAAAGGGAATTAGGTGAAAAAAGGGCAAGTTGGGTTACAGCACTTCAAGAATATGACTTAGAAATTAAACCAGCAAAGATTGTTAGAGACCAAGGTTTTTGCAGGTTATTGGCAGGAGCATCTAACATTCAAGAATCAGGTGATACAGATCAAACCGAAGAGATCAACCAGATAAGTATTACTGATTCTGAATCACAATATGCTGACTTAATCTTTTATTTGAAAAATGGATATGCACCTCCTAACCTGTCTTACAAAAACAAAAGGGCCATTAGATTAAAAGCAAAAAATTTCACAATTATTGATGATGTGCTTTTTAGGCAAAATTATGATTCAATCTTATTAAGATGCCTAGAAAAACCTGAAGCACAAAAGGTTTTGCAGGAATTACATGATGGACCAGCAGGAGGACATTTTGGAGCTGACACAACAGCCCACAAAATCATTCATGCTGGATATTATTGGCCCACTCTGTTTAGAGATGCTCATGAATATGTAAGGAAATGCCGAAATTGTCAAACTTCTAGTGGAAGACAAAGCAAACCAGCTTTCCCTTTGCAACCAATCAACATTGAACAACCATTTGAGCAATGGGGATTGGACATCATTGGAGAAATTACTCCACATTCTTCCAAACAGCATAAATATATCCTTACCGCTACTGATTATTTTACTAAGTGGGTTGAAGCAATTCCTTTAAAGACAACAAATTCTGAGGCAATTATAGAATTCATAGATCAATTCATCATTACCAGGTTTGGTGTCCCAAATGCTCTTGTTTTTTATAATTCATCTTACTTCTCAGGCAATGCTATGTTTGATTTCGCTATTAAAAGAGGATTTAAATTGAAATATTCTGCTAATTACTATCCCCAGGGTAATGGTTTAGCAGAGTCTACAAATAAAAATCTGATTAAAATTATTAAGCGAACTATCGAACAGAATCATAAAAAATGGCACAAATCCTTAATATTTGCACTATGGGCTGATAGGATAACGCAGAAGGCTTCCATAGGTTCTTCCCCGTTCAATCTCGTGTATGGAAAAGAAGCAGTGCTACCAACAAATCTTGTCCTTCCTTCTCTAGCCCTAGTTCAGTTTATTGAGGAAAGCCCTTCCTCTTCTATTCAACTTAGACATGACCAAATTCTAAAATTAGAAGAGGAAAGAGAAAAAGCCAAGGTTATTCATGCAAAACATCAGCAAATTATCAAGTCATCCTTTGATTCAGCCTCATCCGGTTCAAAACAATTTCAAGTCGGTGATTTAGTTCTGAAATGGGACAAAGCCCATGAAGATAAGGGAAAACACACCAAGTTCCAGAAGATGTGGCTTGCGCCATTTCAGATCTGTGAGAAGATAGGCCATTCGACCTTCATATTACAAGATTTATCAGGTTTGAGAAATTCTCTCCCTGTTAATGGCCTTATCTTAAAAAAATTCTTCAACTAAGGAGGTAACCCCTTCTCCTTTTTAGTTTAATAGAATTTTGTAGTTTGTAGGACCATTAGAAAATAAAGTTGTGAGGTATCTTCCATTGAACTTTGCTGTACTTAAAAGTTGTTCAAAAGAAGTAGTGTTGATATTTTATTTTAAAATAATAGAAGTCTTAAACAAAAGGGATAATTTCTAGGAAACTAGGTATAATTGCATTCTGAAACCACACTTCAAGTTTTGTGAACGCTTCTCAAAGTTTAGAAATATTGTAAATCATTTTATGTTTTCAAATTGGTCACAAAAAAAGGTTATCAATATCAAAATAGGAACTAATCCAACTTCAGCATCTTTAACTCTTACCTTGTCATCCATTTACTCTTAAGGAGAAAATTGTCCATCCCACTCACCAAAGCTTATGATTACTCAGAGTGTAATTCTAAAATATTTGATATAAAAGATAAGAGGTCTTATTACAAGCCTGCTTACCATGATCATAGGGAAATAGTTTAACCGACATTACCAACACTGCATACCAAAACAGGGTAATGGCTTAGAATTATAAGACAAGGGGTCTCATCACGAGCCAGCTTGTTCAGTTAAATTACTACCAGTGAATGGCATTGTCACTCAGCTGGTCACCAAACCAGGACAATGGCTTTTTATCTTACAAAATAACAGAAAAATAGAAAAGAAATGCAAAATGTGAAAAGCATGTTTTGAATTCATTCTGTTAATCATACTCTGAAATGAATGGGACAATGGACAATAATATGGTTAAAAGGTATCCCTGTCGAAACTATGAACGTTTGCTGGCAGCAGAGGCTCTACCTATGACAAAGGAGTCAATTCTAAAAGCTGATTTGGAAAGGTTTTCTATTTTATCATTATCAACCAATAGAGGCCAATTTAAAACTTAGAATGTATCTAATTTTAAACAAGAGAGGAAATTAGCAAAAAAATAATTTCATTTTATTTGGAATGCATATATACCCAGTTATATTAGAATTTTCCCCTTTGATGAGATCTCTATTTTGAAAAAGTTTAAGTATTTCCGTACTTTTCAGAGATAACTGCTTCTTCCAGCGAATCACCAATTGTTGTGCTCTACAACAACCCCCCATTTCATATCATTTTTATTCTCAAAACTATAATATGAAATGGGTCCCTTTTTATTTTAACTAGTATCAACTTAGTATTATTCAAAAAGGTCCGAAAACAAAATGAAAACATTACAAAACCTTTTTGATAAACCAATTATTTGGTCTTATAATATATAAATGATTAATCTTTGATCATTGCGATAAAGCGATCGCAAGATCGCATGTCGCAACGACAAAGGAGGCATAACTTAAAGACCCATTGGTTTTCCCCGATGCCACAACACGCAAAAGGCTATCGGATATCGGCAATAACGAGTTATCATAACAAACGCCATTTCGCTCCGATGCGATGCGATAAAGTCCCTTTCGCTCCGATGCGATGCAATATCGCTATCGGCGATCGGGGATGTACCATGCATGCTTTTCAAAGTGTTCAGTTAATACTCCCTATGCGATGCGATATCACCATCGGCGATCGGGGATTCCAAAAGGAACCAATATAATGATTTAAGTTTTCCCCGACGGTCGATTGCGATAAAGCCAAAAGCGCGAATTTCAAAGAATTGTTAAAGCAGGGATATTACGATTAATTCGTATTAAAGGCCTTATCTTCCCAACAGCGATTCACCGGCGCTCAACCGCCAAAACATCCAAGGCACGCTTAAACAAATCATTCGGCCAATAAACAATATGATGGGCATTTAAAGGATTGGCAGGTTTTAACGGCCATTTAATGAAATAGTAAGTCTAAAAATCTTTTCACAGATTGTATCCGCGGCCACTTTAAGTTAATCCTTCACCATGCATTGATCAATATATTTCGCTCATATTTGGTTTGCGCTACCAATTCTCTGTATTACGTTCATTTTCATTCATGTGCAGAACTCTTCCGAAGCAATAGATTCAAGCAGAATGGGGAAGAAGTCTAAGAAAACTGCAATCGCTTCCGCTTCGCCAGCCTCAGGACAACTCATCGCTGATCCAGGAACTAAAAGAAAAGGATTGATATCTGACACTACATGTCTAGGACTCGGAAAAACTACTTGGCAAAGTACCTATAATTTGATTGAAGCTGAAGAACCCGAGGTGACAGCAGTACAAGCCACAGTAGATACCACTCGAAAATCTGATGCTACTCTAAAGGATTTAGCCGACTCTTTCCTTCATCAGATAGTAGCTCGGGAGCAAATTCTCCCATATACGGATGTAGTGAGGTGGGCAATTGAGGAAATCCCAATCACAGATAGAACCTTTTGCACCAGAGATGGGAGAATCTTCGGTTCATTTCAATCTAATGATTTGAGGCAAATGTATCATTTGCCTGTACTAGAGAAGAAGTACAACAAGGCATTTCTGGAGAAATTCCAAGATGAGAACGAAATTGAATCCGAACCCATTCGAGATTGGAGGCAAAATCCGGCAAAACACAAGCATGAATCTTCGGGTAAGTACTCTATTGATTCTCTATGTTCTCCTTATTGTTATGCCAGGATAATGATGTGTAGATTGTGGGGGTTGCACGATTCTGCTAATTTCACTATAGAAATGGTTCCCTTGATGGAAGTGGCATGTAATAGTGAAATAATGGATTGGGAAACTATACTGTCAGATAAGCTAGCAACAGTAGTTCTTGATTTTAGAAGCAAAACCCGCGTCACTGAAAGGCTTATTCCCCCATTCTACTACAGTGCTTATATCCTGGACACCCTATGTTTTAATTCTGAATTTCCCGTGCTTGGATGGAGGTGGACTTCACAAGACCCCATGCCCATTCACATATACCATCAGAAGTTGTGGAAAACTTACTATAAACACCATTTATACCAAGTCTGCAATGGCTTTATGTTACCCATTCATTACTCTATTTTTGATAAACCTGCTCCCAAGATTTCCTACCAAGCAGGGGTCGATTTGACATCCATAGGAAGATGGTTCGGAGAGGAAAAATTTACTTATATAAGAATTTTCGGCAGCCAAGCCAAACCTCATGTCCTTCCTTTGTACATACCCGATAAACTGTTGGCTAGGGAGATAGCCTATCAGATTATGTCCGAAGGAGTTACACAAACTCTAAAGAAAAATAAGAAGCAGGTTTGGCCCTCTTTTCCTCTGAGATGTGGTGTCTACACTTTGCATGATTTTAAACATGCAGAGAAAGAAGCTGAAAAGATGAAGGCATTAACTCTAGGAACTCTCTCTAATAGGCGATTTGATCCAAACAAAATCGCCTATAATGCACTTGAACAGGCCAAATTGACAAAGTTTGATCATAAAGAAGATAAGTTCGATGACCTGTTCTCCTCAGCCGAGTCAATGTCCCAAGTTAAATCACTGGCCAGAATGGAATACAAAGATGACGGTTTAGTTGAATTCAACAGACTTAGAGAACAGAGGTTGCAAACTCTGCCTCTAGATCTGTTAGCAACAACCCCAACGACGGAATCAAGCGAGCCTGAGCAGCGACTCACTAAGGAACCTCCTGTTACATCAAAAGAACAGGAGGAAGTGCATATGGAAAAACAAGAGGAAACCCAGACGAAAGAGTAGGAATAGAGCAGCATAGAGGTGAATGTAGATACTCAAATTGACCTAAAATTGCTCTAGGAATGGCAGCAATTCGACTCAATCATCAGCAATCTTGAGTGCTCTAAGGAAGCCGAGACATCAAAAGCGGCTGATACACAGGAGACAACTTCAAAACAGGTTCCAAGTGGAACCAGCGGCCTACCTAGTTCGAAAGAAGTAGAGATAATCCCAAAGGATCCCTCTGATCAGATTATTTTGAAAATAGAAGAAATTCCTCCCTTAGATGTCTTCTATAGCCCAAGACACAAGGTTGTGGTAAAACGATAGAGGAAGAGGAGAAGGACTGATCAACCTTCCCTATTCCCAGAACAAACAGTGATGGGCAACGTGGTTTGGAAAGAGGAATTTGACCCATCTAATGACCTCACAAAACTATCCCAATATTCTGGAGCCTATTCGGCAGCAACAATAGACAAGGCATCAGAAGTGAGTAATTTTTTAAAAGAAAAAGACCAGGAGATCTTTTCACTACAAGCACAACTATCAGAGGCACAGCAGAAGGCAGAGCAAGCAGAACGGCAATTGTTTACACAACAGCAAATAAATAATCAATTGACTAAACAATTGCAGGAAGAGAAATAGAGGATTGATCACAGTGCAGTCCAAAAGCAGAAAGAGCTGTCTGAGGCATTGGTGCAACTGAAACCAGCGAACGAACAAATGCTAAAGTCAAAAGATGAGCAAATTGCTCAACTATCAGCCCAGCTAGAGAAAACAAAGAATCTTCCACAGCTAGCTGAATTCAGAGCAGAGGCATTACAGATAAACAAGGCATTGATAACACAGATAAAGCTTTTATGACAACAAATCGCCCAGGCGGAACCATTATGCGATTTGACGACATCAATAAGTGAAAAATCGGAAAAAGCTAGAACAGACTTGGATCAAGCCGATGAAACATTAACTAATTTTCTTCAGTGGCAAGATATGGATCAGGGACAGGCGGCTAATTTACCAAAGATTTTAGAATCACATAAGGAGATATTATTTACAGAATGGCAGTCCCAGTTAATGAAAGCAGAGAGAGCAATTTCAAGATGCAAATCAACCACAAATAATTTGGTTGAATTGGTTAATAATACTCTCTACTTGTCTAACATGATTTCTCAATGTACTCCAGGTAAATTGACAGCGGCTAAAACATTGGAGCATTCATGTTATCCAGAACTAGAGAAAAATGGGAGATTAATCGCAGGAATTAACAGTTTGACATGGGACACCTATTGGTTCTTCTTAGTCAAACCATACAGCCAGAGAGCCGCCCTCAAATGCCTTACAAATGCAATCGGGTATATCATTCCCGATATACAGGATGCCACCTATGCTGCCCAACTCAATTCTCGCCTCAACAGACCACCCAAAGTGGAGCCAATGCTTGTGATATGCAAGCTCAGGTTTAAAGGCAAACAGCCTAAATGATGATTCATGCCGCCGACTGCTAGATTGTTGTGAAGGAGATATTCAAAATCAATTGATACCAATTAAGTAGGATTTCAGTTTCATAGGTAGTTAGCTTAATTAAGTATTTATAGACCTTTTCATGTATTTGGAAAGGGTCGTAAGTTTTGTATATGACTTAAAGCCTGAAGTTACACTACTGTACTTCAGGCGTATTCTTTTATTAAACTGGACCAATCATTCTGATTTTGACAAAGAAGCTTTTATGCGAATGTGCATTACTGTCTTTGTTTGAAAGTATTTCTAAGTCTAAAGAAGAATTTCAAATAGCGATTGATATTGGGAGTGATTAGCAGCTCATATGGTACTATTATCTATGTCTGAGTCCATTCTTTTTATATGAATTTTCATTTGATCGCTTTTTCTATTATCGAATATGTATATGTGTTTTAAACAACATTCTTTATTCCTTCCACTATTGGATGTTTACAGTATGCTTTTCTGTTGATCATATATGTATCGATAATATAAATGATAAGTGTAGCAATATTGTGTTAATCACTTTGTTTAACTATTTAAACAAAGTAATCCTTGAATGAATAAATGTCTATGTTTATTAGATAGAGTCATCTATATGCCTGTCAATAGACAAAGATCATCAAGCGCTACATTTCAAAGAACAATAGTTCCCAGGATTAGTAGTAGTTCTTTTATTTTGCTGATAGATTAAATTATTCGCCTATCGTTAGATTAGATAATCAATCATTCATCCACCCCTTTTATTCATTACTGGGAAACTGGTCCCATTATCCCCAGTCGGAGCCACCATTCCAAACAGAAAAGGAGCTGTATTAAGGTCTGGACCGGGTGGTTATCCCCCAATGTTGATACAACGATTTTCGGGGCATCAACAGAACCCTGATCCAAATCCACCCTAGATTTTTTCAAGCCCCAAAATTTTTCAGGAAGAAAACTTCAAAGGAATCAAGTACGATCTACTTAGAAATGTCTTATTCTCTACCTACAAAGGTTGAAGCTCCTGAGGATTTGTTGTTAGATATGTTTAGTACCAACCTTATTTGTCTTCAATCATTCTAATGTTGCTTAGATCATCATCATATTATCAAAATACATTTCTTCAACAACACCAAACTCAAGCTCAACACATCTTCCAAAGTATTCAAGTCATGTTCACAACTTTATCAATCACAAATATCTATCAGTAGTACTTCAGTCATTTATTCTTTTTTCAAGATCTTCATTATAGATGTCACAATATACCCTCCCTCTCAAATGGGGAGATTTACATCTTTTTTTCTCACACTTCTTCTTAACTAAGGAAAAAGACTAATAGAAACCTATTTCCTTCAGTCACACAACTTCTTTCTTTTTTATCATCATATCATCAGATAATGTTCGACCCATCAAGACATGATTTTCAAGAATTCCATTCATTTATCTAGTATCAAGGTCTTTCAATGTTATCAAGATTCTTGTAACTCCCTCTTTCCATAATGCTCAACGTCATTATCAAGATATCAACAAGTATAAGGTAGGAAATCATCTTCAACATCTTAAAGACCATATACCTGCAATTATTTAATGAGAATGATAACCAAGCAAAAATATATAAAAGCATAAATTCAATTATAAAATAGGGTTAGCATGTTATCACAATGGGAGCATCCAAAAACTTTGAATAATAAAACAAACTTTAGATATGTAAAACCTAAACCACCACCGAGTTAGGTATATAATAAAGAAGGGTTACATTCCCTAGACTTTTTACAACAACATTTGCTAGTGTTTAATCACAAACCCTAGATTTCTTTATCAAAACTAAATCATAGATATCAATAATCAAGTTAGCACTCTAATCATGGTGAAATTATTATACTTCTAGGATTTTAATCATCATGCCCTAGAATCTTGTATTAATATTTACTAGGGTTTTTGTTGTAAACCCTAGACACAAACATAAACACTTCAATGTTAGATATTCAACAATTTTAACCAAGCTAGGGTTACAATTAGACAAAATCACATGAACCTGGGGTTTCATTTTAGGAGCTTACTTTAACTATTACATGGGTTTTCCCATAAACCATAATACACCAAACCCTAAAAATATAGGGTTTCATTATATAACCTAGACATCAACAACAAACTTTAAAAAGGGTAGGGTTTTACCAAAAACATTATCAAAATCCTAAACATTAAGAGAATAGGATTTCATCATATGTTCTTGATTTTATCAACAAACCCTAAGTAGACTAGGATTTCATTATTAACATCGACATACCCTTAGCATCAAAAGGTGTTTTACAGTGAACCCTAAAGGTTAGGGTTTCAACAAAATGAACAAATGGTAAAAGATAGTATAACCAGGGTAGATTCAATCTAGTGATTAATCACCCTAACAAGAATATTTATCATTCAAAACCCTAGACATAAGAAAGTTAGTAATATAAAGAAAATTTTCAAGTGAAGAATGATTATGCAACAAATCTTACAGTCTAAAACATTCCTTGATTTTTTCTTTAACAAACCTTCTCGATTCTCATCAGCAACAAGCATACTTTCATAATATGGGTCTTCTCTTGAATTTTCCTCCACAATCCTTGTGTATTCTTGTAAGCTATCGTTGAATTATTCTTTAACGGACCTTGTAGAGCCTCTTTAGCAACAAGCTTACTTTCATAATACAATTCTTTGCATGAAGTTTCCACCACAATCCTTGTATATTCATGTAATATTTCCTACCAAGGAGAATAAAAAGGAAGGATTAATATAAACAAATCTAGATGCATATAGAAAATGAAGACATGAAAGAGGAAACATAGAACAGGATACTTATATTTTGGTAAAATGGTAGAGGCTCCCTATTAATTTACATCAACTCAATCTTTCTGAGGGATACCTACAAATTATCAAACAAATTCAAGAATTTCTAACAAGACATATTAGATCTATTAACTCTAAAAATAAAGGAAAAATACTTTACAAAAACTTAAAATAAAATAATCATATGTAAGAGAAAGACTTAATAATATAAGTCTTTTACTTCTTATTCTTTAGCCTTGTTCTTCTTAGTTGGAGCTTCTGTTATCACATTTTAGTTTGAGTTTGAATTTTTTTGTAAAATTTTGACAATTTTAGTGTCAGTGAAACAATTTGTAATAAACATGATTATGTTGATAATGGGGCAATCAACGATTTTTAAGTTCAGAAAATGATTAACAAGACATATTAGATCTATTAACTCTAAAATATAAAGGAAAAGTACTTTACAAAAACTTAAAATGAAAGAAGCATATGTAAGAGAAAGACTTAATAATATAAGTCTTTTACTTCTTATTCTTCAGCCTTGTTCTTCTTAGTTGGAACTTCTGTTATCACATTTTAGTTTGAGTTTGAAATTTTTTTTGTAAAATGCTAACAATTTCAGTGTCAGTAAAACAATTTGTAATAAACATGATTATGTTGATAATGGGGCAATCAACAATTTTTAAGTTCAGAAAATGATGAACACGAATACGCTAATAATGGGAATATCAATGCCAAAAGTAAGATTTTAATTTCAATTTTTAAAATCGCACTGACACATTCCACGTCAGTGATACAGTAATCATTGCTCAGTTAGGCCACAAATTATCTAGAAGTGAACGGTACGTATTGAAAGTGAAGTTTCCACCGCCAAAGAGCTATGGTGTCATTTTGTAATTATCGAAGAGACAAAAATATCATTTCACCTGTCAATCAGTTATTCCACTTGAAAATCTCATTGTTTTTACAGCATACTATTTTCACCATTGTCATTTGAAAAGTTGTGTTAGTTTAGCATTGGAGAGTTGTTCATTTCGAATTAATTGGCGGAGATACAAAAATCGATCCTGGTCTCTGGTTTGCATAATCACAAAATTGTAGGGATAATGGAGAAGAACGGAAAGTTTAACAAAAATGAGCCTAATCATCCTGATCTTTTGGAGATTTATCCAGATATTCATCAACATTTCCAGTGGGTTGGGTGGCAAGAATTTTTCCATCGATGCATCAATTACAATGATGGTGTGGCTTAAGCATTCGCTCATGGGTTTGACGAACAACATGTGGAGGTAGGAGGAATTTCGTTGTTGTTTAGGGAAGAAGTAATCATAGAATTTACAACCCTGCCTACGGATGGGGAAATGGTTTAGAGAAGCCACGTTCTAGCTAGGATTGATGTCCCATTTTTCGTGAAGGTCGAGTTCAAGGACAGAAATTGGAAGGTAGGGGTGCAAAGACCCTAGCTGGAAGACAAATGGAATGGGTTGTTATGCATTACCCATTCATAACTCATGTGCGAAGGGAAATTTAACCGGGTAAATCTTTTCCATCTCCATTTCCTAGCTCATCTAGCAGGACAAGTAATAATGAATGCTTGTTTTTATTTATTGGAGAACCTTAAGCACATGGTTTCTCATTTCCGGGCCAGATCAGACCCATCTCCTCATTTTTTCATCACAACGCCTTAATTAAGTTGTTAATTGAGAATCAGTTGGCAAAACTTGGATCCATTTCCTATTTTGGGGAGGGTTTCAACTCCAGCCCCCTAAATCCAAACAAGGGAGGTAGAATGGTACTAAGCAGGGTAAGAAAATTCAGGCAGAAACCTCCTCTCAAGGCACCTCAACTGAAACCCAAAGTTGAAAGGAGAGAGACATTCCCTCATCCTCTAGTCCTACAATCACTAAGGTTTACGCCAGAAGAAGTGACAGACTGAAGAAGACCCAACCTTCTGTTGAAAATCCTCCTACTGAAAACCCTCATCATTCTGTGAATTCCCCTCATACTGAAAAGCCACCCACTAAGAGTTCCCCTACAAAAACTCATCCACGAAAGCAGACCAGAGGAAAAGAAGTTGAAACTGAACCCCATGATGAGAAGAAACCTCCTTGTTTCAAATGTTCAAGGGAGGTAAGAGACCTCACACCAAACCTTTAAACAAATTAAGGTTGAAGATTAAATTATAAACAAAATCCTGACCTCGTCAAGGAAGTGATAGATGCGGACAATGTCCCATTAAAATATATTATAATATTCAAAGGGAAAACTGCAGGTTCTAAAAGGTCAAAGGCCAAGGAGACTAAAAAGAAAATCCCTATGGGAACCAGATAGAGTAAGAGGAAGAGAATGGACAAGGTGGATGTTGTTTTGGAGGTGGCCAGTACCCTCAGCTAGGAATCTTATAACCATTTTTTGGGTTTTTTATTAAGTCATTACTAGAGTGAGTTTCGGTGATCTATCATTGATCACGCATTTGTCAGTATTTAGATACAAAGAAGCACAAAGGATATCTCACATTTCCCTAGTCAGTGGATTTTTCACAAAAATCATTGACATTTCCATTTTCAGTGTATTCTAAAAAGAAACAGCTTGGAAAGGGCGTTGGCAATCGTCCATTTTTCTTTCTAACCTGAATGCCTTCTCTAATGAATTAGGTTCCCAAAGGTGAACATCATGTTGGATATTATCCTTTAAAGTCCCTATGAACACATCAATCTTGTGCTCCTCTCGAATATTTTTTACCCTTATGTTCAATTTTTGGAACTCTTCAATGTGCTCCATTATTGAACCCTTTTCTTTGAGACTTATCAATTGGCTAAAAAAAGTGTTGCTTTTTGTATCCTCATAATGTGTTGTCAATTCTTCCGTAAAAATTGCCCAAGTGATAATTTGTTTACAAGAGCAAAGCCATTGATACCATACAAACTGATTTGGTTCCAAATATAAAGTTGCAATAAGTACCTTTTGTGTGTTTTGCACATTACTGAGATCGAAAAATTGCTCCATCTGTAATATCCATGTTGCGGGATCCTTGCCATCAAACTTCCTCATATCGATTTTTGTAATATGGTGGGTCTTCGATCCAACATTAGAGTTTATGAAATCATGATTAACATTTCTTTTCTTTGCATCATGAGTTTCTTTTACTACCCTTTCACCATTTGTAAGTATTTCTTGTAGAAAATTTGTCAAATCTGTCTTCAAATCTGCCATGTCTATCTTCAAATATGTCATGTCTCTCTTCAAATCTATCTTCAAATATATCTTCAAATCGTCCATCTTAGCTTCCACACCATTCATCTTAGCTTCCACACCCTTTATCTTAGATTCCACGCCATTTATCTTAGCTTCTGTTAGCTTTTGTGAGAGTGGCATTTGTTGCACTTGGTCTTGTAATTTTGATATATCATGTAGCATTTCTTCCTCTTCTTCATGAGTCATACTAGAGCTTTCAGTTTGCTTACTAGGTGTTTGCATTTTCTTTCCTCGAGGCATCAGTTACCGATAATAATGTTCTACTATGACCTTTGAATTCCTTCAAAATAAATTTTCAAACCAAACTTAAGCAAAAATTTAAAAAATCTACACACCTTTTTTCACTTTGTAGGAGCTCAATATTGCCTCTGATGTATCTCTGTAATTTCAGATCATCCAATTCTAAAATTGTGACCGGCAGTAGCCCTCTGTGTCCTCTTTCCAATGCCACCAGTCTGATCCAAATTGGATTCTCCAAGGAAGAGTTATGCCAAATCTCCCACAAGACTTTTTCAGCAGAGCAAACTTGTATGACATGCCATGTGTCCTTGTTTCGGCCTTTGACTCTAAAAAACATATACAAGAAACTACAGTCCGTCCTCTTTTTGTACCTTCTTAGGAAACTTCAATCTGATGCTCAGAGAGAAAGTTATGATCATTTTCCCCAGGTCACCTATTTGGAATGTAATTCAGGAGTCTGCAAAAAGACCAACTTTCTCAGATCATATCTCCGCAAATATAGCACGAGAAGCTCTAAAATTTGGATCCAAGGTTCAGTGTGATTTCTTCTCAAATGGGTTTTGTTTTTCGCTTCTGAAAGGTCACAGAAAAAAAGTTATAGCGAAAATTCCACGATGACCTATTTGGAGTAGCAA
Organism: Pinus tabuliformis; assembly: GCA_031772625.1. Classification (NCBI taxonomy): domain Eukaryota; kingdom Viridiplantae; phylum Streptophyta; class Pinopsida; order Pinales; family Pinaceae; genus Pinus; species Pinus tabuliformis. The sequence continues at coordinate 460,251,096 of CM062820.1, forward strand.
AACCCTAGAATCCAAAGCTCTGATACCAAATGTTATGAAACTTGCTCACAAAAAGATAGAAAAGATAGATCAATGCCTTAGAATTCAGCCTCTTTGAGGGGGAAACCTCCTTTACATTACACAAATGAATGATTTTTTGATGATTCAAATGAAAAAACCTCCTTTCTATATATAGGAGTCTAAGGAGTCACAATATAACCCAGCCGACCTAACAATAATAATATCAAGGCACAAAAATAACAATAGATGGATTCTATGGGGCACAGTAATAACAATATGGGGACAATAGGGGCACAACAATATTAATAAGAGATATAACTACAATAGTAATGGGGTAATCACTAGTATTATAGGGACCTAACATGCCCCTCTCTTTCATAAAAGTGTTGTCCTCAACGCTTGAGTAGTTATGGATGCTTCTGTATAAAATTCTCATCCTCCCACGTGGAATCTTCAGCGGATAAGTTCTTCCACTTGATGAGATACTTCAAAATTGATCGATTTCGTAGCTGTCAAGTTCTTCTTTCTGTGACTTCTTCCGGTTCCAATATCATTTTTCCTTCCTCGTCAAGTTATGGCAATATTGTTTGAACTGGGAGCTTGTTGCCTATAACCTTCTTTAAACATGAAATATGGAAAAGTGGGTGCACTCGAGAAGCTGTAGGAAGCTCCAATTTGTATGCCATAGTACCAATGTTTTGCAACACCTTGTACAGACCGTAATACTTTGGTGATAATTTATTATCCTTCTTAGCTTGCTTGAGGGACATTTGTTTATATGGTTGTAGCCGTAGGAATACCCAATCACCTACATCAAAACTTCTTTCACTACGATGTTGATCTGCCTATTGTTTCATTCTATTATGTGCCAACACGAGGTTATCCTTTAAGAGTTGGAGGACTTGTTGTTTATGCTCGATGCAATGTTCCACTGCTTGAACCTTAGAATTTTCTCTTAAATATGATGTGATGGATCATGGCTAATATCCATAAAGTGCCATAAATGGGGTCATTTTTGTTGTTGTATGGAAGGAAGTGTTATACCACCATTCAACCAAAGGCAACCATTTGACCCATTGTGTCTGTTTATCAGATACAAAGCAACGAAGATATCCTTCCAAACATTTGTTTACTATCTCAGTTTTCCCATCAGATTGAGAATGATAAGATGAGCTATGAGCTAACTGAGTACCGAGACAAGAAAATAATTCTATCCAAAAATTTCCAGTGAAAATGGGATCTCTATCACTTACAATAATCTTTGGGTTTCCATGTATCTTTTGAATTGTTTCCATAAATGCAGTAGAAACTGTACTGGCTTTAAATGGATGTGATAATGCACAAAAGTGTGCATACATGGTAAGTCTGTGAACTACCACCATGATGACACTCTTTCCCTCAGACTTGGGTAAACCTGTGATAAAATCCATTGAAACCTCCTCCCAACGTTGGCTTGGAATGGATAAAGGTTGTAATAGACCCGGGGTCTTAATTGTTTCAACTTTATTTTGTTGGTAAACCAAACATTCTGCCACAAACTTTTGAATATCTGATTTAAGGCCATCCTGAAAAAATTCCTTCTTAACCCTGTGGTAAGTTTTTAAAAATCCTAAGTGCCCTCCTAATGGAGAAGTGTGCAATTCCATAAGAATCTTTTGTTTGATTTGGGAATTCTTACAGAGGTATAAGTGATCTTTGTACAATAACAAATCATTTTGCCAGCTAAATGTATCAGATGTACTAGAATATTGTTGTAACTTTTGAATAAGTGCCCACACTTCTTCGTCTTCTTCCATTCCTCCCTTGCTTCATTTATCCAATCTAGTTGGATAATAGAAATGGCGCACAACAATGCTTCCACATCCTCATCCTTTCTTGAGAGTGCATCTGCCAACACATTTTGCTTCCCTTTCTTGTAGATGATTTCAAAGTCATAACCCAACATCTTTGTGTTAGGTCAATTTAGAGTGTCCTAAATTGCTATATTAATTTTCAATCCGGGAGTCGTAAACTGTTGAAGTGTGGATGTGCAAGATAACCTATTTCTTACTTTTTGTCGTTTTTTATTTTTTATTTTGTTTTGGGGGTTTTTATCTTCATTTATCTCCTAATGTGAAATGGAAATTCTAAAAGACAAGTATGGATATAAATTTTCAAGGCAATTATGTCCTTTATAATGATTTCCAAAACTTCAAACTTTAGAGGGTCTTAGAACATACTAATGATGAAATAAATTCTTAAAAGAAAATGAAAACGTGCCACTATTCTAATCAAACAAACAGTGAACTATTGATCATGAAACCATTATCCCTGTTGCTGTCTAAATACAAAAGAAATGAATTAAGCTACTGTACTCAAAGAAATCCAAAAAATTGCAAGTAAAGTAAAGCTAAAATCAAATTACATCAATTCATATTCTGACCCCTCACCAGTTAGTCTCGCTATGGCTTTCGGAGGTAATCATCAACAACTTGAGCAATCTAATATCTAATTGCAGAAAAGTAAACTTAAAATCAAATCACATCAATTCATAGTCTGACCCCTCGTTAGTTAGTCTCGTTATGCCTTTCAGAGGTAATCATCAGCAACTTGAGCAATCTGACATCTAATTGCAGAAAAGTAAACTTAAGATCAAATCACATCAATTCATAGTCTGACCCCTCGCCAGTTAGTCTCGCTATGGCTTTCGGAGGTAATCATCAACAACTTGAACAATTTAATATCTAAGCTAACTAATAAATCCAATGAACAAAACTGAAATAAACAAAACAGAACTGGAATTAAAAGCTAAGAAAAGTAAGTCAGCAGAAAGATTGATTCCATGTCATTAGTCATTGTGAAAATTATATGCAAATGCCCAGGCTGCCTACTGTAATCTGGAACATACACACTGATCAGCGTTAACAGCAATGTAAAGCATGTAAAATCATGAACAAGAATGAAACGTTAGTACCATAGTAAATGAAATATACATAAGTGAATAACTATGGCATAATAAACATAAAGAAACATAGCATGAAACTGTACAGCAATAAGAAACAAAACCTCGGCGTGTGCAGGGGCCCTTTGCACAACCTCAGGCAACAGCTATCAATCAAGAATTATGCTCAGAAACAGAGTCTTCTCATATATTTCAGAACGCAGTCACAATAATGAAACTAGTGTCATGGCACAGTGGGCTTTTTAACAGCAAAATTATATTCAAAAGACTAACTACTATGCGTATAGAAACGCATTATTTATAACAAAAGATTACATAACTGTTTTCCTATAAACTGCACTGACAGAGGACATGTAAACGACAGCGTCCATGGATTTAGCGTCATGCTGCCAAGATTATGCAATCTATTGAAAACGGCTTGTTGGATTCACATCATGGGCAGCCTACAGGTGTCAGCGTGCCTCCAGAAATCTAGAAACGGCCACGAAAATCTTTCACGTGCTTGGAAATAGAGTCATGTTGCCGTAGGACTCTTCTGTTTGACCACTGCTTGACCACCGTTGACCACGGCCTCCTCTGATGAATCCGACTGAGCCAATAGGACTCGGTCCATGTCCAAGTCATTTCCAACTTGCCCATGTGGCTCGATTTGCCTGATGACACCTGCAATGTAGACTTTAACAAAAACAGCTGCGGAAAGTTGAAGCAGCTGCGAAAACTTAATGAGCAAAAATCTAATTCAAACATCAAACACAAAACATAGTTAAAAACCACTTTAAGTGCTCTTTTATGATTAATATGCAATGATGTTGATAGCTTAGGAGGTCCAGGTGAATGGAAAAAGTCTAGGAAGGTGTATAGGAAAGATGCAAGTTCAGGGCTCAACATACCCCCACTGTGAAGGTGTTGCATGTCCCCATGCAACCAAAATTTTGACCATCCTCTCTTCAATCCATATGCTCTAACACCTCTGCCAGCACATCCAGCCCTCTTCTCCTCTTCCTTGGTACTGCTAACATTCTAGGCTTCCTCATCAAGCATCTGAATTTGAGGTTGATAAGTGCTTTACTCAACCTCTTGCATTTCTTCTTCAATTTCCTGTTCTTTTTCTGCCACAGCCCCAGATGTAACATAGTGTTGTCATGAATGATCTTGTCCAATCTTCTTTGTTCCTTTAATGCTTCATTTTCATTTTTAATATGTCTATTTAAGACCTCCAATTCAAAAACTTCTTGTTTCAACGATTGGACTAGAGCTTCTTGTGCTGTGTGAGGCTGAGTGGATGAAGTGCTTGGACCTGTGGCTGTATTTCCAAGGATTCTATATAATCATACATCTCTTGCTGGTTCAGGTCTATTTCGGGTGTTGTTTTTTTTTGGACTGACCCCAAAATCTTGTTGAGAAGGACTGATTTCCAAATCTGGCCGAGAAGGACTCATGTCAAAATCTGGTTGTGAAATGGAAGTATGGTGTGGCTACGGCCAGGAGAGGTTGCTGGAGGCTGCTCTGGTGTTTCCCCTACCATGTCAATAAAGTGGGGTCCTTTGGTTTGCACTATCCTTAATTTCCCTTTTATACTAGAGCTTCTTCTTACATGCTGTGGACTAGTGTCTTTTTCCTCCCTACTCTGTTTTTCTTTTCCTTTCTTCTTGGCTGCAGCTGACTATTCCTGAAGGTGAACTAGTCTTTCAGACAATACTTGATGGTCTTCTTCTGAGGAAGGTTCTGGGGTTTGATGCACAGCCTCAATGCTTCTTTTCTCTTTTGATTTTGTTGGCTTTTTACCCTCAGTCTTTTCCTTCCTCCTTTTAGATAGTCTTTCTTCTCTACTAGTTTCTTCAACTATGTTAGTAGGAGTACTTTGAATTTTATCACTTGTTTTCTTTCTTCTACTTCTTCTTGATGTAATGCTTTCAGGGGCTTCTTGTGGATCTTGAAAGAAATTCCTGATTAGAAAATGCTCCCATGTGTCCTTCTTTTCTTTCAATTGTTTTTCTATCAAGATTTTCACAAGGCCATGGTGATACAAGTGTGGTTCTACGTCCCCTAGATTCTTTTGGACGGTTACAGACATCTTTTTCAAACTGTTCAGTAAAAAGTATGGCAGATTGAGGGTTTGGGTTTCTAGGAAATTCATCAATTGCCGAGTGTGATACATATAAATTGATCCAAAACATCCCTCACAGGTGATGAACTTTTGAATAATCAACAATAGACTGGCCCACTTCTCTTCTAAAGCATGGACAGGGATTCCTCGTTTAAAAATAGTTACATCCATACCTGGATTTCGTAGGATAACCCTCCAAGCCTTCTCGTCAAAGCTCTTGTTCTTGAACCAGCGTTCACCCTCCTGCGGAAGTTCTGTAGCAGCTGCTATAGATGCCTCGGTGACTATAAACTTGAGGTCTCCAACTTCCACTTCCAGGCCGTTAAAATACCTCGCAAAAGTCTTTGTAATCTCCTTGTTGTAGCCCTTGAATTTTTGAATAAACCGTAGCCACCTTGCCCTTTTCAATATGTTTTTCACTTGCGGGTATCCTTCCAAAAACATGGGCCCTTCCAGTTCTACCCTCAACAATAGACCCATCCTTCCTTTTGTCTTTTAAAATTCGTCTGCGTGAGTAAGGGTTTTAGCAAAGGTAAGACAGCTGGGTTACGGGGTTTATGGAGAAGAAAACAGTGATTGTAAATGGAAAACAGAGAACAAGTAGCGGAAGTGAATTCACGGAATGGAGCGGAGACTGATATGAACAAGGTGGAAATGCAACCGTGGCTTCAATAAAATAGTAGGGGAGTAAAGTGAACCCGGCAGAATTTTAAACTGAATGGCTGCGGAGTGGACGTAAACACGCTTATGAAATGGCTGCGGAATTTGTGCAGTGGAGAGAAGCCGTGATCAAATCAACCACGTCCCATAATTACAGGTGGAGTATCAAAGTACAGCCGAACACGAGTTAAAACCGGAGGCTTGATTATGAGGTCGTTTGAAAATAAATGCAAGGATTGTGGGGGGAATCATATAGAGATCGTGGAACAGTTATGGAGCTACCAACGCTAATTATTGCATATAATGGAGCTATGGTTTTATAACTATGTAAAAATGTGCTTTGAATGCTATTTGAAATAAATTTCTACTCATACCTTGGAATTCTTGCCACTTTTTGTCCATTAATCTTTGATCAGCTGCTCCTTGTTGATGCTTTTAAGTGCCTCATGTCTTCATAATATGTCCTCGGTCATACCTGCATTTGATTTCATGATTATGTAACTAACATTTGACTGTCAATTTTTTTTTTGAAAAACAGAGTGATAGCTGCGGAAACTGCTTCTGGCTGCGGAAACTGGGTTCAGCTGCGGAAACTGACACAACAATCATTTGACTGAATGGAGATGGATAGATGATAACTGACTGAATGAAAATGGTCATGAAAAAAAAAATTATTGGTGGAATGGAATGAAATGAAGTGGAGTGTCACAAAACTGTGAAATGAGAGAGAGAATTTTTTTTTGGAAAATATAGGGCGTCTGGAGTTCCTGATTTTCGCCTTGTATTTTCTATATAAAATTGCCAATCAGTGATTGGTTTTCAGGCTTATACATTATTATTATTTTTTTTTTAGAAACAGGAAGGAAAAAAGGCTAGGCTAGTGGAGAAGAAGGATTCTTCTTCACCAGCCTTATTGCATAACTATCTTGAAATATTTTGACAAATTCCTCTTTTGAGAGTGGCTTATGATAGATCTTTAATCTGTGGCCATTCACAATAAGAGGAGTTTGATGTTCATCAATGGTTTCGATTCTTACTGCTCCATTGCTAAATATTTTGTCAATCTCATATGGCCCAAGCCAATGAGTCTGAAATTTTCCTTTAAAATCTTTAAACTTGGAATCAAATAGCAATGCCCAATCTCCTTCTTGAAACTTTTTCTCTTTGATGTATTTGTCATGCCACTTAGCTCTTTGATATTGAACTAGATCAGTTCTTAGAATTGCCTCTTGTCTGATCTCATCTAGCTCATTCAATTGCTCCATTCTGTGCTTTTGGGCTTCTGATAGATCCATCCCCAACTGAACTGCCATCTTGAAAGTTTTGACTTGGAACTCAATGGGGAGCAGGACTTCTTTCCCATAAACTAGTTCATAGGGAGAATGTCCTGTTGTATTTCTCCATGTGGTTCTGTAGGCCCATAAGGCTTCAGGAAGCCTTTCTGCCCAATCTCTTCTGTGTAGATGAACAGTTTTGGTGATGATGCCTTCAATAACTTTGTTTGTAGACTCCACTTGGCCATTTGCTTGCGGATGGTAAGGAGTAGATTTTTTGTGCTTGATTTTGTATTCTTCCATCAGCTTCTCCACCAGGTTGGATGTGAATTGACTTCCCTGATCTGTCACAATTTCTCTTGGAACACCAAAGTGAGTAAAAATATCCTCATAAAGAAAATTAACAACTGAATTTTCAGTAGCAGAAAATAATGCTTTGGCTTCTACCCATTTAGTGACATAATCAGTACATACCAATATATACTTCTTTTGTTTAGATGGTGGGTTAATAGGTCCAATGAAATCTAAAGGCCTTTTTTCGAAGGGTTCGATGAGTACCTATGGCTACAATGACATTTCATTTGAAAGGGTAGGTTTCCCTACTCTTTGGCAGCTATCACACCTTTTGACATACTATTTTGCATCTTTGAAAAGGGATGGCCAATAATATCCCAAAGAGAGGATTTTATAGGTTGTCCTTTTGTCAGCAAAGTGTCCACCGCATTATTCATCATGACATGCTTTGAGGATATCAGGCATTTCATCTTCCCTAACACATCTTCTGATCACAAGATCTGGCCCTGTTTTAAACAATTCGTTAGAAATCCATGAATATTTTTAACTCTCCTGAATAATCTTTCTTCTTTCACCAGGAAATAAATGTGGAGGCAGTTTCTCTGTAACCAAATAGTAAGCTATATTTGCATACCAAGGGGTCTTAGTAGTTACTGCAAATAAGTATTCATTAGGAAACTTGTCCTCTACAGGAGAATCTTCTTTAGTATTCTGAATCCTAGACAAGAAATCAGCTATTGTATTTTGTTTCCCTGGTCTATCCAACACAGTAATATTGAATTCTTCTAAAAGTAAGAGCCACCTTGTAACTCTGCCATTAGTAATAGGTTTGTTCATTAGATATCTAATCGCAGAATGATCAGTATGAATAAAAGTTGCATATCCTGTTATATAATGTCTAAACTTATTGATTGCATGAACAACAGCTACGAACTCTTTTTCAGTTACAGTATAGTTCAACTCAGTGGGAGTCAAATTTTTATTGGTATAGTAAATGGCATAAGGAACTAAATCCTTTTGACCCAACGCAACCCCTAGAGCTGTATCTGAAGCATCTGTAGAAATATGGAAAGGAAGTTTCCAATTTGTCCCTCTCAAGATGGGTGCTTCAGATATTCTTGTTTTCAAAGTTTCAAATGTTGATTGACAATCAGGATCCCATTTGAATTCACAGTGTTTTGTAAGCAATTTGAAGAGTGGAGATGCTATTTTAGTGAAGTTCTCTATAAATCTTCTATAATACTCAATAAATCCCAGAAAACTTCTAACATCTTTTTTACAATTTGGAATAGGCAACTTGGAGATGACTTCAACTTTTGATCTATCAACTTTAATCCCATCCCCTGAAATGTGATGTCCCAAAACAATACCTTCAGTAAACATCATAAAGAATTTTTCATGACTTAATGAAAGGTTTATTTCTTTACATCTTATAAGGGCTTTTTCCAAATTCTCTAATGCCTCTTCAAACGAATTACCATAAACTGTAAAATCATCCATATAAACCTCTACACAATCATGGATTAGATCAGAAAAGATTCCTAGTACTGCTCTTTGGAATGTTGCAGGTGCATTACATAATCCAAAAGGAAGCACTCGATAAGAAAATGTTCCCCATGGATAGGTAAATGTGATCTTATCTTGATCTTCAGGTGCTACCTGAATTTGATTATAGCCACTAAAACCATCCAGAAATGAAAAGTACTTTTTGCCTACTAATGTATCTAATACTTGATCAATAAAGGGCAAAGGGAAGTGATCCTTCAAAGTTGCTTTATTCAATTCTCTGTAATCAATGCATACCCTCCATTTACCATTCTTTCTAGGTACTATAACCAAAGGAGAAACCCATCGGCTATCTGAAATTAGATAAATGAAGTTTATATTGAGTAGTTTTTGGAGCTCTTCTTTCACTATCTCCCTAAGGTTTGGATTCATCTTTCTCTAAGGTTGTCTGATTGGTCTACTGTTTTTCTCGATGTAGATGTGATGAATGCAAGTCTTAGGGTCAATACCTTTCATATCAGTATATTCCCATGCAAATGCAGTAGAATGGTTTTGCAAGATTTTGGTTAGCTCTTCCTGTTGTGACTTTCCAAATTTTTATTGATATTCAATGTTTTACCTAGAAAAATCTCAATGGTGGAACTATCGAACTCTTCCATAGAGTAAAGAGACATTTGTCTTGATGATAAATACTCAATGTCAGAATCTAACTAAAATTGTGTGTGGTCATATTCTGAAGATGTTTCAAAATTTTCTAATGTGTTCAGAATTTGACTATCTTCACTAATTTCAGAAATGGTAAAGACAGGTTGTATAGTTTCCTCATCATCGACCCAGTAATTGTCTCCTACTTCTGTAATTGCTTTTGCTGGAGGATACAAATTGAAATTCTTTGTCGAATTACCATCAGAAATGTACATATCTCCATATCTACAACTAATGAAAGCATCAGTTGTGGCTAGCCAAGGTCTTCCTAAGATGAGTGGGTGCCCTCCTAAATTACTCTTGGGAGTCAAAATCATGAAATCCACTGGATATTCCCAAGAATCTAAGGAGACTGAAATATCTTCTAATACACCATCTGGTTTGATTATTGATCTATCTGCAAGTTGCAGTAAGGTAGGTGTAAAAACAAGATTAGGAAGTTTAAGCTGTTCCATAGTCTGTCTACTCATAATGTTGATAGCAACCCCTAAGTCAATTAATGTGTTTGGAATTTCTATCCCGTTTATATGTGTCTTGACGATTGGACTACCTAGATCTACATATTTCTGCATGGTAATTTTTCCCATCATGATATCTGCAATTTTTCCTACCAGGTGGATTCTTCTTGTATCTCTTGGTTTCCTTCCTGGTCTTTTGAGACTCAACTCCTTTATTGTTTTTGCTAGAATAGGAATCTCTCTAATGGCTTGTAGCAAGGGAATCTTGATACAGACATTCTTTAATTCATCTAGGAAATCATAGTCAGGCAACAAGATTTGTTTTTCCACCCCTTTGTCAATTTGTAATCTTTCAGGGAAAGGAGGGGTGGATGAAGATGCAGGTTGCTCAACTATAGGAGTTGTGAGGGTTGACTCTTTTTCTTCTTCTTTTTGAGTGTTTGGGTTTTGAAGAGATGCTTCAGAACCTTTATTGACTTTAAGAGAATCTTCCTCAGAAGTACTTTGCTTTTGAGCATCTATAGAAGGTTTTTCTAAAACTCTACCAGACCTGAGTTGTACATCATTAAGAGGAACAATCATATAGGTAGGAAATTGTTGTCCTTCTACCATGTAAGCATTCTAAGGATTTTTGTTATTAGGATTTGGCAATGGCTGGGCTGGTAGTTGATTTGTCTTTTGTTGGAATGGAAGCAAGAGTTGAGAATTTGGATTTTGTTGAGAAGGTCGTTGTTGTGGAAATGGCAATGAAAGTTGCGGGTTTTGATTTGGAAGTTGTGGATCTTGTTGATTTTGGAAAGATGGAGGATATTGATAAAATTGAGCAAATCTCCCATAAGGATTTTGCATACTTTGTACCCATGATTTATATGGATTTTGAGGTTGGGACCAAGGTTGTTGCCAAGAATTTCAATTTGGCGGGGGTTGAAAGTTCATAGGGTTGTTAAACCCTTGATTTTGTTGCCCCTACCAAGGTCTCCTTGAAACAAAATAGAGAGACTCTACTGAATTTGGATCTTCTTGAAAGACAGCTTTGAGCCCAGGAATTGAAGGACAATCCTTGGTCTCATGGCTTTCCGAGCAAATCATACATGTTTCTACAACTTTTGCATCCAAGGGACATTCCCTTAGAGCATGTTTCTTCCTGCATTTTGGACAAAAGATGGCCAAGGCTTCAGCTTCTGCTTTATGGTTGTTTTGTATTTTAAGGGTGTCTAGTTGTTCACTCGGCTCCCTAGAATATCAGTTTTGAACTCATCAAGCATATTGCCAATCTCTGCCCTACTTACTGATCCAGTTGCAGATTTGTTTTCTCTAATAAGAGAAGGATCTCTAGGCCCTTTTCCCATTTTAGATTTTCCCCTCGAGAGATGGACACATAGTTCTGCTATGTCACGAAGTGGAAGTTGAGAAATATCTCCCTTCCCATCATGTTTAAGATATCTATCCATTCATCTCTAATGGCTTTTAATAGAAGGGCTTTCAAGGTCTCCTCATCTAAGTTACTCATTTTTGCTCTTTTTAAGTTGTATTTCAAGTAAATCCTCCAAGTTTTCATCTTCTTTTTGCACCATTTTGAATACCTCATCCTTATGGTTGGTGGGCATGCAATAGTCTAGGTATCTATCCAAAAATGTTTGTTTCATATCATTCCAAGTCCTAATAGATTGAGTGACTAATCCCATGAACCATTTCAAAGCAGCTCCCTTCAATGTTGAAGGAAACAATTTGAGTTTTTGAGAGTCTTCCATATAGTCATAAGTTCGGAACACGACTTCAAACTCAAATAGAAATGTTTCAGGATCCTCACTTCGCAACCCATAAAAGTTTGGGAGGACAGATGGTGAGATGTTTTTCATTTCTGTATGAGTTTCCTCATCAAATATAGGAAATCCAAATGAGTTATCTCCATCCCTATTTTCCCCATTGTTACCTCTACCTCCTCCATTGTTTCCTCCTCCTCTACCTCCTCCTCCAAATTCGTTTACTACTTCCTCTGTCATGATAGTTTCCTCAGAGTTTTCAGAGTCCTCTGGTTCTTCTATTAATGTCAATCGAGGAGGAATTTCTCCCTCTTCTTCTTCAAGTGATTCTACTTCTTTGATTACAATATGTTCCCCTGTAGAAGTGAAGAAAGGTTATTTCCATAGGTCAGATTTGATGGATAGTGTGGGAGAGTCTCCTAATTCAGCTGCTGCCCCTTGAATTCCAGGAATACTAAGGCTGGGAGTGTGAGTTGGAGATGATGGAGGTGTATCTTGTCTATACCTTGAAGTAGCTGGAGTTGTAAAAATCGAACTCTTGGCCCTAGCTATAAACCTTCCCCTAGAATCTCTTGCTCTATGCATGTCATTTTTTTTATTTTTTTATCTTCAAGTCAGGCTAATAATTCTCTTTCTGATCTTCCAGATCACACTAGGTGCAAGAAGAGAGCATACTCAAGAAATTATTGAACCAATAACTCTCTTTTCTGATCCTCCAGATCACACTAGGTGCAAGAGGAGAGCATACTTTGAGAAGTTATCAATTTTTCCCTTCTTTGAACTTTTTTTTTATTTTTTTTAAGAAATTGACTACCTAGTTACACTTCCTCGGCAACGGCGCCAAAATTTTTGGTCAATTTAGAGTGTCCTAAATTGCTATATTAATTTTCAATCCGGGAGTCGTAAACTGTTGAAGTGTGGCGCACTATATGTGCAAGATAACCTATTTCTTACTTTTTGTCGTTTTTGATTTTTTATTTTGTTTTGGGGGTTTTTATCTTCGTTTATCTCCTAATGTGAAATGGAAATTCTAAAAGACAAGTATGGATATAAATTTTCAAGGAAATTATGTCCTTTATAATGATTTCCAAAACTTCAAACTTTAGAGGGTCTTAGAACATACTAATGATGAAATAAATTCTTAAAAGAAAATGAAAACGTGCCACTATTCTAATCAAACAAACAGTGAACTATTGATCATGAAACCATTATCCCTGCTGCTGTCTAAATACAAAAGAAATGAATTAAGCTACTGTACTCAAAGAAATCCAAAAATTGCAAGTAAAGTAAAGCTAAAATCAAATTACATCAATTCATATTCTGACCCCTCGCCAGTTAGTCTCGCTATGGCTTTCGGAGGTAATCATCAACAACTTGAGAAATCTGATATCTAATTGCAGAAAAGTAAACTTAAAATCAAATCACATCAATTCATAGTCTGACCCCTCGCCAGTTAGTCTCGCTATGGCTTTCGGAGGTAATCATCAACAACTTGAGCAATCTGATATCTAATTGCAGAAAAGTAAACTTAAAATCAAATCACATCAATTCATAGTCTGACCCCTCGCCAGTTAGTCTCGCTATGGCTTTCGGAGGTAATCATCAACAACTTGAGCAATCTGACATCTAATTGCAGAAAAGTAAACTTAAAATCAAATCACATCAATTCATAGTCTGACCCCTCGCCAGTTAGTCTCGCTATGGCTTTCGGAGGTAATCATCAACAACTTGAGAAATTTAATATCTAAGCTAACTAATAAAGCCAATGAACAAAACTGAAATAAACAAAACAGAACTGGAATTAAAAGCTAAGAAAAGTAAGTCAGCAGAAAGACTGATTCCATGTCATTAGTCATTGTGAAAATTATATGCAAATGCCCGAGCTGCCTACTGTAATCTAGAACATACACATTGATCAGCGTTAACAGCAATGTAAAGCATGTAAAATCATGAACAAGAATGAAACGTTAGTACCATAGTAAATGAAATATACATAAGTGAATAACTATGGCATAATAAACATAAAGAAACACAACATGGAATTGTACAGCAATAAGAAACAAAACCTCGGCGTGTGCAGGGGCCCTCTGCACAACCTCAGGCAACAGCTATCAATCAATAATTATGCTCAGAAACAGAGTCTTCTCATATATTTCAGAACGCAATCACAATAATGAAACTAGTGTCACAGCACAGTGGACTTTTTAACAGAAAAAATATATTCAAAAGACTAACTACTATGCGTATAGAAATGCATTATTTATAACAAAATATTACATAATTGTTTTCCTATAAATTGCGCTAACAGAGGACACGTAAACGACAGCGTCCATGGATTTAGCGTCATGCTGCCGAGATTATGCAATATTTTGAAAATGGCTTGTTGGATTCACATCGTGGGCAGCCTACAGGTGTCAGCGTGCCTCCAGAAATCTAGAAACAGCCACGAAAATCTTTCACGTGGTTGGAAACAGAGTCCTGTTGCCGTAGGACTCTTATGTTTGACCACCGCTTGACCGTTGTTGACCATGGCCTCCTCTGATGAATCTGACTGAGCCAATAGGACTCAGCCCATGTCCAAGTCATTTCCAACGTCCATGTGACTCGATTTGCCTGATGACACCTGCAATGTAGACTTTAACAAAAACAGTTGCGGAAAGTTGAAGCAGTTGCGGAAAGTGACAGGATTCTGCAGCTTAATGAGTAAAAATCTAATTCAAACAGCAGACACAAAACATAGTTAAAAACCACTTTAAGTTCTCTTTTATGATTAATATGCAATGATGTTGATAGCTTAGGAGGTCCAGGTGAATGGAAAAAATCTAGGAAGGTGTATAGGAAAGATGCAAGTTCATGGGTTAACACTTTGTGACCCACTTTTGTTGCTCTTCAGAGGATAATATTTGTTCTAAAAAGTATTTAAGGCTATCATGATCGGTTTTTACTTTGAAGTGTCTTCCCATTAGGTAGGGTCGCCATTTCTTAAGTGCATGTAGTATTTCCAACATTTCCTTCTCATAGATGGCTTTGTGTAAAAACTTTCCCTTGATTGGAAGACTTTCAAAAGCAATGGGTCTTTCATCTTGCATTAAAATAGCACCAATTCCATTTCCTGAAGCATCATATTCCACAATAAAGGTTTTTGTGAAGTCCAATGTAGGTAAGACCGGTGCTTTGCACATTGCCTCTTTAAGATGTTTGAAGGCCTTTGTTGCTTCTGGAGTCCATGAAAATGCATATTTCTTCAATAATGTTGTTAGAGGTACTGCTATTCTCCCATAATTTTTAACAAAGCTGCAATAATACCCTATCAACCCGAGAAATCCTCGCAGATGCTTTATGTATGTGGGGATTTTCCATTCCTTAATGGCTTTAATTTTGATAGAGTCTACCTTAACTCCTTCATGGGATACAATATGACCCAGATATTCCACCTCTTGTACTCCAAAGAAACATTTGGATCTTTTTGCATATAATTGTTTCTCCTCCAATAGTTGTAGCACCCTATCAACATGTTCAACATGATCCTTCCAAGACTTGCTGTAGATTAGTATATCATCAAAAAATACTAACACAAATTTTCTAAGGAAGGGTTTGAAAACGGAATTCATCAAACCTTGAAATGTAGAAGGTGCATTGGTAAGGCCAAAAGGCATGACCAAAAATTCATAATGACCCTCATGAGTTCTAAATGTTGTTTTCCGAATGTCTTCAATCTTCATTCTGATTTGATGATATGCTAAACGAAGATCCAACTTGGTGAAGTAAATTGATCCATGCAATTCATCCAGTAATTCATCAATGACAGGAATGGGAAACTTATCTTTAATAGTGAGCTTGTTGAGCTCCCTATAATCTGGACACATGCGCCATGATCCATCCTTCTTGTGCACCAATACTACTGGAGTAGAGAAAGAACTTTGACTAGGTTGAATTATGCCAGCCTCTAGCATTTCTTCAACCATACGTTCAATTTCACTCTTTTGGGCATAGGGATATCTGTACGGCCTGATGTTTGGAGGAACACTTCCTGGAATCAAATGAATAGCATGATCATGATCACGAATAGGTGGGAGACCTTTGGGAGTCTCAAATACCTTGGAATGATTGTCCAAGACTTTTTGGAGATCTAGAGAAATAGATGATTTCGATGTGGAAACATCTAGCAAACATAATTGTGCAATTACACCTCTTTGTTCTTTTTTTAGAAGCTTTGTCATACCGTTAGAGCTGATTATCTTTCTCGATTTCCCTGCAATACCCCTTAATTCAACTTCCTTTCCTTCCGCAGAAAATTTCATGAAAAGTTCTTGAAAATTAAAAGCTATTGTACCCAAGAATTGTAGCCATTGGACTCCTAGTACAACTTCAGCACCTCCCATTGGAATGGAAAGCATTGGGCTAGTCAATACATATTCTCCCATGGATAGCTTGATATTATGGCACTTTCCAGAGCAATTTATTGTTCCTCTATTTGCAACTATCACTTGACACTCTAGTGCTGGATATAGGAAGCAATTCAATTTTTTTGCTACCTTACAATGAATAAAATTGTGGGTACTTCCTGAATCAATCAACACTATTACCTTTTTCTTCTTGATTTGTCCTTCCATCTTGATGGTTTGAGGAGTGGTAATTCCTACCAATGCATTACAAGATATGGTTGGATTCATTTCTTCTTTATCTAGGCTTTGTTCTTGGAGTATATCCTCTTCTTTTGACCTTTCTTGCTCCTTTTCTTCTTCCTCTTCACAATCTATATAGAATAATTTCTTCTCAACGCACTTATGACCTTTAATGTATTTGCTATCACAACTGTAACAAAGCCATTTTGCTCTTTTTTCTTCCAATTTTTGTGGTGTCAACCTTATAGGTTGTGGAAGACTAGGGGCAACAACACTTCCATCTTTATAGTTGTGAGTGGTATGCTTCCTAGTTGCCATAATTTTGCTTTCCATTTTTATTGCTAACCTGAATGCCTTCTCTAATGAATCAGGTTCCCAAAGGCGAACATCATGTTGGATATTATCCTTTAAAGTCCCTATGAACACATCAATCCTATGCTACTCTCGAATATCTTTTACCATTATGTTCAATTTTTGGAACTCTTCAATGTGCTTCATTATTGAACCCTTTTCTTTGAGACTTATCAATTGGCTAAAAAAAGTGTTGCTTTTTGTATCCTCATAATGTGTTGTCAATTCTTCCATAAACATTGCCCAAGTGATAATTTGTTTATGAGAGAAAAGCCATTGATACCATACAAAATGATTTGGTTCCAAATATAAAGTTGCAATACGTACCTTTTGTGTGTTTTGCACATTATTGAGATCGAAAAATTGCTCCATCTATAATATCCATGTTGCGGGATCCTTGCCATCAAACTTACTCATATCGATTTTTGGAATATGGTGGGTCTTCGATCCAACATTAGAGTCTATGAAATCATGATTAGCATTTCTTTTGTTCACATCATGAGTTTCCTTTACTACCCTTTCACCATTTGTAAGTATTTCTTGTAGAAAATTTGTCAAATCTGTCTTCAAATTTGCCAGGTCTGTCTTCAAATCTACCATGTCTCTTTTCAAATTTGTCTTCAAATCTATCTTCAAATCATCCATCTTAGCTTCCACGCCATTCATATTAGCTTCCACGCCTTTTATCTTAGATTCCACGCCATTTATCTTACCTGCTGTTAGCTTTTGTGAGAGTGACATTTGTTGCACTTGGTCTTGTAATTTTGATATATCATGTAGCATTTCTTCCTCTTCTTCATGAGTCATGCTAGAGCTTTCAGGTTGCCTACTAGGTGTTTGCATTTCCTTTCCTCGGGGCATCAGTTACCGATAATAATGCTCTACTATGACCTTTGAATTCCTTCAAAATAATTTTTCCAACCAAGCTTAAGCAAAAATTTAAAAAATCTACACACCTTTTTTCACTTTGTAGGAGCTCGATATTGCCTCTAATGTATCTTTGTAATTTTGGATCATAAAGTTCTGAAATTGCGACCTGCAGTAGCCCTCTATGTCCTCTTTCCAATGCCACCAGTCTGATCCAAATTGGATTCTCCAAGGAAGAGTTATGCCAAATCTCCCATAGTGACCTGATTATAGACTAGTTCAGTAGAGCGAACTTGTACGACATGCCACCTGTCCCCGTTTCGACATTTGGATCTAAAAAATATATACAAGAAACTACAATTAGTCCTCTTTCTGTACCTTCTTATGAAGCTTCAATCCGATGTTGAGAGAGAAAGTTATGATGATTTTCCCCAGGTCACCTGTTTGGAATGTAATTCAGGAGTCTACAAAAAGACCAACTTCCTCAGATCATATCTCCGCAAATATAGCGCGAAAAGCTCTAAAATTCGAACCCAAGGTTCAGTGCAATTTCTTCTCAAATGGGTTTTGTTTTTCTCTTCTAAAACGTCGTAGAAAAAAAGTTATAGCGAAAATTCCATGATGACCTATTTGGAGCAGTAAAATCCTAGAATCCAAAGCTCTGATACCAAATGTTATGAAACCTTCTCACAAAAAGATAGAAAAGATAGATCAACACCTTAGAATTCATCCTCTTTGAGGGGGAAACCTCCTTTACATTACACAAATGAATGATTTTTTGATGATTCAAATGAAAAAACCTCCTTTCTATATATAGGAGTCTAAGGAGTCACAATATAACCCAGCCGACCTAACAATAATAATATAAAGGCACAAAAATAACAATAAAGGGATTCTATGGGGCACAGTAATAACAATATGGAGACAATAGGGGCACAACAATATTAATAAGGGATATAACTACAATAGTAATGGGGTAATCACTAATATTATAGGGACCTAACATTTCCCTTTTTGTTTTTGCTTTGTTTTATATTTCCTCATGTCTGATAAAAAGAGTATGAGATTGGGATTCATGTTTTAAGCTCCTTTTTCTTTATTTTTTCAGGCATTAAAATTGTTGTTCATTTAATCCTCACACTAAATTCCTTCATATTCCTCTAAATCATTGAAGTGTCAATGGAACTACAGCTACCCTGGTTTTGTGTTTTTCTCATCAAAGTTGTGTTTGTATAAGACCTGATTGGGTTAGACTCCATGCCCAATGGTGGAACTTTCACATAGCCCAAACAAATTTCAATCATTTTTCAATAAATATAACCATAGGACTCAATTGCAAACCTTCTACTACGGTGACCTTGAACAGTTGATTTTTTAGGGAGAGATCCCTCTCCAAGTTGAAGGGACAACTTTCAACCTCAAAGTGGTTCGAGGTTACCTTAGAGTCTTTCCCGCAACCAAGTTTCCTCTAAGGTATAACATTTTGGCATCATTTTCAGGGAGTGAAAGACATATTTTCCCCAAACGATTTTATTTTTGAAGATCAAGTATCTGAGGGAAAATAAATATTTGTCTATCAGTTTGGTTGCAAGGTGTTTGCTCTGGCGAATCCACACTATAATTTGAAGTGTTCTTATTGATGAAGTTCTGGCTCACAAAGGCATTTTATACTCAGAGGAACCCTGATCCAAATCCACCCTAGATTTTGTCAAGCCCAAAAAAATTGTTCGGGAAGAAAACTCCAAAGGAATTAGGTACGATCTACTTAGAAAGGTCTTATTCTCTACCTACAAAGGTTGAAGCTCTTGAGGATTTGTTATTAGATATTAAAGTTAAAAGTAATTTACTCAGATATAAGTCCAAAAGTAGTATTTCAGACAATGTCCTTGATCCAACAAATCTAAAGTCCTTTACCCCAAGTTCTTCCATCCGAGAGTTAGAGCTCTTATCACAATATTTCGAGATTTGGTCTCATTTTTTGAAATTAGAACAAAAGGTCTAGGAACTCTAGGAAGTTGCAGCTAAGTCTTCAACCTTTCTTATTTCATCCCATCTTTATTTTCTTCAACCACTCGTCTATCCTCTATGGGTCTCTAAAAGTCCATTTTATCAAATTTTATCACAATAGTCTCAATGCCTTTGACATATATTGTCCAAACTCCTGTTGTCAATGTAATTTCATATCCTAACCCCAGGAATGCTAGATATTCACCTTTGAATCCTCAAGGTTTGACACACGATCTCCCCTTGAATTATGGACATCACTTGATCTAGATTGATGGCACTGGGCTTTATATAGCTTAGAAGCATGTAGACAAGCTTAATGAGTTTATATATTTAGAGGAGGTTGACCATGAGGATGTCAAATTGAGACTTTTGCACAAATTCTCTCAGGAGAGGTAAAGAGATGGTTCAGATCCTTACCTGTAGAAAGTATCAATACTTTCTAGCATTTTGAACAGTTATTTCTCGCCAAGTGGGTGGTGAAGAAAAATCCCCTATAGATTTTAGCTGAATATGAAGGTTTAAAAAGGAATCCAGGGGAGTCAGCTCAAGAATTCACAACTAGATTTAATAGAGTCTACAATTCAATTCCAACTGAGATAAAACCTCCTCCCGGCTTAGCCATGTTACATTATCCTGACGGTTTTGATGTCGAAATGGCTTATCAACTTTGGGAAATAAATCTTGTCACTTTAGAAGAAATGCAGATTAATGCAATCGAAGTAGAATCCAATTTTTTGGCCAACAAGGAAAAACTGAAAATTGAGAAGAGAGTGGTGTTCAAAGAAGAATTATCTTCTTCACCCGATCTGAAATTTGATGTGATTTTAAAAACGATGGAAAAGCTGGTTGATAAGCTAACTCCTTCCAAGGCTAAAAATCAACCTCAGGTGAGAAACACGAACTTTAGGAGGCCTCAGTGAGCTCATAATTGTCCAAGAGAGCAGAAGAGTGTTGAAGATCAGCAACATGTTGTTCGGCCTCCTTTTCCAGAGGCATTTGTTGACAAGGAGTTCATTGAGGAAGAATATCATCAAATTGGATGTTTTAATGATAAAGAAACGCAAGTGTTTGCTACTAAGGAGGAGCATGACCTTTTTGCTAGATGCTCGTGAAAAAAGGATAGCATTAACATTTTTTATTTGGTAGTTTATCGACAAGGCTATAACAATGTAGTAGCAAATTTTCAAAGGTAGTACAATCTCAGGAGCCAGATTGTTCCTATTAAGACACTGCCACGAAAGATAGCAGTTGAGAAGCAAGATGTTTCAAGGAAGGAAATACTGAAGAGACCCGAGGAGCCTAAAAAGGATCGTCCGAAAAAGCATGAAGAAGCTAAAAAGGAGATTAAAGAATTGGAAAAAACACAGTCAGCTTTTAATCTAGAAAGTGAAATTGGTAAGTTGAAAGTTTCCATTCCCGTTGCTGAACTTTTAAGAAATGAATAATACAAAAAAATAATCTTTACAATGGTTAAGAGTTTAGAGAGTGATCAGTTTAATATAAACTCACAGGATTCCCTAAATCTAGATGATGATGTTCCTGAATTTGTTTTTGGTCCACATGTCACTAGCATAAATGATGATGTTCCCCCATTTTATGTAAGTCTAAACATACATGATATGATTCTTCATAACACTATGTTAGACTCTGGAGCTTCGCATAACCTAATGCCAAAATCAGTCATGGACCATATAGGACTTCAAATTACCATACCTTACAAAGACATGTTCTCATTTGATTCCAGAAAAGTAAAATATAAAGGATCTAGTTGTAACTTTGGCACAGGTCCCTACTAAGAGTGTAATGATGGACATAGTGGTAGCCGATATTCCAACTAGGTTTGACATGCTATTGTCTTAGTCTTGGGCAACAAGACTAGGAGGAACATTGCAGATGGACATGACTTATGCATCAATCTCGTTGTTTGGTGAGTTGAAAATATTATGTAGCGAAGTCCAAAAGGCCTACATTGTAAGCAATAGAACTCAGCCAGATAAGCATCCCATTTATGCAGTATATATAGAGGTAGGATCACAAATTTTCTTTAATTATTTTTGTAGTGATGGAGAAGAATCAAAATAGGTTGAGGTTGATGTTCAGCAAAAACATGTTCAAACATTTTCAAATGAAGTCTGAAATTTGTATTTTGATGGCTCCACTTGTGAGAAGGGTTCTAAGGTAGGAATTTGGATTGTTTCGCGAGATTATACAAGTCAATTGCACTCATAAAAATTGTATTTTAACTATACAAACAACAAGTAGAATATGTAGTTCTGATTATCGGGTTGAACCTATTAAGAGATCAGAAACCGAAGATAATTCATATTTTTGGAGATTCATAGCTAATTGTGAATCATGTCAAAGGAAATTATCAAACCAAACACCCGAGGATGAGAGCCTATCGGCATGAGGTATGGGATTTGTTTTCAAAAAAAATATCTAAGCATTAAATCTCTCTCGTTCTTAGAGAAGAAAACAGAATTGTAGACTCTTTAGCAACAGATGCTAGTGCATTTAGAATTCCTATTTATCCTAATAAAAAATATGATATCAATGTGAGACTTAGGCCATCTATTCCAGATAATACTAAGCATTTGCAAGTGTTTGAAGATGATCATCAAATTAGAATATTTCTTGAAATAACTAATGAATTTATGAGCACTCCAATTGACAAAGATGAAGTTGAGACCATAGAGAAAGGTACTAAAACAACAGTATTTTTGAATATTGTTGTTGGACAAGATATAATTCAATTAAGTAATAATATAATCCCTAGAGGTTTAGTTCCTTTAGAGTGATTGTTTGATTCAAATGATGTGGCAGTTAAGCCTAAAATCCTGCCAAGTGATGGGGAGATGGAATACTACAATTTGGGAACTAAAGATAATCCAAAGATGGTCAAAGTTTCTAACACTTTGAAACTAGAGCAGAAGCTAAAGTGTGCAGAATTGTTAAAGGAGTTTGCAAATATATTTTCTTGGAGATATGAGGACTTGAAGGTTTATGAAAAAAATTCCATCCAACATACTATACCACTCAAGGAGAATGAGAATCCCTTTAAACAAAAGTTGATAAGGATTAATCCAAATTTGTTTCCGCTAATTGAAAAAGAGGTGAACAGACTATTGGCTACAAAAATCATCATCCCATTGATATTTTCAAATTGGATAGAAAACTTGGTACAAGTCAGGAAAAAGAACAAGGAAATTCGCATGTGTGTGGATTTTAGATATTTAAATAAAGTCTCATTGAATGATAATTACCATTTACCAAAAATCGATCACATTCTACAAAAGGTGGTTGGATCAGAAAGGATTTCCATGTTGGACGGGTTTTCTGGGTATAATTAGATCCTGGTGGATCCAAGGGATCAGGGAAATACTTCTTTCACCACACAATGGGGCACATTTAAGTATTCAAAAATTCCATTTGGACTCATGAATGTTGGATCCACCTTCCAGAGAGCGATATATATCACTTTTGTTGATGAAAGAGAAACTTTTGTTGTAATTTATCTAGATGATATAAATGTCCTTTCAAAATCTGAATCTAGTTGTTTAAAACATTTAGGACAATCTTCACTAAGTGCAAGAAGTTCAAAGCTTCTTTAAAAAAAAACAAAAAGACAAAAACAAACAAACAAACAAAAACAAAAACAAAACAAAACAAAACAAAAAATCTTGTTTCGTTGTGGAGGGAAAGTTGTTGGGTCACATAGTATCAAAGGAAGGCAAAGGATAGATCCCAGTTGAGTGACAACAATACAAAATATTGAATAGATAAGAAACAGGAAAAAAGTGCAGTGATTTCTAGATAAGGTGAATTTTCAGCGAAGATTTATCCTAAATTTTGTAGAAATTTTGAAGGTAATGTCAAACATTCTTAAGAAAGGAAATGAGATTAAGTGGAATGAACAAGCTAAAGCATCCTTTAGTGATTAAAAAATATATATAATAATAATAAATAAAAAATAAATTAAATAAATTAAATAAAATAAATAATTAAATAAAATAAAATAAATAATTAAATAATTAAATAAATAATAAATAAATAATAAATAATAATAATAATAATAATAATAAAATTAAAAATAAAATAAAAAATAAAAATAAAAATAGGCTTTAGGACAAGCTCCTTTACTCACTAGTCCATATTTCTCTAAAGATTTTGTAATTTTTTCATTTTCTTCTGAGCACACTATCTCTAGTGTTTTACTTTAGAAGAATGGGGAAGGTCAAGAACAACCCATTTCATTTTTTAGTATGGAATTAAGAGATGTTGAACTGAAATACAACATAATGAACAAACAGGCATATGTGTTGATTAAATCACTCAAAGATTTCAGGGTCTTTATATTGCATTCCAACGTGATTTCCTATGTACCAAACGTTGCAATAAAAAGTATTCTGATTCAGCCTGATAGTGATGGCAGGAGAGGGAAGTGGATTGCTAAGATGTTATAATTTGACTTGGAAATTAAGCCTACCAAATTAATCAAAGGACAAGGTTTATCTAGGCTAATGAATGAAACAAATCTTGATACTTTTGATGTGAATGCAATTATGGAATTATCATATTTGCCAAAGGATGAGCCAGTGATTAAAGTGGATGACCATTTCAAAAATTGTGTATGGTATACTGATGTCATTTACATACTGCGAAACCTACAAGTGCCACCTGGGACAAATAAAGCTCGAGCTTAGTTTTTAAGGCTCACATCTATCAAATATTGTCTTCTAGATGGTTATCTATTTTGGAAAGACTCATAAGGCATCTTATTGAACTACCTATTAGAATATGAAGCCAAAGAAATGATCAAATATTTTATGAAGGAGCCTGTGGAGGACATCATTACTGGAAGGCTACTATTGATAATATTTTGAGAGCGTGATTCTACTGGCCTACGGTTTTTCAGATGTCAGAAAGGAAGTTGTAGCTTGTCATAAATGTTAGTTGTTTTAAGGAAAAGCCAAATTAATGTCTCTACCTTTGAAACCCATTTCTATAGAAGCACCATTTCAGCAATGGGGCCTTGACTTCATTGGCGAAATTCATTCAGCATCTTCATCACAACACAGATGGATCTTAATAGGAACATATTACTTTACCAAATGGATTGAAGCACTTCCAAGCAGGCAAGCTATTGATCTTGTTGTTATTCAATTTTTAGAAAACATTATTTCCAGGTTTGGTAGTCCAAAAATAATTATTACAGATAATGCACAATGTTTCAAATCCAAAAGACTAATAAAATTTTGTGATGAGTACCATATTAAACTTAGCCATTTCGTAGCCTAATACCCTCAAGGTAATTGACTAGATGATTCCTCAAATAAAAGTCTTATCAAAAATTTGTTAGAACACAACAAGAAGGATTGGCATACAAACTTAAGTTTTCTTTGTGGGCAAACAGTATCAGTACTAAAAGGTCAATAGGTACTACCCCTTTTCAGTTAGTATATGGTGTTGATGCAACATTCCTAGTTTTAATTGGAATCCCTGTTATGAGATATTTACAAGAATTAGGAGAAGAACCAAATCATCTGCAAAGGAGGATAAATCAATTAATATAGGTACAAGAGGATAGAGAGAGTGTATGAAAAGGCTCAAGAAGCTCAGAATCAAATCAAGAAGGCTTTTGATAAAGAAGTTGATTTTAAGTGCCTATACATAATCTTGAAATGGGATGCTCACATTGAGGATAAAGGTAAACACGGGAAGTTTGACAACATTTGGAAATGTCCATACAGAATCGCAGGTTTTTGTGGTAAGAACAGATTCATTTTGGAAGAACTTGAAGGAGTGTTTCTATCAGGAAGTCCAATCAATGGACGTTTCGTGAAACATTACATTTCTTGAACAAACAATGCTTCAAATTGTTAGCGCTTGAATTTGGCCTCAGGCTGAAAAAGACAAAATCCAAGGCAACATCAAACCACTTAGCCTCGTAGCTAGCCCTACGGGGACAGGAGAGGGCTCTCTCCGGGTCTATCTCGGCAAAAGGTTTTCAAAGGGCTGAGATGACCAATAAAGAACACTAATTTTAGGCTAGTAAACTAATAGGGAAAGTTTGATTTTAAATTTTTAGAGTTTTGTTGGAAAACTGAGCACAGCAATTTTGGGTGCGGGGATGAGACACAGTTTTTGCAGAGGTCTTTTTGGGGCAAGGTAGGAGATTGTCTTGATGCCTTTGAAATAAGTGAATGGATAGAAATGACCGGTGAGGAGCTAAGGAGAGCAAGAAACTATCGAGAGTTCTCCTTAAACAGATGAAAACATAGATATTAAGCAAACTTAAAGGCAGAGCATAGAAACCATGAATTCTACCTTAACACTTCATTTACTTAATTTTCAGAAAAGAAGAGTAGGAAAATGATACACATAAAAAACTTACAAGTACATGAGAGAAACACACCATCAACACAAATCACCACAGGAATCCCAAATAGTGTTGGAAAACCCTGGTCTTTCCTTTGCCAAAATTGCAGAGATACAAAGAGTAATACAGTCTAAGCTTATCCCTCAAGAGTCCAACCATGAAAATGACTAAGAAAGTACATAATATAGGAAATCTAACACATTTCCTTGCCTCTAGGGGTCGAGCTCATCATCCTAGGAGTTGTTTCAACCAATTCTAAACTGAGCACTACAAACTAGGCAATCAAAACAACTTGCCTCTATAAGCTAGGAAACCAATTCATTCATTAATTTTTTGCCATTTTATGAATGAATCTTCTAGAATAGGTAAAAAAGAGTCATGTCAACATAAAATTACATCAAGGAGGATGAAAAATCCCACCAAAAAGTCAAAACTAGTCAATGCTGCGTTTTCCTGCGCTGAAGGTGCAAAACTGGCAAATTTTCCCAACGCGTAGCGTGCCATTTCTCAACGCGTAGCGCGCCTTTCAGACCACTTTTGAGGCACTTCCCGGCATCCAAATGAGGCAAAAGTGGGCTTTTTGGAAAGTTCTGGATGTCTACTCTCCATCCCAAGTGGAATTTCTCAATTTGGTGGCCATTTGCCCCTCCAAAATTGCAATCTCCCAAGACTGCTTCCTGTGTGTCCAAAAAGTGGCAGAAGGTCATTTTTTGCCTTTTTTGGACCTTTTGGGGGCTCAAATCTCCATGAAACTTCTTGGCAGTGGCTGAGCAAGTGTATTTTGTCATGACAAATCCAAAAATGCTGAGTTTTCGTGAAATGGACCTCCCCAAATTAAGGGTAGCGCGCGGCGTGCTACGCGTTGAGGGAAAAAACCTGTTTTTGGCACAAAAAATTCAAAAT
Source organism: Pinus tabuliformis (assembly GCA_031772625.1). Classification (NCBI taxonomy): domain Eukaryota; kingdom Viridiplantae; phylum Streptophyta; class Pinopsida; order Pinales; family Pinaceae; genus Pinus; species Pinus tabuliformis. Next base: position 460,277,936 of record CM062820.1, read on the forward strand.
TGACCAAAATTGCTCCAAATTTCCTAAATTTTGAGCTGGAGGTGTATCATTGAGCACCATGCTCCTTCAAGGTAGCTTCAGCCAAGATTTGAAGTGGATCGGGCCTTTTCCTCCGTTTTAGTGCCTTGGCCAAGCGTGCTTTGAGTACCTTCATTTTTGCTTTGCACACATGCATGCGGGCCCAATAATGATTCTTCATGTGGCGGAGCATATCTTTGTCCCTGTTTGCCTTGGCTATCAACCTCTCTAAATGAGTGTTCACTTGAATGAGCATAGACCCTTGTTCTAGGTGTCAAATCACCGGGTCTCTTGCGAGCCAAGTTCCGATCTTCTCGGATCCTTCGCAACTCATCAAGAGTGTGTTCATCCTCTAATTGCTTGTTGCGCTGCTCTAAGTATGTGATTGTCCAATTTTCCATTTCCAACTTTCGCTGCAACAAGTCATTTTCAGCCCTTAGTTGCTGAATGATCTCCTTTGACTCTAAGCTAGGAGAGCTGATATCAAGGTCAACAATATCTATGTCCGGGTCTCCTGATGGCCCCTCATCAATCATGGGCTGCTTGCCTCTCTCTTGTACCTGTGCTGCTGTCGAAAGCGAGGCCCCTTCCACCTGATGTGGAGATAACACTCGCTATGCTGATGAAGAAGGCGAGACCCCTTCCACCTGGTGTGGAGATAATACTCGCCGTGCAGATGCAAATAAGGCCCTGTGGCCTCTCTGATATGTAACACATGCTGGAGGAGCGCTGACATGCTCTGGCTCAGGAATGTCAAACTGCTGTGAAGGCCCTCCCTCATCATGGACAATCTCAGGAGGTGGCTGTGGCACCATGAAGAAGTCGCGAGAAATGAAATCCTCCCAAGCAATACCCTGCTGTGCCAACTGATGCATCACTATGATCTTGATCAGTGCATAATGATATATACTTTTGAGTTGCTGTGCGAGGTTCTTCCTTTGCACTACGGGCACCATCTTCTCTATATTTCGGCACATGAAAAATGGAATGTTCATCATTCGTACCCGGGTGAAATGCATCAACAAACGGATATGGTACGAATATAAACGTGAAAATCTTCCCTCACAAGTCAAATAGCGCATAATGAGCCTCATCAAGGGTGCATACTCATCCCTTAGGAATCTGAAAGGAAAAACAGCAGTAAGGTGCCTCATGCATCCGGGTTTGATGTAAGGCTGATAATGAAATTTGTCTAGTAGCTTGCGCTTGGTCCACTCTTCCCCAACATTTGGTATCCCGGTGGCTTGAGCAACAATTTCAGGTGATAGGGTGAAATCCACTCCTGCAAGGTTCACATGGCCATTGTGCAAATGTAGGACAAACAAGCGGACCAGTTCTCTATGATGTTGAATTTGTGAGATCCTCTCACAATATCCAAAGCATGATTGATACTGAAAACATGACATTGCAAGTGGACAGGCTTGCAATTGAGCCAAAGAAGTGGGCTCCTCCCTAACATGCCGACCACCCTTACCACCCTTATGATGCCTCCTTGGCACTTCTACCTCCGGTGTTGATTCACTGTCATAACTCTGCTGATAATCTGATTCGGTTTCTGACATGGTTTTGAAGGCAAGATGGCTGAAATGTAATGCTAACTTTGCACTCAATTAACTGTTGTTTGACTTTTTCAAATGCTGTCACCAAGGGGACATAAATATAAGGGAATTGTTAGGGATAGGGGAACATGAGGGAATTAGGGACAATAAACATAAAGAAGGAATTTAGGGAAGGCAAGCATGGGAAATCACAAAATTATGGGATTTTAAAGTGAAGTAGGGTTTGGGAATTTAAGTATGTTTTAGGAATTTTAGAGAGGAGAATTATGAAATTTCATGGGAAAATTTGAAGGAGAAAGGTGATGAAAATGAGGGAAAAAGGGATTACAAATGAGCAACCTTGGATAGCAAGAGAAATTTGAAACCCTAGTACCATTGAGACTTTAAATTTTCCACAACAATATATGGTTTTGATTTAACATTTTCATAGCATTTGAACATATTAATTTTCTTTTTCATCTTGCAAAACCAAATCTAACCATGAAGGAGAGGCCTACCTGCAATGTGCTTGAGAGAAAAATCGATTTGATGGCTTGCTGGCAGTTTGTTGAGCAGAAAACCCAACGCGTAGCGCGCCTTGCCCAACGCGTAGCGCCCCTCTGATGCGTATCGCACGTGCAAAATAACACTGAGAAAAGCTCCCTGACACGTAGTGCGCCCTTCCTGACGCGTAGCGCGCCTCTGAAACTGCCCACTTTGCTCAAGAACTCCTAAAATCGCCTTTGCAAGGATTCACTTAGCTTGTGAGAGGAAAATGAGTTGCTAATGAAGAGTGATGTGCTTTTATAGGCTTCCTTTAGATTTTCATTTGCCCAAAACCCACTTTATAATGTTTAGAGTGTTGACATTTTTTGAATTAATTGGCTCTGACTTTTGGTTTCTTTTCTTTGAAAAATTGGTTGAAATGATGATTTCTTCTGAAAATTTTTGCAGGGATAGCTTCTAAGGTGCTTTGGCAAAGGAGACCAAGGCTGCACTTCGACATTTGAAGAATTTGAAATTTTGAGAATTTTTACAAAAAATGAGATAATGACCTTTGTTTTTCAAAACAGAGTTTTGAAAACAAGGTGAAAATTTAGCTGTACAATTGTGAGAATTGTTGAAAATGATGTTTTATGAAGGACATCCCTCTGGCCTGCTGGTCCTTTATGACCTCTCAAGACAAAAATGGACTCAACCCTAGACCTAAGACCTCAAAACTTAAAGCAAGATGAATGACCCTTTGAAGATTTTATTAACTTAAACAAACCTGAACCAGCAGTGCCAAACAAGAGGGGAATAAAAGATAGAAACTCCCTCCACCGGGATTATGGCATGCCTAATGGAATGCAACATGATCACACTGATGGGACACCTAATCATGAAATGCAAAGAGCTTTGATCTCTGGTGGAGGGCTACTAGACCGACTCTAACACAAATTCCATTGTAAATATCTGTATTTTTTAAAGTTTTTGCAAGTGTGGATGAACATTCTGAAGTACTTGAAGCTCGGGGAGAAGGCCCTACGGTTTTGATGATGTTTATCAAACAATAAAAAAATTCACAGCAATTATGTTTTTGTTGTAAAAATCCCAGAGTCTGTAAAAAGAACATATTTTAGAGAGATGTTTTTTCTTTATTTAGAGTCAGACAAAGCATTGCTTTTAGAAATTTTTAATGTAATAAGTAGGCCTCTTGTCTGTGGGATTCTTTATGCCATCAATGATCGATAGCATCCCTCTGAAGCTAGATGTTATCAAATTTTAGTTTGAGTTTGAATTTTTTATCTGTAAAACGCTGACAATTTCAGTATCACCGAAACAATTTTTAATAAACAAGATAATGCTAATAATGGGACTATCAACGCTTATTAAGTTCAGAAAATGATTAATAGTAATACGTTGACAACGGGAGCCTCATCATTATCAGGTATTGGCTCATAATGGAATATCAACGCAAAAAGTAAAATTTCAATTTCAATTTTTTAAATCGGGTGACACATTCCACGTCAGCGATATGGTAATCATTGCTCAATCACGCCACAAACTATCTAGAGATGAAAGGTACGTATCGAAAGTGAATTTTTTCGCTGTCGAAGAGCTAAGGTGTGATTTTTAATAATCAAAGGGTAAAATTTTCATTTCACTTGTCAATCAGTTATTCTGCTTGAAAATCTCATTGTTTTTACCATGTACTATTTTCACTATAATTGTCATTTGCAAAGTTGTGTTAGTTTAGTGCTGGAGAGTTGTTCGTTTTGAATTAATCGGTGGAGATTTAGCGTTCGATCCTGGTCTTTGGTTTTTGTAATCACCAAATCATAGGGAGAATGGGGAAGAGTGGCAAGCTTAACAGAAACGATCCCAAAGGTCACGACCTTCTAGGGATTTATCCATATATTCAACAATAATTCCAGTCAGCTGGGTGACAGGAATTTTTCCACCGATGCACCGATACCATCACATTTTGGCTCAAGCATTTTCCTAGGGGTTTGACGAACAACATGTGGAGGTAGGAGGACTTTCATTCCTGTTCATGGAGGAATTAATCATAGAAGTTACAACCCTGCCCATGGATGAGGAAAATGTTTTTAGAAGCCACATTCTAGCTGGGATTGATGTCCCATTTTTCCAGAAGGTCGAGTTCAAGGTCAGAAATTGGACGGCAGGGGTGCAGAGATCTTAGCTGGAGGACAAATGGCATGGACTACTACACAATACCCAGTTATACTTCACGTGTGAAGGGCATTTTAACCAGGTAAATATTTACCATTTTCATTTCCTAGCTCATCTAGCAAGACAAGTAAGAATGAATGCTTGTTTTTATTTGTTGGAGAGTATTAAGCACATCGTTTCTCATTTCCGAGCTAGGGTAGACCCATCTCCTCATTATTTTTATCACAAGGCCTTAATTAAGTTTTCGATTGAGAACCAGTTGGCCAAAGCTAGCAAAACTTGGAGCCATTTCCTGTTTTGGGGAGGGTTTCAACCCCAACCCCCTAAGTCCAAATGAGGGAGGTAGAAGGGTACTAAGAAGGGTAAGAAAATTCAAGCAGAAACCTCCTCTCAAAGCACCTCCACTAAAACCCAAAAACTAAAGGAGAGAGACATTCCCTCATCCTCTGGTCCTACAATCTCTAAGGTTTATGCCAGAAGAAGTGACAGAATAAAGAAGACCCAGACTACTATTGAAAACTCTCTTGATGAAAATTCACCTCATTCTATGATTACCCCTCATACTAAAAATCCACCCACTGAGAGTTCCCTTACAGAAACTCATCCACAAGAGCATAGGAATGGAAAACAAGATGAAATTGAACCTTGGGATTAAGAAGAACCCTCTCTGTATCAAATGTTCAAGGGAGGTAAGAGACCTCACACCAGACTTTTAAACAAATTAAGGTTGAAGATGAAATTAAAACAAAATCCTAACCTCGCCAAGGAAGTGATAGATGTGGACAATGTCCCATTAAAATATCTGATCATAAATAGAGGGAAAACTGTAGGTTCTAAAATTTCAAAGGTTGAGGATACTAAAAAGAAAATCCCTATGGAAACCAGATAGAGTAAGAGGCAGAGAATGGACAAGGTGGATGTTCTTCTGGAGGCGGCTAGTACCCTCAAGTAGGAATTTGATAACCATTTTTTGGGTTTTTTATTAAGTTGTCGCTAAAGTGAGTTTTGGTGATCTATCACTAAGCACACACCTGTCGGCGTTTATATACAGAGTAGCACAGAGGATATATGACATTTCCCTTGTCAATGGATTTTTCATAGAAAGCGTTGACAGTTCCTTTGTCAGTGCATTTTGAAAAGAAACAGTTTGGAATGGGCGATGATAGTCGGCCTATTAGAAAAACTATCGGTTCAGACATCTAAAAGACTAGCAATGGAGGTATTAGCGTATTGTAGCAAGGATGACTGAGAAGACAACAACAAAATAGAAACCCATTTTTGGAAGATAACAAGGCTGATCTACAGCAAGGGGAACACAATCATGATAAACTTTCTTTGTCCCATTTTCAGCATAATTTTTAGAAAGTTATTTTCATTTTTTATATGTTTAAAAAAATATGTTCGTATGCATGTACCTAAGATATTTATTTTGTTTATGTATTACTGTAATTATTTTTTAGCTACAAACATGTTTCATTTATTGTAATGCATATATAAGGGAAGATTGTAGAATGAAAAGGGGTTTGTGTTTATTTGAGATATAGCATCCTTGTGTATTTTTTAGAAGAACAGTAATGAAAACAGTGTTTATGAGAATTTGCAAAAATTCTTGTGTTGTATTTCCCTGTCTGTTTTTGCTTTGTTTTATATTTCCTCATGTCTGATAAAAAGAGTATGAGTTTTGGATTTGTGTTTTATGCTCCTTTTTCTTTATTTCTCAGGCATTAATAATTGTTGTTCATTTAACCCTCACACTAAATTCCTTCATATTCCTCTAAATCATTGAAGTGTCAAAGGAACTATTGCTACCTACTTTTTTGTTTTGATCATCAAAGTTATGTTTGTATAAGACCTGATTAGGTTAGACACCATGCCCAATGGTGGAACTTTCACACAGCCCAACCAAATTTCAATCATTTTTCAATAAATGTGGCCATAGGACTCAATTATAAATCTTATACTATAGTGACCTTGAGTAGTTGAGTTTTTAGGGAGAGATCCCTCTCCAAGTTGAAGGCCCATCTTTCAGCCTCAAAGAGGTTCGAGGTTACCTTATAGGTTTTCCCGCAGCTGGGTTTCCTCTAGGAGATAACAACTTCATTAACTATTGTTGTAGGTTATTTTCCTCTCTTCTTGATCCTTGGATTATCTGGGCATTGGTTCGTGTGATGTCCCATCTTATGACAATGAAAACATTCTACTTTGGTAAAGCTAATCTTCTTCCTTGGTTCTTTAAACTTCTTGTATCCTCCCTTCTTCTTGTGATGAGCAGAGTAGGCATTTGAAGTGTTGTCCTCTTATTCTTCCTTCTTGTCACTTACTAAAGAGATGTGAGCTTCTTCTAGACTGCATGCATTCCATATTTATTCAAATGATGGGGTTTCTTTCCAACTTATAATGCCTAATGCAAAGGAGCTCCATGATTTAGGTAGACCTAGTACTGCAGCAATCAAAAATTCTTTGTCTGGAATGATCTCATCAATTTCTTGGAGCTCATCTCTTATTCAAGGCATCCTTACAAAGTAGGAAGATGCAGTGTCATCCTCGGTCATTTCTATTTTCCTTAGTTCATTCATGAGACTAGCTACCTGTCCAATGTTCTTGATGGTAAATAACTTGGAGAGAGCTTGTCCTTTGCAGTGTCTATATTATATATATAGGGAATTAGGTTGTCCTTTACTCCATCAAAAATTAGATTCATAGCCATGATGTTTGTTTCCCTCTACTTTTCCTTTCCTGCATCATTTGTGAGTTTCTTTACTTTTCCTTGAACAAAATCCAGTACTTTATGTTTTTCTAGGATGAGATCTATCCTTTTATTCCATGCTCTATAGTTAGAGGCTCCTTCTAACTTTTTTCTGACTTCATTGAGGTTTCCATTATATAATTTCTTCCTTATAGATGATATACTTTCTTATATTCTTTGTGATCTTTCTTGAAACCTTTTCCTTGATAATCAAGTTTCCTTTTTCCTTCTTAACCTTCACCTTAGCTCGGAAACCATGTTAGAAAATCAAAAAGGCAGAAATATTTTTTTGTGATGACAATTTATTGTGATATTATTATATTCTTACTATCTTTCTTTACATCCTTCTTTATATTCTTCTTATCAAGCAATTACAAAATCAAAACGTGAAGATCAATGACACCAGATGCAGGCACTCAACTAGGGCTAAAACCCCTATATAGGGGAAAACCTAGTCAAACTCTTCCACTAATATATTCAAATCAAATTGAGACAAACCAAGACCTTAGACCTAAACAAAATACCTTACTTCTCCACCAAGTCAACCTTCTAAGATGATAAAACAAATACCAAAAGTAAACTTTATTCACACTGCTTCAACTCAAAATTTCGGTCCTCCAACTTCAGAATTTTAGCCCTACTGTAGCCCTGAAAATTTGGCCCTTCTGCAGCTTCAATTTATTCACACATGTGATACAAAAACAAGGTAAATTAGGTCTTTCTTATTTTCTAGGGTTCCTCCTCCTTATTTTTAGGATTTCTCCTTCTTCTCTTTCCTTTTTCACACCTTTTTCTCTTCTTCGAGTTGTAGATTGAACTCGTTTGTTGTGTGTTCCAAATGAGGTCGAGTTGTTGCCTATATATAGTGGTTTTTGGCTCCCAATTAGGCCGACTTGGTGGAGGAGGCCTAATTGACTCATTTTACATCAAAATAATTTTCTTTCTTGATAGATAAAGCCCAAGAAGGGTCTATTACATGATGACAAGAACTAGGACTCATGACATAAACCCTAGAAGCCTACAATGGAGGATTTACACCTAGAAAATAAATAAAAGAGCATTAAAACCCATGCTTCAAAATAATTTTTCTTTTACAAATAAATTTCCTTTTTCTTTCTTTTGACAAATATATTACATCATGACTCAAGTACAATTATGAAGACCAACACTAGTTACATTCTTCAACACAAATCAATTTCTAATGCACAAAGTTTAATTGATGGAAAAAGACAAACTGAAAAATGAGTTAGAAATCTACAAATTGAGGAAAAGGAAATTATGAATCATCATATTTCTAAATATGAATGAGAGGATATTATTAGGATTTCATAAGTAAATTATATTCAACTAGTTTGATTAATGCAAGGGCATCACTCAAAAATATGAATTGACATCGATAAGGTCAAAGAAATATTTACCAAAGGAGTTGGTTCCTTAAAATTAGGATTATGTTGAGTAGATTAGGAAGAATAAATTTAAATTACAATGTAATTAGTGTTTTTAGTGAATTTTTGGGTTTAACCTAATAAGGCTCAAAATATCATCTCCAGTCCAAATTGGCTCATCTAATCCTATTTCTGTGGATCTGGATGAACCTCCAACATGTATTTAAATAATAAATTGAGCTAATGAAGAGTTGGATTTGCATGAGATTATATATGTTGCATAATTTGATCTATGTCTCCATATGATTCTAAAAAAACCCTAGCTTTTTGTTCTTTTTATCTATGCTAATAATGAAAGGAATATTTTTTGTTAATTAGTTTTGTATTTTTAGTTTACCATTGTTATATGTTATTTCAATAACTTTATTCCAATTCTTATCTTTAATTAGCAATCTTTCAAAACAATTTAATCTTCCAATCATCAATAGCAATTGTAGATAGAACAGTAAATGAAATGAACAATAAGAGACAAATAAGAGACACCATGTTTGGTCAAAGACCAGGGAAAACCCTTTCAAATTCTTCTTATTATTAGATTGTCATAAAATGTTTGGAAAAGAGAGAGTACAATATTCCAATTATTCAATCACGGGGCTATCTAACAAAACCAACCAAAAAATATTTAAGAGATGAGCCCAGCAACAATACTAATCAGAGTTAACATTCTAAGCTTGCGGTCAACTGTCAACGGAAACCCTAGGTCCCAACGACACAGAGCGAGAGATCATGTGGGTGGTTGAAGCTTTCCAGTCACATGGATCACTTTGTATGCAAGTGTCTCCATCTAAAATTTTCCTAAATCAACCCTACGGTTACATACCAAAATCCTAATAAAGATGTGCAATCTCATACCTTGCAATTTCAAACTTGTACGAACCAATTTCCATGAACCACTTCAGCCTTGTGCGAGAAAAACCAAAGAAGAGAGAAGAATAAGATTCTTGACTATGATTTACAAATGAGGTTCTCTTGAGTTGTATTTATAGCCATCCAAGTGTGTACATTTTTTCTTTAGGGTCAACTTGTCCTTTTGAGTACATGTGGGTTTTCATATTAAAATATATTTTTCCTTAAATGAAAGTCTTCCAAGATATAAGATGGGTCTTTCTCAATAACAAAGATTGTCCAAAGGAGGGAATTTGTCCCTAACCTTCCAAATTAACAATCCCTCTTAGCTGTGGAGAAATTATTGACTCCAACATGTGTCCCATCTCAAATATCAAATCAAAAATCATATTTTCTCATCTCTGATCATATGTTGAACACTCTTGAATCCAAAAGAAGAATCTGACATCGGAGGGGAGCTCAAGCTACCACCCTCTATCCAAAAATCGCCATCAAGGAGTTCCAACTCAAACCACATCATAGGAAAATAGGTAGGATACAACTTACCATGATAGCTAAGGATCACAACTATCATATTGACTTTTAATCTTCCCATCAGGACCCTCAATGGTCAATTGGTAGAACACTGACATCCACAACCTTAGGAGGAGATACACACTTACACTACAAGGATCATACATGTCCAAGTCATAATCTCAAACCATTGGCTAGTTGGGGAGGAGCAATCCCAACAAGCTTAGTTTGTGGGTAGGATGCATACTAGGGTACACTCGGTAGGGGAAGATACACAATTACCATGTGGTAAGGATCAGACACACCCTAAGATGATAATGTGTGAGATACACACTTACCGTGAGGTAATGATCAAACACACCCCGAGATGACAATATGGGAGATACACACTTAACGTGAGGTAAGGATTAGATGTGCCTATTGTCCACAAGTTCCCTCAATCTTGGGATCTCTTCAACTCAATTCCTCACCCTAGGAGCTCAAAAAAGGGGGAAGATAATTGCTGAGTGTCTTCGATCAGCCAGGACCCTTTCTCGAGAGGGTCAAATCCATTAGTCCAAGCTACTCTCTGAAGACCAATAACTTCCCTTTTGGAAAAGCCTTGGTGAGTATCTCTTCAATCTTCTCATCAGTCAAAATATGATGGAGACTCATGGCTCCTCTCTGCACCATGTCACGTATGTAATGATATTTCATCTCAATATGCTTAGACTTTTCATGAAATACGATATTTTCTCCCAATCAGATCCTACTCTTGTTGTCACAATATATCATCGGCATATCTAGGACCTTCTCAAATAGCTCTCCAAACAACTTCTTTAATCAAACTGCCTCACAGCTAGCCTTGCTAGCAACAATATTCTCTGCATCTGTCGTACTCAAATCCATAGACTTTTTTTTCCTACTCATCCAAGATATCATGGCATATCCCAAGCTAAAGCAACACCCAGATGTGCATTTCCTGTCAATAACATGTCCAGCCCAGTCAGCATCAGTGTATCCATGTATTTGTACATCACTTGTAGTATATCTCAAACCAAGATTGATCATCCCATGCAAATATCTCAAAACATGCTTAGCAAAAACCCAATGTGCATGAAGCGGCTCAGTCATGAATTGACTAAAGGTGTTCACGGCAAAACAAATGTCTAGACAAGTGTTCACAAGAAACATCAATGCTCCAATCAATTAGCTATACTTTGAAGGGCTAGCCAAATCAAGTCCAGTAGCATCTCTTAATAACTTCTTGAATTCATCTCTATCATTGTGGCCAAGGATTTTCATTCCATCATTTTAAATCTCTCCAATGAATTCAATACATATTTTCCTTGAGAAAGGAAAATTTCTTCGGGTCTCTGCCAAACTTCTAATCCCAAAAATTAATGCACCATGCTAAGATCCTTCATCTCTAACTTAGAGGATAGCTCCCTCTTACACTCTATCATCAGAGGATCACTGCCTACCAAGAATATATCATCAACATATAGAACCAAAATCAAAGGAAAAATTCGACCACCTTGAATTAGAGGTTGGAGTCAGCGTTGCTTCTTGTGAATCCAAGCTTCACCAAGTAACTGTCAATGCAGGCATACCAGGCTTAGGAAGCTTGCTTACAACTATATAACTCTTTCTTTAATTTGAAAACATGAGTTTTCCTATCCTTTACTTAAAATCCCTGAGGTTTCTTAACAAATATGTCTTCCTATAGCATGCCATGAAGAAATTTTGTCTTTACATCCATTTAGTGAAGGTTCCATCCTTGAATATCAACAAGGGAAACAATCAATCTAATATTAGTAAGTGGGAAACTAGCATAAAGATATCATCATAATCTTCTCCCTCTTCCTGGGACAATCCTCTAGCCATGAACCTTGCCTTGTACTTTTAAATGCTTCTATGAGCTCAATGCTTGATATTGTATAGCCATTTCAAGGTTACAATGGAATTTCCTTTTAAGTCTCGGAACAATATCCCATACATCATTATTCATAATGGAATCATACGATTCGACCATAGAATCCTTCGAAACTTATTCTTTATCTGCTTCTTCAAAGCTAGAAGGCCTAGCCTGGATCATAGTGCTCATAGCTACAACGTATCCTTGATACCTACATGCATTCTTATTTTCTCTAAAGGTCATTTTAGAAGGAACATATCTCTCGGTATCTTGTAAAGTATCATGAAGCCATAATGGTCTTTTCTTGGCATGAGTATCAATTGCAGGAGTATCCAAGGGGTCCATAAGCTCAATGGGGTCATCAACAATGTCTTTCTCAGATTCCATCACAAAATTACCTTCTAATATGTCCATTTCATCATGTTTCTTCAGAGGAGGTGGAGGAAGGTCTATATCTTTCCCAAGGGAAGCATCTTCATCAAAGGTCACATCCTTGCTAAACTTGATCTTCCTTTGGCCAGAAATATATATTCTAAATGCGTTAGAATTTTCACAATACCCAACAAATGTACTTTATTTCTAGTGGCTTCCACCTTGTTCCTCTTATCCTTTGGCACATGAAAGTATATAGGGAAACTTATTGAGAATCTAAAAGCAACAAGTGTAGGTGATTCTCTTTCTTGATAACTGCTTGTGATGTACTTTTATTTTCCTTGGTTTACTTCTTTCCTTTATTATAATTAGTGTGTTCTATCATCAAATAGCTACCAAAACATAAATAATAATGATACAATACGACATAAGATATAGGCGATCAGCGAGAGCCAAAACCTCTCCAACTCTAAGAGGAAAACCCACAAGAATTATTTTTCTTATAAAATCTTCAATTGACGAATTCCAAGATCTAGACCCCTGAACAAAAACTCCTCCAAGATCAAGTCAAACCTTTCCCTCTTCTTTTCAATTCAAACAAAGTCAACCTTGACTAGAAACTGTTGCAACTTCTCCTTCTTCTTAACATCGACTCTCTTGAAATATGTAATTAGGTTCGGCCTTTGCAATGACATGTGTAATCATGATTTTATGTAATTGATGAAAAGAAGAAAAATAAATTTATTTTGTAATGTTTGAGTCGTGGGTTTCTTGCTCAAGTAATTTTGTTTTTATTTGAAGCTCCCATTATGAGCTATTAGGTTTGGTCATCAAGTCATAAATTCTAGTGAGTCAATGTCAATAAATGAAGACCTGCTTTGGGCATGTTATACATTGTAAAAAGAGAATGTATTTGTGTCACAAACTCTCCAATACCTTGTCAAAAGCTCTCCCTCATGTCGGCCCTTCAAACGAGATGAAGATGTTTCTTGAGTGGCAAGTTGGCCTACCCCATGGCACAAGTCGACCTATTTCAAGGAGCAGAGCACTATATATAGAGTGAGCTCGACATCACTAAGGATGCAATCGATCAAGCATCTGAAATACAAGGAAGAAGTGTGAAGGAAGGAGAAAAGGGAGCATCTCATACAACGAAAGGAGGAAAGAAATTTGAATTGTTTTTGGGTCTATTTAAGGGAAAATAACTCCACATGTGCAAGGAAAAGGAGTGCCATCTATTGCAGAAGAGGCTAAAGGTAACTTTTCTATCTTAGAGGTCAAATCAAGGAGAAAAACAAGCTAGTTCTCAAGCTAAATTGCAGAAGGGAGTCACATTATCCAAGTGAATAATATTAAGGTGAAAAAGAAGGCGTAAATCCCTCACACGTGTTGCAACTAGGGTTGCAGTTATGATCAAAAGGCTGAAAATTGAAGGTTAGCTGAGATCCAAATGACAACAAACAGTTTGACTTTTGTTGACTTGGGCAAGGAGAAGAAGCAGTGAAGAAAGGATCTTGTGACTTGGCCTTGGAGAATTTGTTATGTCAAGGGTCTTGTTCTTGGTATTCATCAATTGAAGTCTCTATAAGAAGAAGAATTTTGTTTGGGTTTTCCTCTCAAGTTGGAGAGGTTTTGGCCCTGGCTTATCACCTACATTTTGTGTCTTTGGTCTCATTATTGTTTATGATTTGGTATCTATTTGATGAAGAACACTATAATAACCTAAGTCAAGAGAATAACCTAATCTAAATAAATAAAAATCATTCACAAGAAGCTATCATCATAAGAGAAATCACCTAATCCTAATGCCCTAGATTTCTCAACATGGTATCATAGCTAAGGTAACAAATCAAGGAAGGGAAACCCATCAAGAGACACTTAAGAATTCAAGGATCGAATCTCTAGAAGTAAATCAAAGAAAATATAAAATATCATCTCATTCTCCAAAGCATCATGAAGTCAAGATCTACAAGGAAGTGTCAAAACCCTATATCGAAGAAGAAGTCTTGGTATCCTCGCTCAAGTCATCATCAAAGAAAAGGACCACAAGTACCCTACTCAAGTTGAAAAACTCTACAAATCAAAGTAACTTGAAGTCTACTCATCCAAGTCTTCACCAAAAGAAGTCTTGTGATCCTTGCTCAAGTCATCATCAAAGAAAAGGACCACAAGTACCCTACTCAAGTTGAAAAACTCTACAAATCAAAGTAACTTGAAGTCTACTCATCCAAAAGAAGAAAGATCGGGGACGTTGTTATTATCATCAACAAGGACATTGTCATCATTATCAAAATTTCTAAGGTGATCTCCCTCTCTTTGGAGCCAAGGATCACTCTTGAAGAAAGTTATCTTCATCAAGGAGAAGTTTTCTTTTATCTATATCATCATCAAATTCAAGTAAGAAGCAAGTGGAATAAGCATATTCACAAGTAAGTATATTTATGTCTGAATCTATCAAAATGTCTTTTTGCAAGGAAAGAAACAAGATGGTTGGGGCTTCAAAATCTCTTGCATGGAAGAAGAGGACAGATCACAGATCTAAATCTCATTGAGAATGAGGTCATGGAACATGTTAAGGGCTCAATCACCAAACCTCCAAAAGAATATGCTCAATCGCTTGCAAGGTTTACGAAAGGGGAATTAAGGGCTCAAAGGATTCTCAGAGAATCCATCAAGGATCCCCCCATTCCATATGTATCTAAACTCGAAACTTCAAAAGAAATATATGACAAACTGGAAGAGTTGTTTTCCGTAAGGACTACAAGAGAAGTTATCTCATTAAGGCAAGAACTCTACAAGATAAGTATGTCAAAATAAGAAGGAATAGCCTCATACTTTATGAGGATATATGAAATAAGGGATCAACTTGAATATTTGAGAGAAATAATGTCTGACAAAGAAATGACCATCGTAGTATTGAATGCACTACCAGAGGAATGGGGTAGGCTTCACATCAAACAATTATGGGAATAAGGAATCCATTCATTAAAGGATCTATGGTTGCTATGCAAGATTGAAGAAACCAGGTTGAAGGAAAAAATTGATAGATCAAGTGAGAAAAATCAAGCATATGCTACAATGACAAAAAGAAAAGTAATATTTGGAAAGTTTGGTCCTCAGAAAAAGAAGAAGAATATGGCCAAGGTTCAATGCTATTGATGTCAAGAATATGGTTATTACAAGAGATATTGTCCTAAGCTAAAGAAGGACAATAACAAATGAGGAAGAGAAGAATTCCATATCACCGAAGAAGTGGAGGAAGCTAAAAAGAAGAAATCCAAGAAAGAGGAAGTAAAATATCTCTACTATGATTGAGATAGTCTTTCTCACCTAGTTCTTTTCAATTTATTTTTTTCAAGTTTTATGTTGTAATATATGGCCATCATGAGTCACTAAGGAGCATGATGGGATGCATCATGGCATCATAGAAGCATTGAAAGCAAGAGCTCGTGAAATCATCATAGAGAAGCATGAAAGATAAAAGTCTATGGTAGTCACCTATGGAAGGATATATCTCTTGGTAACCTCATTAGAAGCATAAATGGTACTTATGAGAAAAGGAAAAATCATCTAGTACAAATCACATCATACATCAATCAAAAGGAAAACATTTTTTGAATGAGGATACTCAAGATCCTCTGTTGGAATCTTCATTGGAAGGTTCATCGATTAAAAGGAAGAAAGTATTTCATCAAGAATTCCAACTTGTGGGAATTCATGGGATGGTGGAATGATGTCAAAAGAAGTGAAGCAGATCAAGGAATTGAAGATCTTTCAATCAAGGAAGTTGTTGAAGTCTAGATGACCTAAAGGAAAATGAGGTATGTATGCTTGTATTTGATAAAATAGAGTCATGCCATATGGTTGCAGGTAACATGGATAAATTCCTTATATCGATAGCATGATAAAAAAAAAGGATATACTCTTTTGGAAGGATGTAGGAAGGAATGGGTCACACATTGACTAGATGAAATCAACATGATATGTCCTCATATGAAATATGAGGTGGTTGAAAAAAATTGGAGGAACTCTGTTTGGAATTCCTGGAAAAGAAATGTTTGAAGAAAGAAAAGAAGAGATCATGAAATATGCAACTACCAAATGTTGGCTACTTGAATTGTTTATTGATTAAACAGTCAAGTACCACATTAATTTGTCAACCTGGGAAAGTCCTTTTATTTCAAAGGTGACCTCGTACTGTATGTACTTAATTCTAAAAGCATTAAAACCTGTAGTATACACGATTCTGTTTTCTGTCAAACTCCTTACTCTATGTTATAACAGTTAAAGTATATTGCAGAGATAAAATGAAAGCAGTTAACTAAGAATACAAATCTGCAAAGAGAAGTAATGGTTGCTCTGTTAGCAGACGATCAGGACCCTATCCTCAAGGTAAGGATGTTCAGCACCTGCCCCTGTAACCAGGTTGCTAATACACATTGCAATTCCAAATCACCGGTGAAGTATTCTTTTACAATATCAAGCAATTAACAAAACAGAGTATCAGCAAAAGGAAATTATCAGAGGTAATGCTACAGAATCCAAACAGAGTACCAGCAAAAAGGAAATTACCAAACACACTCACACACTAACAGGAAATAAATGGGTGAATCTTGTGAAGAAGGTGGGCCCTGTCCCTCTCACAAGATTCCCCAGAACACAAATGCTGGATTAGATGCTCAGAACAACTTTTTATTCATCTGCCAAAATGTCCAGTTACAATAAAGATTCAGACTTGCTTTTGTTTTTCAAAATTTCTCTTCCAACTTGTTTCCTTTTTCTCCTCCCTTTTCTAATGTAGATGTCTCCTCTTTATAGAGGAGACATCTATTACAATAGACCGTCACAGTTCATTCAGTTAAACCTTTTTTGTCAAAAATAAGAAATCCATCCTTGTTACAGGATGCCGTTACAACAGTGTGACGGTGTATTCTTTCTTGGGTCTCTTACTGTTACACAGCTGGTAAACAAACTTCAACTGTCTTCTTGGAATCCTCGTACTATCCTTTGCCGCTTCCCCGTTGTTGCTGATTTAGTAAACTCATGTTGTTCCTGGTGTTTTAGCAACTGTAACCGTGTTTTACCCTTTCTAGACAATTGCTGATCGTGTTGTGTCAGCATGGAACTCTACCGATCTTCTGATAGTTGCTGTTTGTCATTTCCGGTATTCCAATTGTTGCAAAATAACGTTTTCCCTGCTTTAGATAGTTGTTGTTGCTGGTGTTGCAGCAACTGCATAGTTGTTGTTTCTGGTGTTGCAGCAACTACGAATTATAATTTCTGCAGACCTTAGACAGTTCAATGGTTACTTAGCAACTTGGTTAACTTCTCCAAAGATAATTATAAAGATAACATGAATATGTAATGAATAATTAAACATATAGTAATGCGGAGAGTTACTTCATACCTTGGAATGATTAGGTCATTATATAATCAAAGCTTTCAACTTATGAACTGAAAAGGGTAATATTATAGCAAAAATACAAGGTTAAAAGTGGTCAATTTGGAGTCCTAACACCAAAGAGGCGATCAACATCCAAGGACTGAAATATTTGACTATGACATCTCATTGAAAGATATGAAGACCCTATTGAATTGTTTAAAATAAAGAGACCCTTTGTTGGAAATACTGAGAGGGGGATGAATTGGTATTTTCTTTCAATTGTTATTATTACCAATTAGATTCTTCACAATTTAATCAGAGAAACGCATATGAATAATTTTATTGAGTATAAAAGAATAAATACAATGTATGATAATTATTCCCGAGCAACAACTTGGTTTTTGATGACGCTCTAACCTCTCGGGCTTCGACCCTATCTCATCCAAGGCACCTACCTTGTGTTTAGGAGCACCAACTCCAAGGACACCAATCATGTTGTTTAATAGAGAATGTGTAAAGTACTTACTTCACTGTTCTTGGCATATTCTTCAATCTCTCCAGTACTTCAAAAACAAAAACACTTTGGCTTTGCTTTGTACTCGTCCTTGATTTACTTCATTGTCCATTATCCAAAAGAGAGCTCTTCACTGTCCAAAGGTGGGTTCTACAAAATCATTTTGCCACTATTCAAGTGTCACTATAGTCTGGTCCTTTACAGTCCAAGGAAATCTTCTATCACTTAATCTGAATAATGAGAGACAACTTTATTGCTAATTATTATAAATTTTGAACATTTCACTTGAAGCTCGAGCCACAGTCTTAGAGCCGAGGTCTAGATTCACTGTATGATGATCCACATTACAGTTCTCCAAGGTATAGAACCACAGACCCGAGGTACAGATCCTGCCTTGTCATTGTAATGGCCGAAAGACAGTCCTCCAATCTGACCTCTGTATGGAGACACCAGTCAAAGCAAAAAAAGGTCACCACTATAAGAGTATGCTGCTATCCGTGCAAGGAAATTGTTGTTACAGGACTGAGGTGTAAACCACTGAATCCAAGTTAATGATGCACAAGTGTTTGTCACAGTCTGCAGATGCTCCTTCTCCAAATATGTCCCTAGACCGAGAGATATATTCTTAAATTGTGTGTCTCTCACGTTGTCACAAGCCTGCAATTAATATTGTCCACTTTCACGTTGTCCCTAGCCCATACTTACACTAGACTGTAGTCATTAACACAAGAGTTTCATTGTTGTACAGTCCGCAATATTTTACTGCTAGACTATAACCCTAGACCACACTGAAACTGCCACAAGATCTGTCTAGAAGTCTGCACTCCTTTGGTGTAGATAATCTCTATTATGTGCTGAGACTGCCCTTGACTTTGATATCAAGTTCACAAGATGTGAAATTTATGTTCCTTGTTCTTCTTCTACACTCTGAATTACTTGAATATCTTTTTCACTGAATTCTTGTCCTTGAAACAGAGGTCTAACCTCTTATTTGTACATGTTCTGTGTCCTCACAATGAATAGTCATGTCTTCTAGGTCAAGTCCACATGACTTGTCTTAATGCAGGTCGGCTCAATAGGCAAATAATTAATTTAATCATTAAAAATCAATTTCTCTCTCGTTATTTGGAATTTCGGGACACATACTAGCTCATTAGAAAGGTAAAATTATGCCCTTTCAGATGGTCTGGGTCTCATGATGAAATTCCTTTTCTAAGATAGAAAAAAAAATATTATTTCATGTGACTGATCATTTAATACTACAGAAATGCAAGCAGGGCAAAGTGTCTTTGAGTGTTGGGCTTCTTCATCATTTGGTCTCTTCATTTATTGCCCCCATGTCCCTCCCTTCTTCAATATATTGACATTAATGACAACTAGATTAACAATCTCCCCCTTTGTCATTGGATGGAAATATCTTTCTTCTCTCCCCCTTTGACATCAATAGAAAAGGAGTGCACAAGGACTCCCCCTGTCAAACGGCATCTTAAGAATCAGCTTAGTGTTATGCTAAAGAAATAACCCCCATCTTTTGGAGAAGATGTTCAATTGCTTCTCGAGGAAGAGGTTTTGTGAAAATATCATCAATCTGCTCCTTGGTATTGATATATTCCAACTTTATGTTTTGTTCAGCTACTTGTTCATGAAGGAAATGATACTTGATTGGTATATGTTTGGTATTTGAGTGCATCACTGGATTTTTGTTGAGACTGATAGCACTTGTGTTATCACAATAGATGGTGATTGGTTGATTGGTATCTATGTTGACATTCTTCAGAGCTTTCTTCATCCATAAAATTTGAGTACAACAATCTGCAGTAGCTATATACTCGGCTTCAGCTATAGATAGTGATATGGATGTTTGTCTTTTGCTGAGCCAAGATACTAGACAATCATGCATTTCCACTCGTACTTTTTTGATCATCGACACTTCCGGCCCAATTAGCATCGGTGTATGTCATCACAGTAAGAGTTGAGCTCTTAGGGTACCAAAGACCAAAATCAAGAGTTCCTTTTAAGCATTTGAGAATTCTTTTTACAGCCAGCAAATGGGATTGTTTAGGAGCTAATTAAAATATTCCCACCATTCCTACTGCTTGCATAATGTCAGGCCTCATAGCAATTAAGTATAGGAGGGATCCAATTATTGACCTATAATGAGTTGCATCTACTAGAGGAGAGTCATCATCTTTCCTTAATTTGCAGTCTGTGGTCATAGGTGTGCTCATGGGTGCATAGTCTTCCTCTCCATATCTTTTAAGCATGTCTTTAAGATATTTTGCTTGAGATATGAACATGCCTGTTGTGGTTTGAGTTACTTGTAGTCCAAGGAAGTAAGATAACTCTCCTATAATTGACATTTCGAACTCTTTTGAAATATCTTGAGCAAACTCATGGATCATCTCATCATTATTGCTAGCAAAAATCAGATCATCAACATAGACAAGAGTGACTAGTAACTTATCTTCATCCCTCTTCCTGTAGAGATTAATTCCTGCCACCCCCTTCTTGAAGCCTTGTTGCTGTAGATAATGATCCAATCTTGCATACCAATCTCTAGGAGCTTGTTTCAACCCATATAATGCATTTTTCAACTTACAAACAAAGTATTTTCCTTCTGCTAGATTAAACCCTTCTAGTTGCTCAATGTAGACTTCTTACTTGAGTTCCACATTCAGAAATGATGATTTTACATCCATTTAATATACTTTGAATCCTTTTGATCAAGAAAATGCCAAGAACATCCTTATACTACCGGTGCAAAGGTTTCTTCAAAGTCGATTCCTTCAATTTGTGAATAACCTTTACAAACAAGCCTTGCCTTATTTCTGATGATTTGTCCATCTTCATTCATTTTGTTTTTGAACACCCACTTGGTTCCAATTATATTTTTATCCTTTGGACAAGGTACCAACTCCCATGTTTCATTCTTCTCGATTTGAGACATTTCTTATTCCATGGCCTCCACCCAATGAGGATCCTTACTTCCTTGAGTAAAAGTTTTTGGTTCTATCATGGATAGGAGAGCAACATCATTTTTCCTTGGTGTACTTGCCATCCTTCTTTGGGTTTGTACCCCTCATCTACATTTCCAATAATATTCTCTTCCAGATGATGTTTTTGGAGGAATTTCACCTTTGAAGGGGTTTGAGATGGTTCTTTTTCCTTTTGTTTTTCTTTATCTTTTTCCTCTTTTTCAGGCTCTTCTTCATTTTCTTCAATGAGAGGGTCAACCTCATGATCTTCAATTTCATTTTCGGGAAGGTCTTCATCAATCTTCACATCAATGCTTTCCACTATTTTCCGTAGTCAATTATTGTAGCACTTGTAGGATTTGCTCCTAGTAGAATATCCAAGGAATATTCTTTCGTCAACCCGAGAATCAAATTTTCCTTGTGATTCATCACTGATTTTTATGAAGCATTTGCTTCCAAAAACCTTGAATTATTTTACTGAAGCAGGTCTTCCTTTCCATAATTGATAAGGATTCTTCTCATTATCTGGTCTTAATTGAGTTTGATTCAAGGTATAAATTGTTGTCCCAGCTTCTTCTCTCCAAAATTTTGGCTACAAGTCAGCTGCTAGTAACATTGTTCTTGCCATTTCTTGAACAGTTCAATTTCTTCTTTCAACTACCCCATTTTGCTTGGGTGTTCTAGCAGCAGAGGGTTATCTTTCGATTCCATGTACTTTACAGAATTCATCAAATTCTCTTGATGTGAATTATCCCCCTCTATCCGTTCTAAGACATTTAATCTTAAAATCCTTTTCATTTTCTACAAGAACTTTATGATTCTTAAAGCATTCAAATGCTTTGGATTTATATTTTATTAAATATACCCACATCATTGTAGTATAGTCATAAACAATAAAGAAAAGTACCTTTCTCCTTGGAGCGCCGGAGTTCTAGTTGGTCCACATAAATCAGCATGAATGATCTCCAAAGGTTTTGATGTAGAGAACTCCTTGTTCTTGTGGTTGGTTCTAGTTTTCTTTCCATGTTGACATGGACCACATACACCCTAATTTAGCTTGAATAACTTTGGGATGTCTCACACCTCATTGATCTTTCTGATATTGATCAAGTTATCGAAACTTGTATGTCCCAGTCGCTTGTGCCATAGCCAACTTTCATCTATTTGACTTAGGTAACATTTATCTTCTTGAATTTTGTTCAGAATGTAGACGTTATCTGATGTTATAACTCCTTTCTCCACAAGTTCTCCTGAGGAAGATTTCATTATTTCACAATCTTTAGTGCTAAAGACAACATTATGTCCTTGATCACATATTTGGCTAACACTCATGATATTGTGTTTGAGCCCATCTACCAACAAAGCATTTTGAGCCTTTCCTTTTCCATTAATAAGGGTAACAGTTCCTTTTCCAGCAATTTTGGTAGATCCACTTCCAAAGGATACATTTCCTTCCTTTTTGTTCAATGAGGTAAACTTCCCTTTGTCACCTGTCATATGTCTGGAGCACCCACTATCCACAAACCAATGATTTTCATCACTGTAAGCACATAGAGCTTAGCCACATTTATCCGTATTGGGATTCTCATCAAAAGAGTTGTAGGTCTTGATTTGTCCTTTCCCTTTGAGACCATATGGTTTGTTTGTTTGATCCTTCAATTTTGTTGTTTCATTCTTACGAGCCATGCAATGTTTAGCTTGATGACCAAAATTTTTACAATAATAACAATGCCCAAAAAGATAGTTTGGTACCTTTTGTAATAGCCATGATTTGAATCAACATTCTTCCTTGGAGTTACTCTTTCTTCATTCTTTGGATTTGAGATGGGCCTTTTATGAAATGATTTTTCTTCTTTTAGGTTGTTGGAAAGTATGTCGACATAGCTTTTCCCATTATCCTTAGTAGTTGATGATTCTCCTTTAAAACATATCCCAAATTTGTCATATCGAGGTTTTTGAGTAGTTAGGATAATGTCAAGTGTTTTAGAGCTTTCCCAACTCTTTTTTACTTGCTCCAATTCCTTCCTCAAAGATACTATTTCTGTTAGGTCCCTATAATATTAGTGATCCCCCCATTACTATTGTCGTTGTATCCCTTATTGTTATTATTGTGCCCCTATTGTCCCCATATTGTTATTATTGTGCCCCATAGAATCCCTCTATTGTTATTTTTGTGCCTTCATATTATTATTGTTAGGCCGGCATGGTTATATTGTGACCCCATATACTCCTATATATAGAAAGGAGGTTTTTTCATTTGAATCATCTAAGAATTGTTCATTTGTGTAATGTAAAGGAGGTTACCCCTTCAAAGAGGCTTATTTATAAGGCGTTCATCTATCTTTTCTATCTTTTTGTGAGTTGGTTTCATAACATTTGGTATCAGAGCTTTGGATTCGAGGGTTTCGCTACTCCAAACAAGTCATCGTGCCATTTTCGCTATAACTTTTTTTATGCAACATTTCAGAAGCTAAAAAAAAACCCATTTGGTCCGAAATAGTTTGAACTTTGGGTCCAAATTTTAGAGCTTTTCTCGCTATATTTGTGGATATATGATCTGAGGAAGTTAGCATTTTTGCAGACTCCCAAATTACATTCCAAACAGGTGACCTGGGGAAAATCGTCATAACTTTTGTTTTGAGCATCAGATTGAAATCTTGTAAGAAGTTTCAGAAAGAGGACGACCTCTAGTTTTCTGTGTATCAGTTTCAGGTACTAAGGTCGAAACAGTGACACGTGGCACGTCGTACAAGTTCACTCTACTGAACTAGTCTATAATCAGGTCACCATGGGAGATTTGGCATAACTCTTCCTTGGAGAATCCAATTTTGATCAGACTGGTGGCATTGGAAAGAGGACGCAAAGTGCTACTACAGGTCACGATTTTAGAACTGGGAGATCCAAAATTACAGAGGTACATCAGATTCAATATCAAGCTCCTACAAGTGAAAAAAAGGTGTGTATTTTTTAAATTTTTGCATAAGCTTGGTTTGAAGAATTAATTTGAAGGAATTCAAAGGGAATAGTGAAGCATTATTATTGGTAATTGATGCCCCGAAGAAAGAAAATGGAAAAACCTAGTAAGCAACTTGAAAGCTCTAGCATGACTCATGAATAAGAGGAAGAAATTCGACATGATATATCAATATTACGAAACCAAGTGCAACAAATTTCACTTGCACAAAAGGTAACAGAAAATAAGATGGATGGTTTAAAGAAAGACGTAGAAGCTAAGATGGATGGTTTAAAGAGAGGCGTAGAATCTAAGATGAATGACTTGGAAGCTAAGATGGATGGCGTGGAAACTAAGATGGACGGTGTGGAAGCTAAGATGGATGGCATGGATGCTAATATGGACGCTAAGATGAATGTCATGGACGACAAGATGGAGGAATTGAAGATAAATTTGAATAAGTTGCTACAAGAAATGGTCACTAATGGTGAAAGGGTAGTAAAGGAAACTCATGATGAGAATAAAATAAATGTTAATCATGATTTCATAGACTCTAATGTTGGATTGAAGACCCACCATGTTCCAAAAATCGATATGAGGAAGTTTGATGGCAAGGATCCCAAAACATGGATACTACAGATGGAGCAATATTTCGATCTCCATAATGTGCAAAACACACAAAAGGTACGTATTGCAACTTTATATTTGGAACAAAATCAGTTTGTATGGTATCGATGGCTTTTCTCTTGTAAACAAATTGTCACTTGGGAAATTTTTACGAAAGAAATGATAGCACATTATGAGGATACAAAAAAAAACACCTTTTTTAGCCAATTGATAAATATCAAACAAAAGGATTCAATGATGGAGCACATTGAGGACTTCCAAAAATTGAACATAAGGGTAAAAGATATTCCAGAGGATCATAGGATTGATGTGTTCATAGGGACTTTAAAGGATAATATCCAACATGAGGTTCGCCTTTGGGAACCTGATTCATTGGAGAAAGCATTCAAGTTAGCAAGAAAAATGGAAAGAAAAATTATGGTAACCAAGAAGCCTACCACTCACAACTATAAAGATGGAAGTGTTGTTGCCCCTAGCCTTCCACAACCTACAAGGTTGACACCACAACAATTGGAAGAAAAAAGAGCAAAAGGGCTTTGTTACAGTTGTGATAGCAAATACACTAAAGGTCATAAGTGTGCTGAGAAGAAATTATTCTACATAGATTGTGAAGAGGAGGAAGAAAAGGAACAAGAAATGTCAAAAGAAGAGGATATACTCCAGGAACAAACCCTAGATAAAGAAGAAATGAATCTGACCATATCTTGTAATGCATTGGCTAGAATTACCACTCAAACTATCAAGATAGAAGGACATATCAAGAAGAAAAAGGTAATAGTGTTGATTGATTCGGGAAGTGCCCATAATTTTATTCATTGTAAGATAGCAAAGGAATTGAATTGCTTCCTATATCTAGCACCAAAGTGTCAGGTGATGGTTGCAAGTGGAGGAACCATAAATTGCTCTAGAAAGTGCCATAATATCAAGTTATCCATGGGAGAATATGTATTGAATATCCCAATCTTTTCAATTCCATTGGGTGGTGTTGATGTTGTACTAGGAGTCCAATGGCTACAATCCTTGGGTACAATAGCTTTTAATTTTCAAGAAATTTTCATGAAATTTTCTGTGAAAGGAAAGGAAGTTGAATTAAGGGGTACTGCAGGGAAACCAGGAAAGATAATCAGCTCTAACAGTATGACGAAGCTTCTAAAGAAGGAACAACGAGGTGTAATTGCACAATTATGTTCGCTAGAGGTTCCCACATTGAAATCATCTATTTCTCCATATCTCCAAAAAGTCTTAGACAATCATTCCAAGGTATTTGAGACTCCCAAAGGTCTCCCACCTATTCGTGTTCATGATCATGCTATTCATTTCATTCTAGGAAGTGTTCCTCCAAACATCAGGCCGTACAGATATCCCTATGCCCAAAAAAGTGAAATTGAATGTATGGTTGCAGAAATGCTAGAGGCTGGTATAATTCAACCTAGTCAAAGTTCTTTCTATGCTCCAATAGTATTAATTCACAAGAAGGTTGGATCATGGTGCATGTGTCCAGATTATATGGAGCTCAACAAGCTCACTATTAAAGATAAATTTCCCATTCATGTCATTGATGAATTATTGGATGAATTGCCTAGATCAATTTACTTCACCAAGTTGGATCTTCGTTCAGGATATCATCAAATCAGAATGAAGACTGAAGAGTAGCAAAAATGGGTCACAAAGATGTTGGGTTACGACTTTGAAATCATCTACAAAAAAGGGAAGCAAAATGTTGTGGTTCGTGCACTCTCAAGAAAGGATGAGGATGTGGAAGCATTTCCTTGTGCTATTTCTATTATCCAACCAGATTGGATAAACAAAGCAAGGGATGAATGGAAGAATGATGAGGAAGTGTGGGCACTCATTCAAAAGATACAACAAGGTCCCAGTATATCTGATACGTTTGTCTGAAAAAATGATTCGTTATGGTACAAGGATTAGGTATACCTATGTAATAATTCCCAAACAAAATATTCTTAGGGAATTGCACACTTCTCCCTTAGGAGGGCACTCAGGATTTCTAAAAACCTACCACAGGGTTAAGAAGGATTTTTTTTGGGATGGCATTAAATCGGATATTCAAAAGTTTGTGGCGGAATGTCTTGTTTACCAACAAAGTAAAGTTGAAACAATTAAGACTCCTAGACTATTACAACCTTTATCCATTCCAAGCCAACGTTGGGAGGAGGTTTCAATGGATTTTATCACAGGTTTACCCAAGTCCGAAGGAAAGAGTGTTATCATGGTGGTAGTGGATAGACTTACCAAGTATGCACACTTTTGTGCATTATCTCATCCATTTAAAGCGAGTACAGTTTCTACTGCATTTATGGAAACAATTCAAAAGATACATGGAAACCCAAAGACTATTGTAAGTGACAGAGATCCCATTTTCACTGGAAATTTTTGGACAGAAATATTTTCTTGTCTCGGTACTCAGTTAGCTCATAGCACAACTTATCATCCTCAATCTGATGGGAAAACTGAGATAGTAAACAAATGTTTGGAAGGATATCTTTGTTGCTTTGTATCTGATAAACAGAGACAATGCGTCAAATGGTTGCCTGTGGTTGAATGGTGGTATAACACTTCCTTCCATACTGCAACAAAAATGACCCCATTTATGGCACTTAATGGATATCATCCACCATCCATCACGTCATATTTAAGAGAAAATTCTAAGGTTCAAGCAGTGTAAGATCACATCGAGCATCAACAACAAGTTCTCCAACTCTTAAATGATAACCTCACCTTGGCACAGAATAGAATGAAACAGCAGGCAGATCAACATCGCAACGAAAGAAGTTTTGATGTAGGTGATTGGGTATTCCTACAGCTACAGCCATATAAACAAATTTCCCTCAAGCAAGCTAAGAAGGATAACAAATTATCACCAAAGTATTATGGTTTGTACAAGGTGTTGCAAAAGATAAGTACTATGGCATACAAATTGGAGCTTCCTGCAGCTTCTCGAGTGCACCCAGTTTTCCATGTTTCATGCTTAAAGAAGGTTATAGGTGACAAGCTTCTAGTTCAGACAATATTGCCAGAACTTGATGAGGAAGGAAAAATCATATTGGAACCTGAAGCAGTCAAAGAAACAAGAACTCGACAGCTACGAAATAGATCAATTTAAGAGTATCTCATCAAGTGGAAGAACTTACCCGTTGAAGATTCCACATGGGAGGATGAGAATTTTATATAGAAGCATCCAAAACTACTCAAGCATTGAGGACAACACTTTTTTGAAGGAGAGGGGCATGTTAGGTCCCTATAATATTAGTGATCCCCCCATTACTATTGTCGTTGTATCCCTTATTGTTATTATTGTGCCCCATAGAATCCCTCTATTGTTATTTTTGTTCCTTTATATTATTATTGTTAGGTCGGCTCGGTTATATTGTGACCCTATAGACTCCTATATATAGAAAGGAGGTTTTGTCGTTTGAATCATCTAAGAATTGTTCATTTGTGTAATGTAAAGGAGGTTGCCCCCTCGAAGAGGCTTATTTCTAAGGTGTTCATCTATATTTTCTATCTTTTTGTGAGTTGGTTTCATAACAATTTCAGCTTCACGATTTTCACAAATTTCTTACTTTTCTTTCAGCTTATTTTTTAAGAGGTCTTCCCTTCTTTTTTCTTCCTCCTTTTCTACCTTGAGAGAAATGATTTTATTTCGTAATTTCTCATTTTCTTCAATGGAACTCATTAAAAATTCATTTACATTTCCTTCTAGTCCTGAATCATCATCATTTGTGAATGCCATGAATAATACTTTTTGGCTTCCAACATAGTCATTTTCTTCATCTGATTCATCATTACCTCCTTTGCGATGAGGGAAATGACTATTTGATTTATTTTTTATGACTAAAAATTCATATTCATCAGACTCATCTTGCTTAGAGAAGAAATTCTTCTTATTAAACCCTTTCTTTTTGTATACCATCCTTTTAGAATACTCCTCATCATCACTATCATTCTTATGAGGACATCTTGCAGCATAATGACCTATTCTTCCACATTTGAAAAAAATAAGAGGGTACTTACCTCTTATCTTGGATCCTTTCTTTAGTCTTCGTACAAATTGTGCCAATTCAGATTCAACATCAGAGTCATCACTGTTGGTATTCCATCATTTCCCCTTTTTTTATTTTGAGGCCTTGAATGTTGCATCTTTGGAACTTGGGATTCATTTTCTCATCTCATAGGCAATGAGGATTCCATGACGTTCATCCATCTTGAGAGTATCTAGGTCCTTCATTTCTTCTATATCATTTACTTTGGAGTCAAATCTGTCAAGGAGAGATCTTAAGACCTTTTGAACAACAGTGCTTTCTTCAATCTTTTCTCCCAATCCTTTAAGAGAGTTGACCACTTCAGCTACTCGAAGAAAGTATGATGCAATATCTTCTTCATCATCCATTTTTAGACTGCCTTCTATGAGTTTGAAGCTTTTCCTTCTTGACTTTGGAGTCCCCGTCATATAAGCTAACCAGCTTATCCCATACTTCTTTGGTCGAGTCACAATTCATGACTTTTGTAAATTCGGAATCAGTGATTCCACTAGTGATATAATTTAAGGCTTTTGAATTTGCAATGTAAGATTTCCTTTCATCTTGATTAGTTGGAAGAGTGGACGGAGCAGTGTACCCATCAAAACCGAATGCCAAATTTTAGGTCCAAAGGACATTCTTTTTTTCCAAAAACCAAAATTTGTGCCATCGAACAAAGGAAGCCTTCCTGACACTTCTTGATTTTTCATTGTGACTAATAATCCTTCTTCCAGTTGTTAGGTTGATTATGAAGAAGCTAGCTCTGATACCAATTGTTGGAAATACTTAGAGGGGGTTGAATCAGTATTTTCTTTCAATTGTTATTATTATTAGTTAGATTCTTCACAATTTAATCAGAGAAATGTATAAGAATAATTTTATTGAGTATAAAAGAATAAATACAATGTATGATAATTATTCCCAAGAACCAACTTGGTTTTTTATGAGGCTCCAACCTCTAGGGCTTCGACCATATCTCATCCAAGGCACCTACCTTGTGTTTAGGAGAACCAACTCCAAGGACACCAATCCTATTGTTTAATAGAGAATGTGTAAAGTACTTACTTCAATGTTCTTGGCATATTCTTCAATGTCTTCACTACTTCAAAAACAAAAACACTTTGGCTTTGCTTTGTACTCGTCCTTGATTTACTTCACTGTCCATTGTCCAAAAGAGAGCTCTTCACTGTCCAAAGGTGGGTTCTACAAAATCACTGTGCCATTGTTCAAGTGTCACTACAGTCTAGTCCTTTACAGTCCAAGGAGATCTTCTGTCACTTAATCTGAATAATGAGAGACAACTTTATTGCTAATTATTATGAAGTTTGAACGTTGCACTTGAAGCTCGAGCCACAGTCCTAGAGTCGAGGTCTAGATTCACTGTATGATGATCCACGTTACAGTTCTCCAAGGTATAGAACCATAGACTTGAGGTACAGATCCTGCCTTGTCATTGTAATGGCTAAAAGATGGTCCTCCAATCCAGCCTCTATATGGAGATACCAGTCAAAGAAAAAAAAGGTCACCACTATAAGAGTATGTTGCTATCCGTGCAAGGAAATTTTTGTTACAGGACTGAGGTGTAAACCATTGAATCTGAGTTAAAGATGCACAAGTGTTTGTCACAGTCCGCGAATTCTCCTTCTCCAAATATGTCCCTAGACCGAGAGATATATTCTTAAATTGTGTGTCTCTCACGCTGTCACAAGCCCACAATTAATATTGTCCACTTTCACACTTTCCCTAGCCCATACTTACACTATACTGTAGTCATTAACACAAGAGTTTCATTGTTGTACAGTCTGCAATTTTTTACTGCTAGACTATAACCCTAGACCGCATTGAAACTGCCACAAGATCTGTCCAGAAGTCCGCACTCCTTTGGTGTAGATAATCTTCGTTCTGTGTTGAGACTGCCCTTGACTTTGATATCAAGTTCACAAGATGTGAACTTTTTGTTCCTTGTTCTTCTTCTACAGTATGAATTACTTGACTGTCTTTTTCACTGAATTCTTGTCCTTGAAACAGAGGTATAACATCTTATTTATACACATTCTGCATCCTCACAATGAACAGTCGTGTCTTCTAGGTCAAGCCGACATGACTTGTCTTAATACAGGTCGGCTCAATAGGCAGAGAATTAATTTAATGTTTAAAAAACAATTTCTCTCTTGTTATTTGGAATTTCGGAACACATAATAGCTCATTAGAAAGGTAAAATTATGCCCTTTCAAATGGTCCAAGTCTCATGATGAAATTCCTTTTCTAATATAGAAAAAAAAATATTATTTCATGTCACTGATCATTTAATAGTGAAGAAATGGAGGCAGGGCAAAGTGCCTTTGAGTTTAGGGCTTCTTCATCGTTTGGTTTCTTCATTGATTTCCACCATGTCCCTGCCTTCTTCAATATATTGACATCAGTGACAACTAGATTAACACCCTTGATAGTATATATCTTTTGCAGATGTGTAAATATGTATGAAAGATGTTGATGCAAACAGAAAGATGTCATGATGAAAGACCATCACAAACGTAATTTTGATTTAATGTTCATTTCTTATTTTTTAATAATATATGGATGGGCCTATGCAGGGCTGCTAAGGGAAGAACTGTGGAAATATTCTACAACTAACAATCATGTGGCAGTATGAAAGGTCCTTAAGGAAACATGATATGAAGAAGGCAACAAGGCATGTACGAATGCCAAATATGGACTAATGGATCACTTTCCAATGAAATAAATGATGACATGGCTCATGAATGAAAGTGATGGACGGGTTGTGCCCTACAAAGAAGGGCCAAAATATGTAGACTTTATGACAAAGAAGAAATTCATCACATAAAAGGAAGGATTTCTATAAGCAGCTAGTTGTCCCATGATCTCCACCTAAAGAGTTGTTGGAAGCAAGTCCCTTATCAAGAGGGAGCTTATAAAATTCCCTGATTAAGAGGGATCTTGGGTACATTCCTTTTATGGAATGGGTTGGTCATCCCTGGTTAAGAGGGAGTGACAGATGTGGTTCTCTACTTCATGTATCATGCACTAGACTAGGACTAACAGTCATAAGTCTTAGTGAAAGCCATGAGGAGAGATAGACACATCATTCTTGTCTTCACCTAGGAAGATAGAATGGAGGATTGGGTAAGCATATGTCATCCGATACTCTTTGAAGATGTGGTAGGGAATCCAAGGTAAGAGTAGCTTTAGAGGATCGGTATTCTTTGACGTCTGGAAATCCAAGATAAGAATAGTTCTGGTGGAACATACTCTGAGAGAACCCAAGTGGGGTATGTTCCAAGAGAGACAATGATGAGGATGTCTATAAATCATTGGTCTCACCAGCATTGTGCTCTGATATTGTGGAGAGATAGAGTTGTTAGTTAAGGCCTTAATATATAACAATGTTGGAAGGTATGATGTTAAATAGATGGGTTACCAATCTGACTCTTCTTATGAGAATTCTTCATATTGACAATGTCCAAGTACCTTGTCTAGATTATGAATACCTCCCTAGTTAAGAGGGAGTGTTGAAATATGTAACTAGGTTCGGTCTTCATAATGACATGTGTAATCATGATTTTATGTAATTGATGAAAAGAAGAAAAATAAAATTATTTTGTAATGCTTGAGTCATGGGTTTCATGCTCAAGGAATTTTATTTTTAGTTGAAGCTCCCATTGTGAGCTATTAGGTTTGGTCATCAAGTCATAAAGTCTAGTGAGTCAATGTTAAGAAATGAAGACCCATTTTGGGCATGTTAGACATTGTAGAAAGAGAATTTATTTATGTCACAAACTCTCCAAGACCTTGTCACAAGCTCTCCCTCATGTCGTTCCTCAAACGAGATGAAGATGTTTCTAGAGTGGCAAGTCAGCCTACCCCATGGCACAAGTCAACCTATTTCAAGGAGCATATCACTATATATAGAGTGATCTCGACCTCACTAAGGACACAATCAATCAAGCATCTGAAATACAAGGAAGAAGTGTAAGGAAGGAGAAAAGAGAGCATCTCATCCAACGAAAGAAGGAGGAAAGAAAGCTTAATTATTTTTGGGTTTGTTTAGGGAAAAATACCTTCACACGTGTGAGCAAAAGGAGTGCCATTTGCAGCAGAAGAGGCCAAATTTAACACTATTGTCTTAGAGGTTGAACCAAGGAGAAAAGCAAGTTAGTTCTCAAGCCAACTTTGCATAAGGGAGTCATAATATCCAAGCGAAGAAAATTAAGGTGCAAAAGAAGGTGTAAATCCCTCACACGTGTTGCAACTAGGGTTTCTGAAAAGGTCGAGGGTTGCAGGTCTAATCCAAAAAGCCAAAATCTGAAGGTTAGCCGAGATCCAAAGAGGACAAGCAGCTTGCCTTGTGTTGACTTGGGCAAGGAGACAAAGCAGCGAAGAAAGGATTTTTTGACTTGGTCTTGGAGAAGCTGTTGTGTCAAGGGCCTTGGTCTTGGTATTCATCAATTGAAGTCTCTATAAGAAGAAGAATTCTTTTGGATTTTCCTCTCAATTTGGAGAGGTTTTGGCACTGGTTTATTGCCTACATTCTATGTCTCTTATATCATTATTGTTTATGATTTGGTAGTTGTTTGATGAATAACAATATAATAACCTTAGTCAAGAGAAGAACCTAATATAAAGAAATAAAAATCATTCACAAGCAGTTATCATTACAAGAGAAATCACCTAATCCTAATTCCCTAGATTTCTCAATAGGCCCTAGAACACTAGATTGTTTCTCTTCCTGCAATACTCAGCCTCCTGAAACTTCCTGCAACTTTCACACGTGTGAGGTGATTAGGGAAATTTTATCCATTCTTCTTCTTTTGGGGCCCTTCTTTTCAAGACCTCGGCCTTCAAATAAGGTTTTTTTGTCACCAAGATTCGACTTCTAGAGATAATTGTAATCTAGTCTTAGGTTCCGTGGTGGATGCCCTAGCTTCAGCCCGCACGTGTGATAGTTTTAGCCCAAAAATAGTCTTGACAATATGCCTCTTCCTCTTCTCTTAATCTTCTCCTTCCTTCACTAGATTTTAGTGATATTTTTCGAGTTTCTTGTGAGTGATTGATGCCCCAAAGGTGGTCGACTAGTCTTGTATATATAGTATTCTAGTCACTCCAAAATAGGTCAAGTTGTCATTATCCCCAGCCCAACTTGTCACTGTTTCGTAGGCTAACTTGTTGCTAGCATATTTGACCTAATCTTGGAGCATTTCTTGACTCTATTTTGACTCAAATAATTTTCCTTTTACATTATGTAACTTTCCCAAATGGGTCCTTCATACATGATAATGACTTAATGACTTGTAGACTCAACGACAAGCCCAAAGAGCTCACAATGGGAGCTAGACATAAAAACAAATTTCCTTGAGCATGAAACCCATGCCTCAAGAATAATAATAAATTTATTTTTCTCATTACATCAAATATAAAAATCATGATTACACATGTCATTATGAAGACCGAACCTAGTTTCATATTGCAATAAAACTAATTATCCCGAGATGAACAATATCGCGCTTTGTACATGTGAACATTTATTCAAGAGCCTTGTTGTCCAAGGCTTGATGAGGAACCTTGTTTTGTACATAGACCATTGTATTTTTTGCTTCTCAACAAAGGAACTTTGTTAACTTTTGATCATGCAGCATAAATCTAGTAGCCTCCACGATAGACATGTTATATCTTTTAGCCACTCCATTTTTCTCGTGATTGTAGGATACAATAGTTTCCTTCTTGAGACCTTCCTTCTTGCAAAATTCAATGAACTAATTTGAAATGTACTCACCACCATTTTCAAACCTGAGAATACTGATTTTCTTCCTTGTTTGATTCTCTATCAGTGCCTTGAAGTCCTTGAACATATCAAAGGCCTAGTACTTGTGCTTCAAATAGTATATCCATGTCTTCATGGAGAATTCATCAATGAATATGATATAATAGAGATCACCACCAAGAGATTGCACTGGCATCGGTCCACAAAGGTCAGAATGAATAAGTTGAAGAATATTGTTTAGATAATCTTCGGCAAAATCACATAACCAATCTTTTGTCGACGCGTTTCGAACCAACTAGTGTGGTTCATCATCAGGACAAGTTGAAGAACCAATCCGGCTTATGCTTGATTAAATAGAGTGTGCAGAGACTCCAACGGCTATAATGCTAACGGCTAATTTTGACCTAATGATCCTGGTCAAACTACTAAATTAGTTAATTAATATTTCTAGAAAATAGCTAAAATAGGTAAATAAAGGAATTCATTTGTTAATTAAAAAAGATATATTATTATTAATATCTCAAATATTAAGGGAATCCATAATATTATTATTTTAATTATAATGGTCATTATATCTCATAATATATAATCAATAATCTATATTTAATATTATTCAATATTATTTAATTACAGGAATGGTAATAAATCACTATTATTTTATAATTTAGTTACAATAGGTAATTATGTAATAATTATTTAATGGTCCATTGGTAAGTTAGATTTTCACTATTTAGTTCTTTAAATTATATCATATTTCTTATTAAATATAAAGGTTCATTAAAATAATAAGTTATATAAAATAATATATGCTTATTAAAAAATCTATATCTACTTAATAATTTATAATTCCAAACAAAATGTTAAAACATTATTATTCCTAGAATTTAGATATATTGGGTAAATACCATAATTTAGGGTAAAGTATAACTAATATTGTTGGTACATCATAATTTATCCTTTTAATTCTAATGGTCAAATGATCAATATTCGTTCAATACTTTTTTATTCAATAAGAATATTAAAGGTAACCAAGCCCTTAGGTAAATATATTATTACCTATAGGGTTGATAAAGCCCATGTTTATTACTAATAGTATACTACTATTATTGGTATATCATAACCTAATGGACAAATTTTTATTAATGAACATTATTTATTTAATATTTATTTATTCCAAAAAATAATAAAGTTAACTCCGTCATTAGGTAAATATATTATTCTTTATAAGGTTTAAAAAAGGGGGTTTCTTAGACAATAGTTAAAGGGAAAACTCAATTCTAAGGTTATACTAGAAATAATTATAAATGTATAAATAATGAAATTAAGCCCAATAGTATCGTAAACGGGTTAAGGATAATACAATAATAAGCCCAAAACTCATTCTTAAAGACTTAAGCACTCCATAATAATAGGATCAATCTGCCAAAAGAAAAATAAAAGGAGGGGGAAGACAGAAACCCTAAGACAAAGCAAAAGGCTAGGAAGATAAGGCTGGGACCCAGCAACTGCTAATCTTCCAGCCATCATCCCTATTAAGATTGTTCGGCCTTTTCTCGATCTCCAGGGCCTCTCTATATATTTACCTAAGGGCTTGGTTACCTTTAATATTCTTATTGAATAAAAAAGTATTGAGCGAATATTGATCATTTGACCATTAGAATTAAAAGGATAAATTATGATGTACCAACAATATTAGTTATACTTTACCCTAAATTATGGTATTTACCCAATATATCTAAATTCTAGGAATAATAATGTTTTAACATTTGGTTTGGAATTATAAATTATTAAGTAGATATAGATTTTTTAATAAGCATATATTATTTTATATAACTTATTATTTTAATGAACCTTTATATTTAATAAGAAATATGATATAATTTAAAGAACTAAATAGTGAAAATCTAACTTACCAATGGACCATTAAATAATTATTACATAATTACCTATTGTAACTAAATTATAAAATAATAGTGATTTATTACCATTCCTGTAATTAAATAATATTGAATAATATTAAATATAGATTATTGATTATATATTATGAGATATAATGACCATTATAATTAAAATAATAATATTATGGATTCCCTTAATATTTGAGATATTAATAATAATATATCTTTTTTAATTAACAAATGAATTCCTTTATTTACCTATTTTAGCTATTTTCTAGAAATATTAATTAACTAATTTAGTAGTTTGACCAGGATCATTAGGTCAAAATTAGCCGTTAGCATTATAGCCGTTGGAGTCTCTGCACACTCTATTTAATCAAGCATAAGCCGGATTGGTTATTCAACTTGTCCTGACGATGAACCACACTAGTTGGTTCGAAACGCGTCGACAGAAGATTGGTTATGTGATTTTGCCGAAGATTATCTAAACAATGTTATGGATCACAGAAGTCTAAATTCCTTGAAGAATATTGTTTGCCTTGTTCCTACCTGAGGGGAATGGCCCCCTTGTCTTCTTTCCATTGGAACATCTCGAACAAACTCCATCATGAATTGCTTAAACATTATGCATCCCAGAGACTAGCTTCTTAAACTTCAACAGGGCTTCATAATGTAGATGTGCCAGCCTCCGGTGCCATAGCTCACTTTGGTGATCAGTTTCATGGATCATTGCCAGTAGAGGAATCACATTAACTCTATAGATTCCTTCAACTCAAGATCCCAATGTGAATGCATCCCTCATATGGGATTCCCTAGGGCATGTGAAGATTTTACCTTTTATGAAATCTACTCTCTTCCCTTTGTATTCCAAGGAAAAAATAGATACCACGTTCTTCTTTAGTTCTGGAACATAGATCAAATCATAAAGAGGAATGGATTCACCATAATACAAATCAAATTTAACATAACCAAAACCTTTCACTTGATATGTAGAGTTATCCCAAGAATGATATTCAAACTTGTTTCCCTCTCATCCAAATTGGAGAGGACTTCCTTGTATCCAGAGAAGTGTCTAGAAGCCCCACTATCTACCAACCAGCTATCATGCAAATTTGGAGGAGAAGAACTAGAAAGAGAGAAAATAAGAATATATTCAAATTGACTAGCAGTTGCATTATTTTCATACCTGGAATTTCTTGCTCTCTTTTGAGGACGATAGCTTCCTTCTCGATCATCAAATGCATATCTTCTTCTATCATCTTAGCTTCTTCTATCATAACCTCTTCTTCTATCATTGTTTATTCTTATATCATAGTACCTATTATTTTTGTAGCTTTGGTTGGATCTTGAAGCATCTCTCTTTCTTGGACAATCTCGGGCATAGTGACCATACTTGTGGCAATTGTAGCATTCAACTTGAGGTTTTTCTTTTCTCAACCTTCTCTTGGATTCCTTGGATTCGAGAGAATAATTTCTTTGATTGGATGGTCTCCCTTTACCTTTCTTTTTCTTATCTTGAGTAAAAAATGTGAAGGGCTCTCCTTCTTCACGCTTTTGAATTTTCCCTCTGTCAATCATCCTGATATCCTCTTGAGTACACTTACCAATAAGCTCATCAAATGTCGGGAATAAATTATTATTGCTTAGAGTAGTAATGAAGGTTTCCAAAATAGGAGGAAGACCTTGAAGAGTGACCAATACCAACTCCCTATTAGATACCTACTCACCTACATCCTGTAATTTATCCCTTAAATGGGATACCCTAATGATATAGGATTGCTAAATTTCTCCCTTGTTCATCTTTATTTTTTTGAGTTGATCCTTCAAAGAGAGGATGTGATTCAAGTTGTTGACCTTGTACATCCTGGCCAGTTTGTCATACATATCCTTAGATGCCTTTACGTTACCAACATAAACAAGCAAATGATCTTGTAAACCATGGATAATAATATCTGTAGCTTTGAGATCACCTTTCTTGTACCTGTATTTGATAGCAGAAGGAGAATTTGTTGGAGGCTCAGGTACCTTTCCTTGTACATATTCCAAAACATCATTGTCATCCAATATGACTTCCAACCTGATTTTCCAAGAAGCAAAGTTAGATGAATCACCAAGCTTCTCATTATCCTTGAAGTAGGAGGTATACATATTGACCAAACCAAATAGGCTTATTCAACTTCTTTAAATAATGATTTCTCATGAATCTTGTCTCCTTGGGATTATATTCACCTTAGCTCTAATACCATGTAATTTTACCATTGTTCTATGTTTTTACAATCACTTTAGCCCAATTCTTATCTTTAATTAACAATCTTTCAAAAAAACAAAAAATCTTCCAATGATCAATAGAAATTGTAGATAGAACAGTAAATGCAATGAACAATAAGATACAAATAAGAGACACCAAGTTTGGTCAAAGACCAAGGAAAAATCCCACAAAGGGGAAAACCCTTTCAAATTCTTCTTCTTATTAGATTGTCATAAAATGTTCAACAAAGAGAGAGTACAATATTCTAATTCTTCAATCACGAGACTATCCAACAAAACCAACTGAGCAATATCCAAGAGATGAACCCAACAACAATATTGATCAGATTTAACGTTCCAAGTCTTCGACCAACTGTCAAGATTTGTGGTCAACCGTCAATAGAAACCTTAGGTCCCAGCTACATGAAGTGAGAGATCATGCGGGTGGTTGAAGCGTTCCAGCTGCACAAAGTAAGAGATCATGTGGGCAGCTGAAGTGTTCTAACCGCACTGAGCACTTTATATATGAGCAGCTCCAACTGAGATTTTCATGAATCAACCCTACGGCTATAGACCAAAAAATCCACGCGTGAAAGCTTGGACCCTGCAATTTTGGGCCTGTACAAACCAATTTTCAATAACCACTTCAAACCTATGCGAGCCAAACCAAATAAGAGAGAAGAAGAAGATGTTTGATGATGATGTCAAAATGAGGTTCTCTTGACTTGTATTTATAGCCATCCAAGGGTGTCTAATTTCTCTTTAGGGTCCACCTGTCCTTTTGAGTAC